>CM076262.1:71781253-73278128 GCA_038380795.1 Pyrocephalus nanus | reverse complement strand
ATTTCAGCAGCAGCAGAGGAGGAGGAGATGTAAGGTGTGCTCTCCACTCTGACACTCCTGTCCTCTCCTTGTCCTGAAAATGGCAAAAGTTACCAGAAAGTCAGCTAAAAAAAAAAAAAAAATCCCCTGTTATTAGCACGGGCAGGTTTGAAGTCCATTGTAACCTGTAAGAGGGCAATGGCAAAAAGTCACTTCATGGCTCGAGGCATTTTTCAGTGTGGGGCAGCAGTTTGGAGACTCTCATAACAGACTACACTCATAATGCACTTTTTTTTTTGGTTATAAGAATCCCTTCTTTTAAAGCACAGTGGTGCACAATTTCAAAATATTTTGGTCCTCCTGAAAAACAAGCCAGTTTTGTTTTGGTTTTTTTTTTTTTTTTAAGCAGCTTCAGACTGAAAAGCCTAATGAGGCAATTTCCTTGCAGCCAGGCTTGGGGAAGGAAGGGTGGTGACAGGAGGAACATAAGGCTTGAGCATTTGGAGTCCACTTTGTCAGTTCCCAAACACTGTTAGATACAATCATTTACACCATGACTGTACAAACTTCTGATGGGCAGAGTGATGATTCATTTAATGTATGAAGAGGCTGAAATCTCCAGGTAACCCTCTAGAGAAAAGGGTCATTTCCTATGTCTTCATTTTGCACACAAAATCAACTAAGGGGCCTTGACTGGAATTGCCACATGGATTTTACTTCATATGGGAATCCACAGGCCACTGTGTGTTATTTCTCTGGTCTGCACTTTGATTTTGAACTCCAGTGTACCACTGAACTCTTTAAAGCAAAGAAACTTATGGTAATGTGACCAGCATGCTGCACTCAGCATGAAATAGCTTCCCAAAAAAGTGCTGCAACACTAAAGCTCCTTGGATGTTAATCTTACAGGTGAAAGGAAAAAAAACAAACCCTGATTTCCAGTATCTTACCAGCCCAGTTGGTAAGGCAAGTGGGTTTATTCTATGAATGGGGGCACCACTGCAACTTTCTGTCAATCTAAAGTTCAGTGATATACAAAACACAAAAAACCTATCAGGACAAACAACCTGGCATTCCCACGACACCATTTCTTTAACCCTTCCTGCTTCCATGGGGATTTGCTGTACGTGTACATATTTTACTGGTGGGCTTTTGTTTTGTTCCAGATCGCCCTGACAAGAGAAAATTAAAGTTTTATAAATATACCAAAGAAACAAAACATGAATTGCGTTGTTTTCAGCAAATCTTCCTTCAAAGAACACTGTAATGCACTGCAGCAATGGCCCCAGATTTTCCAGTAGAGGGACTGGGCCATTCCTTCAGAATACCTCAGGGTTGCCTTTGTTGTTTTTTCATAAAAAACTTTTTTAAGTGTGTGTCACATGGATTAACTTCCCCATTCTTCTATATGGTCTAGTAGTTTTAATGATTAAAATAGTTTCTGGTACTTTCCATTCCATAGTTTTATTTTTACTTCAGCATGTACAGAACTAAAAAGGCAATTAACTTTTGGGATGGGTGGTTTTGTTTTTTTTTTTTCCCTTTCTGAAACTCTTTCATCCCTAGGTGATTTTACTAGCACACTTGAAATGCATTTGAAGGAAAAGAAAAGCTTTTCAGTGTCTGATGAGGGGTAGCTTCATGGTTGTGATGGAAATGCTGGCAGTGAAAATCACTGGAAGGATGAGTCAGCAGCTCTATGGCATGATCTGCTTATTCAAGTCAGTAATAATTGGAGATTTCGATTTCCATTCATGACAACCTTGAAACAAAACAAACCCCCAGAAAACCTCATCTATGCCGGAATTTCTCCACTTACTACAGCTACATTACTGCCATAATGCAATAAATAAGGTGGTTAGCACTAAGCCTGTGGAAGAGGGGACATTTTTCTCTGCAATCTTCAGGCCTTCCCGGCACTTTCCCCAGTGCTCTTTCCAGATTCAGCCTCACTGTTTTGTTTCAGCCGTCACTTTGTTGGTTTCCTGTTGCTCCTCTGGGTTAGTTCTCATTGCAGCAGAGAGAACAACGTTTTTAGGACGGGGGTAAAAAGCGAGAGCAAAGCCCAAACACCAGCAGGGTGACCCAGGGGGCAGAGATGCCACTCCTGGAACGGCACGACTTGGGGTTTGGAGCTCTGTCCAACAGGTAGCACTGCACAGCCGGGAAACAACAGGAGTTCTACCCTGCTGCAACCAACTCCCCCGGGGTTTTCATCGAGAAGGATGGGGGGTGGTAAAAAAGCTGGGAAAGGGGGGTTTCTAAAAAAGCTGTGCCGACCCTCCCGCGTCCCACAGGGGCTGCGCGAGGATTGCCCGCCGGAGGTCGAGGGCGAGTCCTGCACGGCCTGAGAGCTGCCCTGGCCCTGGAGCCGGCTCCTCGGGGTTCCTCAGGGGGCCTGGCTTCCTCGGAGTGCCGGATTTATGAATGGATCCGACGGAACTCCGCCATCAGCCCGCGGTGTAACTGCATCACCCCATTGTTGCTACACACGCACAGCACTCACTGGGGAACAAAAAGCTGAATGAGACGGAGCAGCTGCCAACTCAGGCAGAGACAACTTAGGAAACTATCTCATTCTTCCTTTCTTTTGGGAGGCTATTTCGCCCCTTGTTTCCTTGCATACAAAATGCGGTCTGCAACGAATAAGGCAGGATAAGATACAGCGAGTCCTGTTTTCTTGGTTCCAAAACCACAGGCCCTGAACGCTACAAAGGAAGGGATAAATGGTGTATGTGCTGCGGGGACAATGTTCAATTGCCACCCATTCAAGATAGATTTCCATGATTTTTACACCGCGGCTCGACAGAAACGGAATTCTTGAGCACGGGGGGGGGGGTCTGAACTTCGTTTCTGGGCAGGAATTTGCAGGGATCTTTAGGAAGGGACTTGGGGATTAAAAAAAAAAAAAATCCCCAGCATGGACATATGTCTGTGGCACACAGAAGTGGAGGCATTTTAAATGCTGTTTATTGTGGGTCCAGCCTTCAGAACAGCCCCACTCCACATTTTCAAGGGCTCACAGCCAGCTCCTTCAACAGGACCTACAGAAAATCTTGGATCCTTGTTTTCTTTCTACCTCAGGCCTTTAAATACGCTTTGGATTTTCCAAACAACTCCATACACACCAGTTTCCATCTGGAAGCAGACTTTTTAAAAAGGAACTGTGCCCACCTACAGGCCTACACATTGGCTCTGCCTGAAAACCTCTTCCCAGCTGCTGATGTGGGGGAAGGATAACTCCTTGTGCCACCTGGATGCTAGGTCAGAGCTGGGCTCTGGGAAGAAGATGCTCCTCCTGTGCACATACAACCCCTTCATCACACACAGTGGACCTGACCAGATACTATAAACTTAATCTGGGATCTAACCTCGTCAGCTTTTGTCAGTGATGCAACCCTGAACAATTTTTCAATATGACGTAACAGTTTCTACATTTCTAGTTGGCCTCATGGAAAAGAGACTGGAGGGGGCCTCTGGAGGTCTAAAACTTAGCTGTGTGCCTTATTTCCACTGACTTAAGCCTACAAAATGCTGGTCCAAGGTAAAGACTTTCATCTACCTACCCCTGCACTGTTTTCCCCAGCTTCTCAGAAACCTTACTGTATCTCTCCTCTGGGAGCAGATCCGGAGGCCCAGAACAAAGTCCCTACAAGCACAAACCCAGCCAGGGCACGCCAGCCCCGCACAGGATTCGTGGGAACACTCCCAGGCATGCCCAGGGAGGCAGCTCCCAGACCCAAGGCTGATGGCTGGCTGCTCACCCAGCAGGTGAGGGGATGGATTTACCCAGCACAGGTCCCTGGCGAGGCAGAATGCTGACTGCAAGGCCTTAAAACGTGCCCTGCCCACCCAGCTCTCCTTCCCCACATCCCGTCATTGTGCTCAGCAGGGATGCTGTATCCTCCTCCGAAGGGACAGGATGCTGCTCCCACTGCAGTGCTGCTCTGGGATGCTCTGGGAATTCCTGGCTTCCGGAGCTGTTTGTTTTCCCACTGCAATGACCCACCAAGAGATGCACGGGGAGCTCCAGGGCTCCCTGTGAGCAGGTCTGTTAACTCTTGGCCTCTCCCCTGCAAGCAGCAACAACGGGAATGTTCCCAACCCCCGGCAGGAGAACGGAATGGAACATGCAATCCTATCCTGCAGAGCTGTGTGAAGTCAGAATCACAGAATCACAGGATGGTTTGGGCTGGGAGGGACCCTAAAAATCACCCAGTTCCAACCCCCTGCCATGGCAAGGACACCTTCCACTGTCCCAGGTTGCTCAGAGCCCCATCCAACCTGGCCTGGGACACTGCCAGGGATGGGGCAGCCACAGCTTCTCTGGGCAACCTGTGCCAGGGCCTGCCCACCCTCACAGGGAAGGATTTCTCCCATACATCCAAGCTAAATTTCCCCTGTTTCAGTCTGAAACCACTCCCCCTTGTCCTGTCACTACAATTCCTTATGAAAAGTCCCTCCCCAGCTTCCCTGGAGGCCCCTTCAGATCCTGGAAGGTGCTGTGAGTCCTCCACACAACCTTCTCTTCTCCAGGCTGAAAATTCCCAACTTTCTCATCCTGCCTTCATAGGGGAGGTTCTCCAGTCCTCTCATCAACTTCGTGGCCTCCTCTGGATTTCTCCAACATTTCCATGCCCTTCTGACACTGGGGACACCCACAGGTGTCCATGGGAGCAGAGTAGAGGGGCAAATCACCTCCCTAAGTTGTGTGGGACTAGCTCTCAGTGACTCTTTGGGGCAGCAACCATCCCAAAAGACAACTCAGATACCCCACACAGAGCTGCTTTCACTACCCCTGAGGCTGCTGAGCTTCTCAGCTCCTCCAGGAGCAGCTCCCTGGTGGTTATTTTGGTAGGGGGAAGGAGCAGTGAAACCAAGGTTTGCACAGCCCTGTTGTCACTGTTTCTCCAGGTTGTGATTTAGGCCAGGGCACCTATTTATCAGAAATAACTGTTATCCCTGGAATGACACTGGCAGGATGCCTTGTACACTCCTGCCTAAAGTCTGGAGCGCTGCTTTGGATTCCCACAAGGATATCCAACACCAATGTGTCTCAAACAACCAATGTGCTGGTTGCTTGCTTACCCAACAGCTGGGCTCTAAATTACATGTTGTTTATTAGTAACATATTTTTTTGGTCTAATTCTTAATGAAATATACATTAAAAACATTCATTTTAGCACTAAGTGCCAAACTCCAGTGCAAATCCAGAATAACTCCATTGATTTCAGCCTCCTGGTTTATGCTGCTATTTCCCAGCAAACAGACTGCATCCTTAAATTATCATTACAAACCAGTAAAGGTTTATAGAAGAGCCCACTGCAGTTAAGCTGCATCAGGGTTTCATTATCACTCTCTCTTTTCACATGCTTGGAGCTTTGAAGCTGAAATTTTTCACAGAATCACAGGATCATGGTTCTGTGAAAAATCTCCCGCTCCACCTCGGACAGTGACATCTTCTGAAAAGCCAGAGGGAGAGTCCTATCATCTGTTCTACATGCTAAGCAATCACACATCCCCAAGCCAGAAAGGACCAGAAGGCCCCAGCAGCCTCTGGCTGGGAAGGGCTCTCCCCCAGCTTCCTGATGGTTCCTGTGGGCTACCACGAGGCACGGCAGGGCAAGCAGCTTTTGCTCTGCAGAACTGTCACTTCTGTGAGTTCCCCTGCTTTTCTGCCATGTGATGCTCCTGAAGCCCAGCAACTCTCACTTCCCCCTCTTCCCTAACCTCCCCTTTGAAAACAAAATCATTCACACAGCGACAATGAATTAATTGTGTCGCTGCAGGAACAGCTCTCAGGCATCAGAAATTAGGAAGCGAGAGAACTGAAGCTGCTCATTCAACTTTAATTAAGTCCCAGTGTAAAATATATTACAATAGTCTTTACTCTTTATTAACACAGCCTTGGGCTAACTCTTACACAATCTAGCCAGTACATTTTTTTCCAACAATACATTTTACACATGGGGCTGGTATTACTACCTATTGCTAAGAATGCCCCTGAAACCATTTTTTTTCAGTTGCTTCTTTCTCTCTCAAGCTTTTAACATGTGGGATGAAAGTTTCCAGTCCTGGGCCTTTTGGCATTTTTCCAATGCAGAAGTCACGAAGGAAATTTCCACCAAAATATTTCTCCCAAATCCAAACAGCTGGCTAATGGAAAATACCTAGTTTTGTCCAAGTTAGAAATTTTGGCCACCTTTTGCTGGGCTGAGACTTCAAACCTTGCAGGGAGTCAAGGCCACAACAATGGAAACACCTTGGAAGAAAAAACTGACAGCGCCTCTAACTTCTGCAAAGACTTCTATTTCTTAGCAATTAAATTATCCAGAAGCTCCTTTTATCCCGAGTGTGCTCTGATTTGGGGACTGAGACCCTCCTCCGTGGTCTGTGCTGCTGGGGGCTGACCCCAGGAGCAAAGGGAAGTAAGTTTGTCTCTGCCCAGTGCCAACAGACATTTGGAAAGGAGATGAGACCAGTAAAAAGCAGAAATCCTTCCCTGGGAGGGTGGGCAGGCCCTGGCACAGGTTGCCCAGAGAAGCTGTGGCTGCCCCATCCCTGGTAGTGTCCCAGGCCAGGTTGGATGGGGCTCTGAGCAGCCTGGGACAGTGGAAGGTGTCCCTGCCATGGCAGGGGGTTGGAACTGGATGATCTTTCAGGTCCCTTCCAACACAGGCCATTCCATGATTTGCACTCCAAGCATTCCAAACTGTTAATGTCCCATTTTCTGTGCAAATCCAGTTCCAATCAAAAGAAATGGGAAGCCACAGAACTGCACTTGAAAATTAGGATCGTGTCGAAAACCTGATCATGAGGAAAAAAAAGACTTATCAAAATTCTCTCCCTTTTTGGTAAACTGGACTACTTATTCCCTTCCTTCAAGCCAAGGGTTTTTAGATGATACCTCAGTGAGGGCCAGAAGAGCAGTTTCAAGGTTGCAAACACAGGACCAACAGCACCACAAGACCCTCTGGTTGACTTTATTCCCCCAGGGAACGCTGCCTGCTTGCTCACCCCATCACTCAGGGCACCCAAGGGGGCTTTGGTGCTGGACCACCAGCCAGGGCAGGCAGAGCAGCCTCTCCCCACCAGGCTGCTGAACCAGAAAGGGTGAATAAAAATTGATCCCAGAGTCCAAGGAGGTTTGGAGATTCAAAAGCCTGCAGCTCAGCCCGGGAGCATCCCTGTGCCTTGCTCCACCGAGCTTCCAGGAGCAGGACAGCTTTCACAGCCTGGTGCCCTCAGCAGTGAAAGGAGGAGAGGGATGTGGGACACTCACCACATCTGTGTTGGTGATCTTGGCCAGGAGGTCCGTGAGGCTGTCCCCATCATCGAGCTGAAGGCCACAGATGGCTGCTCCCACACTTCCAGTTGCTATCATTGACGGTGGGTACATGGCAAAGTTAAAATCTGCAAGAACAGATCTGGGAATTAGTCCAAGCCCAGACCAAGAAAAGCTGCAAAACATCAGAGGCAGGCAACATAAAAAAGAACCACACCCAGGAATAAAACCCGGGGAAGGAGAAGAAAGGGAAAAGTGCCACTCTTTTTGGTCCCGTGGAGCTCATTAGTCACACTGCTCATCACAAGCAGTCAAAGGAGGGGGAACAGACCTGCAAATTAAAATGGAAATGCAGTTCAGCCTTTTATTCTCACTGATGCATAAAGTAAACCTGGACAATTTTTAATAGTCTTTCCTTAGTTTTAAAAGAAAAGGAAAGAGAAGAAGGAGGCTTTCTGTAATTTCTGTCAGAAATTTGGGTCTCGGTCACATTAGACCTCTCTGTATAACTGGAAAACTAACTGGAATAAGGTATCACAAAGGACCAAAATGAGATTTTTAGTCACGTCAATTTTTAAAGACTTAATTAATTCGAGCATTTAAAGACCTGTCCGGGAAAGAGATTTTAATTAACGGTTCATCTTTACTACCTTAGCAATTAGGAAGTGAGAACACTTACAGCCCATAGCTACATAATCAAAGGAAAAAAACCCACAAAGATCCCATTTGTCATTACTACTATTTCTTGATAAAAAAGTTGAAAATACATTTCAGAACTTCCTCTCACCCATCTGTGAAATCAGAAGAGAAAATTAAATAAAATCCTGTGGCCTTTATATAACAATTTTATGGTTTAGGGTGCTGCCACAGGACCTGGTTTATCAGCATGCCTTACTAAAGACCATTTTCAGGAGATATTCCACATCACTGACATATTCCTAAACTGAAACTTGATTTTCAAGTTCTTTGGCCCAACAATAACTCACTAACAAACCTTCCTCCACCAGTTTTCAGCTGGGGAGACTGGAGGTGAACGCAGACTCAAGCAAAGCAACACTTAGCATGAAATAAACCACAAGAAGTATATTCAGCCTATAGAAACAGACTGTTCCAGAAAACTGCCCCCAACTGCAGCTCCCAAATCCTCTCTGTGCATCCAGCACAAATTCTGTAACCCTGCTCGTGCCTGAGTAACCACTCAAGTTTTAGACACATGGAGAGCTGTTCTCAGCCTCCCAGACACAGAGCTGGCAGATACTTCAATAGCTGTGCAGACAGCATGTTCTTCTCCAGGCTGGAATATGTCCCTGGGACTGAAGTATTCCAGTAAGAACGGGACTTGGGTCATAGCACTCATCCAGATGGACTGGAACAGGGCGGAGAAGTCAGAGTGTGGAGAGAAAAAAGGAGTGGAAACCCTGACACGGATTTATCTGCCTCACAAAGCCACAGAGCAGGAGGTGGCCACCTGCAAGCCCAGCCCCTTGAGGGGCTGGAAGTGTCCAGGGAAGGGAATGGAGCTGGGGAGGGGTCTGGAGCACAAGTTTTATGAGGGGCAGCCAAGGGAGTTGAGGGTGTTCAGCCTGGAGAAGAGAAGGCTCAGGAAGATGTTATTACTCTCTGCAACTACCTGAAAGGAAGCTGTAGCCACCTGGGGGTCAGGCTCTTCTCCCAGGGAACAAGGGATGGGACAAGAGGAAATGGCCTCCAATTGCACCAAGAGAAGTCTGGATATTAGGAAAAATTCCTTCAGGGTGGTCAGGCATTGGGATAGGCTCCCCAGGGAAGTGCTGGAGTCACCACTCCTGGAAGTCTTCAAAAATGTGTGGATGTGGCACTTGGGGATATGATTTCATGGTGAACATGGTGGTGCTGGGTTAGTGGTTGGACTCAGTGATCTGAGAGGTCTTTGCCAGCCTTAAAGATTCTGTGATCAAAATCACATTTACCTCATGTGGATTTCTACAAACCAGCACACACCAGTTTACAGAAGTCCAACAAGAAGAGCAGGAATGGTTAAAGGACTCTGATGACAAGAGGTTGTTATAAAGGCTGCAAGTGTTGATGTGCCTGAGTGACTGCCCAGTGTCCTCCTGATCCACAGAGCAAACAACAAAAACCTGTGAAACTTAGGAGTGGTCAACAATTTATGTAGCACACCTTGCACCCCCAAAATCCACTCTCACCTACACTGAGTGATTCCTCAGCAGCCCCACTAATCCCTTCAGAAAAGGGATAAATTAAAGCAGAGTACATAGACATGAAGTCTGTTCTCCTCCAGCACACACTGTATTTCCTGGGGACTGCAAATCCCACGTGCTGTTACTGGTGTGAACAAGGCTTCACTTGGCCAGTGGGGCCCTAAGTTGGGAAGCAACTGCTGTGTCTGACCTTTGGGCTTTACCAAACCGTCTCTTTGTTATCCAGGTAGCAATGGACTGCCCATGATTTACCCCTCCACGTCTCCAGTTTCGGAAAACTTGGAGACAGATGATGAGAAACCTCTCAAACTCTGCCAGTGTTTTCACAGTCCCTACTGAAGCTATGATGTGGTGGGTGAGAAGAACCAAACCCCTCCTCTGAGCCAGCAGCAGGCAGAAATGGACTCACTCAGAGGCTGGGATGGACCCTCATCCATGGTCACTGAGGAGCAGCTCCATCAGAGCAGAGCAGCTGGTGGGGAACCCCAAGCAGGGAGCTCCATGTCCTGCACTCGGTGCTCAGCACCAGGCTCAGAGGAGGACACAGGTCCAGCCTGCCCTCTGAACTCCACAGGGCTTGCCCCACGGCCCCCACGTCATCCCGACACCGGTGCTCTCGTGGTGGATTTTACATCCACTCCCAGAAACTGTCTTCCTAGGAAGCGGAATAAAGAGGCACAGTGTCCCTGCCAACCAGCACTGCTGTAGGTCTGCTTCCACGTGGGGTCACATGCGAACATTTCTATGCCCAATAACCTTGTTAGCTGCCTTAATGTCATTCATAATGCAAATGAGACAGCGAGCGAATGGCCAGAGGCCCAGAGTGACTAAAGCTCAGCATCCAGAAAGTCTTACATCGCCTCTAGCTCTGAACTAACTTCCCTCCATAACAAGCACCATAAACTTGGCTATCAAAGCTACACATGCCCAGTCTTTGTTGTACAACAGGCAGCGATTTGTATCACTGGCTTCTATTTTTAGCATATTAATTAACTACTGCAACTGGTGAGGCAAGTGTCTCCAACTGGAGAGTGTGGCACCATTGTCTGGAGTCATCACCTCATCTCGAGCTATTGAAAATCATGGCAGTGACCCTCCTGCTGATATGAATTTAACCTGACATGCCCACAAAGGAATGGGGGGTGGTGCACCAATTTTGTGCACATGGTTCTCCACATCACCCTGGACCCTATTAGTGTGGAAAGAGCTCATTGAAAGAAAAGGAGCCACATTGTGCTGGGCCACCTAGAGGGTTGAATAGAAAAGGCTGAGGAAAAGAGCAGGCAGCAGAATAAAGGCCATAATTAACATATTTCCATATTCAAGCAAAGCAATAACTACGTGAAGTGTTTGTCAAGGTGCAATGAAAGCATAAATATTAAGTACCGTATCTGAGGGGATGCAGAACCGCCCTCAGAGTCCCTTAGATTCCATTGAGAAATTCAAAACAAGCTTTTTACATGCTCTTTCCAATTACAAACCTCTATCTCTGCTTCCCCCGTGGCAACAAGCCAAGGCCCGCCATCCTTACTCGGTTTTCACCCAGGTAAAACTGCCCCCCCCTCACTCCAGAATGAAGTAAAACATTTGCCCTGAGATTTAAATAAATAAATAAATAAATAAATAAATAAATAAATAAATAAATAAATAAATAAAATAAAATAAAAGGGGGAGACTTAAACATGTAAAGCTGACATTTCAAATTACTTCAAATTCTTGTTGCAGATGATGAACCCTGAACTACAGATGGAATTGTTATAAATTAGAGGAGTGTTGTCACAACATAGTCTACGAGAACCTGAGCACACGAACACTCCAAGGGAAGACACTGGGTTTTTAGAAGGCAGGGCTTGCTTTACTTTCTATTCCCAGCCAGTGAACACTAGAAACCATCCCATCCCCATTTCAGTGTCACCTGTTTCCTAAAGGACCCTAAAAACAAGGGACCAAACACCCAGGCTGAACATGCTCGCCGTGTCAAAGCCAGGAGGGAGAACTCTGTATTCTTACAGCGACCCTGGTGGCTGCTCTGGCTGCTGATTGTTTCTTTGACCAGCCTGCTTTTAATCTCCACAGTTTGATAGAGGTTAATTTTCAGAGTTGCAACTACAGAATTGGAAACTGCTATCTTAAGGGAGGTAAGGGGAAAAAAAAAAAGACAGAAAAAAGGGTGTGTTACCTCCATGGGGAGAACAGGTATTCATACACCAATTTTTAAAACCATCTGCAGATCATGGTCACAACCAGCCTCAAACTTCTCCCAACCAATGACTGTACTATGAGGACAAGCATGGATCTAATATTTAACTATCTAAGCCTAAAAGAAAGGTCTAAGGGAAACAATGGAAGCAGTGAATTTAATTCTTGCCTGCTTTGATCCAAATGCACTTCCAGCATTGCAGTCTATGCAATATGAGCAGTCACCACAATATGCTCATTAGCTGACTGTAAATACTACTTCTGAGCAACCCTTTGCACTGATTATTATTTTCCCTTATTCTACACTGTCCTTAGGGAAGCCCAACCAAGGATCAGGATGATGTTAGTGCTCAAAGCACCCAAAGGTCAGACCTGTGGCTGGTAGGAAAGAGGGGCAATGTATCTGGCAGCTCTGAAATAATGCCAGCTTGTCCCAGCACAAGCTCTCTTGCTCCATTTCCTTCCACCTCACCTTCCCAGACTTGACTGGTCATGAAATCTTCCCCAGGCCCTGATTATTTGCTGATGGCAATTCCTTGGTTCTCGTGGCTCCATTTGTCTGGAAGGCTCAGTATGCTGATAGGAGCTGCCCCTCCCTGGAACAACCAAGAGCCTTCTTTTGTACAGCAGTAAATTCATCTGGATTGTTCTCCCCTCTGCCACTTGTGCAAGCACTGCCCCTCTGCAACATGCATTTCATTTCCAGAGAGATTAATTCACACAATGAAGCCTCTGCAGATTTCTTCCTTTCCCTCTGCAAAGAACGAGTCCCAAATAAAACTCATACCATGCACTCAGGACAGAGCCCAGGAGCTTCCAGGTGATGCACAGAGGGCTTGCCCAGCAGGAGAGATGAGGACCAAACATGTCTCTTTGTGTTACAAAGCATTCTGTGTGGTTACCTCCAGATCACTGCTGGGGCTGTGGGCCTCGTCCTGCAGCCTTTGCTCGGACAACACTCCCACTGACTTCCACAGGATTTCTGTGAAGGACACAGGGTTTGGCCCAGAAGTTAAAGAAAAGGCTTCTCAGCTTTCAAGTGCAGATGATTAATGTCCCAGAGACAGTGGGCAGAGGTTTGGCACACTGCACAGAACTGACTGAAAGCTGAAATTTTCCTACCCTTTCTTAGTCCCTTCACTGACACAGGCTCTGAAAGCCACTGGTCTGAGGTGCTGCACTGCATCCACGATGGGAACATCCTACTTGCTGTAGGACTCAGAGAACAGACCATGTAAAGGGCTCAGTCCAGGCTTTGACACAAGCTGCCTTCTGTCCCTGCAGGTCTGCAAAGATCTTTCCTTCCAAGTTTTGCACAGCACTCAACTAAAACCCTGCAAAGCTCCTCACTGAGATGAGTCTCTCCATCACAGCTCGTGCTCAGAAACAGGCAGCTCTCCTCCCTGAAAGCCTGTCCTTCCCCAAAACCCATCAGCCCTTACAGGCCCTCACACAGAAAGGGGCATCCTGCACCAAACCAGTGGCATGTGCAGCCCCCAAGAAGAGAGTGGAACACCAGGAAGCAGCTGTGCATCTGTGACTCTGGGCAGGATGGGAGGAGAAGAAATGAAGGGCACTCTGAAGTGTGCCAAACTGTGGAGTGCTGTGCAAGGAGGCAGAGGGGGAATGAAGGGTGGAAAGCACTGGACAGGTGGAGGTGTGGGCAAAGTGGAAAAGCAACACGATCCCAGTGAGCAAAGAAGGACATCTCCATAGGGCTTACAAACAAACAGGATGCTCCCATGCTGAAGGCTCACAGGATCACAGAATTGTTAGGGTTAGAATGGACCTCTGGAGATCATCCAGTCCAACCCCCTGCCAAGGCAGGGTCACCTGGGGCAGGTGGCACAGGAATGTGTCCAGGTGGAACATCTCCAAAGAGAATGACTCCATTCCCATCCCAGGCAGCTGTTCCAGGGCTCTGCCACCCTCGATGTGAAGAAGTTCCTCCTCATGCTGAGGTGGGACTTGTTGTGTTCTAGTTTACAGCTATTACTCCTCATCCTGTCACTGGGCACCATCCTCTTTGCATCCACCTTAGAGATATAAAAATCTATGGATTGATGAGGTCCCCTCTCAGTCTTCTCTGGTCTGAACTAAACAGGCCCAGCTCCTGCAGTCTCTCCTTGTAAGAAAGAAGCAGTAGGCATCACATTTGCTGAGCCACAGTATAAGGACAAAGGCTCCAAATGCAGCCTCTTAGTGCCTTTAAATTTCAGAAGCCTCCTGAGGGAGATTTTACCTTGCACAGGGAGCCACCAGTGGGAGAAGAAAACAAATGACAGGGTGACAGGTCCAGGCTATGCCAGAGCATAATGTCAATCTACACACCCTCACTGTGCAGTGAGCAAGGTAGCTGGAAGAGAGCTGTCCTTAAACAAGGGCAATTCCCAGCCAGCAGATCAGCTCTCTCCCAGCACCAGCTCCCTGTTTGCACAGCCGTGGTGCTGGCAGCATCACCTGTGCTGGGGCTGGATGCTGCTTACACCCCCTTCTCATGAGGCTCCTGAAACCAGTGCAAGTGCAGGGCAGCAAAAGGAGAAAGCTTTTTACTCAGGGAACGAGCCTCTGTCTTGCTCAGCAGCCGTGTGTTCAGATGGGACCAAGGGCAAAGAGGGATACATTCCAGTTTCAGTCATGCTCATGTGAATCATTAATCACTGCAGGGACTGGGGAGAGGCTGTGGGTTTATATCCAGGCAGCTTGTTTCAGGAACTGGGTTCAAAATAAAGGCAGAGAAAGGGAGAGAGTGCCAAAATGGTCAAACACGACTGAAAGGAATACACAGAAGAACTGAGTTATCATCTCCTTTTCAGGGAGTTTCAAAGGGAAAGGAGAATAGAGATGAGTATCAAGCTGATCTTACACATCCAGCAGAACACCCAGTAACTGTTCATGGTTGCTCCCCTCTCTGTTTGCTGACACAAAGTGTTGCAGGACTGAGATCACAGCCAGCTCTGCACAGGCAGGGAACACTTGGGAATTTCGGGTATAACGTTTTTGCTGGGAAATTCAAATGGAGCAGGTGGTGAAGAAGAACTCAGGCTGGAGGAACAAAAGTTCAAAATATTTGCACGATACACTAAAGAGAAAGTACTTGACAGCAGAGAAAGCTGTGCTGAGATGAATCAGGATTCACTGCTGTGAGCCAGGCAGAGAGGTGAGGTCTGGGAACAGCAAAGAGTCAAACCCACACGGAGGGAGCAAGGGAAGAGCCAGCCACATGTCAAAGGAGGTCATATTGCTGACAGAAGGCAAATGGGGAAATGAAACACCAGGCTCAACCCAAGCTGGTGGAGAGCAGCAGCTCTGAGGGACAAAGAGAAAGAAGAAACAGAGCAGCCGGTGAGAGCTCTGCAACAAACAGGACAAGAAAAGGAAATGACAACTGGATCTGGAAGGAAGTCAGATGAGAAAGAACTTTTCTTCAAAGAGTGGCAGTGAAAGGGAAACACAGTAGTAACAATATTTCTACAGTGGAAATGGGGGTAGGAGTTTGCTGGTAAAACTGAGAATGTGGGAGTGAGGGCATGGGTAAGATCTCTGCTTTCAAAACGGCAAAGGGTTGGGGGTCCTCCTCAAAACTAAATGCCAACACCGTGGTCTGTGGATAATGGGATGAGAAGAAAAGAAAACCTACAGCCAGCACCACAGCGCCCTGATTTTTGGGAAGCTCTGTATGCAGAATTATGCCTTTTATTTGTAATAAACTCTTGACTTGCCTCCTCTTTAAACTCTGTGTAAAGGACTTCATGCACTGCAGACATATAACATGAGAGGCAGATCACATGGGGGAAACACATGAGACAACTGCATGACTGGGCTTAAAGGATGGAAAGTCTGGATCTCAGTGAAAGGACTACTAAAGCATGGAGCTAACTATCAGAGGATTCATGGAGTGGAAAGAAAACACAGACTTGGGAGACTCTTTCGTGGCCCACGCTCTTGCAATGGTTTGGTTTTATGGAAAACTTCCAAGGGCAGAGGATTGTAGACCAGAATTTGACAAGTTAAAGCATAATGAAATTCCAGGGCACTCTTGAAAGAAAATGTCCTCTTGGATAAAAGAAAACAAACCAAAACACTTCTGTAGGAAGTGAAAGCAACACAGGAGAGGGAAGATTGGTCTGGTTTGGAAGACCACACGCAGGGGCGTTGGAGGCTGATGGTGTTGTGAGAAAGAAGGCAAAGCTGACCAAACACATTAATGCTGAAGTATAAAGCTGATCACTGTGAAATGGCTGATCAATAACCAAGGGTGATCCTGCAGAATCTGAGGGATATTTCTATCGAGCCCTGTGGCCTTTTGTCTGGAAAGGATCATGGAGCAGAGGGAAAAGAAGGGAAACCTTGAGCATCCTGGTAACCAGAAAATCAATTACCCTAACACAACTCACACACAGTTCTCTCAAACTGACCAGCAGGGGCAGGAAAAACTGGCCTACATCGTCAAAGCAGTCACTACATCTTAAATACCAAGCAGCAGCAGCAGACAGTCAAACCCAAAAGCTGCACCCAGTCTTCCTTTCCTCTCTGCAAACACACAAGCAGAACAGTTGCTATCACAAAGGACTAGCTATGTCAAGCTACTGAATTCAGACTCTGGAAAGCACTGCATGCTGTCTCTCTGTTCCAGGTCTGGCTTCCAAAAAATGGTCCTACCGTTAACTCTTTGGATGAAAATTAAGAGCACGCTTATTTTCTAAAATTCACTGAGGGGAAAAAAAGCCCAGCAACAAAAACAAACAAACAAACACACAAAAACTGTTTTGCAGACAGGTATAAATTAAAAAGCCTCTTTTCCACAGAAGTAATTATCAAAAGTCATTATCTTCTGAATTGTCATTCCCTACGTTCCAGGGATGTAATATCATATTCCCTATGTTTCAGGGTAATATCACACACGCTAAAATACGATTTTTACCTTTTATCTGGACAGAGTCCAGTTAGTGAAAAATTTAAGAACACATTCGTGCAGTGCATTAGCCTAATACATTTTGGGCTAATGAGCTATAATAGCTCCCAGTATTCTGGCTGTCCCACATCTGTCCTACAAGCAGTCTTTAAAAAAATCAGTGAATGGGCAAAGCAGAGAACAGCATGGTCTAACCCAGCCTTACAGACTTCGCTGCACAAGCACTGCAGGAGCAGGACTGCAACTTCACTCACAGCTCCCCACTGCAGCAATTCTGGTTTTACACAGTAAAGGGGGGGTTGATTCCCAACAGTCCCGTGGGATTCAGCAGCTGCTCCCACATCGTGCTTGGATGGAGCAGATGGTGGTGCCACCAGCAACAAACCTGCCCTTTCAGCCTCACAGCAGGCACCCAGAGCCCCTCAGCCCTACCTGTGGCACAAAGGGCAATGAAGGTCTGTGCATGCTTCCGGATCAAAAGCAACTTGTCTTTAGGGAGAGGCACCTTCCGTAGGATGTGCTCGATGAAATCGTGGGGGGTGACGGCTGCAAGGTTCCACTTCAACTTCCCCAGCACCACCAGCTCCCATTCCTGCAGGGGGAGGATGGGAAGAAGGGAAGAAGAGCCATAAGCAAGCCTGAAAAAAACCCCCACACCTTACTTTACTTATTTCTCTGATTATAATTTTATCACTGCTAAATTGGTTTTGCTCAAGCCATTTTTTCCATACGCCTCTACTGCTTTGAAGTTGTTGACTTTATATTCTTTTTTTTTTTCTTTAAACACCAGAAATGTCAAGCTCTACTGAAAATAATGAGACCTGGCAGCTCCTGCCAAGGTTTAACTTTTTTTTTTTTTTTTTTTTTTTTTTTTTGCATCCAGTGCTGAATGCCCACCCAGAAAGTTTAGCCTGCAACTAGATATTGCCAAGGTCACTGTGGTCCTTTCCTAGTAACTTCTTTTAAATGGCTATAGTCCTTTCTTTATAGCCATTTAAAGCCCTAGGGATGGCCACACACAAAAATAACCTAGATATACATTCCTTTTTTTTTTTTTTTTTTTCAAAACTGGGGAAGTTAGCTTGATGGCATTCCCTCCCAAAACTGTGTTCAAAATGTCCTGCAGATGAACCTGATGGTGCCTAAAACTACTCCAAGACAGGCTTTGCAGGAAGGCAATGCACACAACACAGCCAAGAAGTGGCCTGTGTAAATTGTCTGCCAGTAAATCACGCAGGATCCATCCCCACATTCTCTGCACACACAAAACTCCCAGGGAAGTGAAAGGAAACCCTGGGTATGTGTGTAACTCCTGGCCATTCCCCACCACGGGATTCCACGTGGGAATGGCGCCCCGACCACCAGATCCAGCCACGGGGCTTTGAGCAGGGCTGGACCCAAACTAAAATCAAAGTTTTGAACACCTTTCAGTGCCCCCACACAGCGAACCAAAGCTCAGGCCTCCCAGCTCGCTGGCTGTTCATCCACCAGCTCCCTGAATCCCACGCACTGATCCCTGCATCCCGAGGATTCGGGATCCCCACGGAGCCCGGCGTGGCGGGGCAGCCCCAGCCGAGCCCGTGGAGCTGGCAAGCTGAAAAGCAAGTCCCTTTAAGTTTGCAGCCCAGGAGACGTCAACCAGCGTTGCCGAGAAACCATAAACATCGACCCCACAATGCCATTTCTGCTGCAGTTTCCCTGAATAGATGCCCGCTTTAACTTCCCTACGGACATTCCTACTGGATTATGACAGAGCCCTCCACAGCCCGAGAAGTCTCACATCCACACGGATGCAAAAGGCCACAAAAAACAGGTGGGGATTTTCCCCCCCCCCCTTCCTCAAGAAAACCTGTAAAATGTTTGAACATAATGGCAATTACGTGAACTGAAGACCGCTCTTCCCAATATTTCTGATGTGACACAGGACAGTAAATCTAAAGGACTGAATACAGGGAAGCACTTCAGACACATGCCTAAATCCACGTGGCTACAATCCTACAAGGAAGTAGGGACATCATTCTGCACCTCCTCCTCTGGGCACCACAGCACTTCCCCTGACAGCCCAAACTATCACGGGGACAACTCCTGGCCATGAGTGTGCAGCCTTGGCAGGGCAAGGCTCTTCACTCTGAGCTCCCAGCCCCTCCCCAGGGGGAATTCCCAGTGATTCAGAGGAGAAATTCTCCTGGGATTCAGATGGCCATGTGAATCTCTTTAAATTCTCAGTGATTCATAGGAGAAATTCTCCCGGGATCTGGACGGATGGCTACTTGCATCTCTCTGATAGAGCATCCATGTCACCAAGGAGCTCCTGTGCGTGCTATGTTATAAATGTTATTCTCTTCAACAATTACTAGTTATTTCCTTCAATAATTATCAGTTTGTTTCTGCTTTCTCTGTGTCTGTGCTGAGCCCTCCCTGGAGAAGCATCAGGCACAGGGTGGTTCAACCAACACGGGATGGGTCAGGCTGGGAGGGACCACAGTGGGGCACCAGGTCCATCCCAGAGCACATGGCACAGGGCTGCCTCCAGAGGGTCCTGGAATATCCCCTGCGAGGGGGACTCCACACCCTCTCTGGGCAATCTCTTCCAGCGCTCAGGAACAAAGTTCCTGCTCACCTTCAGGTGGAACTTCCCGGGCATCAGATCCTGCCCGTGGTCCCTTGTGCCACTGCGGGCAGAGCCCTCTCCGGGGATGGCGTTTATGCACGCACGTGTGTCACCTGGCTCGGGACATCCCGCGGGCAGCACCCAGCGCTCGGGGGGCAGCGGGGCCGGCCGTTCCCACGTCCATCCCGAGGCGGATCCCCCCCGGAATTCCTGCGGGAGCCGCCCCCGCGCGCTCCCGGCACGGCCGCGTGGCTGCCGCCAGGGGGCGCCCCCCGCCCCGCGCACGTGCGCGCGGCGAGGTGTCCCCAAGGGACACCCCCGGGACACCCCCGGGACACCCCCGGGACACCCCCCCCCAACCTCAGCACCCCCACCGCAACCCCGACAAACACAGGGCTCCCCGCACGAGGTCGGAGCGCCGCATGGCACGGCCACTCCACGGACAGGGATGTCCCCGTGTGTGTGTGCGTGTGTGTGTCCCTCCCCTTCCCCCGAGTGCTTTCTGGTCATTCAGAAACCTGGGGGGAAAGCGTGTTTTTTTTAAAAGGGGAAAAAAAAAAAAAAAAAAAAGAAAAAAGTGGGGGTGGGTGGCAAAAAGCGATGGGTGCCAGCCCAAGGGCAGGGAGGCGACGCCGGCGCTGCTGAGGAAGAGGGGCAAGGGGGCTGCTTACCAGCAGCTCTTGGGGTTTGATGGAATTGTCCGTGTATATGCACAGCTTCTCGGCTGTGAGGGGGATTGTCTCTTTCAGCTTGGAGGCCAGGAACATGCACACTGCCCCCAGCAGCTGCAGATGGCACTTCCGAGTGGGCACCACAGCTAAGAATCTGTCCAAGTAATTCATGGCCAGAGGGAAAACTTCTTCTTCGCACTTCTGCTCTTCGCAGACCTGCAGGCGAGGAGCGCGGGGAGGGATGGATGGGGTCGGAATTGGGGGGGGGGGGGGGAGCATAGAAGGGGTCGGAAGAGAGAAAAGAGACAAGAAGGAAAAAAATAAATAAATGAGTGAACCCACGAAACAAGCCCACTGCCTTCCCTTGCTTTGCCTCCTGCTATTTTTGTTTCCCGGGGAGCTAAATTTTGGGGGAGGGGGAGATCTCTGGAGAGGCTGGGAAGGCTGTCAATCGGCTTTCACATTCCTTTAGTTCATTCAGTAAGAAATGAATTCAAGACACTGTGTGGGAGAGCCGAAAAGCCCCATCCAGCAGCAAGCGAGCAGCCTCCGACTTTTTTTTTTTTTTTTTGCGACCCAATTTTTTCCTTTTTTTATTTCGTCATATTTTCAAAAAATCGATAAAAAATATCAAAACATCCCCGGGGGTCCCGGTTTTGGGGCCGGCGGCATCCCGGGACGTTCCCCTATCGTTTCCGACAATTGCAAAAATTCCCCCGCCGGGTGTCCCCCGACCCTGCGCCCCCGATCCCGCGGTGGGGGCGAAAGGACGGGAGAGACACAGCGAGGGCGAGGTGGGGTGGGGAGAGCCCGAGCCGCCTGGATCCTTTTAGCGCAGGGAGCGAGGGGCGAAAATCTTTCAAAAATTCACCAAAAATCGGCGCCGCGGTGAAAAGCGACAAATCTCGCACGAAAACCAAGCGGGGGGCCTGGTCTTTACGACCCGGGGGGTCTGGACGGGGAAAGGTGCCCCCCGAAGGAGATGCCATGGGGCAAAGGATGGGCGGCGGGGCTGCGGGGCTGCGGGCCCGCCCGCAGCATCGGGGCGAGCGGGGGGCTCGGCGCCCGCCCGACGGGACCCCGACAGCACGGGGGTCCCGCTCCGCGGGGCACGGGGGGGCATTCCCGACCCCCTGGGAGAGGAAAGGGGGGGAAGCCGGGCTCGGCGGCGGCGAGCGGAGCCCGCATGCAGCGCAACATGGCGAGGAGCAGGCACGTCCTCCCCAGTGCATACGTGGGCACCGAACCCTCGCCGGGCAAAGCGCGGGGGGGACCCCCCGACCCTCGCCCTGCCCCGGGCGCAGCTCGCTTTTCCCAGGAATGCCTCGAACTCAAGCGCTCCCGGAGGCGGCTTTGCTTTTTAATTGCAAATGACTTTTCCAACTCACCCACCGCCACCCCACCCCCCCCCCATCCCCAGCACGCCGCGTTTCCTCCCCTCTCCTGCACCCGCTCCACGGAGCCCCCCGGAAGGGGCGACTTCCCCCGAGGGCTGCCGGTGCCCCCCGCGCCCCTTCCCGCACCGGGGGAGCTCAGGAAGCAGGGGGGGAAGGAAGAAGAAGGAACCCCACGGCGAGCGGAGGGGCGAGGGGGCTGCAGGGGGAGAGGGGACGGGGCCGCTCTGCCTCCCCCCCCCCATCGCTCCCAGGGTGTACAAACCTCCAGCATCCAAGTGGCCACCATCCTCCTCATGAAGGGCTGGATGTCCTTCTGGACGCACTTGAAGTAGGAGCACTGGGGCAGATACCTCTCCTCTATGGTTAGTAAGTTGTGCAAAACGCGGTCATCGTAGAGCAAGTTCGGGTCGGGCAGAGCTCTCCTCATGGGATCCACCTCGCAGCACAGCAGCTCCATGTTTCCAAAGAGATCTCCCTCTTTCTCTGATGGGAAAGGTTTTTTTTTTCTTTTTTCTTTTTTTTTTCCCTTTTTTTTTTTTTTTCTTTTTTGGAGGGGGGGGAAGGGGTGGGGAAAGGAGAGGGGTAAAGGAGGAGGGGTAGGTGGGTGGGAGGAAGACAGGGTAGGTGGGTGGGAGGAGACAGGGCTTTCCAGCTCGCTCCTGCCTCCCTTGAAACTTGTCTCTCCCTCTCTCTTGATTTCTAGCCTAAAGTTGAAGCGAAGTGACGCAACTCGGCAGGGCAGGCAGTTCTCTCTCTCTTGTTATTATGGAGAACAGCAGCTGGTCAGACGTAACATCAAACGCCTTTTTTTTTTTTTTTTTTTTTCCTCCCTCTCTATAAGCTAACAAGGAACCAGGAGGCCCTCGTATAGGGACACACACACACACACACACGAATGACAGCTTCTCTTTTTCTTCCTTCCAGCAACCAAATTAAATGCGCTCCGCACTTTTCCTTCTGCGGGAGCCCGTCCCAATCTATTTCCCTCTCATGGCGAGGAACTGTGGGGCTCCCGTGGGTACCCAGCGGGACGGCGGGGGCGAAGTACTGGCATAGCAGGGTGCCCGTCTCGCCCTCCCCGCTCCGACACCTCCTTAATCTGCAGCCGGAGGGGGGGGGACAGAACCCAAAAAACCAACCAAACAAAAAATCCCAAACCAAAAAAAAAAAAAAACAAACCAAAAACACTCTTTGAGGGGTGGGGGTTCCGTGGCGCTTTTTGGGGCGAAATGTAACCACCACCGCTCCGCTTCCTGCGGCACACGGACGCGTTTCGAGCACACGAACCGCCTTAGCGCTGCATGGCCACACTGATATAACTTTCTAGGAAACCCAGCGGAGGAGGGAGGGAGGGAGGGAGGGAGGGAGGAGGGAGAAAGGTTGGCTGGGGGAGCGGAGGGGGAGGTGAGAGGGGTTATGTCCCGCACCGGGTGACTTCCACCCTGCTCGCACTCGGTCGGAGCTGCAAAATGTGTCAGCTCCGCGGACTCTCCGGCGGCTGCCCCGCAGCGGAGGCTCCCGAAGGGGAAAAAAATCGCTGCCGGGGCGTGCGGGGCGAGGGGACCCCGCAGCGGCCGCCCCGCGGCCCCCCGCCCCTGGGCGGCACGGAGGGTGGGCTGGCTGAGCTGGAAGGGGGGAGGCAGACACCGAAATACCGCCTTAAAAGTGCGAGGGGGGGGAGTTCGGGGCGCCGCTTCCCCTCCCGCTATTTGCATAGCCAATGGCTCTGGGGCTCTCGCCGCTGCGCGCTGATTGTTACCGGGCAGATTATATTTTAAGGAGGCGTGATGCCCCGGCGTCGGTGGCAAGCTCCGGAGGGATGGGGACGAGGGGCGGCCCCCCCACCTGGATGCGCGTCCCGGTCCCGGCAGCCGCACCGGGGGCAAACGGGGCGAGCGGCCCTGGATGCCCTGAGTGGGCACGCTTGCCCCCTCCCACGCCAGCCCTTGCCCCTCCGCATCCAAGAGGATGGGAGGGGTGGGACCGGCTTTACCGACTCCCGTCGGAGTCGAACGGCGAGGCTTCCCTGGCACAAACCGGCTGGGACTCCCGTCGGAGCAAAGCGCTCCTTGGCCACCAAAAAAAGTGTGGTCCGCCCTCCTCCCGCCGCCCCCAATCCCGATAAAGCCGGGACGGGCCGAGTAGCAGCATCTTCCCGCAAAATCATCCCCGCCGCCCCCTCGCCCCGTCCGCGAAAGGCCGGGAGCCACCGGGCACCGTGTGTGGCCTCTCGCAGCCGCACCCCCCGAGCCGCGGGCTTACCGGGGGCGGAATCGGGCTGAGCTTTGCCTGGCAAGGCTCGCGTTTTCGGGAGGGCGAAGGAAGGGAGCGCGGAGGGGGCACCCCCCTGCCGTCCGTCGAGGGCGGTGAGCGGGGACCCGCCGCGCTCCGCAATGAAAGGCTCTTTAACTTCCACCATTCATTTCCCCTTCCTGGCTACTCCTGTGAACAGGGAGCGTGTTGTGTCAGCGCACGTTTTCCTTCTCCAAACTTAAATTCATAAGCGCTCCCGTCTGGCTTTGTAGCCCGACAATGCAGCGATTGTGATTTATGCGGGTTTCGGGGTGGGGGGGGGGGGGGGGAAGGACAACGGGTGTCCTAATTGTCCGGCACCGACTTTCCGAAGTGAGGTGATGTCTGGGGCACGGCGGGGAAGGGATGCGGGGACGTCCCCGCACCCCGCGATGGGGCGGCAGCCGGGGGAGCAGCCAAGGGCCACCTTGCTCCGTGTGTGTGCGCGATGGGGGTGTCCCGTTAGGAAACAGAAAACACCCTCCCTATATCAATAAGTGGAAGCATGCCAGCTCCGCACGAGGAGGTGCCGTTGATCTGCGGGGAAAAAAAAAAAAAGGAAAAAAAAAAAAAAAAGAAAAAAAAATTAGAAAAAGAAAAGACAAACTCTTCCCCCCGGTGCGACGGCTTTTGTATGCGCGGTGCCTGTTTCCAGCTGGGAAACACCGGCCCTGGGAAGTGCGGCTGTGCCCGAGATGCCCCTTTCGCCTTGCCCCCGTGCCCACGGGCGCTGCCGCACGCGTTGGGAGGCAGCAGATGTTTTAACAGCCTCCGTGTAGAGATTACCGAGTGCCATATGTTAAATACCACCCTTCCTCCGGAAAAAAACAACAACAACAACAAAAAGGAAAAACCACCAAAAAAACCCCAACCCCAAACAAACAAAAAACTCCCCCGCAAAAAAAAAAAAAAAAAAAAAAATTGAAAACAACAAATAAAACCCCCTTTCTGCATTCGCTGCCCTTCTTTTGCTGAGCTGCTTCAACCATTTAAAAGCATAAATGATTAAATGAAGCATCCCCGGGGTGATCCGCGCTCCCGGGACAGCCCCACCGCCTTCCCACCCCGCGGGAAAGGGGCTGTCCTGCTCCCAAACCCCACCGCAGCCGCCGGGTGGCAATGCCGCCGTCACTATTTAGGGCTTGGGACACTCCTTCAGGGCATCCAGTCCGGTGTCGCGGCTCCTCATCACTAATCCGACATTAATCACGCAATCGGCGATATGTAATGATGTTTTATTGGGGGCAGTCTGGGAGCGCTGCAAAACTTTTTTTTTTTTTTTTAATAGATCCTTATTTCGTCATCGCTCCTATTTATTTAATTTCTTCTCTCTGCAAAGCCCAGAGAACCACCGTGAAGATGCTTCAGTGCTCAGGATGGGCTCAAGCCTTGCAGACCGACAGACACGTTGTGTGTGCGCGCTCCCGGCGGCCGCAGGTTTTTTTGTTTGTTTAAATGAAATGAGTATTCCCTTGCAGTGCTTGAAACCTGAAGGCTTGGAGTGTGAAACATGAGAATCTGAAAGTGAAACCGACTGGAAGCCAAGAAAGAAGCAGATGAACGTGTTTCCACTGTCCGAAGCTCAGGAAAGCCCCGAAAGGAAACAAACACCTTGAATATTAAAATGTGCAATAGATTTGAAATAAAATTATTCCAGCATCAGTCACTGAAAACAGTCTATGCTGGTAGTTTGTTTCTTGTTTTTTAATATATCTGATTTTTAGCTGTTCAAAGGTAAATTGCATCATTCCGTGCCGTGCATTCAACAGGAACAACATGATAAAAATAACCTTTTATTTCCTCTGGTATTAAATGAAAGACTAGAAAATGATTTGGATACCACAGGATCTGCTGCTCATCACCCATGCGTCTTCAAGGAGTGCTTTAATTGTACAGGTGGTTTTCAACCCTAAATAACTGTGTGATGGCAGCTTTATAATTAACAGCCACTTAGGAGAACACAAGTAGTGAGCAGGTGAAATAAAACCATATTTTGTAGGGAGATTTTATGCAGGCACAACAGTTAACAGCATTAACTAATGAATTCTGGTGGATCAATTGACAATATTTTAAATTGCTTGCTCCTTTCTGCTTTGTGCAGTTTCTTCTTTAGCTTTTCTCATTCCTTTGCTTAAAATTCTTCAGAGCAATAATCAGAAAAACTGTGTTTGTCCAAGGAGTGCGCAAATCCACTCACATGTCTTTATTGGGCAAGATGGGAAGGGAGTCAAAAAAGAGCTACAAAAATGATCATGTACCTGGGACTCAAATTTTAGGCTGGAAGACCTGGTAAATTCATCACACTTAGCCCAAAGGCACTCCCAGGTTTGACAGGAATGAGAAATCCAGGGAGATTTAGGATGGTAGAGGTGGTAGGTGACACATTTAGGCAAACGAGAGTGGACTTGTCAACTGCAAATTTAATCAATCCCTTCTGATTCGTTTAGGGTTGTGTCTTTAAGGTTACCTGAAGTTGAAACTTAATAAAGTATCTTCTGCCCACAAATCCCACTCTCAGAGCTGAAGGAGAAGTTACTATGGGGGATTATCAGGTACATAATCCCTGTGATGAGTTCTGGCTTTAAAATGACTGGATCTGTGAATGTCTAGAGGACCCATAACCTGTGGGAATGGAGCACTGCAGGATGAGGGTGAGATCCTGCAGCTTCTCCTGAAGCAAAGGAGTGGAAAACGATGAGAAATGTTCTGCTGGAGCTTTAAGCCTAGGATTGGGATTTTCCTGGCTCTACAGGACACGGGGAAAACTGTGTGCTGCCTAACTCCCCTGGTGCCACAGCCTTATCTTGCAGGGGTGCCTCGTCCTTTGCAGCCAGAGCTCGATGCTCTCCTCGGCGATAAGGCTGCTGTCCCTTCCCAGGGAGCAGGAACACAGAGCAGGTGCCTCCCACACGCCAGGAAGCCAACTGAGAGGGAAAGCTCCTGGCATTTTTTACAGGATCAGGCCCCTGGTATGCAGAACTGTACATAAACACCGTCAGTTTTTGTGTTTGTGGGGTTTTTTCCCTTGCTTTTGGAACTGATATTTGAAAAAGCAAGGACAAATTACAGGCATGAACCACTGGCATCTATTTCACCATTAATAGTATGATAGGAGCCAAAGGTGACAATCCCTTTATTTTTTTTTTTTCCCCCTCCTCACTGCTTCTGAATCAGCTTCCTTTTCTGCTTAAAATGACTTTGCTGTTAACCTCTTGAATTCCTTCAGGTGATTTCCCTGCCCTCTGGGATGTTTGTATCACTCTTTAGTTCACAAATTTCAACATTAAATGAACAATTTTTTTTTTCCTTTCCAGACTGTCAGGAGAGATCAATAAATGACTCTCTGTCACCAAACCTGCAGCTGGATCTCCAATTTTTAAAGCACCTTGCCATGACACTCCTTCCCTCCTTGAAAAGTAACGCTCTGACTTTTCCTCCATGGTCTCTCAGTGTTGATCCAATACACGTGTGTTTTTTTTTTTCCTCTTGCTGAAACAAACGTGGAGCTTCAGTTCCAATTTATTTTCTTTCTGTCCATACTGAGGCAAAGATTTTAGGTTTAATACACTTGAGTGGCATGCCCAGGTCTATACAAACAGGGGAGGGGAGGGAAAGACCTCCAGAGCAAATTGCTCCTTTTATGGGGAGCTGGGAAGGGATCCTGCACTTCTTGGTTGTCTTAACAGTGCTGTGAGCTGCTAAATATTTACTTCCAGGAAGAGCTGTATTTTACAGGTAAGTGCAGTGGTTCTGTTAACCTGCAGCAAGAGAATTATCCTGAGGCAGGTTCCCGCACCGAACAGTTTGCTGGAACGCATTGTCTGGCAAGGAATGAGACATTTAATGTGGAGCCACATCAGTGTGGGATCATGGTTTGGAAGCCAGGTGAATGAGTGTGTGATTGGGGGAAGTTCAGTCTCCTCGTTGTGTGCAGATGTGCTGAGCACATCCAAGATCTGAAAAACAGGTGGATTTTTAAAGGGAAGAAAAAAAACTTGGCTTATTAACTCTGTAAAAGCATCAAAAACTGACCATGAAGGAATATCAGGCTCACAAATATTCCAGCTTAAACAACCAGCTGATACAGTAGTTTGGATGTCCCCTTTGCATTCCAGAAAACTCTCTGGATCTGTTGATTTCCTTCTACTTAATATGGTCAAACAAACAAGGATTAAACTTTTATTGCCTAACAAGGAAACAAACAAATAAAACCACCAAAACAATAATAACACAAAATAAAACAGTGTGAATAAATGCTCTCTACTGAGGTAAACAATTTTACTTGCTAATTTCTTCTTCCAAAAGTGCTGAATTGAAAGCTGTTCCCATGGATAAATGGTTTGGACATCTTACTACTCTGCTCTGTGGCAATTACACCTACACCCGGGAAAATTGCTTTTAAAACATTAATAGCCTAAAATCTTACACTGCACATAATAATAATGACCACCTGAATGCAGTACTAGCATTGAATTCTTTTTTTCCCTCCTTGTCTTTTGGGAATGCGGCATTTTAGTCCTGAAATGGAGTGTAAATGGAGTGTCCCAGCAGTGGGTGTGCTCCGAAGGAAGGTGTATACATGTTAAAGTTAATGATGAAATGGAAACATTTTGGAAGGTGTCCCCCCCTTTTTCCCAGTGGCACTTACAGCCAGAGCCTCCAGTCACTTGCCAGGTGCCACAGGGCTTTTGAATAAATGGCTTTTTGGGGTTTAGGGCACTGTGGGCAGTGTGAAGCCCCTCTCACCTGTGAGCTCCTTGGCATCCCTTGCTACCCCAAATCCTCATGCTCGGCACTGCTGCTCTTGTTGAGGCTTTGCTGGGCATTGGAGTGAGTGATGGGAGACCAAGGTGTCAGCAGCTCTGTGCAAGGGGTGACACCGCCCTCGTGGTGGAAGAACCTTGTGAAGAACCCCTGTTAAGAAAGGTTAAGAATTTAACTTGTGCTTCTTTGTTAAGAGTCCTTGTGCCTGGTCAGAGCTTGGCTGGCTGCAATGCTTGTCCATCCCCTTGAAGTCTCCTGAGTATCTGAGAAGCAGAAAGAAGCAGAGGGAGGTGTTTGTTGTCCACTGCCAGGACTCCATATTTATAGCTCAGGGTGCAGCGTGCAGGATCTGTAGATGTGGAGTTTATTGGTAAATGGAACTAAACTGCTTTATTAACTAGGAAAATCAGTAGCACATGTCCCACACTGCTCTCCCTCATTGAAAGCTCCAGGTGTCCTCCCCTGTCTCCTCCCTTGGCTCCATTCTTGGCTGGGAGCTGTGCCCTTTCCTCATCCCTGATGGGGTGGATCTGTACCCCAAGCAAACCCCTGTTGTGCTGCTGCCTCATTTCTCTGCATGCTGAAACTCTCACCTTCACTTTCACCTCATCTCGGCATGGCAATCCCCTCTTAGAAAGGGAATTATTTCCTGGGGCAGTGTTTCCAGCTCCTCATCCTGTTCTTCAGCTCTTGCCTAGGCCTTGCCTGCTGGCAGGCAGGGCACTGGACTGGGGGCTGCTCTGATGCCCAGACATGAACTCTGTGTCTTTTTTTTTGACGTTTCAAATTTTTATTTATGAGGCTGATTGGAAGCAATCACCATCCTCAGAACAGATGCTTCCCACGGGTTAGGAAAGCATCGTTTCTGCTTTGCGAGCAGCTGAGGCTCCATCATGTAAAGTGATGTCCTGCATGAGCTCCACGGCAGATCCTGGAGTAGCACTGCCATTCCAGCGTCACCTGAACGGTAACAGCTCCCTCAGCAGAGAGGAAGGTTCATTTCATGGGTGGTTTCCACCCTTGTGTTCCAGCACTGTCTCCTGCTGTGCCCTTATCTCGCAACGTTTCACGAGGGAAAAAAGGGAGTGGAACTGGTTCCTCTGTCTATGAATAGATGGACTATTAGAGACTGCTGGCACCTGAACGGGCTTGTTATCTTCAGATAACGAAGGAATTGCTCCATCCTGGAGAAGGTCAGGCTGCACAGATTCCCTGGAGCGGGCTGGGATCGAGGGACTGGCATTCCCTGAGAAGCAGGGCTAAGGCATCGTTTACAAACAAAGCCTGGGGAGGTAAAAGTCAAGGAGAACACACCTCTGCTGAGGAGAATCCTTTATGATGAGACAAGTACCTGTGAAGGGAGTGCTGCAGGAGAAAGGCTTCCATTTGGTGCGGGGACAACTTGAGAAAAAAGTCCTGCTAAGAGGACCTGGAAAGTGGCTGACAAGGGGTGGTAGAGAACCAGAAGCAGGGAAGTGCAGATAAGGCTCTGCTGTCGCATTGTTTGGCTCTACAGATTTTCTTGCACATCTCTAGAGAGTGGTGATTTTTGCAAAAAAAAAAAAAAAAACAAAAAACAAACAAAAAAACAAAAAAAACAAACAAAAAAAACAACCAACAACGCAATCGCTCTGCTATGTATTTTAATAGTGATTTATCCCTGAGGTGGTAAATGATAAAATGGAGGGACTTCAAGGGTGGGATGCATAGAGAAATATAAGCTGAAACTCCTGGAGAGCTGGAAAAGCCAGCATTAATCTCTATTTCTGGCTCAGGGGTCTCCGGGAGAAATACTCAAGGGAGGAAAGATGTCCTGAGGATACACTTGGAAATCTCTGGTGCTTGGGACCTGTTTGGTTGAGGGAAGCATAAAAAGCACGTGTGCCCCAAACACAGCCCTGTTTTAAATAACCAGAATATTATGTGGAGGGTTTTGAAAGGATTTAGCAGGTTTGGGGGACAGAGGGTTTTTGGCTTTTCCGTGTTTTTTTCTTTTGTTTTGTCCTTTTTCCTGCAAAAGTCAGGGACAGATTGAAACCTGCTGACTCGGGCACTTGGGAGATGGTTCAAAGGACCCCACTCCCAGCTCGGAGTTTCCAAACCCTGCTGGGAATCAGAACATATGTCCAGAAGAGCATCAGACACCTAGAGAAGGAGTTAGAAGCAGAAGTAATTTTGCCTATCTGCTGAGCTGAATCCCAACTCTACTGTTTGCTGACAACTTTCTGATGCTCACTGTAACTGTAGCTTTTTTCTTTTCCCCTCACACTACAGAAACAGCATATTTTTGTCATGCAGCTGTTGCTTGCTGTGTCTTCCTTCTGCTTTGGGTGGATTTTCCCATGTTCATATCCGTAGCTTTTGATTCCTTCTGTCAGTGAACAGCTGCAGGCTGATACTAGATAGAGCTGAATATTTTATTTATTTATTTTTTTTTTCTGTGTTCACACACAAACAGGCTTGTGAACAAAAGAAGGGAGCTGATAAACGAACAAGGTCTTCTGGACGGTGCAATGTTGCTAACGTTGTGGACAATAAAAATCCTTGTGCTTGTGCTCGCTGGAGGAGAAGGAAGACATAACTCAAGCTGTTTTATCTGGGAGCCTCCGAGCTTTTCCCTACAGGCTTGGGAGAGGATGTTCTCTAATGAACTCATCTTTCATGTGACAGAAAGGGAAACGCTATCATCTCACAGCCTTTCTGCCTGCCATGTAACTGGGACCTTCTGAGGGGAGCCCTTTTTTTAGGGCTTAGGGGAGGATCGGGGTTTCCAGATCGGGGTTTCCAGATCGGGGTTTCCAGATCAGGGATTCCAGATCAGGACGTGTGAGAATCACAGAGCTTCCCTCTGTCTCCAGGGAAAGCAGCTCCAGCTATCTCGGTGTGTGTCCATCTCAGCCATCCTCTGGGGTTCGATGCAGTGCATTTTTCCAGCTGTTGGGCCCAGGCAGGCACAGTGACTGCCATTGTCTCCCGAGGGGATGGGAATGGGAGCGTGAGTGGGGCAGTATAATGTGCGTTTGTCCCCTCTCTTTGGTTTCCTCACAGCCTTGGGTTTTGCCTGTGGGCCCTGGGGACATCAGCTCCGTTCGTTTGTTTTTCCTCAACTTCTTTTTTCCATTCTTGAAGTAATTCTTCCACGTATATGAAAAAAAAAAAAAAAAAAAAAAAAAAAAAAAAAAGCAAAGCAAACCAGCAGTGCCTGACCCATTTAGCTGCCACCATCCAGAGCCCACTCTTGCACAAGGACAGACCCAGATCCTGGTGGGAAGGGGCTCCGTGGGGAATTCTCTGGCCAGCTCACCCCAAGAAAAGTACAGGAGGCTTTTTTTTTTTTTTTTTTTTTTTTTTTTTGAGGAGGAGGAGGAAAGGGAGAAGCCAACAATGGGTTTGGCACAGAGCTGGCCACCCTTTGCCCCCTCTGCCAAGGGGCTCTGCCAGCATGGACATTTGTGTGTGCCAGGGAGAGCAGTGTGGGCTCAGGCTGGGGGAGGCACACGCAGACAGATGGACAGGGGAGGGTACAAGGGTTATGCCCAGCTCTGCTCAGCCTCCCTGAGAGAGCCCAGTGTCACAGCTGCTTGGGACACTGCCAGGGGGGGCTCTGCTGTGAGAGAGGCACAGGGAAGCATCAAACCCAGGCCTGGTGCTGGAACACAAAAAGAAAGCAATAGAAGAAATTTGGGAATAGCTGGAGGCAGAATACAGGCTGAGGTGGATCCTTGGCCTGGACTGGCTTAGCTGTGTCCCACTGCTGTCTGTGTGCCAGCAAGGAGGTCCAGGTTCATGCCCACCTTCTCCTAGGGCAGCCCAGTCATCACAGCCCTGTGATCTGCTTCCCCAGCAAGGGGAGGGAGCTGTGAGCAGAAATGTGTGAAGGTTTCCATGGCACTCACCTGTTACACAGGTGATAGAAGGGCAGGGGGAAAACATTACCTGATTTTGAACAGCTTCAGACAGTGAAGCCAGCTTTGGGCAGGTGCCAGCCTGCCAGGGCACAATGCTCTGCTGGTGCAGGTCTGTGGGCACTACAGCCTGGTGGAGGAGAGTCAGACTCGAGGGGCATTTATCTTGTGGCCAGCTGATAAAAGTGCAGCACTCTGGCTGAATTAGCTCCCACATAAACTGACACAAAGCCAGAGTGCCAGGTTTTTGCTCTGGGAAAGTTATTCCCCGTTTCCATCCCATCAGTGAGATCAGGACATGGAACTGAAGGGGATGAGGAGAGGAAGGGGTAAGTGGTATTTGGGATACAGCTGGTCCACTGTGGGCACTTCCCAGCAAATTTTTCTCTCTACTGATCTTCACACAGGAAAGGTGCTCCTTATTAAATGTGGCTGAGCTCTTTGACTGTCCCACAGACCTCTCCATGCTGCTCTTGCCCTGCAGAAACTTGGCAGTGTCTCTGCTGCCCTGTGGTTGCTGCTCAGCATGCTGAATGGTACCAGCTAATTTCTGCCCTGGGCTCCCTGCCCTCCCCTCCAGACCCACCTGCTGCCCCTCATTGTGCTGCCACGCTGTGTGGCCAGGAACACAATGGGAGCCTGGAATGGGATTTGCAGCCCCACGGGGACTGGGAAGAGGGGATGAAATGTTCATCCTAAACCCCATGCTGGGGAAATGGTGCTGCTCCCCCCACCTTACTGTGAGTACTCTTCACCTGACACTGAGGAGGTTCCTCAGGATCCTTCTGTCTCCTGTTCCTCCTCAGGATGGATGAAAACTGCGGGGAAAGCACGGACGGGGCAGCCTGAGGGAGTGGGGGGCACCTCAGGCACAGAAGGAAAAATCAGAGGAACAACTGGATGCTTTTTTTGGGGAAGGGGGGAGGAAGAAGAGGAGAGTATAAAGTGTGAGTTGTGTGCTAAGTGGAGACCTGCAGAGAGAGGCACAGCTTAGGCTGTGCAGAGGGTGCTGTGCCAGCAGGGGCTGAGCTGCAGCAGTGGGGGCTGATGGAAGATGACAGCTGCAGTTTAGGTCGAGGAAGGCTTCAGGGCCATCTTCCATCACTTTTTGACAGGCTGCAGCGTGGTACTGGCCCAGAGATCCTGCATAATCTCAGTTGGCATGGGGGGCAATTAAGAAATCTGGCAGTAATCTGAGCAAAGCGAGGAGCTGAGGTGAGGGGACACGGTGCTGGTGACAACCCCAAGGCTGGAAATGCTTTTAGCTAAAGACTCAAAGAAAGCAACATGTCTTGTTTTCTTACACAGTGACTTAATATTTTGCACTGAGGAATTAGTTTTATCTATAAAACCTTGTTAGTGGGGGCAGTACTTTGTAAACAAGAGAAACCAAACTTTGGCTCTAAAAAGCAGCCTGGGATTAGAAGGGATCACCTCCACCCCCAAGGCAAGTCCTCTGAACATCACAGGCTGCTGAACACTCAAAGGGGGACAGTGTCCAAGGCTGGGCTGGATGGGGCTCTGAGCAACCTGGAACAGTGGACGGTGTCCCTGCCCATGGCAGGGGGTTGGAATGAGATGATCTTTAAGGTCCCTTCCCACCCAAACCATTCTATGATTCCATGATTCTGTCCTGGTGTGAGAGTTGCTACATTGCCAGCATAAACCTTTACATACCCTGAGCAAGGATCCCCTAAAATTCACAAGCCTAAAACCAGTGCTGATTTCATGGTTTCATTCAAGTCTGAGCACTGAAACCTCATTTTCAAGCTTTTTGTTGTTTGTTTGTTTGTTTTTCCTGTGAAGGTAAAATTCTCCCCATATTTTGTTTTGTTTTGTTGGTTTGGATTTTTGTTTGTTTGGTGTGGTTTTTTTTCCAAATTCCACTCGTATTTCTTCCCAATTTATTACCACCTGCAACTTTCACTCGTGCACAGGTCAGTCATTCATCCCTGAGTACAATTTAATAACACCAGTACTGACACTGATCATTTTAACGCCTCAGAAATGAAGAAAACAAACTCTTTCCAATATGATTCATTGCTTTTTTTCACTTCTCTTTGTTTCTGGTCTTCCAGCCTCTTTGCTGCCCACATTTTTTTTTTTTTTTTTGTTGCTTTTTTTTTTTTTTTCCAAGCCAATGTGGACTAATTTTTCCCCTGATGGTTTCGTAGGACCCAGGATCAAATATTTTAGTATGGGATGGTCTTTAAGGTCCCTTCCAACTCAGGCCCTCCTGTGATTCTGTGACCTTGTAGAAGTGGGTATGTTGGAGTGACCAGGCTTTGAGTTACCCTTCATTTAAAAGGGCTTCTTAGGAAAAGAGCCTCTGCAATGGGGGGAAGGACAAGCTTGTGAGCTCTTAATGGAGGTATAAATGTTTGAACCAAAAGGGTGAATGAAAGTGCTGCAAGTGCTGGGGAAGAGAAAAATCTGCATGGAAGGAGAGAATGAACTTTAACAAGTAGCTATCACAACAAAATGCAATTCAAGCAGTAAAATGAGAGCTCAAATATAATAAATTTATTTTTTTAATTGCTAAATTTCCAAGGCTTTGCAAATCGTGGTCAGGGGTGTGATATAAAACCATCTGGTAGAGAAAACAATGAAAACCAAAACTAGATCCTCATACATCTGGCATTTCATACTATGAGCTTTCCCCATGTGTGTTGGTGCTCCAACAGAGCTACTTGCACTGAATACTTGATAGCAATTCAGTGACCACAAAATATTTCCTTTATTCCAAGGGAAAAAAAAAATAAATCTTGCAGAGATTTTCAAAAACGTCTGACTCTTTCTAGCAGGCTTCCCAGCAGTGCTTTGATGTCACATTGATAGGTCTTGGCAACACCTCAGCAAGTTTTTGTAGTGGTAAAGTCCTTAACCAGGTTGTGGACAACCATTTTAGGTGCAGACCTCGGGACCTTGAAGGATGGCTCAGCTGTCTGTCGAGCCAGTGTGCCTACTTTCCTTTTTTATTAAAAGCATGACTTTTGCTGTTGTCAGGTGTCCTCCAGGACCAGCAGTCCCAAACCAGAGGAGCTGTTCAGGTTTTTTATGGACTCACTCAGGAAACAAGGTAAAGCACATTTTGTGTTGCAGTAGCTACAGGTCTTGAGGCAGAAAAATTGGTAAAATCCAGGATTAAGAGGTAAACTGAGCAGTGCACATTTTTCTCCATATGGCAGATCTGAACAGCCTCTGAACTGCTGTAAATTCAGATAATCCTCATCCTTTCCCTCCAATCACTGTCTACAACCTCCTCATGAGAGGAGAGGAGAGGGATGGGCTGATTTCTCTCTGTGTGCAAGGGAGTGGCTTAAAGCTGCATCGGGGAAGGTCGGGTTGGATGTTGGGAAAAAGTTCTTCCCTGGGAGGGTGAAGGAGTGGAACAAGCTCCCCAGGTGGCCATGGAACCAAGCCTTTTTTTCTCCCTTTCATGTCTCTCCTTCAACCACCTGTTTCCAAAACTGCATTTCTGAGTACAATTTACTCCTGCAGGAGATGTGGCAGAGTTGGAGGGTAAAAAACCCAACCCAATAAAGTTTGCACATGGAATGAGTGATCCAGCATCCATGGTCCTCAAGCAGCTGTAAATGTTTCTCAGATGAGCCACTGCACAGGGCTGAGGCAGGAGAGCCCCACTGGAGAGTCTCTGCTCATGGTCTTTGCCTAATTCTCCTGGAAATAGGAATTCTAGGGGTTTGGACAGAGGCAAGTTTATTATTTAGGGTGGTGAAGGGTCTAGAGCACAAATCCCGTGAGGAGCAGCTGAGAGAGCTGGAGGGGCTCAGCCTGGAGAAGAGGATGCTCAGGGGAGACCTTATTGCTCTCTACCATTCTCTGACAGGAGGGGGGAGCCAGGTGGGGGACCAGACTCTTTGCTGAGGCAACAAACGACAGGACAGGAATAAATGACCCCAGGTTGCACCAGGGGATGTTTAGGTTGGATGTTGGGGGAAATTTCTTCCCTGGGGTGATGATCAGGCATTGGAAGGGGCTGCCTGGGGAAGCCCTTGGAAGTGTTCAGGACAATTTAGGTCACTTTGAGTGTGCATCTGCTCGCCCTGGAGCCAGTGGTGGCATTCACAGGCTTAAAGCTCGGCAGCTGCTCGTGTGCTGTGGGGTGATACCCAGAATTCACCCTCAAGGACCTGTGTTAAAAGAGGGAAGGGTGCAGACTCCCTACTGAATGTCAGTGGGATTCACAGGAGAGGTCAAGCTAAGACAAAACACATTCCCAGGATAAGGTCTGCCTGTCTGAAATGTCTGAGCTGGGTTTTCTAAGCCCAGTAAATGGATACTCTCACTAATGCAGAATTCCCTGCTGGCTAAATGGATTTCAGTTAATTTTCGGCTATGAAAGCATCTCAATTTTAACAATAGCTGTCACTCCCAGTATAATACAGAAATAGTTCAGTAATATAGGCCTTAAAACACTACTCTGATAAATATTTATGTTACTGATTTTAAGTTAAAAGCTTGGCTATGAATTGTTTTCATTCCAGCAGTGTAAACATCCTTCTGGAGTATGCACTGTAATGTTGAGATTGAAGTCACTTACCCTATTTGCCTGGTCTCGTTTTATCAGTGCAAAAATATTCTTTGGTGGATTCTGATAAAAGTATTTCACTGCACAAATGCTTTTAAGTCCGATACAGAAGGGAAAATTTCTGTTAGGTACCTTTTGGCAGTCAGCAAAAAGCATCAGTTCTTTGTTTGTTGGGTGTTATCTTAGTTTAAATAGAAATTTGAATACATGAACATAGAACACAGGCTTTCTTTGCAAGGGGCATTTTCCTGGTGATAAATGGATTTTGGCTATTGTTTAGTTAAATGTTTTATGCTTGCTTGATAAAGGAAACTCAGCTTTATAAAATGAGAACCAAAAGCTCTTTAAGGTGTGTGAAATAAGGTACCAGCATAAATAGGCTCAGCTCTGAACTGACAAGCAGTAATAGATAAATAACTGGATATGGGTTTTGAGCTGGAATCCCAGCCATATTCTTGTGGTGAAAGGGAAGGATTTGAATGATGGCAGCAGAATGTAAAAACCTCCCCAGTATCATCAGAGTCTGAAGTGGCTGTAGAAATTCAGGCAGTCATTTAATAAAAACACCTCTTTTACTGTGGAGGCTGTAAATTATACAAGCCTGTCAAGTTACAGCTCTGCCTTTGTGCACAGCACGATTGTAATGTTCTCAGTCCATAATTTAGAAAAGGATTAAAGTTCTCCAATGCTCTTGCCGTTTTTGCAATGTTTTGGTGATAATAAGATTACCTCAGCCTCCCTCTCTCATGTGAAAGTGTCTCTAAAAAGACATACCATATTTGAAGGTGGGGTTTTCTCACACACAGATGCATATATATGAGAGGGAGAAAATACATGACAGTGGTGTCTGGCATCAAAACCTTATTGTGGGGCTGGAGATGCCTCATTACTCATGGGTGTTGAAGGCATGCAGCTAATGTATGGATTTGCTCTGCATAAGTGCTGGGGAGTCTCCAAGGTCATGTCAGTAAGGTTTCTGTTTATTAAAAAAAGAAACAAAAACAAAAAAAAAAAAAAAGGTTTAAAAAGAGTTTTTTTCGAAAGCTTGCAAAGACTACAGAGCTTTCAGAGGACCCATTCCTAGAAAAACCAAGTTTCTTTACTTACCAGGGCTCTGCAACTGGGTAAACCTCAGGAGGAGAAAAATATTACAGCTGTTGCCTAAAAGTCAGAAAGTAAGAGCTACATAGATTTTCTACCAGAATAAAATTGTGGTTTTAGAAGCCTCGTGTCAGTGGGTATTCTGGAGATGGCAGGAAATGATACATGCTCTGCTGGCGACCTGGGAATTCCCTGTTTTCAGAAGTAGGAAGCTCTGACTTCTCTCAGCACATCAGGTCTTCATTTTGCCACCGGGCTCAGTCTCCTTCTTGATGGTTCTGCCAGAACTTGGCTGCTGTAGCTTTTGGGGTGTGTGTGGGTATTTTTTTTTTTTGAAGAAAATGGAAAAAAAAAAAAATCCCCTGACAGGTTGGTTGTTGGTTTGTTGTTTGGGATTTTTCCCCCTCAAAGATGGCCCCATGAAGCCACACAGGGATCAGGCAGAGGGCCTGTGGAGGACAGATTAGACAGCAAAAGTGCTGGAGAGTCAGGCAAAGGTGCATGAAAGGCAAAATTCGTCATATGCTGCTTCAGTATTGCTCTGATTATCTCTAGCACATACCAGACATACCTAGGTTTCGATTTCCTTGCAAAAATTCGTGTTAATACCATTTGCTTGAATTGTTTAAGGAAAGGAGAGGATTCTAGGAGATACCAAAGCCTGAATCTTCACCTGCAGTCGGAGCCTACGGCTGTATTATACAGGAAAAATAGGGCCACAAAAAAAGACATTAAACTCTTAGTGTTCTAAGACCCAGGCCCAGCTCCCCTGGAGTTAGCTATTATTTCAGCTATGAATGACCCCAGAATGCAGTTCTGGTCAGGGAGGCTTGACTGTCATCCATGGACATCTTGATCATGCCTCTGTTTCCCTTTTCCCCTGCTGCCATGGGAAGGAGTTGAACAACCTGGCCACCTCCCTGCTCCAGCAGGGCCATCCCAGAGCACAGGGATGTCCAGACAGCTCTGGAATATCCCCAGGGAGGAGACTCCACACCCTCTCTGGGCAATCTGTTCAGGGCTGGGTCCCTGCACAGCCAAGAAGTTCTTCTTCCTGTCCAGCTGGAACTTGCTGGGCATCAGTTCCTGCCCGTTCCTCTTGTGCCATTGCTGCAACAAGAACAATTCTTGATTTTTGATTGGGAAAAATTCTCCTCTGTGAAGTGACACAGCTCGGGAGCAGGAGCCTAGTGCAGGTGAAGGATTTCCATCCTTGGGAGTTGTCCTGACAGGGTCCTGTAGGATCTCATCCAGCTTTGGAACTGGCCCTGCTGTGAGCAAGGGGTTGGACTAGGAACATCCAGAGGTCCCTCATCACCTGAATTGCTCAGTTGAAAAGGGGTTTAAAGGCTCAAGGTTCATGCAGGCTGTTCCAGCTTCTCCAGAGCCACTTTCCACCTTGTGCTGACACTCCTGGTGTGGGGCTGCTCCAGGGTTGCTTGGTCAGTGTGTGCATCTCATGATAATGTGTGGAAAAGAAAACTCGCCTAGTGCCCCTGGTTATTCCTGACTGAAAGCTTTTTCCTAAACAGTGAGCTAGGAAATCATAAACCCAGCTCAGTTTGGTGTGTTTCCTTGTCACCCTCTGCCCTCTGCTTCCCTCACCCAAAAACTGCTTGAAAACTTTGTTCAGTCAGCCTCGAGTTTCCAAAAGGGACCCTCTACCCTGAGTTAATATCATGCCTGTGAAAGTTCAGGCTGATTATTTTTCCTCTGGAGAGGGAGTCAAAATGGGGCTTATAATGGAGGTCTTGTTTGAAACAAGGATGAAAGAATTCAGCATTTCTGACATCAGTGGGGTGGCCTGGGCGTGGAGTTGCCTGCGAGGGAGCTGTGGGGGGAAGCTGAGCTCCTCTCTGCACCACTGGTTTTGTGAAGGAGTCTTTCACTGGAGGAGGTTTATCCAGACCCACCTAAACACATGTACATATTTATTTGCTAAAGCAAACCGGGCTACAAATAGGACCGAAATCCGCATTTAAAAGTCCCTACAAGCAACTCCTCCACGACAAAATCTTCCTGCAGCAGCCCCGCTGAAGAAAAAGCCTGGGAGAGTTTATTTTCCTCGGGCTTCACAATTCATTGTTTTCCACAAAAGCACCCCTCTGCTCTTCCAAGGGTAAGGATAATTCTGTGGCTAAAAGCACATGACTAAGGACTTGGGGTTTTCTTCCCAGCTGTTGCACAGACTTCTGGTGTGTCCTCGAGTCAATCTGATCAGTCCTGCTGCACATCTGTAAAATGGGGGCACTGCTCTTCTCCCTCCTTCTGCCAGCCTTTTAGACCTTTACAAGTCAGCTGAGCAGAAGTGGAAGGAAACTCACACGAAATTCTGTGTGCTGAGTGTGTATGCTAACGGAGGAAACAGCGGAATTTTTTTCTGCCAGGATGTATTTGACAGGGAAGCTGATTAATTCTGGATGTAGCATTTGTGTCTCAGAAAGCTTATGAGTTTTATTTGCCAAACTGACGGGGATGTTTGTTTGGGCGAGTGTTATTTTTAAAAAAAAAATGAAAACGAGAAAACTAAAAGCTACTTTTTTAAATGAAGAAGGGAAAACTTCGTTCTGTCAGCGTTACCTGTATTTTTTGAAGGGGGAAGTTGACCTTCCCAGCCAGCCATACCCGTGGCTGAAAACATTAGCAGAAAGTCACATCACGAGAATTTTTTTTTTAAATTTTTAAATTTTAAAAATAATTTCTGAAAATTATAAACCAGTGACAAAATTACAGGTATTAAAATTTGCATGTTTGTGATAGTAAATTCGCAATCATTTTGAAAGACCATGATCTGCACCCTGCACTTTAAAGCATGAGAAATATTGCCAGTGCCAAAAGTTCAGGCTGCAAGTATTTACGGGAGTGGCTGAAAAATGAGATTTAGGAAGTAGTTCAAGTTCTGTTCACATTTTTCAGTTTTCATTCATCTCCTGTTGCATTTTTAAGCTTTCTCATCAACAACCAGCACGGATGAATCACTGAAAGAATACCAGGGAGTTGCTGATGTCACCACACATCTCCAGGAGCTGGAAATTTAAACAGAAGAGAATCGTGGATTTGTCAGGACAATAAATCCCACACACTGGCAAAGTTGCCTTCGCTGTAATGAGCATCTGTCTCTATTTCTAACAGTTTAACTCAGTCCTGTGCAAGGGTGGTCCTGTTCCTACTGAGTGATTGCAGACTTGTGCAGGAGCAAGGTGGGAACATGGAAAGAGGGGTGGAGCTGTGTCAGGGCAGGCTCAGGTTGGATATTGGGAAAAGGTTCTTCCCCCAGAGGGTGGCTGGCACTGAACAGGCTGCCCAGGGCAGGGGGCACAGCACCAAGGCTGCCAGAGCTGCAGGAGGGTTTGGATATCACCCCCAGACACAGGGTGGGATTGTTGGGGTGTCCTGTGCAGGGCCAGGAGCCGGACTCAGAGTGGGTCTCTTCTTTCTCAGAATGTTCTATGATTCTGTGACTTCAGGCATGGTTTTCTGAATAAGATCCCGAAGGAATGATGTATGTCATGGGTGAGATGCTAGCTCAAGAGTCAGAAGGTTACTTGTGCACATTGCATTCACACAGGCTTCTGGTGTGAGCCTGAGCCCTCAGCCCTCTTCTGTGGTAGCTTCCTGCTTTGCCCATGGTGGGAGTCAGCTCTGGTCTCATAACAGGTTTTCAGGATCATTGCAGCTCCTTTCTGAACCATTTCCAGCTTTTTGCTGTGCTCTGAAAGAGCCCAAACAGTAACACCACATCCTCTGCCCCCTCCTTGCAGCCCCTGACACACATGGATGGGGTCCCCTCTCAGTGTCTGCTCTGGAGGCTGAACAGCCCCAGCTCCTCAGCCTTTCCCCCTCAGGGAGATGCTCCAGTCCCTCAATCATCTTTGTTGCCCTCCACTGGACCAGTAACATCCCATCCACAGAATCACAGACTCACAGAATGGCCAGGATTGGAAAGGACCTTATTCAGCATCTTCTATCAGCCTGCCTTAACCCAGCCAAGTATATTTACATGAAATAATGGAATGAGTTTTGCAAATTCTCCCTCCCCCTTTTTTTTTCTTTTTTTTTTCTTTTTTCTTTTTTTTTTTATATTTTAAGTGACTGTCTAGCCAAGTTCATTTCCTCTGCTGTCTGAGCTCCTCTCTGAAATATATTATCCCCCTTATTAAAAGCCAATAGCACGGTGCTTTGCTTTTCTTCCACCCTCTCAGAAGAAGGGGCATGCAGGGGATGCTTGGATTAACTGAGTGGGGCACCCCAGAGCTGGGATTCCTCACGAATGAGCTCATATCCTCTCTCCCTATGATAAGAGGAATGCCGTTTGCATCCCGGAGCTGGCTGCATAAACACACACACACACACACTTGGAGGGGTGAGCATTTACCCCGAGCAGAAACTGCGATACCCAAACACCGCTGGGAGTGGCAGGGGATCAGCTGCCAGCCCCCGTGCTTGGGGGCGATGGTCCCGTCATTCCCGGTGAAATCCATCCTTGCCGGGGTGGGGGTGGAGGGGAGGAAGGCAGAGGAGATGACAGATCCCTGTTTGCATTCTTCGGAGAGAGCAGCTGCGATTGCCTTACTACAGTATGTCAACATGAAATGATGACAAACCAGGCCGGGATGTACCGGCAGATGAAAACAGTAAGGAGGAAGCAGAGCAGAGGGAAGCTGGGAAGGATGAATTATACCTAAAACTCTCTCTTCCATCCTGGTGGAAAATGCCTTTGGAAAAGTAATAGGGCTGAAGACTGTGGGGATGCTGGGAGATGACTCAAGGAGCATATGCTGGGGTTTTAGGTTCGTTTAAATCTGCCTCTAAAATACTTTTTTTTTTTTTTTTTTTTTTTTTTTTTTTTTTTTTTTTTTTACATTCCATAGGAACCTCTCAAAAATTAACCTGAGAGTACCCTGGAAAGAGGCTAGTCTGTCACCTTTTCCTGTGACTGGGACACAGTCAGGATTCCCACAGAGTCAGCTTAGCACCCAGCACTCTCACACTCCGTGTGATGCCAGCTTTGACCTTGGCAAAGGTGGGGAAACCTCTCTGGCCTCCAGGGTTATACAGTTCCCTACTATCCCCTCCTTTTTTTTTTTTTTTTTTCCTTTTCCTTTAAGGTGTTGTTGTTTGGTAGCAAAGGGAGAACCAGCAGGAGCAAGGCTTGATCTTCCTGCTTGCTGCCTCCCTTCTATCTGATGGAAGTCCTTGAAATGGGATGCAATGAATGTTTCCTTTATTAAAAACTGAGCCTTCTCCAACCCACACAGTTTCACAACACTTGATAGAATGCACATTTTTCCAGTTTCTTTTTTTCTTTTTTTCTTTTTTTTCTTTTTTTTCTCTTTTTTTTTTAAAAACAATGTCCAACAATTAAAAATAAGTCACTAAAGGGGCCATATTCAGCATTAATGCAATTGGGAGCAGTTCCCTCTGGTCCCAATAGGAGATGCACTCACTTTCAGCAGAGCTGGACCTGGTGGCTTGTGGACACCTCATATTTAGGATTGTCACCATTCTCTGCTAAGGCAGAATTATGAACTTCCTCGGATTTTTCAGCCTATTGATACAGTGCTGTGCAGCTTGGCTGCAAAAGAGAGAAGGGAAAAAGCAGGGAGCACGGGCTTTTTCCCTAAAAGCTGGCTTTATTCCCCTCCACCCAGGTTGTGCTGCCTCCCTGCCTGGCTGGCACCTCAGAGGAAGCTGCCACGTCACACCTCGCCCGAGTCAGGGGGAACGTGGTGGGTTTGCTCTGGAGGGTGGAGGGTGCATGAAAATATTTTCTGTGGTTTCAGTTTGCATGTCTGCATGGAAAAGTCTGGTGAAATGTAATAGGTATGAATCCAGGAGGATCCACAGAAATGTGTGAGGACAGATTTCGAGGAAGCGAGTCTAAAACCCCCAAAACCTTTTCTGGGGGATGTGTATTCCCAGTAAGCCTTCAAAATCTGAACTATTTTTTTTTTTCTATTAAATTCCACAGGAGTTTTCCACGGGTTTGGTTCAAACCTCCCCTCTTGCAGGCTCCAAGCCTTACATTTTAATGAACTGAGAGGGCTTTGCTCTGTGCTCACTCATTGCACCTCCCATCAGGGACACTTTTCTAAGTGCACCAAAACCCTCCTGTGCTCGCACTGCCCTTCTGAGCCAGCGGGAAGGTCCCAGATTTGGGGGCATGTTTGAGGGAAAGAGCTGCCTTTCCCGTAATCCAGTCTTTAAAACTTCAAGTAACGGGACAAACACATCCTGCAAGATCACATCCTTCCTCCTGGTTTGCTCCCAGGTGTGCAGTGCCCGGGTGTAACCGTTCTGGGGGACCCTCTTCTCCTGGAGATCAGCACAGCAAGGACAGGGAGCTGTGGGAGAGAGTCCAGAGGAGACACCAAGATGATCAGAGGATGGAGCAGCTCTGCTGGGAAGAAAGGCTGGGAGAGTTGGGATTGTCCAGCTGGAGAAGAGAAGCTTTGGGGGGACCTAAGCCCATTCAGAAAGCATTTCACAAGGAAGTGTCAGGGTTAACATCTCCTTTAAAAGGTCAGGTCTCCTTCATTTCACCTGAAGTTCTACCTGCCTGGCTGTCACCAGCTACCTTAGCCCAAAGGTTGTTCTGCAGATCTCACCTCCCAAAACTGTCCCTGTACTGTTTTGATTTAGTGAAGACTCAAGGCGAAGACTGACCCCTAAACCCACTGTGTGCCTTAATTCTGGAACTTTTGTTTTTCCCCAGGTACTTTTGCTCCAGCCTGGGGAATCTCCAGCCTTTGCTGTGTGGGGCTCACCATCAGAAGGCAGAGTCATGAATTTACTCTGCACAGGAGGGGTAAATCTGGTGCTCTGGGGGATTGATGCACTGGATGATTCGATCAGACACAGGACACCTCGAGACCCAGCACAGAAATCTTCATCCAGTGCTTTAGCACAAGACTATTGCTCTTCTCAGAACAGGCTCTTGCACTCTGTGCTGCTATAACTTCTACTGTACTGAGATTGCTTTAGAAATCGGGATTTTTTTCCTTCTGATGGCAGAAGAGGGGAAACCCTGCACTTGTGGAGGTGAAGAAATGAGGATGTGTAACCACAGAATAGGTGGTTATTCTGCACTACTTTCAATTTTGCTTAATACTACCCCCCCCCCTTTATTTGCAAGCAATGAGAGCATCAATTTCTTTTACTTTCAATTTGAATCATGGATAATTTTATTTGGATTAAAGTCACAAAAGGCACCTTCCCACTTTATTCTACACCTTTGTGAGCCTCTTCCTAATACCTAATGATGCCTGCATATTCTCCTCTTTCTTAAATGGGCTCATGGAATATAATTGTCAAAATTCATGTGTATCTTGATTTATTATGAAGTTTCATAGAATCATCAAAGGATCATAGAACTGTGTGGGAAGGGACCTTGAAGATTATCTCTTTCCAACCCCTCTGCTATGGGCAGGATTTTTAAAGTTTAATTCTTTCCAAACTCTGAAAAACGTGATCAGCAGCGATGACATAACTTGTGCTCAGCTTCCAGTTTCTATTGTCTCTGTGACCACCTGATTATTTCCTCTTTTTTCCTTGCAGCTGTGTGTTTACACCTTCTCTGGAGGAAACAGCTGCTACTTGACTTTCCTTGGGCCAGGATGCTGGTATTTGTGTCTTGTTTGGTACATACTTTGTTTGTCACTCAAACTGTCAGTTTGTTTGACACTCTAAGGAGGGTCCATCACCTTTGGCTAGAGCCTTTCCTTCCCCTTCCCCTTCTCCTTCCCTTTCCCTTTCTCCTTCCCCTTCCTCTTCCCTTCCCAAACCTTCCCTTCCCAAACCTTCCCAAACCTTCCCTCAGGCTGTGGAGCTCCTACTACAAAGAGCAATAATAATAATAATAATAATAATAATAATAATAATAATAATAATAATAAAAATAAAGCTGTGGAAGGAATGCCCTTCAGGAAAAGAAAAGCAGAATAGCTTCTCATTTTCTTGGTAAGTGGCAAAAATACTTTGGTTCTTCAAAATCATCCCATTTCTGCCTTACAATTCCACAATCACTCTGTGCACACAACCAAGACCCTTGGGAGAAAGTATTTATTTTCTTCCTTTTTTTTTTTTTTTTTCTTTTTTTGCCTGGTTCACCAGTGTTTCATGATAGATAGAATCAACTCCTTTGGGTTTTCCATGGCCTTCTTTCTGATCACAAGTCCTTTGAGAAATGTGGAGGAGGGGCCAGTCCCTTCTGGGCAGTTATGGGAAATGCAGCCCAATTAAATCATAGGCTTTGCCCTGTCAATAAAAATGTAAAAATGTCAAACTTGGAAAAAAAAAAAGTGTTTCTATATTGGGTGATGTGTGGGTTTGTTTTTTGGGTTTTTTTTCCTCAACTGTAATTGCTCTCTCAGTGTAAGAAAGCAGCACAAGGTTTAGATTAGTCAAGCACATTTTTGCACTGTGTATATAACAACAAAAACCCCAGACCTGCCAACCCACCCCCAGGCCTTGAATTTTTGGTAGACCTTCTAGTCAAGTTCCCTCTGCAGTCCTTAGGGGAGCCTCCAAGGGTGAGCTGATGAAGACATGCCCCTTGTACCATTTGCATTTTCACATCTTGAGCTCCGTTGCCACCTCCTCTGTCTGAAACTTGTTCCATGAGTGTTCCACAGCCCCAGTTTCCCTGCCCTGGAGCAGCTCAGCTCCTCTCTGTCATGGCTGGTGGAATGCCATGCCAGTGCCCTGAGCCTGCTGTCCTCCCTGCCCAGGGTGTGGTGCCCCTGATTGCAGAGAGGGACCAACTGCAATTGCCTTCATGCATTGCTGACTTCACTGGTCTCAAAGGTCAGAGTAAGACCCCAAACAGGCAGTGACAATGTCTTTATCCTCAAAAAAATTCAAAGTCAGCTCTCAGGTAGTTGTTGAGGCAAGTTTCTAGCCCGGTGTGAACAAGTGGATGGTGCAGCATCCTCGAGGAGTCATCTGAGGTAGGCAGTAAGGATTCAGCTCTGGGGGGAGAGCTTTCGTTGCAGTGCTTGTAGAAGATGACTAAAACCCCAATTTGGATGGGCTGTTTAGCTTTTGAATGGCTAAAGAAAGGAGAGACAGGCCTTATGAACTGTGAGCTGGAAGGTGCTGGGGTAAGGAGTCACTCCACAAGCCCTGGGATGGCAGATTCTGGAGCGGGAGGAGGGGTGAGGGTGATCCAGGCTGAAGAGGCTTCACCCAGCCAGGAGAGCATTTTCCATATGTCAGGCCAGAGGCTGCCAGCTTTGCTCCTGCTGAATGATACCTTTCCCCATGATTAGTCCCATTGATTTGACCAGCTCTGCTCGCAGGGAGCCGGAGCAGAAAAGGAGCCACCCACGGCCGAGCTCCCGCCGGGACAGACCTGTCTGCTCGCTGCCCTGGGAAGGGAGCAAACCGTGACGGGGCTGGAGCTGGCACAGCACAGGCTTCTCGCTGCCAGATGCCTTGGGAAAGGAAATGAGGGATCCATCAAGTTCTCCCTTCTCCCCACTCGGGCTGAGGAAAGGGCAGGGGCTATTATTCCCCTGCGTGTGAGAAGCGAGACACGGGACGCGCTATGCCCCCTTACTCCTTGCATTGGCATGCTGGCAGCGAGCTGGCCCAAAGCGAGGTGCCACTCTGCATAAAAAAGGGGCAGAGCCCGGCTCTTCGGTGACCAGAAGGTTTCAGAGGGCCCAGAGCATGAGGTCAGTGCAAGCCCCTTGCAGAAAGGTGCGGCAAACAACGCGCCCGGTGCGTTTACTGCTAAACACAAAAACCGTTTACAAGAAGGGGAAAAAAGGAAAAAAAAGGAAAAGAAAGAAAAAAAAATAAAAGAAGGAGAAGAAAAAGGGCATGTGTTTATTCTGAAAGGTAAAGGGTTGGTTTGCCACAATGCACCGTTTGCTGGAGGTTTCAGCCCCACTATGATATTATGGCTGGTGCCTCAGAGACCTCGCCTCGCCTACCAGTGTCACTGGCATGGCTGGATGCTGCTGATGGAGTTTTAGCTGCTCCCTGGCAAATCTACTGAGTGATCCTGTGGGACCTGTGGGTGTGCAGAGCCCCCTTATTACCCACTGACCTGCCCCTCTGGCTCGCTTGTCATGCGATTTACACTAACCAGCACTGTCCTTGTAACACCAAGGTAAGAAGTGAAACCCCTTTCTTTTCCCCCTAATTGTTCTGCTGATTTTACAGTTACCAAGCTGTAAAGCACCTCATCGCTCTTGTTAATTCTTTCTTCCTTTTGAGCTGCCAGTTAGTAATCAATTATTACCCTTGTCATTCATGCTGCAGCACAGCAGCTGGTCACAAGAAGCCTCTGTTTCTTTGGGCTGGAGCCAGTCAAGTCTCTCCAGCTGTCCCTTGCTGCTCTGAATCATAATGTACAGTACTTGTTGCTTTACAACTTCCTTTACCAGACTGCTTTTTTTTCTTTAAAAAAAAAAAAAAAAAAAAAAGAAAAAAAAGAAAAAAAAGAAAGAAAAGTTTTTCTCCCAGTTCTACCCTCGTGGCACATCTGGAGGTTAAAATAAACTCCCCGGTGCTGCGTTTTTGTGAGGGGTGGGGGGAAATGCTCGGCGTTAGCCCAGCAGATATTTTTGTCATATTCTCCGTTTTATGCGATGGCTGCGTTGATATAAAGGCTGCTGATAGATCAAAGGTTCCCCTGGTAAAGTGATATGAAAGGCAGGGACATTAACATCCATCAAGGTCCTGTTAGGATTTGCAGAACAGGGGTTCTGGGCCTCCCAAGTGAAACCTCGCAGGAAGGTCTGCGAGCCTGCATAGCAAATGAAAGGAAAACAAGAGAGGGCACAGAATATTGGAGGAGGTAGTGACCCACAAAATGGTAGCAATTGGAGCTGCAAGGCACCCTGATTGAATTGCAGTGGAGGCAAACACTCTCAGGCTTGCTGTCCTTGTTAGGAGGCGACGCCACCGCTCAGCTCCGCGCCCCGAGCCGTGGGCTGGGCTGGCAGGGTGGGAACCAGCAGTGCCACCAGCTTCCCTGCTTGTCTTTGTTCCCAGCTCCCTGTGCTCACTGTGGGGGTAAGAAATCCTGCAAAAATGCCCAGCCAAGACGGGAAGCACCGGGAGGAAGTGCCTGGCTTTGGGGGATCGATACCATCACCCCGTAACTCACGTTCCTAAAAGTTTGGGAAACATCTTTTCCAGTTACTCCTTCTCCTCTCTCGTGTGTCCTAAGGAACCAATTTCCTGGGAGAACTAAACAACAGATTAAAGCGAGGTCTATCCCCCCACTAAACCTGTTGCAATAAGCTGTCCTCCTGGTGTTTAGGAACACAACCAGTGTTGTCCATCTGTGACATTATTTAAAGTGTTTATGTTTTATTGCTGCTGCAGCTGATACCAATGAACTCAGCTCTGTCAAACTGAGCACAGAAATGGCTATACAAGAGCTCTGCACAAATCATACAGTGTGTGTTTGCCATGGGGTTGGTGAGAGTTCTCATCCAAGGGCATCATTATTAGTTGCAGAGAGGTAAAAAGAAGTGCAGTGCAGAGCTGACACAGATTTGCACTGACTGTGTCAACTGTGAGGCCTCCCAGCATCTTCTCTGAGCTTCTCCTAATAGAATGAGTCCTTAAAATCAGCGAGGAGCAGCACATGATGAGAAAAGAGGAAGAGCTGTGTGGTTCTGGCTTTCCATATTGTTTTAGAAACACTGCTGGTCAGACTCCATAACCTCCATCATCCAGGACATGCCATGTTTGCACTGAGCAGTTGATTGATCTCCCTGCTACTAAAAAAAAAAAAAAAAAAAAAAGAAAAAAAAAAAGAAAAAAAAAAGAAAAAAAGAAAAAAAAAAAGAAAAAAAAAAGAAAAAAAGAAAAAAAGAAAAAAAAAAGAAAAAAAAAAAAAAGAAAAAAAAAGGAAGTATTTTGGACCAGAATAATCATAAAATTATATTTTGGAGTAAAAGCATCCTGTAAATAGAATAAGGATCTAAATACATCACATGCACATTTAGAATTATATGAGTTAACAGCAGCGTGTCTACTGGAATAAAAGCATTGGATGGTTCTCAGGTTGCAGAGAGGAGGAGAAGAAAACTGTGAGGGATCTTTTCACAGATCACCTCCTGCACAGACCCAGTGGAGAATACTAAATTTTCTCTGTCTTCTCTGTCCCAAAGGATGAGCTTCAGATATGGTTGTCAGTCTTATTATTCCAAGATCTGCAGCAGACCAGGACCATCATATCAGACATTTTTTACCTCTCTGGAATATCTCTATCCCAAGCTACCTGCTACCAGCATGCAATGGAAACACCTTCCAGGAGCCAAAGGAGGAGAAGTTTGTATGATTTGAAGAAAAACTCTTTCCCAATTTCATATTTCTCTGGAAATCCGAGTTAGGATTAGGCTCACAAACACCAAGGTGAGACTACAAATTAGGGATTTGGCTGCCCAAAGGCAACAGAAGAGTGACAGCTGTCTTGCCTCTCTCTGGGCATCTCCATCTTTGCCCTTTGCAGGCACCAGGTGCACATCCTGGGTGTGACTGCCTTGGAAGGGAGGCAGATTTTGTGAGGGACTCCTGAGCATAGATTTCCACACCCACAGTTTTATTCTGGTCGGTTTGGTTCACATAGAATACTTTCTGCTTTCTTCAGCTAGTACCCACACCATTTTTTACTTTTTTTTTTTTTTTTTAATCTCAATTTCCAGTAATTTTGCCCTCCCCTCTCTTCCCCCGGATTCAGAGGTTTGTGGTTAATAGCTTCCTGGATACACAGCCTGCCTCACCAACTCTGCAAATTAAAGAGAACATCCCACTGAAATAAAATTCAGGTCTGATAAAAAGCACAAGGCAAAATACAGAACAGGGCAATATCCGGATGTGGGGTACTGGGGCTAAACTCTCCTCTTCCTTGGACTTTGTGCTGTGGAAATGAGGGTGCTGGTGATCATGGGAAAAGTGCTACTGGCTTTTCTCGTCATAATAAGCTGGTCTTTTCAATCTAGTCTGGTGTCTCATTCACTTTATAGCTACAGTTTTCTATTCAGTTTGATCAGCCACTTGGAATTCCCAAGTGTCAGCTGCACAGTTTAAAAACTGCTTTCCAAAGGATAATTATGCAGACCTATTTTTAGGTTCTTAAGTACCTGCTTTTAGAAGCAGAGCTGTGGGTTTAGGCACCCATCTCAAAAACGTAGCCCACAGCAATGCCCTGCCATCCAGGCTCCAAACCTGGGGGCTGAGCTGGAAGTGTGGCACTGTCAGGGTTTGTCCATGTTGACTGGACAAGCCATAATAATTGGAAATACCTTGGGCTTACCAGATCCTCCTGCATCAAATCAGACACCACCTACAATGAGCAGAGCGAAGCCCACTGTGGGAAACCCACACGTCTGGGACTTGATTGGAGCTTTGGAGCATCTTGTAGCTCCTGGAAAAAGACAAGATGCTGATTTCAGAGCATCCCTGGCCTCAGTTCGTGCCCTCAGTTGTCCTCTAGGATTTTCCCCAGACTGCAGGACCCACTGTCATTGGGCACGGTCCTCAGACCTTCAGAGTGAGCGTTCCTTGAGGCTTTCCTGAGCTGCAGAAATTTACTGGTCATCCACCTGGGGTCATAGGTCATCTTAAAGGTTATCTTTCACAGTTAAGCTTTAGGTCTGCTGGACACAAGTGAATCTCTCTGAAGCTTCCTCCACCTTTTCCGTACCCTGCTTAATTCACCCTAAATTCTCCGCCTTGATCAGGTCTCCCAGGATTGCTGTTTCCAGCTCTTGTGGATAATGGAATACCCAGAATAAATGGATCCCCCACCTCTCCCCTTCATGGCCTTCTATCATCCCATGGTCCTTTCTGCTCACCTTCCTTTGCAAACTCTTTGGAGCTGGTTTTTTTTTGCTGTTCGTGTTTTTAGGACTGTGGTGAGCTGTGTTCAATGTCCATAACATTCCTTCCAAACTCATGACCCCTTCCCAGAGAGACAGAGCACGTCCTGTTGATTTCATATGTGCCATACCTGGCTGGCATTTTCAGCTTTTTAAAGGGGATTTTGCCTCTCAATCTCCTCTGGTGGAGGAGGGTTGGTTCCTGCCATCACAGGCACAACTAATCCCATACACACTTCCTCCAGATGCATTTTCTGAGATTTCTGGAGGAAGGCCTTAGTTTCACTAGTCCTGGAAGCAGCCCTTCAAAGGCATCCTCATCATTTTTCTGGTCTAACTATACACTCAGGAGCTGCCCAAGAAGTGTTTGGTTCCACAGACAATTAAAACCAACCAGCACAGCTACCTAAAGAAACAGTCCTACTCTTGCTCAGCTGACTGTTCTTTATCTTGAGCCTTAGTGGAGATAAAAATTGGCTTAAACCCAACATATTAAAGAAAAACATTATTTTTTTTCAATTCCCTGGGACATTTCACCTGGCTGCAGAAAGACCCACGCTGCAGAAGGGAGGAGTGGCACAGGAGACCAGATCTGCTGCTTTCAGTGTTCTCTTCTCAGCCTCAAGGATTTGTTGAGCTGCAACTTCAAGGGGAAATATTTGCTAAATTAATTTGCATCTCACCTCTGTCCTGACTTTCTAGTTGCTGTATCTAGAGTTTTTTGTGGTGTGCCAGTGGCTGCTTTCAGTGGGACACTTCCTTTGTTTTTCTGGAATTCAGGCCCTCTCCAGGTATTTGTGTGTGTTGATCCCATTGTTCTCAGCTGCAGGTTGGGGGCTGCACAGGTTTATGCTGCAGATAAGAGATTTTATTCTGTGTTCCATGGCTCCTAGTGCAGATTTGAGGGGTTCCATGTGAGAGTCTTGCAGCTGATAAATCACATAAGAGCAACCAAGATTTTCCTTTCCTTCCAGACTGGAAATCCCTTTTTGTCTCTGCAAACAATGTCTCAATATTTTAGCCAAGCAGCTCCTATCATTAATAAGGAACCATCAGAGATTTTAATCTAAACCCCATACATAGATATTCATTGGGAAGAAACCCTTCCCTGGGAGGGTGGGCAGGCCCTGGCACAGGTTGCCCAGAGGAGCTGTGGCTGCCCCATCCCTGGAAGAGTCCCAGGCCAGGTTGGATGGGGCTCTGAGCAACCTGGGCTGGTGGAAGGTGTCCCTGCCCATGATAGAGGGGTTGGAATGCAATTATCTTTCAGGTCCCATCCAATCCAAACCATTCTGTGACTCTGTGATCAAACCTCCACAGAAATGTTGTCCCTCAGAGAGAACCATCCCTTCCCTTGGAGCACATTTGTCTCAGCTCAGAAAAGCTGTGAAAGGCTTTTCCTCCAAGCTGCAGCTCACACTGCAGGGATAGCTACAGCTGGATGGTTCTTAGTTTGTGTGACTATTCTGCATCCTGTATTTGTTGGATACTCTAATGGTTGAAGATGTGGTCAGAGCATCAGCACAACGGTGGTGCTTTCCCTGCGCTGGTGGAATTCCCACCTCAGCCACAGGTTTCTGGTTCCCTGCTGGAAGAGTTTGTAAGTGGCACACATTCTCAAGGCTGCCTGGTCATTTCCAACCTGATGCTGCTCTGGAGTGTTTTTCCTGTGGCATCCCCTAATTCAGACCCTGCAGAACCAGATGTTTCCTTTTATATTGCTACCGATCGCAGGAAAGAAAAAAAAAAACCAAACACAAAAGTAATGTGCAAAAAATTTGGCAAGTGACAGCTTGAGTGCAGAATTTTGTAATGCTGAGCCTGTGAGCCTCATATAAACTAGTTCCAAAACAGGATGTTGCAGTGCATGTCTAATATCCCTTTTCTACCACACCCCAGAGCAATTTCTGCTGCTATCTGAGCTATGAATTGCATTAAAAAGCAGCAATCAAATCTCACAAAGAAAGATTATATCTGCTCCAACAAGCAGCAGGCACAGGTTTCATCCATTTTGCTGGAAGAGATGAACACAAAGGTGTTCTCCACTTTGAGGCACTGTGAGAGAGCCCCCCCCTCCTTCCCAGTGCTCTGATAGTTGTGTTACTACAGCGACAGAAACAATCATCCTGTTTGTTAGTCATACCCCAAACCAGCAGACTCACAGAGAGGAGTTATCCCTTCCCATTGCTGGTCCCATCATCTCAACAGAGCCAAGATAAAAATCAGATCCTAATCTGCTCAGTCATATGGCAATTCCCTCCATCCTTGATGATCAGCTCCTGCTCCCCAGGAGCGAATACGCCCCAGTTCATCCCACAGCCATCTCAGCTTCAGGATATAGTTATCAGCAAAGTTTTGAGGGGCTTATTAAATTGTCTCTCGGTCTGTGGGATGTCACAATTTGTGTAAGCTTGGGGAAAAGCACTTAAAAAAAAAAAAACTCCATAGTTTGCACTTTTTCCAACAACGGGCTGCTATTTATTATTGGCAAGAACAGAGCACGGGCTTTAGAATTTAAGCAAAAAAGACCTCTGGCAATGAGGAAATGAGCCTAGACATTTTTCATGAATGGGGTAGAGCTGCTTAACTCTGACTGGCTTGTTTTCTTTTCTTCCTATTCACATCACTCAAGTCCCACCTTCCTGCCTTAAAAGGCATCTCGTTCCCTGGCAGCAAGACAAGTATCTGTTTGATGTCAGCACCCTTTTATTTGCTTAAAAGCATCTTTTTTTCAAGGCAGTAAATTGAAAATGACTACCGCGTCGAGAACTAGCCAATTTCCAGCACTCTCTGCAGAACTGCTCTGCTTTCACGTTGGAGAGTTATCATTAATTTTCTAATGAATAATGAGATCAGAGAGCCTGCATGCTGTATTATGTGTAGGAAAATGCTTATGTAAATCAGTATGGCTGTGGTAGCTTCCCAGGGGAACTTTAAAGCTTATCATATCATTAAATCTGATAACAATTCATTTTTCTTTTCATAAAAAGTAATGCAAGTAGGGGAAAAAAAAAAAAGGGTCTATTCACTGCCTGTTTGTAATAATATGTTTATAATATGAAAGAGAAAGGAAGGCTGCTGGATCATATATGAGAAAATGCAACCAGAAATTCTTTAGGCTTTGCAAGCTGCACCCTGTGTGGAGGGAAAAAGCAATCCCTGTATTTACATAGCTGGACCTTGTGAAATATGTTGAAAGTAATGAGAATATTGTCATAGTTCAATGTGGATTTCGCTTTTCCAGGCTCCCTGCAACAGAGCCCGAAGCTTTTCCGAGCAAAACATTTCCAGGGACCTTGGAGGCACCTTCCCCATATTCCTCTTCTTCCTCCTTTCCCTGTGAATAATGAGCTCAATGAAAGGAAAGGAAAATATCCACCTCTCCCTTGACTTGTTTTTAGCATCACAGTGACAGGGATGCTTGCAGTGGGGCTAAAGACATCAGGATGCCATTTTCCCAGCGGGACCAAGGGCTGCTCCATGGATTCCAGTCATCGTGTTTACCACCTAGAAAACTTTTAATTAGTCTTCCTGCTTCCTTCCTCCTCTGCTTGTGCTGAATATAAACAGCATTTAGTTTGCCAGTGCTGCTGACCGTGAGAGTTGCAGGATGTGCTGTGTGAGCATCACATCACCGGTTCCTCCACAGCATCAGAAGTCTCAATGCCCCTTTTCTTTCCTTGGGTTGAGTTCATGCAGGAATACTCCTGTTTTTGTGCTGAATGCTCTCAGGTGACTTGGACAGCCCTGCCAGGGGCTCCTCAGGTGGCCCTTCTCCTCTGGGGGAAGAGGTGTCTCCTGGCATGAGAGTCCCGTCTGTCACAGAGCAGGGAACAGTAATGGTTGGGGTGCTGCCCCTGCCTGCAAATATGCTGCTGGAAAATAAAAAAAAAAACAATTCTGGAATTTTTGATGGGGGCATCTGAAAGACTGATGCAGTAACTTGGTGCTTAACAGCCCTTTATGCCTTTTAGAGGTTTTTTTTTCGATGTGGAGCCATAAACAAGCCCACAAGGAAGATGGAGAGAGACTATTTCCAAGGGCCTGGAGTGACAGGACATGGGGAATGGCTTCAAACTGACAAGAGAGAGGGTTTAGATTGGATATCAGGGAGAAATCCTTCCCTGGGAGGGTGGGCAGGCCCTGGCACAGGTTGCCCAGAGAAGCTGTGGCTGCCCCATCCCTGGCAGTGTCCCAGGCCAGGTTGGATGGGGCTCTGAGCAGTCTGGGACAGTGGAAGGTGTCCCTGCCCATGGCAGGGGGTTGGAATGAGATGATCTTTCAGGTCCCTTCCAACCCAATCATTCCACAATAAGTGGAGTTGCTGCATCCCCTCCATCCCCTGTTCATAAGGCCACAGCTGAGCCTCAGAAAATGAGATGTGCTCTCACCACCGTTTCAGTGTGGGGTGATCCTGACTCCTCAAATAATGACTAATAATATTTCACATTTTGTAGCTCTTTCTCCCATGAATCTCACGGTATTTTGCAAAAAAACCCCGAAGTGCTGCTTCCTAGGAAAGCAAAGATGGATTTAAAGGAGGTGTTCTCCATCAGCCCAGCCTGATGTGATACATCCCTTTGGATCTCAGTGACCTCCACAGTCCATCCACGAGAGGTGAGTACCATCGAGGGAGCACAGGTGTGCTGAGAGGAAGCCAGGAGATCCCTCTTTTTGTCCTAGACTGTCCCCTCTTCCGTGTTAAATATTAGCTACATGTTTTTCCACGTCTGTTAGAAAGGGGGGGAAGGAATGCATCTGTTCCTCAGGGATGATGAACTGAAATTGGCCCCGATTCAGGGAAAAAAAGTCTATTCAGCACAGCACTTAAACTGAGACATGAGTGCCAGCCTGAATAGGGACAGAGTTAAGCCTCTGTTTAAATGCTTTCCTGAACAGGGGTCATTAGCAGCAGCTCTCTCCCTGCACAATGGATTATTACTAATGGAAGCAGCCAGCATTCAGATAGGCATCCAAACTTTTGGGTGCTTTCTTTCTCTCAACTCTTTTCTGCTGCTCCTCGCAGGCCAGTTGGCTGCTGCAGGCTCGGAGATGCGGAGGGAAGGCTCCCAGCAATCTGCCAGCAGAGCCATTCAGCTCTGGAGTGCCGCTCTGGGAGGGGCAGTGTGTGAGGTGGGGGATCGTGGGCCATGTGAGGCAGGTGGGGACTCCCTTTGGACTCAGGGAGCAGTGAACACCTTTTTTTCTATTGGAAGCTTGCTCGAACCATCATCAAGTGGCAATCCTGGGGGAAATTACAGAGCCACACAAATAAACATTTTGGCTGATTTAAAAATAAAGCTGATTTTCCTCAGCGATCTCACCAGAAAACTAAGCAGGTGTTGTTCTGTGATCAGCACAAATCCCTGAACACTGCCTGTCAAACTGTGAATAAAATTGATTTATTCCATGGGAATAGTTTTGCAGAAGACATGGATTCATTCAAAACTCCTTTCAAACACATTTTTCCCTCCCCATTATACTATTTTCAGCTTCAGCTGTGTTTGTGACTGCTCTCCAGTTTATGAGGGAATGCAGGAACAGGAGCCAAAAGATCACTAGTGAGGGACCAACTGCACACACAGATTCTGTGCACATTTATCTCTGCATGCAGCAGGGTTATCTCCTGTGGAAGTTCTGGAAGAGTTCTTAAGCCTCCATGTATTGCACACCAGTTTTTTATTCCTGCTAAGTCAGGCTGTCATGGGAGACTGCGGCTTTCAGGGATGAGAGGACAGTAAGGACTGTGCCAGAATGAAACACAGAATGCATGAAGAAAATCAGGTGAGACATTTTCTTAATATTTGGATTTTAGCTGGGTGTCAATTACTATGGAAAAAAATATCCACTTGGAATCAAGGTCATCTTAGTGACCATTAGGGGGATTTACCTCAGGGTCAGGGATGGTCATTTGTCAAGATTAGATTTTATTGGTGGATTTGACAAAAATATTCAAAGTAGAGACTGACATGTGTAATCAGCTTGCCTTTACATTGCAAATTAAAGTATTCAAAGGGTCTTGGAATAAGAGTTATTCTTGTAACAGTGAACATAGAAAGAAAATTCAGCCCCGTTGCATTCCTAAGAAACAGTCATGACTTTCACCCAAGCACTTGAATGGCTAAAAATTCCATCCTTGCCATCCCACTTGGGTGGTGTTATGAGCCAGCTGATGTTCACATGGGGGTAGCTCTGACTGCTGGGAGATGAGCAGAAAGGCATTTAACAAGTGACACCAGCTTCAGCAGACTGCCTGTGAGTCAGTCTAACACTGACATTACCCACTAACAGAGCTGGGCAGTCACACCCTCGCTTGTGAGCAGGGACAGCAGCTCCACTGACACAAATACGTGTGGGGTTTTTCATGACATCATCAGGACAAACCCTAATGGGCTCATTTACGGCCAAGGCAGAGCGAGACGGAGCTCGATCCAGATCTCTGCTTACCTGGTGTAAATGGGGAGTAACTGCAGAGATAACCTGCCATAACCCAGATTACAGTCTGGCCTCTTTGTCTGGGGCTGTTTTTGGAAGCAGCTGGCTTTCAGAAATGACGGGTGTCCCATAAATCACCGGTAACAAAGCGGTTCTGGACCTCAGCCTGCAGCAGCTCCTGACCATCCATCTCCGTGAAAGTGCTGGTTCTCCACGCAGCTGGTTTGTGTCCAGGGGCTTTCAGCTGAACAGAGTGGACAATCCCACATCTCCCACAGCCTGGAGGAAGCGAGGATGTTTGTGCAGCACAGGAAATCGGGGAGAGGCAGCTCGAGAGATGCCATTTGAGCAGAGATGGGACTCCAGTAATGGCACTCATATCTCATCTGCTCAGCTCTGGACAATAAGTAGCCCTGATAACAAAGATCTCTGGGTGAGATACAGCCTGGTCATGGCTGCTGGCACAGTTCTCTGAATGCAGCCAAATCAGAGCAGGTCCACAGGTGTGAGTAAATACCTCCCACCTGCTCCTCAGCACCTCGAGAGGAGGAATGGGGGGGTGATGTGTTGTTCCATCATATTAAATGTGGCTTTTATTTAAAAGGCTGTGATACTCCACATGCAAAATAACCTGAGGCTGCACTGGTTTTGGGTGTGCTCATCCCAGGATGCTGATTATGTGGTCCTATCCTTTGTTTTTATAATTCCACATGGGGTCCCATTCTTTTTTTTTTTTTTTTTTTTGGTTCTGAGGCTGTGTATTTACCTAAACAATTAGTTACCTGTTTGGGAAAAGGAGGATATGAGGGTGTTTAAGGTGAGGATATGAGGGTATTTACATTGGACAGAAGGCCATTTTTATGCCTTGATACTGCTGTTAAGATCACTTAGTCCAAGGTAAATATAGGCTTAATTTTATTAGTAGTATGTTTGAGGAATAGCTTAACTAATAAGGTTGGGTTTGGTTTTTGGTGGTTTGTTGTTTGGTTTTTTTTTTTTTTTTTCTGTTTTTTTTTTCTGTTTTTTTCTGTTAGAAGTGCTAAAAGATGATGTCTACCTTGGGCCAGGTCATTTTTAAATTATGCGAACTCCAATAACCCACATTGGGCCAGATAATTTTGTTAGTTTCCTCTGATGCTTCATCATGGATTCTCTGTCTCCAGAGAGGAGTGGGCAAACTTCTTTGTTTGAAAGAGGTGTCTTTCACATATCTAGTGCACTCATCAGATTACAAGTTGTGAAAGTAAATGCGAGCAGCACTGGCAGTGAGTCCCTGACGCAGCAGCTCGAGAGGCCACGTGGTGAAGATGACTTGGAGACTGAGGGGCAGCTGAGGGAGCTGGGGATGTTCAGCCTGGAGAAAAGGAGGCTCAGGGGAGGCCTTTCTCACTCTCTACAACTGCATTTCGCTGCACTTGTCTGTTTTCTTTGGAAGTGTCTTTTTCAAATATTGGGATGTCCTGGTATTGCTCTCTTCATTAACCAGCTAGAACTGAGCAAGAAGGGGGGAGCTGCTCTGCCTCAGGCACAGCTGGGGTGTTTTTGTCATGGAGGAGTACCTGGCAGGCTTTGCAAAGGACAACAAATGATTCCTTCCCCATGTGAGAGCAGCAGGAGCCAGGCACGCCGGTGGAAGGCAGGGCCGCTGCATCAGAGGGGAGAAGTTGCTGACACCCAAAGAAATGAGAGAGGGCGTGATAGGAAAGGAAAATATTTTGAAAAATGTTGTTTGCAAGGTGGGGGCTGAGTGGCTGTTAGAAAACCAGGGCATTAAAGGTTTTTCCTCTTCTCTAAGAAAATCATTTCCAAAGGGTGGAGCTGTGAAATAGCTCCATGTTATAGTTAGCTTTTCAGTAAAATATTGTTGTAGGACAGAGGTCTCTGCACATAAATCTCTCCTGACTCCCTATCTCTCCTGGAAATTCTGTCACTTCTTCATTTAAAGGGATCCCCTGCTCACCTTCTGCAAGAGGGGACCCTTGTCTTGGAGAGGGATGTACAAGGGGCATGGAACAGCTCCCCAAACAAACTTCAGCCTTGATCTCCCCAATCCCTGTCTGCAAACGACCCCAATGGGATGGGGAGCTCTGCAGGGCAGGGGATGTGTCCCAGTAAGGGGAAACCCTTGGTTTGCCAGGCCTCTGGGCATTCCTGTGAGGCAGATAGTAAACAAGAGTATTGGCATGACAATCTTCCAGAGGGACAGCTTGGCAGACTGCAGAAGAAATATGTGCAGATAAAGCGACCTTGTGATTTTGAAAGCGAGACCCGCTATTTGTTTTGAAACACATTGCCTCAGTGACCCTGCAAGCTCTGCAGACATGTCCTGTCTGGAAATGCCAAAACAGGTTGTACACTGCATTTTCGACCAAGTTAAGGTTTTGTTGAAATAAAGAATATCAATCAAAGGCTGTTGGGCCAGAAGGCCACATTCCTTTGGCCGCTGTGGATTGCACCAGTATCTTTTGTCTAAAAGCCTGGGCTGACAGGGCATCAGAGGAGAACTCCTGGGCTGAGTGGGGATGAGTGAGGGCAGCCATGTGTATCTGCACCCCTGTCACACCTGTGCCATCACAGGTCAAGTTCTCAAGCTCCTCAGAGGATCCTGCAGCACCCAGTGATTACTCAAGGGGAGAGCCAGACACCCTCCACAGCACAGAACCAACATCACACAGAGGAGTGGACCAGAACACACGGGGGAGGGCGAGGGAGGTGCTGTCACTGCTCTGCTAAAATGGGAGGGGACACAACCCTCTCCCTGCCCTGGACCCTTACCCTTCATCACAGGAAATGTTCAGAATGAGGTTGGTGTGTTGGGACAGTCGGACCACGGTGCTGAGGCCCCTCAAGTGTTGGTCTTGGTTAACTGGGGATGTTTTTCAGGCTAGGATTCAAATTCACATGAAGTTGTAGCTCAGGTACATGTAAGTATAACAGAGCTGGGTGATTTTTCTTCCCTCTTGGTGGCAAAATGGGAATTTTGCCGAGAAGAATGCTGGGTTTATTGCCTGGAAACTGTTCACAAATGTGGTATTTGTTGAAAAGTTGGTTGTATAAAAATATAGAAAAAAAAAAAAAAAAAGAAGACCAAAGGAAAAATTTATGCCTCCCTTTTTATCTCTTAGCATCAAGGACGTGGGAGAGACAAGTTCAATCCTCTCTTTTTCCTGAGGTGACATGATTTTAACTTTCCATTATAGCTGGGGTATTTTGGTTGGTGATATTTGTGGCTGCTCCTACGAGAGCCATCCTGCTCTGCGTGGAATACTTAAATATTTACCAAGCTGTGGAGCAAGGGCTGGGGAGGGAGGGCTGGGAAAGAGAATAAATTGATTGCCAGCCTGTCCTCAGGACACTTACCAAAGAGAGGGAGCATCTGAGTCACAGGCTCTGATTTGTTTAGGCAGAGAGGACTCAGGTCAGCCAAGGGATTGAGAGGAGCTTTGACTCCTCATCTCCTGGTGAAAGCACCGAGGTAGTGAAGTCCCTTCCCAGAAATGAGAGTATCCTAAGGCAAAAAGAGTGGTCCAAACTAGGCCCAGCACTCAGAACTGGAAAAAGGGGACACAGCAGCTTTCTCTCCCTGGTCAATGTTTTTCAACATTCATTTTATCTGTTGCTCTGTTTGGTTGTTTGTTTTTCAGCTGGAGAGTGAGAACATCCTGTTTCGAGCCTGGAGTTCTTTATTCAGTGCAAGTTGAAGTGTTTTGTTTTGAGGTGAGAAAAAAGCAACAACCAAATCACTGCCTGTACCAAAATCGATCCCACTCTTTGACTCATCTGGGAGTGATGAGGAAGAAACTTTAAGTCCCCATTTGCCAAGAGGTCACCTGGCTTCCTCAGCCTGGAAATGCCTGTGGAGGTGCTCCAGCTGAAAGCTGAGAGGGAAGTGAGGAGCTCAGGAGAGGAGGGTCTGCTGGGAGAGGGGGGGATTTTAGGGCTCCCCTGGGAGAGAGGAGCAGGGTAGCACAACTCACTGCTGCTCTTGGGTCTGCCTTGCTTCAGCAAGCTCCATCAGATAAACCTAGAACCATTCCCAAGGCTTTGGCAAAACTTTGGCATTTCCAGAAATAAATGCTGGTATGGGCATTGGCAGTTATTATTGTTCTGTTTTAAAAAGTCCTTAATGGTGTTATCACGATGAAGTGGTGGAGGTGGAGTCCCCATCCCTGGAGGTGTCCAAGAAATGACTGGTGGTGGCACTCAGTGCTCTGGCTGACAAGGTGGAGATTGGTCACAGGTTGGACTCGATGATCTTGGAGGTCACAAGAATAATGATCTTAATTTTCACTTTTTTTTTTTTTTTTTTAATTTTTTTAATTTTTTTTTTTTTTATTTTAAAACATTGACTGAGGGAGAGGGGATTTTCTAAAGCTGTCCAGAGCTGCAGAGACATCAAAACCCAGAGTGTCAGAAATATACTAATATAGAAATTTGTAAACATTACATCTTTTCTCTGCAGGTAGCAAAAATAAAAGCTACCTAAGCTCTTGAGTTCTCACTCAAATTAAAACCAAAAAAATAAAATAAAATCTGGGAGTCGACAGTGAAGATTTTGTGGGCTCAGTTTTGGTTTATGGACACGGTGTCCCTGTATATCTGCACTGATTTTGCAGAGGTATTTGCTGGCTTACACCCTAATAAAGACCAGCAGCAGCAGCTTGGTGATTACCCTACATTGTGTCTCTTTCTTCTCTCCTGTCCTCTTCTTGAAGTTCTTGGGGCACTTGAAGGAAAGGAAAAAAAGAGAAGTCACTGCTACACATAATAAAGGAAAAAAAAATCACCTTAATTCACAGAATGACAGGATGGGTCAGGTTGGAAGGCACCACAGTGGGTGATGTGGTCCCACCTCCCTGCTCAAGCCCTGTAGTCCCATCACTGAACTGGGTAAAGGAAGCAACAACCTGTAAGGAGTGCTGCCAGTCCCACTGTGGCTGCCACATCAAGGTGAGCCTTTCCAAAGCCTGCGAGTGACTTATGAAACCAAATTCAACTTGCAGTTAGACTCCGTGGCTCCAGAGTGCCCTAATCATTTCGGGGGAATTAGATTTTGGGCTTTAAGGAAAAAAAAAAAAATAATCAGAATTGCTTAGCGTGAAAAACAACGGGATACAAGCTCCTGAGTCACCTGGGCAGCTTTGAAAGCATTACCCGTTTATTTGCTTCTTTGAAGGAGCTGAAAGAAGGGTTTCAGCTGCAGGACACAGCTTACAGTGCAGGTTAGGGTGGAAGGTGGGATAAGGCAGAGCTCTTTCTGCCACCCCGGCTCGGCTGCGAGCCCTGAAAGCGCCCGGCTCCTCGGAGCTGGAAACGGCGCAGGTAGGGCACGATAATCGAGGAGATAATCTGCAGGGCTATTTACAAGGCACCCTAATGGAAACAGGTTTCCATGCCCCGCTCCTGCTTTATTTTCGCGCCTTTGGCTCGGGGTTTTCCGCCGCACGTCCGGGAGCATCATCGTCCCCAGCCTGGCAGGGGACCCGGGGCTTTCGGAGGGACGGGGGAAGGTTTTTGGCTACTGCCTGTAGTGGCAAATCAGCTGCAGAAGAGGGAGCCCATGTCTTCTCCAGCCTGGCACCTCCACTTTCCTCTTTTTTTTTTTTTTTTTTTTTTTTTTTTTTTTTCCACGAGTTATTTTCACACACTCGAAGGAGGGAACTGAGAAGGGGGTAAGGGTGAATGGAGCGGGTTAAGGAACTCGAGGGTGGAGATGACTGCCTACCAGACAGCCCAGACCCCTCGTAGAGCCTCCCCTTCAAAGGCCGGAGGATGCAGGAGGAGGAAGGCTCCTTTTGGGCTGCCACAGGAGGTACCAGCTGAAAGTCTTGTGAGCACCTACCACAGGTGCTTGTACTCCAGGCATCATCTTCGCAGGGTGTCAGAATGACAGGAATGTTTCCTCTGCAGCACGCAGACGTGAGCTGGCTTGCACGGGACGAGGTTCAGCGGGAGGCACCTCAGACAGCCTCAACCCCAAAACAAGCAACACTCACGCAGAGCCACTCTGATTGTGCCCTTCACCCACACACTTCATAACCATCACCCCTTTTACTTCCCACTCCAGTTCATCACGACCAAAACAAAAGGCAAGGGAGATACTGTTAATGAGGTGCAGAGGGATGGACGCTATCGCTTTTTGCTCGGGTGGGTTTAGCAGAGCTCCGAAAGGAAACTTGCATTAGCCAGCTTCAAAAAATGCCTGAACTTCCCATAAATTACATTATTCCCAGCGAATACTACGGTATTTGTTGCCCCTCCACCCCGCACCAGGAAGGGATCTGCGGCAGGGAGATACTTCAAGGAGACTGTGGTTTATTTTACAGCTGCTAAGATAACCGGGAGCTTTCAAAAGGAATCTCAGCCAGCGCGGCTTGTTTTACAATACTAAACTCCGAGGAGGGGGGGGAAAGGAGGGGGTGGTGTGGAAAGTAAGTTTGTTTTCCACGCTGCCTCTTTATCTTGATGTCAAATATATCCCCTGGGAAAGGAAAACATTTAAGCAGCAGATCCCAGGGACACACACACACACACACACATGCGTGTTTTCCCCGTTCAGCGGGGTCCGGAGCCTGGCTCTGAGCTGTGTGCTGATGCTGCCGGACAGCTGCGGGTTTGGCAGGCAGGGAAAAGCCCAGGAAAAAGGTGCTTCAGGTTCTCCAGAGCTCTGGATCGTAGCTCTGTTGGTGGCCGTGGTGTTTAAGTGACCACAAACATGGTACAGATGCTTTGGGCAAAACTGGTAAAAAGGTGATCCCAGGGTCAGAACAAATGTCGCAGTTGCCAATGCTGGAGCCAAATTTGCTTGGTGGAAGATAAGGAAGCACCAAACTTCAGTGTTCCTAAAGAATATGAGTAAGCTTGGGGGGGGGACACCTTCTCACACACACAATAAATAAATAAATAAATAAATAAGCCAAAATAGCTTTCCTAAGGTAGGATCAGAGATGCAGCCAATGCATTTACACAAGCATATCTCCTTTTCAGAGCTGCTAACTAGAAAATGCTGGCAAATGAAACGTGGGGCTCAGTGAACACACCCTCGCTGTGGTGGAACAGTGGAGTTCAAATCTATCTTTGGGTTTCACAGAGGGTTGTTGCCTTGTTGTGAGGCTGAAGCGCATTTGCAGCACAAGAATTCTTCAACAGTGGTTTGTTCCACATTTGAAATATGTGCCTGTAACCAGCCTCTGTGGCTTGGGGCCACCACTGCACACCCCACAGCTTTGAGCTGAGCCTCTGCAGCTGCCCTGCCTTCTGAGGGGGGAAGAGTGAGGGTGGGAAGTCTGGTTGCTCTCTCACTTGCACAGGCTTTGCGCTGGGGGTGCTCCTGGGGACACCTCTCAGTTCTCTGCTGCCACACCCGCTGTGTGGCTCTGGGAGGTGTGACTGATCCACCTGAGGATGCAACAGGCCTGAACGATTTGTGGTGATGGTGTAAGGCCAGAAAATACTCTTTGGATCACCCACGTGGTGCAGAATTTAGAGCTTTCTGCAGAAAGCCCACACACTTCATTCAGACAACTGAAAGCAAAGCTCTTAGAGAAACGTTCTTGACTTAAGTACTGATGGTGTTGGAGTCTCCAGCAGTTCCCTTGGTGGGTGGTTGCCACTGATGTCACTTCTTATTTGTTAAGCTGGTCTTGTTTCCTGTTCCAGCCATTGGATCGCGCTGCAGTTATGACTGAGTAAAGAGAATTTTACTGCCACAACTCCTGTCTGCAACATCTCATGTCCTTGTGTCTCTCCCTTTCCTTCTCCCAGTGCCCTTTTTTTCTCGTTGGTTTCCCCTCATCCCTTCTCTTGTGGCTTCATAATCAGTCAAAATGAAATGTGGAAAGTCCTCAATAAAAGAAAACCTGTTTCCAAACAAAGTTATTTTATTTTCTATCTCTGTTTCTAATGGCACTGCCTCTTCTGACTATTTCATCCTCTCCTAAGTTATTTATCCCTTCTTCTGCTCAAGTGGAGAGACTCACAGCTCAGACTACAGCACCTTTGTTGCTCCTCTGCCCCCTTGAGTGCTCTTGAAATGCAACCAAACCCAAACCAACCCTTTAGACTTCTCCCACACTGAGCATTTTTCTATTTCTTTGAACACTTTCTGGAAAGGGAGCTGCTACCTCAGAAGGGGTAAATCAGCATCAGGTTCTTGCAGCCAAAAAGGTTAAAATTACAGCAAGACAAATGCAATCTCCATGGGTTTCGTTGGGTTTTCTCTCTGTGCAAGACCATTTAATTTTAAGCAAAATTGAAGAACTTTTTTTTTAATTTATTTTTTTAATTATTATTTCGCTGGACAAACACACGACGGATTAAAACCCAAATACATCTCCCACAACCTCTCCTCCTGTGATTCTGAAATTTCCCCAGGCTACTCACCCTCTGTCAGCTGAGCTTTGGGATCCCAGATGTTTCTTACATGTTCACAAGTGCCAGGAGGTCTCTTTCCTGCCATTTACCAACAGTTTACACTCACAGGATATTCATTCCTTCCAACTCTGGCTTATTGTCCTTCTTCTGGAACTGATGATACACTTTCATTGTTGCTCTTTTTTTAATTCAACAATAACTTTCCTCCTCCTTGTCCCCATTTGTTGATGGATTTCATTCCTCCCTAGCAGTCAGTCATCATCCCTGAATGCCTGAATTAGCTGGAAGGTTTGTTTATTTTTTATAACTGGTGGTCATTGAGAATCTTTGTCAATGAGCATTAACAGAGACGAATGCAAACTCCAGTATTTTTATTTCTATTGTTATTATCAATAATGTTTGTCCCTCAACAAGGCCAAGGGAGCTCCCCCAGGCAAGGGTTCATTCTATATATTGTTTCACAGCTATTACAAACTTTTAGAAAAGGTGCACTAGATGAGTGTTGGGGTAGAAGTTAATGATAGATCACAAAAACACCAAGATGCTTCAGTGTATTGAGTGTATTTCAATACCTTCTGTATTCCCCCCACCTCCTCATCTGTTGACACGTGTGTCTTTTTTTCCCTTCACAGACCTGTGAGCCAGGACTGTTATGGCACTGATTGAATCAGGAATACCTTTCTGAAAATCAATGTGATTTCTGGCTGGGGAAACATCTTCTCTAATTCAGAGGACTTTGCAATGTCAGTACAAAGCACAGATTTTCTCATTTCTTGGCACATGCAGCTGTTTGTCCAGAAGCCTCTAAATGAATTTTGCTATTGTTATTTTCCCAGTTACTGTGGGGAAAAGGCAAATAGATATCTTTTCTCTTCCCTTTCAGATGGGCAGGTATCTTTGAATGTAGTTTATCACCTACATTACAATGAAGAATTTTGCACCATTGTGTTCATGAAGGAATTTTCTTCCTTGCCAGAGATAGTTGATGGATTTTGTGTCGTTTTTTTTCAACATTATAAGATTTTTATTATTTAAAACATCTATTAGTTCATTAACATCTGCATCTCAGTAAACCAGTATGGAAATCAGCTTTCAGGAAACCTTTTCTTTATCCCTTCTTAACTCTGACATCAGTATCTTAATTTTGGAAAACAATTGCAAAGTTTATATAATATTTATATTATAAATATTTATATTATTTATATATAAATATAAAATTTTATATTTAAAAAACCTTCTGTAACAGGATTTAACCACTCTATCTGTTCATTAACATACTCAAGTGGCTTAAAAATTATATTGTTATGAGCTTCTTTGGCAAAATGTCCATCTGGAGTCACTGGTCTTGTGGCGATTTATCTCCTCCCACTGTTTGTACTGGATTTAAAAAGGGAGTGCCTCATTCTTAAACTGCTTGCCTGTCCTTTATTCCAGGGGAAATACTTTTATAGGGATAAGGGGCCAAAGGCCAGCTTTTCAAAGGCGTGTGGGCGCCTCAAGATGCGGATTGGCCCTGGAAAAGCACCAAGGTGTTCCTGAAAAATCCTGTGGGTGTTTGGCTGTGCCTGTGGGTGCACACACCCCTTCAGCAGGCTGTTCCTGAGATGGTTTTCCCTGGCCAAAAGAGAGGTCTGCAGGGCAGCTGTAACAGAGGGTCCCTGAAACAGCAGGGAGAGCACAGGAGCTGCTTCCCTTTCTCTCATCCCGGGATCTGCTTAAACTGAGCTGGGGGGACACACTGGGGAGCCTCAGAAATGTCACTCTGCAGGCTGTACAACCGGAATGCTGTGCTTTAGATGGCATCACAGCACAGCCACCCTGCTGGGAGCTGCTCTCCGAGGGGCTGCAGGGAGTGGTACCCACGGGGAACACACGGCAGTGCAGTCAGGGAACAGTGAGAAAATGTAAATGTTTGTACCCCACATCCTGCAATCTACGAGAGTGATAAGCAAAACAATTGTTGCTTTTTATTTATTTATTTAATTTTTTTAAGGAAGGCTCAATAAATATTTATACCTGGCACCTGTGTGCAAATCACTGACATGACTGTGCTGTGATTGCAGCTATGTTTGGGATGTCCCATTCACAGCTCCTGCTCCCACTGAACATGTGCTTTACCCCAACAAACCCCAAACCAACAGAGGCATCTCTTTCCCTAATGCTGTTGTAGATGACTCATTTTCATTTGAGTGCTTCAATGTCCTCCAAGGAACATCAATCATGGAATCACAGAATGTTCTGAATTGAAAGGGACCTATCAGGTCCTTCATCCCATTTCTCATGTCTATGGTTCTCTTGTGCTCCATCCTCTCTCCCCTCCCCAGTTTTCCTCAGGTTTGTCCAGCTTTTTAGCCTTTTTTTTCTTTTTTTCCCCTACCCTCTGCCTCCCTTTAAAAATTTAATTGGCATGCTTTCTTGGAGCTGCCTTAGAAAGCCTTATTTTACTCCTTCTCTCTTTTCAGCTTCTTTCCTGAATTGCAGTCACACCAGTGCTGCTTTCCTGACTGCAGAGTCACAGCAGCTGCAAAGAAAATGCTGATGGGGGGGGTTACACCGCGCAGTAAAAGGCTCTGACTGAAAAAATAACAATGCTACACCTCAGCAGTTCCTCTAACCAGACTGCTGCTTCCTGAGCTGCCTCCCAGAGCAGCAGAGCAGAGTCCGTAACCTCACGTGCCATCCACCTGCCTGACGTAACCAAGGCAAAGCCCAACCAGTGTTTTTCTTCAGAGGGAAGCCAAGAACCTCATATTCCACTCAGTTCAGCTGTCTGGGAGCATTCACACAGTTATTTGTCCCAAAACAACCAGTCCATACAGATTTCAGCCTTGGGTAGGTCAGTATTTCCACATTCACGTTCATGGCCATCCAGCTCAGGACAAGAAAGATGTGTCATGGACTCAGCTACACCAAAGCAAGTTATTTCCTCTAGCAACAAGAGAAATCTGTTTAAAATAATGCAATAATATGGAAATTATTTAAAAAAAAAATCTCCTCAGTGCTGAATATTTTTGCACAGTGCAGAGAACGTGACCATTTTCTGGGAGATATTCTGTAAGAAGTGAAATATATTAAAGTAAATGGTTTCTCTTGAATTACTTATCCATACAGGTACTTAAAAAAAAGGTCTTGTTCACTCCAATGAACAATGTGGACAGAACAAAAAAGAAAGTATTAGATGGACTTTCTATTAATTCTTCTTGTTGATAAAAGATTTACATATGATGAAAAAAATGTTGGTATTTTTCTTCTTTTTTTTTCTTTTTTTTTTTTTTCTTTTTTTTTCTTTCCTTAAAATACCAGGCGATTTTTCTGGAAAAAGAAACATTCTCAGAAAAAAAAGAATGAAGTGGACCATTCAGAAAATGGACCATTCAGAAAATGAACCATTCAGAAAATGGACCATTCATGAAATACTTTATGTAATACTAAATATTTCTGATTACCAAGGCTTAGCCCATTATAATTTCTTCATATTTCTGATTAACATGGCTTAGCTCATAATAATTTCCTCTGTTTGGATCTCTCTTAAAGGGAAGGAGTCTTAGTGGGGTCTTCTAGGACATGATGAAGCTTCCATCTGCTGCCAGCCCTATCCCACCCCAATGTCTTTTGTGCCCCCAGTGATTTTAACCTGCTTTTCTCCCATTCCTGGAGCTGAGGAGGGTCTGGTGGGCTGTAAGTCCATAGAAACAGGGGACATCTGGGAGTCCTGGTGCCTGAACCCATGGGACACGAACCATGAGAAGGGGTTTGGGCAGGATAGGGAGGAACAGCACCACCCTTTGTGGAGTGCTCTGGGAGGCCAGGGTGGAAAAGGCCCTAATGGAATTGCTGCAGGAGCAGTTTTCAGTGGCTCAGTGGGAGCTGTTTGCACACAGACCATGGAGTGAGTGGCTGGGTGTTCATTAACTCCGCCTGGAAAAGGGAGGGGAAGGGGACAGGGGAAACCACAGCAGGGGAAATGCTGGGGATGAAAACCACGGAATACCACCCCCTGCTCTCCACCAAGGACCTGAGCAAGGTCCTTGTAACCCGTCTGGTGGGTTTTAAAGGATGTTTTCCCTCCCCTGTGGCTGGTTGGTGCCTGTGTGCGTTAGGAAACAGCAATTCAAACCCCCCTGTGACGAGGGCTCAGGGGGCATTGAGGGGCACAGCTGAGCCCCTGCTGGACACCTCTCCCATCCCGAGGGGCAGCCTGCCTTCTGAGGGATCCTTTGGGATGAAAAGAGCCCCTGGCCCGTCGTTCAGGCCGTGCTGTGTTCTTTGTCAGGGCCAAACAAGCTCCATATCATTACGCTGGCATTCGCTCGCCCGGCCTCATTATTGAGGTGCACTAGCTGTGGGAACTAAATCCATGACAAAAAAAAAAAAAAAAGAAAAAAAAAAAAAAAGAGGAGGTGGAATTGGCACACACCAAAAAAAAAAAAAAAAAAAAAAAAAAAGGCTTTCCCAGCTCAGGCTAACAACTTGTGCCTATTAACTAAAAACGATCATTAGAAAATTCCCTGCAGACTTACAGCTTCAGCAGAAGCTCGTTTCACGTATGCACTTGCCCTGTTGCATGAACACACAACCAGCCTTAAAGAAACACATCCTCCCACACTTGGATAGGGACTGGGAAAGGGGCTACCAGGCAGGCACTGCACTTCCTTTAAAATTAATCCCCTTCTTTCCCCCATAATGCTTAAAAAATACTGTGCCGTTAGGAAATAATAAGTCTAAAGGGGAAGGATATCAGAGGACAGCCTGAAAAAAGAGAACAAATGGTAGCATGGGAGTTCATTTCTTGTACTACAGTGACCTTTCAGACCTGTCAAATCACAGGAACAACCATGGCAGATCAGGTGTTCATGGAACTGCACAAAGACAGCTCTCCCTGAAGAGCAGTCTGTCCCTGTGGACATTTATTGTCACCTCTCCTGAAACACAGCTTTGCCAGAATTGCAACAAACCAAAGGCTGATCCTTGAAGGTCCCAAAGCTGCTCAGGAGCCTGTGGGAGTCTTTGAATGGGTGGGGAATGTCAAGATATGCCACCTCAGATATCCCAGTTCCTGTGGCTTTGGGTGGTCCTGGTGCATTTGGCAACGGGAGAGCCAAACCCTGGGATGTATTGGTTGGTTTCTCTGGGATTTTCGTGGGCCACGCTTCCAGTGGTCCACAGGTCACAGAGTTCTTTCTTTCTTAGCATTTGCTAATGCTAAGATGGTTTTTTAGGCTGTAGGATAGTCTTTCTAGGAAATAACGAATTTTCCAGTCTCTCAGTCGAGTGAAGATGAGCAGGACACATCTCTGAGGAATACCCTGCAGGGGACAACATTTTCCTGATAGCAAAAACAGATGCAGAAGCTTTTCCCACCCTTTAATGGACACACAGGGGCTCTCTTCTGGTCACCAAGCATCAGAAACAGGTCCCTAAATCCAGCTGATTTAAAGAGATGACAAACAAACATGGCTTGGCTATTCTCTCTCCTGAGTCCTCACCGGTGTGATGGAGCAGCTACAGCAGAGAGTTTAATGATTGCAGGAACTGCTTCCCTGGGAGCTGATGGAGACAACAGGGTTGGGAAGGGTGCAGTCTGGATGCAAAATGTCACAGGAGCTGAATGCCAGAGAGCAGGAGCAGCCCAGAGATCCAGGATGGCTGGAAAAGTTTGGAAAAAACGAGGCAGGAGCCAGGTGTGGATGGATCACTGAGGTGCACGGCCCGGCACTGGCACAGCCAAAGCCAAAACTCTGGGATCTGCTTCCCTTTGGCTCGTCCCTACCCCCTGTGCTGTCCCCCCTTTCTGCCAGATAAAAGTGCCTTTGGATCTGCCAGGCTGGAAGAAGAGCTCCGTGGTGCTCTGGCTCCTCCTGGGACAGGCGGCAGGGGAAGAGCAGGAATCGCTGCTGGTTCTACACACCGGGGGCTGGGATGGTTAAGCAACTCTCCTGTTGCTTCCTTATGAGATGTCAGATCACAAATTATCCACCCTTGTCTCTCCTGGCAAAGCAGCAGAGTCAGACTCCTGCTCAGACCAAGGCTAGACTTTGAGAAAAGTTAATGACTGAGTTTTTAAAGCAAGTTCTCAAGCTCTTTTTCCTTTATTTATTTATATATTTATTTATATATTTATTTATTTATTATTTATATATTTAATTTTTATTTATTTATTTTAAGGAGGAGGATATCTTCCCATCTTATCCTGGGAAAAAGTGAATTTTCAGAAGTTTAGAATCCCAAACATGTCATTTTATTAGAAGCTTTTGCATTAAAAAAAAAAAAAAAAAAAAAAAAGAAAAAAGAAAGAAAAAGAAAGGTGTCTTATTTTTGTCAAGTTCCATGAGTTCTAACATGTCCCAGTGAGCAATAAGGGAGTTCCTGGGAATTTTACCACACCAAGTTCTTTATGTGGCGGCCCAGTGTATCAATTTAATGAGGTCAGAGCCAGAGGGTTACATGGGTTTATTGTAAGTGTTACAAAAAGCTTTGGGCATCCCTCCCTCTGAGCACTTGTTGGTGCACCAGGTACTCCACACCCTGGGACATCCTTGCTGCCATAGCAAACTAGAAAATTAAATAATTGCCTTTTTTTTTTTTTTTTCCAAAGAAAGAGAATATTTTCTGTATTATTCTTTATTATCAAAGAAAATATTCTGTAAGAATATTTTCTTTATCTGTGCCTGCTCTTTTCATGTCCTGAGCTCAAGAGAGACCCGTCAGGCAGCTCTTTCACATCTTTCCAGGCTGTGATTCAAAAACCATGATTTGAATGCTGTCTCCAGTAAGATTAACTGAGGTAAAAGAAACAATTTAATTGATGAGCTTTCATTCAGCTGACTTGCAAATGGTGATCACGTATTTTTGCTGAATTTCAGCTTCTGTTGGGAAATGCTTTTCTCAGTGGTGTCAATTTTTTTCTTAGGTGTGGAATGGAATCTTTCCTTCCTGACTAGGTCTAGGAGTTCTGATTGACCTACTTAAATTTTATTTGTGTCACTGTTGTGGTTCATGCACGTATCCCAATGGCCATCCAAAATATTTTGCTGCAAATATTTGAACATCAAGCTGGTTTACTGGAAGAAATGTCATCAGAGCTAATGTTCCTGTTCCCTGAGGAATGTAAATTCTGCAGCTGGGTTTCTAAAGCAAATCGCAAATGTGCATTCCAGCCCCTCCATGGAATTGTTCTGCACAATTTGCTCAGAATTTACCCTGAAACAGAAAAGCCTCACCATGAAAAGTTCACTGTGCTGATTGCTACGAAGACCAAGCATGAGGGAGATGAAGAAGTGAAAAAACTGATGTGCTGGAAACAGTCAGAATTTGCTGGGAAATGACCTCTTTTCCCCTGGAAACACAGAATCACAGAATCGTGGAGTGGTCTGGGTTGGAAGGGACCTAAAAGATCATCTCGTCCCAACCCCCTGCCATGGGCAGGGACATCAGCCAGAGGACAGAAATGTCCTCACCAGCACCCCCAAATCCTTCTCCCCTGATATACCTGAAATAATTGCCCAGGTTTTGATATTCTTTTTTTTTTTTTTCCTTTTTTTTTTTTTTTTTTCATGATATGAGCCACCGATTCTGCTTCCAGTTCAAAACTTGATCTAATTCCAGGAATGTCTAAAAACATTCACTATATCTTTTCTACTGGGAAAAACAAAACAAAACAAATTCTCTCAACTTACTGTTAGCTCCCTGCTCCAAAAATAAAATGTACAATACGTAACAAAATTGGTCTGACGGCATTTTCCCAGCTGGAAGGATGGAACTTTTTAATTGGTGTATAAATAAATAGAGGTTTGATCCTGCTCTTAAAAATGTATATTAAAAAAAAAAATAATTTTGGCCTTGCCTCCAGTGTGCCTGAGAACAGATCTTGCTTTCTGCCAGAAACAGAAAAGGGCTCTTTGTTGAGCACAATTTAAAAGTTAGGTCTAAACTCACTGAAATAAATGAAAGTCCTGCTGATGCTGCTGAGAGAGGCTCATGAAGTCCTGTGTCTCTTGACAAGTTTTCCATGCCATTTTTAGTTCATAAATCACCATTTCAAATTGCTTTCAAGTTTGACATGAGAACCTCAAGTGCTGCTGGATCATCAAATAAATAGCTGTCTAGCAAAAAGATGCTCTTATGAATTTAGGTTTATCTTGTGTTCTCAGATTAAAGGAAGAGATAATTTAGATTGGGAGTCCACCTAGAGCAGTTGTGTGGTATTCACTTTTGTTACTTGACAGTGGAACAAAACTAAATGCAGACACAAATCTGGAAATCCAGAAACTAGAACAGGGAAGAAGAACACGGTCCAAAACCATCCAAACGTGTTTATTTGCTCCTCAAGTCCAACACTGGCCACCCTGAGGCTCTGAAATACTCATTCCTAGTGCACTTTCACTCTCCAGGAGCATTGCTAGGTTGAAGTTCCCTTGGCATTGAAGTTTTTACGTGCAGCAAATCCCACATCCTGGAGCTTCTCACCTCAACTTATCTCTTGAGTCCAAACCAGAAGGATCCTCAGAAAAGCTGTCACACAGGACAAGCCTGATGGGCTGACCTTACTGGGATGTGTCTTCTTCTTCCTCACAGCCCAGTAATTAGGTATTCATCCAGAGAAAGGAAAAGGTCTGTTTGGGAAAAAGTGGGAGAAATCAAAACTGCACTCCCTATCTCCTAAAAAAAAAAGGGAGCTTTGACAATCTCTCCCAGCCAGAACATGAGATAACCCAGTCATTAGGGAACTCCCTTCCTTCTGTTTCTTGGGGGCTGGCACACCTTTTATTAAAATACTTCACTTTAAAGCACTGCACCAGTCTGGGCGTGTAATATTTGTGTGGAGCTTAACGTGGTCCTGCCATAACACTTCTGTCTCCCCCAGTGAGCAAAGCTGGACCTGAAAGCTCATGAGAATGAGCTTACTCATGAGATATCTGCTAATTCTGGCTTCCAGTTATGCTGGAAATAGTATGAGAACTGCCTTTCTAGCAGTTTTAGGGAATTTGGCTCCCAGCCATTGGTAGAAAAGCCCAAGCTGTGACCTAAGTGAAAAGCAAGGGGGGAAAGAAAAATGCTCCAGATTTCCAGAAAGCTCTCTATTGGTGCCAGAGGCTTGTCTTCTGCTCTCTGTTCTTCTGCTCAGGTGAAATGAAAGAACCTGTGCTTTGGCACACAGGTGGCTTTTCTGGTTTCAGGAAACCCTCTGTGAATGTCACCCTGGTACCCCAGAAAGCAATCCCTGCTTTCAAAACTAAAGGCAAAAGTCGTGTGCTCTACAGGCACAAACTTGAGTACTGGGTTCTATCTCACATGCAAATTATTCTTAGCTCAGGTATCAAAACACCGGTAAGCACATATATCTAAACACTCTTTAGCTTTAATTACACTTAATATGCTTCTGGGGGTGGGTTGGGTTACCTGCATTTCTGACTGGGGAAAGTGTGCTGCTCACAGTTTCTGAGGCTGAAAATATCGCTCAGTGATTGTTCCATGTATCAGACACGAAACAAAGAATCATAGAAGCACAGAGTCACAGAATATCCTGAGCTGGAAGGATATTCCATCACAAGGATCATCGAGTCCAGCTCCTGGCCCTGCACAGGACACCCCAGCAATCCCACCATGTGCCTGAGAGTGTTGTCCAAACATTTATTGAGCTCTGGCAGCCTTGGTGCTGTGCCCACTGCCCTGGGCAGCCTGTTCAGTGCCCACCACCCTGTTCAGTGCCCACCACTTTCTTTCTTGTGGACTCCCATCAGGTATTGGAGGGTCACAATGAGGCCACCCCAAAGCCTTCCCTTCTCCAGGCTGGACAATCCCAACTCTCTCAGCCTTTCCTTCCATCCCTCTAATCACCCTGGTGTCCCTCCTCTGGGCTCTCTCCCACAGCTCCCTGTCCTTGCTGTGCTGGGATCCCAGAGCTGCAGGCAGAGCTGCAGGGGGGTCTCCCCAGAGTGGGGCAGAGGGGCAGAATCCCCTCCCTTGCCCTGGTTCCAAACTGTATCTGATTCAGAAATCATTTCTTTGCTGGGGGCTTTGCCCCTGGTGGTTTGCAAATTAATTTATTGTGCAACTGCTCACTTTGATGCTGACTCTGGGATAAAACCCGAGGCAGGTCTCCCTTTGTCATTGACTGTTTGGGAATGGGAATGTTGTGCCCTCTCCCACCTAATGCACTACCCAAACCCCCAGCTCTTTAGTGGGGGTAAGTGTCTACTTTCAATAATTCCAGGGGGGGTTGGGTGCCCATGCACTCTGGGAGGGGCTCAGTGATCTGAAATGTGAGTGCACAGGCCATGGCACTGAAATGATGGTTCTGATGGGGCTCAGAGGAGCCCCGTGCAGCTGTGAGGGTCTGAGCATGCAGGGATCTGTGGGAGCCCTTGCAAAACAAGGACTTCCAGCACAGTTTATGGAGAACACCTGTGGAAACCTCTGCATACAGGATACACCACCCCCAAATGATTTTCCCACTGACTTGTGCTGAGGAATGTTATGTCCTGGATTTCCCACTGTGTTTACTTCTCGTGTTCTTCGTGTTGTAGCAAGCAACACACACACACACACAAACACACACCGAGTGTTTGCAAACATCTGTGGGAACACCAAACATGCAAGCAGCAGGCACAAGAAATCCTTCATAAACAGCCAAGGGCTTGAAGTGGATTTTCATAAAAACCTTTGTTAAATGGTGAAAGTATCAGCAGACAGAAGGGCTGGATCCTATAGAGAACTCCAGTGCCCATCAGGATATCCTCTACAGCACCAGAGGACCAGAGGCTCTTCCTTCTGCTTTGAAAGACTCTTATGAGAAAGAAATGTGGCAGAACTGAGTGATATGTGGTTACTGGCAAGGGCAGCCATCAGGCATTGGGCACATTCATGAATTCCATTACTGCAGGATCCAAGCATCTCCTGGCTGTTCATGTATTGCTGCTTCTTAATCCCCATGTAACAGGGATCTGTTGGTCCCATTTTACAGCTGTGTGAGTTCACAGTACCAAGGCCATGCAGTTGCATAAAGGGGCAGAGGGACATCTAGTGGGATTTCTACTCTCTCTGCGTTTGCAGGCCATCAGAAATCTTCCCCCGGGGTTCACCTTACCTGTGACTAAACACAGAGAATCAGAGAGTCACAGGATTGCTGAGGTTGGAAAGACCTTTAAGGTCACTGAGTCCCACCATTAACCCAGCACCTCCATGGTCACCACTAAACCATGTCTCCAAGGGCCACATCTATAGGTTTTTTGAGCTCTTCCAGGGATGGAGGCTCCACCACTTCCCTGGGGAGTCTTTTCCAAAGCCTGACAACTGATCAGGCTGTGGATCTTGTGTTTCGGCTTCCTGGAGATTCCCAGCCTGCTGTGAGGAAGGGTGAGAGGAGCTGTGACTGACCCAATCTCTGTGAGAGAGCTCACCTTGACAGACTTTCAGCAGCAGTGAGGTTGAAGGCATTTTGAAGGTTATCTTCATTAAAAAAAAAAAAAAGGACTGGCAACTTACACTGGAAAAAAACCTCCAAACCCAAACGTGTGATTAGCAACTTCTTTCTTGACATGACCCATGGCTGAGTGATTACAATACAACTACAATTACAATATTGCCCTTCTCTGGGCAACCTGTGCCAGGGCCTGCCCACCCTCCCAGGGAACAATTTCTCCCTGATATCCAATCTAAACCTGCTCTCTGTCAGTTTGAAGCCATTCCCCATGTCCTGTCACTCCAGGCCCTTGGAAATAGTCTCTCTCCATCATTCTTGTGGGCTCCCTTCAGGTCCTGGAAGGCACTGGAAGAAGGTGGGTCTGCATTTTGCCATCCTCGTTATCACCAGTGGATTCAACAGACAAGAGGCCTGACTGTCACAGCCGTGGATTAGGCAATAAAATGACACAAGGATTTCCAGTGCCCTCGAGGAGCTCTGAATGAACAGCTCTTCCACAGCCATGGGGCAGTGGAGGCTCCTGGATGCTCCCCATGAAGCAACACGGAGTGGAAGGGGAAGGTTGTCTGCCCTGCTTTTGCCCTGAAGCTGCCCCCCCTTCCTGAGTGACTAAAGAACCTGACAGGACACAGGGTAACCAAGCTAGCAAACATTGGCAGGGTTAGCTCTTTACTTCCTCCAGGTGTCATTAATGTAATTTACACTTCCCATCTGAATCTATTTCTTCGGCATTTGCACAGATGGTGTTTGGTGTGGTCAGGGATGACGTAGGATCCAGGGAGAAGGGGGTGTATTTCAGGGAGTGCATGTTCCTCACTGAGGGCTCTCCTGACTAGAAGTGACCTGCAAAGCAATCTGAGCATCCTTTGCTTTTACACCGGGTTTTATCAAAGAGCTGACCAAAATACGCTGAAATTTAGATGCATTTTCCCTTCTGTCGGATTATCCTTTGAAACTGCGAGCAAACCCTGCCTGACAACACGAAGGAATTTTCCCATGGATCAGCTAAAGCTGACTCACATGAAAGACTTGCCCAAAGTGGTCATGCCCTCTGAGCAAATACCACAGGCATGAGGATCTCTGCTCTTGGCCTAACAGCACTGTTGGGATTCCAGAGACCCAGCCTAGGAGGGCAGATTTTATTGGAGGAGGGGAGGTCGCCTACCTGTGACCCAGCCAATCTGCCCTGCTATTTATCCACGTTGCCAGCTCCCAGGGGAGGTTTTGCTCTGTCACTGCACGTTGGGACAGATTTCCTGCTTGGCCCCTGAAGTGCAGCACCAAACAGTGCTGGCTGTTTGCTCAGGCAGGTAAAACACACAGCAACAGTCACTGCTGTGACTCAGAGAGAGAGAGAAAGAGAACCCTCTGATCGTGAGAGCTTTCAGCAGCGGGTTTCAGAGCTGGAGGGAAAGCCTGACGGAAGCTGTGCACCCTTCTCAGATAAATATTTCCTCTGCTGGAATTGCTGAGTGCATCGCAGCCCAACGACCAGGAAGGCTCGCTTACTCATCCCTGCCACGTGTTTCTCAAGTGGTTTTCTGCTCTTTTAATGGCACCAGGCAGTGCATCCCCTGGCTGCCCTGGCTTGTTAGAAAGGCAGGCACATGCTGAGCAAGGCATCAGGACGACCCCCAGAGCACCCATGCAAAGAGAGGTGCAGTTCTGCACCACTCAGAGAGATACAGAGAGAGTTAAACCTTCCAGCCATTGTGTGGCTGAAACGTTAAAAACTAAAAGCATTTGGAGCTGACCTTTGCATCCCCTCCCTGAACTTTTTGTTTACTCTTTGCACTTTTGCTCAGGGGAAGCAAAACAGGCAAGAGAACATCACTTGCTGTTTTTTCAGCGGGTTTTTGCTTTGTTCCCAGTGCTCCTGTGAAAGAGTTTTATCAGAAACCTCACAACATTTCAAGAAGGTATTTTATTAATTGAGTATCTGCCCCTCACTTTCTATTTTCTAATCTCTGGTTGCTCTCAAAGGATATTTGGGCCGAAGTTATTTGCCATTTTCCATTTGCATATTATTTGGTCCAATTCTGTGTTTGTATTTGGGGTTTCAGTAACACTGCCTGTGATCCGTGACAGGACAGAGCCAAAGTCTCTTCCCACATTCCTAAAATATGTGGCAACAGGGCAGCAACTTCAAAACTGTGTGTCAGCTTCTTTTGAACAGGAGATGTCCAGTGGGTTTCCCTCAGTTGTGTTTAAAAGTCAGCAGTACACTTGGTGGTAGTCCCTGTGTTATTTGTTTTAAATTGTGCTCAATTTCATACTGTCTCCACACTCTCTGTTTCCGATATCCAGCAGATTTTTATACTGACAAATGTGTGGCATTTACAGGAAGCTGTTGTGCAGAAAACCTGTGGTTCTTCTGTAGGGGCTGAGCATAGTTGTGGCTTCTGACCCTGGGGAGAGCTGCTTGAGTTCAGGATTATCCTATTAGATGGATGTTTCTAATAAAACTACCCAGCAGCCAGAGAGCTTATCTGTATCCTCACCGTGCAGTGCCAGAGCCAGCATCCCCCTCAATGTGAAAGGGGTGAGTCCTGAATGTCATTGCTGGTTTTGAATGTGCTGCAGGCTCAGGTTGTAGCTGAGCTTCCACAGTGGCTGCAGCTGATCCAAACCAGGGCTGCTTTGCCCCTTTCTCACTGCCTTCCTGTAAATCCACAAGGTAAGCCAGTCCATCCTGCTGAACCTGCAGCCAACGCCTTCCAAAAAGTGATGGAAATGGTCAGCTGAGCAAGTGGGGATGGTTCTGTGTGGGATCAGCATCAGGGCTGGTGAAAAGAAGAGGACAAACATGCCTAGCTGTGGGCAGGAAGGAGCCAGGGCCCGGAGAAGCTCTTAAATTAGGCTCAGGGTGCAGGATGGGATGTGATTTTGAGGGGAGCTGTGCAGTCAGGTGCTGCCTCTGCTCGGCTTGCACTGAAAGCAGCTGCCGAGTGGCTGCTGTGTGAGTCGCTCACCTGACTGAAAACCCATCTGGCAACAGCAAATAAGAGAGTTTCTTCCCACCAGGGAACCAAAATGACTTTTTACATTAAACACAAGTGGGAGAAAACAGGAGTAGATGGGGGGAATGCACAGCAGCTCACTCTCAGTCTGGCTCGGCTAAAGGAGGTGTCTGCAAGCCAAAGGCAGAGGTCCCTGGGGTACTGAGCAGGGACTGCCCATCTCTCTGGCTCTCTGGGATGTGCTAAAGCCCAGCTGGGTGGCTTTTTGTCGAGCTGGTCACCGTGGCTCACAGAGCTGGAAGAGGGAAGTGCTGGAGAACAAGAGGCTGGTCAGTGTGGGGAGAGGAACAAGACGTGACAGCAGCTACCTTCCCCTACACAGTGCCTTGAGGTGCTGCAGGCCTGAGATTTTATAACTGAAAGTAAGTATTTTAACAGTGTTTTTGAAATAAGTTGGTTTAGTTATCCATGAATACATGAATAAAGGACCACTTCTGTCAGAGGTGCCCTTCTCCACGTCCCTCATTTCAACCTTGTGCTGGCAGAATTTCAGTCTTGTACTGGGATGACCTGCAGCCATGAGGGTTGGATGGGCTGGGTGGGAAAAGCTCAGGGTCAAACTGCCTCATCTTGGTTTTTCTAACTGGAAAACATTGATGCAACAGCAGACCACAGGGACCACAGCTCTGCCTCTAATCACTTGCCCATCACAACAAGAGCATCTTTACCTGCCCATCACAACAAGAGCATCTTTCCACACTATTAACACTAGATGTGTGCACCCCCTGCTCTCTAGCCCTCCTTGAGAGGTGGAAATCAGGCATGGGTGTCTGGTGCCTGTCCTACCAAAGAAGACAGAGTATCTGATGTGCCAACATCACTGCTCCCCAGGCCTGCCCTGGTCAAGCACAAAGCCTGTTCCTGGAATGCTTAACTATCAGGTTTTCTTGCCAAAAATGCACTGGCAGACTGAATTTCGTATAAGGTCACAGCTCCATGCCTCATTTCTTTTGGAGTTTTTGATCCCACGCCAGGAGCCCCAGAGCTGATTTGTTGCATCACTGAAAAACAGCCCGAGCACCAGAATGTTTTTAAAATCAAGGATAAAGTTCAAGGCTTTGGTCACCATCAAACTCATGAGATCAGCAAAATCTACATAAAGACCACTATACAGTACATTTTTTTGGGGTTCCCACAGATCCTAAATATTTTGGGTTTTTTATTTTAAGGCACGGATGCTGGTTCCAGGGCCTTTTATTTTTTAACACAGAAGCCAAGGATGCTGCATTTTGTTGTGTTGACTGTCCTGCCCTTTGCTCTCTGGCAGATTGACTGGAACAGACCAACCACAGAAGCACTCTGATGCTCTTCAGGAAGGTGGGTGGGTAATGTCTCACCCAGACCACTGTCCTGCCGTGCAGGAAGAAGGATACTAAAGAGGTGGGGATGAGATGACAGTCTCTTTTGATCATCCTGATAACACTGGTGAAAGAGAAGAGCTTTGCAACCACCCCAAAATTTTTCTTATATCCTAGGGCAGCTCTGGCCAAGGCAGTGAGTGCCCTGCTGCCCTGACTTTGCACCTCCCCACTGACAGAGAGCAGGGTTAGATTGGATATCAGGGAGAAATTCTTTATTGTGAGGGTGGGCAGGCCCTGGCACAGGTTGCCCAGAGAAGCTGTGGCTGCCCCATCCCTGGCAGTGTCCCAGGCCAGGTTGGATGGGGCTCTGAGCAGCCTGGGACAGTGGAAGGTGTCCCTGTGCATGGCAGGGGGTTGGGTTGGGATGTCTTTAAGATCCCTTCCAACCCAGGCCATTCCATGGTATCCACATCCTTCTGGAAAGCCACAGCTAATGGGGTTAAATTTACCCTTGTTCTCCTAGCTTTACTTACAGGCTTTTCCACACCTCGGGGCTCTTGATGGAGAAGGAAAGTTCCGTGGGGTTGGGACTGCACGAGGCCACCAACCTCCCAAAAGCTCTTCTGGTGAAGGAATGCAAAGTAAAAAGCAAACAAATATGGATAATTGTGCTGCTGGCTAAGATGTATTGATGGCTAAGATGTGCTACCAAAAATTACCCACAACAAGCCTCAGAATTGGGTGATTCACCCAGGCACCCAAGAAGCACTTACAAGAAACCACATGACTAATTCTGCTGGGGGTCAGGGACAGTCCTGTGCAGTCGACACACGTAATTATACGCTTTGCAAAAACCAACCCTTGTCCTCTCAAGGTAAATAATATGTGCTGTTATTGAGAGAGGGTTATGAACTGCTTGGAACTCCTCCTCTTGGGCTCCTTCTCTTGGTCTTGTATTCTCTGCACAGCACCTGGCACATCAGCAGCCCGGGCAGCAAAAAAAACCACCCCCAAATAGCCCAGACCAAAAGGTGGCAGGTCAGAATTGCCCCCTGCTAATGCTGATTTTTGTGTGGTGGCATTTCATGTGTGTGTGGGATTTCAACTGTGTTACCCACGCAGGGGCAAGAGCTGACCCTGTGTACCCAGATGAAGTTTAAGGATACAACCTGGATTAGAGGGGTGGAAATCCGAGCAAAGAGGCTGATGAGTCTCCACAGAGTTGTAAGGGATGCCTCTGGAAGGGAGGTGGAATGCTCCAACCCCATCCCTCCTGGTGAGGCAGTGCTTCTCCTGTCAGCTGAAATGTGGCTCTGAAAGGGCTGAGGTGTTCTCCTTTTGGTGGGCAGAAAAGCAGGTCTAAATTGGAATGTGTTTGATGACACTGTAAGCTGTATAAAGCTATAACCTCTTCTGGTTATTTCAGCAGAATTTCAGTGCCTCTGTGCACTTGAAGAGCTGGAACAAAGCAACTGGGTTTCGACTTTCACAGTTTACCGAATGTGGCATTGATGGTGAACCGTATGGTGATGTAAGGACAGAGCTATATTTGTTTAAGGAACCTTCAGGCTGAATTTCCAGCTTTGTGAGTGCTGGGAGAGAGGAAAGAGGGAAGTTCAGAGGAAAACAAATGTTTCCTGAACTTTGAGTTTCTTTGCTTTTATATATTACCAGATTTTTTTCCTGTGATGTGACCAGCCGTCCTTTATAAACTTTGCTTTATCTCCATGACATTTTGTGTCTAGAAAATTATTAAGCTGTCATATTTGAGGACTGGAAAGAGCAAAGGGCTGAGAGAGTTTGTTCTACCTGTCAAGTTACTCAGTTACAGCTGAGTCCCTTTGCAGACATGTGTTTCCACTGATGCACACACGCACCACGGGCTGGTTCTCCTCATGCTATGGAAGCTAGAGATACAAATAAAAAAAGAGTATAAATCTATATGTATAAAAAAATATACCACCTGATGAGGAGGACTGTGGGGCTCAGCAAAGCTCCCTATTACTTATTAGCCAGCCAGTGGGTCTGGCCTGTCTGTCCCTGTCCTTGGCAATAAAACAGAGATGAAAGGTGGCCGCCGATGTGGAGGCAGACTTGAAAGTACAGTAGCTATCTCAGGCCCTCTCCTTATCAAAGGCTGGGACAGCAATAACCGTACTGGATGGAGCAACAAGGACGTGGAAGGCTGGGCTGTCAAACAGTTACACCTTGTGAGCAAACAGCAGTCCCACATCCCCGCGGTTGGCGGCTGAAGGGAGGCGGCAGCAGATGGTGCCCAGCCCTGGTACCAGGCACAGGTACCGGGGAAAGTGCCTCCCCAGCTGGGGAAACCCTGCCAGTGGCTGGGTGGTGGAGGATCCCGGGCAGGAGCCATCCCTCAGGCCAGCAGGGGAAGCTCAGCTGTCACCGATAGAAATTAGGCAGAAATTCCTCCCTGTGAGCACTTCCCCTGTGGCTGCCCCATCCCTGGCAGTGTCCCAGGCCAGGTTGGATGGGGCTCTGAGCAACGTGGGACAGTGGGAGGTGTCCCTGCCCATGGCACTGGGCTGGAACTGGATGATCTTCAAGATCCCTTCCCACCCAAATCATTCTGTGATTCTGTGTTGAAAGCAGCTTGGTAAGTTTTAAGGAACCCTTAAAACATTAGTTGAACACAAAATTCCCGGTGAACAATTTTCCAGGTTTACGACTGAAGCTCGAGGTAGCAAAAACCTCTCAGGAAAAAAAAAAAAAAAAAAAGGCTTCTGATGCATTTTCTCAGAGTGCATCAGCCTTGCCCAGAACCCTTCCTGTAGTCACACTGCTGATGTTCCTGGCAGTCCCAAGAGCTGCTGGATCCAGGCTCCACATTGTTATGTAACGTGGTTTGCTTCATTTCCATCCTGATAAGAAAATTCTTGGAAGTCACTTGAAAAACAGTAACTATGGTGCTGATTTGTTCCATTTCGCTGCTACAAGGGAGGGTCCCGATGGCAGCCAACGTGGTGGGAGAGGTGATGGGTGCTGAGGGTGCCTTCCCAGGTGTTTTCTAATTCCTGAGAACAAACTAAGTTTTGAAAACTCAAGTTTGGAGCACTTTTTCCCTACTAGTATCTGTCATCGTGGTCAGTGTTAATATTGAACACCGAAGTTCCAAATCACACATTTAACCTGAAAAAATACCTGGGATGGCAGGGAAAGAGGAGGGATATGGGAAATGGGCCTGGAAAGGGCATCTGAAGTAGCTGAGTCCTGTTCCCTGACACCACAGGGAACCACAGGGTGTAGGTTCTTTCATACATTGACCAATTCTGTATTTTTAAATCAGGTAAAAAGGATTTCTCCTCCTGCCGCTCTTGAAAACCCCTCCAAAACCCCCTTCCTCTGATGGTTTGAAACATTCTTCTGATTTCCTGCTTACAGTTCCCTAAGTGTAGCTTTTATGTGCAAACATTGTCTTTAATTTAAATAGCACTCCTCTTTCACATGTTTTCAGAAATAAAAGTCATATACCTGCTGAGATTTTTTTTTTCCCTAAGCTAAAAAAGAGCTAAATAAGCCACTTTCTGTTGTGTTTTTAGTGTGAGATCACTTGTTCCATTTGTCCTAATTTCCTTTGATAGAGCTAAATCAGTTCAGCTTTTTGAAAATTATCACCTTATAATGGTTCCAACCCTTAAGACCTATTTATTTTTGTAAATTTTGACAATTTCCCCCCATCCTTTGCAGCAACTCCAGGTACACCTTTGTTGAAATCCTTCTTGCAGCTCTCCCAGTCTGAGCTCATCTGTATTGGACTTGAGTGACCTGAGCTGCCTGCAGCATGCAAGTGGAAAATATTACTATTTGCAACCAGTGACCCACCAGTTTAACATGAATATTCCCTAAAAGCACGGCTGTAGACTTCACACTGAATGAGGGCATCATTTTGGAGCCAGCAAATGGAGAAGGGGATATAAGTGTCCTCATCTCCCCGTTACTTGTGGGTAAAATGAACACAAGGGTTTTTCTTTTCCTCCAAGATTTTCCTTCTCCCTGTCTTTAGCAGCAGAAAATGCCAGAGCCCTCTCGCTGGAGTGGCAGGAGCTGCTGGTTAAAGCTGGGAGTGGGGCCCAGCCACCAGCCCGTCGTGGTGACTGAGACGGATAATTAGTCAGGTAACAATTCCGCTGTTGAAAAGTCTGTGAGGCCGGGATCAAACCAACTCAGCACTGCAGGCAACTGTCATGAGATAAAAAAGATAAGATGAATGAGTGTGCATTGCACTTGGAATGCACAGAGCCCGATGTAGATGTGAAATATTGTTATTACTAAATGCACCAGTGCTCTGATGGGAGGAGATTTCCTGCAAAAGCAACCGAACGGATAAACTCCAGAGACCCCGAGAGCCACGGAAATAAATCATGTGAGCAAAGCAGTACCTGTCCCTGGGCTGCACCCTGCTCTGCTGTAACAATGTCCCCTGGGCAAGGTTTATACCTGTGTGCCGTGGCCATGGCAACGCCGCTGATGACAAACACAAGAGCTCGCCTGTGCCAGGGCGGTGAAGCCCGCAGGAGCAGGGCTCTGGGTTTCCATCACAGCAGGGAACTGCTGCTGCTGGGGATGTGATCTGTCTGGCAGCGCTGCCAGAAAGCTTGGGGGCTGCCCTGTGAGGAGCTTTGGTGCAGAGAGTGAGGTAAGAGAGATGCCAGACCAGAGCGGGAAAGGTGCGTCCACCAAAACTCCTCAGGGCCCTCTGGCAGCTGATTTCTTGCAGGGTGCCCTCCTGCCCCTCAGACTGCTGCTCTGCTCTGGTTGGCAGTGCGAGGCAGGTGCTGGAGCAGATCCACGGCTCCAGAGAGCCAACCTGCTCCGAGGTGAACGCCCATCCGTGGGCAGCAGCCGCGCTCTGCTACGCCCAGAGCTCTGCTGGCTGAGCTGCTGGGATGTCTCAACTTTCCCATGATCATCTGGACAGCTTTTCTCATCCCCTCGAGGGCAAAGCTTGTAAGTGGGAACTGAGCCACCGAGACGAATTTCTGTGGGCAGAAAGCAACAGATACGCTCGAGTGACTTACTCGTGCTCACCACTGCCGTTGTGTGCTCTGACAGAGTCACCACGGGCTCTCTCCCAGGCTGCAGAGCTCAGCTGGTGTTTCAGACAGGTAGCAGCAAAAGCAAAAAGGATTACCTGTGGAGGATGCCGGGAACAATCACATATCCAAAGCACAACTCAGGATTGGGCTTTGCTAAGCAGAGAGAGAGTCCAGGGGAGGGACACCGAGATGGTCAGAGGGCTGGAGCAGCTCTGCTGGGAGGAAAGGCTGGCAGAGCTGGGATTGTCCAAATGGAGAAGGGAAGACTTTGGGGTGACCTCACTGTGGCCTTCTAGTACTTGAAGATATTAGGAAGAACCCACAAGGAAGGTGGAGAGAGACTATTTCCAAGGGCCTGGAGTGACAGGACATGGGGAATGGCTTCAAACTGACAGAGAGCAGGTTTAGATTGGATATCAGGGAGAAATTGTTCCCTGGGAGGGTGGGCAGGCCCTGGCACAGGTTGCCCAGAGAAGCTGTGGCTGCCCCATCCCTGGCAGTGTCCCAGGCCAGGTTGGATGGGGCTCTGAGCAGCCTGGGACAGTGGAAGGTGTCCCTGCCCGTGGCAGGAGGGGTGAAACAAGATGATCTTTCAGGTCCCTTCCCACCCAAACCACTCTATGACCCTGTGGTTCTTGCACATTTGGATTTTACCACTCACTTTCTTTCACATCATGATCCTCTGCTGTGAGAAGTTCTCACATCTGATACCTCTTGCCTCTCTTCCCAGATGCAGGGAGAAGGAGAAAGGTTGGCTGGCAGCTGCCAGAAAGCCACCAGTGTGGCTTTTTAACACCAGGCAGGCTCCTCTGTAACCCTCTGCCACACCACGCTGCTGCAGTGCTGCACAGAGCCCCTCTGCAAATGAGCACCAGGCTAATTGAGAACACAGGCCTAAAAATAGACGTGTCTGGGAAGTGATGATTTTCCCACAGAAACATCAGGTTTTCATATAGAACTTTGAAAACATGGGAGTTTTGAGCATAATGCAGAAAGGTTTTGGGTTACCGAGCCTAGATTTTATGTTCTTCTTTTTGACCAACACCCAAGATTTTTGTTGAAAACTATTTTTAACAAAAAACATTGGTTTCCCAAAGAAAACCACGGCTACTGACAAAATAATTTAAAAAAAAAAGCATTAAAATGTTATGTTCAGCTTCCACTTTTTTTCCCCCCCTCCTGCTAATCTGCTTTCCTGCTTTTTCTATTTTCTGCCCTCTCCTTCTCATGTGCAGCCCATTTGGTGGTACTTACATGGTAACAAGTCCTACTAAGTGAAACTTTCATCTTCCTCAGTTCTTCCATCACTGCTTTTTCTCCTTGTTCATATTTTTTACTCTTCTTTTTCTGTCTATTTATCTTTATGAATAGTTATCTTTCCTTTCCCTTTTCCTTATCATATTCCTCCCCTCCCTCTTTTGTCCAGAAGTTAGATGTCTCTAATAACCTTTGTTCCTTCCTGGTTCCATCTTTTATTCTTTCTGGCACCTTTAACACCTGTGCTTTCATTTCCTTGTCTTCTCCCAAGATATTTAATGCCTCCTGGCAACGTTTCCCATCTGTATCTCTGCATAACACATATTCCATAGGGATTTCAAAAGCTTAAGTAATTTTTAATCATAATGCTACAAAAGCACAAAAAGTAAATATTATTGTGTCCATTTTATGTGGGGAGAAACTACAGGCAGGAACATTGATTACTTTGGCCAAAGTCAAGAAGCAATTCTTGATATTCCTCCCCAGGTGCAGGACCCTGCACTTGCCTCTGCTGAATTTCAGACACAAATCCCTCCCTGGAGGCATGGAAGGATACAGGTTCAAGTGTGCAGGACATCACTCTTGCAGAAAACTTCATGTGTGGCAGGATGAGCTGGGCTGCTGGGAGAACAAGTGGCCTGTCCCTGAGAGGGGAAACAAAGAGTGGGGTTAACAGACACACAGCATTTTCATTTGGGCTGCTCAGGCTGAGTTTCAGATTCACTAACCTGGGTGTTTTTCACATGAGTTTGGGTTTCAGAATGAAAGCTCGCATAATGACAACAGGCCTGTGAGAAGAGAGCAGGAACTTGCCCCTGCTTCAGGCTGGGAAGGGTTAGTGCTTGGAGGCTTCAAATTACTTGCATGTGCATGACGTGTGTCAGTGGGGGATTTTTTTAATCATAAAACTAAAGAATGTATCTGGGTCCAGTCTGCTGGGCATGCAAGTACACCATATCTAGGAAGCTGTTTCTGCAGATGAGAGGAATCTGATAAAACTTGGAATGCGTTTCCAAGCAAAGTTTCCTAACTTTGAGGGGCCACTGAGGTTCTATTTTGTGTTAGGGCCATGTGTTAATTATAGATCTTCTATTTCTAGTGCAAGCTCTCTTCTCACCACCCCAAATGACTTCAGTGTAGTTTCAGGGGACACAGACAGGCTGAGCACAGTTCAGATCCAGCACAGCATGGGGTTTGTGCTTTTCCTCATCTTTCCTGGGAGGCCCAGGCGTTTCCAGAGGAGGTGGGTGGGAGGCAGCTGCATTCCTCAGGCAATTCAGTGTTCCCTCTGCATGGCACTGGGCTCAGCAGCCTCCAGCACAGCCCTCGGGCAGGCCATGTCTGTGGAGGGAACATCTCCAGTGTGCTGTGCCTCCTTGGGGTGAGAGTGGGGTTCACCCCACAGATCCCACACCAGAGACCCCATAAACACCACTCTCGTGCGGGATACCCTGGCACGTTGGCTCTGACGAGGCTTTCTGTGCCACCCATCCTTCCCAGGGCTGCAGCCCTGCCAGCTCCTGTCTCCTCCACGTGTTTGGGCTTGAGTGGATCCCCAGCAGTGCTGGAGGAAGTGGGGCTGGTGACTCAGTGGGCAGCATTCTTCCCTCTGAGTCAGGACTGACTCAAGCACCCGCCTGTGGCTCTGAGGGGGCTGTTCTGCTAAAGCTGCCGAGCTTTGGGCACGGCTGAGAAACCAAACTCACCACCACTCATGGCTTTGGAAACGCCTGTGGTCCTTCCTCAGCAGCAGTGGCATTTACCCACTAATCTTGATCACATTCCAGCGTGGAAAATGCATTTCACTCACTTCCAGCTCCCTCTGTTGCTTCAGTGAAACAGTTTATTCTTCACTAGTGCAGCACGATGCATTAGTATCTCACATCATATATATAATATTGGATATATATAACATACATATAAATATATATACACAAATAAATATGTATGCAGTATTTCATGTTGTCTTTTGGCTTTATTATGGGCCAAAATGACTTGCACACATGTTACAAAACTCCTTTTTTTTGTAGATGTTGAGGGATGGCCTGGCCATCCTGCTCATACAGGCACAGTGCTTCCACAAGTGTTAACCACTAATCTGCACAGGTAAGAAGAGCATCACACTCCTCAAAGACCAGTTTATCTCAGGGACAGTAATATCAAAGGAGAGCTCTTGATTTCATCATGCTAAATCCTCTTGCCACTTAAGTCCATGGTGAAGTGCAGTGTTAGTGTCAGGGAGGCAACAGCCTTCACCACATGTGGCTTCTCCTGAGGCAGTGTGCCTGGTCTGAAGAGGTCCCAGTTCCTCTCTGTGCCCTGGTGCCGTTACCAACCACAGCAAAAGTGATTTTTGAAGGCAACCAACTCTGAGAATTTTGTGCCTGAGCTCACCTGGAATCACAGAATATGCTGAGTTGGAAGGGACTCACAAGGATCATCAAATCTAATTCCTGCCCCTGCCAAAGACAAGCCCAAACAATCCCACCCTGTGCCTGAGAGGGTTTCCCAAACCCTCCTGGAGCTCTGCCAGCCCTGGTGCTGTGACCACTGCCCAGGGCAGCCTGTTCAGTGCCAACCACCCTCTGGGGGAAGAACCTTTTCCCAATATCCCACTTAATCCCCCCTGACACACTTTCATGCCCTTCCTCTGGGTCCTGTCCCTGGTCCCCCCAGAGCAGAGCTCAGTGCCTGCTCCTCCTCTTCCCCTCCTGAGGAAGCTGCAGCCCCTGATGAGGTCTCCCCTCAGCATCCTCTTCTCCAGGCTGAAAATCCCAAGTGCCCTCAGCTGCTCCTCACGTGGCTTCCCCCTCAAGGCCCTTCACCGTCTTTGTAGCCTCCTTTGGATGCTGTCTGAGAGCTTTGGATCTTTCTTCTGTTGTGGTGTCCTAAAGTGCCCCCAGGACTCACTTTGTACCTGCTTTGCCCACTCGTGGTGGCTGCTGAACCTCAGGATGTGCCTCCCTGTGCCCGAGGCGCTGTGCCAGCACACAAACACACACGCTGCCTGATACTTGCTCTGTTTGATGTGTGCTGACAGCTCTTTAGAGGTGTCTGAGAAAAACAAATGAAGGCCCCAGCAGTTCCTGGTGGCCTCTGCCAGCTGTTGACAATACCAAATAATTTGCTTTTCCTGCAACAGACCCGATGCTTCTCGCGGATGATGTGGCGCGTAGGTGTCGTGTCAATCAATAAAAATTAAAAGTTGCTGAAGGGCAGGAACGGCAGCTGTGAGATTTCTTACTGCTTTTTGTTCACAGGGAAATGGTTTCAGGCTCTGCTTAGTGGCTTGTGTGATTTACTGTCGCATTTATCTCGCACACTTCGGCAAGGACTTCCACCAGCAGATTGATTTTAGACCCCGGCTTTTAAGGGTGGGAGACAAATGGTTCATTCACAAAAAAACTTATTTGTGAAACCTTGTGTCTCACCTAAGCAGGTGTCCTGATCTGTAAGAACTGCTAAGCAGTTTGCTCTGTGGGAACGTTTTTACTTCTTCAATCCATGTCAGTCTTCTCAGTGACGAGATTTTTTTTCCTGGAGATCATATGACTTCATAATTTTGGAGTTCATGGGCATAGAGGATAAGGGACCAATGGATAAATGATTTCACTCCCCTTGTGTCAGAGGCAAGTGCGTCATTTATAACAATAACAGGTCTATATAACAACATAACTCTTTTTAGCAGCATCAGCCTCATCTGAAAGGTAGGCAGAGTTTTTGTCCTTGTGCCTCTGTTCAGAAGTCTGTGCCAGAACCTCCTGGGTTTGATGACTGTGTATTTCTCCTAAAACACTGGAACTGGTGCTTGGGGGTGGATGGGTTCTCCATGCATGGAAGGGCTGGAATCCTGCTGCTGTCCCAGGAAGGGTCAGACACTCAGGTAAAGTATTTTTCAAACAGCATCAAGCGGTGCTGGTGACTTGGTACTTGTCTGTCTGCTAGCCCTGAGCAGTCAGGGTTGATTTCTGCAGTAAAACTGCCCTTCTCAGACACTGGGATTGGCAGCTCCTTCTGAAGCAGCTGGTAGGGGCCCCTTTGGATGCAGGAAGCAGCTCACACCACCCATGGGATGCCCCAGGTCCCTCCCCAGAAATGGCTCTTAGCAAACACCTCTGGTACAAAGCAAGCAAGGAGAGAGTGAAGTGATGCTCCACCACCACAAAGCTCCTGTGTCAAAACCATCAGCAAAACCCTTGGGCCTGAAAACAATCAAATAGCCATCTTTAGGTATTACTGAGATAAAAAAGAGAGCTTCTCTTTTGCTTTAACCCCCTTTACCACGAGGGGTAATAAATAAAAACATTTCTGTTGAAATTGTTCCTCAGCAGGAAAGGGTGTTTTGGACAGAGCAGATCTAACAGGAGAGTGGATTCACTGGGGAAGGTCTTTGTGCTGCAGAACGTTTGGACACTTCACTGTAAAGCAGAAATGTCTCTGCTGGAGGGATACATGCTGTGCCATGTGTTACCCCACTAAAAACCACAAGAAATTCTGCCACAGAGCCCTGGAGGTGATACCCCAACCTGCCTGGCATTGCCTCGCTGCTCTGTCTTTACAGTAAGTTCTCTAAAGCCTGATGTTGATCCACAACCAGCACAGGGTGGAGAGTGGGCACACGAGGCACCCAGATTGCACTCTCATAATGTGGCATATCTATCTCATATTTCATTTATTGGGCAATGCCGCTGAGGTTTTGGCTTTCAGTCAAAAGCGAGGATTTTCCCAAAAGGATGAGGATGAGGAATGAAAGAAACCCCACCAGAATGACCAAAGCACCTCCCGAGCACCATTTTCCACTCTTCATATTTGAAAGAATTAAATGTGGTTTTAGTGCAAGGAATAACTGTGTGCTAGCCCTAGGGTTATGAACTGGATAAGCCATTAGGAATTTTCCATTTCTGACTGATTGTGATCTCACATCAGTGTAACTCTGCTCACTTTAATGGAATTACTTCAGAACTGCTCTGATGGGAAAGCAGAACGAGGTCCTGTGATTCTATAACTATTTCTGCTAAGCTGTTCACATATGCCTGGGAGAAGCAGCTTTTAAGAAAATATAGTGGAATTTAGAGCCCACTTTTCATCAGTTCAGTTAATCAGTTTACTTTGGTCTACTGATCACTTCTGCTGCTTTGCATGTGATTGTCCTTATAAGTGAGGTCAGCTTTACAAGGGAAAAAAAATATGCTTTATAAACCCAAATGGTATCATTAGAAGAAGCAGACCAGTTGGGCACCTACAGAATTTTTTTTTCTAATCTTCCTGAAGAAAAAATTTTACCAGTAATTAAGCATTTATTGTTCTATGTTATAGTTTATAAGAAATGATGGATTGTCTGTACAAGATCCTAAGCTTTATCACCAAAGTATCTCCTTAAATGCTGTATTAGCAGAGCTGCTGAGCAGAGAAATGGTCTTCAATGCTTGCTTGGCTACACTGTGAGCTTGAGGAGACTGGGCAGAGAGGGTTGGAAGGGCTGAAGCTCCTTCTCACTGCCTCCTTCCTGCATGGTAAATCCAGCATGCACATGAAGAGTAGGATCTGGGTCATAAATTCAGGAAGTGACAGGATAATTTAGGTTGGTGGACATCTGTGAAGTCCAAAGCCCCACTAAGAGCAGAGCTAATTTCAGTTCTAAAAATAGGGGTTTTTTGGGGTCTTCTCTAGCCACCTGCTGAATATCCCAATATTGATATGTAATGATTTTTGTGAATATGCCAGCATGGATAAGTATTGATGTGTGTCTTTCAAACTGACAGAGAGTGGGTTTAGATCATATATCAGGAAGAAATCCTTCCCTGGGAGGGTGGGCAGGCCCTGGCACAGGTTGCCCAGAGAAGCTGTGGCTGCCCCTGGATCCCTGGAAGTGTCCCAGGCCAGGTTGGATGCTCTGAGCAACCTGGGCTGGTGGAAGGTGTCCCTGCCCATGGCAGGAGGTTGGAACTAAGTGATCTTTAAGGTCCCTTCCAACCCAGGCCATCCTGTGATTCTATAATACACCAGTAGGCACAGGACAGTCATCTATAATGGACTAAAATAGAGATGGGCTTGGGGTCTGGAACAAGACGTGTTTCAGGGTTGGAAGCAGATTTCAAATGGATTTAAGATTCAGAGATTCTGAAGGAAAACAGTATAACCAATCTAGTTCCATAGGGCTGACTCCAGCAGTTAACAATATCCCCAGAGGAAAAGAAGTAGCTTCTGCAGTCTTTTGATTAACTGAGCAGAAAATGAGCCACCCTCCCCTTTCGGTTTTAATTAGATATGAATGAACCAGTTCAAACCACAAAAAAAAAAAAAAAAATTGGCTTCTGACTCCTCTGCGTGTACATTAACCACCGGGTCACCATTTTATTTTTTTCCCTGAGAAAACCAATTTTCCCAGAATGGGAATGGCATTTTAGAAGCACTCCCACCGCATTTTCTTCCGTCCCGGATCTTTCTCACCCACGGCTGTCCAAGCGGCAGGAGGACCAACACCAGGCTGGACGGGGCTCTGAGCAACCAGGTCTAGTGGAAGGTGCCCCTGCCCACGGCAGGGGGGTGGAATGACACGATCTTTAAGGTCCCTCCCATCCCACGATTGCACAGCCACGACCCCCGTGCGCGGTCAGGCAGCGCTGGCAGATGTCGGTGCTTGGGTGGTCGCCCTTACAGCTGCTCGGGGAAGCAGGGCAGGTTTACACGTGCAGGGGCTCTGCCTGCCAGCACGGGGGCAAGGCAGGGTGTTTTTTTGGGAGGGTTTAGGGGGTGCGTTGGTGCGGGCACCGCTGCCCTCTGCTGGGAGCTGCCGCCCGACGGGGCGTCCCGCCCGGCCACTCCGCTGCTCGGCACCCGCAGGAACGGCGACAGCGGGCTCCTTGTAATTCCCTGACTGCAGGCTGTGGCCAGGTGGGGGTCTGGCTCTGCTCCCAGGTAACAAGTGACAGGACTAGAGGAACTGGCCTCAAGCTGTGCCAGTGGATGTTCAGGTTGGACATCAGGAAGAATCCCTTCACTGAAAGGGTGGTCAGGCATTGGAAGGGGCTGCCCAGGGAGGTGGTGGAGTTTCCATCCCTGGGGGTGTTCAGGGAAGGATGCTCTTATTAAACAGCAGGCCTTGCAAATGCAGGACTGCGAGGGGCTTTGCCTGGGGACCTGCAGAGTGACCACGACACCCAAGGGGATGGGGACAGCTGTCAAGGTGCTTGGCATGCACACTCCTGGTAGTCCTTTCTGCACTCACTGAGGATATCTACCCATAAAACCAGCCCCTCTGCACTTTGGCTAGCTGTGGGAAACTCTCTATGGGCTTATTTCTCCTTTGACAAATCCCAAGGGAAGTCTCACCCAACTGAGAGTTTTTAAAGCCATGCAAAACTCATAATCGACAGACAATTTTCAAAGCCTCAGCCTTTTAGATAAACCTGCCCAAGCCTGTTCACCTAATTAATGAACAAAGATGCAGGAGAGGCAGACCCTTGAAACGAAACGTGAAAAGTAAATTCAGCCTAATTGAGTATTCAGATACCAAGGGGGGGACTGAATTGCTGTGCAAGGGCTGGTACTTGGAGTGTAGGGGGGTCTGATGGGGTCAGAGTAGGACTGCTGTTAAAATTGGGTTTATCTGTGTCTGTAAGGCAGTGTGTGTGGGGATAAACAGGCTCCTACAGTGCAGGATGGATACAGAGGGACAGCTTGAGCTGCTGAAACTTCTGCAAGTAATTGCTGGCTGAAATGAGTAAGAAGATCAAAATGTTGGCAGATTATACAACTGCACAGTGGTAGGGATGGACAGGCAGCACAGAGGGAACTGGAAATACTGCTAGGCAAAAAGAAGTTTCTCAAACATCTGGGAGGAAACACTCAGAAATCTAACTACTCAGCAGGAGGGTGGAACTTGGAAAGAAATCAGTGCTGAGGGACTCCAGGGTGATAAGGGCAAAACAGACATAGAGTGATAGAATCATGGAGTGGTTTGGGTTGGAAGGGACTTTAAATATCATCTCGTTCCAACCTCCCTTGCCATGGCAGGGACACCTTCCACTGTCCCAGGCTGCTCAGAGCCCCATCCAACCTGGCCTGGGACACTGCCAGGGATGGGGCAGCCACAGCTTCTCTGGGCAACCTGTGCCAGGGCCTGCCCACCCTCCCAGGGAACAATTTCTCCCTGATATCCAATCTAAACCTGCTCTCTGTCAGTTTGAAGCCATTCCCCATATCCTGTCACTCCAGGCCCTTGGAAATAGTCCCTCTCCTTGCACACTTCAAGGGGACCTGAGGCATGTATGAAAAGCAGAGGATTTTGAAGACATTTAGGAATGTGCAGGCAACTGGAATGCCTTTTCCATGGGAGTTTCACTGCTGATGGGGGATAGGGGTGTATCTGTTCTTTAATATAAATACCACTTGGACTCCAGCGGTGACAGGAAGACAGAACACTCTGTTTAACACGAACTCAGGAGAAGGAAGAGGAAACTCTATGGGCCAAGTTCTCCTCTCATGTTTTTTTTTTGGTTTTTTTTTTGGTTTGTTTTTTTTTTTTTTTGGTGTTTTTTTGTGTGGTTTTTTGTTTGTTTGTTTTGTTTTGTTTTGTTTTGTTGTTGTTGTTGTTATTTTTTTGTTTTTGTTTTTTCAGTTTTTGCACCAAAACTCATTTCCCAGAAGTCCTGGGAAATCACGCCTGGGAAGGTGGTGTTTTACCCACGTAAAATGTTGGTCCTTCATAGACCATATAATGGTTACCAGCTTATGCCTGTATCAGTGGCAGCCTCCAGAGGCACCTGAAGCCCTGCCCCGGTGTTACACCACGGCATTCCCAAAACAAGCATCTCCAAACAAACACATCCATGGGGAAAAGGAGGCACGGAGAGGTTAAGCGGCTTGTTTTTGTGTTGCGCAACTCGGGGTGGGTGGGGGAGTCTGGAACGGAATGGAAACAGCTCTCAGATCTTTCATTCTTTACCAGCAGCCAGCCGAGGGAACCTCTCCGTGGGATCTCCGAGGATTTCCTCCTCCGGGCGAGCAGCTCTGACTTCCCGTAAAGCGGGAGCAGCCCGAGGGATGCCGTGCATTGTTCCCGTGCCTTGCAGGCAGCCTGGAATGCGAGGGCTGAGGGGCGGGACAGGCAGGTGTGTGCTGGGCTTTCAGTGAGCAAATCTGTGTGTCCAGGAGATCCCTGCCTGTCCTCAGTACTGTGGGTCCTACAGCAGGCATCTACCACTACTAGGTGATGGCTTTCTTAAATATAAACCGTGAAAAATGTTCGTTCTGCAGGTGCTGTTGCCAGATAATGAAACAGCTCTTAAAAAGGAAGATGCCATAAAAACATGTTCTGTGACTGTAACTATTGTGAGGGGAATATAATTCTTCATGACGGTAAATCATGAGTAATTGCTTGGTAGGTCAAAGGCTAAGAAAAAGAGAAAACTGCTGATGGATTTGAATTACTGTTAAAGAAAAACTACCTGAGTACAATCTGAATAACTGAATAAATCTGAATATTGCAGACTTTTAGCAGCAGCAGGGATTGACTTCCCTTGAAACTATCTGGGTTAAGTACCTTTGCCAATTTGCCCACCATGGCTTTTCTTCATACCTGAAATATCTGTGGGTAGGTAGGTGTAGGTAATCTCCCAGTGACCGTGGGGCACCTGGATTCAACCTGCTCTTACAGTGAGCAAAGAGCCTCAGGTGTTGCATCAGGAGATGCCAGCATCTGGGAAATTAAAAAGAAATGGTAGGGTGGATTCACCTTTTAGATGTACAGCCATGATGCAGGAGCAGTGATGAGCTGAGCTCACCTCTGAAGCTGATCCCTGGTGAGAAGCAAGTCCTCCTGGATTTATTCCTGGATTGGAAGTCCCTGCCCTTCTGCTCTCTTTTTCCCCCCTGTGTAACCTTGTTTTATCACCGTGATGTGGCAAAGAAGCTTCACTGTATTTGAAAGTTCTCGCATTCCATTTCTGACCTCATTTACTGACAGTGTCAATGGAATGTGTCACACCTGTACACACAGCCAGGTATTCCTCTGACACAGATGTCTCCCTAAAGTCTGGATGTAACTCTCAGTCACCTTTTGGGTGATGGTGAGGAAGCCTTTTCTGCGTTTCAATTTTGGTTGTGCCAATGAGGCATTGCCCTACTCCTGCCTCACACTTTTACCTGCCCATAACCTGCAGGTCAGGAGGCAGTACCAACACCAGGACCCGGCTTCTGGCTCCATAATTCACTTCTGGAGGTGAAATCCCTTCTTTGTTCCTTTTTATCTCCCCTAAAAGCAGGAATTATCCCCCTAAAGCAGGAATAATTTTTTCACCAAGCTACAGAGCTCATGATCCTTCCTGTATTTTTCTATTTCTATTCATCAATATTATTGTTGCAGCTTAGACCCCACACGTGAGTTATTGTTATCTCCTGCCAAAATAAACAAAAACAAGGAAAAAAAGAAAATAAAGATGTATAACTTTTACCTCTGTAGAATATCAGGGCAAGCATCTGTTTCAAAAACAAGGACAGTGTTTAATTAAGAGTGGACATCAGAGTGCTGCCTAACTACTGTCAAAATAGGTGTTAAGCAAAGATTTTCCTCACCAATATTTACCCCGTGACTAGAAAACAAGTAAAGGATAATATCCATGGAATAAACCCCAGTTATCACAGTTGTACGGTTTTCCTTTGTTCACCAACTACAATATTTTTGCTCTTTTTTTTTTTTTCTGCTCCAATTAAAAATATTTGGAGCTCTTTTTCTATAAACCTAAGAAATATCTAACTAAGCCATTGCCATTCAGTGCTATCCTACAAAGCAGGCCAGGTGTAACCTTTCTTATTTAGTGTTTTGGTCCTGAAACTGGCTTGGTTAAAAAAAATAAATAATAAAAAAAAATGGCCAAAGTTCTTGGAAATATTATCAAAGCTTGTGGAAAAAAAAGGAAAGCATTTGGCTCACATCACTGTTAGCGACAATAATCAACGCCCAGACAGGCACAGCGTCAAAAAACGCATCAAGAACTCACTTTATCTTTTAAACAGACCATGAAGACATTCAAATTCTTCATCTGGGAGAGAAAAAAAGGGGAGGGGGAGGGCGGCTTGGGGAGAGGGGAGATGGAGGGAGGGAGAGATTTCCTTCCACCAGGCAGCGAGAGAGAGAGAGAAAGAGAGAGATCACTTCACGCTTCCCTTTGGCAGGTTAGAGGGGAATTGTGAAGCCACCCCATGTGAACAGATGGAGGCAAAGGATCTCAGCTTTCACGGGAGCGGGTTAAGGATGCGACGCCTGGGACGGTGGGAGAGGCGGGGCGCAGCAGCAGGGGCTTTCTGCCCCCTGACAGCCCCCAGGGCCCGCTGGGGTGGCAGCGACCCTCGGGGGAGCTCCTCGGCAGGCTCTCAGCAGCCCGGCACCAGACTCAGATAGGCGCTTCACATTTGAGAGCGTGGCTAATCCAATCACGGGCAGATTGGAAACTATCTGCGTACCTCCCATATAGCATATTCTTGGCGGCTTGAAAGCAGCCCTCTCTCTCTCTCTCTCTCTCCTCCTCCTCCTCCTCCTCAGCCTTCCCCCTCGTCTTCCTATCAGCCTCCCCCCCTTGGGCACACGGAGCTAATCCTATTTACTCAGCCCATCAATTTAACAGCTTTAAATATTCGCGTCGGGGGCGAGATGGATGCGGCTGAAAGGTTTGCAGCGAGAGGGGAGGGATGGAGGGGGGAGAGGGGCTGTGGTGAGCGGTGGGAGGCAGCCTTCCCATGCTGGCAAAAAGCAGAAAAAAAAAAAAAAACAACGTCATTCACCACGATGAGGGCTGAGACGCGTCCCATGCTCCCTCCCACACACGGAGCCGGCTACACATGTGCAGGTCACTGCACACGGCAGCAGGGTCCCCTGGGCACGGCACAGCCCCTGTCCCTGGGCTGGACATTTCTCTCTGTCTGGTGGGATTTATCCTGTGCTGGCTCCTGCTCACACACGTGCAGCTGCAGGGGAGTTCATCCTGACCCCAGGAGGCTTTACCTTAACTCCGCTTCTCAGCTGTTTACAAATTCCTGCACTGAAATTCCTCCCTTTATCTGTCCTGAGCATCCTTTACAGCATCCTTTAGCTACACCTCCTGTGCCCCGGCAATTGGAGCAATTGGATTAGAGCAATCCTGAGGAGGGCAAGTTCTTCTAGGAGTGGAGGATACAATTAGGAAGCTGTTCAAGGAATCACAGAATATGCTGAGTTGGAAAGGATTCACGAGGATTATCAAATCCAACTGCTGGTCCTGCACAGAGCCATTCTCAAGAATCCCACCATGTACCTGAGGGTGTTGTCCAAACCCTCCTGCAGCTCTGGCAGCCTTGGGGCTGTGCCCACTGCCCTGGGGAGCCTGTTCAGTGCCAACCACCCTCTGGGGGAAGAACCTTTCCCTGAGATCCACCCTGAGCCTGCCCTGACACAGCTCCAGCCCTTCCCTGGGGGCTGTCCCTGGTCACACAGAGCAGAGCTCAGTCCTGCCCCTTCTCTGCCCTCCTGAGGAAGTTGTAAATGCAGGGAGGTCTCCCCTCAGTCTCCCCTCAGCTGAACACACCAAGTGCCCTCAGAGTCCTCACACACTTCCTCTCAGGGCCCTTCACCATTTTTGTTGCCTTCCTTTGAATGCTCCCTAATAGTTTACTGTCTTTCTCATATTGCAGTGACCAGAACAGTGCTCCCAACCTCTTGCCACTGCTCCAAATGATCCTGGACTGCACAAAGAACCAGCACCCCCCTCTGAAAACCCAGTGGAGTCTGTGTGCCCCTCCACCAGCACTTTCACCCTTACTGTTCACTTGACTCCAAGCGTGGAACAGCTCGTGGCTTGTGGTTTAACTCACCTGCATGAGTCACACCTGAATTCCTCTCCTTACCTACCAGAGCTTAAATAGAATTTTGGTGCCTGTTGTCTTGCAGGGTATTGCAGTCTTTGATGTGCAAAGGACTTGTATCTGTCTGACATTTCCACCTGGTACTTTTTTTACATTTAATCTGCTCTTTTCTTTTTCTGTTTTGTTCTTGAATGCTTAGAAATGTGGTGTGGGGTTTTTTTTCTCAGCTTGCTCTTGCTACTTGTGTTAGTGGAGATCACAAAAAGCTCAAGGGTTTTCCAGTGCCAGCAGGCAGATAATTTGAGGATTTGATGACCCAGGCTTGAGATCTGCCCCTAAAACAGGCAGACCTATTTCCCTCATTCTGCATTAAGGCTGAAATGGAGTAAGAAGGGGAAGTGCAGCAGATGCCTTGCCTTCTTCACTCCTTCCCCTTCTCAAGACCTAAAGGTACTTCTCTAAAAGAGATCCCAGTGTGTTCACCTAGTGGACAACACCCTTTTCCCCAGGCTGAGAGCACTTTGGGCAGTGATTTTTCAATTCAAGAGGGATTTTCCAGGCTTGCACCAGCAGCATTCTGGAGTAAGGCAGAAGAAGGGAAGGTCCTTTATTCATCCAATCAGCAATGGGAGGTTATGGCAAAGGACAGCACTCAGAGTGTGCACTTCTCCAGCTGCTGGCATGCTGTCAGCCTGACACACCCCAAGGAATCCAGAAAAAAATTCTTGAAGCATGAGAATCGCTCTCCCCCTGCCAGCTCTGCCTCCTCTTCTCCTCCAGGAGGGAATTCCCACGCGCTGTTTAGGGATACATCCTGGTTTCCCCACTGCCCTTATCAGCAATATATGTAATCACTGCATACTGATGGAAACACAGACACTACCTTTTTGCAGCAGACCCACGTTCAGCCTGGGGTTTGGTTGTGTTTTTTAAGTCTTATCCTCCTCTTTCATTTCTTGGCATTAATTGCTCATGCTGTCCTCCAGCTTGGTACAGTAGGGTCAAGTACTGTCCTGTCCTAAAAGCATGGGGATGTTTGTGGTAGAGAACAGCAGAAGGTTTGGCCAGTGCAGCTTCAATTAATTGTGCCAGCCACGGTGATATTCAACCACCAGGCAGCAATTCACTGGGAAAAGGCTGAGAAGAACTGCTCATCAAAAGCCAGGGTCTGAGGAGAGGAAGCAGAAGATCCAAACCCGGGGGAGAAGTGATCAGTCTGTCACAGCTGGATGGGCAGGATGGATAGGGCTGCATGGAAAATGGGATCAGGATTTGAGACTCAGGGTATTAAAAATGAAGGCAATAAGAAGGACATGGTTTTTCCAGCTGAGATAAAATGGTTTTTACCTAGGAAGCCATTAAAAGTGGTGGTCCTCTCCTTTTTGTCCCTTGGCACTGTTTGGTTGTTCCCACTTGCCAGTGCTGTAGCTCTGTGAGATCTCACAGGGTCAGATGAACACGGCTGAAAACAAATTGTTCACTCTCCCAGGTTTATCTGACAGTGGACAGATCTGGCTCCCACTCAGCTCTTCCAGCAAGGATGCTGGCACAGGGGAGGGGATGTCCTCAGCCAGAGGGATCCACATCACTTCAAACACTCCCTCCCTGAAAACATCAGGCCAAAGCAGCTGATGGAGGTTGGCTGCTTGTGCTCAAAGAGACTGTGAACAAGCAAAACACACTTGAAGCTGAGCAGGCCTGGGCAAAACTGAGCAGTCATTTACCTCCCACAGGCTGCTGCTCTTCAGAGGCTGCTGTGGGCTGCACAAGTCGTGGCAGGGCCCACAGGGAGGTCACACAGGACAGCCCGGGCAGAAGGAGCTGCAAAAGGCGGTCCACAGGGTCCAACCTCCTCATTTCTGCTCTGGGCATCAACAGTCTGCACCCCTCAGCAGCTTCCCACCAGGGAGCAGCATTAGCGTTCCTAACAGGATATAACTACTTTAGGGGAAAAAAAATTGGAGAAAACAAACAAACAAAAAAGGATGGCCAGCTTCCAGCTTTAGATGGAGTGATAGAGGGAGGTGTATCCCAGCAGGCAAGATTAGCGGGACAGACGGATTAGGGGCAGGCAGAGCTTTCATCCAAAAAGGGGAAGCTCCTCAGGACAAGCTTTTCCAAACAGAGGGTCTGTGGCTCTGCTGAACGGATGGTGCAGGAGGTGAGCCAAATCCTCACCTGGAGTGAAACGGGAAAGCTCTCCTGCCAGTGGGACTAAGGGCTCACCCCAGCTGAGACCCGACCCGGGGTGCTGATGGCAAAACAGACAAACCTCCCACGTGTTCTCTGCTGCTCCTGCTCCTGTGTGAGTCCATGACCCCCCCTGCTCAGGGAGAGGTCAGGGGAGCCATGCACCTTCGAGGCCACACAGTGATCCCATCGGAAGTTCAACCCCAAGACATCCCCCCTAAGCTGCATTCGGGCCCCCCTGCCCTTTTGTCAGCAGCGCTGGCTCTCCCTGGGAGAGGCACTGTGACACTGCTGCGTTACCCTCCCTTATTCACGGGATGCCGGGTGTTTTTTGGTTGTTGGTTTTTTTTTAACTCAAGAGCTTTGATGTGGAGGACCGAGCGCCCCACACCCTCCCTGCCGCCCATCAGCCGCCGCTGCTGTGTTTCAGCACCTCGCCGGGGCTTCAAGCGGAGCTAATCCCTCTGCACTCCCATTTCCTTCCACCCCTCCTCGGGCCCTGCGGTCCGCCGTGAGTTTCTTTGGAGCCGGATCACACACTGGACCCCGCTGGAGTCCCCGAACCTGGCAGCACAGTCTGCAGTGACCCCGGCCGAGCCACGGGGGGAGAGAGGCGATCAGCGAGCCCCGGCGGCTGCCGAGGCTGTGCCGCTGTGCGCCAGCACAAGCAGCGAATTCCAAGAAGATGCGATCATCAGCAGCTCTGTGAAGACAGGAAAGTGGTTACAAATGCTCTCTGCCTCAAAGAGAGAGAGAGAGAGAGAAGAAACCGCGGTCTGGCTGCAACCTCACCTCGTGCTCTCTGATAATCTGCTGTGTAGAAACACTGGCTGTGGTACCCGGGGGTAGGCAGAGGTTGAAAACACCCCGATGGATGCAAAGGGACTGGTTTAATTAGCAGTTCAGTGGCCAGATTTTCCATCCATTTCAATGGCCGGGCATAGTCCTGTTGGAAATCATTGGGTTGGCTGCAGTGCTGAGAGATGCAAAGAGAAAATATCCCTCACAGGATCACAGACTGGTTTGGGATGGAAGGGCCCTTAAAGAACACCCAGTTCCAACCCCCTGCCATGGACAGGGACACCTTCCACCAGCCCAGGTTGCTCAGAGCCCCATCCAACCTGGCCTTGCACATGCATTGATGCCTCCCCAGCAAGCTTGTACCAGCCCTTCATGAGCTGCTTCACCAGTGACATGACACCTTCCCAACACATCTCCACGCTTCCCTGGTGAGGCCCTTGCTCCAGGAGCTGTCTGGGAGGGCTTCCCTGAGCTTCCCTGAGCTTCCCTGAGCTTCCCTCTCACAGCTCCATTGCTGCAAAGCCGCTTGGACCCCATCCTGCCCCGGTCCGGAAAGGCCTCCATTACTGATATCTGACTTTCCTTATTTTCACTATCAAAAGCTTTCACTGAAGCCTTCAGTTTGCCACAGTGGGTATCCTTTCAAAACCCGCCAAGTCCGCTTTAGGAAAAACAGATAAGGTTACCTCGGTATTTGTGGCATTCCTCGTGCTGCTCTCCCCACTTCAGCGGAAGGCTGCTGAGGATGTTTGGGGAAAGGCTAAGATAAATGTTCCTCCCTATCAAAATAAACAGTGGAGGCTAATGTGCAGCTTGTATTATTCATGTTCATACTGGATTCCAGTTTGAGTGAGTTTAAAGGGAGCTGCCCCAGAGCTTTTTAGGCTGTCGTTGTTCCCAGGTCCCGAAGGATCTGTGGGGAATAACATCTGATCCTGTCCACGGGGCACCAATGGTTTAGAGCACAGCATCCCCAAACTGCAGTGGGTATAATCTGAAGCCTGTGCTGCTAAGAGCTGTTCCACTTCCCACCATTCCTCATGCTGGCCTCCCAGTGCCCTGGGAGCACTGCATGTCCCTTGCAGGAGATGGATGGGAAGGCTGTCGTTCCTGGCACGAGCCTGGAATGGGCAGAGTGGCTACATCTGGTACCCAGTGACTGCCCATCGAGTCCATAGCAACCATCCAAGGCTGTCTATCCATCTGGGCACTGCTCCTGTAGGGACACTTCGTGCAGAAACTCACAGAGAAATGATGATCCACTGGGATTTGAGGCATAAGGGAGGACATACTCATGTATATATACATGTGCACATGCAAATAAAGAAGTTTCCCCACATAAAGTCCCTCTTTTGGGATGGAAACGTGTCGCCAGCACTTAGCAAGTAATAAATAACAGTAACAGCACAAGAATTCTTCCACAGAATAACCCATCAGCCACAAAAATTACCATAACTATCCACCAGCCCCTGGCAGGGCAAAAGCCAGAAGCTTAACATGCTGCATAAGAGGAAAACAGAAGTTCTCCAGGGCAGTCCTTTAATGGTCCAGAGGGATCGTGGTTTTCCTGCTCTGAACTGCATGCAGAGGAAAGAGTGGAGTTCAGAGCCAGCCCACGGACTAGTCAGGCCTGCTGTTTGAAAAGCCCAGAGACTGAATCGTTTCTCATGCCAGGTTCTTGCTCCCCATGCAGCCTGGAAGTGTCCAAGGCCAGGGTGGATGGGGCTCTGAGCAACCTGGTGCAGTGGAAGGTGTCCCTGCCCATGGCAGGGGGTTGGAATGAGATGATCTTTAGGGTCCTTTCCAACACCCACCATTCTGTGACTCTGTGGTTCTATTTGCTGCATCAGGAGATGATGAGCGTTGCACAGCAGCAAGCACAAACCACTTGGTGTGTGACAGTCTAGGAGAACAAGATCAAGGCAAGTGATAGTTAATTCAAGGCAAATTTCACCATTTCAGAGCTGAGTGAACAGACAAAACATAAAGTGCTATTTGTCCTTTCGAACACACAACATGACCTGCTCCACAGCCCAACCCTGCAACTCCCACGGGATGCAATTCGATGCCTCAAATATCCTGCTCCTAAATTAAAAGGGGCTTCTCAGAAGCACCTGATGAGAGACACTGGTTGTACAGCCTGGAGCAGAACAAGGCAGAGGGAGCTGCACAGCTCTGGAGGCAGAGGTGCAAACCACAGCGCTGCAAAACAGCTCCACGTTCGATCTCTTTCTAAGAAGACGCTATCTCAGAAACATCTCTGCGTGCGAGACACTGCCTAGAGAGCTCGTAACTGGGGCAGTGCCTGACAGGCTGAGGTGCTGAGGGCTTCTTTTAGGTGTGCTGGCTTATTCTGCTGACAAATCTGAGGATTTGGGTTCAGTTTTCAGCGTGGCTGCTGTTGCCGCTGCGAGGTCGCCCACGGTCCTGCAGGGAAAGCAGGAGACAGCAGTGGTGGTGGTGGTGCCTCAGCTCCACAGGACAAAACACTGGCTGGGTTCTGCTCTCACTTCCACGGAAACGAGGACAGGAAAAATGAGCCTGAAGGTGACTCGGATGCCACTTTTTCTACTGTGTTTATCTCGTGCCAGTCACAGACTTCATGCTGGCTGCCTGAGGACTAGAAAGAAACAGTCTTCACAGCTCCCACGATTTATTACCCACCCTGCAGAGCTTAATTTCACTTTTGAAGTACCGGCGGCGGCGTTGCCCTGGCTGAAGGGAAGGAGGCTGGACAAGCATGCTTATGCTTGTAGTGGTATTGGAAAATTTCTCAAGTACCTGTGGGCAGGTGTGGCTCGCATACTTGGGTTAAACCGATCTCCAGATCTGGGGTCAGGAAGGAATTTTGCCCTGGGTCACATTGGCAGGGACCATTGTGTTGTTTTTGTTTCCCTGGCTCTGCAGTGTGGGTTGTGGTTGCCTCCCCAGATTATCTCCTGCCATCTTAAGAAATGCTAATGACCCAGGCTTTGGGCCCACAGGTGGAGTGGTAGGACCAACCCTGCAGGTCTCAGGCCTGCCTGGTGTGGTCACAGCAGCCACTCTGTGTCCCGTGCAGAGACTCCAGCACGAGGGCTGTCGGCATCCTCGGGATTGCCCTGTCATCTGGGCACCCCATAAAATCCTTCTACGTGTGTGATTTGGAAAGCTGGCCACGCTGCTCCTCTCTCTGCATCTTTCCCCAGAGTGGAGCAGTTTTTCAGATTGTTTTGGGTGATGGAGCATCTTGTGAGTAGGACAGGGCATGGATATTTCCTGGAATTTGACAGACTGCAGGATGCCCTGGACTTGTGGATGTGGGGGATCTTGCCTGAGTGCTACTGTCACTTGGTTTCCTGTGTGTTGCTGGGGAGGGGCTCTGTTGGTACTGTTTGCTTTTTTTTTTTTTTTTTTTTTTTTTTAAGTGGAATCTGGTACAAAATACTGGAAGGTTTACATTTAACCCTTTCTGTTCCCCCACCACTTGTGTGGGATGACTGGAATCACATTAGGTGTGCTGTTGCATAATCCAAGAAAGCCAGAATGAGAGAGCATTGCTTTGGAGAGATGGCAGTCTCATAAGCAGACACTCTTCCCTGTTAATGAAAGCACTTCAGGCATAATTGCACTGTTAATTCATTTCAGATATGTTGTTGCATCTGACTTTCTCAGCTAAGTGATTAAAACAAGAAGTCACTTGGGGAGTGGCTTGTGTGATGTTAGTATTAATAGGATGAAAACAATCAGAAAGTTAGGGGCATTCTTGTGAGGTTCTGAAAACCCTTAATGAGGCCGTTAATTATGCAATAACTTCTTTGCAAGCAAACACATGCCTATTATCATTATTATTGTGCCGATAGTTGATATCCCACTGACATGAACAATTTAGAGAATTCCAAGTATTATGCAGCTCTCCTGCCAGCTTGGAATAGGCTGACACAGCTACAGCCACCTACTTAAGAAGATTAGCCTGATTTTATTTGCATAAGAATTTAAAGTGACAAAACCACTGGCCACACCCAGGAAAGGGCCATTAAAAATTAATCACTGCACATTCTTTTATTGGCTGTGTGGTTGACTTCTGAATGCCACAGTAAACGCCAAATCCCAAGAGAGATGCCCTGGGATATCTCCTTCCCGGGTTTTGTAGGTTCTTGGAATGATAGAATCAGGGAATGTGCTGAGTTGTAAGGGACCCATCGGGATCCTCGAGTCCAGCTCCCGGTCCTGTGCAGGAATCACATCATGTGCCTTCTCGGGTGTGCAGAGAAAATGTCTCGTTATCCATTCTGGCAAAAGAAAAGGGATCTTGTGTGCAAAGTGCATGAGTATTCCAAAGTGGGCATTCCCAAGCAAATCTTTGCATTCCTTGTGTTGCTCGTACGCAATTCCAGCGGTTTCCGCAGGTACGGGAAAGCAGAGAAGGAAAAAAACCAGGTGGGAAAGAGAAGGTTGAAAACCTGCCTTTCTAAAAGCCTGGGCCATGGGCTGTTACTCCTTGCTGGTCCAGCAGTGCCGGTGCTCTGGGATGCTGGGAATGGGATCCAGATCCTGCGCTCCCTCTGCACCCGCGGGCCCCGCGCGCCCCCTGCCTGGGAAATCATGGAATCACGGGATGGAAAGGACCTTAATGATCACCCAGTTCCATCCAACCCCACTGCCACGGGCAGGGACACCTTCCAGCAGCCCAGCTTGCTCAGAGCCCCATCCAACCTGGCCTGGGACACTGCCAGGGATGGGGCAGCCACAGCTTCTCTGCCCAACCTGTGCCAGGGCCTGCCCACCCTCCCAGGGAAGAAGAGTGCTTCTGAAATGCATCTTTGTGCTGAGTTGTACCTCAGGAGTTCCCAGCCTTCCCCAGCCAGGACCTGTGCACCAAAATCCACGCGTGACCGACAGCAGCGTGACAGCAAACCACACCTTGGGGAGCCAGGGACAGGGTGACCTGAGATGAAATCAGACACAGGGGTACAGAAGGGATATCTGAGGTTTTCTGCTCCATCACAGAGCGAGGCAGGTCCTGGTTCCCAGGATTCTAGCAGGTACATCACCAACCTGCCCACGCACTCAGCATCTCTTCTTGACACCTCCATGGCAATTAAGGGACCTAAAAGTGATCAAATGTCTGACCTGAACTGATTTCCAGGGGAGCAGAGCAACAGCATTTGTCTGAATTCTCCAAAAACATGTGTCTGGATGTCCAGGGAAAGTAAAACTGTACCATTGTGCAGGGAAACTTCCACCCCAAGCAAGGAACGTTTGTATTTCTGTTTCCATGTCTAAACCTCTTAAATGTGGCTTAAGTGTTTTTTCCCAAGGCTGTCAAGGATGTCATTTATATGGAATCCAAATTCACTCTCAGTCTAGGGAATGAGAATGGCAAGACACTGCACACAGTAGGAAGAGTGACACTGGAAGACCACGGCGTGCCCTTTGACCACTCAAAGCCCTCAAGTGAAAATGTTCCTCTTGTCAGTGGTGCTGGCCAAGGATCCACATAAAGAGGGATGTTCCAAGGCAGGATAGACATCCAGGAGTTTAGGGCTCCACAGTGGTCTTGCCAGAACATTCTGCCGTGAATTTAGTGAAGTCACTTCACATGAAATCTTGTTCTCACAGTAGCTCATGGGAGCCTTGCCATGGAATTCAGCCTTTTAATAAACAAAAATGTAAAATGTCCCCTCTTTGACATCAGAGAGGAAGTGCTTTGGGGCCAAGACTGTCTCCTGCTTTGATGGTTGGTAGACCTTTAGTCCATCACTTACACATGGAACAAGGACTAAGAACTGTAAAATTGAACGAGAGAGAGAATTTAGGACTCCAATTGTGGGAAGAGAAAAGATTTTTACCCTTGCAACAACAACTGGTGCACACCTTAAGCCCAGGTTTTTCACAGACCACGAGCCAGGGGAGACAAGGAGCCAGATTGGTGGCAGAAAGGGCAGCCTGATTTAATGCTGCAGGGAGGTCAAAACAGAAACTTTAGCATCAAAGAGGGGAGCAGTGCCAGGAGAGCCCAGAGCTCAGGAGCAGCACTTACCAGAGGTATCAGATAAACTTAACCCTGCTGTCGTTGTTCCTGCTGGAAGGAGAGGAGGTGAAGGCCACGACCTGCCAGGCAGAGGTCAGATGTTACAGACCATCAGACAAAGGAAGTGGCAATGGGGAAAGGTTCTTCTCTGGAGCGTTACCAGATGGTAGCTAATCTCAGTCAGGGGGGGAAGGCACGGCCACCAAATCTGCACGGGCTCCCTGAACCTGACACTCAGGGGTTATCAAGGGAAAAGGCTGCTCTCCCAACTGTTACAAGACAGTTAATCACAGTGCTGTGCTGATTTGGGACAGGATTTTCCAAAATATAACAGCATAAGGTGTATTTGCTTGTTAATTTCTTCTGCATAAAAGCTGCCATCTGAAATAGCCTGAACATTTCTACTAGTGGAAACTTTTCCTCCTGACCCTTCTGCTTGTCTGTGAAAATGTCATTGTTTTCTGATTCAGGGAAAGGCACGGTCAGTTGGGTCAAGGGCTGGCGTGAACTGGCAGAGCTCTGTGATCCACACTGGGGTCTGTCCTAGGCACTTCTTTTATGATAGTAGTGGTGGAAATGCATTCAGCTGCAAGCCTGATCACAGGTTTACTCAGAAACTCCTTCTAGCTGAGCTCAGGTAGGACTCCTGCACACTTCCAGGTCCATACTGGGAACAAGGAACACACAAATGGACACAGAGGTGGAGGTGAGCTCAGGAGTCCCAGAGTGGCACCCACTCGAGGTACTCAGGCACAGCCCTGAGGATGGAAACCTCAGTGCTTCTGGTTGTATTCACCACTACAAGGGGCTGCATTTAATCTTGTCTGACTAGCTTGTGCTCTCACCATGCTTGTGTTTTCCTGCCTGGACAAGGAGGGATAGAGCCCCCATTGTTGTGAGCAGCTGCCACGAGAGCTGCGTGGAGAATGCAGAGCTGGGACGCTGCTGTGCCCAGCCAGAGCTTGGGACTGGGCTCAGATCCCTTCCAGTCACTTTCCTACTCGCAGGAATAGTGGGCTCACTGGGACTCTGGCTAGGTCACATTGCTCTCTACCTTTTGGACACCTCAGTGGTGTGGTTTGAGCCCCTCAGTTTGGCAGAGCACTCCAGAGGCTTTAAAAAATAATCCAGCCTTCCAGGACTTGGAGGGATCCCACAAGAAAGATGGAGAGAGAATATTTCCAAGGGCCTGGAGTGACAGGAAAGGGGGAATGGCTTCAAACTGAGAGAGAACAGGTTTAGATTGGATATTCATGGGAAATTCTTCCCTGGGAGGGTGGGCAGGCCCTGGCACAGGTTGCCCAGAGAAGCTGTGGCTGCCCCATCCCTGGCAGTGTCCCAGGCCAGGTTGGATGGGGCTCTGAGCAGCCTGGGACAGTGGAAGGTGTCCCTGCCCATGGCAGGGGATTGGAACTGGATGATCTTTACAGTTCTTCCAACCCAAACCATTCTGTGATTCCATGATTCTATGACTCTAGGATTCTGCACTCTCTCCACAGTCACACCAGTGTACATGCACAGGAACCACCCCAGTGCCCAAAATGCCAGGGTGTGCTATGTGAAAGGGCAAGGGAACAGAAGGACTGGTGATGCCACAGAGAGGTGGCACAATGGCAAGGAAGCTGCTGGAGCTGGGAGGGGGAAGAGGAGGAATGTTTGCTGTGAACAGCAGCCTGCAGAGACCTCTGCCAAGCTGGGGCTGGAGAGGAGGGGAGTGGAGCCACCTGCTCAGGTGGAGCTGGAAAGCTGGATCACACTGTGCACACCGGGGGCAAACACAGCTGACCTGACCTGGCTGGGAGCTGAGCTCACACCGAGGGCACCGAGGGCAGCTGGTGGTGGCCAGGAGAGCCTTGTGCCACAGCCGAGCACAGGACAAGGCTGAGCTCCCTCAAACCTGTCCATCCCCCAGGCCTGGGGACTTGGGAAGCGCCAGCAGGGAGTAACAGCCACAACCAGAGAGGCAGGAGCTGTTTTGGGATAACTCTGACCAACAGATCCTCCAGGCTCCTTCCCTGGTCTCATTCCCTGGCTCTGCCAGAGCCTTCTCTGGGTGCCTTGGGTGTCACTATCCCAGCTGCAAACTGGAGGCAGCAAATGTCACACTCCCCCCCCCTTGTTTGTCTGCTCAGGGGCGGTTTTTGAGCGCTGGGCTTTGCTCCCTGTGCAGGGGATCCCGGGGTCACCGCCGCGGGACAAAACAGCGGGAACAACAATAACTGCATGGCCCTGGCACAGGAGGGGGCAGGATTGTCCCCTGCCTGCACAGCCCACGGGCGTGGGTACAGATGACAGATCCAATCGGGCCCCAGGGTTCTTTTTTTTCACTTCATAAGTCTGGGGAAGGATGTCAGCGGCTGTTCTCAGCCGCTCTGTGGGACTGGAGCTAAAGATTTGGGCAGGTGGGGGGAGAGAGAGGGAGAAACGCATTGAACCGCCATCCAAAGGAACATGCATAATTCCTAGAAATGCTTTGTGTCGGCTTCAAAGATCCCACTGGGAATGCAGCTTGTTCTCTGACCAACATGTTTCCTTTGCAAAAGGCAGCGACTGGTGTATTTTGGTGTTGTTGTTTTTTTTTTTTTTTCAGTACCTATGTTTTCTTCCACTGACATGCCTGTAAGTTCAATCAGCTGAAGTGGATTAAATGCAGGATGGGGCAAGTTCACATGTCACTCTGAGAGGACCTTGAGACACACTGTGGTCTCACTGTTGTGACTGGAGGTTCTGTTTCAGATCTCTGCTGCTCTGAGAAGAATGAAGCAGGAAAAGAAGGAAATACTTAACCCTTCTGGCAGAAAACACCACGGGAAGCTGAGAAACCAATGCAGCACTCCCCCAAAGGCCCATTGCAGAGCTGTGGTTAAATCTGAATAAAGTCAATATCCTCCCACTGGAGTATAAAAGTGGTATTTCTGAAGTTTTGCTGATTTGGACTTGATAAAAAACAAACAAACAAACAAACTAGTTAAGCACTGTTACTTAATAGAGCTTTGAATGCTATCAAGCCTCTAGTGTAAAAGTATCCACTTTAAAACTGGGGGGGGGGTTGGCCATGGTTAAGTCTAAGGTTTAACCTCGACTAGTGATTATTTCTTTTTCTTTTGCCTAATCCTCGAAGTGTTTATGACACACTACTTGTGGTGACAATCCTACTTTCAGCAGCAGCACCTCTGCTTTCCAGCCAGGTCTGTCAGTCTCCTTTCATTGAACTCTGCAGTCTCACGAAAAAAAATGTGTATAAAAAAAATAAAATAAAAATCCTGTTTTAAAACCAGCTAAACCCAAAGACATTTCTGTTTGTTTCTGATGTTATATACACCAATGTCATCACCCCACGGCCTCTACTGAACCAGACAGGTTGCAAAGCCTGAAGCCTTTACCCAGTTTCTCTTAGATGAGCACTCAGTGCCTCGTTTTGGAATTTTGTTGAATTTCTCTCGTTGAGGGAAGTGCTGGCACCATCTGCTGGGACTTTTGTCACTGCAGCCACTTAGCACAGGATCATAGAATGGTCTGGGTTGGAAGGGGCTTTAAAGACCATCCAGTTCCAACCCCCTGCCATGGGCAGGGACACCTTCCACTGTCCCAGGCTGCTCAGAGCCCCATCCAACCTGGCCTTCCACCTGTGCCAGGGCCTGCCCACCCTCCCAGGGAACAATTTCTCCCTGATATCCAATCTAACCCTGCTCTCTGTCAGTTTGAAGCCATTCCCCATGTCCTGTCACTCCAGGCCCTTGGAAATAGTCTCTGTCCACCTTCCTTGTGGGCTCCCTTCAGGTCCTGGAAGGTCACAGTGAGGTCACCCCAAAGCTTCTCTTCTCCAGCTGAACAATCCCAACTCTCTCAGCCTTTCCTCCTGTGTTAGGATTTCAGTCTTTGCATCTACAAATGTACCAAATATTCCCATAATTTCAAAATATTCATTAAAATAAATATAAAAATAAATATATATAAATAATATAAAGATAAATAATACACATATTCTATACAGAATATGTATAATATGAATATATTATATATCCATGCACTTACTCTTTATTTTAAAAGAAAGCATACAATAATAATATCTATAACACGGGGATATATATGTAAAATACAATCATATGGCATTATCAAAGCTTTGACTCCCAAAGGTCATAATACAGATATTTGAATAATTTTAAAGTATTTTGCTAGCAATATTTAATCTGTATTTTATGTCTTGTAATAAATTAGGAGATACATAAATCCTTATGATGGGTGGCTCAAGCATTAAAACTTAAATATAAACACCTGTTATATTTTAAGGAGAATTTCCCATTTGAATCTCTAGATATTTTTGGGGGGGTTTTTTTGTTTGTTTGTTTGGGGTGGTTTTTTTTTTTGTTTTTTTTTGTTTTTTTTTTTTAATGGACTCAAAATGAAATTACCCTCTCTTACAATTTAAAAAGTATTTTCAAGGTGATACAACTGAAACAGCAAACCAGAATTAACCAAACGAAGTTTTGTCCTTTGGCAAAACTCAGGGTTAATAATTTGAAACAGACGCCAGACCCACCTGCACCGTGCACCCTGAGCGGGGCTTTTGGAGGGGGGAAAAAAAAAAAAATAAAAAAAGCTGGAGCACCTGCCAGTTGTCAGGAAAATCGTCCCCCATTCAATTTGTTGGGCCATTTCCCCAGAGCAGCCTGAGACGCCGCTCAGTGCTGCTCCCAGCCCCATCCTCAGTTACTGTGGAGCACATTGTGCTGAGGAATCCGACGGCCCTGGGCAGATGGAGCGGTGATGTCATCGGACTTTTCCATTTCTACTTCCTAGGAACATTCGCCTTATTCTTACACGCCAGCTCTTTCTCGACATGTTTTAGACTAGAAACATTTCTCTTTTCTGGGCTTAGAGAAGGAATCACTTCTTTCTTGATTTCAGACAAGATCTGGCAAGTGAGCTCTCGTTGCCGGTCAAAGAAAAAGCCTTAAAAAAATTAACACAGAATCTGTGTTTAGCAAAGTGATTTGCATAAGCTGTACACTTGGTTCTTAGAGCTGGAACAGTTCTAACCTATGACAAATTCCTCTGTCTGGGCTGCCTTCCAAAATCATTTTCATCTACCCTGGCAAAAGAACTGAAGTCTGCGTTCTGCACTAATTAAAGGCCTTCAGGAGCAGGGCCCCAGTTGAAATGCTGACACACTTTGTGCACGCTTTATTTGTGAAAGGGGATACTGAGCCCGTTCGACGGCGCCTCCTGCTCTGTCACGCCGTGCAAAATTTTAAGTGGGGAGACAAAATGGGCACAGTTATGTCTTGTTAGGATTCTGAGTTACTGAAACGCTGCCGTTCTCCCCCTTAAAGAGCATGATACGGGGATTTTCAGATCTTTTGGGTAAGTGAAAGGACTAAAACCCCACGGCAGTTCCTTAGTGAATATGAAAGGATATTCACAATTTTTTTATGAAGTGTTATGGTCTAATGGAACTAAGGCTCTGTCTCCCTAAATGTCTTCATGTTGCAAACAGCAGAACATACACTCAGTGACCCTTTTACATAAAAGTGGGAACGGCTGAAAAGGGAAGGCAGGGAAAACAGCTGTCCCAATAACTAGGGATTTCTTCCAGCAGGTCTACCCAGCCCCTGTGAGGAAGCTTTCCTTGCTGGATCCACGAAAGGCTTCTTAGCTTTTGTGCACCCAAATCATTCAGTGGAGTTGAGGGTCCTTGATTGAGGAAGGCACCCAGAAAGTCTTTTCTTCTGGAGTTGTTTTCCCGAGTATCCACCATCTGCTTTGGAGATACAAATACACACGTGCTTGGGCCGAGGAGAGATCTGACCCTGGCTGTTTACTGCTTTATCCAAGTGCCCAGCACGAGGCAAGGAAAGAAACTCCTCCTCTGTGTGTGTGGAGCCTCACCTGGGAAGCGTGCTCTGAAAACATCGATTAGACTCAGCTCTGCAGCTGAACTGCAGGGAGAGCTCCTGTGGGGACTGATGGAGCTTAACCAGGGTTCAGTGCACCCCCCTGGCCAGGGAGAGGAGTGGAGTACATCTACCCAGCAGCAGATGTTCAGATGCTTAGTGACCTGTGGGAAAACACTTGGGAGAGGCAAGGGCACTTAGGCAGCTGCATGGTGTTTGAGGAATTTAAGGAATCCCAGCCCCTGTCTTAGGCTTTTCTCCTTTCTCCTCTGCGGTGAGCGCAGGAAAGAAAGGGGGGAAAAAAAAAAAAAAAAAAAAGGAGGAATAGGAGGATTTCTCCCTAAGATATTCTTGCAGCATTCCTCAGGCTTCACCCTGCTTGTCTGCCACAGCCCTCAGTAAACTGTTTTATTGTGAAGCAGGAATGCACTGATTCTGTAGCCTCTGAGACAGATCCAGGGCTTTTGCTAGCAAATAAATCAGCAAGCATAATCGACATTCTTTATGAATCCTCATCGTTGCCTTAGGAGGAGGAGGAGGAGGAATTCCAAGACTATTTCCTATAAACCTTAAACTCAAAGTTTCCACGGGCCCAAACGCCCCGCCAGTTTTTGCCGCCCTTCTTGGGCGCGGAGGACAATCCCGTCTTGTTCTCATCCCCAAAAGTATTGGCTGTATTAAACACCAGGCACGTGCTTCCAAAAGAAAAGCGCCATGAATGCTTACATGTCCCTGCATTATCGGCCACGTGCTCCATCACCGGGAGACAAACGCTCCACTGAGACGCGGCGGGCCCTGGACGTCCCACAATACCAAGCAGATGCAAGCAGAATGCCATAGGGAAATAAGAAACACATTGTGTGCCCTGTAAAAAGGCTTACAGCTACGGAATATCCCCCTGGAAGCCCAGGGAATATCTCCGGCACAGACGCAGCCAAAGCACAAAACGCGCCGGGGACACAAAACCACGGAACTGGGGCTAAGCTCGGGAGAGACCCACAGAATAAATCCACTGACAGCAGCAGCTCTTCATCACACAGCTTTGGCTTGTCAAAATGCCTCCAAGATGGAGATTTTCTGCAGAGAGGAAACAGTCCACAGAGATTCTTCCTTAATTTTATGCCTCCCGTTTGCCTCTCAGCTAACCACGCTGGTGTGCTGGGTTCGGGGTTTGGCTTTGGTTTGCTTTCTTAGGGGCTAATATGGCCCAGACTGACTTTGACAAAGGTAGTGATTAGAAACTCAGCTTGCTTTCCACGGGGCTGGGAAAAAGACAAACCAAAAAAAAAAAAACACTTAAACAAGCACTTGTTCGAGTGACTGAAAATACAGGCTTTTTTTTTTTTTTTTTTTTACCTGGTGACTGTTGAAATGAAAATACCCCGTGTCTGGAGTCAGTGAGGGGGATATTAAGGAAGAAGGAAGGGGGAGAGGGGAAAACCTCTCAGGATTAGCCTTCTGTAGGTGCTTTTTTGCATGGACTTCCCTGGCTGTATCACATGTGAGCTCTTGGAAGCACATCTGCAGAGTTCCATCAAAAGCTGAGGTGGCAGAGGCGGCAAATGTGGCAAAGTGAAGGAGGTTGACAAGATAATTTCATCCCTCATCCTCAAAGGGAAACACAGCTCTGAAGCAATTTATTCTAGAAATGTGTTGATTCCCGAGTTTTCCCAGTTGCTGTAAAAAGTGCAGGAATGGCTGGTGTTAAAGCTGTATCACCAGGTGGAAATCAGGAGTCAGCAGGCCAGGCTCAGTGGTTTTCTATCCACAAAACTGCTTGTAACAAGATGTCAGTGTCCACTCTGTGGTGAAGCAAGCTGAACCCAGGGGGTGTAAATAGCACTGGTTGCATTGTTTCTGCTTATCCCCGTGTCCCACGCCTTGTACCAAGGAGCTGTGACACACCTTGAGGAGCAGAAGGAGTGTTAAAGGCTCATGAGGCTTTGGAGCAGACACAGCACAGCATTTTTATTTGCAGATCACAGGAGGTGCCTCAACTCTGGGGGCAAAGCTCTGGGAAAAGGTGTGGGAAGACACCACCAGAAAATAACGGCACAACAGCTCTGTCTGGCATTCCTCAGGTTGGTCCTGCATGGACAGATGATCTGCCAGGAATAAAGTAAGTACTTTAACACACAGAAAGGGGAAGAAAAGTAACAGATAGACAGAGACTAGGCTAGACTCAGGAGCCCAAGCTGAGAGACTTCAGCACTAATTCCTGCTCTGCCACTGACCTACTGTAGGACCTTGGGAAACTCATTTTGCTTCTATTTTCTTGCCCACTCGTGGTCTAAACTCTTCAGAGTGATGACTGTCTGTTGCTATACCTTTAAACTGCACAAAACCCAACCAAATCAATCACAGATGGGTGTGAGGAGAGATGTGAGTGAAAGAATGTGAAGGAGCAGAAAAGACAGGGGGAAAGAATGGACTGAAATGAAAAAGAAAAAAAAAAAAAAGGAGTAAACAAACGGCAGAAGAGAAATGGAGCACGGACAGACCATGGCCATTCCAAGATGAGCTGATGCCTGCAGCTTCCCACTGTCCAGAGAGAGATTTGGGAGTGGCTCAAACAGAGGAAGATGTGAACAGGCTGAGCAAGGGTTTCCCTCGATCCCAGTAAGAGAACCCTTGCTAACACCACCCTGCCCCACACCAGCGCTCTGCCAACCCTGGTTCCCAGCTGGTGAACTCCCAAAAACCCCTCGCTGATCTGAACCTGTCAGACAATTGGTTAAGGGCAGTGCAATCTCTCTTTAAAGACCCAGCACAGCCATCATCCCCAGCATTTATTAGTCCTCCAGGGGTCATCTTTGACCTGTGCTGAGGTGATCCTGCTGAAACCTTCCAGTGTGTCTGGGGCCGGGCTGTCCTCAGGGACACTCCAGTGTGAAATACCCACGGATTAAAATAGAAACAAAACACAATTCTCAGGCATTTTGGGGAGGAAGCCTTTAGCTTTGCTCCTGGCTAAGTGAGACCCCAACAGGTTACAGGTACCAGCTGAGTGCCTCAGAGTAATTGTGACGGAAGGTGAAGTCTGGGGAGACGGCCCAAGGTGATGCATTTTCAAGTCGATGGAAAGATTTCTGTGGCTCTCTGAGTGTTGAACTGGTCTGTGAGGGGCTGGATGAGATCCAGTTGAGGCCCATAGTTACCAGAAGTTGCTACCAACCAATGGCTGTTCAGATAGCCACATTTAGCAAAAGAGATGGTTTGCAGTAACGTGCTCGGTGACCAGTGGCTGGAGGCACAAAATAGTTTTCATTCTTCAGAGTGGTCAGAAGGGGTCAGGAGACCAGGGAGGAAAAGGCATGAAGGCAATAATAATGAATTTATCAGTCCACACCCCTGAGGGATCTGGAGGAACAGTGAGATGGATGTAAATCCCACTCTGTTTCCCAAAAAGTCCAGGGAGCTGCAGGCTGGAGTCACTGTGCTGCTCAGGATGACTCCCTTTACCAGCACTGAACCGCTGCTTTAAAATAAAAAATCAAAAAAACTGACCTGCAACCACTGCACTGCCAAACACAACTGAGATTTCTTAGAATCTGCTCTCCCTGGGAGTCTGGTGTAAAATGTTTCCCCAGATGCCTTTGCGGGGCTCCTGCAGTTGCTGTGCTGTTAAACATTTTAAATGGCAAGCCAAAGTGTGTCCTTGGGAACTCTTCTGTTATGGGCAGCTCTCAAGGTAGACCTGGAAAACAAAACAACACAAGAGTAGTAATGGGACTGCTAAGGAATGGGTTATATTCCTTGCTTTGACCCTCACTGATAACTAACATGTCTTTAAAGGAACAGAGGTTTCAGGGCAACCTCAAGGAAGATGCTGGAATGAAAACTGGTTAAGAGAGAGGCTCAGAGAGATTATTCAGCCATTGCAAGTCTGTCAGGAGAAAGCTAAACCAAACACTGCATCACTTTGTCACAATACATTGTCTAGAGAAATAATGGAAATTTTTGATTTTGGAGACTTTTAATCCAAGACTAGTCACATGTTTGCTAGGAACAGTTTAGTTAGTGCTGATGCTATAACAGGGGAATAGACCAGGAGACCTCTTTGTGTCCCCTATAAATTTATCTTCTTTGATTCTGTGCCTACCAACGGGAGCGTTAGCCAAGAACATGCTAAACTTGGGAAGGTGTGCAGTAATGTTTTAAATCCATTTCTATACAAACTAAAGTTTAAGAAAATATACATAAGAGACGAAGACCTGCAAATGAAAGATGACAGAAAAATAACATGCAGGCATCTAAAAAGCAGGCCGAAAATAAAGCAGGATTCAGCCTGGAAAACACATGCTAACACAATTGGGGAAATAGAATCTGAAATAATATCCTCAGTGGGAAAGGGAAACCTGGAAACCGTTCATTTTACAAAGGAGTCTTCTGGCTGATGGAGGACAGAGGATCAGAAAGATGTGTTTAAAGCACCACTGTGAGGGCTGGAGCTCAGCCGGGACCTCCAAATTCACGTTTTGCTGCTGCAACCTGAGGCACACAGATAAATCTCCCAGCACTCATGGTAACAGTCCAGCAGCTGATTTATACCTTGATTGCAAATCTGAGTCCCTGAAGCTTCCCCTGGAGACCATCAGCTGTCTGTGGCCCGAGGACAGACTGGCTGAGCACTGGGCACAGCCACCCTTCCATCCCTCCCCAGTTCGTGTGTAGAAAGGCAGTTTGAGAAAGTCCTTGGATCACTGACATTAGTAAACATCACAATTCCTCTTGCTGGCTTCTGTGGACAAAGAATTGTACCCACACTGGGTATTAAAAATTCCTGAGAGTTGTTGGAAGAGAAAAAAACTCGGCAAGTAGGTGGGGAAGAATTCAGGTGGTCAGATAAATCACAGAAAGCAGCACCAAGAACTGGTAAAAACCCCACAAACGCAGATTATGACTAGCTCTTACTTTTCAATTCTCTCAAGTTATCAGACATAGTCCATTTTACCTGCCTTGGCTACTAACTCTGCTCCCCACCTCTCTGTCCACAAGGAAATCCAAAGCCATTGAGGAAAATTCCTTCTCCACTCGATGAGAGCAAGCAATTCAAACTCCAGACCCTTGCAAGGAGCTTTTAAGGTGGCTAGACAGAGATGACAGAAATCCTACACCCCACCTGGTCCGCGGGTGGCAGCACCTTTTTACCTCGTTCCAGAGAAAAAACAAGGCTCTCGTTTCAGAGGCTCATTTCCACAGGCTCCGGGAGCAGTAATTTGGTTTCAGATGTTTCCTTTAACACGCAGTTTTCCATTCTGTCAGGGGCACACTCGGCAGCTCCCACCCTCGTGAAAGACCTGACATCAGCCGGTGGCAGCGGTGGGAGAGTCTGTGATTGCTCCGTGTGGGATCCGGGGGCTCCCACGGGAACCTGTTTGCATTTACATGCAGGAGTCAGATATCCTGTCACCAGATATTAAAATCAGCTCTGCTCCCTCTGCCCCCAGCACTCGCCCTGTGATTGTTGTGCCCTTTTCCAGCCACTCCAGTTGGATGTTCCCAGCTCTTACCTGTGCATGTGGGAGGAAGCAACGCTTCCAAAGGAACTAATCTACGATCTGAGGAGTCTGTCTCCCACCTCTGTTCACATGACAGCCACGGAATAAAACAATCCTTCCCCTTCTCTCTGCTCTTGATGCTGTTCCTCCATCCAAAGCAAGCTTTAATTAGACCTCCCTGTTTTAACTACATCATGCACCGAAATGAGCTCATTGCTGCACTCTGGCACATGAGGGTGATCTGTGTGGTCCTCCAGCTGTGCAGGGTGCTTTTCTCCACAAAACTTTCCCTGTTCACTGTGAGAGGAATTTTGTTATCCAATATTTTTTTTCTTTCTATTCCTGTATCTTGAAAACATTGAAAGAGTTTGATATTGGACGTCACCAGATGAAGGACAGAGAAGCTGTATTGGACAAAACCATTTGTTGAATTCATTGTGCATGATCCTTCAAGATCAGACTCAATTTTTGGGGAATACAGCACATAAGATAACTTTGCACCCCCTTTGTGCTGAGCTAAAGGTATGGATTTTCCTGTCCATCTTTATTCCTGTTAGTTTACCATTTTGAAACAAGACAGTAGATTAGTAACAGCCCACATTGCAACCACATTGCAGGCACTAGTTTAAAACCCAGATTTTTTGTTCCCCATAAGACCCCAAGATTCTTCAGTGTCTGAAAGGGCAGTATGTCCCTTAGTGGTTTTGCCAGTATTTTGCTTTGTTTCATCAACAACTGGATTTGCAGACTGACCTTCTACCTTGCAAAAAGAAAAAAAAAAAAGCCTCTTCTGTTTCTATTTATTAACCTCCAGATTGTCATTAATGTAGCACTGGGCATGTCATTTTTGGGCTTCTGACTTGTATGAACCTGATCCTTCAGCTTCTTTTGGTGGATACTGACATCTTCTGGAAAATGTTTGGAAAGGGGTATCATGAGACTCCTGTAATGACAACCCAATTCCAAAGACAGGAATGAACCTTTTCAGCTCCTTTAAGAAACCCAAGTGGTCAGAAAGTGCTAGTCTAGACTTACCCAGGCTTGGTTTGGATTTACACCCCAAATCTCAGCTCAAACACTCCTGGTTTGTGCCAAGGGTAACGCTGGAACATGGGCTGGGAAACGATGGGACGGTTTGCTTTGGCTGATAAGAAAACGTGGGTCTATCAGATGAGGAATTCTGAGTTCTCTGTCTGTGCTCACCTAATTCACAGCAGGAGAAACGAAGGGATTTTGCTGTTCCCTTATTTAGACAACAAAGTCCTCACTGCAAAGCTGCAGTAACCACCTTAAAGCAAAAACAACACTCCTGCATTGAAGGGGTGGCAGTCCTAAAATCAGCAGAGAGAGGAACCCAAAGTTGTGTTGAGTGTGTACAAACATTCGGTATTTGTTAGCAGAGGGTGTTTTGTTTATTAGCAAATTTAATGAGGAAAAAGTGTAACTGGCTTAAAAATGTGTTACCAGACTCAATTCTCTTTCTTGGGTGTTTTTTTTTTTACATGCTGATTCACACACAAAATAATTAAGAGAAACACATTTCCTACTGCCCTATTCTGTTCTGTCTTACCTCCAGGGAAGTAAAGATCCACTTCAGAGAGCTCTGTGGATCTGCAGCCAGTCAGTAGGATCATATATCAAGGAGTAAAAAATACCTAAGATTACTGGAAGGACAAAGGATGTAGGTGCTCACTCTTTTCCCTGAGGTCAAAATTAGATTTCCACCTGTGTCATAACAGTGTTGTGGGCACCCCCGGTCCCTCTGCTCCTTGCTCTGAGGTCCAACAGAGGTGGTTGTTTTGTGCCCTCACCTTCCTCTTCCTGTGACACTTCTGTCCCAGAGGCCCCACAGGTGGGTGTAACATCAGTTTTGGCTGAGGACAAATTTAACCCACTACAGCTTTTAGTTTACCAAGAAAAGCCTTTAATTGTCAGCACTAAAATATTTTGTTTATGCAGGTCTTGATGTGAGATGGCCAACTCTGTTTTTCTCAAAGTTCCTTTATTGTTGTATCCTACGAGAAAGACAATTTGTGGGAAGGCTGGGATAACTTAGGATGCCACTCTGACAAGGGTAAAGAAAACAATAACAGCATTGCACTACTGAGAAACAGTTAATAAGCCCAGCTATTGTAGAAGTCAGAATATTTTGTAAGCATATGAAGCTGAAGGATTGGGATATTAACCTAAAAATAGGCTACCTGTAAGAAATACAGTTAACCAATAAAAATAACATCAATACTTTAACATAGTGCTTTTTATTAGAATCTGTCTAAGTGTTTCACAAAGTAGGCATCATTATTCCACTTCAAATGTGACACAACTTCTACGTGTTGTGGAGCAGAGCAGCAGCAAAACTGGTCTCCTGAGTGCTAATCCTGAGCTTGGTCCAGTTGCAGTGCCGTGATCCCCTTCTGCCATCTACAGCACAGAGCTCTCATCGAAGCCAAATTCACCGGCAGAACCCCGGGAAACAACCCGCCACACAAAGGTCTCTGCAGCGTGTGCCTGTCCTTGTACTCAGAAATGGCTTTTACTCTGATTCCAAGCGTGCCTTGAGGAGGGAACACCTCGGGGAAATTCCATAATATCCGACAAATCCACCCCTGCCCGCGGAGTCTGCATGGAACGGATGTGAGATAACGTGGAGCAGATGCAGCACGGCATGTACAGAGCAGAAACTCTTCCTGCCTTTCTCCCTGAGCCCCTCCTGGCTGCTGGGCCAGGCCACCCAAACACCTGGGCAGAGAAACTCAGCAGAACAGGAAAGAAGGGGTTTTCAGGGAAAAGAGAGTGTCTGCTGTCTGTTCTTCACACACCTTCCAAAAAAAGACACATCAGGGATAAGGGAGAAGTCCCAGAAGTGAGACGAGATCTCTGAAACCACTGAGAACATACAGATGTATTCAGAAAATGGGGAAATCAGAAAGCAAACGGGGTCTCCAGGCATTAACTCATGCCCTTATTTATCTCTGACATGCACAGGATAATCCGAAGAATCAACTGGACTCTGCTCCCTCGTCAGCAGTGCTGGGCCCAGGGAGCTTTCAAAGGATGGTTCTCTAACTAACCGGACAGGCATTCTGGTCTCCTGATTATCTTGTATTTCCATGAGGAGCCCAAGGGTGCAGGGATTTGTGGAAACTGAGGGATGCCACTCATACCTGCCAGCCTTTCAAGTCAGCATTTGCTGTTCCCAGTGCGGGAGAGCTGAGAGGTGCCAGAAACACCCAGCATAATAAATCTTCACACATTTCAGGTGATCAGTAGCCCTGAGGCTGCTTTTGGATGTTGGGCTCTAAGTTCCCTGGGATTCAAACACAGTGATATAGCCCTTAATCAGCATTATGACGTTCCGAATTGCTGTAAAAATCAAATTCAGTTCCCTCTAAATTGCACATTTAACCTAGTTCACTTGTAATTGGAGCTGCAACAAGTTGGATATTTCCATTATCTTACTGCTTTTTTTATGATTACCTCACCATCAGACATGAGTACATCTGGTCAACCAGCGCTGCTGAAACAGGAAAATATTCCCTTACAAATGGAAAAGTGGACACCACAAAGCTCTGCTTTATCTCTCCTAAAATCAGGGTGTAATAACACTTCTCCTGACTTATAGTCCTTTTTCTTAGCATTAATTCATCTTTTTTTCCTTTAGTCCAAGCTCAGGATTTGTAATGAAATCACTTCCCATGGACGTTTATGTTATTATAGAATTGTGAAGGGTCGAGTCCCCACGGCAGGGGGGTCTGAGTTGGATCAAGAACACGGTGTTGGGGCAGGCTGGGCTCCTCGGGAAGGCTGCGGTGAGAATGTCGGGCACGATGAGGATGGACAGACAGAGCAGGGGTGGGCAGGCACTTCGGGGCTGGGAGGCGGAGGGGGATTCCCAGCTAGCAGTAAAAAGAGATGAACGCGGTTAATTCTGTGTGCACCCGGATTACAACTACCTAAAGGGAGGGTGTAAGCAGCGTGGGGTCGGGCTCTGCTCCCAGGCAACAGGTTACAGGGCAAAGGGACAGTTCCAGTTGGACACCAGGGGCAATTTCCCCCGGAAAGGCTGATCGGACAGTGCGAGGGCTGCCCAGGCGGGCGGTGGAGCCACCGTCCCTGCAGGTGTTCGGGACACAGCTGGACACTGCCCCCAGCGCCGCTCGGGCTGTCCCGGCTGATCCTCAGTGCCCGCACAGCTCTCCAGCCCTAATTAACGCCCTAATTAATTGACCAACTTCCCCCGTGTCCCCGCCCCGCGCATGCGCCGCGCGGCGCGGGGGAGGCACAAGATGGCGGCGGCGGCGGCGCGCTGGGCCCGAGGGCTGCGGGTGCCAAGGGCAGGTGGGTGCCGAGGGCAGAGGATATCAGGGCAGGGCACTGCTCCCCGAGGGGACACGGGCTGTGGGTGCCAAGGGCAGGGGGTGTCAGGGTACTGCTCCCCACGGGACACAGGCTGTGGGTGCCAAGGGCAGGGGGCTGTCAGGGCAGGTGGGTGCCAAGGGCAGGGGGTGTCAGCGCCGGGCATTCCTTTTGCCGTTTCTTAGGTGACTCTGACCTTTGGGCCACGATCTGTAGTAATGTCCGGCTGCCAGCACTAAATTCAAAGATGTGTTTGGGCCTTTGCGACCCGAACAGGGTCGGGTTTTGCTCAGGTCGGTTCCGCGCACGCTCCTCTTGTCGGGTGGAGTGGGAGGAGACGGACGGGTTTTGTTGGGATGGTGAAGGCGAGGAGGGAATTTAAGAAGCTTTTGGTGGGAGTTAGGCGTTTTTACTGTGTGTATTTACTTAAGTGCACGTCGAACTGCCTTCCAGGAGAAAATTGGAGATGTGGTATCTTTGGTAAACCTTTAGAAAGAAAAGTGCATATAAACAAATATTGGGGAGAGTGGCTCGTCAAGCTTTCCCTTCGCCACTTCAGCATATCACATAGCTTTTGGTTGGTTTGTTTGTTTGTTTATTTGTTTGTTTTTTTGCATACTTGAAGGAATCCTGCTGGTTATAAAGAACCCAGGGGTTTTTCTGTGAGTTTGCATTTCTTAAAAAATAAGTTAGATTACAAACCCTTTGTTACCAGAACACCACGGGGTAACAAGATCCCACAGTGGGATCCTTTACACTTGTACCCAAGGTAAAGGATGCTGGGGGTGTCTTTTCTTTTTTTTTTTTTTTTTTCATAGTCAGTCTCAAAGTCTCTGTTTCAGTAATGGAAAGATCCTGCATATCTCTGCTCCTTAAAGACAGAATCCATGCCCAGTTTAAGCTTGGGCCTATTTTGTAGTTAAAGGTGCTTTTTAGGAAGTCATATATCTCCTTGAAGCAGGTGTAACACAAAATATCTTGTTTTGTTCTGTTTCTGTCAACCAGTTATGGAGCGTAGTTTCTAGGCATCAAATACCAATTTGAGAAGTGCAAGTGTATATATGTGTTATTGGTTTATTTGCTGTCAACTGTCTGCCAGGACAACATTGGAGATGCGGGGTCTTCCTCCAGTTTGTGGGGTATGGAGAGACAAACCTCCTTCGGGCACTGAGATCGTGTTGTGTTTTCTGATTTGAATTCTGTTCAGGTGATGTAACAACATAACTTACATCCATGGCATAAGTGTCACACCCCCTGTTCTGTGTTGCAGGGCCTGGAGTCTCTGTCCTGGCTGGAGCTCCCTCGGTGCTGCAGCAGCACCGCCAGGTCCATCACGCCGTGATCCCCCATGGCAGGAGCGGCCGATCCTCCGTCAGCGGCATCGTGGCCACCGTCTTTGGGGCCACAGGTTTCCTGGGAAGATACGTGGTCAACCGCTTAGGTGATGTGCTGGGAGTGCTAATTAAAAAAAAACAAAACAAACAAAACACATCAAAGCTGTTTAAGGAAAGTGATTTTTCTGCAGGGTGATCCAGAAACCTCTGGCATTTTGGGTCTCACAGGGTGTTCTGTGCGGTGCTTTCCTGGTGTTTGATCTCCTAAAATGCCCGGATGTGGCAATCAGTAAAATTTGGTTTATGGTTTTAATCTAGGAAACTTCACAGCTTTTTGAAGATTAAGGTCATTAAAATAAGCCATACTCCTTCAAGTAGTGCTTTTCAGCCTGTAGACTGAAAATCTGAGGGTACAGCACATATTTGATTCTTCTGGTTTTATCCTTATTAGGACATCTTATTAAAATATTTGCAGGAATACTTGCAGGTTAGAATTCTTTAAAATTGCCCTTTTATATTTTAAGTTTCAGAAAATAACCAAATAAATGTATTTTTTTTCTCCCTTCCATGCAGCTTAAAAAATGTAAATAATTTTACATGTGATACATTTTGAGGTATTTTTTTAACTGCGTTTATAGTACACACCGTGGTTGTTTTTTGTTGTTGTTTCTTAGCAAACTTCTGTATTTTGTCTTACAAGCTTAAATACTCAAAACTTTTATAAGAATTCCAGTTAGGTAGGTTCAGAAACTCACTTATGTTCTACTTTTGCAGACAAGTCTCCAAGATACCCACCTCTAATGTTATGCTTTAATGCCAAGGGTTAAAAAAAAAAGCAGCTTTGTTTATTTAGAAATTCATCTACTTAAAGTGATGTGTTTGCCTGAGATAAATGAAACTTTTTGGGGTTTTTTTTGGGCCCTTAGGTCGCATCGGCTCTCAGGTGATCATCCCCTACCGCTGTGATCAGTATGACCTCATGTACCTGCGGCCCATGGGGGACCTGGGGCAGCTCCTCTTCCTTGTAAGTCCCTTGCTCCGGCTTTGGATCAAACACAAACCCATTGCTGTGCAAAGCAATCTGTTAATTGTTCCCAGAGACACAAATCCAAGTGGGAATGCTGTCTCTGATGGTGCCTGTTTACACATTATTTCATCTTTTTTCCTCTCTGATGCTCTGGTTGCAGGAGTGGGACTGTAGGGACAAAGACTCCATCCGAAGGGCTGTGGAACACAGCAATGTGGTCATTAATCTTGTTGGAAAGGAGTGGGAAACAAGGTAATTTTCTTCTTTTTTTTTTTTTTCCTATATAAATGGGTTTGCACCAGGTATTGGAAGTTGTAGGCATGTTTTTACAGCATGTTTGTGCAGCAGTGCTGTCACTGTTCTTGGCTTCTACAAAAAGACAGAGACAAAATTGTGCAGATAAAATTTCTTCTGTTTCTTTAAATGATTACCTAGGATCCTGCTTATGATGTACTCTGGAAAAGGGCATTCTTTCCATAACTTTCCAGCTTTGCTTCTGTCAGAAAGATCAGCGTGCTGCTTTCCTGCACCTCACAGATATTCCCTGAGTGCCTTCCTGCAGATGACACAGGCTCACCACTTTCTTATATTTACATAACATTTATATTTATATTCCATTTGCATGACATTTTATGTTTGCGTTGTATTAAATTTATATTTGCATTATAAATGTCGTATAAATATAATGTAAATTTAAATAGAAATAGATTTACATTATATTAAATGCATACTTACATTACATTATATTTACAGTATATTTACCCTTACACTACACATTTACACTATATTTACACTTTCACTATGTTTACATTTACACTATATTTACACTTCCACTATATTTACATTATTACAGAAGTGAGATTTTGTCCTTTCCCTTGGGCCTAGTGATGAGCTGTACTCTACTAGACTAAGCCATGATCAAGCTTTTCCTCCTCTCTGGAAATGTTAACAAAGAGGAATAGCTGATGGAGACTCCCTAGGATTATGATTAAGAACATCATTCTTTGATAGAATTTTGGCACAGACAAGATTAGCTACAGAAGCATTTTTTTTTAAATGATGATTTCTAAGAATAGTTTCTTTTTGAAATCCATTAAAGCATTCCCATATTCTATAAACTTATTGGTGTGACTTGCCTTTATAAGGTACATAATTTTGCTGCCCTGGTAAACAGAAACAAATGCAGATCTCAGTTTCATCTGTGTTTACAAATCTAATGCCCCTGTTGTTCTCTTTTTTTTTTTTAATCAACAGCCATTGATGTTCAAATTGCAAAATCAGTAGGTAAATTGTATCAATAGATCAGAATTAGTAGTCTCAAATGGGATAATTATTTTTCCTGGAATAGAGATCATCAAAACAGAAGAAATTTCTTTGTAATATGGGAGTGAGGGAAGAAAAAGTCTGTACAGTTGGACAGTGCAATCTCTGTCTATCTCTGATATGTATTTCATGGCTACTTCCCCCCTTAAAATTACAGGACTTGTGTAAAAAAGTATGATTTATGTAAAGGAGGGTTTCTTTTTTACTGAAAGGAAGTGTGAGGACAACACCACAAAGTTTCATTCTAGTTGAAAACCTCCCAAACCTTCTTCTCTGGACAGTTTCAACAGATTCAAACAGACAAGTTAAAGACTTTTGGACATTACACATCTTAACCACTGTGTTGCACAAATGTTTTTATCACATATTTTACACCTGTTGGTGTCAGTGGTGGTGCTGAAACCCCGAGATGAAGTTCTGTGGTCTGTTAAACACAAGGTCAGACTAACCATTGTAATCAGCCCAAATTCTCTGAAAAAAAAATTAAATATTAGATGTAGAGATCAGTCAAAAAAAAAAAAAAAAAAGGAAAGGCTGCCACAAAATACTTTCCTTCCTGCCTTGTATTCATGTGCAGACTCATCTGTGTGTGCCATGTTGTTCGAAACTCCATAGTTACAGGAGGGATGTTGTTTGTTCTTGTTGTGTGTTTCTAAATCTATTTTTGTGAGTAGAGCAGGAGTGATGGTTCCCAGGATCAGATTAGTTATTGAAGGGTCAAAAATAACCTCTTATTTTGAAGGCTTTCTTTGGACTCCAGTGGGATCTGAAGAGCTGTGGGAGTAGATAAGGACAGAGAGAGAGAGTTTAGATGTTTGTTACCCAAGGCAAATGGACAGGATTGAGGGGTGCTTACAAGGGCAATAGAAAGACATGAGAGGCCAGTTCTCTTTCTTGAAGCCTTGGGATAGCTGGAAAGAATTTTGGGATGGTTGCCAGCCTATAGTGTCAGTTCTGCTTGAGACAGAGCTTCTGTACTGTTCTTGATCAGATGCCAAACTAGTTTACAGTTTAACCCCCTAATTTAGGCCCCTTGAATGTCATGCTGTGAGGGGAGGATTTTTTCTTCCTCTGTGCTTCTCCATGAGGTCCCTTAGGGCTGCTCTGAAATGGCTCTAAATGCTCTGAAAAGTTCATTTTTTCCATTTGCACGAGCACCTCTGTGATTTTTGATTTGTTCCCATCCACTTCCCCAGTGCCAGGCATCTGCTCTAACTTGCACTGCTCAGAATTCTTGAGCTCCTTTATAATGTCAGTAAGTGCATCAAATCAAGTCAGCTTTTGGACAGGTTTTGTAAATGCACAGCTCTGCTCAGAGCTCAAGATGCAGCAGCGCTTCTCTTCAATAAAAATAACCTGTTTTCACTTGGGCAGACTTTTCTATTCAGTGCTGACAAGTGGGCAAGAGGATTTTTCTTGCTGATTTAACATGTGAAAAACAGAGTCTATAGTTGAAGATGACAGCTGCATTTCACTTGCCTCTGATTTTTATTACATGAAGAGTCCCTCATGAAAGGAAACTGAGTTTTTAAGAAGGAGCACCAAGAGAGGTTTTTGAAATACATTCAAGTAATACTTAATGATTGCTTTTTGGTTGGCAGGCAGGTTGGTTGCTCTTAAAGTAAAATTTGGTGTTTTGCCTTGTTTTAGAAACTTCAAATTTGAAGATGAATTTGTAAATATTCCTCAGAGTATCGCACAGATAAGTAGGGAAGCTGGTGTGGAAACGTTCGTTCACATCTCTCACCTGAATGCCAACATGAAGAGTCCTTCCAAGTACCTCAGGAGCAAAGTAAGTCTGGAATCCTTTGGAATATATTTTCTGAGAGCCTACTTTTTAAAAATCATTTGTTTTATTTTGTTTGTTTCCCCAACTGGGTCTGTTTGAAGGAAATCAGTGTGTGAATTTACTATGGAGTGTTTTCTGCAGCTGAGACATTTTTGAGGTAGTTTACTTACGAGATCTACAAATCCTGTCTTACTGTACTTTGCATTAACTCTAGTATAAATCTATTTATTTACTTAGGCTTCTTTTTGAACCTTGTCCCTTTGAATTCGTGTCACTTCACCAGTGAGGCTGCATTTTATCTCAGGCAGAAGAAATGATCTACGGGATTTTTTGGGGCTCTCTGAGTGTAACACATCTCCGAGATCAAATGGCTTAGATACAGATAATTTCTGTGCTTCTGATGGTGCCATTTCTTTCAGTTCTGCAGTCAGACATCCACTTCTGGTTTGTTCAGAGTGGATCTAATGAGTGTCTTCATTTTAATTGAATGCCAGGCTGTTGGAGAGAAGGTGGTGAGGGAAGAGTTTCCAAATGCCATCATTTTGAAGCCCTCGGAGATGTTTGGGAGAGAAGACCGATTTCTCAACCATTATGCAAGTATGTGCTCTTGAAATGATAAACCCACGTGTGATCTGGGTAACTGTCTGGGGAGGACAGAGGAAAATGGGATTTGCTTCTGAAAAGCTGGTGTGTTTTGATCAGAAATGTACTTTGTTACTGAACCTGTGTAGCGGGAAACATAGAAACAGAAATTCTCATCTCTGGACTGAATTCTTTCTGAGTCTAATTATAATTTTACTCTTTGAATTTATTTTTTTAAATTGTTTTATTTTGAGGGAGGATGTGTACTGCTGAGACACCTCTGAACCACTTTAAGCAGTAAATACAGCCTTCCCCTCATTATTTTTTAAGAAAACTAAATGTGGGTGGAAAACAACGCTACTGGAATTGGATGGGAATTCTTCCCAATTCTGTTTGTTTTTGGTTTGTTTTTTTTTTAAAGTTAAGTCAGTTTTCAGAAGTGGTGTAAAGTATCTTGGTGGTTTGCTTCTGAAAGGATTCACAGATTTTCTCCCTCTTTCTGGCAGACATGCGCTGGTTTGGTGGTGTGCCTCTCATTGCCCTGGGCAAAAAAACAGTGAAACAACCAGTCTATGTAAGTTTTCAATAAAACAGCACGATCCCCAGTCCTCTCTGGGTGTATTTGGGCACATGTGAATCACTTTTGAAACATCAGTGTGTGTACATGTTCCTGTTTTCTGTTGGTAATGGTGTGAATTTGTTCCTCACAGGTGGTCGATGTCGCAAAGGCAATTATTAATGCGATTAAGAATCCTGATGCAAAAGGAAAAACATATGCCTTGGCTGGGTAGGTCACTTTTCTGATTCTAATTAACTGAAGTACTTCTTTTTGGTGTCATTTTTTTGGCGTGCCGCACAGTACATTTAATGTCTCCATCCATGCACACAGTTTGAGCTGCAATAAATTCCACCTCCTTTTTGGGAGGAAAAATGACTCGAGCTGTTCCTGTGAGTACTCTGAAAATCCCAGTTTGGGCCCCATTGCATTTCATGTTCTGTGTGTGCACACAGAGGAGGAGGCATCTTGGGAAGCGTGCTGGGCGACATAGATTTGGAGAAAACTCTGGTAAATCTGTGTGGAAAACACCTGGAATTTGAATACTTAGAGGCAGTGGTTCTCCTGTTAAGGGCAAGGGAGAGAAAGCCCAGAGAAAGCTGGGGATGCTCCTTCCTTGGAAGGGTCCCAGGCCAAGTTGGATGGGGCTTGGAGCAGCCTGCTCCAGGGGAAGGTGTCCCTTGCAAAGATACCTGGATTTTATCTGAGGTTAAATTGTTTTTTTTCCAGTTGGTTTATTTTGTGAGGCTGTTGCAGTGCTGGCTCTCTATTCCCATGACCCAGAGATGGTTGCTGGTTTGGCTCTTCCTCCTGTCGTGCCAGTTTGTTCTGTGCTTTGAGTGAGCCGCTGAGGAAGTTGGAAAACAAAAGGAACTGTGCAGTATAACCCCTGAGGAGAAACCTGCTCCACCGTGGGCTCCCCGTGAGCAGCAGGGTGGACAAATCATTTGGATTGAAGGAAGCAGGCCCTTGGGGGGTGGAAGGCTCTAAAAATTTTTTGTCACCTGGTGCAAATACTTAAGTATATTCACGTAGCCCTGACTGACCTGTAATGTTTGTTGCTTCTTCCCTCAGGCCTCACCGGTACCTCCTGTACGACATGGTGGAGTACATCTACGCCATCTCCTACCGGGCCTTCATTCCCTACCCGCTCCCACGGCCTCTCTACCAGTAAGTGGGACCCTAATTGGGCTGAGGGAGCTGGGGCTGTTCAGCCTCCAGAGCAGACACTGAGAGGGGACCCCATCCATGTGTGTCAGGGGCTGCAGGGAGGGGGCAGAGGATGGCCCAGGCTCTGCTCGGGGGGGCCCAGCAATGGCACAAGAGGAACGGGCAGGAACTGATGCCCAGCAAGTTCCAGTTGGACAGGAGGAAGAACTTCTTGGCTGTGCAGTGACCCAGCCCTGAACAGATTGCCCAGAGAGGGTGTGGAGTCTCCTCCCTGGGGATATTCCAGAAACACCTGGACACAACCCTGTGCCCTGTGCTCTGGGATGGCCCTGCTCGAGCTGATGACCCACAGTGGTCCCTTCCAGCTTTACACATGCTGTCATTCTATGATCCACTAAGAGCCTGGGGCTCTGGCAGGCAACACAGAAGCATAAATACCTGTTGCATTGGTTATTTGCTCTGGCCAGTTGTTACTTAACATATTGGATGGCAGAAACTGGCTTTTGTATTGATTTGGGCCAGTGTTGGAGGTAAGTTCATGCTGAGATCTTGGCCTGGCACTTTGAGCAGTGTGGCTGTGAGCAAGTGTTTCTTTGTCTATGATATGAGGACAGTAATGTCTTTAGAAGATGGTAATGAACTGGGAGATAAAAAGGGAAAGAACATCTTAATCTGTGGTGACTGTTTCTGTGTTGGCTGTAAGAGGCATCAGGTTAACCTGGCTCAGCTCACACAGAGCAGCTTTTTGAAAAGGTGCTTATTAGTTTTATTCATGTCTGCTGCAGTCCATGTTGCACTTCTTTATTTGTGGGCTAAACTAAGTGGTATTTCATATTTTTGAGAAAAGACTGAACCTGAAAGGCAGATAAACTTAGTTCTGTTTACATGCAATAACAGCAAATCCTAGTCTGCCAGGTGGGCACTTCAGTAAGAGATTCCACTGCTGGTCTTGCGACACTGAGCAAGAGCTGTAGCCTTATTTTCTTTGCCAGGTTTTCTTTGTGTCAGGGGAAATTTCATTTCTGAAAACTGCAAATGTACTAATCCTCATCCTTTTTATAGACTGCACCAGATTCCATCATCTTGTTTCTAGGGCCGATAACTCATTTAGCTGTCAGCAAGTGTGTTTTCTCATGGAGGCACTGAGGGAAAATGGGTGACTAATTGGATTACTGCCCACACCACTGGGGAGCAGAGTTTGGATGAAAGGCCAGGGGCAGGACTGAGTGCCTCTGGTGTGTGGGGAGTTGGATGTGGGCATTTACTTTCCCCACCCACTAACACTCATTTTTACTTCCAGATTTTTGCTTCTCCATTCCCTCTCTCAGTAAAATAATAGAATATCCAGTAATTCGGTAGCAAAGAGTTTAAGTGACCAGAAACACAACTAAGAACTTGGTTGGCTGCTGCTTTAATGAATTCATAGCTTGCAAGAACAGCTGCAGAACCGAGCTCTTGCTCACTGTTGTGTGTGAAATATTTTTACCAGTTCATTTTCTTCCGTGCACGTGAATAATGACTGTACTTTTGCACTGCCCTCTCTGTTTGCAGTTTTGTTGCGAGGTTCTTTGAGATGAATCCATTTGAGCCATGGACAACACGGGACAAAGTGGACAGGGTAAGTGCCCAGAATTTGTGTATAAAGAATTGCTCTCAGACTGTGTGGATGGTACAAAAATGGGTATTTTAAAAAATGTCTCAAGTGTTAAAAGTGGTCAGGGCTGCCTGTTTCACCGTGTCTCTGGCCCCTTCTCCAAAAACATGTGCTTGTGTTTTTTGAAAATAGCAAAGCCAAAGGAGAGATGCTCCCTACTCTCTTAGGTCCATTTATGTACCTCTGGATGCATTAAAGGCACTTATATCATCCAGATAATGGTGTTTTTAGTAACTGAAGTTGAACTGACAACTCTGGATACAGCCCAAGTTCTCACTTAACATTAGAGTGCATTTCTCAGGAAAATGTTGCAGCTTCATGTTTATTCCTGACTTCTCAGTTTGTTTCAGTGGGGGTGGAGAAGTAACTTGGAGAAAAACAACTGCAAGCAAGGGAAAAAGTAGGATTTAGCAAGTATTAGTGTCAAACCTTGGCATTTGTGTAGGCTAGCAAAGATAAAATCATGTACAGTCCTCAAGCTTGCTGAGGGGGAAGGGACTCTCCCAAATATTTTTTTCAAGGTTGTAGTTTCAATACCTTTTGTTCTAACACGATATCAGTAGCCTATTTTGACCTGGTTGTCCCCAAATTAATTTGAGACAGGATACTTCAATGAATCTGGGAGAACAGAGTCCTGTGCTCAGGGCTGCTCACTGAATAGCTCTAAGCAATGAATTTCTGTGTTGACATTTCTCCATCTGTAAAATAAACTGGTTTCCTGTTCTGATTGAAAATCCGTGTGAAAAACTGTGGAATAAAGGAAGGGAGGATTTCTCCCATACTGAAGAGATTGGTGTTGTAATTCTCTTGGCTTTATTGGCCCAGGGTATAGATGTGAGAGGGGAGTTTTTCCATGTCGCTTCATGTCTGATTGTTCCCCTTTCCCAGCTTTTCATCCTTAAATAGTCCATACAGTATTACACGTGGTTGACCTAAAGACCTTGCAAGGAACAACTGTGTAAGAGGAATCTACATGTGCTAAGATTTAGGTCATAGGTGTTCCAAATGTGGTAATGGAATTAAATATGTCCCTGTTCTAAACCACGAACGAGGGAGTCTGTTCTAAACCACAGGCAGAGAAAAACAACTTTCCAGAGGTGACAATTCCACACACATTCTCTGGACAAAAAAGAATGTGCATAATTTGAGTTGAAGTGCAAGTCTGGCGTAATTTTGTGGTTGCAAGGCAGTAACCTCCCTGATAAAGTATGGGGAGAAAAGGAAGACACTTCCTGCATGTCTCTCTGTTCTTCAGTCCTGAATCTGAACCTGAAGCCTGAAGGGCATTTTGCTGGATGCAGAACACCTGTGTTGAGGTCACTGGTACTCAATACCTTGTGCAATGAAGCCATAGTTCTGTAGGGCCACATTGAGTCTTTTCCTCTTCTCAAGGAAAAGCAGTGGGAAAAACCCCAGTATGTGAGTGAGTGCATTGGGTGCGATGCTGTTGATTTCATGAAGTGAATTCTCTTTGTTTTTGTTTTTAACTTTTTCTCCCTCCCCTCCCGGTTCTTGTTGAAGTTTCACACAACAGACATGAAACACCCTGACCTGCCTGGCTTTGAAGACCTGGGGATTCAGCCAACACCTCTGGAGCAAAAAGCCATCGAAGTCCTGCGCCGTCACCGCGGGTTCCGCTGGTTGGATGCCGAGCTGGAGGAGGCGAAGCCAAAGACGTATCCCATGTGACACCTGGCAGGGAGGATGCTTCCCACTTCCTAAACTGCCTTTGTATGGCCCAATTTATTTGGAGAACTGTGTACATACTGAGTAAAACACATTAATCATGTGGACCGTAGTAGTTCACGAGTGTTGCCTTCTTGGTTGTGGGGGACTGTTGCTGCAATGCAGGTTTTCTCTTTAACAGATCATAAAAGCAAATTGTAGCTTAGCTGCTGAGCATTGCAGCTCTTTGAAGGCTGGGATTAGAAAGAATGTGTCTTAACATTAGTCCATTTCTCCCTTGGCTCTCAGACATGTCACTGAGCTTTAGCAGCGCTCAAGTGATGTGAAGAACGTTACAGGTCAGGGCTGGGTTGCCTAAAACGTGTCCTTGCCAAGAGGGATTGCTGGCACTGCCACCTGTTCAGATTATAAGATCTCAGATATGGCCCTTTTAAATTCTTTACTCTTTTGAGCCCTGAGCACAGCTCTTAAAGAAAATGCCATCCTCCTTTCAAGGGCTTGTAGAGAGCAATAAGGTCTCCCCCGAGCCTCCTTTTCTCCAGGTTAAACACTCCCAGCTCCCTCAGCTGATTTCTGAAGATCAGAATCTCTCACTCCCTGTATTGTTGCCAAACTACTGTGAAACTCCTGGGCCAAGTGTTTCTTAAATTTCAACAGCTTCCACATTTTGTTCTTCCCCATCAAACCTGCTGCTGCTGCTGTTTACTCTGTTAGAAAGAGGTGGGCTCTTGTGATGGTGAGAGGTTTTTGATCCTGCCTTCTAAGGAAGTATTCAATGTGGCTCTCATGGAGTGTTTATTTTTCTTTTGATAACATAAGTTCAGTGGCTTTAAAATAAACCTGGGAGTTCAAAAGCTAGGACAAACTGGAAGTGAAGTGCATGTTGTTAATAATTTAATCCTTAACTTCTATTATTTTTCTGACTGCAGGGTTTTCTCTGTCAGACCCTAACTGTAAATGAGTAATCTCATTAGCACTCATTTAATAAGTGTGGCCCTAATCTTGATTCATTGACTGTTGTTCACATCCTGCTGTGAAAATGTGTTCCTGAACTCCTTCACAAGTGCAGGTGAGGTACAGAGAGATGCAATTATCACGTAGCCCTGCATGGCTGACAGGCAGTTTCCATTTTCAGATGGCAGAGTGGTGCAGTAGGAGCTGCCAAAGGCAGTGCTGTGATGGGAGGTGCTAATTCTGGGAATGCACTGTTTATTTTTTAACCCCCTCACTCAAAGCACAGCTTTTCCAGTCCCTTCAGCTGCACCACAGACCGAGCTCTGCTACAGGATCTTCGTTCAGACAAGCATTACTGAATGGGCCAGTGATGAATATCCAGGAGAAGTTTGCTATGAGCAGCCTGCTCCACATCAGACAGGAATATGAGTGAAATGGAGTTATCACATCACAGTACTTCGCATTACATGGCACTTCTGCTTCCTATCTCCTAGGAACCACACTCTGATTCTTCCTTATTACCCTTCCAAAGCAATTTCTCTAGAGGTCTTGATTTTTTTGTTTCTTTTAAGTAATTTATTGCGTAATAACAGCCCTGAGTATACAATCCCTGTAACTCATAGAATCACCAGGGTTGGAAAAGACCTCCCAGATCATTGAGTCCAGCCTGTGACCTTGTCAACCAGCCCAGAGCACTGAGTGCCATGGCCAGTTGGTCCTTAAACACCTCTAGGGACGGGGAACTCCACTACTTCCCTGGGCAGACCCTGCCAAGGTCTAATCACCCTTTCAGTGAAGAAATTCCTGCTGTTCTTTCTTCTTCCATTGAATCGGCCGGTAGTGGGAGCTGCTGCTCAGCAAATACTTGTGCAGCTCTCCCACCTCTTCTGTCACTTCCTTGGCCAGCATTCATCCTCTCGGCTGGCACAGCTGGTTAAAAAGGCATTAGATGTTTTCCTTGGACGTCTACTTGGTGACAGGACAGGTGGGAATGGCTTCAAACTGACAGAGAGCAGGTTTAGATTGGATATCAGGGAGAAATTGTTCCCTGGGAGGGTGGGCAGGCCCTGGCACAGGTTGCCCAGAGAAGCTGTGGCTGCCCCATCCCTGGCAGTGTCCCAGGCCAGGTTGGATGGGGCTCTGAGCAGCCTGGGACAGTGGAAGGTGTCCCTGTGCATGGCAGGGGATTGGAACTGGATGATCTTTAAGGTCCCTTCCCACCCAAAGCATTCCATGATCCCATCTGTGATTTGGCAACAGAGGGTGCATTTTCCTTGCTTTAAAATCATGGAGTTGAAGTGTCTTAAGATCACCCCTGAACCTGAGTGTTGCCAACCTCCTCTGCTCGGAGGAGACGCCTGTCAGCTCCTGTCCCTGGCCAGGGCAGTCTGTGCTACCCAGCAGAGCTGGCAGAGCAGATCCCCACTTGCTGCAATCAGCCGGGCTGGGCCCACTGCCTGCAGCTGGGGAGCCTTCCAGGGGTGGCCAGGGGTGGCTTTTGGGAAGATTGAGGGCAAAGGTCACTACAAATTGCTGTAAGGAGCCTCACCTGGTGATGATGGGAGTCAGGTGAGGGAAGGAGCTGCTTGGCTCCAGCAGTGCCGTAGGGAGGTCTGTGAAGCTGCTGTCACCTGGCATTTGTAAGCTGTTCGTGGAGCTGCTGCATCCCTTCAGCTGGCAGTGCACATGGTAAGCCAGTCTCTTGATTTTTTTTTTCTTTTCTTTTTTGCTATATAAGATATTTTCCATGGGTTTTACAGAAGCAAGAGTGTTGTCTAATCTTCCTTGGCCTGGCATGTTTTGTAAACTGGAGCTTCAGTGAGCAGCTGGAGGATTCTCATCCAGTTGTTTCCCCTGGGTTTGTGTCTTGTGCTTGGTTTCTCAGGTGTGTAACAGGGCATCAGCCCTTCATTCTGTCCCTGTCATGGTGTTTGTGATGCCTCTCTGCCCTTGAATTAACTGATGTGTGAGGTTTAAAATGAGGTGTTGTTCTCTGTGATGTTGCCCACTGCCTTTGGCCAGCAGGATGGGGACTTACTGGGGGAAGGGAGGAAAACAGGAGCACATACACGTTCTTTAGGTTCTGTTTTCTTAGGAAGTTCACCTCTAACTAATACTGCTGCCAATTCCAAAAAAGCTGGTGCTGCCACTGCAGGAATACTCCTAGAAATGGAATTTAAAAAGGAGAGATCAGGTGTGAGGCATGGCCAGACAAGCACCCTGACCAACCACTCATTACTCTGTTTGTCACCCCCCAGACCACCTTATTCCCTTCTTTTTCCCACCTTTAGAATTTTCCCAGCCTGCACTTCAGTGGATTTACAAATCTTTAACAAAGGAAGAATAACCTCTCACATCCTCTTGTTTCCTTAGATAGATATTAAAGAAACAAAATAAAATATAGTAACGCAGCACAAGTTAAACAACAATCCACTTCACGTCCCCATTAATTAATTTTTCCTGTAACTATCTGGAATTTTTCATCTGAAAATTCTAGTCATCAAAAACCCATTCAAGTATATTTGAAATTCCTCCCTTAACTTATCCTATTAGAACCATTTCAGGTTGGAAAAGACCTCCAAATCAAGCCCAACCTTTGAGCAATCTCCACCTGGTCAACCAAACAGCTTTAAGTGCCACATCCAGTCACTTTGTGAACACCTGCAGGGATGGGGACTCGACCACCTCCCTGTGCAGCCCCTGCCAAGGCCTGACCATCCTTTCAGTGAAGAAATTCTGCCAACCTGAAAAGGGGAACATTCAGGAATGCAGAAGGGACACCTTGCTTTCCTCCTTGGTTCTGTGTCTCATCAAGCTTGGCTTTACTGAATGTGCAGCAGGAAACTCACACTGGGAGAAAGAACTGGAAGAGGGAGAAAAGGTTTTTTATTTTTTAGTGTCTGGTGGAAGGGGGGAGAAGAGCCAGTCTGGAGACAGGAGGTATTTAAGGGAACATTATCAGTCTCTTTCAGGGCAACTAAATTAGGGAACAGACAGAATCATTTAAACTGTCACTGAGGGATTATTTTTTTTTTTTTTAGTCCTGACCAAACCTTGTGTGGTGAAACTGTGATAATCAATAATAAGATTATAAAATAAACCCACCTGCTTTCATTCACATTTTTTTCCCTGACTTTTCTAAAGTCAGGAGATAAATTTAGACTTACCTTTCCATTTTCCTCCTTCTTTGTGAAATTACAGCCCTGTAGAAACATCAGGTGTCCTTGTTATCAACAGGGCACAGTGCCCTGCTTGCATCAGGTGCAGTCCCGTCAGGACCAGCAGGCAACCTTTAACCAAATTATTATTTGAATTTTACTTGTCTGGTGCCCAAAGCAAGAGCAGAAAAACGATGGTTTTCAGAAAGTTAGGTGATTTCCTATTGCTTTCACCTGTTTGTCACTATTCCTGCTCGTAACATGCCACATTTTTTTTCAATTCTCACACAAGATAAAAAGCACCTGCCTTTGTTCTCTGGTTTGATTTGAGATTCCTGGGCTTTGCTCACCCTGTTTAAGCTGCTGTATACCTCTTTTCCTGCACGTGTTTTCCAGTGCAGTGTGTTTTGCATTTATTTTTCTGGTACATAACCTATGATTGATGGGGTTTTTTTTTTTAAATATTCAGCAGCCTGGGAGCCTTTTTTCCTGTTGTGCTGAGATGCAGGTGAGGTGAGGACACCCACCAGCTTGGCAATTAATTGGCAGCACTGAGAGGGCTAAAGGGCAGAGCTGCTCAGTCAGAAACCCTCATTAGACTGTGCAAAGGGATGGAGGGTCCATCAACCCCACAGGGCAGATCAGGGTCACATCCCACCCCTCGTGCCTGGAATTTTGGGCACTGGGGCTCTTCATGGAGCTCTGTGTGCTTGAAACCAAGCACTGACAGCACTTCAGTGTTCAGCTCCCAGTCCCTGCAGCAAATGTGATTTCAGTGTTTGTTTTGGACCTCCCCAACTCCAGTAAATTCTGCCTTCTCAGATATGGTGCTTACCAGTTATGTTTGCAATTCCAGATTAGATTTCAAGATGGGTTTTCTCTGATTTTTTTTTTCCTGGGAGACTTGCTGTTACTTCAGAGTGTGGTTTTTTTGTTTTTGTTTTTTTTTTCCCCCATCTGTTCACTCTGAATTTACTTGGGAGTCTCTGGCTCTCCCAGAGCCCTCTCCCAGACAAGGCAAAATGGTACCTAACAGTGTGTGCTCGCCTGCAAAACTCCCCAGAACTGTGCCATCTGTTTTGAAGCGCCTGCAGCAGCGATGGTGATGGCAGCAGCTTTCAAGGGAAAACCCACCCTTGCCTGAGCCCTGCTGGGGTGGACCCCCAGAGCTCTGGATTCAGAGGCAGGGCAGCTCTTTCCAGTGGTTCAGAGGAGCTGTGCAAATGGAGGTCGGTTCTGTGTGGATTATTCAACAGGAATTCTCACTGGGAGCGTTATTTCTGCAAGTGTCAGGGCTCAAACGTGGGAACTCCGTGGTGTGATGGCACATATCCTGAAACTGCTGTGGGAGGAGGGGTTTGATAAAGGGGGAAATACTTGTATTACACTTTGCCACATTTTAAGGAAAAGGGATGCCCTGTCAGAGCTCTGCACTGACAGCCACATCCAAAAAAAAGACCGAGACAAATATTTACAAACCTGTGATAAAAGGGAACTCCGTGTGAGCAGAACCACAGCCCTGCCCAGGTTTGCCTGTGCACCTCCTCTAGACTTTGAATTTCTGTGTGTCTGTGTGCAGGTGCCATCAGTGTGGATGAACCGAGCCTGGATCCCTCCTCACCCCCACTGGGAATGCTCCCTGATGTGTTCAGCTCAGTCTGCATCAGTTCCGTGTTTCTGGGGCTCCAGCAACAGCACACTGTGCTGCAATCTGCTGCCTTATTATACACTTAATTAGATTCACAGTGTGCTACCTGTGTCACGCTGTGGCAGGGCTTGCTGCTCTTTAGGGAGAGGGGAAAAAAAGTGCTTCTGGTTAAAACTCAGGAAAGCGTCATAACAGTTGATTTTGTGCCTGCAGGTTTGAGTCCCTTGTAGAAGAACCTGCAGAACAGATTAAAGCTCAAGTAATTGCTGTTTATTAAATGTCAGTGGTGAACACCCTCCAATTAAAAGAGGCCTTTGGGCTTGCAGGGAGAAAAAGCCCTGGGAACAAGATGATGATGGCAAACACACGTATTGCTGTGGGATAAACAGAGAGGAAATTCCGGTGTGTGGATTCTGGGGTAGCTGTTGGATTGTGAGAGCTGGTACCACGCTGTGAGGCTGTCACAGAATGGCCAGGGTTGGAAGGGAACTGGGCTAGTGGGAGGTGTCCCTGCCCATGGCAGGGGGTTGGAATGAGATGATCTTTTAGATTGTTCCCAACCCAAACCATTCTGTGATTTTGTCACTTGACCCTGCACAGAGAAACTCTTCCATCCTTCCCTGTGGAATGAGGTGAATAACTGGCCATAAAATTTTTCTTTCCCATGCTGTTCTTCAGCTTCCTTTCTGGATGGAAACCTTTGAAGCACCTGAGTGCTTGGAGCCTCCACAGATGGGCTGTTTCCCAAAGCCTGACCCTGCAATGAGCGGTGTTTCAAGGACTGTCTCAAACTGTCCAGAGTTCTAAACACAGCAGAAACATAAGCCAGTGTTTCCCTTCCTAAAGGAAGGATCCTTCACAACATCTTGCTGGTGCAAAAGTGGCAGAGTGCATTTGTACAGACCCTGCTAGGATGCTGTGAGGTTGATTATTGTGCATTTTGCTGAGGAACATCAGCATTTAGGAGCCTAAACAGGGAAGTCTCAGGAGTGTTATGGAAAAAGCCCATCAGATTATGCTTGAGATTCCTTGTTGGGGATTGTCTTAGGGTTTTTTTTTCCTGATTTCAGGTGTTTTAGTTGGTTGGTTTATTTGCTCTTTGCCAGCCTGAACCTTTCTCAGCCACAGTCATAGAAAAATGTACACGTGTGGCCCATACTATTGACAGTAATAAAAAAGCCAGATCTGTGCTTTGACTCACTCTCCTTTTAATCAGTGAAATTACAAAAAGACTTGTCATTGAAATGGAAAGAGTGATGATGTGCTGAGCGTCATTTTTGGGGAGGTTAAAGCATCCACCCTCCAGCTTCTCTCTTCCCTCCTGTCCCCATCCACCACCTCTTCTCAAGCTCCAGTGCAGTGTCCACGAGCAGGAGTGTGAGCAGAAATACCAGCCCCTTGTGACTCCTTAAACCATCATATTTGTGCTCTGGGTCTTGCAAGTGCTCTCATAAATCCTGCAGTTGAAGAACTGGTCAGAAATGGTTCCTTTGCCCCCTGCTCCTGGAAGGCTGTTCCAGAACTTCCCAGTTCTGATTGTTAGAAACTTCTCCCAAATTTTCAGCCCACATCCTTCCTCGGGGAGTGTAAACAAACGAGGCCATGTGTTCTTCTGCCAGCATTGTCTTTTGGCTCAGAAGTTTCTCTGCTTTGTGGTGTTTTTTGGGTTTTTTGGGTTTTTTTTTCCCCTCCTGGGAAACTAAAGAAGCAATTGCATCCCCTTTTCAACTTCATTTTCTTGAGGCAAAATAAAGCAAGTCATTTTCTTTAGCTACTTTTCATTAAAAGAATTTTCTGAACTGCCTTCATAGCCTTGTCCTATTGATCTCTTGTACTCATCCTGTAATCAAGCTGTATATAGAGTCCTCATCTCCATTCTTTTTTTAGTCTGTGAATGCATAATAGAGAGGAGAAATTCCTGTTGATCTCTGAATATGCACTCTTCTACTAACTTTATTTCACCTAATTTCTCTGATTCTGGTCCTCGTGTTCACTCAGTTTTTTCATTGATTTTTTCCAATTTTTCTGGAGAAGCCTGTTTAACAAATTAAAGATATGGCTCTTCCTTGTCAGAGCCATATAAGCAGTGTTCTAGAACTGACAGTTTCTGGTTTCAACTCCAGATATTTTTGGCAGTGAGGATAAAAAAACCAAAGCAAACCACAAAGCAAACAGATGTCCTTGTACTCTCCACTTAAAGAAACGATGTTTTATGCAAGATGTGGTCAGTAAAAAAAAAATTCACCCCCCCCCCCCAAAACAGCAGTAGCACCAACACAAAAAACCAAACAAAAAAACTTCAAACAAACAAAACAAAAAACCAAAACATCAACAACAACAAAAAAACACAAACAAAAAACCTGAAAAGGTACATAAATGCTTAAAGAATAGAAAGGGCAAGAGAAAGTTTATCTTCATCTGAAGTGGGAATATTGGGTGGCCATCAGCTTTGAAAATAAGGTTATGAAGGCAGGGAGGCTGAGGAATATACAAATGAGAATCTACCGGTTTTGGAGTATAAAATATGTTTTGGAATTTTTTTTTCTGCTGGGTTGAATGAAATTCCTGTTAAGTATCACAATTTCTGAATATGCAAAGCCTTTTCTCTTGAGAGTATTACCAGAGTTTTGGTGGTTTTGTTTTTGTTTTTTTTTTTTTAATATATCAGTTCTGAGAATGTTTCTCACTGGGGGCTTGAAAGTTACAGGAACCCATAACAGTAATGCAGGATATTAATCTCAAGGGCCAAGAACAGCTGATGGAATTCTGTCTGGTCTGATGGGGATGTTAAGAGGGAGTCAGCAAAGGAAACTACGTGTGGATATTCACCTTTCTTTTATGGACTGTGATTAAGCAGATTTGATTATTCTGGGATTTTTAACATCTATCTGCAAACCCTAGCTTGGTGTCTTTAGGCAGAAACTTGTGTATTTTAGACATCTGCAGCAGGTAGACTAGGAATTGGAGAAGATATTACCAGTTTTAGCTTTCTGTACAGATGTGCAGCTGTGCACAGCTCTAATCTAAATTCCCACTTGTGTGGGAGGTAAAAAAGCTCCGAGCCTGCAATGTCAGGTCTGTAATGGTGACTCCTGTATCTTCTCTGATGTGAGGGAAAAACGTTCTCATCATGAGAGTGGTTCAGTGTTGGCAGAGCTCGAAGAAGCAGTGAAATCTCCATCCCTGAGGTTTAAGGCACCAGGCTGGACCTGCTGGCAAATCCCCTTGGTTCCAGCACTTTGCCTCACTGTAGATACTGAAGATATATGCTTGGTCAAGGAATTCTAGGTGAGCTTCAGAATTCACTGATGGTAGGGCTGCTTTTCTTGTTTTCTTTTTCCATGCACAAGTGCTGTTTCCACCCCCATTTTTCCATGAAGTTCTATGGGTTTTGTTTGTCTGGTTTTTCACTTTGTTAAACTTTCCCAAATCTCACTTGGACAACTTTAAAGTGGGGCTACCTCTCCTTCCCCTCCTTAAACAACCTTTTATATGAGAAACCAAGCCTCCTACTGATTTAATTTAATAAAAATTTAATCATCCAAGTGATATCCCCATAGTTCCTACAGTTTTGAAATCAATGTCTGTCTGTCTGTCTGTGGGGATTTCACCCTGTCTTTCACCTTTTTTTTGTGGGACAAAATCTTCCCAAAGCCTTGGATCTTTTCAGGTTGAGAAATGCGACTCCCACTTGATCCTTGGAAGTACTTTTTGAAATTATGGAGGGAAGCTGCATAACTCATCAGAGAAGGGTTCTGTTTCTAAATAGTTGAGCTGCATCTCCTCCCCCCTCCCACTTCTGTCTGTGCTCACCCCTGCCTAAAGCCAGGAGCAAGCAGTGAGATGGACAGGCAGGGATTGAGCCCCAAATGTGTCTCCTCACCTCCCAAAAATGTGGACAGGGCAGGCTTGACATGGAGCCATCCAGCAGGAAAAGCCTGGAAGAATTCTCCTGTTAATAACTACTGAGGTGTTCCTTTTCTTTTTTTTTTTTTTTTTTGTTTTCTTCAGAAGGGAAACTTTTAGGCTTTCTCTCCTCTGTGGAATCTTGCTGTATCAGAGATTTATGCCTTTCTGTTGCATTTTTGTTGAAATCAGGCAGTGGTGGAACTGCTAGAGAGACGAGGGCAGCTGTTTGGGCAGAGAGGAATCAGGTGGCACTCGAGCAAATCACAGATCTTGGGCATTTTTAGCACAGGTCCCGCTCTGAGGTCGTGTTTTCTGACCTGTTTGGAGATGTGCTGGCATGGGAGCTGCCAGGAAATGAGCTGATGAGGATTTCTCTGGCTGGTTTTGCACAGATGCTGTTCAGTGTCTCACAGAAGCCCCTTGTATCCCCTGTGGGAGCACCAGAGCCCCTGGGGAATTGTTTTCATCCCACAGATCTGAGAAGCTATAGGAGCTTGGCTGCAAGTGGTTGGTGCCCCAGGATTCTCAGACAAATGGCAGCTTTGCATTCACTCCTGGTAATTTGGGGGGAATTGGTCTAAAAATGTCAAAATAGGCTCAATTATTTTAAAATCCAGTTTACACTAACATAAACCATACCAGATTAAAGGTTGGACCTGCCTTCTCCCAGAGCTGTGCTATTTGGAGTGAACTTCAGGGATCTGTGGCTTGTTGGATCATCTTTGCTCTCCTCTTGGTGTGTGACTTCCAGGATTGCCACATTCCAGTCACCAAATCACTCAGGGGGCCTCTCGGTGGAGTGTGCTAAACTTCATAACAGCTTTCTTAGCACAAACCTTTGGTCCTTCTGCCCTGCTTGGGAAAGTTCATTTAAGTCTGGGAGCTGGTACAGAAATGTTGGTGTAACCTCGGGATCAAACTTTTATTTTTAATACAGCTGAGCTGGCTGTGCACTTCTCAGCAGCAGAAAAGTTTCAAAACAAGAGCCTGGCAATGCTCAGCTGTGTGGGATTTCAATCTGAGAGACTGGGGTGGGCAGGAAGAATCCCTGGCAGTGTTTGTGCAGCAGTGGGGCACATTATAGATTGGATGTTGCCTTTGGGCCATGTTTTAATACGGATTTGATATCTCTACTGGCTTTATTTCTGCAGATGTCATAGAACAGTACACCTGGTCCAACCTGCTGATGGTGGTGGATAAGACATTTCATCTGGTCCTGCTTTTAGGAGCTCATTCATGTGACTGCAGGGAGGGGGAGAAGTTGTGGGCACATCCTGCATGTGAGGATGGGACTCTGTGCCCCTCTTAGCCCCCTTCACATGAGCCCTGCTCCCAGGTACAAGCCTTATTCCCCTCTCTCCTCTTCAGCCCATCAAGGCAGGGATCTCCAGGACAATATCAGCCAGTTAAATATAATCATCACACTAAAAAAATAATGAGAGCCCAGTCATCTGTGTGAAGATCAGGATATAAATGCAGATTTTTCTTTTGCAGTAAAGCTACCAGATCATGTCTTCCCAGCCTGAGAAACTCAGTGTTTGCACACGAAATCGGAGAGGGGATGATATTTGCTTTACCTGATCCCTTTGGTTCCACACTTAAAGAGGGAAGAGCTTTGATCTGAAGTTAATGAAAAAGAAGCATAATCTGTTTTATACAGATGTACCCAGGAGAATTTTCAAATAGTGCTTTATATTTTTTTTTCACTGAGGGCTAGGGAAGTTAGCACAAAAAAAGACCTTTTCTTTTTTTTTAAGCTGACATGCACAGCAGTTCTTCTGTCTGGCTCTTTAACAGGAGGAGGTATCAGTCCTTTGAGTCTCCAGAGTTTTCCCTTGTCCACACAGATGTCATTCCCTGTCTTGCTTTTGGAAAATCCATGTGCTGGAGGAAAGGGCTTTTAGCATGAGGATGGTGAGTGGAGCAGCTGCAGGATTTGAGAAGGTCCATTCTGTGGGACTCTTCTATGACCAGCAAGTTCCCAGAGTTGTGAGGGGGCTTTTGGAAAATCCACAGGAGTGTTGTCTGGAGGGCACCTCTGGAAATCCCCAGCCTGTCCTCCTGCAAGGGCAAACTGCCAGGGCACATCAGCCCTGGCTCTGCCTCTCTGAACCTTCAAGACTTGTGGAGATGAAGTTTCTGTGACACAGGAGCCCTTGAAAACGATACCCTGCCATTTGTGTTAACTCATCATCCCACAAAAGGTGGGGAGAAACAGCTTTGCAGGAACCCATGGCTAAAGAAGAGACTGTGTCTACAACTGCAGAAATAAAGATTAATTGCTTTGTTGCTTTATAAAATGAATTGGAGCATTACACTTTAATAGTTTAAGCCAGATCTATATTTAGCACCTACACTTCTAGAAAAGATTAAAAGGCTTTTGTTCCACTGATCCTTAGGATAATGAGGCCTCAAACTGGAGATCAGGACAAGCAGTATGGGTTAGGGGAGTTAATTATTGAGAAACTGAGCGGCTCAGATTTTTTTCCTGTCTTTTGAAAGCCTTGAAGCCCAACTGCTTTTCCCAAAAATGTGGATTTTCATAGAATCATAGAGTTAGAGAAGGGCTTGGGTTGGAAGGGACCTTAAAGCTCATCTTGTTCCAACCCCCTGCCACGGGCAGGGACACCTTCCACTGTCCCACGTTGCTCAGAGCCCCATCCAACCTGGCCTGGGACACTGCCAGGGATGGGGCAGCCACAGCTTCTCTGGGTAACCTGTGCCAGGGCCTGCCCACCCTCCCAGGGAAGGATTTCTCCCTGATATCCAACCTAAACCTCTTCTCAGTTTCAAGAAAAAGTTTCATGGCCTTGGGTCTCCCATTTTTGTCCTCTGTCTTCCCAGGTGATGGTTTTGGGAAGCCTTGGAAGACAGAGAGCCACATACTGGTTTTTATTCATTTCCATATGTTTGTGACCTGTTCCTGTGCTTTTTTATTTCGCTGTGCCTTTTTTTCCCCCACCCTTCTGTCCAGTATGAACATCTCTTGCTTCAAACTAGAACCATCATCTCTTGTTCTGTAGCTGGGCACGTAAGACCCTTGCTCTTTGTTCCCAGTAAAAGCCTGTCAGGAATTGGAAGGTGGATTTAAACATCTCTCCAAAGCTTTATCTTCAGTATAATCAAGCTCCATTGCCTCAGCTTCTCCTCACAGAACAGATTCTCCTGCCCCTGGACCATTTTGGTTCCCCTCCACTGAACTCCTTCCAGTTTACCAATATCTTTCTTGCACTGAAGGAGCCAAACCTGGAAAAAATTTGAAGTAAATAATGATTTCCATCTATCCACTCACCATGCCCTTTTTAATCCAGCTGTCAGCCTTCACCATGGCCAAGGGGCACTGCTGATCTCTGCTTAGTCCACTGGTCATTAGTTCCTCTGGCTCATTTTCAAAGCTCTTAGCTTTTAAACAGCTCTTAGCAGGGAGTTTAGTTCAGTTCATGTGCAAGAATTTTTTTTCAAGATGACATTAATTTACTTCTAAAAGATCCCCTCTTTATGCTTTAAGAGGTGGGGTTTTTTTTAATGCTTCATTCAAAAGGATGAGTAATCATGGCTAAAACATTTCGACTGGTTTTCCTTCAGGCCTGTGCTCAAATACATGAGCAGAGCACCTGTTTCATCTTTCCTTGACATCCTCTCTGGGCCATGTCTCTGATTTTGTGTTTCTCCCATGACACCAAGGAGTTCTAGAATAGGGAAAACAAAGAGTTTTTACCTTGGACTTAAATGTGCTTTGTTTTTGTCCTGCTCCTAGTGCCTGTGCCATTAATTAGGCAAAACAGCAAGGAAGTGCTTCTTAGAAATGTATATATGTGCCTTTCCAGGGAGAAAAAAGAGCACTAGGTAATGCTGTATGTGTCTTATCATGGTAAGTGTTAAAAAGGGCAAGTAATCCATGTCAATAATGAGTTTTCCTGTCAGTGCAGCTGAGCACACACCATGTGTAAAGCCCAGACTTCCACCCTGCCACGCCACTACAAAAGAATGTTCCTTCCCTTCTCAGGCTTGGTCAAGAAAATTACTTCAGGAATAGAAATGAATTATATAAGGCTGTACCCTGGCCATCTGACAATCTTACATCTTCCCAGTAGGCACAGCACTAACTTTATCCCAGCACAGCGCCCGGGCTAATATGAGTCATCTGATAACCTCCTCATTGTGCACCGACCTCAACCTTGGACCAAAATAAACAGAAATTAAATTACAAACCTATACTTGGTGCTCTCACACTCCCCTCGGTGTCTCTGAGGCTCTGGGCAGTGTGGCAGACTCGGAGGCTTCTCTTTCTTCCCATCCGGCCGTGGCGAAACGGGAGCCGAGTCCCAGAATGTGTTTTGTGTGTCCTTTAAAGAGCCTGCTCCTGTTTTCAGCGGGCTCAGCACTTATTCTGCCATGCTCCCTGCAGGTGAATTGCTTCAGGCTGATGCTGAGCAGGCAGGTGTTGTCTGTGGTGTGAGAAAAACATCCCTTCTTCCTCTGAAGGCGAGCCCTCGGCTCTGATACCTCCTTCCTTTCCCGGGTCGGGTGGGGAAGATTCCTGTAGCTTCACAGCCTTTTGCCATCCTCCCTTCCTGAAAGGCAGATGCAAGTTGGGCATCTCCAGGAGGAGCAAAGGGCATCTGGGATGCCCATCTTGGGAGGGTTAGTAGGGCATGGGGCTGAGGCAAAGGGAACCTCAGCTCCACCGCTGATGGGCTTCGTGTCTTTGGGTACTCACCTTTGTCCCTGTCTCCAGAACAGGGCCCATCTCTGAGGCTGGCCTGTTCCAAGGCTGTGTGCTTTTCAGGGAAGCATCCAGGGTTTAGGGGTTTGTCTGGAGGAGATTTCAGTGGGGATAACTTAGGGAGAATGCTGAGCATCCCTGCAGCAGAGCTAGGACTGCTCACCCCCTAACACCTCGATTTAAAGCTCACTGAGCTGTTTTCTGTGAGTAAATTATAGAACAAATTCACCTCGGCCTCTGGAGCCATCCAGTCCTGATTTCTCTTGAGATAAATATTTGAAACTTCACAGTGATGTGAATTCCTGTTATTCTACAGTCTCTCTGAACTGTTTGCCTTAAGCTAAGCCCCCTTCCCCAAGTTCTTGACTTCATCACTCATTTGTTCCCTGCTGTCTGCAATCACTAAATCAAGACAATAACCCATGAAGAGAGAACAGTGATTGCAACACTTTCTAAGGTGCAGTTCCAGATGCCTTGTGCAAAAGCTCCCTAAGTGGTTCAAGAACACTTTCATGCATAAATTTGCAGGGACGTGTGTTTCTACAACCAGTGAATAATTCTGTTAACAAGCAGAGCCTTGCAACCAAACATGTGCCATGTAAACGTGCCCAGGTACACTGAGAGACTTGTACAAAGCCTGCACTTATTTGGCTTAATAACTCCCCACGTGTCTGGGCAGAGTAAAGGGGGCTCTGACAGCAATCCTGAAGGTGAGTCAAAAAGTTTGGGTGGAAGGCATTGCTGAAACATGGAATTATCATGTCTGAGGTGACCCTTAAGAATAGGGACTTGCACACAGTTCCAGCAAACTTTCAGCACTCAGTCTGGCATGACTGAATATAAAACAGAAAAGATGGTTCTGTTCTTAGAGCCTACCCACCTAATTTGTACCCAAACTACCCTGGAATAACAGGATTCTTTCATCTGAACCATTCAGGCTTAATAGACCTTTTGTTTTACATGAAGCCTGAGGCATTCACCTCCCGTCACTCCACTGGTGAAGTGTTTTACCTCCTTTATAACTTGATCAGATGATCTTTGTACTCAGCACAGCGTTTCCTCTAAAGTCAGTCAGTTTGGGAACATTTATGCACCTTTTTTCTTTTAAAAAAGGATCAGTTATTCAGAAGAGCATTAACTTTGAATGTCCAAAGTCAGGCACTTGACAGTGGTCTTGACTAGTGGTAAGAACCTGTTTGGAAAATCAGGGCTTCCTTTCTTCAACACATACCAAAAATACACAAACACAGCAGTTCCCCGTGGAAATGGAATAATGAGCTCGTGCTCGTCATTATGAATTCCAAGCTTCTCTGGAAGGATCATTCTTTGTGTCTGGGATGACAATCTGAACTCGAGGCCCAGTGTAGTGCCTCTGTAATAAGAACAGAAGGGGGAAAAAAAAAAGTCTCTTTTGTCTTTTTGTTTTGGGTTTTGTTGTTGTTATTTGGGGGTTTGGTTTGGTTTGGTTTGTTCTGTTTATTTATTTTTTTTCCCCCCAGTGGAAACAGTGGTATGTTTCCTAAGAAATAGATCAAAGAGTGGTTTGGTTGGAAGGGATTTTAGATTCTCTCATCCCAACTGCCCTGCCGTGGGCAGGGACACCTTCCACTGTCCTAGGTTGCTCAGAGCCCCATCCAAGCTGGCCTGGGACCTGCTGCCCCACAGAAGGTGCCCAGGAGGCTGGAGGAGCAGCAGGAGATGATGCTCTTGCATCTGCCAAAGGGAGTGGAGAGCAGCCCGATCCTTGCGGTGCTCCTGTGGGATATTGTGCATCCCTGCCTGGGAGAGAGCTGGCTGCTGATGGGCTAATCTGTGCAAGAGCCCTCCTCAGGGGGGCTTGGGGGGTGTTTTTCTTGTTTGGGGAGCACACAGAGAGAGTTTTGCTGGGCTACAATGGTCTCTACAGGTGCCGCAAAGGCCTCGGCGCTTGCAGAATTATCTCGGAATTATCGGTCACTTTGGGCTCACAAAAATAGATGGGAGCCTTAAGGCTCCACTCCAATAGCTGGCTCTGATGACAGCTCAAAATGCCTCACAAAATGCTATTTCTGTCCTGAGCTGATCTATCTTTTTTTTTTAATTATTATTCTTAAATATTAATAGCAGTATCTCTCCAAAAGGTATGAAGTTCAGAATTCCACACTTCCCAATCATTAGCCAAGCCATTCCTCATGTTTAGGTGCTGGTTTGTGCTTAAAATGGCTGAAGAGCTCTTCTCAGCAGGGTAAAAACCTGCAGGATTGGGACCACTCTCCTTGGGTGAAATGATTCCCCTGGGGAAAAATGCCGGAGGAGCTGTTCCTGAGAACCTACTGGAAATGAGAGTGGTTCTGTTTGCTTTTAAGGGCCCAGAATACTTTGTTTATTTTTAGATGTCTGGCAGTGAATCTGGCTGCTTTGGGGATGCTTAAGCTCTTCGGAGAATCGAGGGAGGTTCCCTGTTTTTTCCCTCCGATGTGAAGATGCCAACAATAGTTGTGATCACACAGACCTGTCAGCTTGGTTGTGCCTGCCTAATTGACGGTGTTAGCCTGATAAAAGGCTTGTTTGCAAATACTCAGTTCTCAGGGTTTGACCTGCCTGTTGCACAGACAGGATATAACAGGAAAAGGTTAGGAGGTTATATATATATATAATTTTTTTTTTTTTTTTTTTTTTTTTTTTTTGCAAAGAAAGCCTCTTTCCTAAAATCAGGGGCTACTCAACTCAGAGGTCTAGAAAGGGTTAATATATGATGATGTGCACAAGCAGAAAGTGTAATTTCTGGTTTTTTTCAGGGCTGTGAAACCGAAACAGGACAGTACCTTAATAGTAAACATTCAAAACCAATCTCCATGAGAATTTTGAGGCTCCTCTTCATCTTTTAACAAATAATTTAGGGGTTTCCCCACAGAGGTTTGTTGACTCCAGTTGGAGCAAAATCAGAAAGAAATGTCATTCTGAACTGCAGCAACTAGTTTGAAACCCTGCTATGGGAAAGGCATTATGCATTTTTCATAGAAAGCAATAAAATATTAATTCCTTTTAGTGACTTAGATGAGCACTATAAAAAAAAAAAAGTATTAGATCTGGGGCAAAAGAATTGCATTATTCAACCACATCCTCTTCATTACGTGTTATTAAAATAAGATGTTCGATATTTTGAGAGGAAAAAGGCTTTTATAGTTCTGGTTATTAGAGTAAAAAGTTAAAATTTCTTCAGTCTTGGGAGAGAGAACAGAGCCTGAAGGAGATGTTCCCCCTCCTTTTTTTTTTTTTTTTTTCCCTAAGGAAATAAGCATCAACATTATAATTAAGGAATTTTGTCTGACACCTTTATGGGCACATTCCCTGTGCTGGAACAGCATTTTACAAGACTGTTCATCAGAAAAGCCTCCAGCAGAGTCAGAGCCTGGCATGTCAGGCTCCCTCCAAGTGATCCTGAAAGAGGTTACAGGGATTCCACCAGCCAAGGAAAGCTGCTCCCATGCCTGTCCCTCCAGCAGTACCTAAGTTACTATATAAGGCTCCTCCTGAGCTCAAGATTGTGGGATATTTGTCCCTTGCAATCATAACCCATTAAGTGTTGACATCTTCACAGCAAGCCTTGACCTGGCAAGGCTGCACGAGGTTAATTTTATGTACATCACATTAAATTCTGAAGGGTGGTTCAGGAGTGTCCCTGGTTTATTTTATAGGCAGCTTGAGCCTGTTCAGGGTTTTAGTGGGTTTTTTTTTATTTTATTATTTTTTTTTTATTTTTAAAAAGAGTGGTGCTGCAGTTGCTCCTCCTCACAAAATGGTTTGGCAGCCATCAGGAAACTGCTGGATGTGAGTGGATGAGACAGCTCCAATAGGAGAGATGTCATGGAAAAAGTGTGATTCATTGCTTTGAACCGTGCACAGAGCTTCAATACTTGGCGTAATTTGGTGCTAGGTGCCAAACTACATATCTATAGTTTGACACTTTGGAGGGAGTGCTTTTATTTTTTCCTTTGCTCTTGCTGACCCCCAAACTCTTCCTCCCCTTTTGAGGAGCCTTTCCTGTGTGTCTCAGGTTGATCATGTTCCAGTGCTGTGGATGTGTTCTGCAAGCAGCAGCTGGAGCTGGGAGGAAATCCCCTTTCCCCGGAGCTCCTTTACCCTCAAAGTCGTTTTACAGCAAAGTTTTTCCCAGATCTGCTTCCCAGATTAGCACGGAAGGCTTTAGGCTGCATCTAGCACTTAAAACTGTGACTCTGCCAAGCTCCAGATCTTGAAAAAGCCTAAAACTGGAGGGCAGATCTGCAGGGTAACTCTGTTCCATGTTGAACATGCACTAAAGTGTAGCTCAGTGGTGATGAGTCCATAGGAAGGGAAGTGTAAAGGGTTTTGTTTCCTATATAATGTACATTTTAAGCACCTGGTGACACTGTAGAGCTGATAAAACAAGGCAGGCAACATTCCCTGCCCTATCCCCTTCCAGTGAGCCAGCCTTTTCATCATAAAAGGGAATAAATTTGGTCAGACAGGATTTGCCTTTGGTAAATTCATGCTGGCTTCTCCCAGCCACCTTCTTATCCCTCCTGTGGCTGGAAATGGCTTTGGGCAGGATTAGCTCCGTAGCCTTGGCAATCTCCAGCCTTGAAAATGGGTCTGGATTTGCCTCTCCGACCACAGGAACCTCTCCTTGCTCACCATGACCTGGAGAGATGATGGGAACTGGCCTTTGGATGGCATTGGCACTTCCACCAGCACCATAAAAAAGCTGATTCCACAGCCTTGTGTGTGACCAGCTGAGTTCCAGGTTCCCTAACTTGATACTCCTCTGTTGTGGATATTGCTCTGCTATTTGGTTGTGTCCTAAGAGGCCCCAATTTTGCTGAGGACAACTATCCAAAAAACCCCAAAACAACCCCCCCCCAAAAAAAAACAAACCCAACAAAATACCAAAAAACCAGTGAGCTTCAGACTTTTTCTTGTCCTTTGTCCCCATCTCCCCTGTCTCGTTGAGCAATGGGGTCATTTGTGTATCAGCTTTCTGTTTTCTGCCTGTTTATTTACGGAGCCCATTCCCAGTGCCCTGAAATCTGCAAAAATCAGAACTTGTGGCTCTCCAGCGGTCCCCAGAAAGTCCAGGAGAGAACACAGATGACTTTGCATGGGTAATTCCTGTCCCACATTTTTCATCCTCACCTTACCAGTGACTCTCATGGTTTTTATTCAGCTTCTCTGCAAAGCCCCACTGATTTTCAGCAGTTTTCATGCAGGGGAGGGGGAGGCTCGTGTTACATCTGCTCCTTATTGCTTCGTATTTCAAGACTGACTTATTGCTCCAGTGGTCAAGAAGAGGGGAAGTTATTTCTGTCCTTTATAGCAATTAAGTTGGGAGGACTGTGGGAATGGAATTAGTCTGTGTGCTGGTTTTTGTATGTCAGGCTCCTCTGTTGAGTTTTAATTAAGTTTAGTGTCTGTTTGGTCTGTATTCAGTAATGACAGTCCCAAAATACTGTCACTAAGCTCAGTGATCATACTACTGTTATCCTCAAGGACTCTGCTAAAGCCTTCTCTGCCCTAGCTGGAAGGTTTCTTGTTGATCTTAAGACTGCTCAAATAAGATTTTTTTTTTTTTCATGTTTCTTGTCTACCTCGGGGCTAATTTGCTTGCTTGTTTTTATTTGGAAAGCTGCTGCTAAAACAAACAAAGGGGGGAAGAAAAAAAAAAATGGTTTGGCTGTCTCCGAAACAAAGTTGGTGGAAAATGTTTTGCTTTGCCTGTCAGAAACGATTACACTCATTTTGCTACAAAGCTCTACTACTTCTTGAGCAGAGACAGAAAACTTGGCAGGGAGGCTGCTCTGACGTCACGGTGTGCTGCTTCTTTGCCATCCTTGAAGGAATTCACTCGGTGCCTTCCTCCAAGATTTATCTCTTTAGGAGAACTTGTCAGAGATTTACTACTGAAATCCCTGAGGATTTCTCAGACCAGATGTTTCCACATCAGTGGGGGGGATCTTGGCCTTGCTGCTGCTCCTGTCTGTGCAGGATGGATGGATGGATGGATGGATGGATGGATGGGATAACAAACAGGTGGCAGACCTGAGAGCTGTCTCCAGGGCTCTTCGTGCCCACAGGCAGGGCACGGGGGAAGTCGCATCAGAGCAACACCAATCTCATTAAAATCTTCCTCTCTCAGTAGTGACATGCAGTGGTGGCATAAAATAAAGGAGCTCTGTTATGATGCAGGCAACATCTCACCTGTTATGACTCGTAATAAGCAATGCTGAACTGTAACAAAGTTCCACAGTTGGGGTGTTCCTTGTTTGTTTTGTTGCTGCTGCTTGTTTGGGGTTTTGTTTGTTGGGGTCTTTTGTTGTGTTGGTTTTTGTGGGTTTTTTTTTGTTTTGTTTATTTGTTTTCAATAACCTTTAAACAGGCTGCAAGTGCACGTGGCCTTTTGTAAAATCATAGAACAGCCTGGGTTGGAAGGGACCTCAAAGATCATCTCATTCCAACCCCCTGCCATGGGCAGGGACACCTTCCACTGTCCCAGGCTGCTCAGAGCCCCATCCAACCTGGCCTGGGACACTGCCAGGGATGGGGCAGCCACAGCTTCTCTGGGCAACCTGTGCCAGGGCCTCCAGTAAAGAATTTCTTCCTAATATCCAATCTAAACCAGCTTGAAGCCACTCCCCTTTGTTCTGTCACTACATGTCCTTTTAAATAGTCCCTCTTTGCATTTAAAGGGTCCTTGGTTGGGCTACTTTAATTAAACAGATGCTTTCTTCTTCCACATACCCTTACACAGGACACAAGGCACTCAGGTGGATTGTTAACTGGACCACTTAGGAGAACGTTACAGGATCCCTTACAAGGCCAATACCACTTATTTCTCTTTCACAAGTCCAGCTCCAAATCCTCACTTTGTTAATATTAGCTGATAGTGCTGATGGGTTGTATGGCATCAGTCCCTCAAACCTCCTTTGCATCAGATGCACGCACACACAAATCCACTGCAAAACTTCCTGCTGCAAACACCACTGGCTAAAAATCTGAGAGGTGCCACCAGCAGCCTGTGCAGCCTCCTCTCAGCCCAGGACTCCTGGCAAGGGCTTCCTGAACCTGGGCTGAAATGCTTTCCCTCACTGTGCATTTGGGAGCACCAGGGGGGCTGGGTGGCACCACTTGTGCACAAATGCAGATGGGCCAAATGCCACAGCGGAGTTTTCAATGATTATTTGTCATTTTTGGAAATAATGCCCCTGCCTTGTGTGCAGGTGGGGCTCTGCTGCAATATTTTGGGTTTGGGATGAGCTGAAATGAAACAAAAGGATCAGGAGCTGGAGGGGATGGGAAGTGAGGAAGGATGGAAAGAGTGAACTGCAAGGGCTGAGAGAACACAGACAATGCCAGCAGGAGGGTGGGACGTGGGCAGGAGCCAAGGCACAGGATGGCAGGATAAACACTTGGGACCAGCTCAAGGACTGCAGGATGGAAATAAATTAAAGGATGGATATTGAATGACAGAGTGCAGGAGCAAAAGGGGTTGAGCAGACCCAAAGGAGGACAAAGTCCAGCTGAAGGGTGAACAGGGATCTCAAAGTGCATCTGATACTGCAGGACCTGACACAGTGTTTGTACAACTCAGGAATCTGAAGGTGCCTGACAAGTAGTTGTGAAACCCTCCATCATTTTCTGGGGATAGGTCTGCATACTGTTGTTATTTTCTATCACATTTATTTGCTCACACAGCACAGAGTTGTGCTGTGAACCTAAAAACTGTGAACCTAAAAACTGTGAACCTAAAAACTGTGGCTGTCAGACAGGCCAGGAAGTTTTTCATATGGTGATAAACAGAAACCTCTAAGTCCCTGACATACATCTACAGGGTCTCTCTGTGAAAGGCATCTTAAAAAAACCCAACATATTTACATGGGAAATACTTAAGGGATTTAGAAATAGAGGTTTTAAAAAAAAGGTTTAAAAGTTACTCGTTTGTAGATAGAAGCTTGGGGAACTTGTTTTCAATTTTAGTTTTCTGGAAACCCAAGACACACAGTGTTAAAGGCACTTTACAGAGGTAAATCACTGAAAGCTAGGAAATACTTGCACGAAAGTTTCTAGCACAACCTGCTTTCCCTTCCCCTTCTCCCTTTATTTCCAGTCTTGTGGCAAAATCTTTAGTTACACCAGGGCATGATTTTCCCAGTACAGGAACCTGTCCTTATTCAGTGTTCAGAAAAGACAGAATTCCAGGAATACTCCAGGGTGATGCAGTGAATGAGGCTGTCACCTTCAACTGGGAATGTGAAAGCCAGTGTTTCATTTCCCACATTCAGTGAAATCACTCCTCTTTCCCACCCTAAGTGTGTCTGGCGTTTCGTGAAATGAAAGGGAAGCATTTCAGACCCACACCTTCACTCGGGGCAGAATAAAGAGGCTGAAGGCACCAAAGAACATCTGATGCCATAGCAGTTGACTGCTGTGATGGCTGGAAGGATGTTCACAAACACCCTTCAGCTTTGCTCCTGTTTTCTGGAAGCCAAACAAAGCAGGGGAGCTCCTGTTTCCGAGTGGTGTGCCTAGCAGCTCCAGCTGATTCTGCCTCCCTCCCCTGTTCAGCACTCTCATTTATAGATTTATGGCTCTGAGTAAGTGGGGAAGTATGAAGTTGGCTGTAATTGGTACTGTGCATAAGTGTAAATTACCATTTCAAATGGGGATGCTCTGCCAGCTATTACATTTTATTTCTTTTTTTTTTTTCTTTTTCTTTTTTTAATTTCCCTGCCTATTGCTCTTTTTAGACCACAGGGACTTACTTTGAGAGCGTGGAATATTTTGGCTCCTGGGGGATGAATTCTGCCTCAGGGCCTCCAGGCTGTGGGAGGTTACGTTGTGCCTCTCAGGCTGCACGCTGAGGTGTCGATGGATGATTTCAGAGGTGTTTTGATCACCAAAATCTGCTGGAGGTGTGGAGGGCTGTTTGGTTTTCTTCTTGTTTCTTTGTTTGATGTGGGTATTACAAGATGTCACACAAGCAGAGCATCTCTAACTGTTCTCCTGGTTGCCTGGTGCCTTCTCCTTGCGAGCCAGATGGTCAGGCAACACCTTCAGTGCTCACTGGGCAGGCTGCAGTCCTGACAGGATTCTTGGAAAAGGGACATAAAAAGTGCTTTGATACTGGGAGCCACTGGCCTTCAAGGAAGTGAAGAAGTCAGAGAGGAGGAGAAGCTCCATTATCTGGGAAAAGGAGCTGATTGTGGAAAGCAGAAGACAGGGGCAGCCCAGAAAGCATGAAGGAGAGAATTGGCAAGCTCAGGAGAAGGTGGGGTGACTGGGAAACTCAGAAAGGGAGGGAGTGGGTAAGAAGCTCTGCATGTGCAAGACTCAGATCCAGATTCCCACTTGGGGTATCTTGGTTTCACAGTGCTTATCCTGAGAGTCTCTGAATTTGGCTTTCCTGAGAAAATCCTACACAGGCATGATTTTGTGGCAGCTGCAGTGCTGAGCACATCAAACCCTGCCAAAGGGAGCTAAAGAGAATCCAAAGGGTGGCAGCGTTACCCAAAATGCCGAGCCACCTCCAGGGGTGTGTAAGACATCCCAAAGAAAGGTTTGGCTGATTGGAACTGAACTGCTGTGCTGCAGATTGAAGGTGGCTGCAAGGACCAGGCTTGGGAGGACAGTGTCCCTCCAGCTTGTGGAGTAGGATGGGAACCCAGAACCAGGCTTCCCTGTGAGCTAGTGGCATGTTTTCAGGGGCAGACCCAGCAGCCAAACCTCTCTGTCATGGTCCAGCACTGTGGCTTTCAGCAGTGCTGCTCCGGGGTCACCTCCTGCCCCTCCCTCCACATCTCCCACTGCTGTTCCTCTCCAGCTTTGCAAACTGTGTGCCATTGGGAGCTGCTGGCCCAGCAGGATCCGCAGGGAGGCTGAATGGTGGCAGCTGGCATCTCCTCTTAATATAGAAGTGAGGGTGGGGCTGCACAGGCACTGTGGTGCAGAGCACTTGGGGAACAGCCTGCGCGCTAAAAAGGAGTTGAGTTGCACGTTGCAAAGGCTTCTGGATTTAATACCGAGACTGAAGCGCAGGGTAAGGGCACAGAGGGAAAGACAGGGGCTTCTGAGGGGCTTCCAGGAGCGAGCAGAGGCGGAGTGGAGCAGCCTGAGTGCCTGCTCAGGGGTGGGCTGTGGTGGGAAGGGATGGCTGGGTGGGACTGCCCCTCAGCTCCTTCACAGATTCACAGCAGTCTGTGACACTGCTCACTCAGACCAGAGCTGTGGCAGCAAAAATGTCTGTGGGGAGGGCTGGAAAATCATCCTGCTAACGGTGGTGGAGCTCCCCACGTTGTCCCTGCTATGCTCATTTAAACCCAGCACAGGGTGAGCTCAAGTCACAAGCAGTGTAGACATGCCCTGTATCCTCTTAGAAACCTTGGGAGCTTTTCCATCCATCCCTCTCAAAAGCTGTTTTTAGAGGGTTTCTCAATAGTTAACCATGCAAATGAATAAATCCTAATTATGTTTCGAATAATCCCAGGGAAGGATAATTCACTGTAATAATTGAAAAAGAAATTTCAGCAAGAAGCATTTTACTATTACAAAGGTAAGCATCGATTCATTGATTTTATTTTTTTTTTAAAGGTGTATTCTCTGGGCAGTTGTTTTTCCTTACCCCAATTACGTATAATATGGAACAAAAATACTCTTCTTTGTGCGACAGCCATCTTCACATAAGGGAAAAATAATATGCTTCCTTTTGCAACAGCCATCTTCAGTGCTAATGAGTGAGAAAGGAAAAAAGGTTTAAGTGACATTTAAATCATATTCACCTCCTTGCTGAGGACAGAGCCAAACAAGGCAGCCACAGTCAGCTGGTCCAAATGTCCAGAACTGGGTAGTGCCAGCCAGTTTGGAGGAACTGGGAGGAGGGGTGAAGAGGGGAATGTTTTCCTCCAGATCTGTGCTGCTATGAGAGAGTGTAGGCTAAGCACATGGCCTGCAGCCAGCAAAGGCATCAGATACTATGATGATAAAAGCCTGGTTAATAATATTTAGCACTGACAAAGGGCTTTCAAGGGAAAGACAGACACTTGCCCTGGGAAGGATGGAAGCAGAGAACTCACCTGTTAGCCCCATTTTCGGGTTATTTCAGGAGAAAGTACACGGTCGTGAGTTTCCCTAGGCTTTCAGAAGCTAAGTGTGACATGGATGGAGCAAGCCACAGGTTTCTAAAGCCAAAAGAGCTGGTGGTCTGCCTCTGAAATGCAGATTTGGCTCCCCAGGAGACCTAGTGCTGTGCGGTGATTTAAAAAAAAAAAAAAAAAAGGTAAAAAAAAAAAAAAAAAAAAAAAGAGCAAGCTCACCTGTTCGGTACCTGGGAGAAGGGGAAAACTCCATCCCTTACAAATAAGAGGAGGGAAACCGCACTGCCCCGTGTCTTTCCCCCAGTTGCACTGCCCGCCGTGACAGGTTGAGTCCATCTGCGGAGGATGGTCCGGTGGCAGCGCCGCGCCTGCATCACGGCAGTGACATTTACAAATGGAGGTCCGCGGGCCACAGGCACGGAGCGCCTGGCTCAAGGTCAGCCCCAGCCTGCGGCAGGGACGGGAGCGGCGCCGAGCCCCGCCGGGTCCCACGGCTGAGCCCTGAGCGCTGCGGGACAGCCCCCCACGCGTGGGTTTGGCCGCAGGGGCAGGGTTCCAGGGTGGGGAGGTGGGGGAAGAGGGGCGGGGGCGGTGCCGCCCCTGGGACGAGCTGTTGCGAGGCTGCCCGACAGGAGAGCTGCGCCGGGGTGTCCGTCCCCCCAAAATCCGGCTGCTGCCGGGGAGAGGTGGGGCCGAGCATCCCCTGCCCGCGGGTGCGCGCATCCCTGAGCGGTGTGTGTGTGTCTGTGTGTCTGTGTGTCTGTGTGTGTGTGTCTGTGTGTGTGTGTGTGTGTGTGTGTGTCTGTGTGTGTCTCGCCGTGCCGGGTGCGCGCATCGCTCCATCCCTGAGCGCGCCCGTGCTGTGTCTGCGTGTCCGTGTTTCTCTGTGTCCGTGTGTCTGCGTGTCTCCGTTTCCGTGTGTCTGCGTGTCCGTGTGTCTGTGTGTCTCCGTGTCCGTGTGTCTCCGTGTCCCTGCGCGTGCCCGTGCGTGTCACACCGTGTGCCCGCGCCCCTCCCTGTCCCCGCCGTGTGTCTGTGTGTGTGTGAGAGCCGCGCAGAGCCCGCCGTGCTCCGGCAGGAGCCGCTCCGGGAGGAGCCGCGGCCGGCCCGGGGCGCAACAGGCGGATGGCGGCGGGGTCCGGGCGCTGAGGGCGAGCGGAGCGGGCGGGATGCGGGCGGAGGAGCCGCTGGCTCTGGCGGCCCCGCGGGCGGGCGAGGCGGAGGCGGAGGCGCCGGGCGAGGAGCGGAGCGGCGGCGGCGGCAGCTGCTGCAGCAGCGAGCGGCTGGTGATCAACATCTCCGGGCTGCGCTTCGAGACCCAGCTGCGGACCCTCTCCATCTTCCCCGACACGCTGCTGGGCGACCCCAGCCGCCGGGTGCGCTACTTCGACCCGCTCCGCAACGAGTACTTCTTCGACCGCAACCGGCCCAGCTTCGACGCCATCCTCTACTATTACCAGTCCGGGGGGCGGCTGCGCCGGCCGGTCCATGTGCCCCTCGACATCTTCCTGGAGGAGATTCGCTTCTACCAGCTGGGCCAGGAGGCCATCGAGACCTTCCGGGAGGACGAGGGTTTCATCCAAGAGGAGGAGAAGCCCCTGCCCCAGCACCACTTCCAGCGCCAGGTCTGGCTGCTCTTTGAGTACCCCGAGAGCTCCGGGCCGGCCCGCGCCATCGCCATCGTCTCCGTGCTGGTCATCCTCATCTCCATCGTCATCTTCTGCCTGGAGACCCTGCCCGAGTTCCGCCAGGAGCCCAAGGGCGCCCAGCCTGGCTTCGGGGAGGCGGCACAGCTCGGCGACGAGGCGCTGCTGCTGCCGCCGCCGCCCCCGAGCGGGACCCCGCCGCCCCTGCGCCCCGCCGCCGGAGCCGGCCCCTTCTTCACGGACCCCTTCTTCCTCATCGAGACCCTGTGCATCATCTGGTTCTCCTTCGAGCTCCTCGTGCGCTTCTTCGCCTGCCCCAGCAAGCCCGAGTTCTCCCGCAACATCATGAACATCATCGACATCGTGGCCATCATCCCCTACTTCATCACCCTGGGCACCGAGCTGGCCCAGCAGCAGCAGCAGAAGCAACAGTCCGGGGGCAGCAGCAACAACGGGGGCCAGCAGCAAGCCATGTCCCTGGCCATCCTCAGAGTCATCCGCCTGGTCAGAGTCTTCAGGATCTTCAAGCTCTCCAGGCACTCCAAGGGGCTGCAGATCTTAGGGAAGACTCTTCAGGCCAGCATGAGGGAGCTGGGCCTCCTCATCTTCTTCCTCTTCATCGGGGTGATCCTCTTCTCCAGCGCCGTCTACTTTGCAGAGACTGATGACCCTGACTCCCTGTTCACCAGCATCCCTGATGCTTTCTGGTGGGCAGTGGTGTCCATGACCACCGTGGGCTACGGGGACATGTATCCCATGACCATTGGGGGCAAGATTGTGGGCTCCTTGTGTGCCATTGCAGGGGTGCTCACCATCGCCCTCCCCGTCCCTGTCATCGTGTCCAACTTCAACTACTTTTACCACCGAGAGACTGACCACGAGGAGCAGTGCCAGTACACCCACGTCACCTGTGGCCAGCAGCAGTCACCCTTCTTTGAGCCCAAGAAGGGGGACAGCAATCAGTCTCTCAGCAAATCCGAATTTCTGGAGGCAGAAGACCTGGAGTCCATGAAATACTCCAACTTCATTCCTCCCAATAACCAGGGTTTCAAAGAGAAGAAGATGCTGACAGAGGTGTGACCAGTTCCGTTCTCCTGGGTCCAGACACGGAGCTGCGAGCTGCTGCACAGCAGCCTGGCCACAGGCAGCTGGATCTATTCAGCATTTACATGCCAGACTGTGAATTGTGATACCGTAAACAGAATGATTGTGATAATGGGCTCTTCTGTCCTGATTTGCCGTTTCTCATTACTGTGTGCAGCCAGAAACGTCCTCGCTTTATTCCGTGGAGTGCAAGCTGTCATCCCCACGCCCCTGTGAATTTCCCTCTCTGCTTTTGAAGACCGCCTTTAGCCCAGCGTTCGCCCTGAGACCGAGCCTTGTTACTGCACCGGCAGAGAAGCCCTCGCCACTCCTTCAGCTGAAGGATCCAGCGGAGTGAACAGTTAAAGGGGCCGCAAACCTCTGGCCCGAGCCGTGCCCTTGGTTCCCGTGCCGGCGGTGCCCTTGGCTGTGGGATCGGTCACGCCTGCCCTGCCATCGCCTCTGAATAATGGAAACGCTGCAGCCAGGGGCTCTGCAGCTGTAGGGGAGAGTCAGCAAGCAGATGCCTGCCTTCTTTTGCAACCCTTGGCATGCTAGAGATCATCCCCTTTTTGGTTTGTGTCTCAAAAAAAAAAAAAAAAAAAGAAAAAAAAGGTGCATAAATCCAAAAGCTCTTTCGCTGCTTGTGACCGTATATACCACGTATCAAAAACAGGCTTGTAGCAATCAACAGGCTTGGGGAAGATTCTCTGTGTTTTGAGCTTATCTCAGCCTTATTTGTGCCAGTGCCCCTGATGCTAATTGGCTTTTATAGTACCAACTTAATCTTCACAGTGGTAAGTGCCTTCCGACACGAGGCGCATTCGAGTAAATTCATTTGTTATCTCCACGCAGTGGCGTTTAATGAGATGTGCTTTATGCCTCAGATACCCAGCTCTGCATTCGGGCATGGCAGAGCAGTTGGCTCCACTGCTTTATTTTATTTTTTATTTTTTTTCCACTGAGCATTGGTATAGCTGAGGGAAGTTTGCGTGGTGGTGTTATTTTGTCGACAAGGCTGAAAAATTCCCAGCACGGGGAAGCTGCATCCGTGCTGTGGGAGGATCTCGCTGGTCTAACGACTCACACGGGCAGAAATTGCCCCAGGGTAAGTGTGTTAACGTTTGAGGCTGAGGTTACAAACTTCCCTGAGCTATCTGCACAAACCCAGCGGTTTCAAACGAGGGGAGAAGCAGCCAGCCTGGAAGGGACGCTTTTGCTGTAGGACTGATCCAGCCAGAGCTTGGTGTTTCGTGGATGGAAGGGACAGCAGTGTTTTTTGCACTGGGTTTTAGGAGAGCAGCGTTTGTCAGCAATGCAAGACATGCATAGCTTGGCCTGCAGTGCTGGGTTTGCCAAGGGACAAGAGATTTCTATCTTAAGAGGCACATTTTGCTTCCCAGATCATTTATTTAATTAGTCTTCAGTCAGCTCTGCCTTACACCTAACTTTGAAGTGTTTCAACTGCTGCCAGCAGGTGAAAAGGGGGGAATGGATGCTTTCAGATTCTACTGGCAAATTTTTCTGTGAGGAAAAGCCTTTCTTGTTTTAAATCTAAGTGTATGTTTTGCATTCACGTGCCTGCATGTGTATGAAAGCAGAGGCAGCCATTAATGCCTTGCATCATCCTGTATGATATGCATATTAGAGTGTACTACATATTGCATGGAATACATAAACCAGACATAATATCAAGGTGCAAAATACACAGAATGCATTTTATGTATATATAATGCTTTTCAGCCATGAAGCTAAGAATTCTAAAGGCATATCATAGAATGGCCTGGGTTGGGAGGGACCGAAAAGATCATCTGATTCCAGCCCCTCTGCCGTGGACAGGGACACCTGCCACTAGATCAGGTTGCTCAGAGCTCCATCCATATACTTTAATATAGTCAGAACTGGCTGTGAGATGGGATCTGTTTGCATCTTCATTACCCTGCCTGTTTTCAGTCATCTTGATATATGGCTCTGTGCCTGCAGTGCTTTTATTGTGGCCTCCCCTCACCTGGGCCCTGGTCACATGGTTGAAGTTGTTTGTGCAAATCCTGACCCTGCTCCATTTCTCCAGAGCCCTGTTGCCCTCTCCGAGGTTTTTAGCGTGCTGGGATCTCCCGTGGGGTCAGCACACAACCATTATGTGAAAATCTCCGTTCTCTCCCTCGCTGAAATCAGGATGAAAATGCCACTTGTGCCGGTCTGGGAGATGCAGGCGTGGTGTGGTGAGGGCTCATAGCTCAGAGGAGTGTGCCTGAATAATGTAGAATTTCTCTTGGCTTTCTCGGGATTGAGGCAGAGGTTTGTGGAGCTCTGGGCCTTGGGAGCCATTCTGCATCCCTTGGAGAGTGCAACCAGCTGGTGGGTAAGTTGTGCTGGTGAATGAGTGGGACTGAGGGAGGATCAGCACCGTGGCATCTCTGTTGATTTTGTCTAAAAGAACCTAAGTCCAGGTCATTGAGTTTATTCAGTAAAAAGCTGGTGTTGTCCTTAGTTGTGTTTCAGGGTCACTACAACGAAATCTTTACTGTGAGGGCAAGAGAGGGACTTCCCTTCAAATCTCCCATTGCTGGAAACCAGCAAAAGAACCTGCTGTTCAAGAGGGGTGTTCCAAGGCTGCTGCCCTGTCCTAGCAGAATGCCCATGTTTGGGGATATTTTAATGCCTGAGTCTATCAGCTGATAGAAGTTTCCCCAAAGCAAGATATAAAAAACCTCAGGTTAAAACATGAGTTCAGGAGGAGTCATGGGACACACGCCGAGCCTGCCTCAGAAAATTCCTGTGCTCCTTTCTTCCCTCGGGCCTGGCCCCGTTGCCCCTGCCAGGCAGGAGCCTTCCCTGCTCAGAACAGGTTGTTCTCCTGACCAATATAACAGGCATCAGGGCATGGAGTCTCTGGAGGAATTCAGCAGTGAGTTTCTAGTGGGTTTTAAAAGTCTCCAAACAGACACGGGGCGTTGCATACCCAAGGTGCGAAGGACTTGTGTTGTAAACAGGCAGCTTTGTGCAGATTTTGTGATCCACAGATTTTAATTTCTCCCAAGAAAGCTCGTGGAAAAATGTGCAAAGCAGGAGTGGTGTTTGTTCCCTGGGCTTTCTGTGTTAGAGCTATTGAGAAATGCAAAAAGCCAAGAGAAGCGTGGAAATTGTAACCTTGGGAGTCATTTGGGCGTGTAAATCCTTCTGTAAGCACCTCCTGAACTGCAGTGAAGTCCCAGAGTCATCAATAATACCATATATTCTAGAGCTTGTGGAATTTGACATTTTTATTAAGGTTTTGTGGTTTGTTTGGTTTTTTTTTTGGGACTGAGGTGACATAGTGGCACCTGTGCCATCGACTTTACAGAGATCTCGCTGTCACCAGATCACAGAGATGCTCTCAAGAATTTTCCCTCAAGTTCTCAGCCCGCAGCACTCACCCCTGAACGTTCAAAATGCAAATCTGTGAGGTTCTTTCTGCAGCTATTTCCTTCTGAAGGTAGAGCACATCCTTGTGAAGCCAAGGAGGCACCTCCAGGGAGTTGTTTCCATAACAACCTCCCGGACCGTTTCTCTCCTCGCTGTGACTGTGGCTAAAAGCAAAAGCACTCGTTGGATATTTTGTTTTCAGATATTAGCAGCTCATCCTCACCGAGGTTTTCCTCACTTCCTGAAGATGATCCCATCGCCTTGTGTCGTGTACAACTTGTCCTGTCCAACTTCAGGAGGACGACTACCAGCCTTGGAAAGAAGGGAGTGCAAACCTGGAGATGGGCAGAGGTTTTATTTGCACACAGAGGGGTGGAGAGTGTGTGAAGGTACAATCTGAGCACTCAGCCGAGGAGCTGAGGGACAGCTGGCCTGTGGTTGTAGAGTTATCTGGGTGCCCAGTGAATACAAACTAAAGCATCACATGAAAAAAACAGAAATTCCTCTTTCAACAGTCTCACTTAGGAAATAGTTTTGCAGTGGGAAAGTATTGTTCCTTCCTGATCCCTTGGCTGGTTTGTGACAATCAGTTCCCTAGAGAATTTTCCCACAGGATGTTTTGCACCCAATCAGGGCAGGGCAGAAATCATCTGAGGAAGGAAGGAAAAGAATTCTCCTGAGGACACCAGTTTTTTTATCCACCTAAAGGACTGTAAGTGTGAAAGGCATGAAGACCTATTTTGTGATATTTCAAGGCCTGCATTACCCATGGATTCTTGCACTTCCCTCCAAGATGACATTCCTGTTCTGCTCCTGTCTGGAAAATGTTGGAATTCGGGATTTCTGAGCAGTTTTTCTGTTTGGCCCCTTTCATGGATAAAAATTCCCTGCTGCAGCAGCCTTGGGGGTGAAGGTGGCTGGACTGGGTGTTCTCTCCTCGGCCCTCTCGTTCAGGGAACAGGGATCCCTGTGGAGATAAAGAAGAGTGAGCATAAAGGGAATTCAGGGCAGCAAGAGAGAGGGTAAGGACTGAAGTGTCTTCTGTAGAGTGATGGAAAGAACAGCATCAACCCTGAAAGCAAAGGAACAAACAGCTCCAGCATCTGCTGTAGCTGAAATAGGTAAGGCTTCTTTTTGTTCTATGAAATTAATGACTAAGAATTTCTTGAAACTAATGAGGAAGGGTTTCATAATTAAGATTTGCAGCCTAAAGGGAGGATCTGGTTCTAGGTGAAGAAAGAAAGAAAGAAAGATAATTATAAACTACAAAAATATAGTATGAGCCAGATCCTCACCATCTGCTTGATTCAAGCTGGCAAAACTCCTTTTGGTACAACTACCTTGGATTGTATCCCACTTCAATCTGCTGCATTAAGTCAGTGCTTATGTACTGTTTGTTAAACTGCTTATTTTTGTTTGTTCTTTTCTTGAGGTCCTGTTTACGCCAGGGGAGGATCTGTGGATTACAGCAGGAGTTGAACCACAGCTTTCCCAAAAGTGCTCCTCTGACTTGGGTCCAAGTAAGTCTGCAGGGCCCAGCGAAGTGAAGCTTCTCTTTAAAGTTTGTGTTGACAGAAACGAGAGCAGCAGCATTTTGTCTATTTATTTCTTAATGGTGGTAGGACGTGCAGAAATCCACGGGGAGGTTTAAGACTAAAGAAGATCCTGCCCTCTGTGGCAGCCCTGTGAGCACAAGATAGCTCTGTTTGCCTTGCTGTAAATGAAAGCACAGCCTTGAGCTCTTCATCTTGCCCTTTGAAGTTGCACCAGAGACAGATCCCGTTCTGAAGACATTTGTAGCCCTGTTATCAGCAGGTTCACAGCCGAATGCCTGAATCGCAGTCACCTGCTTCACACAGAAGGAGGGGAGCAGGTGTTTGCAGGATGAAAAGGCTTAATCCCCTGATGAAAGGAACCCGTGAATGCTGAGTGTCCTGAGCTGCCACCAGAGACAGTTGGGGAGGAAATTGCCTGCCAGCTTCAAGAAGGAGCTCTTCTTTTGGAGGGTCAGGTCCTGAGTAACACACAAGCCCAGCCAGGGAGATAAATCCAGGAAAGTGGGTTTTTTTTGGGAAAGCAGACAGAGAGTGCACTAATTGTTTTCCAGTGTAGCTTGTGCTGTTAGTACCTGTTAATTCCACGTGCATTCCCTGGGTTTTCCTGTGGTCCAGGGAAGTCTCTCTGGGGCTTGTTGGCTGATGCAGGAGCCTGCATATCATAGCATGGTTTTACACTGTGGGGAACACGTGGCTGTGATCAGAGTGGGTTTTACATTGCTAAAGCATGAACATTCTCTGATAAACCCTCAGCACTGGGAATATCCATGTTGTCTGGAGTGCAGATTAATAAGAGGGGCTGAAGCAATCTTAGTGAAAGGAAAAACAGGATTTACAGGAGGGAAAGTGCTCATCAACTTCCATGGTCACCCTAAATACTGAAGCTCTGTTGACTATTCATTAGAGACAAGATTTGTGGGAAACTTTTGTCTTCACACAAAATATCCCTGAAGGTCTTTGGCTTTATTTTCACTAAGGTGGTATAAAGTTTTGGAAGATCCTTAGTCAAAAAATGCTGTGAATCACAAATTTATCCATTTAATTACCAAATTCGGCTGTTGTTTGTTTGAAGAAAAAAAGAGGCCTCAATTCTGCTCTCTACCCAAGGTTAGATAAATACTTCCTTAAGAATATGAGGGGTACTACTCCTAATTTAAGTGTGAGAGAAGAATCAGGCCCAAAGGAGAGGGCTGTAAATGCAGATGACGAGATGAAATCTCTTCAGGTGTTGCAGATACACATTCCATTCACCTGAAAGCTTATATACAATTTTACACCAACAGAAGGTTTAGCTTTCAGAGTACATAGTGGTGTACACTCCAGCACATATTGGTGCATACTCTTACATTCTTTGGAGGGAAATTAAATGGTATTTTACAAGAAAACTGGAGCATTACCATCTCTTCTTGCTGCTCCTTGATGCATCTGTTGTTTTCAATTAGCTTGATGGCATCCCTTTTCAGAAAGCAGATGCTGCCCTCTTTTACACGGGTGCAATTCTGGAATAACTCCACTGACGTCAGTGAAGTGACTCCAAATTTATCCCTGTTGAAAGCAGAATTGGACCACGGTCCTTTTGTGTGCTCTGGAGCTCTCAGGAAGGTGTGCCATTGTCACACCAGAAGGTGCAGGCGAGTGCCACACTCAGCTCTTTTGTGTCCTTGACATCTCACTCCCATTGCCAGGGCTGGAGCACAATCCAGGCTGCTGAGGGGCTCGTGTGGTCAGCAGGTTCCTCATGCAGGGGGCTGGCCCTGAGTTCTTGACTGCTCTCCCATCCCAGCTTGCCTTGCCTTCCTCTTGCTGGGGTGTTTTCTGCGTGGATACAGAGAGTTTTGAGCTGGAGAAATGTGATTGCAAGTCCTAAGTAATACAGCAGCAGAAAGGTGGCAGAGGTAGACGTGGAGACAAACTCTGCCCCTCCCACAGGTTTTTGCTGTTAGGGCTTACATGAAAATTGCTGCAGTCGTGGTGGGTTGGCTGTGTATCTGCTGGTTTCAGAGTCTCTGTGTTGAGGGAATACTGAGTTTTAAACAGATTGGGCTGTATCTTTCCTGCTCTTGACTCTCTGGATCTTTGCATATGCTGTACAGAAAAATGCCACGTGAGATGGGACGGGTCAGGGTGAATAGAAGAAACAGAGGCGTAGAATCACAGAATGGTTAGGGATGGAAGGGATCTTAAAGATCACCTAGTTCTGTGGCCAGGGACACCTTCCACCAGCCCAGGTTGCTCAGAGCCCCATCCAACCTGGCCTTGGACACTCCCAGGGATGGGGCAGCCACAGCTTCTCTGGGCAACCTGTGCCAGGGCCTGCCCACCCTCCCAGGGAAGGATTTCTCCCTGATATCCAATCTAACCCTGCTCTCTGTCAGTTTGAAGCCATTCCCCATGTCCTGTCACTCCAGGCCCTTGGAAATAGTCTCTCTCCACCTTCCTTGTGGGCTCCCTTCAGGTCCTGGAAGGCCACAATGAGGTCACCCCAAAGCTTCTCTTCTCCAGCTGAACAATCCCAACTCTCCCAGCCTTTCCTCCCAGCAGAGCTGCTCCATCCTCTGATCATCTTGGTGTCTCCTCTGGGCTCTCTCCCACAGCTCCCTGTCCTTGCTGTGCTGGGATCCCAGAGCTGGGGCAGCTCTGCAGGGGGGTCTGTCCAGAGCAGAGGGGCAGAATCACCTCTGTTGATCCCTTCTCTGAGTCAGTAAAAACCAGAGTAAAGATGTTCCTCAAGGATTAGTCCTGGGACTGTTCAGAATATTAACAGTAGAGCTGAGACTACAAAATTTAGCAGTGAAGTAACCCAAGTGACATCTTCAAGACTGTGGATTAGGACACAGAACTAGATGACTGAATAATTGACTTTCAAGAAATGGAAAGATATTTAATAGCACAGAAATTAATGTCATAGGGATTTTGGTGGAAGACAGACAGAAAGAAGGATTGGGGATGCTTAGATCAGCCTGAGTGCCTGTGTCACTCACTGAGCCACCAGAGTGATGCAGCCATAAAAATTGCAGGTGCAAGTCTTTGAAAGTCTCAGAACAAGCGTGTTCTGTATCACCTGGGAAGTATTAATTTTGTAAGGCCTCCTCTGGAATGCTGTGTGAATGGTTGGTGACCTAAATCTGGTCAGGGAGGATGCACAGAAGAAGAGCAAGAACAATCAGGTGAATGGAAATCGCTTTGCAAGTGGAAGCTGGAGGAGGCTGAGTTTTCTAGGCTAGCCAAAGATGGACAAGACTCCTCTAGTCAGGGAAATACTGGGGGCAAAGTAAACAGAAGAGAAGAAAGAGCTGAGAAATTTTAAGATCTTCCCCCATTTCTTGTGTCCTCCAGCTTGTTTGCCATACTGCACCCATTTACCTACAAAACACCAAGTCCTGGTGATTTTATTATTTAATACTTGGGGATTGTGGGTAGGAGGGAGAACTAGGGGAGGAGCTGTGAGTCTTGGGAGGTATTTTTTCTTGATATGACTGGGAGAAGAGAAAGATGTCCTAGGGGTAGGATAGGATGGGGTAAGAGATAGTAGATCCCTCTGGGAACTACTCTGGAGACAGAGAGGAAGTTCATTCCCCTTTAAATCCTACCAAACTATGTTCATTGCATTTCCCCTCAACCTGGAACTGCTGCTGCCCTCATCCACTCTTTCCTCAGTGCTCTCAGGTACATTCCCTTTAATACTGTGGACTATAGGCTTTTGTGATTACAAAATAATGCCCAAAAAGGGATTGATCTCTGTGGTCTGTCCCTGGAAATGGGACTGTGCCTTTCAGAAACATTTTGGAGTTGCTTATTCATTAGTCTTTCATTTGATGATCTGCTGCAGCTTCCAGCAGTGGATTGCAAACATTTCTCGAGGACATATTTCCATCAGAAAGTGCCCCTTCCTCAGAATCAGAAATATTTGTGAGAGAGGTTTCATTCCAGCTCATTTTTGTGTTCTTTCCAAAAGGCACGTGTGGAAAATTTTGCAGGGTGTGTGTGATCGTTTTCTTACTGTTCCGAATATTTGTCCTTTTTAAATGCTGTTTTTGTGGTTTATTGGTTTGTTTTTAGTTTTTTGTTTGTTTGTTTGTTGTGTTTTTTTTTTTGTTTGTTTTTTGGGGGTTTTTTAAGGAAAATGTATGGAAAGAAGTTACACTAGCTAGGACGTGCCTTTTTGAATCCTGAGCTCCTCCTGTTTCCATTCAGCTGGCCATCTCTTAGGATCTTTTACTTGGAGAGTAAATGGGGGTGGGGGGCGTGGAAGGAAAGGGTTAAAAAACCCACCAAAAAATATTACTGAAAATTTTCTGGTTGAACTGAGAATGGAGGGAGATGGTGCTGTCTGGAATATGTTATAGCTCCCCTCCTTATTTACCTTTTTCTTGGCTCTTAAAAAAAAAAACCCAAACCTGTGCAGATTTGTGAAGTGCCATTAACACTTAACTAAGGGGTTTTCAGAGAAGATGAGCTGGGAGTTCTTTGCATGGCAACCACTAATCAACATTTCCATAGAAGATGCCTGAATACATGTTGATCAAGCCAGCTGCAGCTGTGACGGAGCTGTGATGGCTTTTGGAGGCTGGTGCATCTTTCCATCCCCAGTCACAGAACCTACATAGCAGAAAAAAAAAACCCAACACCCACTGGTACTTCTGGCTCTGGCATTTCTGCTTATTAGTGGTTGCAGCAAAGGGGGTGTGAGGCTTTTCTTTAGCTAAGAGACCACCTAATGAGGGAGGCCTTGGTAATTAAATTCTGGGTTTGGGGACAGTCCCCGCTGCTGTCACAGGGCCTTTGGATGTCCCACACATCTCAGTGCCTTGGCAATACAACAGGGCAGTATCAGTTCCTTCTTTTTCCTGAGCCATTTAGACATGGAGATCTTCCCAATGCTTCAAACACAAAACAAATACAAACCCTTGGTGCAACCCCCTTATTTGTGGCTCTCCGTTCCCTCCCGGGCTGCCTGGCAAATTAAAAGTGTGCAGAATGTTTCTGTGTGGCAAAGCCCGGGGCTGACCCACCGTGAGGTGAATTGAGAGCTGGGGGAGTGCTCTGTGGAGATAAGAGGCTGACATCATCAGCTTCTCCACAGCTGGTCCCAGAGGAGGAAATTCAAACAAGTTTTCCTCTTGGACCTCATGAGTTGCTCTCAGGGACCGACCAAGGTGGTAAAGCAGAGGAAGAAAACATGCTGGAGATGGGAGGAACTCACACAATCTCTTTCAGAGATTTTTATCAGCTCCCCAGGTGTGAAGGACTGGTACTGAGCAGTGAGATCTGCACTTTGAATCCAGCAAGATTGGTTTTTTTCCCCCCCGCAGATTTTCACTGTCGTTGTTAGGAACTAATCCTCCTAAATTCTTTGCTGGTTTCTCTTCCTTTATGATCTTTCAGAGGAATAGGAGGATGCATGGAACGGCAATTATGGCTCTTCATGGTTTGTGTTTAGTCATATATCGGTGATTCAGAGGCAAGCATATGTAAAAAGGCCCAGATGAATCCTCTTGCAGATTGCTTTCTGTCCCAAAGCACATTGAGGTGCCTGAGTCTTCCATGCAAGGCGTGAGTCTCACAAAAACCTTCTGTTTTTGGGGAGGGACTGTTGCCATGTCTTTATGACCACCATGATGCAAGGGGAGTTTTTTTTTTTTCTGATGGCTGAAATGTTTTAAGAGCCCTGCTCATGCAGAGACTTGGTGTCAGGCAGATGGAGCCAAATTCTCACGTTTCATTTCTGTTTCCAACAGGCAGTGTGGTACAGGGTGCTTCAGAAGCCTTTGTTTGTTTGTTTGTTTTCAGCTGGCCAATTTTTATTCTGGTTAGGAAACAAGACCAGTACACTGAAAAAAGCATTTAAAACAGCAGTGAAGATAAAACAGATGAGGATTTAGCGAGGGCTAGCAACTGAAGTTAAGGCTGATAAGGAAGGTTGGATTCAAGCTGAGTAAAGCTCAGGTTGCTTCATCTTCTCAGCTGCTTTAAGCTGAAATAATTGACCTTTGTGATCTTTTTCAAAAATTTTAATAAGGACAAGCATGTCTTGTCGAATTTTAATTTAAATTCATTGACTCTGCAGTTCTCCCAGGATATTTCTCTTGAAGGGATGCTTTGTGAGTCAAGGGAAACATCTAAGCCCTGTGTCACAGGCTCATCAAACGCCGATGGGAAGGCTCTGAAATGTGACACACGGCCCAAATGTTATCATCTGTGGTTTGGCTGCATGAACAGGAAAGGGCTGGGAAACTGTGTGGGTGCTTGGACAGGAGCACAGATGTGCCAGGTGTGTCCACGAGTGTGTGTGCAGAGGCTTGGTGGGCAGTTGGAGCTGGAAAGGCTACAGAAACTGCAAGTTCTTGTGGTGATCTGAAGAAAAATGCAAACCATGTGGTGAGCAGCAAGACTGTGAGCTGAAGTTGGTTTTGTACAGTACTTTGAACGTTCCAAGCCTGTTGTGAGCAGCAGCTGTTCGTGGAGTCGTGGAATAATTAAGGCTGGAAAAGACCCCCAAGGTCATAAAGTCCAACCTTTGACAGGTCACCTTGTCCCCCAGCCCAGAGCACTGAGTGCCACATCCAGTCACTCCTTGGACACCCCCAGGGATGGGGACTCCACCACCTCCCTGGGCAGCCCCTGCCAGTGCCTGACAACCCTTTCAGTGAAGAGATTCCTCCTGATGTCCAACCTGAACCTCCCCTGGAGCAGCTTGAGGCCAATTCCTCTCATCCTGTCCCTTGTTCCCTGGGAGCAGAGCCCGACCCCCACCTGGCTGCAACCAGGGCTGAGCCCCCTGAGCCTCCTTTCCTCCAGGCTGACCCTTTCCTGGGGATAAGAGCACTGTTGTTTGTTCAAGCAGAATGCCCACAGGAAGGGAGGTGATATTTCTGGGCAAAGCAAAGCACCAGCGTGGGAGAATCTGCAGAACTGCTCTGAATTCTGGAAAGCCTCAAAATTCAAAGGAGAAACGTGCGGCGTGAAAAAGCCTGACTGATGCTGTCAGGAAGTGCCACCGAGAGCCCGTGAGGGGTTTGTGGGGTGTCACAGTGCCATCCTGTGGGCCAGGGAGGTATGAGACAAGGCAGCACCTGGATGTGTGACCTGTGCCATGGCACGGGGTGTCGGCAGGGGTGGGTTTGGCCACTGTCGTGGTGTCACCCCATACACGGCCACTCCCTCACCAGCGGGATCAGGGAGAGAAATGGGAGGCTTAAACCCAGAAAGCTCCTGGGTTGAGATAAAGAGTTGAATAGGGAAAGGAAAAGCCATGCACACAAGACAAGCCCAACAAGGAATTAATTCACTGCTCCCCATGGGCAGGCAGGTGCTCAGCCACCTCTGGGAGAGCAGAGCTCCATCACACATAACAGGGGCTGGGGAAGACAAACACCATCACCCCAAACATCCAGCACAAACCCTGTGCCAGCACAGCAAAAAGCATCTCTGTGTCATCAACCCTGTGTTGAGCCCCAACCCAAAACATGGCTCCCACAGCAGTCAGTGTGAGGAAAGTTAACTCTGCCCCAGCCAAAACCAGCCCAGCCACAAAGGCTCCACTCACATACAGATCATCTTCTGCCTCAGCATTTAAAGTATTTAATTCCTTTTGTTTGCTACTGCAGATCCACCTAAGCTGTCAGTGCTGGGGTGTGCCATGGACCCTCCACATGTTCATGCAGCTCTACACCCTGGCTGTGCAGGAGCAGGACTTTGGCCAGAAACCTTCCCTGGTAACAGAGATGCCTTTTTTTTTTTTTTTTTTTTTTTAATTTGTGTGTTTTTTTAAGCTGAGTGTGGACTGGCTCTTTCAAGGCATGAGAGAGAGAGAGAGAGAGCAGCTTCTTTTCGTGCAGTGAGCAGGACCCACACTGCTGGGAGAGTCCCCTGGCCACCAGGCATCAGAGGAGGCTGGTGTAGGGGCACAGCAGGATGCTCTCCTTGCTGCTGAAGCTCTGTGGGACACAGGATTAATGATGCAGAAGAGGAAGTCTGGCTCCAGAGTGCTCCTTGGAGAATAGAATGAGACCTCCTGCTCTTCACTGCCTCCTTCTTCCCTGGGTGAGAGTTTTCCCTCCAGCAGCCTGGTGGATCTGCCTTCTTTTGTCATTCTGCCAGTATTCTTTTGTCTCCAGAAGTCTGGAGATGAGAGCTGCTCCAGTGGCAGCTGAGGACAAGCTTTTAGCCCTGGATTGGATTTAGACACGAAAAATGGAATGGAGGTGGGACTTGGGCACATCACCCATTTTTTTGAGGAAATCAATATAGTCTTTGCACAATGTCATTAAATCCAGCAATGTCCTTTTTGGCTGTCAGTGTCAGAATTAAACAAAACATGTGCTTGAAAGTCGAGAAGGAGTTCAGGGAGTTCCAGATGGCTCCCAGGGAGAGAAGTGTGAGCTGCCCATGGCCAGCGCTGTGTTGGAGTTACACTGGAGATTTAATCTGGGGAGGGATGATGGAGTACTGGGGATTTCCCTGAGTATTTTGATTCACTCAGTCAAGCTAAAACTGCCAGTCTCACATGAGGCAGTTCTGCATCTTTCCACTTAGAAATACCAGCTGATTTTATAAGTCCACTGCATCAGTGTCCTTTACTGTAGCAGGACGTGGAAGGAGTTCATCCTCTCATTAGAAACTGCTCAAGCCACAGCTCTGCTGGCCTTTTCTGCTGTTCTGTTTTAAGATGGGCACTATAAATACATTGGATCTGGTCTGTTTAATCATCTCTCCCTTATCTTTGCCCAGTGTAATAACCTGACTGCCACACGGGTCTGTCACAAGGAAAGCAAGTAAGATTTGCTTCAGTGGAGTTATATCCCCTTGAAATAACTTTCCCCACGTCTTTGCTATCCCCAGAGACACTCAAAGCCTGAATTGATTCTCAATTAACTTGCTAGGAGTTGTTCCTGTCTGGAGATCTGCTTCTTACTTGCACATAGGATTTGAATGGGGTCGGATCTGTCATCACTGAGAAGGGTTCAGGGATCTTCCACGTCAGCAGGATGTGTCAGTTCTGTTTTGAACACGAGTCTTTTCAAATCATAAATGTAGAAGGTGTCTGAAATGGGGTTGAAAAATTGCCCATGTGAGTTTACATCCCGTTCCAGAACATCATGCACTGTTTCATGTGACTGATCTCAGCCTCCCTGAGGAGTGGGGAGCCCTTTGCTGTGAATTCAGGCATCAGTGTCAGGCTCTCAAAATTAAGGGCAGTAAGGGATAGAAAAGTGGGTCCCCAAAATTAATCCCTTACATCCCTCAACGTTTTTATGAGGTCCACCTTGTAAAAAATGCAGTAGATTTTGTTTCTGTACAAGACCTGCTTTCTGAAATTCAGTCCCTTTGTAGTTCAAGTTGAGCATCCAGCATCACTGGCCACTTTGGAAATTCTTGGTTTAGATTTGTACTTTACATTAAAATAGTATTTAAAAGTAAGTAAGCAGTAGCTGAGTGATGAGTAAGTCATAGGCTGGCAGGGAGTACTTTGGTATTTCATTTATCTTATGCTTCCTGTTTTTCTTCGTGCCCATTCCTTTTAAGTACTTGATTGCTTTTACATTTATAGAATTGCAGACATAGAAAAATCTTCTTTGGTCCATCTGCCATTCCTTTGGCCCAGTCAAAGTCTTTCCTATCCCTTTCTCTGTGTGAGTGATGGTAATCATTATTTTAATCATTATTTTAATGGTGCCTTCCTTGAAACACTGTTATAAACTTGGATCTAGTCCCTGGTTTCATGTCAGTCCTTCACTGCTGTGGTGTGTAAGCTAAACCCTTGCTTATCTGACAGATTTAAAATGTGAGTTTTTCTGTCCTGTGGCTTCACTGTTTGGGTTTTTCCCAATATTTGCATTGTTAAATGATTATGTGTTATACTGTAACTGAGTATAACAGCTCTTTCATACTTTCTAAGCTGTTTGCAGACATCTGCTTAATGCTGGAGTGTTTGATCCCTGCAGTTCCTTTGCTTATACAACAGATGATGAAAGATGGTACAGAAAAATTCGGGCTTACAAATACTTCAGGAATTTTTTTTTTCATGTCTAACCCAAAAACCTTTTTATGTCATTCATCTTTTTACCTGCTGAGACCTCATTTCTTTTGCTATTGGTTTGAAGTTTTGCACAACCCTTACTTTGGACGGACAGGTGACGTTACCTGCAATACCTGCAGTGTGAGAGGAGCCTTCTTTGCTGCCAAGGAGCTTTACTAAATACATTTAGAAACCATAAAGTAGCAGGAATCCTCTCCCTCCAGAGCAGGATTTGACAATTTCTAAGCATCTGTTGGGTTATTAATACCCACGATGGATAAAAGGAGATCTTGGATATCAAACATTGAATATTTAGACTCTTGTCCTCTCCCCTTTACCAGTGGAACATCTCTGCTGACTTTGGGGATCAGAATCAGACCAAACACCACTGGGATTGTTCCCTCTGCAGGAAAATCCAGGGGTTTGCCATGGGTTCAGTTAATGCAGCTGTTGCAGACACCTCTCTCTGCCCCTGAGTTATGTGATGGGGTCTCTGACTTACCAAACTCTAAGCAGTCACTGGGATCCAGAGCTCCTGCTGCTCTGAATCTGGTGAGAACTGTGAACTAGCCTTAGCATCTCAGTTTGTTCACTCCCTGTAATCCCTGGATTGAAAACTTCCCAGCATCTAAATCCACAGGAAAAAGCTCCCATGAAAGAGAGCTCGCCGAGGGAATTTTGCTTTGAAGATCAGCATTATTTTTAGCCTGTAAAGCAGAGATTTCTCACAACTTTGGTGAACTCAGAGCAAGCAGGCAGGCCATACATTTTGTTGGTAGACCTGGCTTTTTTTTTTTTTTTTTCTTTTTACCCCTTGAGAAAACTTTGTGAGGAGCAAATGCATTTTACAAATTCTTCATTATACATTATCACTTGCAATACCTTGCTCATCTCTGTGTATCTGTAATCACTGCTTAAATGTGTCCCTTCTGAGCGTGAATATGTTAATATGTATTTATGTAATGCATATTTATATATTTCATGTGCTGCTGACATTTTCTCCTTCTGGAATCTAGACAGAGCTTTTGACAAACCTCGTTCACTTAGAAAGCTTCTCCAGCCTCTGATGCTTCTCCCACTTCTTTCTGCTCCTTTGGGCTTTGGCAATGTTACAGCCAACCTTCTGGCCCAGGGTGCACTTTTTATAGCCTGTTCTTGTTCTTTTTCTGGCTACTTGAGTCCTTCTCAAGCAGTGGCAGGAGCTGCAGCAGCGCAGGGACCAGAAAATGCACATTTCCATAGTGGAATGAGCTGCTTTGACACTCCTGCACTGAGTGGGGCATGGAATTGTCTCTGTAGAAAACACTGTGTAAGAACAGTCATTTTTTATCTTTCTCCCTCTTTTGTTGTGGAGATCTGCTGATATTTTTAATAACTTATGAACAGCCCTTTGGGCTCGGTGTGTAACCAGCATAGATGGACCTAGATGCAGGCACACTGTATTTCATGGAGGTGAAGTGTGACAACTTTTCTTTCTAAAGCAAGAAAAGTTCTTGCAAACCCAACCTGTTTTCCATCTGTTGGCCTGATAAATTGTTTCAGATCTGATTTAAAATAATAAAATAAACATTTTCAATTTGAAATTGCCTCTCTTGCTCCGAGAGAGATCCCTGCCCCTGGCATGGAAGGGGCTTATGAGCCAAATTGTTTATACAGATCTGGCTTAAAAGGACTTAAAATTAGACACAAGGGAATGGCTGTGGGGATGCCCAAAGTCCCAGTTGCAGCAGAAGTCAGACCTTGTGTCTCCATGCTTGGAGAGCACAGCACTGCAATTCATCCTAACAAACTCTGTAACCTTCTGATATATTAAAAAGGCATTTTCATCTCCTGCAAGAAGAGATGTGTGTAATTCCCGGCAGCTGCAAGGAAAAATCACCCCCAAAATCCAATCCCACTCGGCATCAGAGAAGTGTAGCACTTTCTGTTTTAGCCAGCTGCAGTGATCTTGACAGCAATATCTCAAATTCAGTCCCTTGAGACTTTCTCCTTAGGAAATGAACCCTTAGGCTGACATGTCTTGATTGTGATCCATGTGAAATAACACCTCTGTCTTGGGCATTTTTATTTTTTTAACACAATGTTTTTTGTTTTTATTTTTCCTTGTAGGCTGGATTCTGGATGCTGCAAGGCTGGATGCTGCAAAAGAGGTGGTTGCATCTTCCTGTAGAGCTGGTGACGTTTCCCTGTGTGCAGGGAATCCAACCTTTACGGACAGGGAACTGTTTTCCTTTGTGGTTTTCTTGGTGCTGTTGCCTTCAAAGGGATCAACACTCTCAGTTCAAACTGAACCTGGATGTGAGCAGGGATTGGAGGAAGGAGGCAGGGAGAATCCCCTACAACGTTCAAAGGTGTCTCACTCCTGGAAAAACCCAAGTAAAGCAGGATTCAACTGCAGCAATTTCTGAGCTGTTCATCAGAAACCCCAGACAAGCAGCGAGTCCTGTGGGAAGCTGGATGTGACACAGGACACCTCCAAAAGACTCTGCTGTTGAAACTTCCTTTAAACCTTTTTTCAAATGGAAGATCCAGAGCTGGCAAATGGGTAAGGTCATCACTTAGAAGAGCAAACAGCTCTCTCCAGAGAACTGAACAAACCACTGAAGTCTGTCTGTCTGTCTGCCTGCCTCTCTTTTGGCCTTGGGTGACTGTGCTTTTTTTTAAAACTGTGATCTCATAGCTCAGATAAAAAGGTAGGTGTTTCACGTAGCCCTGCAGGTAGCAATCATTCCTGTTCATGCAAAATATCTGCTGTGTAAGGGATGGGCCCAGACCAGAGGTGTTTCTCATTTACCTACAAGACGTCTTGCTTGGTGTGTGTGTGCAGTCAGTTCTTGTGAATGTGTGAGTCCATTGCCTGCTCTAAAGGAGTTAGTGGCTTAGTTTCAGTGGTCATAGAGATTTTCACTGAAATATCGCTGTTTGTGGTAGTCTTTTGTGTGATTTAGAAGACACAGTAGCCAGACAGTTCTGAAATTATGGTGTAATTGTACTCGGCGTTCCCAGAAAATGCTCTCAAGTTTTCTCCCGTTGCACCATTGTGATAAAAACCTCTGTTGCTTTTCAAGCTCCCAAAGTCCATGCTGTGCTGTGCTGAAACTGCTTGAAAACCCGATTAGCAGTGAGAAGTGAAGGGCAGAGAGGGATGCTCTGGCCTGGAATTCCCTCCCTGGCAGCAGCAAAGGTCAGTCATGCAGGTGAATTTCCCCCCATAAGCAGGTGTGGATCCACCGTGTGTGTGTTGCCAGTTCTCTGCACAGGAGAGGGAGAGGGTGGGTAGAAAGAGCTGATTCTGAAAGAGGAGAGACTGAGAGGAGGAGTGGAGTGAGCAGGATGGCTGGGACTTTCAGAAGTTAGTCTGATGGATGCTGATGCTGGACACCCAGTTCCCTAGAACTGTGTATTAATAACACTTTCTCTGTTTTCATGAGTGGCTTCTAGCCTGTCTGGCAGTTTTCACAGTCGGTGTGTGAGGGAAAAGAGGTAGAAGGCAGCTCACTCTGCCTTGGCAGCTGTAACAGGCTGGGCTGTAATACCTGAGGGTCTGAACTCTGTAAGCTGTGACATCCTGACTACCTGTCAGAGGCTTACAGAAGAAACCCTGAGCTGCCAGATTGGAAGCTGCTCCTGGAGCAGGTCTTCTGAGCAGTCCTGAGCGTGGATGTGAGGCTGCAGCCCTCAGACAATGTGTGCTCCATGTTCCCAAGAGACCTGCTCTGTGTCTTTAGTTGATGGTAGGGTTTTTTTGTTTGTTTCGATGCAAACCTGAAGCCTTTCCGATAGAGAACGTGAGGTGCAGAGAATTTTTAGATGCAGGCTGTTTGCTGGGTTCAGGCTTTGAGAATCCCAGTTCTTGGTGGGCAGTCCCACAGATGGAGGGAGAAGAGGTTACTGGGCTTGGAATTTGACCAGGGAGATGGGACTCAACTGAGCTTTGAACAGCAATCATTGTCCTTACTGATGGTGCCATAATATGTGCTTGACTCAAACCCAACCTTGCCCAGGCAAGGCCCTGTTAAGTCATGTAATTAGATATCTGTGGTTGTTCCTACCAGTGTGATCCGGTGTTGAATAGGCTAGAACATATGAATAAAATCAGTATTTTTTAAAGCTGTGCTGTGTTTTCTTTGCCACAGAGACTGGCTGCTCTCTTGGACTTTATGGTGCTCGTGTGAAATATTTGGTGTGGAATTAATTAGGATGGTGCATGCCCACTTGCAGAAGTGCACCTTTTCTTCCTCAGAGGTGACTGCTGCCGTCCTGAGCTGGCCTGGGCACTCTGCCAATGTTCCCCCCTTCCAGGAGAGCTGTCTCGCTCCAGCAGGTTCACTTCCCCTGGGAATGCTCGGTGGCAACCTCCAAATTAACTCCTGACATCTTTTTCTTGCAGAACTCTTGACTTGCAAGCCCCAAAGGTGAGTCCATGTGTGTGGCATTTATCCCCTGGGGAGACTGTCTGTCTGTCTGCCATGCAGGCACTCTGGAAGGGGCCGATGAGACAAGAGGCAAGGACAAAGCCAGACCCTGTTCCCCACCACTGGATGCCCCAGGGTGTGCCGTGCTGAAGGAATCAAGGGCAGTGGTTCATGCACAGAATCTGTTTTCTTTGACCTTGGCACTGTGACAGCACTGTTACTGTCACTTATCCAAAGCCATGACTGCCTCTAATCCTCGAGCCCCAGACCCTCTCACTGTCACATTTTTGAGTTCACACCCATCTTTTTTTTAACCTTACAAAGCCCTGGTTGTCTCACCTGCTGTATTTCAAACCACAGAGTCAGCCTGACCCCACTTGCCCACTGAATTCATCCCTTCTTCGTTCAGCCCAGACGATCCTTGACTCCTCTTTTGGAGGAAAGCTGCTGTCCCAAAACTCTCTCGTGACAGATGCCATCCCTGAAGCTCTCCATCAGCAGTGCTCAAAACCTGCAGCCACGTGTAGAAAGGGGATTGCTCACCACTGCCAAAACGTTTTACAGGTGGATGTGTTATGTCAAGGTATGTTATAGGCAATAATATCAGATAAATCATCCATTCAGGGGGAGGGGAAAAAAAAGAAAAAAGGATTTTTTTTTTAGTCCAGTTATGTTTAGGGTAAGTTTGGCAGTCTGTTTTTGAGGATGGATTGATGGAAGCTGTGCCCTGTTTACCTTAAAGGCCCAATAAGAGGCTTTGTGCATCAGGGAGAATTCATGGACAGTGCAGGTGTGAAAGAAATGGCAGGAAGAGGGAGCAGCAGGGAGGAGTATAAATGTATTAATTTCGAGTGCAGCATTTGTATTTGCTCTTGTAATTGGTCTGTTGTAATGATTTTCCTAGAAGTGAATTAGTGGTCCCAGCAGAGAATACAATTTGGAGAGCCATTGAATTAGAAGAAATGAAATCAAAGACAGACTAGCATCTCTCCTATTAAACAAGTGTGGCAGAAATTGAGTTGCAGGCGTATGGAATGAATGCTGACAAATCACCAGAACTGAGTGGTATTTACTCATGACTTCCAGGGGAAATAGTGGAATTACTTATGGCACTGTATAATTAACTTAATCCTCCATTGGTGCCTGAAGTCTGGGGAGCACGGTGCCTTTCTTTAAAACAGTTTCCCACAAGTGTATCTAAGGCACTGGAGTGTGGTAAATTTGGCATTTGTGTCAGGCCAATTAATAGTAAAACAAGGAAATTAATATAAATGGATAAATACAAAAATTTCACAGAGTAAAACAGAATATTCCAAGTTGGAAGGGACCCACAGGGATCATCCTGCACAGGACCCTCCCCAAGAGTCACACCCTGTGCCTGAGAGTGTTGTCCAAACCCTCCTGGAGCTCTGGCAGCTTTGGTGCTGTGCCCACTGCCCTGGGGGAGCCTGTTCAGTGCCAGCCACCCTCTGGGGGAAGAACCTTCTTCTAAAGTCAACAAGGTTTCTGTTAAGAAAGGTTTTGCTTTAGGAAACTGATTTCTTTGAAGGGATAAATGAGCACAATGTTAATGGTGAGTCTCTTTGATTAGGTCAGAAGGCTTTAGAGGGAACTGTACAGTCATGGGATAAAAGAGAAAGTCCTGGCGTGGTTAAAAAGGGGAAACAGTGGGCAGAGTCTCTGGCCAGCTGATAGAATGGAAAGAATTCAGTTAAAAATTCATCTCGGTCCATCTCTTCCCCCCTCTGGTCTCCCTGTAGGGAGCAAGATCCCCCTCTTCACCTGCTGTGTAATGCTTCGTTTTTCTCTTATGTATAACCCTTAAATGACATTAAATCCCTTGAGCTTTCTCCCTCCTAAACGGTCCCTGCTCCCTCCCAGCTCTGATCCTTCTTCCCATCCCTCGCGTTCCCGTCTCTCCACCCTGGCTTGGCTGGGATGAGCACAGCGTTCCAGCAGAGGGCGCGGGATCCATTCGGGAATGAGCTGGAGAAACTTCCAATGATTTTTTATTTTTTTTTTGTCCCCTGCAGTGCTGGTTCAGGTATGTAAATACTCGCCCCTACAGACTCTGCCTGTAGGACAGTCTCTAGATTTTTCTCTCCCCCTTTTCTAGCACAGTTTAAGTAGCTGTTTCCCTTTTTTTCCCCCTTTTTTTCCTTTCCTGCTCATGAGTTAGGCAGTGTCTGTGGAGACTGAATCTGCCTTCCTGGGGCACAGCTGTTTCAGAGCTCCCCGAGAGGGACAGGTTGGTGGACGTGGCAGTGTTGGTGGCTTTAGGCTTTGACTGTGTTCTCTTCTGTACTGACTCCATTTCAGTGCACTCTCTGGGTCTGGCCATCCTGGCAGTTTTTAGCTCAGCAAAGAGTGATTTTTAACTTGTCTACCTCGAGGACAGGAAAGGTGCAAAGATGACGGTGGGAGAAGAGCTCGTTGCATCACAGGGCTGCTCTGCCAGGAGGTTGGGATTCCACTGCTCCCTTCCCTTTTCTCGTTACATTACACACCCACAGCAATCCTCCCTGGCTTTAAAATCGATGGCAGATGATGTACTCCCCCAGTCTCATAAAAAACTTTCTGAAATCTCCCACTGAATTTGATGGCAGGGGTGCTGTTGCAATTCAAAGGTTGCAGCATGATGCAAAAAAAAAAAAAAAAAAGCTAAAGAAAGGTTAACCTTTTCCACTCAGCCTCTGGAACTTGGTTATTATAGAGCTGACTTTGCCAACAGTAGAGCATATTCTTTTGGTCCCACAACTGTTTTTCTTGTTAAAAGCCACAAAACACAGGCGTGGGTGGCCCAGGCTCATAATTCAGCAAGAGAGCACAGAATAACCAGAACCTTCACATCTTAATACTTTGGTGCCAAGAGAGACTCCTTTTCTTTCCTTGTGGCCAGCACAGCTGAAGTTATCCCGAATTTGGTACTGTGGCCCGTGGCTGGGGGTGCTGGGGACCACAGCAAAGCAGATTCAGGGAAGGGTGTGAGCTGCCACAGGGATCCAGCTTTTAGTGACTGAAATTCTATTTCGTGCCACTAGAGGATCCCCAAAGCGTTGCCAGCATGTGAGAGACAGCTCCTTCATCTCGGCTTCCTCGGAAATCGATTGCTAGGAGAAGGAAAGGCATTAGGGGTGAATGAAGCAAACAGATATTTGGGAACATCTGCAGCCTTTCTCTCGGGTTAGAGTGGCAGCTCAGGGAGCAGAATGATGAGCACTTCTGTGCTGGTTCCAGGAAGATGGAACAGCTCACATCTGAGGTGTGCTGAGGATGTCTGATAGCAGTGGTGGCCTCATGGGGTCACCCACGTATCCTTTAACTCCTCCAGAAAAAGCAGAGACAAGGAGGAGTGCAGTGAAGTGATGAACTTCTCAAGGAGCTAACAAAAAATTACCACTGATTTACTGCAAAAGTCTCACCACAAATCCTGGTATTGGGATGGATGCAGGGAACACATCCCTGCCTGACCTCCAGTAACGTTCCTTGCTGGGCAGTGTCTCAGTTCTTCCAGGAGGGCTGTGATGAGGATGGTTATCCTGTTACTTCTGATCTGCATCTTTTGGGCATGGTTAAGCTGACAGAGGTGCTTAATCTGCCAATTAGAGCAACACAAAGTTCTTTGCTACTAATGAAAGACTTTTTTTAAGGGCACAAGAAACTACTCTTCAACACTCACGGCAGAGCTCTGCCTTGGTAAAGTCATTCTCCAGCAATCTTATCCAGCACATGCAGGATTTGTGTCATCCTGGGGCTGTCTTTTCAAGCCTGTGCCTTACCTTTAAAGACTGCAGGATTCTGGATGGGGTATGTGCCAGAAAAAGAGACTGGAGGTAACTTCTTTCTCAGGGGCTGCTCAGGAACACAGCAAGAGAATTCCATACCAAAACTGGGGAGAATTCTTCCCTATGAGGGTGGGCAGGCCCTGGCACAGGTTGCCCAGAGAAGCTGTGGCTGCCCCATCCCTGGCAGTGTCCAAGGCCAGGGTGGATGGGGCTCTGAGGAAGGTGGGAGGTGTCCCTGCCCACGGCAGTGGGGTTGGAAGAACAAGATGATCTTTAATGTACCTTCCAATCCATTCTATGATTCTGTGATTGTAAATTAACATGACCTTCCTTCCTAACCAAGGTCAGGCAGACACTCTTTTTCCCTTGGTCCTGCTGACACTGAGTTCCTGATTATCTGTTTCTCAGTCCCACCTGGATATCATCTGTATGCTGCTGGAACGAGGGCTTGTTCCTGCTCCTCCAAGGGCTGTATATCAGTGTTGAATAATGCAGCCAGAAGTCTCTGGAGCTCGTGTACTGCAAGTCATTAAACTGGATTGACTGGCCCCATGCATGGTGAACAAGCTGTTCTTTTTAAAACAGTGATTTATTGTCTTAGACTGCAGTAAATTCTGCTGTATAAACCCAGAGTAACTCCAGTTTGCAGTGAGACTGTTTTAAGGTATTTGAAGACACTTCAGTTGCTCTGTTGATTAACTTATGCTCATTACTCCTCACTGCCAACTCGATCTCAAACCTATCTGCTGATTTTTTTTCAAATTGTGGTGGTTTTTCACCCACAGGAAGTTTCTCCAGCTGTGCCTTTGTAATCTTCAGAATTTCTCCCATACTTTCCTCTTCTTTCCCACCTGTTTGATCTCCTTTTGTCTCATAAACCATGCCAAATGCTTTCCTGAGCTCTTCCAAGTGCAGACACCCCTTTCATCCTGCTGATGGCCTGTGGCAGAGTGAAAGTTACTTTTTTTTTCCCTTTTGTGGTAAGTTAGCTCTCCCACAATAGAAGTGATAACTGTAATGCCATTTGTGGATATGGCTGTTGGGGGGAAAAACATCCTTATTTTTGCTCACTGTTATCTGAGGACTGAGATATCTGTGGTGGGGGAGAAGAATGGACTAGTGGCTGTTCTTACTCACTTGGGATGATTTATGGCTTGGGATTTCACCTGCAAAAGGGCCATCCCAGGCTTCGTAACTCGAAAAAACTGCATTTCTACTGGTTTTTCCGTTATTTTCCATTGTTTCCTCTTGGTTACATGCTGCAAGTGGAGTGATGTTTCTGGGAAATATTTCAGCTCACATGTTTTATGATTGGTTTTGTTTTGTTTGTTTGTTGCTGTGGTGTTTTGTTGGTTTCGTTTTTTGTTTGTTTTGTTCGGGTTGTTTTGGTTTTTTTTCATTCAGCTCGATTTTGAAGATCCATGAGAGAAAGTCTAACGTGGGCTGAAAGGTTAATCTCCTCCCTGATGTCAAAAAGTGCCAGCCCACTGTGCTTGCTGGGAATATTGCCCTGATGTCTGGAATCTCTGTGGAATGGAGCATTCCTTCACTGTCAGAGGGCAGGGAAACAGGAATGGGGCTCTGGGGGGAACTCCAGGTGCCTCTGGGGAAGGATCACTCTGCTGCCAGGTGAACCAAGTGACTGGTGAAATGCTTAACTGGTTTGCAGTTGAGGAGTTTGGGATAGTTTTGTTGAAATGAAGTTCTGTTGTAGCTGCCAAAAGCACAGGCACAAACCCACTGGGTCGAATTTTGTGGCTACCTTGAAGGAAGGTAATTCCCTGCAGGTTCCCAGCTATTCTCTGGGGTGGCAGAGTGGCATTTCTGGATGTTTCTGACCAGTGGCTGTACCAAGGACTTGCCTTTCTGTTGCATTCCTGCCCAAAACTCAGGCTGGTTCCTTGCTCTCCTGCAGCTGAGTGAGAGCTGGATGGGGTTATTTCTGACATGTGACCAAGGCTGTTTCAAGTGGCTCCCCCTTTCCACTGGTGTCCTTTCAGCTACTGATGAGCATGAGATGTGGGATAATTTGTGGGCCAATCACAGATTTTTCACAGTTTTAACCCATGGCATCCCTCGGTGTGTCCGTGCTGGATGCTCCCTGCCCAAGAATATCCCACTGGCTGCAGCTCCTGAGCCCTTCCCACACTGCTGGCTGACTGGTGCCAAGGTAAAGTAGGTCAGCTAACTTGGAGACCATCTCTGGTTTGCCTCCAGCAAGGTTACTGGTGTGGTTTTGCCCACTGGAGGGCTCCAGTTGTACTTGGTAACTGCGACAGGATGATGCTAAAAATGACCATTGCACTGGGCCAAATGGAAGGTCTGAAACCCTGCAAGAAGCCTCGTGCCTCATCCCAGTACTTGGGCATGAAAATTGAAAGTGGGATGTCCAGCTTCCTTGCACCACAAATAATCAAGAATCTGGGACGCTTGCTGGGAGTTATTTGGGTTATTGCAATGATTTCTCTCAGCCTCCCGGCTCTGTCTCTGTGCCAGTGCAGCGAGGATGTGCTCACAAAATCTGGCTTTGTGCAAAGCAGCAGTGGCTCTGAAAAAGAGAGGCAGGGGTGTGTGGGGAAGGAGAAGACCGTGGCAGAAGCACAGATGGATCCCACACCACTTCTGTGGGATGTTTTTGTCAAGGGCTGGTCGGGGGTAGGAAGGGAGGCAATCCCCAGATTGCACCCCCACCTGAATCGGTTAAAATTCTGCCTTTTCCCCTCTTCTCTCTCATTGAGAGACTGGTGCAGCCCTGGAGGGAAACAGAGAGGGAGCTTTTATTCATCACAGAGCACTGCAGTGCATTCACTGTGTGTCCTTGAAGGAACCCCTCATTTTGCAGCTGACCCTGAGCTTTAGCATCAGGAAAGCTTTTTTTTTTGTTTGTTTTTTTTCCTCCCTCAGCTCTAGTCCTATTTTTAGAGCCTGCCGTTTTCTCAGGGGCTTCACAGTCTATTTTTAAAGAGACTTTGCAGGCTGCCAAACCATTGTTATTCTCTTTAGGGTGATGTCAACATGGTGCCTATAGTAAATGTGGCCAGCATTCACAATAGGTGATGTTTTAAACCAGAAAAACGTGAATGCTGAAGGTGAAAAAGGCTTTTGCAAGCGTGGCCCCGCTGTGAAGTGTTTTATTTCCACAGAGCATCCTTTTGCTTGCCTCATGACTTTCCCCTCTCCTGAAACACCGTTGGTCTGACCATCAAATTGCTCACTGCTGCATGAACCTGATCTCTACATTATTAGATCATCCAGAGTGACTGTAAATCAGGTTTGGTCCAAGTCTTGCAGCATGTTTAATGTTTTTTATAAAGCCCTTTTTTTTTTTTTTTTTCTTGCCTTCTGTATTGGGAGTGAGTTAAACAGCCCAGCTCTGAAAGCAACGCAGGGAAGGGTTTGAAGGGCTTAAAATATGAGCAGTGGCAAATATTAGTAATAACCATTGTATCATCAATTTTGGTGGCATTTCTCAGATGAATCCGGGATAATCACAGCTTCTTTTTACCTGCTGGGAGGGGGAAAAAAAAAAAAAAAAAAGGAAAAAAGTCAGGAACAGTTATGTAAAGATGTGGGAGCAGATGTACTGCTGGAGTAAGTTGGCACTGCTCCACTGATGTCACTCAAACTAGTTGATGTGGGGGAACGTTTGTCTGCAAGGGAAGAAGCCTCAGAATTTACCACAGAGCTGTGGTGGCTTCACAGAATCACAGAATGGCCTGGCTTGGAAGGGAACTTAAAGATCATCTCTTTCCAGCCCCCTGCCATGGGCAGGGACACCTTCCACTGTCCCAGGCTGCTCAGAGCCCCATCCAACCTGGCCTGGGACACTGCCAGGGATGGGGCAGCCACAGCTTCTCTGCCCAACCTGTGCCAGGGCTCATCACCCTCCCAGAGGTCGACAAGCCATGACACATCAGCTGGATGAATTGTCCCAAGAGGACAATTCCTGCCCTCAGCCCCCGTGCAGTCATTCCTTGGGCTGTAATAGCTCAGCTGTATCTCAGAGCACTGGCTTGGCAGGCCACAAAGACACCTCCTCCATCAGCTTCTTGTGTGAATGCCATGGGGAGACTGGAAAAGTCCCCTTGGGAGGTGGTGAAGCAACCCTTCTCCAGAATCACAGGGGCATTTAGAAACCTGAACTGCCTGGCTTCGGTAAAATTTGAGATCATAAATACTTTTGCACATTTGAACTTTGAGTGCTGGGCAAGGACATAATGCACAGTACACAGGAATGGTTTTTGTGCCACTCTTGCTCTGAGTCCTTTCCCTGAACCATGAAACCTCCAGAAGCTTCACAAGTTTCTGGTATTCCTTTCAATATCAACCTCCAAGGGACTGATCTTCCATGAGTCTGACCAGCTGCCTGCTGAACCCTTGTAAAGCATTAGAATCCAAGCTGTCCTGCAGGAAGGAGTCCCACGACTCGGCTCTCCTGTGTTCATGAATCCTCTTGGCGTTACCTCCTCACCCATGACTTGATTTCAGCGGATTGCTGGAGGCTCTACATTTCCTGGCATTCAGTGTCAGGCCCATCTCAGTTTTACCAGGACACCTTTGAACTCCTGTGAACCCAACCTGAGACTTGCACTGGTAACCAAAGCAGAGGAGTTTTTGCCTGGGTTTGCATTTGGCTGCACGTGCCTTACCCTCTTCTTCCATGTAATCCCACTGGACCAGGAGAGCCATTTGGAAGCCCCCAAGCAAACTGCCTGACTTCAAGCTGTTTTGGCACCAGCCCCCAAACTCTGAGGAGCCACCGGTTCTGGTTCATGCTTTTGGCAGCAGCTGAGCTGGTTGGCTGGCTCTGACGGTACAACTGCCACGGCAGATGGCTGGGAGGGTAGAATTTATTCAGAGCTGTGCATAAAGGAGGCTGTCTCTCTCTCCTCAGGGGGAATGGCACCCATGAGCACGCTCACACGCCCACCCAGGGCTGCACGCTCCCGTCCCACCCGTGGGGACCGTGGCACGGAGGAGATGCTCTGTCTGCCACACACCAACTGCTGCACCCCACAGGCTGGGCCAGCTCAGCGGGGCTCCCCACCCTCCCAGGGAACAATTTCTCCCTGATATCCAATCTAAACCTGCTCTCTGTCAGTTTGAAGCCATTCCCCATGTCCTGTCACTCCAGGCCCTTGGAAATAGTCTCTCTCCATCTTCCTTGTGGGCTCCCTTCAGGTCCTGGAAGGCCACAATGAGGTCACCCCAAAGCTTCTCTTCTCCAGCTGAACAATCCCAACTCTCCCAGCCTTTCCTCCCAGCAGAGCTGCTCCATCCTCTGATCATCTTGGGGGTCTCCCCAAAGCAGAGGAGCAGAACCCCCCCTGCCCTCACCCTGCTCTGGGTGCAGCCCAGGGCATGGGGGGGTTCTGGTGCCAGCACACACGGCCAGGGCAGGTCCAGCCTCTCACCCACCAGCAAAAATTCCTTCTCAGCAGTAATTCACACTGTTTTCCTGGGAAATAGCAGTGTTATTATATTAGATGCTGGTGTTGCAGTGAAGATGGCTGAACAGAAAGCGAGCTGTAAACCCTCAAGAAGTTTCCTCTTCATTACCTGTTTGCAGGAGTTACAGATTTCCACTGTGTGCTGAAGCAGATGTGAATGACCCTTGGTCAGAGCCTGTGACTCCTGAGCAAAGATACCAGCAGGTAATGGGGTCTGAGCTGACAGCTCCTTGACTTCTTTTCTGCCCCTAGAGTAACTGCATTAATTTTAATCTTTGAACATCCCTGCTGCACAAAAAATCCCCTCAGGGATGGTACCACCTCTGAGTCATGCCAGCTTTGGTGTGCTGGTATTTTTAGGAGCAGGGACACCTTCCACTAGCCCAGGTTGCTCAGAGCCCCATCCCCCCTGGCCTTGATCCTGGTGGTCAGATCAGCACTCCATCTTTTCAGTCCTGGTTTCCAGTCTTTTTTTTTTTTTTTTTTTTTTTTTAGCAGACACCTGCCCATACCCCAGAAACTCATTTTCTCTCCTGAAGAGCAGGAGAGAAGCCTTCCATCCAGCCTCTGGCCAAGCCCCTTGTTCAGCTCTGTGTGTGCAAACAAGCTGTGCTTGCCAGCTGCAGTTTCTGGGTTGCTGCTCTGCAGACCCCTTGCTGGTGTTTCAGGGGAATTGGTTACCTTCAAGGTAATGGGTTGCCTCTTGCTTCCAGCTGCTGGAGAGCACGGCAAGGAGCTAAAAATACCTTTCAGCTGATGCCTGATGTCGCCTCTCCACGTGAGGGGGTTTGTGCAGTTGCCACGGGGATCTTAAGCAGTTGCACGGGGGAGGGGATAAAACCCTTATTTTTGTGAATAGAGGGGGAGGCGCCCAGGAGAAAAATCCCTCTATGAAAAGTCTGTGGAGCCCGGTGCTTTGATGCCTGGGTTGAAAAAAAAGCTAAATATTCACAGATTTAGACCAGCCAATCTCCTGCAAATGCTATTTTTGGAAAGCACAGTGCAGAATTATGGCACATGCATCACATGTGAATTGGGAAAGTGCAAGCTATTTTTGGAGCCTGTTTGCATATGTGCTGAGTCAAGGTTTGCACACAGAGCTAGCCTGTACCTAGCATCTCTTAAATCTGCTTTAGCAAGGTTATTAGCTCCCAAGCAGTCTCTGGGTCCCCACAAAATTCCTTTACTGTCACCTCAGCATTGCGGGGAGATTCGTTAGAGAAGCCAAAAAATTAACTGCAAAAGAGAGCCATGAGAAAAGGGGAAGCAATTTAGAGTTGAAGGGGGATGGGTTCTGAAAATGTAATAGCCAGGTAAGCACAGAAAGGCCAGAAAAGTGTAAAAAAATTATGGAAAGGCTTGTAAAGAAGGGGCTTTTTTCACCTTATTCTATCTTTGCTAAAGAAAGCCTATTACAGGGAGCAACCCCTAGAGAAAACAGGAGTCAGAGAAAGAAACTGGAGCGGCACTGCAGGAATTACAGCCAGCCCTAGATTTGGGGGGCATGGAAGAAAAGCCCCTGGCTTGCATGGCAAAGAGATGCCAGCTGAGGATAAAGCAGACTGGCTGGCTGGTGGTGGTCTCAGTGGATGGTCTGTTCCCACAGGACACAACCTTTTGCAGGCTGCCTTCCAGAGCAGTGCTGGCTGTCCTGACAGATGATGCAAACTGAAACAGAGTTCCCTATATGGCCAGAGGTGCTGCCTAGTAAGGGATCCTTCTTATCAGCTATTTCCAGGAGGCAAAGGCCTCAAATACAGGAGATAATTTGACTGCTGCAGACTGCTGTGGCCCTTAGGGGGGACTTGAGATTCAACAAAACCCGGTGCTGGGTCCTGCCCTTGGGTCACAACACAAGCTACACAAGATGAGAAGCACAGCAAGAGCAATCTGAGAGCTGGGGGAGGTCCAGATGGGGTCCAGAGCAGAAACATTCTGCACCCTTCACACCAAGAGCAGTCCTGCAGAGTTTGTAAGGATGCTTCTAAGCCTTTGTCCTGGTAAGGTTGGCTGCAGAGGTGGCTGCAGGAAAAGCCTTGGAGCACGGGCTGGAGAGGACCAGGGAGCAGCAGTACATGGATACAGATAGCACCCCTTGTGTGCTGATAACACCATGTCATGCAGCAGGATACAAGGAAGAGGTGGGATTCATGCTGATCTCTGTAGGGGGGCACTGCTGACTCAATTTATTATTTTAATTGCTAGAGACAGAGATGTCAACATAAGAACAAACCTCTAAACAGGGTAAGACACAGCATGAACATGCCTGGCACACTGACTCCTATGGTTTCCCTCCTGGTGTGTTTAATCCCAATGGAACTAAATCTGCCTGGTCCTTTCTGGGCCCTTACCTGCCCAGGTATGTGTGGTTAGGAAGAATTTGTTAAAGTGACAGCTGTTCTGGTTTTTCTCTTGTAAACAGAGAAAATAAAAAGGGAAATCCACTCTATCAGAGAAAAAAAAATCTTGGGTTTGAAGTACACTTGGGATCCCAAAGCCCTCCTCTTGAAGGTGAGCCCGAGTTTAAAAGCAGAATGGCATAGAACAAGAAGAAAAAAATGCACATGTTGATGGGATTTCCTAACTTGGAGAGTGGATACCAGCCAAATAAATGCCAACAGAATGATGCCCAAAAAACAAAACAAATCAGAATTCCCCTCCAGTTTTCAGTGTATGCTAAAAATGGCTTGAACACGTATCCAAAACCTGTGGAAAGGCTGAGGAAATTCATGCAGGTCTCCACATCTAAGCAGTCCTACTAGAAAACCTTTTTTCTTTCCATTTTGACACCATTTTATTCTTCATATAACCAGACAGAGAACAGAAAGCAGCATTTTTTCCAAATCTTTTTTTTTTTTTTTTTTTTTTTTTTTTTTTTTTTTTTGGTGAGGTCTCCAATTAAAACCCCTTGGGTTCATAACCTTCCTTTCTGCAACAGCAGATCCTCAGCCCAGGAGCCGACATTGAGCCTCAACATGAGCTGGACCTGCTGGAAATCCGAGCGGTCATTCCACTCCATCCTGTCCGGGAACTTCGATGAACCCAACCTGAGATTCGTGCTGGTAATCAAGCCCAAGCACAGATCAGCTTCGCCTGGGTTTTAGTTTCAGGTAAGAAGGTGCCCACCTTTCCTACCTGTCTTCACCTTGACAAGGCAGTGGCACGTCCAGGTATCTCCTTGCAGACCATCATTAGCCTTTCAGGGCATAGAATCACCTTCCTCATCAGTGCCTGCCCCTCCCCTGCCCCTTGGGGGGAAGCTGCAGGTTGGGATGGGATCTGTCTGACCCCTCATTCCCCAGTCCATCCACACATCCAGGCTGGCTCGGTTCAGGGAATGACTCTCCACCCAGATGGTAGCAAGCCTGACAAGGACTCTTCTCAGAGCTGTGTACAAATGATTCCCTCTTCCCTCGGATGGCTTGCAGTCAACAGCACCATAACTGCAAGCCCACGCAGCCACCTCCGCTAACCAGCCTTCCAGCACCCCGTGGAAAACAGAATGCCTGCCTGACCCACACATTGCTGCTGTGCCAGCAAACCTCACCAGCTGTAAACAGAACCAGGGATGACACATCATCAGCTTAATTCACGCTGTGCTTCTTGTTTGTAGCGTTAGAGTGGCCATTTCCCACGGGAGGAACTGAGCTAGAGCAAATCAAAATGCTTTTCACAGGTCAGTTGTATGTCCAGGAACAGTGACTGTGCTGTCTGCAGAAGTGGTGATCTCATTAATTCAGTGTTAATTCTATATTGCTATGCAAGAATCATGAGGAAAATTGGCTGGTTTTGCATCCTCTCTGCACTCAGATTGTCTGAACTGTTTGACAGCTTGTGTCTGAAGAAATGTGCCACCATCTCAGGGGATTCTGTGGTGCTCACTAATAGGTGGCTATCAATTAATTGCTATTTAAAACCCTGATCATGTTAGCTTGAATAGATCAAACAAATAAATTGCACAGTCTATTCTGTTCCTGGATATCTGAATGTCTCAGACCCTTGCTGGTCTGGAAGAAATAGTCTCATCAATACCTTTAAAATGGACTTCCTTTGGATACTTTGAATAACTGACTTTGAAGATATACTGCTTCTTTGAACTGTCTGACCAATGGAATTTTTTTTTTTTTTTTTTAATAGTAGGTTAATTAATTCACAAGGTTTAAAACCAGAGCTTGACTAATAGATTTCAAAAGCAATGGGGCTTTTTGGTATAGGATTTTTGGTTTCAAAGCAAACACCACTCTGCCTTGTGCCAATGTCAGTGGTAAATGTGTCCCACTGGGCCCCTCTCTCTTGAGAGGACAGAGTAAAACTCTGTGGCCCTTGACACAACCAACTCTTCTGGAGCAATGAGGTTTGAAAGAAATGAGCAGTGAGCTTCCTAGGGCATCCCAGACAAGCCTGGGGACGTGCAGGCATGGCATGTGGCACTCTCCAGCAACAGTAGCTGAAAGCCAGAGCAGGGACATCTTCCTCAGTCTCAGATGGCATCAGATGTCCATGATTAAGCACTGATCTGACCCCACTGACAGCCAGTGGAGCCAAGAGAGAGCTTCTGCTTGTCTGAGGGAGGCATTGGCTCGGTGTGGCACAGCCCAGCTGTGTCACTGGGCTCCAGGAACCTGCACTGTGTGGATTTCCCCTGGCTGCAGACCCAGCTCAAAGCACCAGCCTGCAATGCAGACACTGCCACAGGCTCAGCCTCTCCCCAGCTGAGATGGCAAACGGGGTTGGGTGAATATAAACAAGCCCATGTTTTCACTGGTAAGAGATGGAAGAGTAAAAAGAAGGAAGACTTGAGCTGTACAGGCAGTGTGCTTGGTGCTTTGGAATATCCCTGCTGGGCATCCTGAGAAGGTGCTGCTTAGTACTTTGGAATTTCATCTGTACAATAAAGCCAGCTGTAGCCAGCTGACCTTTTTAGGGCTAAAAGGTACCCTGCATTGTGAAGGGCTGTTGGGTGAATAAGCCACAACACATCAGCAATAACTGAGCTCGTTTAACTTTTGAGAAGAGGCACAGCTCTGTGACGCTGGTCTTAATACTCGGAGTGGAAGTAGCTCCCCTGAGGCTGATCAAAATCACAGCATGCCCTGCCTCCTCTGGGTGACAGGAACGGTGACCACTTCCATGGGTGGCACCTGTGGCTGCAGGTGGGCCACCAAACACCCCTGTGGTTAAGGGCAGCAGAGTTGCCGTGTGGGTGTGGATCCAGCAAAGAGTGCTTGGGGCACACCGGGAGAATTGTTGGCTTCCTTGGGACAGCGTGCATGTCTGAACAGCTGCTTGGGAGCCCTGCTGGACGAAGCTTTCCATATCTAATGCAGCTCCCTGAAGGTCGAGGCTGGTCCCTGAACATAGCTTTATTTGGTTTAAGCCATCCATCAGGCCGAAACAAGGCTGTTGTTGGGCAGCAGACACGACTATTTTTATGGCTCTGTGTAATATTTTCCGCTGTCGCCGGAGCGCCTTCGGGAGTGATAAATGTGTGGATTTCCTGCTTCCCCGGGCCTGGAGGAGCAGGGGAGGCCGGTGGGATGCACAGCCTCTTCCCTGTTTACACAAGTGGTGCTGATGGAACGGTGGGAGCGGCCGGGCTGCGAGCTGGCAGCCCTCAGCCTGCAGATGCCCTCTGGTGAGTGGCACACCGGCAGGCTGATGCAGAACAGGAGCTTCTTGTTTACACAGCTCACCATCTGCATGGGATGGGCACCAGGTCCCCATCTGTGCTGCCCCCCTGAGCACTGCACCCGCTTAACTCGCTGGGGCTGCCCGGGAAACCAAACTGTTCCCTCTGTTCCAACAGCATCCTTCTCTCCCCTGGAACTGCTGCTGTAATAACCTGCACCTGCATGGCACGGCTGTGACCACATAGTGCTGGAGAGCTCGAGGAAATTAGGCAATAAATGGAATTGGAGGACTCATTTCTTGGGGTAATCTGCTGAAGATTCGCTGTGGAAGGTTTCACAGAGTCATAGAATATCCTGAACTGGAAGGGCCTCACAAGGATCATCAAAGTCCAGCTCCTGGCCCTGCACAGGACAGCTCCAAGAATCCCACCCTGTGCCTGAGAGTGTTGTTCAAATGTTTCCTGAGTTCTGTGAGGCCATGACCACTTCCCTGTGGAGCCTGTTCTGGTGACTAACCATTCTCTGGGTGAGGAACCTTTTCCCAATATCCAGCCTAAACCTCCCCTGAAACAGCTTCATGGTTGGCCCCCCTGGCTGCCAGGGCACTGCTGACTCATATTCAACTGACCATTGACCAGGACCCCCAGGGACCTTTCCTGGTGCTGCTTTCCAGCCTCTCATTCCCCAGTCTGTCCATACATCCAGGGTTGCCCTGCTTCAGGTGCAAAATCCAGCTCTTGTCCTTGTTAAAATTCACATGGTTGGTGATTGCCCAGCCCTCTCTAATTTGTCCAGTCCTCCCTGCAGTGCCTCCCTGCCTTTGAGGGATTTTATGCCTCCCACTGGTCTCTGCTAAGCTGTGTCTAGGGAAGAGCCATTAGTTAAAACACAAATGAGATTTTTGGTGGTTTGTTTGTTTTTTTTTTTACTTAGGGACTGAAGGCAGGAATTTGCTTATGGTCAAGTCCCATCTGGATGAAACAAACTTTCCTCTTTTTCCTTACACCTGCTTTTCAAAACCTGAAACAGTGCCCCAGCTCTGGTGTTCCCCAGTGTCCTTAGGAGCAACAAAGATATTTTCTTCTTAAACTCAAAGATATCTTCTTCTTCTGCTCCTCTCTGGCAAATGAAGGTGTCTTTTCAGGTGGGAAATAAGCGGTTCTTTTTCTTTGTACTGGTGAGTGGGTTTGTATCAGGATTGCTCCCAGAGAGGATGACCAAAATCTCCAGGAAGGTGGCCCCACTTTCTGTTTCTGGAGGCTTGCATCTCCTTTTGGAAGCAGTGATTTTATGTGCCTCGCCCTTGGCTTGACAGCTTGTTGGAAGAAGCAAGGCCTGGCTCCAAAGAGTCCCTTTGTCAGCACCCATCGTGCCAGGCAGGGCCATCTGTATTTGCAACCAGATTTTCATCTAACCCAGGCCAGCCCCTGGCTCTGTGATTCTCTGCAGTGCAGAGCAGAGGTGACACAACCACCACGAGTGGTGTTCCTTGGCTGAGCCCTTCTGCCCTCTTCACATCAGCACCAGCTGTTTAGGTAGTAAAGGACCTTCTGGGAATTCTGAGAAACTTTTTTTTTTTCTTGTTTTCTACTCCAGCTGCAGGGCCAACGTGCTTTCTTATGGCAGCAGTTTCTCTTCCACTTTTAGGTGTACGTGTACACCTTGGTGCTCTGACCTTCCTCTCAGCTTATTTCGTGTTCTAACTCCCACTGAGCATTAACACTCAGAAATAAATACCCTGAGGATCAGGAGGCAAGCCAAAGTGCACCTTGCTTACACTGGGCTCAAAGCCTCCCAGTGTTTGATTTGCTGAAAACACAGAGGAGGTTTTTGTGGACTTTGGTTTTTGCTTAGTGTCAGGGGGCGTGTGTTATACTTTATTGCATGTTACTGTTTTAGCAAAGATACGATTTTAAACAATGAAAATTTTCAGTGTAATAGTAGGATTAAAACCACAGCTATGCTCACATGTTTAACTGCCTCACTCTAGGTGGTGGGAAATGAATCAAATAGAATTTGGGTCATCCTGTGGATATGCCAATATACCCACCAAATCTCAGCACATACCCAGGCATGACATTGTCTAATTCTCCATCCAGTTTTGCAGAGATTTTAAGTAGAACGTGAAGGATGATCTTGAGCCATTGCACAGCAAAGAGTGGTGAAGAAAAGATGCTTCCCTTTGAAGGGAGCAGAAGGGATATTTTGCAATATTCCTGTGAAAACCTATGGGAAGCCAGGGTGAGTCTTGTGAAAGGTGGGAGCAGGTCACAAAGTCCTTGTGTACACAGAGTTTAGCAGGCCAGCAGAACCTTTGTGCGCTTTTCCTCAGCTTAAGAAAACCTGTTGGTGGTTTCTTACGCTGGCAGAGCTTTCTTACCCGTAGTGGGAGTTTGTTTACTGTGACACATTTGTGGAAGGTGTGAAACAGCTTTTGTGGAGTAGATGCTGGTGGTGAGGCAATGAAAGGCAGAGTGGTGAACGTGACAGCCCTGCCGTGCCCTCTGTCAGCACGGCATGCACAGCTCCTGTGCCTCCAACACCCACACCAGCAGCCTCCTGTCCCTAATTCTCCTGCTCTCCCACCCCAGGACCATCTCCCAGCTTCCCAGCCCTTCTGCTGTGCTCACCACCAGCAGCTCCTCGCCTTTCAGCCTGAGGAAAAGGGCAGTTCCCACCCCCCTGCTCCCATCCCAGCCCCCAGAGACACCCCCATTTCACCCTGCTGGGTGCCAATCAACCTTTGTGCACATCACAGAGATAAAAAAACCCTCAGCAAACAGAGAAATAAGTGGCAGGACAAGATTTCAGCCAGCTTTCACTGTTCTCCAAGGCAGTTACAAATCAGCTGGAAAAATACAGCTGAACATTTTTCCCGTGGAGCATCCCTGTTGGTGACAGATATGCTGAGCCTTGGACAGGGCATTTACAAATCTTCCTTCGTTTGTGCTGCTTAGGGGGATTTGCTGAACTGGTTTGCTGAATTTATTTTAATTTCTTCTTATTTTTTTTTTTCTCTTGAAATACCTACTGGAAGTAATTCACAAATACATTTAGGTTCAGATGTCAGTAGGAGACAGTAATTTACCATTTTTTTTTTTTAAATCAGCACCATGCTTAGACTGATTGCATTGAGGACTGTATGGAGAAATAGTAGCTTTTATTAGGCCAGCTGATAAAATTGGAAAACACAGGCAAGCTTTCTGTCTTCATCAAACTGAGTGCTATGTTTATTTTTGTGTTACTCTGCTGTAATACTACTGCAAATCTACAGAAATCAATAGAATTACATTAGCATAAAATTAGGGAGCCCCAGCAGTAAATCAAGGCATGAGTTGCTGTTGATGAGCTCTGAGGCAGAGCTTTATTTCCTGCAAAGGTCAGGGTGATGGATTGTGCAACAAATTTTACCTCCTCTGCTCCATGTTTATTTCTAAATGGCCTTTCACAGAACAGCAAAACAGGACATATCTTACCCTTCCCCACGAGCTGGAGGCTTTCTGAACTGAGACAAGATAACAAACGAGGCCCTTTATCCTCCAGGATGTGACAGCAAGGCTGTGTCTGCTGCATTACAGCTGGGAGTGCCTGGGAGCGTTCCTGGGATGTGAGTGCAGGAGCTGGGAAAGCCCTGGCGTGGGCTTGGCCTGTCCTAACCAGCCCTAACCCCAGTTTGCAGTCGTTCACCTGATCTTGGCCTGGATTGAGTATGCTGGCAGCAAAGTTAGGTCTTAGATGCTTAAATTCCACATGGAGGACTACAGTGACCAAGCAAAAAGGGCCTGGGATGACTCTATGAGAACAAATAAGGACGAAGCTTTTGGATTTCAGGTTATGAGGCACCATAAAGGAAGGAATTCTCTGACCCAATGCAAACAGCAAGCATAAAAAAGGGGGGTGAGTAAAACTGAGGGAGAATGAAAGAATTAGAATGGAAGTCCAGAAATACCATGAGATGTAAAGGTTCATCCCACCTGCCTCCACTCCTTCTCCTGAATTTGGACTTCTTGTTGGACACTGAGCTCCTGGACTCTGTGAGTCGTGCCTGTAGGTGATAAACCCACATCTTTGTGATGGGGTCACATTTGTGTCTCTTCAGAGGGGGTATTTTATTTTTCCAACCTCCTTTTGTGATCCTTAAGGACACTTTGAGACACAGCTGGGGAGTGTTAGTCCACAGAAATTGCTCCTGCAAGCCTGACCTCAAGCCTTATCACTGACCAAACTGAATATAAAACCCGTTAATTTATTTTTTCAATTATTTTTTTCTCAGCCTACTACAGAAGTACTCAGGAGCCTAGATAAATAAGCCCTGGAAATCAGGCTGAAAATACAGCAAACTATCCAGGCTGATTCCTTGACAGTCACAGGGAAGACAGAGAACTTTTATTTTGCGTTTTAAATATTTTTTAAAGTGTGAAACTTCAAGGAACATTAACACTGGAAAAAAAGAGGTCTGAACAGTTGAGATGTGCCAGAACTGGAGTCATATTTGCTGCACTAGGGTCTCAGAATCAAGCTCTGAAGATTTCCCCTGATGTACCAAGTGGGACAGTCACCAGGAATGTTAAAAAACCTGGGAATGAGGTCTTGCCCTGCCTCCTCCTACAATCCCCTCTGAGTGCCTTAACTCCTTGTAAGCGTCTCTCACTCCTCCCTTCCTCCTGCAGCTGCTCCACTCTCCATAAATAATGAAACATTCCCTGAGGCAGGGACCTGAACCTCAGTTCCCCACATCCTGTGTGACCAGGAGCAGCAGCCCCATCAAATCAATCTCCTGCACAGTGCCCTCCTCTCCCAGCAGGTGTTGAAGTTTTTATGCAGGTTAGACACAGTCCAGCAGGGCAAACTGGGAAAGACCTGCCCTGGGGTAGGAAGATACCTTTGGATGGGGAGAGGGGGAAAGAGAAGGCTCAGGCTGAAGTTCCCTGGTTAGTCCAGGAAAACAGACTTATTTTTTTGCTCCTCTTTTTGCAAGGGTTTTCCTCCTGGATCCAAGAGCTCTGTCTGCCCAGAGCTTTCACTGAATGAAACCATCACCATGACAGGTTTCTCTTTGCCATGGCCAGGTTTTCGAGCAGGGAGCCCCTGGCTGAAAACTCCTTAACAGACAACACAAAACTGGGCTTGTGGCATCCTGGCACTCCAGCTACAGGAGCAACAAGCAGCACCCACGGACTGGCCAGCCTTCTGCAGGGAGCAGAAATTCATCCTTTACTGAGAGAAGCACACGGAGAGAATCCCGGTTTTTATCTCCTGGATTTCATGTCTGTGCCTGGAAGGAGAGCAGGGCTTAAGAGCTGGAGCTGTGGTTGCAGATGGAACGACTAAACACAGACTGGGTGTATCCTGAGAAACAAAACAGAGGGGAGTCAGCCCAGTCCTGTCAGGGAGTGGATTGAATTTCCTGCTTTGCTGTAATGACCTCCCTTACAAGCAGGATGCTGCCTGCCTGACCCCTCCATGGAGTCATAGAATGATTTGGGCTGGAATGGACCTTAAAGATCATCTTATTACAAACCCTGCCACAGGCAGGGACACCTTCCACTGTCCCAGGTTGCTCAGAGCCCCATCCAACCTGGCCTGGGACACTGCCAGGGATGGGGCAGCCACAGCTTCTCTGGGCAACCTGTGCCAGGGCCTGCCCACCCTCACAGGGAACAATTTCTCCCTGATATCCAATCTAACCCTGCTCTCTGTCAGTTTGAAGCCATTCCCCATGTCCTGTCACTCCAGGTCCTTGTAAAGACTTCATCATTTTGAGTTAATTCAAGCTAATTAGGAGAAGAGATGAAAGTGTTTCATCTCTATCTAAGAACAACCTCTCTTTCAACTTTGGCTGCTGTCTGACTGTAGCTGTGTCTCTCTCATGACTAAACTTGAAGATTCATGGGTTCTGCCATGGCCACAGGGTTTGTAAATGGGCTGGAAGGAAGAGAGGAAAGTGGAGAAATGAAAAAGGGTTATTAGTGAGAGGAGTTATTAGTGAAAGATACACTCGTAACACAGAGGGACACTTAGAGTGAAAGAAATTTCACGTGGGATGGCAGAAAAGAACAGAAATCTTTCAGCAAACAGAATTAAACTCTTTTATAGCTTTTCTGTTGGAAAAAAAAAACCAAAAAACACAAACAAACAAAAAAAAACAAACAAAAAACAAACAAAAACACAAAACAAAACAAAACAAACAAACAAACAAAAAAGACTGGAAATGAAACCCAGGTGTTAGGCAGCAGCACAGGGCACTTTCCAACCCACCTTTTTGGCCATGCCTCAGAGGGATCCACACACAGCAGCAGCTGTCCTGGTGTGTGGGGCCAGGAGAGTGCAGGGAGCAACAATTAATTGTCAGGGCTTGGGCAGGAATTAGGACAGGGTGATAGCTGAGGCAGGAGTCAAGGGTGGCACAGGGAGAATGGAGGAATGCCATGGAAGCACAGTATTCCCAGCTTACTCTCATGAGGTTCAGAAATAAAATGACTGGTTTGGACTGAAAACTTCATTGATCACAAATAACACTGCAAATTGAGGTGACCCCGCTGGCACCAAGCAGACACTGGGGAAAAGAAAAAAAAAAAAAAAAAAGGGAAAAAAAAAAAGCAGAATGACCCTTGTTATGGGCTGATTGAAAAGCTGGAATGTGATTCCCTGAGGTTAGGGGTGCCCTGTAATCCAGGTTTGACTCACAAGTCTTTACAGGAGCAAGCCAGACCAGCCTGACCTTGCTGGTGGAAGATTTTTTCCAGGGTGTGCAAAGGAAAGGTGGCAAAGTTGAAGCACGAGGGGCAAGAGTGCTGCAGGGAAGGGGGGGATGCTCACCACCCAGTGTCAGTCGCAGGAGTTTCACCTCCATGAGACTGAACAAAAGCTGAGAGACAGGAGTTTTATCAGCTCTCTGCTGCAGGGAAATGCCTTTGAAACCTCCTGTGTTCACAGTCTGGGCATCAGTGGTAGGAGATGAGTATCTTCTTTGTTCCCTGAGAGAGGGTCCTCTGGGGTGAGGGCAGAAGAAGTGATTCAGTACAAATAAATTAGAACCCTGCTTCGATTTAACCTCTGGAGAATTTGCTCCCCTTGTGGGAAAACAGCATCCTAATATAACACGAAGCTACAAATATCCCCTTCCCTGCTGTAACACAATCCACCCCCGTGCTTACCGGGTTATCTGTTACAGCTGTTTGTTAGCAGTGGTTAGTCCCTTTATTGGCATTATCTGCCTAGTGTAAACAAGACATGCAAACCAGAGACCAGAACAAAAGGCTTCCTAATCCAGCCTAAATGTAAAGCTGCTGCACGTAGTCTCGTTCCCACTGATGCCAGTGATAACTTCCCTGCTGATTTTAGTGGGAGCAGACTCCGGGCTTTCTGAGAGCAACCTCCAGAAACAGCACCTCCAGAGAAGGTTTTTCTCAGCCACAAAGCTCTTGTTCTCCTTCAAGGACAAATACACAAAGTCATCAGGAAAAAAATGCTGTAGCAGTGCTTCAGAGGCCCAGTCTCCAGCAGGCTGGGTAAAAGTGCATTTTCTGTGAGTCTCAGGCTACATTACATGTTGCCTTCAGAGAAAGCTGCAGAAGTAGGTACAGCTCTCCCAGGACCCAGAGGTAATTTGTTCATAAAATGTGTTTCAACTCTCCTCGGGGCTTTGAACTTCAAAAAGTTGTCTTTGAGCAGCTGCTTTGAAATTCTGCTGCAGGTGGGACAGACTCAGAACCTCAGCAAGCAGAAGGTACCTGCTCAAGGGTTGTGTGGACCATGCAGTCCTATAGCTGTGGGTGAGAGGACTGTCTGACTGTTCAGGGCCCCTCTTCACATAGGCTGCAAGTGGCTGGGAGGGCAGCACTGCAATAATTCAGCAGAGAAGCTTTCTGCACACGTTTAACGCTGCTAATAACCTGCTAACATTTTAAAACTTCACCTCTGAGGTTTTTAGCGCTGTCAGGTTCTACACCCGCTTTTGCCAAAAGAAAAAATCGTTACAGCTTTTTTTTTTTTTTTTCTTTTTTAAATGCTAAAGTATTTTTTTGTGTTTTCAGTTCCTGTCTGATGGTAGAAACTGTGGATCTTTTGGCATTCAGGGCTGGGATTAATAGAAGGGAAGCACTTGCACGTGGCAGGCTGGCTGCAGCAGGGGCAGGGTGGTGGCAGAGATGCACAAAGTCACTTTAGATCTCAGCTCTTGGTATTACAAAGTGAATTGGTTGGGAATACTGGGGAGGGAAAGGGGAATCACCATCCCTGGCTCCCGTGTGCCCCACTGGAGATCTCTCCCTGCGTGCCAAAGTTGGATCTTCTGGTGAGGCGCTGCGGGGAAATAGAATATGATGGAACAAGATTTCTGGTGCAGAGGACAGAGCTGCCCTCAGGCACTGTTCACTTGTCTTGCTGACATTTAAATGGCCTAAATCAAGGTGACGGAGATGTTAGTGGCATTATGTGGGGAATTGTTCTGTAGGAATGCGTTGTTCTTCAGAACAATTTATATTCAGCACAGAGAATTAAGCATAAGTGGGTTTAACATGAGGCTCACGTGTCATCATTTTCCAGCTCTTATTATCTGTAGTGTGACTAATGCAGGATTACTCTTCATCTGTGCTCATGACTAACTTATCCCTGCCCTGTATCCCTCTGCAGAGCCTTGTTCCAAATTGCCACTCAGAACCTCAATTGCTGCTCCTTCTCCCAGAGAAACAAAGTGCACGGGAACGTGTCCAGTCTCCCCTGCCCATCCCAGGACAGTGTTGGGACATGATTGACTTGAGTTTTTCCCTGCTGCTATGGGTGTTGGTAGCTCAGAAGATGCTGCAGAAATTCAGTGATTAGATGGATAACAAATATGTTATTAGGTATGGTTCTTCACTGCTCCAGGACAGAGGCATGAACGAGTGCTGGACCATTTCCACACTGAATTTTATGATAAAAGGGTATTTGTAAATTAAAAGTGCCCTTCAGTATCCTGAGGACAGGCATAAAATAAAGCTTAAAAAACCCAGTATTCTGAAGGAAGAATTAAATTTTTGCTTCCATGTGCTTTTGGGTAACTGCTGGCCAACTCAGAGCATTTTACAGGGGGAAAAGTACTGACAACCTTAATTCCAACACACAGATCTTGCAAAAAGCCTGAATAAATTCCTAGGGGGATAAAAAAATTAAAAACATCACATTTCTTCTGAGAAACAGGTTTAGATTTGAGGCTGTGATTTAGTGAAATGCTTATTATGCAATATTTTCACCTTAACCATTTGAGCAGATATTTCATAAATTAATCTAAGGGCTCCACTTAGAATCAGGTGTGTTCTAAATCATCCTGGTTATCAGAATCCCATTAAACAAGTCACTAATAAACATCCCTGCACCGTGGTGAGCTCAATCCACCCAACTTCAGAGCCCCTTTCTACAGAACAATTTGTTAACTATCACGTTCTCTGCCAAGGTTTCATTATCCGAGATAACATGTATTAATTGCTGTTTAATAGTATTGCTTCTAGTTTAAATTGGAAGTAGAGTCTCTGAAATTCTGTCTGAAACATAGAAAAGTGTTTGGGGCTTTTTTTTTTTTTTTTTGTTTTCTCCTACATGCAGAAATTTGCTGAAATTTGACCTGAAAAATCAAAATTTAAAGGAGGGGGGTGGGGGGACAGAAGAATTATCGTTCACATTTTCATTACTTTCTGCTTTCAAACTAAAATGGCAAATAAATAAATAATTGAGCACACGATTCCAGGCCAACCTGAGTAGGAGTTCCCTCTTTTTGTTTGGCAATTAAGTTAATTAGCCCCTTATCTTTGGAAGCTTAGCTGTGTGCCTGAATCACGTGAGACTTTTGATATTCACGCTGAAGGTTAAATCCACTTATCCAGGCTTGCAGTGCTGAGCTTTCTTGGGCGAAGGAGGAGCAGCAGACACACACAAGGCAGAGTTTTGTGGAATTCTGGAAGGGGCAGGACGGGAAAAGAGGTGAAAAATCACATGCTGGCAAGGGCTGGTGAGTAGGTGGGTGCTTAAGCTCAGCCTCCAAGTGAGCACGATTGGAAAGGAGATTAATTACTTTCTATTTGCCTGGCACAGTGCCTGGGTAAGACAGCAAAGGGTGCAAATGAAAGTTGTGCCTTGTCCAATCCCGGTGGAAAGTCGTATTTTGTTTAAAAACTGTATTAAAAAAAATAATTTTGTCTTTCCAATTAGTTTTCAAGCAACACTCTGGTTCCTTTATATATATATATATATATTTAAGTTGGAAAGTTGTTTTAAAATAGCTGCAGGATCCTACATTGGCACCCTCTACCTGTTTGGACTGTAGGCTCTTTAGGCAGCGACTCATTTGGGTTGCCTGATGGGTGCCACAAAGAAATATATCAAAAAAACACTGCCTTACAGCAGTGTTAGAAACCAACAGATAAATGATCTGCACCCTTAACTTTAGGAAAAGGCACAGATGTTCTAGGCTGTAAAAGTCAAAGCTGCATGAGATGAGATGTAGGTATAAATCATAGATTTTTTTTTTTTTTTAGTGGGAGGGAAAAAAAGGTAATTATTTCAAAGACAGCTCTAAAGAAAAATGTGTGACCTTCAAAAACTAAAAGTGTGACTCACAAAGAGAGGAATGCAGGGAACAGCAATAAGAAAGCCATCAAACAGCAATTACATCATCACACATTCCCTGGAGATTTCTTAGACATCCCGAGGAATTTTCTGATGATCCAAATCCTGTAGCACAGGTTACTGTCACAGAATCACAGGGTCCTTGGGGTGGGAAGGGACCTGTGGAGATCATCCAGTCCAACCCCCTGCGAAAAATCATCTGGATAAAAATAAATGACCCTGTTCTCTGCATTCCCTGACATGCTGCTCACTCTGCTGTTTAACCTTCTGCCTTGTCTTCAGCATCTTCCCTCCTCTGGTCAGGATCCACAGTTTTCCAGGCAGATTGCTGATGCCTCAAAATCACTTGGTAGTTCCTCATGGAAAAGAGGATGGAGTACTACATTCTTTGTTTACTTGGTTGATTAAAAAAAAAACTTTAAAGGTAAAAAAAAAATAATAAAAATCTACTCAGGGTTAATGATTGATTTAAAATGGAAAAAGGAAAAAAAAAAAGAAGAAAAGAGACATTGCTCCCATCTGAAACAAAGTGTTTCATTACAGCATCAACAAATAGGATCAGTTTTATCAGAGCTACTCAGGTTGAAATGGTTCATTGTCGTTCAACAAACGAAAATTTGTTGGGTGCATATAAGAAAAATATGAGAAAAAAATACTCCATCTGATTTGTCTTAGATGGAATTTGGAAATTCAAATTAACAAAAAACCCTAATTTTGATGAGGAAGTGTTTAGCTTTCTGCTTAAAAGATAACTTGAAAGCAAATTTCTTCACAGTATTGTATGCCCACCTCTAGAGGTATATTCTGGTTTTAGAGCATTTGAATTGAAGCTGATAATTAAAATTTCTGAATGCACAGGCCTGAGACATTTTCAGATCTGGTCTACATCAGAACAGCCAGTCTGTGGGTTGTTGGAGTCCCTGCTTGGCTGGAATGCAAGCAGTTCTTCTTTATCCAGCTGAAGAGAGATGTTTTGGGCACCAGCATGGGTGTGCATAGGTTGTGTTTCAAATGGTCAATTTAAAATAATATTTTAAAATAATTGTCTGTTCTATGTCACAGTGAATGGAGGCTTTTGATTCTTTCTTTTTTTTTTTTTTTTTTTCCCCTCCCCTCTGGGCTTCTTTATTCTGCTTGGATTATAATAATTTGCAACCACAAGATTATGGGATAAAGTCCATTCAGGTTCTGGTCAGCAGGACCCCATCAGCTTTAGCCTGAATAGGATCAGACACAAGTTATTTTTAAGTCCTCCACAAAAGGTTCAGAAACTTACTAAAAAGACAACGTTTCAGAGCCTTTTGTCTTTGCATAAAACATGAAATGAATGCAGAGGAGAAGCTGAGAGGAAACTCAGGAGTGTTGGAGAGCGGCATCCAAGAGGGGAGCCAAAAAAGAGGGCACAGAGGAAAAGCTGTTGGAGTATCTGGGTTTGAACGAACAGCTCCACACAGAGCAGATCTCAGGACGATCAGGGAGTGCATCCAGTGCATCTCCAAGTGGGTTTCCTGTCATTCTGATTGCCAGGTTTGTGGATTTAGATCTCAACACAGTTGGTGTTTTGCAGTCCACTTTGGGTTTCACCCCTTGAGTGAAACTAAAAAAAAAAACAAACCACAAAAAAACCAAAACCCAAAGTTAAAATGTTGCATGAACAAAGCCAGATTTGTGGAGTGCCCAGCACCTACAGCAACCATCGTTATCTGAAGGGAGGGTTCAGCTCAGCAGGTCTTGTGTCGAACGCACCCGGTGTGTGTTAATCGGAAAAATGACATCTCCAGGAAAGAGAACAGGAGATGCTGAGGGTTCTCTTGAAGGCCCTTGGTTTGCATACTATTCAGTGCAATACTCTCTCTTGTCCTTCACCTTTTCATTCCTTTTTTCAATTCTCTCAATTCTCTCCTCCCTCTTTTCCTGGATGCTGCTTGAAACCCCCTCTGAAGAGGAGCTGCAGGTTGTGCTGGGGGCTGGACACACACACTGTGCCCTGCAGCAGATGGATTACAGCCTCACAGCCTTTACACACAGCAAATTCACGAGCTCCACTGGCCCATAAACACTGGGAATTAATGACATGACGGCCTCAGGAAGCACTGCTTCAGATGTGCGAGTGCCTCCTGGGAGGAACTCATTACTGGAGTTACAGTAAATTGCCACTGACTGAATACTGGAGGAGCTTCCCACACTTCATAAGTTTGATCTCGCCCGATTTCAAGGGCTAAGTGAATTTTGGCATGATTAAATACTAGAAACTGTGGCCATCTGCAAAGGTTTGGACTTCCAGGCTTGTGGTGATAGCAGTGCACGGAATGTGTTGTAGCAACTCTCTGCAGGTTCTGGTTATTCATTTGCTTTAAATAAAATTCCAGATACTGACCTAGGCAGGTACATGCTAGTTAAGACTCTGCTGCTGAGATTTTTAGGCTGGTTTTGGATCTATGTGAGGTGCTGGGATTTTGGATGCAGAAAGGCATAGCCCAGATATTTTATTTTTTGGCCCCCCTGGCAACCTGAGTGCACTTGACCACAGCAGGAAAGAAGCCTAGCTTGTGCTGACTTGTTCAGATGTGTGGGCCGTGCCATGGCTGCACCACTGATGGGAAACAAGGGGGTTCTGCTGGTTTTTTTAAAGACTGGTGTTGTCCACATGTGGTCTTAACGCTGTTTGACTGCCTGTTGTTGAAGGTATTTGCAGCAGGGAAATGAGCTGTAAAAAAAGCAAATGCTGCCTTAGTGAGGTTTCAAGTGCTGTTGGGAAAACAATGGAAATTATATTAAACTGATTTCCCAGCCCAGAATGTGCTGGGCTGACATGCCCAGGGTTAAAGTTGTGTTCAACTATTGCTAAATTAGCAAAATAATAACCTGCAGCTTCCCTGGTCCCTGCTCTGCCATTTAATGTGAGTTGTTCTGGGTAAGAGAAGGTGCAAAAGGCTTCATGCAAGAACTACTGGGCAAGGTCAGGAGCTTTCTTTTAGGCTCAAAAATGAAAACACCACCCCCAAATATTTGGGATTGCCTGGTCTTCTGGAATTTGGGGGTGCTACCAATATCCAGTGCTCACTGTTGTTTGCCTTTCTGTTAGCAAGTTTCTGCTGCTGACTGGATAACCCAAGCAATGCAGTGTACTTGAAAATATTCTTTTGCCCCTTCTCTACTTGCCACTAAGAAAACATAAGTTTTTCTCTCCTCTGCCATTTTTCAAATGCCTTTAAACCAGAGCCCTGCAGGAAATTCTGCACTTTGGCTCAGCGTTTTAATGCCTGGTGCTTTAGCTCAGCAGAGGGAAGGAGGAGACAGATATGTGGGGGCTAAAACCTTACCCATCTGCAGCACACTGTGCTCTGGGTGAGAGCTTTTGTGTGCATCCTTCACATTGCAGCAAATGACACCTCCCTGCAGCAAATGACACCTCCCTGGCCCCTGCCAGGGCCTGGCTGGTCTGTGGTGTTGACTTCACTGAGGTTCGTGGCATGAGAAGAGACTGCAAGTTTTGGTCCTGCTCTGGAAGCTGATTTGTCCACTTGTGACTTCTGGGAGGTGAGACAGTGCCAGGCAGACACGCAGGAAAAAATCATTTTGAGGTTACCTTTGGGCAGAATCAGCAGCCTGGCCAAAATTGCAGCAGCAGCAGCTTAGAGACATACTCAGCCCTGGGCAGGCTCACCCTGGCTGCTTGCAGTGAACAGTGTTCCTTCATCTGGGGACAAACCAGATCTGATTAAAAATACAAGTAGAACCGCAGCTCTTCCAAACCAACATCTGTTTTCTTTCTAATCCTCTCGTTGCTAACAATCCATTTGGAGACAGATAAGATCTATTTCTGTCCTGCAGTGAAAAGCTCGACCAGAAATACAACCAGTTGTTGAGGTGGAAATTTAGGCACACATCTGTAGGAAGAAAGGACATGCCATGGCAAATACCAGTGGTATGACAGGGTAGGGAATTGAAAGGAACCTGTGAATTGAAACAAACCTGTGAAGAAACAGGAGACTTCCATAATCCACAATATTTTTTTTTTCCTTAGCTGAATTTTGTTATGTTTGGTTTTGCTTGTTTGGTTTTCAGTTGAACAATTCTTCCCCAAAGTGTGCTGGAAGGTAACTCTGGTGAATCCAAATCATACAAAAATTTTGTGTTGTTCTTTCTCTCGTATTTTCAGAGATGGATTCTTCCTTGCTAGAATCCATCACAGAGTTAGAGCAATCCTGCAATCCACATTAACAAAGAGATCCCACCTTGAGTTCTGCCTCCAGCTCTGGGATCCCAGCACAGCAAGGACAGGGAGCTGTGGGAGAGAGCCCAGAGGAGACACCAAGATGATCAGAGGATGGAGCAGCTCTGCTGGGAGGAAAGGCTGGGAGAGTTGGGATTGTTCAGCTGGAGAAGAGAAGCTTTGGGGTGACCTCATTGTGGCCTTCCAGGACCTGAAGGGAGCCCACAAGGAAGGTGGAGAGAGACTATTTCCAAGGGCCTGGAGCGACAGGACAAGGGGAATGGCTTCAAACTGACAGAGAGCAGGGTTAGATTGGATATCAGGGAGAAATCCTTCCCTGGGAGGGTGGGCAGGCCCTGGCACAGGTTGCCCAGAGAAGCTGTGGCTGCCCCATCCCTGGCAGTGTCCAAGGCCAGGTTGGATGAGGCTCTGAGCAATCTGGGATAGTGGGAGGTGTCCCTGCCCATGGCAGGGGGTAGAATGGGGTGCTCTTTAAGGTCCCTTCCAACCCAAACCCTTTTATGTATACCATCACCCTCTATGTCTCAGGCTTCATTTCCCATCTTGGGTGCAGCACCACCCCAAATTTCTGTGGTTTAGGCAACACAGTGAGGCTCTGACTCAGGCTCAGCTCACACAGCTTCTTTGCTTGATGCCATATCTAATGAAATGGGGGGAGCAGCATTGCCTGACCTTGGGAGGCGGAGGAAAGGGATTATTTTCAGATTATTTTCACCTGAATCTCTGTCTGAGCAGGCGGTGTGGTTGTGAGGAACACAGGAGACGATGGAGTCAGTCTGTGTCCCTGCTTGTGAGGTGCTGGAAAATGCGGTGTTGAGCACATCCCTTTCATTAGGGTGGTACTGAAGAGGTGCTCTGTGTGCACTGTCAGTGGACACTGTGGTGTTGACAGCGCTGCCTTCCCAGCGACACAAACCGATATCCTCATCACTTATGCTCTCCCGGAGATCAATTACGCTTTCCTCAAGTGTTGTAGGACCATTAACCTTAGCTTACCGCTCCGATTCACTGTGGTTAATTATAGCCTAAGCATCTGAGCCTTCATCTTGCCGCGGCAACTGGAGATGGTAATCTGCAGTCCCTCATACCCTGAAGGGATGCACGGCCACGTTGGGCGCTGCCAAGTGTCTGTCCTGCTCTGCTCTGGAAGTTTGTCACAGAGGGAGAGGCTGAAATTTATAAAACCCAGCTGTTTATAAACGTACTGGGTGTTAGTGGAAGTGAGCAGGCATTTATTTCAGCAGCAAATAAACATGGGCTGGAAGGTATCTCGCATTTCAGAGCAGTAGAAGCATAAGCATTCTTTCTGTAGATCAGTCAGGAATATGAAATAGCCTCAGTATCAAAATCTGCCTTTTTTATTCCTCAGTGGTCAAGCCTTTGAATTGCAATTTGCTGAAAGAAGTGACTGGCCATTTAACTGATTTCTTCTCCAGCTGATATATCTTTGGCCTCTTCCATACTGTCCCTATTGTATTCATTTGCAGGCACCTGACATTGCCATCTCGTAGACAGGAACTGATTTAATCTGGCCTTTATTCTTGGCTCCCACATCATTTCCTCAGTGTGCCATTTTATACACCAACCCTATTATTTTATAATGCCCTACCCCATACTTTGCTCCTACAGGCTAAGCCCTGCACACCTTACTAAAATCAACACAACTCCACAAACATTTTTTGTGCCCTCCTCAGTGTCACACAGCAGCAGAACCTGAATTGAGCTACAACAGTGCTAACCACAGCAGATGAACTGGGGAAGGTTTTGGAACACAGACCTGATTTTGTAGAGCTCAGTCTCTTTCTCTTGGGATGGACTTCAACAACTACAAAGCTGCCTGCACGGCAGCAGAGGCACCATTTTCTCTGCCACTGCCATGTTTGAAACAACACCAGACCCCAACAACAGACATCTCTACATCTTTATTCTACCAAATCGCTTCTTAATCTCTTTCCAAGCTGAAATATCTCCTTCCCATTTTTTTTTTTTTTGAGCAGTATTTCCTCCCTCCCCAAAGTCTAATCAAAGGGTAAACCTATAGTAGTAGTCAGATGCAATACAGACTAATCATCATTAGTGTGTTAGAAAGTCGATGGCATGGAAGGCTTTGAGTGGCCAGCTTGGTGGTATTTATTGGGATTTAAGAGCTTACTATAATTATCATGTCCAGTAACTGCCTGGATTGATGTGTGAGGGGAGAAAGAAAGGAAGCCAGAAGGGTGTCTTGCCAGGGTGTGTACAGGATCAGTGGATGGATGGATGGACAGATAAGGGTGGATAAATATTTACTCTGCCATGCTCTTTTGATGTTTTCCCAGCCAGCTATCCCTGCCCTTCTGACATGGCTCGCAGCAGTTCCCACAAAGTTTAGGCCTGCCTGTAGATGGAAATAATGAGCAGATGTGATTTTGCCCAGGCTTTGTGACCTTCAGTTTTCAGTGACTCCACACCTCCAGAAAGCCAGGTTTTCCGTAAGACTGCCTTTTTTTTAACTACAAAAATTCTGCCCTAGCAGGTGAGTTCCTGGCACATGGATGAAAATCACTGGTAACAGCACATTTCAGATGACTCTGGAAGCTTGCAGCCAAAGTTAGAGCAGACTGCCACCAATGCACCTTCCTCTGTTGAGGTTTCATGACCTTGGGTAATTTTTTTTTCTTCTCTTTCTTTTTTTTTTTTTTTTTACAGTGAAAGAAATTTTTTTTTTAAAAAAAGGCTTGTTTTAATTAATCTCTCCATAAGGCAACTTTGCTGCCCTGAGGTCCAGGCTGATGCAATTTTCAGGGCGATGGAGTCACATCATTTGGTGAATGAAGCTGCCATTACTAATGTAGCACTTCTGAAGTGTCAAATGGATTTTAAACTAATGGGAAGCCCAGTAATAAATGTCCCACGTACATTCATGCCCCCACTGGATTCTTCTTACAGAAATCTCCCTTCCCTCAGTCTATGAAAGAGCGGAAAAGGGATTTTGATATTTTTGGGGTCTAAAGAGGTCTGAAGACTAGACATGTTTTTTTTTGGTTTGTTTGTTTATTTGGTTGGTTGTCTTTTTGTTTTGTTTTGGGGTTTTTTTGTTATTTTTTTTTAATTTTATCTGGGATTTCTGCTGGGCTCCTGAGTATTTCATATTCTTTATGATTTACAGGCAGGGCTTCCCCATCTGCCTTTCACTTCTTCCCTGGATCCTCCCCGTAGTCTGTCTTGGGGCAGCCTGGCTGCCACAGCCGTCTGTGATGGGATTAGTCCCAGTAATGCTGCAGAGTTAAGCTCCTTACACTCCAGCCTGGGAGAGCTGGTAATATTATCCAAAGAGCAAAAGGCTAAAGCCGTGTCTGGCCTGGCCTGGGTTGTTTTAATTTAAATTATGGCTTGAGGTGGTGGCAGGCAGTTGTAGTTTTACCCACTGAGAACACTTTCCCAAGAATCATAGATTGGTTGGAAGGGACCCCAAAGATCATCCAGTTCCAACCCCCTGCCATGGGCAGGGACACCTTCCACTGTCCCAGGTTGCTCAGAGCCCCATCCAACCTGGCCTGGGACACTGCCAGGGATGGGGCAGCCACAGCTTCTCTGGGCAACCTGTGCCAGGGCCTGCCCACCCTCCCAGGGAAGGATTTCTCCCTGATATCCAATCTAAACCTGCTCTCTGTCAGTTTGAAGCCATTTCCCCTTGTCCTGTCATTCCATGCCCTTGGAAAAAGTCCCTCTTCAGTTTTTCTCTCCCAGTAAGCCAGCATGCATTTTCTGGAGTCACTCTCTGCACCACTTCTGTGTCATCCCATGGGGGTGCTGAGAGTTGCTCTGTAAATTAAGGCATGTTATTTTGGCTATGACTGAATAAACATCATTTGATGCATTCTGTAATCCTCTCTTAAGTGGGATGCCCTGGCATGGCTTTCATTTTGTGGTCCCATGCAAACGTGGCTTAGGCACACAGCCATGAATCCCATCATTGCATGTCTATCCATGATGTTTTATGCACCCTGAGAACATGGATTTGAAGTTATTCCCTCAGAGAGGGGCTCCTCAGCAGGAACTGTAGTAACAGGACAAGGGGGAATGGCTTCAAACTGACAGAGAGTGGGTTTAGGATGGATATTGGGAAGGAATTCTTTACTGGAGGCCCTGGCACAGGTTGCCCAGAGAAGCTGGTTCCTTTGGTGGTTGCCCAGAGTTTATGTAGATCTGGCAGTGAAGTGACTGAGTTATCAGTTATGTGGGACTATCCTGACTCATGTTGGCTTGAAATGTGCTGATAGCCTTGATGCTCCTGTAGCACAGCAGATGTTGATTAGGAAAAGGTAACACTGTGAAGCAAATAAGGGAAGCTGTTTACCTTCCCTTCTGACAGGGAAGCTATTTACCAGCTTTACCTTTAACAGCCAGTATTGTAAAGTCGGCTTCATTTAAGCCTGAAAAAATACACAGAGGAGGTTTGAGGACAACAGACCCAGAAGCACAACATTCCAGTGTGGTTATTTTCATTTTGGGGTGCGTTTTGCGTGGAAAGGTTTTGGTAGCAGGGACTGTTTAAAGACACAGTTTCAGTGTCTGGAAGCCAAAAAATATTTAGGAAAATACCTGTCTGCAAGAATCCCAAATATCTGGAGTGTGTCAAACCATGATGCACTGAACTGATGAATCTTTAGAATTAAGTCATCACATTTCTGTTCATGCTTTGCTGTTTTCATGGAGTCTTGTCTCAGACGCCGTTACCAAAGCCTGGTACCCTGTAATTTTCAATCAGGCACCACAACCCTGATTTACACCAGTCAAAACTCCAGCACAGCTCAGCAAAAATATTGCAGAGCTTACAGGAATCCCATCATTCTGGGAGAAGTACCTCAGACTGCAAGTGGCTTCAGTTTTCCCTGTGTTTGGAAACACAAAATGATCCCTCGGGCTCTGCTGAAATAGTTATAATGCTCTTTTTTTGTTGCTGCTGTTTTCAAGTCAAGCCTAAAATTCCTTATGGGTGTTTCACAAATATACACCAGCATAGCATATTATAGTAATTAGCATATTGCTGATCTGTAATAGTCAAATTGAAGATGCTGGCACGAGAAGATAAAACACATTTTAGCAGTGACGTTTGCATTTCCCTTTTTTTTTCCAGGTTGTTTGTTTGTTTGTTTTGAATGAATGAATATTTATTTTACATGCTAAAACATTGCTGTCTCCTGTCTAATCTGAGATGCAATAGAGTATTGCATTTAGTGTGTGTGGTAGCAGAAACGCTGTTTGCTTTGAAAACTTTGTTGAACTCCCTGGAAAATGATGATTCTAAAGGAGCTGGAATGTGCTGCGTTGTGCAACAGATCTCCTACCTTCAGAAAACATGAGTTTTAAATCAGTGGGGGCCTGAGCATCATTTAAGTGATTAAAAACACTTAGGGGGAATGAGAAATAAAATCCCAGTTGGTACTTTTGATGGAACTAATGCTACCTATAGATATCTCCTGCCTTTCTTGGTGTGATACCTGGTTCCCCATTTGAATTTGCTTTTGTTTTTTGCCATGATTACAAAGTTCCATTAAGAAACTAAAAAGTTTACTAAAAACTTGAGTTTTTAATGCTACAAGGCCATGTGCAGTCGCTCAGCAGAAGTCAGGCTGATGCTGAGACACAGTGCAGTGAAAGTGGGTGCAGAGAGGAGATATAAAAAGTGCAGTGCCAAGAAAATGTTCCATTTAAATACTGCACTGAGGGCACACTCTCTGCCCCTCCCCTGTCAGGAGCATGGGAAAATACAAGCTGTTTAGGAGTCAGGGGTTGGAATTTTAGCTAACTGTAGATTATCTTTGGGACTGTGTCAATCCTTTCAGGGCCAGCTGCACCCTGTCTCAAGACTTCTTCATTTGCTTGTCCCTTGGTTATTTGAATCGATGTGCTCATGTTGCTGAGAGCCCCACAACGGGAGATAACTTGCCACAGATCATCTGCCAAGTGGGTTTCTTTTTTTTTTTTTTTCCCCCCTCTTTTTCTGCTGTTTCATGGTAGGATGCAGATGATGGAAAAATGAACTGGCTCATCTTGGCAGCGGGCAGCACTGCATTGCCATCTGCTGCAAAGCCAAAGGGTGCTCCAAGCATGGGAGGTGAAATTCTAGGAGAGGACTTAGGAGAGGTGTTGAAGGAAAGGAGGGCTGCAGTGGCACTGTCAAGCTTTGGATCACCACTGCTTGCTAAATAACCAAGTGCAATAAGCCTGGTGTCCCACAGGGGATCCCTCTGGTTTATAATTGCACCCAGAACACCTCCCCCATTTCCTCCCAGCAGGGACAAGAGAGCTGGGAGGTTCTGCCACAGCTGGGGAACTACCCAGTAGCAAAAGAGAACAGCACAGTGGGGGAAGGAGAGTACAATAGGATCTAGGAAAGATTCCTTTTCTTAAGGGATCAAAGTTGGGCAGAGCCAGAGGTCACACTCCATTGGGAACAAGCAGTAACATTAGTCCTTCTCAAGCTCTCCAGCTTCCCAGAGTGTCAAGCTGGAGATCTTTGTATTCTTCTACCTGCACAGGACAGAGGTCACCTGAGTCAGATGTTGCATGGACATGCAAACTCCTGCTCCAGGGAGACTGCACAGAAAACACAAGAGGACAGACAGGAAGAGGAAGGAAAGTGCCTGGACCAAGGTGACGCTGCTGCTGCTGAGGGTCAGAAGTGGGAAGCAGGATTTTAGAACAAGTATCAAACATTGAAAACTTTATCCGGGCTTCAAGGTCTTTGTGCTGTCAGACACGTCACCATCCCTTCAAATTCTCAAGGACCACACTATGTGTCTTACAGAGAAGAGAAGTCACTCTGTGAGCTTGCACTACACCCACTTCTGGATTTATCCTGTGGATGAAAAAAATATTGTCCCATCCAGGGTTTGTTTCGGACACTTTTTTCATTACCAGTTTTTCTCTGCAACTCTCAATGTGTTTGGATTTTGTAGAGTCATAGAACACACTGGGTTGGAAGGGACCTTAAAGATCATCCAGTTCCAAACCCCCTCTGCCATGGGCAGGGACACCTTCCACTAGGACCAGGTTGCTCCAAACATCATCCAGCCTGGCCTTGGACACTTCCAGGGATGGGGCAGCCACAGCTTCTCTGGGCAACCTGTGCCAGGGCCAGCAAGTGGTGGGTGGGATGTTTATTTCCTTTTACTGAAACATTCTTATACGTCAAAGTGGCTCAGGCACAAAGAGAAATAAAAGCCATAAACTCAAATTCACCTTTATAAGCTTACACAGTATCTTAAGGAGTGTCATTTGACAGAATTATAGATCTGAATAATCTCCTTTCCGCTGCTTCCTGCAGAACTGAGCTGTGATAGATGCAGGAGTCACTGCCAAAGGACCTGGAAAAAAAAAATATGCAAGAGGAACAATAACAGATCACCACAACGATGCACAAGCCAGAAACCCAAGCAAAATAAATGCCCACACAGTGTGCAAAAGGTATCTGAAGCCCATCTTTCGCAGTTTGGATGTTACCTTCAAATGCAGCAGCATTTAGGCACTATCTCTCTGATTTCAGCCCATATTCCAGTTGGACAAACTCTCTGAAAACAAACAAAAACAAACAGATGTTTTTCTATTTTTTTTTTTTTTTTTTATTTCTTCCAGAAACCAGAACGTTTGTCATGCTCTACCAGATCAATGAACTGTCAGAAGAGACCTCCTGGCTCGTGCCTGATGCAAAGCTCCTCCTGGCCTTCCCTTCCCAGCCAGACATGCAGCGATGCCGGTAAGAGGCACACATCACCTCCAGAATCCCGTGGGGAATCAGCGCACGCCACAGACCAGGAGTTTTGATTATCAGTTATGTGAGATGTTAAAGCTGCAGCAGCCAGGCAGAGCATCAGCCAGGCCTCCCCTGGGCACAGCAGCATCATCCCACTGGTGTGACCTGCTGCAGAATTTCCCGTGGCTCAGCTGTCTCTATGGTGGGTAAAAACCATTCTTGTGCAGAGAACATGCATGGGGTTTATGAATCACTTGAATGTCCTGTAAATCCTCCAAGCAGGGATTAAGTAGGACTTAAGAGGAACATATGACTGGTGCTTGTCCTCAATACAGTGGTGAGTTTCATGTAATGTGAAGAAGCAGCTCCTCTGATTGTTCTGTGTTTCCTTGGTGTTAATGTCACCGGGTGTCTTCATTGTTCCCCCGGCTGGAATGAAAGAGCAGCCTGTTCTGCTCCTCCAGCCCTTTTCCAAAGCAGGATTCCACACCCAAATGGGCTCCCCCAGCCCCTGCTGTACTGACATCCAAGGGCATTCTGATTAATTGAATGCTCCAAGTTATAACTGGCAGATCTTTCATGCAGCAGAGCTCTTTGCCGTGGTGGATCACTCAGCAAAGCGTGTATCTGCACAAGTGAGTTTGATTTCTGTACCACTTCCTCTTTAATGAGGATTCTCCTTTATCTCCTGCAGCTGATTGTTTCCTCTGATTTTGCAGCACAGAGGTCAGAGTTCTGCTCTGATTCTCCAGCTGGTAGCAATCCAGTGAGATATGTGCAGTCACAAGTGCCCCTGTGTTAAAGGGTGACTTTTTAAATACAGTTACCTCTGAATATTTACAGCTGTGGATAATCTGACCTGTGATAAATTTAATACATTTCAGTGACTGGTTAAAGAAGGATTTGGTTTATGCTGAAATACTTTATTTTTACACATTTTCTTTTTGGCTTGTTGTGGGGTTGTTTTGGGGGTTTTTGTGGTTTGTTGGGGTTTTTTTGTTTGTGTTTGTGTGTGTGTGTGTGTGTGTGTGTGTGTTTGTTTTGTGTTTTTTTTTTTTTTTCCTTTCCTATATCATTCACCATCTTCAGTTGCTTATATTCATTTTCAATTTCTGCTTTTTCCCCAGACACAGTGTTAAGGATAAAGGCATCACCTAACATTACATCTTAATGATTATATTTCTATTTCATTTTTATTAATCAAACAAAATGTTTGATGAATAGAAAAGTAATTGCTTTCCTACTGCTTTGTTGTTGTAGGAAAATGGCCTCGCTGAATTACACACAGTGACCTCCTAAAGGTGTAGGTAAAATTTTTGTGAGGAAACCTGAAATGTGCCTGTAGAAGTGTAAGTGGCAGTTTGTGAACTCTGTGAAATTGTAAATGAATGGGTAAAATAACTGCATGTTCACTCACAGTGGGGGAAAGAGATGGATTTGCCACGTTTAAAACATGCATAGACACAGGGAACTGGCTTTGAGCAGCAGATCACCTGTCCCAAAGCACACCTGGGGGTGCAGGAGAAGCAGACACCTGGTGAGATGCTGGGTGAGAGCAGCTGTTTGATATCCTGACTCAGATTTGGAGCATCCCAGTGTGTGCCTTGGCCTTTTCTAACACACTGTTATTAGCAGAGCGTTCTGAAGCAGCTGCTGGCAAGTCATTTTGCACTGTGCTGTTATGTTTGCCCTGCAACATCCATCTTGCCACACTCACTGCTCTCTGCACCTTGTTGAAAGGCTCTTCCTGGCATGTCTTGCATTAGCAATGTGTCTCTCTGCTGCACAGCACAATGGGATCATTATCCTGGGATCAGTCCTCAGACACTACTAAAGTCAGAAAATACTGCTGTAAAGTGTTGAATACTGAGCCACCAGCTATTGCTCTGAGGCAAGGGGACACAGACAGGAGGTAACGCAGCTGAAAGTCCTTCCTCTGCCTCTCCACAATGCAAAAGGATTTGAAATGCAGGACAAAAGGGGGCAAAAGCGTTAGAAATTCAAAAGGCAAGCAATCTGTAAATAAATCAGCCAGTTGCCACTGTAGGGAGGGAAAGATTTGTCTGAAGTGGAATGGCCCTGCTGCAGTGTGCTCACCGAGCACTCAGCGGCATTTTAAACACCGTGGGACTGGATTGGGAGACTTCAAAAGTGAAAATAAATCACAAAAAGTGGTGCTCAGAAGTCAAGGGCGAAGATCTAACGGAGCACTCAAGAAGTACAACCAGCAGCAAGCAGAGCAGTCCCTTCTGCCACGGACAGCAGGGAAGAGGGGGGGCTCCACTCCTCCAGAAAGGGAAGAGGTCACAAACTTCTCGAGTCCAGAACAGACCCTGGCCCAGGTATAAAAGTAGGACAAGACACAGAAAAGCAAGAGTGAGGAGCCAGAACAACAGCAGTGCCCAAGGCACAGGAAAAATTGGACACTGATGGCCTGAGAGTGTGTGAGGGGTGCCTATCTGCCTTCATTTTGGGCAAGACTTAGAATTATTCTGAAGCACTTAAAATCACCTGAGGACAAGGCTTCAAAGCATCTAGATATTTCACTTTAATACACAGTAGCCGCCAGTATTTTTGTTTATTCAAGTTTTCCTTCTTTTTATATAAATAATTGCTTCTGCTTCACTTCAGCTGTCTCTCCAGCAGACAACAAGCACTCTGGCCAGGCAGGTCAGCAAGCACCCCACTCCTGGCACAGGACACACGACTGTGACTCTAAATTGGGGCTGTAAGGTAAGCAAACATCTGAAACACAACCTGCTAAGCATTTCTGCCTCTCCTGCCCTCTTGATAATAATGCAAGTGGAAGCCCTGCTGCCAAAGCAGCTCCACAAAGCAGCCTGCACTGGGAGTTTTCACCATGGAAGCACACCAGCAGCAAGGGAGCATCTCCAATCCTGTGCCAGAGACACTGACACTTGAACTGCCTGCTCAGCATTTTCTGCCCTTGTGTGGTTCTTTCAAGCTTTTTGTGGACTTAGGGCTGATGCTGCAGATCCTGAATCCCTCCAAGGGGGATGGAGCTCCTCACTGCAAGGCTGGTGTGGCTCCCCTGCACAAGCAGCTTGGTGCTGATGTCCCCTGGGATGTCCTGCACTTGCTTGCTCTTTGCCCAGGTTGTGTCAGGACTCTTCTCCTGGCTCTGCAGCTCCCTTTGGCTTTCCTTTGGCGCTGTCCTGTCGCTGTAGCTGTCACCCACGATCCTGCCAGGCTGCAGCTGCTTTCCCAAGCTGCTGCTCTCTGTCTGTCCTCATACCTGCTCCACCCTGAGCAGCAGCCACAAAGGACTGTCTCTTTTCTTCCTTTTTTTGCAGTGTGAGTGGCTTGTTTAGTGTAAATGCTACTAAAGCCTGGCTGCTGGATTGCATCCTACCCCCCTCCACCCCTTCTCTTCAGCTGATGCACTCCTTGCTGCTCCCTGTTTAGTCCATTGCTGTGGCCCAGCTCTGGCAGGTAAGGATCCCTTTCCTGAAAGCCTTGCTTTTTTGCTATCAGCCCCTCCACTGTTTGTGCTGCTGACTTCGTTTGCTCTCGCTCTTCTTCAGTGTTGATACCCAGGGCAAGGCATCGGTGCTCAGGTCTGGCCCGTGAAGTGCTGGATCTCTTAAATCCCGCTGCAGGATGCTCCGAGCCGTGTCAGGGCAGAGCACCTTTGGCATGGCACGCTGTGGGAAGGCACTGCCTGCCTCCTGATCAGCCCCTGCCAGAGCTCCCTCCACAGCCACCTCTCAGAGAGCAGGACATCCATCCTCCTGTCCTTAAAAAGGACCATTTGCCAGGGCATCTTGGAAGGGCAGGAAGGTCCCAGCTGATGGGTTTGCCCTGCACAGATGTCATGCTGGGTCACACACTGGTGCCTGGCCAGCTGAACAGTCTGGCTCAAATAAAGCACCCTCTATCCCTAGGTAGGAAGTTATTCATTTCCTCTCGTATCCACAGGGATTAGTGCTCGTCCTGCTTTACATAAAATCCCATCTTGCACGTGGTGCACTCACAAGCACTCAATCCTTTGCCTGCTAACAAGAGGGGAGGAGATGCCTGTGGTCCCTCATCCTCCCAGCATGGCCACACAGTGCACACAAACCTTTTAAATGCCTTTGCCATCCCACCCAGACAGCTCTCAGGAGCACTCAGCACTGCCTCAGCTGCTCTCTTTGTGCTGCAGCTCACCCTGCATCTTCATGCCCTGGCCCAAAGTGACACAATGGGATTGTCCCATCCCCCGGGGGGTGGGGGGGGGGGGGACAGCGGCTCCTTGTTTATCTCACACCATCCTGGTCGTGCCAGGGCTCCTCCAGTAAGTGCTCCAGGTGCTGACTTTGCAGCAGTTTGGGTCCAAGCTCTCCGTGGCTCTGCCTGTTCCAGGGGTTTATATCAATTTGGGACTGGTTCCCTGCATTGGATTGCCTTCACCCCATCACCTGGGGCCCTGACTGCTGCCAGATTTTGTCTCTGTGTGATAACTGCATCGATGGTTCTTGTCTCTTGAGGGGTGGGAGCATAAACAAGAAGAATCTAGTGGTTTATCTTTTTGTCTTCTCCATGAACCACTAGAAATCCTTTTCACCCCTTTTGCTCTGAACATTTCAGGTGCTGGAGCGTTTCTTGAGGTGCTGGAGAGAGTCCAGAGAAGGGCAATGGAGCTGGGGAAGGGTCTGGAGCAGAAGTCCTAGGAGAGGCAGCTGAGAGTGTTTGGCCTGGAGAAAAGGAGGCTCAGAGAGAGACCTTGCTGCTCTCTAAAACTCCCTGACAGGAGGTTGCAGCCAGATGGGGGGCAGTCTCTTCTCCCAGGTAACAAGTGACAGGATAAGAGGAAATGTAGTTTTTGTTTTTCCACTGCCACTGATGCATTCTCTGTAGGTCTCTCGCTATCTCTCCTTCACAAAATTTCCTCTCAGTGACACTGAGAGTGCCAACAGCCTTTTGTGTTTTGGCAGCCCGAATGTCAGGTTTGCAGTCAGCCTTTTGAAGTGTAGGCTCCAGCCTCCCTACACTGTGAGGCAACATTTTTGTTTTGGAAGGCTCAAACAGGGGCCATGGGGACTTGTCCCTCTGCTCCCTCAGACTGAGGTTATCCTGGTGGTGTACCACACTTACCACACCGAGAGCTTGCCACCATCCACTGGCCTCAAAACAGCCTCAGCTCTCAGTCACTGCTGTAAATTGTGAGCCCCATCAGTGCAGTCCAGTGTTGCTGTTAATGAACGTTCCTGGAGCTCTGTTGCAGGTGACCTTGCAGCCCAGCCAGGACTGAATCTGTCTCTGGTTCAGTGGGATGGCTGTGGTTATGGCTATGGTAGATTATCTGAGCACTGTGAGTATCCTGAAATTCCTTGATTTCCTAAACCACTCCTTGATTTCTTAGAGAAATCAACTAGTGATGATGCTTGTGTTCAGTCTGGAAAGGCTTTGGGGTGACCTCATTGTGGCCTTCCAGTGCCTGAAGGGAGCCCACAGGAAAGTTGGAGAGAGACTATTTCCAAGGGCCTGGAGTGACAGGACATGGGGAATGGCTTCAAACTGACAGAGAGCAGGGTTAGATTGGATATCAGGGAGAAGTTGTTCCCTGGGAGGGTGGGCAGGCCCTGGCAAAGGTTGCCCAGAGAAGCTGTGGCTGCCCCATCCCTGGCAGTGTCCCAGGGCAGGTTGGATGGTGTTTGGAGCAGCCTGGTCCTAGTGGAAGGTGTCCCTGCCCAAATGGCATCTTTTCTCTCCAGGCTGGTCCTAACAGGAAAACAGTCCTATGAGTGAGGGCAGTTTCTGCTTCCTTCTTCACAGGGATGAATCCCAAACTCTCCCCTTCCCTCTGTGCAGCACCAGGACTGGTCTATTCCTTGCCTCTTTCCATCACAGAGGGCCCATATTTAAGGCTCTAGAAAGGAGCAGGATAAACAATGAAATGATATGACAAGAGGGAACAAAAGTCATTGTCATCTCCCATGAGCTATCAGGATGCTTTGAAGCATGAGATTTGATTATCCCAGTCATAACAATGCCTAATAATACTGAGGGATAGTAGCAAGGCTCATAAATCAGTGTTAAAAGATTAAAACCTTTTAAAAGATCCTTTGTACCCCCAAGGAATAAAATCCAGCTGTCAACAGCACAAGCTCACCTTTTTGGTTCTGTCTGTCGACTCTTTCCATGTCATCAGCCATAACAACTGACAGGGATTCTTCTGCGAGGCAAATTTAGGCCAAAACATCTCACTTCATCCTCTGCCTCCAAGGCCATAAAATCATGTCTGAGTGGTGACACCTGCACAACTCATCTGTGGGTTTAGGCAGCTCTAAATGGAGCAATAACGTTACTAGGTTGTTTTCCAGGCTCAGATGAGTTGGGATTGCAGTGCCTGCGAGGATCCATGGTGTTCAAACAATCAGAACACCCCTTGCCTCTTCGGATTTTGCAGTGGTTTCTGTCACTTCATGGTGAGGAAATGTAGCACACTGAGAGGGTCACTGCTGACACCTCCATGAATGATGTCATTCTGGGAAATCCTCTCTGCTTCTGCCTCTTTTGATTTCAGTCAGGAGTTTCCAGGTTCCCTGGTGACAGTGTTTAAAGCCTGTTTCACTGTGTGAAGCCAGTGGTTATTTTTCAATCCAGTTTCGGATTTACATTCAATGCAATTTTTTTTTCCCTGTGATCCTTACAATACTCAAGGACTTCCAATCAGCTCGATTCTTTCTGTCTAAAAAAAATAAAATAAGTAAATTCAGTTCTTTCTCGTCGGGGGAAATCTTTCACCTGCCAAGGCTGAAACACAGCAAGGGATAATGGCATTTATGTTGTATCACCACACAAAGATGAGCTTTTTTTTTTCTTTGCAATTTGCAGTTTCCCTATAAAAAGAAGATCTCATTCCTGAAGAGGACTTCTCAGCCTGACTCTTTGGGGAGGTCACCCACTCAACTGCTTTTGGCCGTCTCCTGTCACACAGAAGGTAGGAAATAGCAGCCTGATTTCAAGTTTGGCAGCAAGTTGGATTCTCCTTCCATTCCTCAACATTTAATTCAAGCTGCTTAGCACTGTAAAGTGTCACATATGACCTCCTTGCGTGCCCTAGTTATATTGCTCATTAGTCTGTGCAGTTTAACAAGATTTTCAGTGACCCCATGGCTAATGGCCCACTATTCTTAGAAAGATCCTTACCTTCCAGCACAACTGCTTGTCAGTGATGTTAGCTGGATTGCAAAGAGAAATCACAGAGTTCAAAGCTACTCCAAAAGAGGGAGGGGAGAGCAATATCCCAACCTGTCCTTCTGCTACCCTGTAATGTGAAAACAAAGGGTGCTGCTACTACTTGTGTTTTTTTTTTTCCTTCTGCTGCTGGTGAGGATTTGGGTTCTGCTGTGCTAGGGCAGCTCTCAGAAACGAGCAGCCCGAGGAGCTGTGACAGGCAAAGGAAGCACTTTTAGCCTTGTTTTCCAGACATTAAAGCAGAACATACAGACCTGCCTGCAACCAAGCAGGAAACCAAGGGCAGAGCAGCACCGTGAACCCCAGGCCTCTGACTGCCAGATCTGCATTTGCATCACGTTCCTGAGCATCCCTGTTTGTCTTTGAGCCCGTGCAGGGTGATACAACACTGCACCAGAGGCTCCCAGAGCTCCTTCTGCAGAGCAGCTCCCTCTCGGAACACTTTGCAGTCAGCTCTGTGCAGCGTGTCATCCAGGCATGGAATTCACTGCCATAAGAGGATGTTGAGTCAAAGGCTGTGAGTTTCTTGAAGGGTTGAAAAACAGCCTGGTTAGCTGAGGAGACGGGACTGCCTTTCTCTTTTTATTTTTTTTTTTTTTTGGGGGGGGGTGGTTTAGGGCTGCTGAGTCCAAAACTGGGTGCTGATGTGGACCTACTGAACTGCCAGACAGAAAATTAGTGATTGTGGTGTTTTGTTTTTTTTATTTTTTCTTCCACTAGAAGCTCTCTCTTTTTATTTAGTGTTTTGATTGTTTTGCCCAGGAGTGGCAGAAAGAGGCTTTTCCCTTGCTCAGAACTTCACCAGAAGTTTCTCACAGAACTTTCAGCATATGTGACACTCACTGAAAAAAAAAAAAAATAAATCCCCAAACAACAACAACAACGAAACCAAAACAAAAAAAAAACCCTCAAACAAACAAAAACCCCACGGAAAAACACAAACAAAAAACCCAAACCAACAAAAAAAATCAACAAAAACCTGTCAGGGGCTAGACAGGAAATCTGTTTGTTTCTTTGCACTTCTGTTTCCACAGGGCTGGTGAATGCAGCATGCAAAGCAGCTGAGATTGCAGCACAATTATGTCTAGCGGATTTTAGAATGGTTTTTACTCTAGAGTAAAAAAAAAAAAAAAAAAAAAAAAAAAAAAAAAACACACAAAAAACCAACAAAACACAACCACAAAACCAAAACATCGTCAAAAAAACCCCTCTGATCCCAAATCAACAAAAGATCGGGATAAGTAAGGGGAAGGGAACAAGAGACAGAAACCATCCGTGAGGTCAGGTGATTAGGTATTTTTGGACTGCCAAGGTGGTGATCTTAAGTGAAGATAATGTATTATGCAGTGGAAAGCTAATGAGACCAGGTCTGTTAAACATGGACTTGGTGTTACTTAGCTCTGGAGTGCTTCAAATTACACAGGCCCAGGTTGTGTTTGCTCACCGCTCCCGCCCTGACAAAGTGAGCAGCAGGCTTTTATATAATGTAAGCGATCGTACACTGTGGGGAACGATCCTGCAGTGGCAGCGGAGGGAAGCTGATGACATAATGGGTCTCCTCCATCTCCAAGTTATGTGATTCATCAATTAAATGAATTCGGTGGGATAAAGCCGCATGAAAGGGCAGTTTCCCCGTAATACACTGCCTGACGATTAACTCTTCCCTCCCAATTCCAGCCGCTCCGCTCGGGATTTGCCCTCCACCGCTGTGTCCAGGAGGCTCGGGATGCGGGCCGGGGTCCGGGACTGAAGTCCGGGACCAGGACAGCTCTGGGCACTGCGGGTGCAGCCGCCGCGCTCCGCGGATGCAGCCCCGCTCCGTGCGGGATGCTCAGCTCCCCAGCTCCGCTCCGTGCGGGATGCTGAGCCCCGCAGCCCCGCTCCGTGCGGGATTCTCAGCTCCCCAGCCCCGCAGCCCCGCTCCGTGCGGGATTCTCAGCTCCCCAGCCCCGCTCCGTGCGGGATTCTCAGCTCCCCAGCCCCGCTCCGTGCAGGATGCTCAGCTCCCCAGCCCCGCTCCGTGCGGGATGCTCAGCTCCCCAGCCCCGCTCCGTGCGGGATGCTCAGCTCCCCAGCCCCGCTCCGTGCGGGATGCTCAGCTCCCCAGCCCCGCTCCGTGCGGGATGCTCAGCTCCCCAGCCCCGCTCCGTGCGGGATGCTCAGCTCCCCAGCCCCGCTCCGTGCGGGATTTTCAGCTCCCCAGCCCCGCTCCGTGCGGGATTCTCAGCTCCCCAGCCCCGCTCCGTGCAGGATGCTGAGCTCCCCAGCCCCGCTCCGTGCGGGATGCTCATCCCCGCAGCCCCGCTCCGTGCGGGATGCTCAGCTCCCCAGCCCCGCTCCGTGCGGGATGCTCAGCTCCCCAGCCCCGCTCCGTGCGGGATGCTCATCCCCGCACCGCCGCAGGTGCTGCGGGTGATCTGCAGGACAAGAGCGCGGTCCCGCCGCCCCTCTGATGGCGCCGGGCGGCGGCTGCTCCGCGCACCTGTGCGGGGCTGCTCCTGCCTCCCTTCCGCGTCTGCCGGGATCCCGCCTGCTCCCCGCAGCCCATCCCGCAGCCCATCCCGCAGCGGGCAGGGGCCGGGGCCGCCCGCATTGCGTCGGGGGCGCGGCGCGCAGCGTGCGGGGGCGGCCGGCCCGGGGGCAGCGCGCATCCCTCCCTCTCTCCTTCCCTCCTTCCCTCCCTCCTTCCCTCCTCCCGCCGGTCCCGGCCCCCCCCCCCCAGGCTCCCCCCGCCCTCCCGCTCCCCGAGCTGCACCAAACAGCTCTCAGGTTTCTGCTGATACTGCAGCGTCAAGAAATGGCTCGAGTTTGCTCCTCGCTCTTCTTATGCATTCAGCAGCCCTCTCGCTCCTGCCACACGCGCCCAGCTCCTGCCTCCTCCTGCTGCCTCCGCTGCCGGGACGAGCCAACACCGACTCCGGGGATGCGGCTGCAGGGCTGCGGCGCTCTGACATCTCCCCAGCCGCCGCTGCCCAGCGCCAGGCTCCTTCCCCAGCTGTCCTAAGGGGAGAGAGCGGCAGAGGACTCCTTGATTTTATTTGCTAACTCCAGCCTTTTGGAAAAGGTACTTTGCGCTCTTCTCCACGCAGTTACCCTCCCACCCCCCACTGCGGTTCTCAGCAGAAACTAATTAAACCCACTCGCCCTTGGTGCAGCCGAAGACAGTGTATGAATATTTCAGTGTCTCGCAGGCAGCCCTGTAAAGCGATCGCTGTGTTATAAAGAGGGGCGCAAGAGGAGGAGGAGGAGGAGGGTTAAGTTTGCCGCTGCGGTTTTTGTTTTGTTTTGGGGTGGGTTTTTTTTTTTTTTTTTTTGGATGCTGCTGCAAGGCGACTTGACGCATTCCAGCACTGGCTCCTACTCCTGACCAGCGCATCTCCCTGGGAGCAGGTAAGGAAAAGCCCCTTCTCGCCCCCCGCCCCCGCGCTGTTACACTCTATTTTGGACGGTTTGGGTCTGGGATGTCGACCTCCCTCCCCTCGCCTCTCTCGGAGTCGTGTTTAGCTCCTGCAAAGCGAGACAGGAGATGCTTTGCTCTCCGTGCCCTGGTCCCCCGAACTGGTGCGATGAAGTTGTCGGAGCTCAGCTAAGTCTCCGCGCAGCCTGTGAGGAGGGGCAGCGCGGTACTCAGGAGACTCCTTGCAGGACCTGACCCCGCTGAAGTTGCTCGGGAAGCTCTCCCGAAGAGCTCTCCCCGCCTCGGAGGCCCCGGTGCCTGTCCGGGGATGTGTAGGAACGCGCAGGGCTCCGCATGTGCTGCCGTAGTGGGCAGAGCGGGGTGTTCTTGCTCGTGTGAAAGCCAATCCATTGCGCCTGAGCGTGTGTGTGTGTGTGGTGGGGCTCGGGGGCTGGTTTGTTCTGTTTCTCTCCTCCCTGGCAGCCTCCATCCTCCAAGTGAGCTTTATGCCTTCAAAAAGCAGAATATTTCCATCCCTCCCTCCCTTCCCAGCAGGAGGAGAGGACCAGGGCAGTGGTGAGGGGCGGGGGAGGAGAAAGGAAAGGGAGGCGGGGGTGCAGGTGATGGAAATTTGCTGAGTTGGCATTGCAAGGACTCGCCTCCCAGCCGGCCCGTGATTTATTTATTTATTTATATATATATATTTATTTATTTTATGTGTATGTATGTACGTGTGTGTGTGTGTGTGTAGTGTGTGTGTGTGAGGAAGCTTCGTGCCAGCAGCTGCGGCGATGGTCGAGCCGGCGAGAAAAGCGGACGGATCGAGTTAAAGGCTAAAGGAGACGGCTGGGGAGGGGACCCCGGCCCGGGGTGCGCCCCACAGACCTTCAGCCTCCCGGCCTGGGGGACGGGACAGGACCCCTCACCTTACCTGCCCTCTTCCCCCCCCTAAAGGTACTTCTTCCCTCTTTCTTCACCCTCCCATCATCCCTGATGCCCCTCCCTTCACCCCACCCCTCCTGTCCCCTTTTGGGTATTTCCATGCTTTAGGCTCCTCACCCATCCCTTCCTCAGGCTGCCCATCCCGCCTCATCATCCCCCCCTGCAGCCTCCGAGCCCCCCCACCCCTGAACTGCCCTGGGTCTCTCTGCTCTCCTCCATCCTCCTCCTCCTCCTCCTCCCTTCCCCTCACTGCCCCCCTGCCCCGTGGCCCCCGTCCCCGCGTGCCACCATGACGGTGATGGCCGGAGAGAACATGGACGAGACCTCGGCGCTGCCTGGCCACCCCCAGGACAGCTACCAGCCCGCGGCCCACGACGACCACGAGTGCTGCGAGCGCGTGGTGATCAACATCGCCGGGCTGCGCTTCGAGACGCAGCTCAAGACCCTGGCCCAGTTCCCCAACACGCTGCTGGGCAACCCCAAGAAGCGCATGCGCTACTTCGACCCCCTGCGCAACGAGTACTTCTTCGACCGCAACCGGCCCAGCTTCGACGCCATCCTCTACTATTACCAGTCCGGGGGGCGGCTGCGCCGGCCCGTCAACGTCCCCCTGGACATGTTCTCTGAGGAGATCAAATTTTATGAGCTGGGCGAGGAGGCCATGGAGAAGTTCCGGGAGGACGAAGGGTTCATCAAGGATGAGGAGAGACCCTTGCCAGAGGGGGAGTACCAGCGCCAGGTGTGGCTCCTCTTCGAGTACCCAGAGAGCTCTGGGCCGGCAAGGGTTATTGCCATAGTGTCTGTCATGGTGATCCTCATCTCCATCGTCATCTTCTGCCTGGAGACGTTACCTGAGCTCAAGGAGGACAAGGAGTACACGGTGCACCGCACCGACAACACCACCCAGGTCTACAAATCCAACATCTTCACAGACCCCTTCTTTGTTGTGGAGACCCTGTGCATCATCTGGTTCTCCTTCGAGCTGGTGGTGCGCTTCTTCGCTTGCCCCAGCAAGACTGATTTCTTCAAGAACATAATGAACTTCATTGACATTGTGGCCATCATCCCTTACTTCATCACCCTGGGCACCGAGATGGCCGAGCGGGAGGGGACTCAGAAAGGAGAGCAGGCCACCTCCTTGGCCATCCTGAGAGTCATCAGACTGGTAAGAGTCTTTCGAATCTTCAAACTCTCCCGGCACTCTAAGGGCCTCCAGATTTTGGGACAGACCCTCAAAGCGAGTATGAGAGAGCTAGGTTTACTAATCTTCTTCCTCTTCATTGGGGTGATTTTGTTCTCTAGTGCGGTGTATTTTGCTGAGGCTGAAGAACCTGAGTCTCATTTCACAAGTATCCCTGATGCTTTCTGGTGGGCGGTGGTATCCATGACCACTGTGGGCTATGGTGACATGTACCCTGTGACAATTGGAGGCAAAATCGTAGGCTCCTTGTGTGCCATCGCTGGTGTGCTGACAATTGCCCTGCCTGTACCTGTCATCGTGTCCAACTTCAACTACTTCTACCACCGAGAAACAGAAGGGGAAGAGCAGGCTCAGTTACTTCACGTTAGCTCCCCTAATTTAGCATCTGACAGTGATCTCAGTCGCCGCAGCTCTTCCACAATCAGCAAATCTGAGTACATGGAAATCGAAGAGGATATGAATAATAGCATAGACAATTTTAGAGAGGCTAATCTCAGAACTGGCAACTGCACTGTAGCCAACCAAAACTGCGTTAATAAGAGCAAGCTGCTGACTGATGTGTAAACAAAAAAAAAACAAAACCAAACAAAACAAAAACCAAAATCCCCACTCACAGCTTGAAGACTTTGTAGTGACGCAGTCACACTTTGTAGATGCTTTACTGATAGTCTTTGAATGCTTTATTTACCTCGTAAATGCGTTGTTGCATTGCGAATCTTTGCTCTTGCGATAAAGAAGCTTTCCAGGATCCATGAAAGATAAAATTTTTGGGTTTTTTTTTCGAAAAAGCAATTTTTTTTCCACCTGGCAATTGATAACCATTTGAGCTAGTTTAGTTTTAAGCCGTATGACTTTAGACCTAAACTTTTCCTCTCCCATCACACCCTCCCCCTTTTTTTTTTTTTCTTTTTGGATAAAAGTTAACTTAAGACTAAGCAAGACAGTTTTTAGAGCTATAAAGCATATGCATGGATTCCAGTAAAAATATTCTGCAAAACACTTGCACAGCAGTTGCAAAAAAGTGCATCAGATAATAACAGTAAAAAAAAAAAAAGGTTACTCAAAACCCATGGCAAACATTTGCCGTGGCTTTTATGAAGGAGCGCAAATTTTTTCCTTCCACCCCCTCTGTGAAGGATTCCATACTTCCAACCTACAGATCCACACAGCACCTTATCAAAAACGTCCCTAAGCCTGGTCTCTTTTGCTGTCCGTAGGAGAACTATTCTAAAAGGAAAAAAATAACAAGCGAAACTGAAGACAAAACATCTGCAGTGCTGCTAAGTTCTCTTACATGCAGATGGTAGAAACACACTTTTCTTCCCCCCTCTCACCCCACCCTGTTTGGAACTGGATACAAAACTTTAAGCCCCTCTGTTGCGAGATAGCACAATGGAGTTTAATATAAGCATGTTTGAATTTGATACTATTTATTTTATAATCGCATGCTTGAAACGTTACCTCAGACAATAGCAGATAAGCTTTCGTTTGAACTGAATCTTCTAAAAATAGGTCCTTTATCTCTCTTTTTTTTTTTTTTAATTTCCTGTTTTTTCTTTCTTTCTTTTTGATTTGCATTCACCAGAAGTGCACTCCTTAATTTATTAAATCGTTGACTAGTAATTTAAAGTACTGTATTTAAGTGCGTATGTTAGTCAAATGGGAACAATAACTTTTGGAGATCAAAGCATGTTCAAATATTCAGCATTATGGCCTATTTGATTAAGGTGTAACTTGAACTAATTAATGCATGAATTCAATGATAATAATAATAATAATAACAACAATAATGATAAGAATAAAAATAAAAAAAAATTGTGCTTGATGATAGACTGAGGGCCTGAATGAACTGATTAGAGAAACCTGATTGTTTTCCTGCATTGCTCAGGAAAATGTGTTGGCTTTTGTCCAGGCGTTGTCGGAAAGGAACGTATCCCATCCCTTAAAGGGAAAGCTATATGGAAAATTAAGAGGTCCAGTTATGTATAGCAACACCTAAAACCTAGTATCCTTCCTAGCTGAAAGGTGCAGGTGCATGCTTTTTGGTGCATTCTCAGAATGTAAATGAAACCTATCTACTACATGCATCCAAATTGCAGCAGCTGGTTTCTTTTGCAGCCATCAGTCAAGACTTTTTTTGTATTCCCCTAAAACTCACTGAAGAGACTCAACAGATTGATTTAGATAGTTGCAGTGCCTTTATCTTACATCCCCTAAATTGCTGAAAGTGCCTCCAGGAACTGAGCTGATCAGAGATGCTGAGGGAAAGGGCGAGGCATCAGCACGCTGTCAGGGGTGTTCTGTGCTGCCTCCTGGCACGGCACAGGAGGGGGTAGAGAGAGAAGGACCAAGTGTGAGTGAGAGGGATGCAGAAGAGGTGGGCAGAGACCACCAGTGCCCGTGGGATACCTTCCTTCCCCAGCCAGTCTGATGCTGCAGGGCTCAGCATCTGCTTCTGCCCAGTAACTCACAGCTGTGTTTGTGCAAGGCTTCAGGTTTCCCTTGGCTGTTTACAGCCATCACTGTATCTGCCCTTCCTTTCCCTGAGGTGGCTTTTTGGCAGCCTGTCCCTTCATGGCAGGGTGCAGGAGGAGGAATTAGGGACCAGTCAGGCACCCAGACTGGAGGACTGTGCTTTTTTTTTTTTCCCCCCAGATTTCCCAGGTGGGTGGGAGGGAAATGCTTTCCAGTGCCCTCCCATCCCTATCTCCTCCATCCCCTTTTGGCAGGCTGTCAGATCTTAAACCCTATCACCCATCCTCTGAGCCCTATTCTTCTTTCTGGTGCCTGTTCTTACTCCCACCATCATCTGGTGAAGGCAGCAATGCCAGGAGAAGGTATCTCCTGCACTATGCCAGCCTTGACTGCTGGGCCCTGGAAGAGAATAGCCTTTGACCTGAGCTAATGTAGGCACTGATCTTTTCCTTTTCAATGGACAAAGTTGAGGATCTTCGTTCTGCACTCAGCATGTGGCCAACTGCTGTTGAACACTTCTCCTTCCACCTTGTACAGATCCTTTCCTCCCCTGCCTTTCAGAAATATGTACATATGTGTATAAATATATATATATGTGTATGTCTGCTCCTGTGTGTGTCACATGCATATGCAGACACATGTATATATAAAATCAAGGCACTTGGAGTTAAAAAAAACCAACCCTAACTCTGCAGTTACGCACAAGCTTGACCTGCCAGGTTTCCAGAGAGACTTGACTTTATTTCTCACTGTGTGACTTCTGTCAATCCTGAGAAAGCGATTAAGAACTGAGGGAGCTCCAACTCCTGCAGGAAATGCAAAGCATCAGATACAACAGGGCATTACATCCTCTGGGTAGATGTTGTAAAGCTTCTCTCCTGTCCCCTGCTCACACCCCTGCCCACTCTACACCTCTCTCCCCGTTAAATTCTAGTGGTCCTCATCTTCCCAAACTCTTGAATTCTAGGATATGACTTCTGGTGTCAAAATGGACTTGAATGCTGCACTCAGCTGATAAAACCACCAACTGACTAAACTAAACAGCAATAACCATTTCAGTGCTGCGGGACTGATGATCAGAAAGATGCGTCTGGGAGACGAGGCCTCACTTTGGTAAATTCTGACCCCAGCTGGGCATTGCACACCTTAGTTCAATGTGCAGAGTGATAATCACTCTGCATGTGTGCAGGGGAAAGTGCTGCATGCAGCAATTCTTCGTTGTCAGGAGACCAGGACGGGTCTTCAGGGCCCGGGGTGGTTTGGGGAGCCTGAATGTTGCTTTGTCCATTTACAGCTCACTGCAAAGGATCTCAATACATATGGAGTACAGGAATTAACCTCATGTAGCATAGGCATGCATTTTCAACAAGTTTGACACAAAAAAAAATAACAACAACAACAAAGGCTCTTACTCCCTATACACAGGAGTGCTGAAATGTCTTTGTGGGCCTGAAGGTGCACTTAAAAAACTGCCTGTTCTTACCAGTAAGCATCCTTTCCTTTCTTTCTTTTTTCTTTTCTTTTTTTTTTTTCTTACCTTTTTTTTCTTCCTCTTTTGGGCCTTATATTTCTTTTTTTGCCACACGTGGACTCTAGGGGGTTGCTCATGTAGTTGGAAGAGGACTGGAAATGAGCTGAGGGCCAGTTTTTATTAGTGCTTCTCTGAAAGAGTCAAGAGAATTCACTTGGTAGGGAGAAAGAAGGTAGGGACCTCCCAGAAGGGATGACCAAGTTCAGCTGGACAGAGAACCCAGTAGATGTGGCAGCCTTAAGCTGTAGTTTGGTGAGGGAAAGCAGCTGTTCCATCATAAGGAATCACTCCCCAAGCCTCCTTCCCCACTGCTCTGTGCCTCTCTGTGCTTCTTCTCTGCCCCCAAAGAGCTTTTCCTTCCTCCTCTCAGGGAAGGGGATGAGGGAGCTTACCTGGCAGCAGCAAGGCAGCAGTGACTGCAGTGCAGGGGCAGGAATCCTGTAGGCTGGAATCACTGCCAGAATTCCCCATCTGGCCCTACCATACTCAGCTCTAGAGCACTGGGGAACAGGCAGAGGAGAGTGAGAAGGAAAGGTTCCATACCCCATCCCTTCCCAGAGCCAAGGGGCTGCTGCCAGACTGCCAGGAGCTCAAACCCTCTGTGTGGCAGCTCCAGCACAGCCGGTGAACTGGATTTACCTGCCCTCCTGAGGAAGTTAGTGTGCAGTAAGCCAGGCTGTGAGCTTCCAGCATCCCAGCAAACCCACGCAGACTCCCTGCACGGAGTCTCCTCAGCCTCATCTCCACTGGGGACTTCAGGAAAGCTAATCCGAATTAATGAAAGGTGTGCATTCAAAGTAGATTTGTTAAACTGCTTTAAAGCCCAGCATGGACATTCTGTTGCAGTATTAAAGCAGCCTTAATCTGATTTGGAGTCGTTCTTTTTGAGGGAAAGTAACCCGAATTGAATTAAGGCTGCTTTAATTCCGAACACAATGGGGCTTAATGCAGTTTACCTCATCTGCCTCACAAGTTCATTCAGACAGATAAGCCTTTAGTAATCATTAGATGGACTGGCACTGACCCTGCTTGGCAGGGGCTGGCTGGGCAGAGCGTGCCCACGTGAGACAAAACTCTTTTAGTACTGTGAGTGCTGGAAAATTCACAGCCTGGCTTACTGAGGCGATGACACGTGGATCCTGCTGAGGGTTCTGGTGATTTCCTCCCTTTGTTCCTGGTTTGCACATCTGTAGGTGTGAGGAGGGTTTGTGGCCCAAGGAAATTAATTTCCACTCACAAAGTCTCTCAGCTGCACTCGTGCTAAACCTGACATGCTGCTGATCACGTGGCCAAGCACTTGAAAGGTGGTATGAAGCACCAGAAACAGGACAAAATTCAGCAAATGCCCTCTTGTTTGCAGCAGTGATTTTGCCCAGATGGAGGTTTCAGGGATCAGACCTTTCTTAGCAAACCATTCGTTGGAGGCTGCATTGGTCCAAGTTGACAACTGATTGAGCAGTGGCAACTTTTGTTGACAGGTTTATTTATTTTTTTATTTTCTTTTCCTAAAGGACAATTGTTTTAATTAGGCAGAAGTACAGAAAGTTAGTTTCTGTTAGGGGAGAGCTGAAGCCCAAGTGTGACCTGTTTATTTCTAAGCTTGAGGAACTGAGGGCGAGTTTCACTTTTCCACAGTTCACACTGGAACGGTGCAGTTTCTTATATGCTCAAATATTAAACAAAACACAGTGAACAGTAGGACAGGAACATCTGAAATTAATTAGAAAAAGGTGGAAAGTTGTGTTTTAGAGCAAAATCTTCTGCATACATATGCAATCTGAGGAGAGAATATATTCCTTTCCAAACATTAGCTGGATAACTCTTGCTGGAGGGGTGCCATTCTGGGTTAATCTTTTCCCCTAACACGAAGAAGAGGGAGGTACTGCAGCTTTTCCAGGAGTGGTCTGATCCTGTAGGTTTCCAGCAGCCTGATGCCAGTGATACTCCCAGTAATTTCAGAGCCACAGGGATGCAGAACCAGCTCCAAGGTGTGATTTCCCCTCCGTGGCCAGAGGGCTGGACGGAACTGGAAAACCCGTGCTTGTGATTGCACAGCGTGGCAAGTTTGTTCCAGACCTGCCCACTGCAGGTCTGAAACAGGCTCCTTCCCTGAGATGCTTTAACCAGGGACCTGCACTTCGATTTTGATTGGACTGACTTACTTCAGGCTGAGTTCCTTTTTCCTTTTCTGTTTTCTGTTGTTCTGGCTTTACTTAATCAGGTGTAGGGAATTTATTTTTCCTGAAATGCTTATCAAGTATTCTTAAAGGTGTCAGTATTTGTATCTGCAAAAAAAAAAAAAAAAAAAAAAAGAAACTTCAGGGTGTTCTACTGTTTCACTCAGTGCAGGTGAACTTGCCACCGGTGAGGTCAACAACTTATGCTGTCAAGGCATAATAGCATGCTTTGATATTTTCAAAGGAAATAAAATGAAACTGAGGTCTTAACTGAAATTTGTCTCAAAGTTTCTGTTAATATCTGTGTAATTCTGTATATTTCACCTGTTCACAGGCTCTAGCAAATGTCACTACAAGTTACAAAAAACAAACAAACAAAAAAATCATCTTCCATTTCTAGTTTCTATAATAAAATGAAGGCGCTGCATTCAGTTCCTTTAGGTGCATCAGTCTTTGATCCATGTTATTGTTTCAGTGACATTTCTATAAATGTAATTGGGATCAAATGTATATTTTACTTTTGTACAAAAGTAAAAATGATATTTTTATGACTAAATTCAGCAAACCCTTACCTATAACCTGCTAAGATGAAATCTTTTCTTTTTTGTTTCCCTTTCCTTTACATGTAAAACATTGGTTTTTGCAGTATGTCGGTTTGAAATGAATAATTAACAGCTGTCAATAGAACTGTAAATGGCCTCTCAGACATACCTCTGACTTTAAAGATCAAATATTGCCGATGTGAAATATAGAAACTGAATAGTCTCCATATGAAAGTGCACCATCAGGGCAACAAACCATTTAAGCTGACACAGCTGTACTTATTTCCACCATTTACAAATCGCTTATACTTTGGTCAAGTATGTACTTCATTGTCACCTTACAGCTCATTTTACTTCCAGCAGTGAAATTGTTTGACTTAACCATTTTTAGAACATCTGATGTTATGAGTTTTGAACTATTTGAAATGCATAGTTTTCATCTATGCAGTTTTACCTGCTTCTGTACTCGTTCATCTGTTCATACTTGGCATCAATTAAAGATAATTTTTAAGGATCTTACCCAGGTTTATTCTGTCTGGTTATTTTCTGGAGTCTGGTTTCTCTGCTGTCACTATTGGCCAGTTGCATCTGAAATGAATGGTTGGTTTATTGACGGTTTTCTTACTGAATGGCATCAGAAGTGACAATGTACTGATCGGGAAATGTGGCTGTGGGCTTTGAGAGGCTTGTAAATGTCAACTCAAGCTTTACAGTGCAATTAATCCAAAGGTTTGGCTTCCATAGGCTTTGGATCTAGCCTTCAGGGAGAGTAACATTCTGGGGCCAAACTCTGCTGCCTTCACTGCTGAGACATCACCCAGTTCCACCAAAAAAAAGTGCAAATAAGATTAAGCCTCCTGACTGTGTGAGCGCTGTGTTTCAGCCAGCTGTGGGAGCTGATCACGGGTTTTGGGTTGGGTTGAAGGTCAGCAAGTCAAACGGGCTCGGCCTTGTTCTCTTTGGAATGTTGATTTCTCGAGGTGTGTTTTGTGCAGACTGCTCTGGTACCGCCACGTGTGCCGTGTCTCAGTGTTGTGTCCCGTGCAGAGAGGGCAGTGACACGAGTGCTGATTGTTTTCTGCCCAAGCTGGTGTGTGCTGGGAGTCCGTCTGCAGAGGTCTTTCTGTGGGTAGCTGCAGTTTGTAGCAGTGGGATGAGTGCTGATTCACTCATGTGTGAAATGGAGTGAAAATACCCCGACCTCTACACGAGGCAGAGCATTTTATGTGGCCTTAATTTACTTGCTTGTTTTGCTTTCTTGGTCGAGAAAACCCTCCGTCAGTGAAGTCCTCGTTCATCAATAGCTTCAAGTATTTAGCTGGTGTGACTGAATATCACTTACAGATTGTCAAAGATTGTTTTGCTGAGCTGTCTGGGGATTTGCAGTGGGTGTAGTCCAAGACATTTGTCTGTTGGCTGCTCTGTGCTGGTGGTCTCAATTCAACAAGGTGCTTGTGTCCCCGCCTCATTTGTAGGGTGTGATCACTGTCACTGACTTTGGTTGGCTCCAGGTGTGTCCAGAGTCTCGCTGCTTCATCCTTCTCTCTTTCTTGTGCAGAGGAAAAGCTTGTTAATAATCTCTGTGGTGGGAACCTTCTCCCATTTGTTCAAGCTCCTGGTGTGTTGTTTAGATCAGATTGTAATGTTGTTTCCCTGGGTCTCCAATTCACCTGCTGTATAACCTATCCCTATATCCCACTACTATTTTTTTCCCATTGTGGCCACGCTTCATCCTGTGAAATTCTGACCCCAGAGCCTTCACTGCTGGGTCCCTGCACAGTCTGTCTCACCATGCATGGATCTTGATCAAATGTTCCTTTTCCTTAGGGCTGGAAATACAATTCATGTATCACAATCAGGTGGAGGGTTTTGTGTTTGTTTGTTTGTCTGTGGGTTTTTTGTGTTTTTTTTTTGTTGGTTTTTTTGTGTGTGTGTGGTGTGTTTTGTTGGTTTTGTTGGTTTTTTGGTGATTTTTTTGGGGTTGTGGTTTTGTTGTTGCTGTTGGTTTTGGGTGGGGTTTTTTGTGGTTTTTTTTTTTTTTTTTTGGAAGAAAGACCTTGACTGTTTTTATCTGTGCTGCCTCCTCAGTGTGGAAAGTGCTCCCACTAGGTCCTTTCGGCCATGATGCTGATAAGATGACAATCTCATCCTGTGTCATTCATCATCTTTCCCACAGTCTGTGCAGTCGCTGCTTGCTGGGGTGGGGTCACTTTTGCTAGGGGGAGGTTTTCAGGCAAAACTTGGTGCATTCAGGCCCAGGTCCTAGGACATGGGTTTTGCCCTCTAAAATTACTCCATTAAAAAAAAAAAAAAAAAAAATATATATATATATATATAAAATTAGGATTGTGTATTGGGTTGGTTGAGTCTCTGAGTTAATTCCTTACTTAATCTCAGAAGCAAATGTGTGTGGGTTTTTTCCCCCAAAATGCAAATCCTCCTATGCTATCTTTTATATTTCATCAATTACAAAAACATTTTGCACATTGAGTCCTCCCTTTGGTTACACAGGGCCACCTCTTTGTCTTGTAGGTTGTCTCTGAAGCATCCAGTACAGAGGCAAAAACTGTGGCTCTGCAGGGATAGCTTAGATAACAGACATGATGATCCATGGAAAATGCTCCTCTTTCTTCTCCAGCTGCTCCTGGGTTGTAAGGGGAGCAGTAGTTCAGCAGACTTTCAGCACAGAAAGGGGACAGCCCATTCAGTAAGAAGGTGCTATTTTTACATGTTACCTTCTTGGTACCTTATAGACGATTTCAACATAAATTTGATTTACCTAAAAGTTAAGCTTTGGTGTTCAGTCATTGAGGTGTTTCCACCTCAGTGAATGAGAATCCTGGTGCTCCAAAGCATGAAATGAGTCTTACCTCTGCAAGCAAAAATAAACACTTGCATAGGTGCCCTCCTAGCCACTGTTAAAGTTTCATCCATCCTCCAAAGCATCTGGAGGAGGTGCCCTCAGGGCTCACAGTTTAAGTCAGATGGTCTGACTGCCAGAGAAAATCAGACCATCTGATTTAGTGCTGTCCCCGAGAGCAGCTGCCACGAACTGCCCCAGCCAAACCCTGCAAATGTGTGCTCCTGGAGTAAGCCAGAGCCCACAGAAGTGAACAGGATTGTCTCTTCTCCCCTCAGAAGCCTGGAGAGAGACCATGATTTGATGCTCCTTTTCAGTCTGCTGAGAAAAGGAGAAACATTCTGTACTCGGGGCTTCTCACGGGTACCTTCAGAGTTGCACTGCATCCCGTGGTTGGTCTTGCCATAAAAAATGCTCCCTTTCACAGAGTGCTGAGATTCAGCGCTGGAAAATCAGAGAAGCTTTAATTAGCACAACAATACTTCAATCCACTCAGCTTCTCTGAGAGCTTCCCAAAATACCTCACACTTTATTCCAACCAGAAGACAATTATGACTCTTGAATAGAAAACCTTCTGCAGCTAGAAGATGAAAACGTAATTGTAGATGGTATATTTGGTGGCCTCCTCTCACTAGGCAGGAGCAGTGGCACATTTGGCTTTGGAGGAGCAGGGGAGCACTGACTGTGAGAGAGCTGCATCAGAAAGGCTGGTTGGGTCACCATTCCCACCCTGCCTGGCCAGCAGCAGAGTGTGGGGAGTTTGTGGCTCACCCACGCCCAGTTTCCCTGCTGTGGGGAAATCCAGGGGCAGTGGGAAGTGGCTTTGGAGCCCCACAGTGCCCCGGACTGTACAGCCCACAGTCCCTGCAGGGGATCCCAACATCTTTGGTGTGTACAAATGATGGGAAGGCTTGGCAGACCCAAGGCACCTGCATCGGTGGGGAGTTTCCTTCAGCGTTTCAGTCCCTGGTGTAAGGAACACCTCACCTTGCTCGTCTTGGTAGGTACAGGCACGTTCAGCAGGGAAATGAGTGGCTGAGCCCACAGGGACACTCCGGGGTGGTGCACACACATCCACATCCACATCCACGGAGCCTCATCCTGCTTCTGCAGCAGAGCTGTTTCTGTTTGGCAAGGAACACATCAAGCTCGGTACAAGGCTGAACTTTGTTATGAATAATTCAGTGGTGAGCAAGGAAGAAAAAGAAAAAAAAAAGCAGCCATCCAAACCCCTGGCTTTCCAGACAAGCCATGGAAAGATTCTCCAGGTACTTTTCCATGAATTCTGAGAACATTAATATAGACTTAAACTATTTTTCAGGTTGGGGAAAAAAAATAAATTTAATTTATTGAATGTTTAGCTCATTGCTGCCTAGCCATTGTGAACACACATCTGCATGCAAAGTTCTGCACTGCATTCTGAATGGTCTTCCAGATTCTTGTGGCATTTTGTTCCTTACACATTGTGGATTGATGGTGGGAGCTGGCACTGCCAACAGGGTCCTGCCTTCAAGAGGAATCACTCAGGCAATGGTAGGTGTTCAGATGTGTCTTCCTTTCTTCTTTGAGCCTGCCATTCTTTTTTCAGTGGGCACTGTTGATCTTCAGCTGAAAAAAAAGAGCCAATCTCAGCTCACAAGGCAGGTACCTTTCCTTTGCTTCCTTTTCTACTTATCCAAACATTGTTATGAACTTGAATCCTGAACCTTGACTGTTGCCGTGGCTTTTGGTGCAAATAAATCACTTGCAAATGTTCCTGAAATACTCATGGATACACTCGTTTCTCTCAAACCTGATAGAGGCAGCTTCAATCAGTGCCACTAAATTTGTTTGTTTCAGTTGCAGACTGTTTTTCTGTAGGAATCAGAAAAGATAAAAGTGTAAATGAATGTTTCCAAAAATGTACTTTGGGTGGTTTCCTCCCAAAAGAGGGGGAATTTTTTAATTGTCTTTTTTGTTTGTTTGTTTTGTGTTTTTTGTTCTGGTTTGGTTTTTGTTTGGCTTAAATTGAGTTAATCTTGGCATTAATTATTTGGGAAAGACTAACAAACCCACGCCATTAAAAAGATCTCTGTTACTTGGGGGGTGCATGCCTTTGTTATGATTATTGAGATGATAAAAATGGCTGGCGTTCCAGGGCAAGAGCATTTGCTGCTAATGGGGCTTTAATGTAAACTCCTGTGATACTCAATATTTAAACCCTGAGGAGGGCGAGACAGGAGTGCTGCAGGAGCTGCTGCTGGGTGTGAACAGCGTCAGCGTGGTGTTCAAGGGCAGCAGGAATGGCTCAGCAAAAGAATGGGTTAATTTTAAGGCTCCAAATACTACATGAGAAATATTTATGCCTCTCAGGAAAACACTGATCTGATGTAAACCTGCTTGTCCTGAACACATTTGTGCAATAAATTGATGGGCTAACCTCTTCCTGTGGACTTCCTACCACACTGGCTCCTGGCCTTTGGGCTCTTAGCGTTTGGCACCTTTTCCCTTTCTGCTTTTGTGCTTCCTCCTGTGTTTGTCTGGGACAGAGAGGTGTCATGAGCCAGAGCATTGCCATGTTTTATGTGCTGTGGCCACTCTGTCAGGAACACTGTTGTGTGAAATTCTTGCTGACTGCTCCAGCAAGTCTCAGTGTTTGGTGTGGAGTGAAGCCCAGTGCTCCTGGGGTACTGCTGAACTGCTCTCCAGCCTGGCACTAAGGGGCATCTTGTCAATGCTTGGGGCAAGGAATGCAGCAAGACCTCGGTGTCATTATAAGCTGAGGGGCCTCCCTGATGTCTGGGCAGAAGTGGAGTTCTGCTCTGCTCTGCTGTGGCTCTGTGTGTGTGTGCCCTGTGAATATTTCATGTGCTGTTCTCATCCTCTGGTAGCATTCCAGTGTGCTGCTGTTCAGGAGCGTTTTGTCTCGGGAGTAGCTGCGTCTCAAAAGTGGGAAGGGAGCGCTGTGTGTCAGCCCCTTAAATCAGTGAAGGGTTTGGGGACTGCTCAGGATGTGCTGTGTTAATACAGGGTATCAATCTACCTGTCAGAGGATGCTACACAGCAGTCGGAAACTATGGCAGTCAATACCTTCAATTATTAATTAAAGGTAGCAAATGGAAGCTGGGTATCACTGCATGGTGTGGAGCCACTATTGCTAATGCATATTCAAGGCATGCATTCTGGCTGACAGGGCTGTGATGTACTTCTCCTGGTCTTCAGATGTCTGTGGTCTCAGCCTTTTTTAGGACACTTTAAAAAAGGCTGCTGAAATCCTCCAGCACGGAGAGCAGCTCAGTCCTGCTTCAGAGCAGGTTGGTGTGTCCACACAGTCCCACATTTGGGATGGGGAGACAGGGAGCAGAGTGCTGGTCTCTTGGTTCCTGTGTTCCTCTTTAAAAATTCTCATTAAGTTCTCACTCCTGTGATTGGGTTACAAAAGGAATGTGATCACAGAGAATGTATGCTTAAGATAATAAAATTAAAAATTGGAGGCAATGAAATATATACATGAACATCCTTTATTTAGCCCATAGGCCTCCAAGCAGTGGTGCTGTTCTAGTGATGACATAAATTCTTCTCTTTCACTGTGCATAGATTTGAATTTAACTTGGAACAGTTTATGAGAAACATGAGTGATAGCTGGAGAACTAATTTGATATTATCTGAGATACATGGAAAATGTCAGCTTTCGTGAGGACATCTACAGAGAAAGCTAACTTGTTAATTCCTACTCTTCTCCAGAATTTTTTAACACTCCCCTGATAAAGCTGGTGTAGCAGTATCAAAAAAAATATGATTTACTGTAGTGGAAGTTACTGTGCTCCAGGCTTTATTTGCTTTTACAAGGGAGCCTAAAACATCCTATAGATTAATATTATCTGGAAGTGTAATGGAAGAAAGTAACTTTCTCTCACAGCAGATCCCTGCTGTGATACTTCAAATCTGCTTGTGTGTCTTACTTTGTGCAGGACATCGTTAAAAACATGTACCAGCCTTTTTTTCTACAAACATAACCACTTTGGAGGTGAATCTTCTCAAATGCAGTCTAAAACTGCACTAAAACTGACACCCAGCTTCAGGACTTGTTGCAGTCCATGGTGAAACACTGATGAGCAGGGATGATGATAAGGGAATTAAACAATCTGTGTATTTTCAGAGCGTCATGGCTGGCAGGGTGTGACTTGACTCCTCTACATCTCACAGGAAGTTATTGGATACACCTCAGGGAATTTTTTTGGTTTGTTTCAGGGTAGGGGAGGATCACAGAACCATAGAATCATAGAATGGCCTGGGTTGGAAGGGATTTTAAAGGTCATCTTGTTCCAACCTAAGTGGGCAGGGACACCTTCCACTGTCCCAGGCTGCTCAGAGCCCCATCCAACCTGGCCTTGGACACTGCCAGGGATGGGGCAGCCACAGCTTCTCTGGGCAACCTGTGCCAGGGCCTCCAGTAAAGAATTTCTTCCTGATATCTGATCTAAAGCTGCTCTCTGTCAGTTTGAAGCCATTGCCCCTCTTCCTGTCACTCCAGGCCCTCACAGGAGGTGCCAAGGGAGGGGATGAAGCCACCAGCTCTGGAGCAGGGAGGCAGACTGAGAACCACTCGAGTGGTTTAGCTGGGTTGAGTTCCAGGCAAGCCAGTGGCCCTGTGTGATTACCAGTTCGAAGTGAATGAGCACGAATCAGCCATGATATCGTGGTACAAAAGCAGCTTATGGCAGCAGGGAGCAACCGAGGGCGTTTGTCTGTGTGGATGTCCGTGCGCTTCCCAGCTGATCTTTCCAAGTGCCCTAAATTCCTGTTGAGTTCAGCACCTCTTAATATGTCACTGGGCAGGAATTACATCAACGATGACATGCAGAATAGCAGTGGATGTTGTTGTTTGAGTGGTGTTTTGCAGTCAGTCCAGATGAAATCTGTGTGCTTTGCTACCCGCTCAAAGACAGGAACTGTTGGTGTGAAGCACCAGGTAAAACAGAGCCCTGGATCCCAGAGTGGGACTACACTAAAAACATGGGTTAAAACAAGGATTTTTGTGTTTTTTTTTTTTTTAATATAATCTTGGTGATTAGTGTTTCAAATAAAGCCCTCTCTGATTATTACTATTCAGTAACATCTGGGGTGAGGCAGGTGTTTTATGGATAAATGGGAGAAAAGCTCTCTGACTCATTTGATTTACAACCTGTGTGAGCAGCATCTCTGTGGGAGCCGAGATTGTGACTGATGGGGAAACGGAGATAAAAAAAGGTCATGCTAGTTCTCATTTATTTGAACTTTTCCAGGTAATACTTTTTGTTGAATGAAGAGAAGACTGGTTTATTCTTTGCTGCACTCTTTCTTTCAGAGTTTCTGTAGAGTAACCTGAAGTAAATCTCAGTAGAAGCAGTGAGATTCTGGTTGTTAATCAGCCCCTGGTTCCCTTTTGAAAATGTAAAATCACTTGGATGCCTCACCCACACTGTTTTGTCCAACTTCCTTGAGCTGGGTTCCAGACATGGAGATAAAGGTGATTTTTCCCGTGGTACAGACAACATTTTACCCATTGCAATGAGAGGCACACATCCCAGAGGAGACTGTGCTTGGATGTCATGGAAATATCTTAATTATTTGTGTTTGCTGCTTTTGATAATTGCTGATTACTGCTGTGTGGGATTCAGGCAAACATTGGAAAATTACATTCATCATAGCCCGAGGAGACAGTGGAAACATCGCTGTGAGCTGATGGCAGAGTGAAACAGATGCTGCCACCGTTAAAATCCAGGCATAAATCACTCATATCTTCATTCTAGTCAATCATTGTCTATGAAAGAGAATATGGACAAAATTATAGGCTGGGAGTTTCATCCTAATCTGGGACCAGCAGCCTCTGAGGAATCAGAAAAAAAAAAAAAAAAAAAAAAAAAAAAAAAGGATACTTAGATTCTTTTGGTTTAGGGGATTTTTTGACCTGAAATCCAATTTCCAGAGGAGCAGAAGGAGGGGTGTGTGCTTTTGTCCAGGGGCAGGAGTTTTGGTGCGAATGTAAGAGTCAGAGGAAATAAAGAAGGGGTCAGGAGTCACCCAAAGCAGGTGTGCCACAGAACTTCCTTGCTTATGAGGTGGAAGAGACGTGAAACTTTGGCCTAAAGGATATTCCACCAATACTCTGGAAATAGGGATGTTTTCAGCTGCTGAAGTAGAAGAGCGAGGTGCTTTCACTTTCCTCACTTTACTTACTTTAAACAATATAAAAATCTCAGCTGGAGAAAACTACCTGGAGAGATCTTTTGAAACAAGCAAAACCGTGATTTGAAGTAGCAGCTTTCTCTTTTCTGCAGAAATTTTCAGCAACATACCCAAGAGTTCTCTTGTTGGCAGAAGAAAACTTTTGTCTTCCCCAAAAGAGAAAAAAAAAAATCCCCAAGCAAAAGACTATTTTGACTTCTTTTTTTTTTTTTTTTTTTTTTTTTTTTTTTTTTTTTGAGGGTGAAAGGGAGCTGGAAAAAAAGTTTCACACATTCAGCAGACTTCATTATAGTGAGCTCCCTGATTTACTGAAGTAATTATTGAGGGGACTGTGTAGATCTGCTGAATCAAAGGCACAGCTTCTCCAGAGGGTACCACCTCCCATAGCTCCAGTCCTGCTACATCTTTCTCTGCTTGCTCTGGGGGAGGGAGCAGATCTTGTCATGTAGAGAGGATAAAACTTGCTGGAGGGTCAGAAATCCCAAAGGCTTTAGAGACTCTCTGAATATCAGCATTTTATGGACAAGCTAACTCAACTTTTATCCCCACTTTTGGCTGAAAAGGGCTTTGATGGATAATTTCTGGTCAGACTAAATGATTAATATTTTGATCTTTTTCAGGGTTTACATGGCTTGCAGCCATATGTTTCTAGCAATGGGAATCCCATCAGCTTAGTGATTAGGCCTGAAGAAATTCAGTGCTCCATGAACTCCTGCTTGCCCATTCATCTAAAAGTAACTCTTGATTAATACATCTGAATGATACAAATCCAGTCCTTTGAGCATGGAGGCTTGGAGTTCCCAGTTGTCCTGGTTTTAAGTGAGATGCAAAAATCCTCAGCAACCTTCCTTGCCATTCAAACATCTTCAGAAAGTGTTTAATCATTGGAAAGTGTGACATCTTGCATTTTTTTTCCCCCCAGTGTCTTTTGACTGTGACTTTTCCCTTCGTGACAGTTAATTCCTCACTCTGCTCTTTGGTTCTTCAAGGTGTCTGTCACTTCCCTCAGCTTTTTTTACCTGGACTTGATGTAACATTTCGTGTGAGAGAGACTGGGCAGATCTCTGAAAGCAGAAAGGGGGAATAAAATTAGGGCAGAAAAAACCCCTTCGTCCTAAATAGAGCCCTTGAGGTCTTTTTGTCACGCTTGAATGGAATTGTTCTGGGTTCCTTCTGTGCTGAGACGACCCCAGAAATCCAGGCAATAATAATTTGAGGTATCTGTGCAGCATGTCTACACAGCCCCAGCTGGAGAATCCATACTGTGTGCTATTTAAGGCACTGTGTAGACATGGACTCATGTCTGCAGAGAAGCTGTGTCTTAAATTAGTTCATTGACTTCTGGGCACTTCATTTCTGATGTGGCTGCAAAGCTGCTCTCGTAGCTCCCTGGCTGAGGGGATCTCTCTGCCCACTCACGTTTCCCTGTGTAGACAAACCCTGCAAAAGGATGCAGGCAGCTTGGCCAGATCAGGCAACAGAGTTTATCCCATTTTTCATTGCCTAAATATGCCAGATTGTTTTGAAATCCATGGGTCTCCTTTAGCCTTGATGTACTCAGTGAAGGATCCTTTGAAATCCAGGTATTTACACTGATGGAGTTAAGAACCTCTTATCACCTCCAGGGTGGTGTTAGTGCTCTCTGATACCGTGTGGCCCACAGCTACTGCTCATTTCTGCAATTACATTTGGATTTCAATCCACTTATTACGTCCAAATTATATTTCAAGCAGAATTTTTTGCTTCTGTTAAGTGCTCTGCTGAGAATCGCCTACACTGCATCTCCTGCCTCCTTGTGCCCATTCATTTTGTTCTTCGTGTCAGAATGCATAATCAAGTCTTTCTAACATGGATTTTGAGGTTTGGGGCTTTTTTCTTTTTTTTTTTTTTTTTTCCCCTCTGAAGTAAAACAATGCTGTAAGCACCACTGCATTATTATTCTCTTGTGGTCCTTCTGGATCCAAAGGGAGCTGCACAGTGTGACCAAGGGTAGTTATATCCTCACAGTTTGCAGGTTTCCTTTTAGATTAATGTCTTCCATTGAGAATGTAGAGGGTTAGGGTTGCCCAGTTTGCTTCTCTCATATTTGGAAGGGCTGGTATTGCACCTGGTGCTCAGATCTCTCGACCTTGTTTTGCACAGTCTCTCTCTGAGATGCTTTCAAAATAATGATTTCAAAATAATGCTGCAGGTGTCTGACAGCTCCACGGGCCCTCTGTGATGCAGGCAGAACCACATATTTGAAATAGAGCCACAGACTTGTGTTGGTGTGAGGCAGCCAAATGGTCCTGGGTAGATTTGGGGACCCTGGGAACACTGGAAAACAAGTGATCCCCCTGTAAACATCCTGCTCTGCAGAGCCTCGCTGAAAATGCTGCTCTTGGATGCTATTTCATAAAATCACACGGCTGCACAGCCACAAACCCGTGAAATTCCCATCCCTGAAAATGTCCTGGCAGTGCTAAACTTGGAACCAAATTAGGTCATATTTAACAGGAGCTTCCCAGCTGTATGTCCTACATAAACTTTTGAAAATGGGAGGGCAAGGTGGCGTGTGCTGGTGTGGGGGTTTGATGGGTGAGGATGGGAGCTGCCTGAAAGAGGAATAATATTGAGATGAAGAAAAATCCCCAGTGAGATTAAGAAGGTTCAGATTGGACATTAGGGGGTAAAAAAAAAAAAAAAAAAAAAAAAAAAAAAAAAAAAAAAAGTTACTGTGTGGGTAGTTAGCACTGGAATGAGTCATCTGGAGAGGTATTGGAAACTCCAGCCTTCAAAATTCCCAAGATTTGGCTGGATGAAGCTGCAGGTACCTGATGTAGCATTGAAAATGAAGTTGCCAGGAGCAAAGCAAGCTCTGCAGATGGGAAAGGATTGCACTGTGGGATCTGGCAGGGTTGGAGGGGCAGGTGAACGCTGAGGACTTCAGGGCTGTGCATCCTGTTCTTCTGGTGCAGAGAGGCTTGGGTTGCACGAGCTGCTTCAGCCCAGGCTTGAGTTCCGTGCCTGCCAGCCCTGGGAAGGTTGGATGTGTGGAGCATGGTGCAGGAATGTTGTCCACCCGTTTTCTGGGTCTCTGTTTACAGTTCGTGGCTGCCTCCTGGGCTTGGTGTCATGATCCTGAGGGCGCTAATAGGGCTTAATTAGCCTGATCACCTGGGGCTTCCACAGCACACCAGATCCACACTGACAGCTCACTTAGGGGGCACTGAGGCTCAGTCTGAGCTGTGTTGAAGGTGTGCTTGTGCCTTGGCTTGTCTTCTGCTGTCCTGGTTTACTGACTGGCTCTGCTGGGTAGATTCTGAATGTGTGCTGTAGGTAGCTTTGCCTGCTTTAAGCACAGGAGGACTCACAGAAATGGGGCATTTTCATATGGGTGTTTTCATGCTTGTTGACTTCCATCAAGAAGCCGAAGCGGAGAACCTGAAATAAAACGAGATGTAACTCTTTAGTTCAGAGGCACAGTGCCCTCCCTGCTTCACTCAGTGTCATTGTTCTTTGTGTTCAAGGAACTGGTAGGCAAGGGAGGATTTTCTGGTTGATGGTGCATAGCATCCTGCTTTTTAGCCAGCTCTCTGTGGCTGGAGATGGGTGTTCAGCCCTTTGGGGCTGTGCTCTAGAGCTCGTTGAAGTCACCCAAAGCTCAGTGGAACCGAAATGCAGAGTCAGAGGAGGCAACTCGGTTTTGTTTGCAGTAAAGTAGGACTGCCCAAACAGTGTGAGGAGTTTGGGTTGCACTTCAATTCACAAAACAATTCATGTTGTCACGTAAACAGTGCCTGAGCAGGAGGCTGCTGAGGAAGACTTGGAAGGAAGAGGTCACGGTGTTTCTGGCTCTGGTTCAGCAGAGGCACTGTGACTGCATCTGTGCATTGCAGTGGGACCAGAAAACAGTGTAAGGTTTGTGTTATCAAAGTGGTTTGGGGACAAAAAAAAAAAAAAAAAAAAAAAAAAAGAGGACTGCTAATCACAAGGAGCCAAAACCTTCAAGTCAGAGTAGCTGTCTAAGTCCACTGTGGGCATCCATGACCTCTTATTTAAATGTGCCCCTCCCTCATACCATGTTTTCAGTGGTATATTCCACTCCCATATTTAAAGCATTTTTTCCCCTGCTAGCTTACCTAAGCAGCTGTCAGCTTAGCTGAGGGGTCCCTGGGTTTCTGGGGTGGGTGAAATGGCAGCTACTTGCACTGTGAGTTACTTCAAGGTGGAAAGCTCTGCAGAGACAGCAGTTCCTGTGGCTGCTGGGTGTTCTGCAGCCTGCAGAGGGTCTCTGTTCCTTGATTTCGCTGTCCCTTAGGACACAGGAGCCTTGTGGCTTTAGGGGAGGAGAGCAGGATAGTTTTTCTACGCATGTGTGTCCCTGGAGCCCTGGAAAAGAGGCCAGCTTTGCTCTGCTGATCAGGATGAGGAACATCTGCTTCTGGCCTCCAGGCTTGGAAAATATGGCAGTCCCCTCCCCAGGCTGAGCTGGTCTTGTCTGCAGTGCTGTCCTCCAGCAGGGAGCTTCCCTGCCACACTGGCTTTGTAGCCATGGTGGTAAACATGGCTAAGTTCAACCATGCTGCTGGTCAGGACAGAGCATCCTCATCTGGGTGAGGGGTTTGCTCCAGCGTTGGAAATGATGCTTTTCATCTCCTGAGGGTGTTCTCAGGTTGTCCCCACCCTTTCCCTGCTCAGCTTTGGACTCCTTGTGCTGAGGTGTCATCAATCTTAAAGAATACTTCGACATAAAAGATGTTTTTGTTTTATCTTGCTATATTTAGGGCCTCACGTTCAGCAGGAATACTAAACTTGGAACGGTTGGAGCAGACGGGGGTGTTGATATCTTATATTTAGCTTGATCTGTCACTTACACAAGCATCTGTCACAGACTAGCAGATGGCAGGAAGCCCTGATAGGGTTCAGAGGGAAAAAGAACCAAGATCTTGGTTATTGGGGACAGGGTATGCTTAGGAGTGAAACATGCTCCTAAAACATGTGCCTGTTTTCTGCCAGGGAAAAAGAGCTGGATTCTGGTGTGGCATGACCAGCATGGGTCTAGGAGAGTGATCATAATAATTTGATGTAGTATAAAGGTACATAAAGACATGGTCCTTAGCCCAGGGAGCTCTGCAGCCTCTTGGCTAAGTTTATGTTGCTTTGAGGCTCCAGCTGTTGGAGAGGAGTTAAAAGAAGTGTTTGGCTGAGAACGTGGCTTCACAGCCAGCTCACCCTGACTGAGCTGTGATCTGCTGCCAAAAGGAGCAGTTCTTCTGCCTGTGCTCAGCTCATGTTCCCAGCGAGCCCAGAACTACCTGGGTGTTCTGGAAGCTGTGCTGTGAGTCAGATCGAAGGGTCTGCAGGGTAAATAACAGAAGGAGCAGCTGAAGGAGCTGGTGTTGTTTAGCCTGGAGAAGAGGAGGCTCAGGGGGGACCTTCTCACTCTCTACAACTCCCTGACAGGAGGTTGTAGTCAGATAGGGATCAGGCTCTGCTCCCAGGGAATAAGGACAAGACAAGAGGAAATGGCCTCAAGCTGCGCCAGGGGAGCTTCAAGTTGGACATCAGGAAGAATTTCTTCACTGAAAGGATGGTCAGGCATTGGAAGGGGCTGCCCAGGGAGGTGGTGGAGTCCCCATCCCTGGAGGTGTCCAAGAAATGAGTGGATGTGGCACTCAGTGCTCTGGGCTGGGTGACAGGGTGGGGATCGGTCAAAGGCTGGGCTTGCTGATCCTGGAGGTCTTTTCCAACCTTAATGATTCTGTGGTTCTCTGTGGTGATTCTAAAGGTCACTGAGATCTTCCCTTGAAAGTCCTGCGCTGCCTTTGTATCCAGGAGGCTCCATCTGCAGCCCCTGCTGGGAGGTGTGGGGCAGGAGCTCGCAGGATTCTGTGGGGCAGCTTGCCTTGCTCCAACAGAAAGCAGTCACTGTCAAAGGAATGCCTTCCCCACTTCACAGGAAGATGTATTAAGTGATTCATTGTGGTGGTTTTACTTTTTCACCAATATGCACTTGCTTAATACAGACTCCTCGTCTCATCAATTAAGATGAATTATGAATTAAGTTGAATTGGCTGAAAATGGCCCATTTTTAGAGACTGTACCTGGTGGTTTTTCTTCCCCAAGAAATTGCTTTTTTTTCTTTTTTTCTTTTTTTTGCTCAAAAGCAACCAAACAAAATCTCCATGATAAATTTATTGGTGTAGCAAACGTAGTAGGTAGTCAAGAGGCAGTAAAATCGACCCCTCCTGAAATGCTGAGGCCAGGCTGTCCAAGTCACCATTTCCCTCTGCTTTCAGTGCTGAACCACAGGAGGTCACCAGGATGATCAGAGGGCTGGAGCAGCTCTGCTGGGAGGAAAGGCTGGGAGAGTTGGGATTGTACAGCCTGGAGAAGAGAAGCTTTGGGGTGACCTCATTGTGGCCTTCCAGGACCTGAAGGGAGCCCACAAGGAAGATGGAGAGAGACTATTTCCAAGGGCCTGGAGTGACAGGACAAGGGAAAGGATAAAGAAGTCCTAAAGCTTTCTGTGTACCTGCTTACTTTAAATGTGTGGTAGGATGAAACATCTTTAAACAAACAATTCCGCAGCCGATAGAAGTGAATCTGTAATTTTCATAGAAATGCTTCATTTTCTAAATCTGGCTTGTCTCCAGCACTTAATCAGGGCTTTCTTGGAAAGGTTGGGTTTGCAGTTAGTGTGAATGCATCACAGAAGCAGTTTTGGGTTTAGTGCATACTTTCTGTGCAGGGATCTATTTAAGTGGGAAGGGGCTTTCCTTTCGGTCGATGGCAGCACAGCTTTTCTGTGCTTGAGTTGGTGAGAACCTCCTGAATCCCAGGAGTACTTTTAGCCCCTCAGAGGTAATTGAACTTCTATGCAAGTCCCAGCTGTGGTTCTGAGAGCAACTTTTCTCCCAGGGAGTTGACAGAGGCTTTAGCTGCTCACCAGTAAGGGCAGAGATTGTTCTGGCAGGCAGGCTGGGTTTGCAGTGAGCTGTGTGCAAGATAAAACTTGATACTGATGGAGGTTCTTCCATGAAGAAGTAAAGTTTTCCACTGATTTGCTTGGAAGGACCTAATGCAGTGCCCTTTCACATTTTAATGAGCTTTGGAATGAGAAATGATTCATCAAGCTCTCTTGCTGCCAGTCAGGTAATAATCCCACTCAGACAATGCTGAGTGGTTCTTCTGGTGCAAACAGAAAACAGGGCAGCACTTCACTCTCCATGCCCTGATGCATGGAGCTGTCATCTTTGCTGGTAATCAATACTGCTGCAGAAGTATCAGAACAGTCTGATGAAGGGGCTGGAGCATCTCTCCTGTGAGGGAAAGATGAGAGTGCTGCAACTCTTGAGGGGGCTTGGGGTTTCTTGCTGATGCCATGGGAGGGGGTAAAGTAGATGGAGCCAGCTGTTTTCAGTGGTGCCCCATGGCAGAACCAGAAGCAATGGGCACAAACTGGAACACAAAGTTCCCCCTAAATTCCTCAGGATTGCCCTGTACAGCTCTGCAGAACAGAAGGCTGAAAGGACTCTTGTGCCACTCGGTCTGTCACTGTCACTGATGAAAGTTCAGGAATATAGTGGAAATATTGACAGGAATCAGCACTTTATAAGCAACAGCATGACCTATATCCCTGTGGTGGTTACCTATTTTCTTCCTTTTAAGAAAAGATGAGTTTGTAGACTGCTTTTTATACTGGATAAGCACCAGTGCCTGCCTGCAGGAGAACCACAGAGTTTGTGAAGAACTGCCTGCAGCTTTTTACTTCAGGCTTGGGCTTTTCAATCACCATTTGCTGTTGCTCTTCAGCAAATGGGAAGTGCTGTGTGGGGAATTCTGCTTAGCCCAGCTGAGGCTGAGGATTGGCTGTCCTGCCTTATGGCTTCATACCTGCTGATTTTAGCAGCTGATATAGAAATGCTTTAGGGAAACACATTGAGTTATAGTTTGGGGTTGGAAAGACCTGGTTGCTCTGGAGAACCTTATCTCCCAGACAGTATGATCTCTCTGTGTCCCAGTCTGTCTCCCAGCCACAAAATGAGATTATCATTCCTTCCAGGGTATTCCTCAGGCTTTTTTTTAGCAGCTGATGTGCTGTTGCTTCTAACCTCTCCCCTTTCAAGAGAGTATTTTCCAGCTCTTCCCATTAGGGCATTTCTGATGACACTTGTGTAACTTTCTTTTTGCACCTAAATCTATCAGTTTTAGCTGTAGACTCCCACTTTGTTCTCCATCCTGTGTCTGTCCTGTGGGAATGCCAAATTCCTGGAGATGTTTACAATTCTTGTTCTTCATCACTCAATAATCTGCCTGTATAATGATGCAAGATACAGATAGTGATGGTTATAGCTCAGTATCTTCCTGGTATTTTCTATTTTCAGAACTGATTATGTGTTGATACCTTCCTGTACAACCTGGCCTAGGACTCTTTTGGTGGTAATATCATCAAACTGGTTGCTCTATGTATTTCTTATTATTACCTAATAATAGAATCATAAAATCATAGAATCATAGAATGGCCTGGGTTGGAAGGGTCCTTAAAAATCATCTTGTTCCAACCCCTCTGCCGTAGGCAGGGACACCTTCCACTAGAGCAGGTTGCTGAGAGCAAAATGTCCTTTCTAGACATCTCTAAGCACTTCACTTGGCTCCCTTTGAAGTGACCTTTACAGTCAGCTGAGAGGAAAAGGAATTGCTGGGTGACAACCTTAAGTGTTGCCCTGACAATGAGTGGGTTGTGTTGCAGAAATCCATGTTTGGGGACTGGGATTGGAGTTCCCATGACTGGCTGAGATGTTCTAGTGAGCCCACAGATTGCTGGAGGCAGCCAGGGTAAATCTTATCCCTAGCTTCTAAAACCTGTTAGAGGTTCCATAAAGGTCTGATGCAAATTTTCAGCCTAATAAAGAATGACAGTGACTTTGAGCAGGCCCAGGTGACCTGTGAAGTACCTGGGAAGCTGTAGAGCACAATATTAGAAACATCTGTGAAAGAGCTTGTGATTCAGTTGATGCAGTGGCATTTCAGAACCATCTTCTGGGGTTTAGGCATTTTTTATTATTTTCTTTTTTTTTAGTCTCTCTGTAAACACCAGAGCTCTTTTTGTCTCATGCTCAATGGTTCATTGCTAACTTGAACAGATGTATGAATGTGTTGCTACGTGGAGTCTGGTAAGCATAAATCTTCTAAGTGATAGGCACTGAAGTGCTCAGTTACTGCTTTAGCTGAGGTCACAGAAGGACCTGAGAGGGAGTGGGTGGTGAGATGGAGAGAGTGGCATGGTTTTCCCTGTTCTCCATTTCCCTTCTCATAAACTGTGTTAATATTAGCTCCCCCATTCTGAATGATTCAGGAGAATGTTGTAGGGGTAGACATGGGCTACTAGTCTAGCACAAGGGCAGCAAGAGAAAGGAAGGAAAGAAAATGTGGAGGAAAGCAGTGTACACTCAAATTGGGGTAGTGGAAGGTAGGGGTAAGATTGTCCTTTTCAGTGACCTTCCAGTGCTCCCCATGGAAATGAGCCCACCCAGTTAAAAAATAGGGAGGCTGAGCTATGTGCTTTGTCAAAAATACACCAGATGGAGGTGGAAGGGAGCACTTCTTGAAAAAAATGAGTCAGATGAGTATTTTTGTCAAAGATAGTGGGGGGTGGGAGGGAAGTCCACTAATGCTTTGCAATGTAGTAGTAACAAGCACCCACAGGAGCAGAATGTGTGTGTGCCACTGCACTTGAGAAGGAATATATGAGGGAAGGGGTTGTTGTCCTGGTGCCTATGAATGAGCCATTTGGCTTTCTAACCCTCTCAGGTCTATTATTTTTAATTTTATTTTTTTTTCTCCTGCCATTTGGAGCACGAGAAGCCTGGTAATCACCAAGCTGTGCAAGTGGCTCCAGTGTGTGTGGTGGCCTCACTGCAGATGAAGACATTAGGATAATTGCTTGCTAATCTCATAACAAAGGATTTGGATATCATTAAAAAAAAAAAAATTGAGTAAGTGTAGTCCATATGCACCATCATAGCCACTAAAGGTTAATCTGAAGTTCTTAATGCTGGTCAAAAACTAATCCCAAGCAGCTCTGCAAGTTGCAAGAGGGCTGGATGTGATTTGACAACCAGGGAGACGCTCCTGTCTGGGACAAACAACACTTACTGGAATTTCTGGATGTGAGAAACGAGTTTCCAGCAGAGAGATTTGTGTACTAAGAGATTTGTCAGTCCTTATTACTAAAGCACATACAACACATGAATGCAGACACCCCATTTCCCAGTCTTTTTAATGCTCTTACAGAAAAATCAGCATTTCTTTGACATCCACAGAATCACAGAATGGTTTGGGTTGGAAGGGACCTTAAAGACCATCTTTTCCACCCCCTTTGCAATGGGCAGGTTGCTCAGAGCCCCATCCAACCTGGCCTGGGACACTCCCAGGGATGGGGCAGCCACAGCTTCTCTGGGCAACCCGTGGGAATAAATCAACAAATGTGTTATGGAATAAAGAAAATGGGGTTTTTAGATAGTAGGGAATGCTGCTGTCCCCCACTGATGCACAGAGGCAGCACACAAGTGTGGAAGGCTGAGGAGGTGAGGCACTGATGGTTGGTTGGAAGTTGTGCTGTTTTATCTTAGGAAGAGAGTCTTGGTCTTTAACTGGGATGTGTCCCCACCTCTGCATCCTTCTGATGTCTTAGGATGAGTGCTTAAAAATCCTAATGCTTGTATTTTAAGGCCAGGAGTGCTCTTTATAGACATTTACACTTGCCTTTGCAGTATGAGGGCCTGAAGATGTAAACAGCATGGTAATGAAGCCGACAGAGAGGCTTTCCCAGCAGATATTGATCCAAAGGGAAGTCTTTGGATGCTGCTGCTCAGCTATTATATGAGTACCAGCTACTCTCATGTCTCATTTGTGGTGGGAGAACTGCATGTGGAATCTTTTTTCTTTCTATCTTTGCAGCAGATGGAAAGTATGCAAACAAAAAATCCTGATTTTTAGATCTGGGGGGGGGGGGGGAAGCAGTAACTTAGAGGACAAGCCACAGTCACTGCCACTCCAGGAGCTGACTGTTATTAATTGCGGGCTTCTGTCTCTTATTTTCCTTTAATAAAGACTCCAGAAGGCTTTTGCACTCAGTGAACAACCTGTTCTACTCGACAGGGAGTGAGGGAGATGAATTCATCTGCATCTCAGATTTGGATGAGGGAAGAGCGGAACATTTGGTCTGCAGTGAGGGGGCACGAGCTGCCTCTTCAGAAATGATCTTTCAAAAACTCCACTTGAGGGATGTGCTGGAGTTTGCTGATCCCACAGCTGGGAGGGTGTGTGTGTGTGTGTGTGCCCTTCTTTCATTTCAGAGACGTGAGATTCATGCCCAGGAGTTCACAGTCTTAAAAACAACACTGAGAAAAACTGGAAGCGCTGTCTGAGATTTGGTCTTTGCTCAAGCTCCCACTGTTCTTGCCATCGAGGCTGTGTGTGCTGACCCTGCTTGAGCAGAGAGGTGGGACCAGATTACCCACTGTGGTCCCTTCCATTCTGTGATTCTGTGATATTTGTATGTGCTGGTGACATGAATTCTATTTCTGCATCATTTTTTTTGATGGGCCACCTTAAGAAAATAGACTGTTAACAGTCACAACACTCATTTATCTTATTCTTTAAATACAGATTTCCTTCCCTACAGATTTTTCTATCAATCCATTCACCTTCCCTAGTTGGCTTGTGCACCTTTCAAGAAATCTGTGGTCGTGGGGCAAATTCAGCTACTCAAATAACCCACTAATACTGCTGCTTCTTAAGCATGGCTTAGTCTTTTTGTGGTCTCTAGCACTGTGTCTTTATTAGCAGAGGTTGTTTGGTTGTTTTTTTTTTTTTTTTTTTTTTTTTTTTTCAAAAGCATCAGCTGTGTTTCCTACTATATCAAATTAGCAATAATTTACTTAGGGAAAACATCATGAGTTACAAAGCAGGATTGTGTCTAATTGCACTGGCCTTCTTCCATCTGGGATTTCACCAGCCTATGATCCTTGTTTGATCCAAGCTTCCCTCTGAAGTGAGAGCAAGGGCTGGAAAGTGGCAGGAGAGAGGACTCTGTGTAATTCTCAGTGCCTTGAACCGTGGTGGTGTCCCTCTTGCATCCTGAACCTAAAAATCACAGTAGTGCTGACTACTGAAATGCCAGGTCTCTGCACACAGGGACTCTAGCAGGGTTTAATCCAGGCATCCTAATATGTTAATTTTGCCCAGAGATTGGTTCATGGCCTTCTTCTGGTCTGTTTTATACCATGAATACAACTGATTTTAGCTGTGGTTAAAAACCAGCTTATGGGCTACACTTTGGATTCTGTTTATGCTCTAAATACCATGAATAAGTGCTTGCCAGTAACAGGAAAAATGTACTGTGTTCTCTCTGAGCCTTTAAAAGTGTGTAGGTGCTCTACCCACATCCCCTTCCTCCACATTTTGGAGTCCCTCAGCTCTTGGACACTGAACTTTGGGAAGTCCTGCTATGCTTCATGTATCCTTCTTTAAAGGTTGTGGGCTCCCAGATTTCCTACACAAAGCAGTAGAATCCTTCTTTAACAAGAAAATCCGAAAGGACTGCTGAATGTTCCATCTGGACATGAGGAAAAACTTCTTGGCTGTGCAGTGACCCAGCTCTGAACAGATTGCCCAGAGAGGATGTGGAGTCTCCTCATTGGGGATATTCCAGAACCATCTGGACACAGCCCTGTGCCCTGTGCTCTGGGATGGCCCTGCTGGAGCAGGGAGGTGGCACCAGATGCCCCCACTGTGGTCCCCCTCAATCTGACCCAGGCTGTGATTTTGGGACTCGATTTTGTTTTCAATTTTTCATAATGTTCAGAATTTTGGGAGGAGGGTAGGCGAGTGAAGGTGAGTTAAGGTGACTTGGACCAGCCTGCCCTCCCCCTGTGGCACCTGCAAGACCTGAGCCAGTTGACAAAATCAAAGGATGAGCAAACCTTGGCCTCCAGCCTTTACTTGTAGTCAACCTGTCCAACAGCACTGACATCATCACTTGGAGAAGGAGCTGAGAGGAAATTGCTCAGGGTGGAAAGTTCAGTATAGCTTTTGTTGGATGGGGTCTCTTGCCCCTTGATGGAAAGCAAGATCAAGCTCTTTTAAATTCTGTCCTTCCTGTGCTGCCTCCTGAATATGAGCATTAGGAAAAAGAGGGTTATGCTATAAATTCTTGGGGTGAGTGGGTAATGCCCTATTGAGAAGCTCCACAGGGAAATTTTGTCTTTATTGTTTGCATTACCATATTACCAGGAGGCCTCTGGGAATCAAAACATTCATTTTTTCGGGGGCTATATGGAAGAAGCCTCTCCACTCTAAACAATAACTGCATGAAGAAAAAGGGCAGTGGAAGAAAAGATAAGGACTGGAAGCAATACCAGGCAAATCTGTTATGCATATTGATATTGCATAGAAATCTTGGTAGAGGATGAAATTGGATTTTAGAGTATTTACTTCTGAAATAAAAGTGTTGTGCTGAGTCTGTGGAGATAGTTCTAGGGAATTCAGCCTTCTGGTCTCTCATTTTTCTTTAAAGCAAGAAATATGCCACTAGTGCAATCCTTAGGCTCCCTAGACTAGGGAATGCTGATGGCGTGGTGGAGAAAGTTCCTCATTTCACTGGAGGAAACTGGCAGTGGAATCATGGAATATGCTGGTAAACAAGTAAAAAAAAAAAAAAACCAAAACAACGTAGGCTGGGGAAAAAAATAGGCTGGGAAAAGGTTAATAAAAATATATAAATATATAAATATATATATATATATATATATATAGTGGCAATGCTGTGCTTGCAGGGAGCATTGGGTGTGCAGCTTCTGGAATATGCTTTTTTACTGACAAGCAACTTCTTTTTCTCCAAAGCAGCCATGCCTGAAACGAATGTGAGGGACCTTGATCCAGCTTTGGTTGCAGCAAAGCACAGACATTGTTCCATCACAGAGCAGCACTCACTGCCTGAGCCTGCTTGCTGCTGCATTTGAGTCCCTGCTGTTAAAATTCAGGCAACCCAGAAATGACATTTATCTGGTTTGTAGGTTATGTGGCTGTGCATTTATCCCTGGGAAGAGAGGGAATTGTCTTTCCTGGTTATTCAGTTGAGTACCTACAGTTCTTTGATTCTTTCCTTCGGGAACAGGGCAGGGCAGTTCCTATAAATTCAATCAGTTGTCATGTAAAAATCATGAGGAAGTACAAGCAAGTCTTCGTGGCCTGCACTGAGTGGAATTTGATCACTGTCTCTTGTACTGACATATTGGAAGAGGTTTTGTCCTCTAATGTGATTTGCCTGTGGAATTTTCTTATCTCCATGGAACCTCTGAGCAGAAATTCGTGGCAAAAAAAACTTTTAGATAAGCAAAGGGGTTGGCCTTATTTTGTTTCATGACAAAAAAACCAAACCAAACCAAAACAAACCAAAACAAACACCAAAACAAGGCTGTGGTTAAGGTTAGATCTCTCCAGGAGTCCCTTCCCTGCTCTTTTGGAGCTTTTTAATATCCAGATGCTTCTGGATGCACTGACGAGTACTAAAGTACAATCTTGGATCATCTTACTGACCCCAGTTTTCAGATTTTGTTTTGGGTTTTGGTTTGGTTTGGTTTTGTTTTTTTTTTTTAACCTGTTTTCCTGGCCAGAATTCCAGAACACCAAAGAGAATTGGTGCTGGAATGTGTTCTCAGGAAACACTTGTTGCCTTTCCCACTTGCTGCTCAGGAGAGGTCCTTTGCCTGGGAAAAAGGACTCAGAGGAAATTTAGAATGTGATATTACTTTGGATTTTTTTTTTATGTGTTTTGTTTTTTTGTTTGTTTCTCTGAGAGGTTTTTGTTGTTGGTTTGTTTTTTTTTTTAATGCTTTAACACTGTGTATACTTATATCTCTATAGCAAATATATGTACATTCCATCTGAGTGGAGAGTTCTTATAGGAAACATCACCTACCCACTTCCTAGGGTTTAAACCAAAATGTCATCTGTTTTATCCTTAAGTATGGTCCTTACAACTTGAAACATTTTGTGTTTAAGCACCTAAACCCGTTGAGAGGTGCCTCAGAAACTGCCATGTGAGGGAAAGTAAAATCTTTTTGAGGGGAAATTTGCCAAAACGGAATATTTGAGATTTTGTCTGGGGGAAAAAAATCAGTTTGAGGTTAGAGAACAAACAAACATTTCACCCTACCCTTACCTTTTGAAAACAGTGCCTGTAGAAATGTGGCTCATTTCGCTTCTTGATGTGGTATTGTTAAGTATAAGCATATGAAAAAGAAAGTAAGCCCCAATATTATATTATATATTATATAGTATATATTAATTTATATTATTCACAGTCTGTCCTTCCCAACCAGGAGCCTGCCAGGGGCAGAAGGCAGCGTGTTCCCCACGCTGAAAGGGAGGCAGAACTGAGCTGCCAGGCTGTAACAGAAGAAGGGTTGTAATGAGCCTAAAAGAAGTTGGGGCAGTATCAGCTTACACAAGTGGCCAGAATCTGTAAGTGATATGGAACAAAACAGCATTTGTGTCCTCTCCCTGCTTCTGGTCCAGCAAATCTCTTCACCCTCGTGGCAGCAGCCAGGCTGAATAGACCTGCAGGAGCTTTCATCACTCCTACCAATGTGTGACCCTTGTCCTGCTGCTCTTGTCGGCAAAGATTACATTTTCCATCACCTCTCTTCAGACAGATGGGACTGCCCTTTGTTCTTTTGATGAACCAATCACACCCTTGAATGGCAGGCCAGGTAGATGGGAAGACATAAAGGGAGATAAATATCGTGTGCATGACCATCCTGTCGGCCCTCCTGGCTGCCAGGGCACATCCCTTATGATCATCCCGTGCTGGTTTGGGGCAGCAAGTGTCAGAGTTGTGCTGGAGTTTAGTTAGTTTTTATCAGCAGGGAACCCCTAAAAAGGACACAGCAGTTCTGGTGTGGTGAACAGAGGGACAGAGGCAATTCCTTGACCTGCTTTCCACTTCCTTGGTTGCTGTGTAGTTTTCCTTCATGACTACAAGGATGCACTGCTGGCATTTTGTCCACCAGGGCACTTTCCTGTTGGAGCTGCCTGTTGTCAATCTGGGGAGTTGCTCTGCAGCAGAGGCAGAATTTCACATCTGCCCACGTGTAAAGTTATGAAGTGACTCTCAGCCATAATGACTCACAGTCAAATTCACTTTAAAAGGAACCTGTGGAGGTCATCCTGGCCAACCCTCTACTTCAAGCAGGTCCCACTTCAGTCAGACCAGGGTGGTCAGTGCCTGGTTCAGTTTTGAATATCACAAAACTAATAAGATACATCTCAAATCCTATGCCTATTTAATTTTTTATTTTTTTTTTTTTTATTTTTTTTTTTTTTTTAGGAGAGATCAAAGTCAATTTATAAGCCAATTGGTGCCATCCTGATCAGGAAAATCCTCTTAAGGATGAGTCAGTAGCTCAGTGGAGACAAAGGAGATGTACTTGCCCAACAGTTCTGCAAGGATGTTAGATTTTCTGATTTATACCTCCCAAGGCTGCAGAAGGGCTGGTTTGGATGGGCTTTCAGAGCACCAGTGAACAATTCTAATTTCTAGCCCTGTTTCTAGCAATGTTTTCTTTTATCAAAATTAGATACCACCAGATAGAGTCTCTGAGGTGAAGAAAGGAAACAGATTTGTGAGGCATCATCATCTACTGTGCTTTGTCACACCAGGAGGGAAGTGGGAAGGAATGAGTGATAAGGAATTCATGTCTTGTATTTTATTACTCATCTGAAGTCTTCAGTTATTAGTGCTGTGCTAATGAAGTCTTTTTGGATTGTCTGACAGATCTGATGATAAACCCCTTAACCAAACAATAAAAGTGGGGGGATGTCGATTGGCTAATGAGCTGATAATCAATACCCAGCAGCTGTGACGAGATGGCAGACAGATATCAGGCTCTGCTCGAGGCTGGGTTCAAGTTTCAGGGAAGATGCTGCCAAAACGAAAATAATTGGGTTGTATGACAAGATTTAGGATGGAGCAATAGCAGCCTAATAGTGACATTAATCTGAACTGAGTACGTAGAAACACTTTTCTCCCACACAAATCATTATGAAGCCGCTGATCCTGGCAATTTGAATTTTTTTCCAGAGATGGGCATTGGACTGGGAAGATATGAAGTGCCCTGGTTAGAACCTTAAATTCCTAAACCTCCAACGAGTCAGGGGCATCAGCTCACGTCACATTAAACAGTTAATTATAACTCCATAGATACAAAGCTACTCCTTTACAATCTCAGAGGCAACCAGAGCAGGATTTACTTCATTTAACTGTAGATATCCATAGCAAAGGCTTAAACAGAATTCTGAGCAAGCCATCTCACCTCCCATGACATCCAGAAACAAGCAGCAGAAGTTCTCTGGTGTAATGGAGCTGTCAATATTATGATGGAGATGAGGTGCATCCTAGAAGTTTCTGGTTCTGTTCATTAATTCTAGAGGCCTGAGTGGACATATCAAATGCCCGGAGTTAAGAGAGATGAATCTCATGGTTATTAATTGCACTGTGAATATCAGTGATAAAGAAGGGGTCTTTTTGTATGGCAGAACCAATGGCACAATTTGGGTTTTGCTTTACTGACAGACAGCTGGAACTTTGCTGGGTGAAATTCAGTTTATTCCAAAAGTAATTAGGAGATAGGCAAGGGTGGGCACAATTTGGCCACAGAATGATGGGATCATAGGATGGACCTTAAAGATCATCTTGTTCCAGCCCCCTGCCATGGGCAGGGACACCTTCCACTGTCCCAGGTTGCTCAGAGCCCCATCCAACCTGGCCTGGGACACTGCCAGGGATGGGGCAGCCACAGCTTCTCTGGGCAACCTGTGCCAGGGCCTGCCCACCCTCCCAGGGAACAATTTCTCCCTGATATCCAATCTAACCCTGCTCTCTGTCAGTTTGAAGCCATTCCCCATGTCCTGCCACCTTTTACCTCTCTCACTGCCAGTCCATCCTCCTGAAAATAAAGATCCTTGTATGATTTTCCATTGTGCTGTGTTAGAGGGTTGGGTAGGACAGTGTACCATGGACAGGATATTTCCTCTGAAGATTAAGGATTAAACTGTTAAATTATTCTTGGTTTAACCAGCTAACAACAAGATTTTTTTGGTGTACAAAATCCCTAAATGTCACAGAAATACGTCCCAGGCCAGCTGGGAGTGCAGGGGGTTTCTGGGGCTGTGCTGGAAACAATTCCCTCTCACACAGCAGAGCAGGGCACTGAAAAAATGCCTCCTGCAAGTCTCTGATGTAACATCTCCTGAGAGCTGTGCTGTGCTGCAAAGCCACCTCTTCTTCCTTACAGTTTGTCAGGCCTGGCTTGCACTGCTCAGCTCAAACCAGGGAAGGGTGACCACTGCTTTCACAGAAACCCTTCCAGGGCCTGAGAGGCTCTGGCTTTAGCTCACAAATAGACAGATTTAGCTCATAAATTGAAAATAAGGGTTGGGAAAAATAAAGAAGAATAAAGAAAAATTAGGAAAAATAAAGAAAAAATAAAGAAAAATAAAGGGAAAAAAATGAAGACATGGGAACACAGCAGAAGCAAAGAGCTGCCACAGCTCATTGCATATTAAAGCAGGTTAGTGTTCCAGGGTTGTACTGCTGGGAGGGTTTGACAGGTTTACACTGAAAGACACCACTTAGAAGTGTTAACTTGTTTTAGCTTAGCCTTATGGAGCCTTTTCACTGCAGAGAGTATAAAGCTGGCTACAGCCTTCATAATTCATTCTTAAAATGTGAGGTTAATGTGTAGCTACGTTGGATATTAAAGGAAACAGATGGAGCAAGGAACACAGTGAATCACAGGGAATCTGTTCAAGAATTTTTCTCACTAAGAGATTTATTCCTTACTGAGCCTGCCTTAAATATCAGAGCGAGCTCAAATCACCATATAAATGCCAGTTCCACTGCTCCCTGGGTGGTATTTGAAGTTTCAAGCTAAATGTTGGGTTTGTCTCGTCAGGTTGGGACTGACCAAGGAGAAGCAGAAAATCCATTTTCACTGAATTTAAGCTAGACCTTTGTTCCTGGTTCCTCTTGGAAATCTAAGGCTTTGATTTCTCTGGTAACCCCATGGAATATTGTGCTTTGCAGACGTGATGGTTTGGCCCTTGCATCCGAGCCTGCTTATTTCAGCCACGGGAAGAACCTCCCAGTTCCTAACACAAGTCACTCCCCACATCCAAATTTCCTGTCATTCCAGACTACCCATCAGCTTCCTGGCCAGCTGCCCCAGGGCAGAGCAGGGCTGTGTGGTTGCATCAGTAGGGCTCCCACAGCCAGAAAGCCCAGGCAGGGTTTCCACTGTTCTTTGGTCAGATAGGATGGAGGATGAGTGTCTCTGGTGATCTCAGCTGCAGCTGGGAGCTGATGCCCTTCCAAGGCTGGATAAATAATAAATGGCCCCAGCGATGGCTGTCTCTGAAATGTGCTAATAATTTTGATACAATGTGCTGGATGGCCATAGGTGCATGTTTGGGGGTGCCCTGCAAATGATTTGTCGTTTGTGTGTCAGAGAACAGAAAATTAGGGCCTGTGTGGAATGTGGTGGAAATGATCCAGGGAAGCATCACCACCTCTGGATGTTTTCACAACTGGATGGCTTTTTGGGAAATAGGAGCTTTAGCAGAATATGTGAAGAAGTGAATGGGTGAAATTGAAGTCCATGTGGAACATGAGGATATCAGACCAAAAGATCAAATGGCTCCTTTGTGCTTAGATTTTACAGAAAATATTATGCCTGTGTTTTCTGTTGAGAGTTTTGAGTGAAACGTTCCTAATCAGCTTTTGAACTGATTAAAAAAAAAAAAAAAAAAAAAAAAAGTATTTTTTTTCCTATCTGAAAAAAAAAAAACATTTTGGTTTGATTTGTTGTCAGCTGGTTTTCATGTTCTCTCTTTCTTTTTTTTTTTTTTTTTTTTCCCCCATGGCTCATGTTGCAGTAATCTGTACTTTTGGAACAAGATGATCAGAGCTTAGTATCTGCCTCTGCTGAAATAATCCTCTTGGCTACGATGTGTGGCAAAGTGGCAGGGCTGGAGTCTCTCGCAGCTCCTGACCTCCCCCAGTGGGTGGGATGTGGGGAGGAGCTGGGCTGTTCTGCCTGGACTGACAGCAGAGCATCCCCTGCTGTTCCCCCTGCGGGAGGGAAGGACACCCATCCACTGAGCTGGAACAGCGTGCTCATCCTGGCTTTATCTCCACACAGGCTGCTGATGGGGGAGAGTGGGCACGTCACTGGGCTTGTCTTCCCATCCATCTTCAGTTCCACCTACTTTGTCTTCAGAGTGTGAGGTGCAGTCAACCAATTTTAGGCCACGAGATGATAAACTTCTGAGAGCTTTTTTTCTTCTTATATATAAATATATATATATATTTATATATATATAATATATATAATATAATATATAATATATAATATATATAATATAATATATTTTATATATAATATAATATATAATATATTTTATATATAATATAATATATATAATATAATATTTATATATATATATATATATATTCCTATGTAGGAAAGGAAACTCGGCTTCTATTAAGAGGGGACAGAAATCTGTGTTGGTGTCAAGGCTCCCATTAGCAGGGACAGGTGGTTCATTCTTCCAAAAGGCTCCATCTGGACTGGCATTGGTTGCTGCTGAGGCAGGAAAGGACAGGGTCAGTCCATCTGCAAAGTCAGAGCTGGAATCCTCTACCTGTCCTGTGTGAGGCCACAGGTTTGCAGTGCCAGGGGTCATGGAGCTGCAGGAAACCTCCTCTCCATCTTTGCAAGGGACTGGAATCCTTCTCCATTTTAGATTAGAGGAAAACTCCAGCAGCTGGGGAAGGCAGACAGTGCCCTGCAGGATCCTGAAGCAGGCTGTCTGTCTGCCTCTGCTCGTGCAGGGCGCTGGTTCTTTCAGTTCTGAACCCACAGAATGCCCTGAGCTGGAAGGGACCCACAAGGCTCATGAGTCCAACTCCTGGCCCTGCACAGGACACCTCAAGAATCCCACCATGAGACTGAGAGCGTTGTCCAGATGCTCTCTGAGGTCTGGCAGCCTTGGGGCCAGCACCTTCTGGTAGTGGCAGGAAGCACTTCAACACCAAACCCATTGATCAGGTGGTCAAAGCCATTTTCCTCCTGCCAGATGTGGCAGGGACACTGGTCCTGGTTGGCACTGCTGGGATTTCTGTGACTTGAGTGGAGACCTTCCTCACCCACCCCCTCAGCTCTGGAGGGATGGGAGAGGCAGGGTGAGCATTTCCCCCCTTCCCTTGCAGGTGGGAGTTGTGTGGTTGTGGCTTTGGTACCCGGTGTCACCGTAGTAACAGCGAGTCCTCGTTTCCTGGCAACTCTCAGGGTTGCTAGGAGAGGAGTTGGCAGCATCCATGAGTCTGGCATCTCTGACACCCTCCACTCACATGACACTGGGATGGGTTTGATGGAGAGAAGACGCCCTAGTGGTCGGTCTCATCTCCTTTTACCCGGCTGAATGTTGGTTTTTCAGAAATAATTACTTCAGGAAGTGTCTAAAAGGCCTGTCTGGGAGGTGGAGAGCATGGATCCTGCTGCTTGCCACCCTTGGTCCACTCCATAACTACAGGTGACATTTCCCTGCCCTCTGCTATGAGGTGAAATGAGTTCTGGGAATAAAAATCACTCTCTAGGTACTAAGTGTTATCACTGGTCTTTGATGCTCTGGTTGCCCAGCACATTTCATAGGTGATTTCACTGAGAAAGAAACTTTCATCAGGCTCTCTTCTCTGCCAGTGCTTTCATTCTTAAAAAGGAGTTTGCTTCCTAAACCCCCCTGTCCACAGGGTGAAAGCTGTGCTTGGAGTGGGGGGCGTGGGTAGGGGCAGGAGCAGCAGATCCAGCGAGGTATTTACCCCAGCTTAGCTCCGTGGAACTCAGTGGGGTTACATCCAAGGCAAATCTAAAAGCAACACAGTGATGAGTTGACAAATCCTATTTGCTTGCATCTGCCCTCTCTGGGGCAGGGCTGGGGACGTTGCTGATGGCTGGTGCCTGCCAGAGCACGTGCAGGGCGGGCTGTTGTGCTCTCTGCAGAGCTCAGGAGGCAGATGGTGAAGCCCACCCATCCTGGAGGGTGCCTGCTGCAGAGAGGAGGATTGCTGCAGTGCCGTGGTGCTGTAAGATCCGTACATTTCGGGGAACTGGCTGGTCTCAGAGGGGGCATTTACCAGTATGTGCTGGCACCTCTTTGTTCCACAGCTGCCTGCACAGCTGTTGGCACAGCACTGATGGGCACTGGGTGCTGCTCTGGCCCGACCAGCCCTGCCATTTAGTGTGAAAACTGGACTGTGGGGAAGAAAGACAAATAATCTTGGCTACTGGAGTGTTCTCAGGAGAGGAGAACCTGTGGAGTGATGTTCTTACCCCTTCCAAAATTGCAGCAAACCCCCTTTGTTAGCACAGTATGGGCACAGCTTCTCCTGGTTGGGAGCTGGGGATGGATGGGCACAGGCAGATCAGATTAATGGAGATGTCTTCCCTACCCTAAATGGACAACATTTATTTAGTGGGGCTTGTGACAAGCCAATGAAGCCCTGTGTGTTTTTGCATGAGAAACCCAGGGGATGTTCAGAAATGCTCAGCTTCCCACCAGTTTCCTGCAGCCAGCAGCACTTTCGTGTTGACCTTGGTGACAGCACCAGCCTCACAAATGAAAGGGACATGCATCACTAAGAGGAGAATTAAATTTGCAGTGAATGCCTTGTATAGCATTTTCTGTTACTGTCGTTTTTTATCTGTCCCAGCTAACCCTCGTGTCCCTGGAAAGCCTGCCCTAGTGTTCCCTTTCCTGCAGCAGGAATGGTGCCTGCACTCCCAGCAGGGGTGGCTTTCTCCAGCTCTTTTTGTCAGATGCTGTTGTGGACCCCCTGAGCTCCTTGTTCCTTTGCCAGCGGTAGGGAGTGTGCAACTTGCTGTGTGGGAGTCTTCTGCCTCCTTCTCAGCCCAAGAAATCAGCTCTGACCTTTGACTTGTGCCTGGAAGAGCAGCATTTCTCGGGTGGAAGGGTTGTTCCCAGTTTAGCAGGTGGGGGTTCTGTGTTGGTATAAGGGGAAAAAGTAATCTGTTAGATTGCAGCTGTCACTTCAGAGATTCTCATCCCTCTCCCTTCCATAAGCGTGAGAGTATAATAGACACAAGATATGGGGGTTACAGGTATGTGAAATAGCTTCACACAGCTATACAGACATCCCTTTCAGCCTTGTTTGTGTTAGAAGAGGTGTGGGATTAAAGGACGTGTCCTCTTTTTGTTTTTCAAAAAATGTGGAGGCTTGGCATAATTACCAGTGTAGTAGTGACATGGTGGGTGAACCCAGATGTGATCAGTGTTTTTTTATTCTCCTTCCTTTTTCCTTTTTTTTTTTTTTCTTTTTTTTGGGTTTGGTTTGGTTTGGTTTCTTTATTATATAAAATGTCACTGCAGCTCATTTTTCAGGATTGTGTGGTCATCATTTTATCGTGACCTGGCTCTGCTCAGAAATTTCTACCTGAAAATCCCTTAAAGTGAAGTTGTCTCTCAAGAACCAAGAGACAGTCTGAAAGACTAAAGGACTGGTCTAGTAATCTGAGCAACCTAGAGATGTTTGCTCGGGCCCATGCCCTGAGTGCTGGGAGAGAGAAATGGTTTGATATCCCTTGAGTCCTTGGTTCTGAGGCTGGGCCAGGTCCACTGCCTGGAATGAAATGGCAGTAGCCAGAGGCATTCCCAGGCAGCTGGGAATGACCAGGGCATCCAGGAGCCTCTCCTGTCCTCCACCAGACACGAGGAGGAGGAGGAGGGAGCGTGGCACCAGGGGCAATTTAAACTGGACCCTGTGCCCCGCTCCAGGAGGTTGCAGAGGGAAGATCCAGGGGCTGGCTCCTCTGTAAGGACTCTGTAAGGTCGTGGCGAGGCTGGCCGTGCTCCCTGTGCCAGCAGGAATGCGCAGTGCCCCTGGAGCCGGCAGCTCCAGCTCAGCACAGCTCAGCACTGCAGCCAAGCCGGGATGACTCTGCAGATGCTGGTGCTGCGCTTGGAGTGACCTGAGGTGAGCCCTGATGCAGCTCTCCAGGGCAGGGCTGGGGCAATTCACCCAGAGGGGCAGGGCCCTGCATTCCTGCTGGAAGTGGAGGATTTCCAATCCTCAAGAAGGATTTCCTTTGCAAGAGGTTTGGGACTGATGCAGCTGGATGAAGAGAGAGTGCATGTGTGTGTCAAGGTCAGTGGGAATATTCTTTTGCCCTTTGCCAAAAATAAAGGAGACAGAGGGTCCATGAGGAAAATGTTGCTGACAGCTCTGTGGGCAGGAGACATTTTGTAGATGGGTATCTCTGTATCCCCAAGCAGATCTAAGTCAGAGAAACCTGAGCACAGCAAAACCCTTTCTTGGCAGAATCCAGCACCATTTCCCCTCTGTGGAAGTCCGTGTCTCTAGTCCTGTGCAGACAAAATGTCAGGGCTTCATCTGTCTCCCTCCTTCCCACCAGCTGAGAAGCCAGCAAGTGCTTTTCTAATGAAGGATTAACTTTTCAATCAAGTATGTGCTCCTTGTGCCCTCCCTACACCCAAGTATGATCACACCCAAGGCACATGAAGACATGCTCACTGAGTAAATTCAGATCAGGTTTCAGTCTGCTGGCTTATCTATACCTCTGATCCCTCAAAGCGAGACTTTGACGTGGCTAAAAGCAGTAAAACTGTGCTACAGGTCCAAAAAGTAGGACTGTAAAGGCTTCCCTCCCCACCTCCCATGTGAAGGACACGGCTCCCTTGAGCTGGCTGACACCCTTTGTCTCTCAGTCATGAACCACACAGAATCATTACAGAATCATAGATTGGTTTGGGTTGGAAGGGACCTTAAAGATCATCTCATTCCCACCCCCTGCCATGGGCAGGGACACCTTCCACCAACCCAGATTACTCAGAGCCCCATCCAACCTGGCCTGGGACACTGCCAGGGATGGGGCAGCCACAGCTTCTCTGGGCAACCTGTGCCAGGGCCTGCCCACCCTCACAGGGAAGGATTCCTTCCCAATATCCAATCTAAACCTGCTCTCTGTCAGTCTGAAGCCACCTACAGCTTCCAGCAAAAGCCCTCTGGCATTTACCCCGTTGAGCAAGGCTGGGGATGTGGTAGTTGCTGTTGGGAGGAAGAAGAGCTAAGGAGGCAGAGCAGTATCTTAGCAGCAGGGCTGTTTTGAATCTGTGTTCTTGGATGCCAGCCCTAGCTAGGGAAGGGGACGTACTGGTTGGGCAACGTGGGAGCAGGAATGGAATTGAACTCTGGACCTTTTCTGTTCAAAACCTGTCTCCCCCAGCACTAATCCTGTGAGGACTTGGAGTGCCCTTGTCCAAGCAAGCAGGGTTTTCAAGGCTGGCTGGTTGGCAGTGCTGATTATGCCCTTGCTTTGCACGCCGCAGGCACGGTGGAGAAGAGCTTGAGAAAAACAGGAGCTCCTGCTGCCAGCTCCATCAGGCAGAGGACTTCTCAGATGTCAGGCAGATCTGAAACATCAAAGGGGCTTCTCCTGAACTAGCTGACCCTTTGTTACACATAGCCTTCCACTAATACCCAGCAGATTATCTTCGCCTTGTTCCTGACCTGTGGCAACCCCCGTGCTTTGAACGTGCTCCATGGCGGCAGAGAAGTGGCATTCACAGTGACTGCACTGCTGCAGGTGGCTCCCAGTGGGTGGCAGTTGAGTCCTCTCTGAATTTTCTTCTGGATGTGTGTATGTGTGTTGCTGGGAGTGCTCCCAGGCATGTGTCACCACCCCCACGCTCCAATCTGAGCCCGAGCTATGGGTGAGTGTCAGCTCAGCAGACACGGAAAGGGGGTTTAGCCCCGGGTGAACCGTGGATGGCTGTGACAGCAAGAGTTGGCTCTGCCTGCACACGTGATGAGCTGCATCCCAAGACCTCGGAGGACAAGAATTCCCAGAGGTTTTCTGCCTCCCTGGAGCAGCCGTGCTGAAATCCGGGGGGAGTGCTGGTGGAAATAGATGAGAGAGAGGTGTTTCTGGGGAAAGATGTTGCTGGTGACTTCTGAACGTAACCATGATTATGAGATGATGCAGTGAAGGAAAGCCAGCACAGGGGAGAGAGCCCCTGTGGTTTTAAGCACAGTTCTGCTGTGTCTCAGACCCGCTTTCCTTGACCCCATGCTGTGGTCAGTGTTGAGCTGTCACGCACACAGATTGCCCCTGACCCTGCTCTCAGGGCTGTCTGCAGCCTTCTCCTTCCTGGCTCTGCTGTTCTGATCCTGGAATTCTTCCAGCCACTGCTTCCCCCCAGCGCTGCCCTCTGTTATCAGAGACTCCTCTATCGTGTCATGATCTGCTGGAATAACTTGTACCCAATAAGCAATTCTTGAAATGTGCCTTAAGGCAGAGGGAAAGCACTCCCAGAGACTGTGAGAATCACTGGATTAAAAACAGTTTGTGGGGAACAAAGGGCAGGAACAGCCTGCAATGTGTTTCTCAGACCATTAGGAATCCCTGATTTCTAGGAGGAGCAAGGTGGCTGTGTGAGCCTGTTCTATACAGGGATAGCTTTGCCTAGTCTAGGAAACGTTATTGCAACAAAATTGGAACAATCCAGTCAGGTCTTGCGATGAGAAGTGTGATTTATGAGGGTAAAGCCAACTCAACATCATCCTAATGACACCCTATTAAATACACATTACTAAATGTGATGTGTGCAGGAGCACACTGCCTGAGAGACAGCGCTCCCATCTGATCCAGTGCTTTCTGATGGATTTAGAGCATATTGCACAGCCAGAGAAAAAGAGGAGAACCACTGTCTTAGGAGTTTACTCTTCTCTCTACAGGTAATTTAAACAATCACAGCTAATACAGTGCCATCTCCTTGGACCAAAAGCAGAGCCAGGCACAAGCACAGGGGTGCTTAGACCTGCCCTGCCAGAGTAAGGAAGGGAAATGGTGTAAGACTGCCTGTCCTTCATCTACCTAAGTTTCTGTGAGATGACCTTTCCAATGCTAATTAGGCTGAGTCAGAGCAGAAGGAGTGACATGAATAATTCTTCAGCACTGAAAAAGCAATAAACATACATACACAGTTCTGAGAGCTTAAATTGCTTTCACTTATCCTGAGAATGTCTGTCCCCTAAGGTAAATGCCACCAAACAATGCTGGATTCCTGTCAAAGTGGCAGCTGAAGGCCATTCTGGGAGGATGACTACTGGTGGTTCAGCATCTGACAGCCTGGCAAGTTTATTTCTTCAGGATTCAGGCAGCAGTTCAAGTTGGCCTCTCTCAGCAGAGCTCATTCCAGGGACTGAGGGGTGGAAAATCCCTTGTATATTAACTACTTTTGACATCCTCTTGAAAATGGGAAGGTGTCCTGTACCTTGATTTCTGCATATGAGGAGATAACTCTTTCCTGTGTCTATAAGGTTTTGCCCCAAAGATGACAAAGTTCACAGAACCACAGAATGGTTTGAGTTGGAAGGGACCTTAAAGATCATCTTGTTCCAGCCCCCTGCCACGGGCAGGGACACCTTCCACTGGAAGTTCTCCCACGCTGTTTTCATGGGAATCACATGAGGACATGGCACAGATATTTTGCTCATCATTTTGGCTTAAGATTTTTCGTTTCCATCCTTCTGATGAACAGCGGCAGCAAGAGGAACGAGCAGCTGGCTTACTGATGTTGGAACTTGCTCCTCTGTGCTTGTGACCCTGCAAAATCCATGGCTTGTGCCAGCACTCTGCATCCAAGCAGGGTGATGCCTGGTGGTACTCCAGGTGATAGAAGGAGTACAGGGGGAATTTGGGAGGATCATCACAGCATCCTGGAAAGCATCCTCGAGCCTGCAGAGGGGACCTGCTCCTTTAGATGGTCAGCTGAAGTTTCTAGGAATGATATAATCATGTGGAGGGGGAGACCAGGCTTGAATTACCGAGTCAATAGGCATCATTTGGAGGAACACAGCTGAGGTGTAAACAGATAGCAGCAACAGGGTGAGCCGGAGTTCATCTGCATGGCAGGGCACGGTGTGTGGCACCAACTGGGCTTCATGCAGAGCAGGGGGGTGGATAGGGCAGCCAGAGAGCCCCTGTGGGGCAGTGGGGCAGTCAGGAGGTTGTGTGTTGGGGTCTAAAGCAGGGCAATAGGTTATCAGTCTTGGGGGCAAACTGCCAGACTGAGATGCTGGGCTGGGTCCTGGAGAGACGTACAGGGAAAGGGACCGCTGATTCCCACAGCAGAACTTCTGTGACTCCCACTGAGGCACAGAAACCACCATCAGCCACCTAAAACGCTCCATCAGGAGGGAGAGGAGCCCGGGCAGTGGTGGGATTGGCGTGATGCCTCGGGGGGAGATGAGCAGATCATATAAACGCTGTGGGTACCAGCGGACCTGCATCCACCTCCCATTCATCCCCACCATGTTCCCCCCTCATCCACTGCTCAGACAGCTTGGTCTGTGCCACCATGACTGCAACAACATGCAGGAGATTTAAAAGGAGCTGTTTTCCCCTCCTCATCTCCCCTGGTTTTTCATAGGCAGAATTCAAAGAAATGCTAAAAAAAAAAAAAAAGTTGTCAGTCTCTGGGTCAAAGTTGTGGAACCAAATACCAGTTGTGCTGAGCATTCCTGTTGTCCTGCATCTCAGAGCAACCCTCCCTGTTTGCACTAGGCTGTCCTGTTCAAAGGACTCTTTTCACATTAAAAATCCCCTTGAGTTGGATCAACAAATGGCAAATAAGCTGCTCCAAATCCTCATGGGAATCCATAAGTCCTCATGGGGACACACAGGGACTTTCATTTCTCCTCAGAGGAAATCCTGTCACCTCCTGTGCATGGAGAATTGCAGCAGAAGGGTCCATATGGATTCACAAAAGGAATGTATCCTGTTCATCCTCCACAAATGCATTGAAGTGCCAGAAGGTTTTTGTGTCCGGTCTTCTGATTTTTTTTTTTATTTTTTTTTTTCTGGAGGGGCTGACTTAATTTTAGTTTACAAGTGCAGCAGGTCTCTTCCCAGACAGTGATAGTCAGAAACCCAGGAAGACTGGATGTCATTTACAGTCCTTTCCCACAAGAAATTGAGGTCCATCACAATCAGGGTCAGAGGCTGAAGCAAAAGCAGCTTTCACAGTAATAACCAGTCTTTCATTTCTAGCTCACTAAAGTAGCTTCAGGTAAATCCTATTTACAACGGAAAAAAGTTTCAAATCAACTTTGGCCAAGTGGCAGAAATCCCAGATTGGCAAAAGGTTTTAAAGGAAAGAAAGGAGTCATTTTTATGCCACTTTCCCCTCAAATATGCCCACAGAAAACAGAAAGGAAAGATAAGAAATGACTGGTCATCATTCTGTCTTTGGCCAGTTGCAGGTATTTTCTGCAGCTGTGTTAAGCTCCTAATTTAGAAGAAATTTGTGGAATTGCTATTAAAGACTTGGTCTCTTATACAGAGACTGTGGAATGAGGGGCAGCCTCCAGTGAGACAGCGTGAACATCTTCCCTCCCAAGCAAGGTGGAACAGAATCAGAGCAGGTGATACCTGTGCATCCTTCAGTGGTGGTTTGAACTCATCTGAAGGATATTGATGTGAATATCCACCTTGTGTGAGAAGGCAGGGGCCTTCCAGAAGCACTGCAGCAAACAGAGTTGGTGGTGAAAATGAAATTTGGGATGGCAGGTCTGATCCCCCGCCCTGGTGGCTGGGTTGTCATCACCTCCCTTCCATCTGATGGCTCCCCACGTTTCCTTTAGGGAAGAGAACAATCTGCAGTGCAGTCACACCAAGTTGTTCTGCCCTCATTGCCAGAAGGGCTTGTTTTTTTGCTTTTTATTAATTACAGGAGCAGAGTGACTGCTTCCAATGCAGCAGTGTGGCATCAGTGCCCTGTGAAACATCTGGGCCCAGGGGAAAGGTCTGACCTGAGCCTCAGCTGGTGTCCCCTGGCGTCAGACCAACTACACCTGCTTGGAGCAGCTGAGGGAGCTGGTCTCCTGTGTGCAAAGCTAAGCTGTTTGCCTAAAGGGCAGCCTCAGCTGGGCTGAAGGACTTGCTTTGGGATGAGGTGGATGGTTCTGCACTTCCCATGCAGTTTTTGCAGCGTTTGCATCAGCTTGCTGGTGTAGCCTCGAGAAACGGGAAAGCCAAGCCTTCCCTGGCGACTCCCAGGATGTGTGTGCTCTTTAACAACCCCAGAAAGGGAATGCTGGAATTTCCTGGAGGGAGCACACGATCATCTTCCCAGGGTCACCGAGTCCTCTGACTCTCCTGCATCGTCAGAACGAGCAAAAACACAAGTGTGCCAGGGACACTGAGACTCAGATGGTCTCTGCTCCCTCGAGTTATGGCACCCAACCTGCAGCTGGGGAATAATCCTGCTTTGCTGCCTTCCCCTGTTTGAAGCCTCCAGCCCGGAGGATTTCTGTTCATCAGCTCCTCAGCACGCCGTGTTTCCACAGGAAAATTCAGCGGGCTGCGATGCTGACGGGAGTGACGCTTTAATTTTAGCAGACACCTCCTTTCGGTGTGTGGGAAGGCAGGGTTCTGCTGTGCACTGAAGTGCACAACGAGCCTGTTATCGAGCACTCCCTGCCTTGCTGGTGTGGATGAGGAGCAGCACAGCTTTAAAATCAGCAAAGCTGCCCCCAGTTTAAACCAGTCTGCTTTCCAAGTCTTTACTGGGGGCATTTGCTGTCCCGAGTGACAAAGCGAGTCCCGAGGGTCATATTTTCTCTGGAGCCACATCAGTTTGGATGTGCTGAGCCCCTGACTTGGGATGCTGGTTCCACCAAGTGTGTCAGATCGGCTGCCCTGTTCTGCAGTGAATGCCTAAGGACTCGTGCAGCAATGAGAAACAGCAGGACTCGGGGACACCAGCGACCAAGTGACAGAGACCGCTTTCTGGGGAAAGAAGGGACTTCTTGGATCACCTCTAGAGGGAGGGAGAGAAAGGGGAAGGGAGGGGAGAACAGCGCCTGAAGCTCCCCGTTAGAGGAGCTGTGCAAGAGCGAGTGCAGAGGAGGATGAGTCACCTTCAGGCTTTGGCTTGGGTGGCAAGGGAAGCGCTCCCACCTCCAGAACGCCTCCTGCTTCTGCTTCGTCACTGCCTCAGTGCGCCCAGGCTCTGCAGTGACCCCGGCTTCCCTGTTCGGAGGGGGACAGTGGCAGTGCCACCCCCGTGGGAGGGCACAGCCCCTGCACGGGGGGTCCCACGGTGCTGCCCATCCCCTGCCCGTCGGTGCCTGTCACAGGGCTGGCCGTGGGGCCGTGGGTACCACTGCCTCCCTCATGTTTTATGCATGGCTGCACCCACAGCGCTGGGGGAGGCAGCACCAGCCGATCAGAGCTTCCCCGTTTCTTCACACCAGACTTTACTTGCTTGTGTTTTATGATCCACAGGGAGGAATTACCCCGAAGAGCCCTCAGACCCGTGTACTTGCAGCACTGCCGTCCTTATCCTGGACTGGGGGCATTTCTCTTGCCTGGTTGGAGCCATGGCACTTAGGCATCCAGTCTCAGTTAATTGTCCAGGCTCTTTCTCCTGTGAGTACAGATCCCAGGCACTGCTAGCGGGTGATTCATGGCAGATCTGACAGGCACAGTGACTCACCCCCTGATAATGCTGGTTTGCCTCCACCGGCTGTGGGTTTGCTGAAAGACGTGGAACTTTCAGGTGGGTGAACTTAGGTGAGATGAATCTCATCCCAGCAAGGAATTTCTGCTGCCATCCCTTACCTTCCTCTGCAAACACCCCCAGTGCAGGGTGCAGTGGGGAAATGTGCCCTGCAGTGTGGAGCAGCAGCTCTGAAATGGGTGCTCTGAAAGGTCAGAGTAACTATCAGAGCTGGAGTGGCCTGAGGGGTGTCAGGAGTAGAAAACCACCAGTCTGAGTGCCCAGTTTGTTTGTTTCTACCCACAGAGGTTCAGTTACAGACTGAGATCACGGGGGTTTCTCTGATATCCACACCAAAGCTTTATTCATACACGAAGAAAATTCGCCTATCAGAGCAGAGCAGATGAGTGATCAGATGGCCAAATCAACACGATAAAAAACCCACACCAAAACAACCTTCCCCTCCCCCCAACATTATAAACAGCACTGGTGTTTTGGAAATACCCATCTCTTAGGACTAGTTTAGAATAAAAAATTATTTCTCTAAAAAGCATTAGACTTTTTTTTTTTCTTTTCAGATTACCAGCAGCAGGGAAGTTGTCAGATGCGCTGTAGCTTCAGATCAAATGCACAAACATGCTAGATGTGAATATTTATTTTAAAATTTCTCTTTATTCCCAATCTGAAACTAGCTGTTTGGGTGTTGATTCAGCAGATCCCACCCTAAACAATATTATACAAGGGATCAGAGCTTTAAAGAGGGCTGAGGAAAGTTGCTCACTTGTATAGATGGTTTATGATTTCACTATTCAGAGTTTTCTCTTTTTTTTTCACTATTTTTCACTATTTTCAATATTCAGAGTTTTTCTCTTATTAAACTGACAAGCAGTTGCTTATTTGAACTTGTTCTGCCACTGGCAGAAAGTTGTCTTCAGAAGCTGAAATTAAATATGTAAAAACTTCTTTAAAATCATTCTGTGGGTTGGTACTGTTGTGCGTTTTCCCAAATGTGCAGCACATTACAGGCCTCTAGTGGTAGGAATGAAAAAAATCCACGTTAGGATCCATCCTAACTGTAGCAGTTCCTGATGGTACTTAATTCCAGGCTTAATAAATAGCATAATTCTTCCTGTTCATAGGTTTGGCCGTCTGGTTTGCTCACTGGAGGGAAATGGAAGTCCTGCAGAGGTCAGAGATACTGGTGGCAATTTCTGTGAACCTGAAAAACACAATGAGAAAGGAAAATAGGTTAAAAAAAAAAAAAAAAAAGAGAGAGAGAAGTACCTGGTATAGTCCTACTCTTGCCAAAAAAAAGGTATAATGCTGTGAGCCTGGCAGGTTACAACCAAGACACACCATATCTGCCTTGCCACCCATTTTTCTGCCAGGTCTGTGTGTGCCTGGACCCTGTCAGTCCACCTCAAAGCCTGGTTGGTGCCACCTCCCTGGCGAATTCCCAGGTGTCAGCTGTCCAGCAGCTTTCTCCTTTCAGTCCTTGTGAAGGAGCATCCCATCCTGCCAGGCTGATCTCACTGCATTTAACATTTTATTGGCTCAGCACAAATTTATTTGTCTTGCACAAAAGTACAAGGCAGTGACTGTGCAATTCCCAGAGGGTTGAGGGGTGTGGTTGGGGTTTTGTTGTTTGTTTGTTTGTTTTTGGGGTTTTTTTTAAATTAAATTTTTCACTGATATAAATAATAATATTTTCAAACAAAGCTTCATTTCTGAGATAAATGTGACATGAAGTTCTACCTCCCAAGGCTGGATTTCTATAACATGCCCACTGCCTGCTTTCTTCTCAACCTGGAGTTCAAAAGGAGCTGAGAACTCCAGAGGGATGGTCTGGAGGATGTGAAGGTAGTGATTCCTGTGCCTTGGATAGTATTAAAAGGAAGGTAATATTGAAACCTGAAGAGGATTGGAGGTGGTGGTGGGGAAATTACATCAGCTGGGGAGAACAGAGCTGGGAATAGCTGCATATACCAAACAGTGATGGTTACAAGGTCAGGGGTTGTTATACAGTGTCTCCAAGGACTACTATATGTAAAAAAACAAAAGTGAGAAGTGTCAGAAGCGATCAAAAATTATAAAGATAAATTATTCCACTCTTTTTTCCACTTTGATGTTCTTTATTGGACAGTGAGTTTGGCACTAGGCAATGCATTTTAGTGGAGAGGTAGGCAAATTTGGGGGGCTTCAGAAGAGATAGTTCTTGCAGCAGGAGGAGAGGGAATTCCTGCATGTTACTCTGGCTGATTTGCTGCCACCTTTACCAGGACTGCACTGGCCAGCAGCAGCAGTGATACTAATGATGCTTCCCATGAACATATTGTCTTTATGTGAAGTTCTCGAAGGATGTGTAAACACTAATTAAGCCTCTTAACACCTCAGGGAGTTCCAAAGGGTTCACATCACTTACTTCTCTGCAGCTGTTTGACTGCACATGGCCCTCCTGGTCATTGACTCAGGAATCAGAACTGGAGTCACAGCCTCATCCTTTTCATGCAATAAGTGGAGGGGGAGTAGCATTTTTTCTCCACTCTCTTTTCACAGAATCACAGGGTGGTTTGACTTGGAAGGGACCTTAAAGATCCTCCTGTTCCAAGTCAGGAACACCTTCCACTGGAGCAGGATGCTCAGAGCCCCGTCCAGCCTGGCCTTGGGCACTTGAACACAGTCACTGCTGTGAGACCAACACAGAAAATCCAGCCAAAGTTCTCTGCAGTGGGGAAGTCACCACTCTTTCAGTGTGAATGAAGGCACATATTGCCTCAGTAAAGATTCCCTGTCACCGTGCCTTTTGTTCTGAGTCCCCTTCACTCAAGGCAAAGTCTTCTATTTCACACAGGCAGAGATTCAGGGTGGACCATGATAAAACTGAATCTTTTTTTTTTTGCCATTGTAAATGTGAGGCAGTTTCAGGGAGGTTTTTGCTGTTCTCCAAACAGTAATTGCATCAGGAGGACAGAGATCAGAACATTCTGTACTACCTATTGGCTACACAATCCACCATTAGAAATTTGGAAAGTCGAACTGCTCATTTTTCTGGCTCCTATAAATATCTGCTCTATTTGGCTTCCAGATCACTGGGAGCAGATGTACCAGATCATTAAGGGGAGCAAAGAGGATTTTGCATCCTCAATTTTTATTGCTGCCATAAATACTTTGGTGGTCACTGCATGGGGAATGCAGAGCTGGCAATCTGCACGTCAGACACGATCGAGTGCTTTGCAGACATGGGCAGGGTAAAGGCAGGAGCAGGCAAAATGGGAATGAAAAGTGAAGTGGGAAGAGTTGGGGAGACATCACACCCTGGTTTGGCAGCTGCCTGCTCACCACCACCTGTCAGGGATTTTCAGCCACAATTAGAGTGAAAGATTTGATGAGGAGGAGGAGTGAGAGGCAGCAGCCTAATTAATTTCTGTGGGGAGGTTTCTGCAGGTGTGGGGCTGGAGCAGGGGGGGATGGAAGCATGGTACCATCACAGAGAGATGCAGGTAAGACTAATTTAGTGGGGACATGATAAGGGTGTCTCCCAGGTGAGCAAGAAGAGGCAGGGATGCCTTAGACTTTCAGAATGCCCCTGAGGCTGACAGATGTTGGTGTGGTAATGCAGAGCAGCTGATTGTAAAACCCAAAGATACATCGGTTTCTTTTAACAGCAGCATTTCAGTTCCAGGAGCATCCTGTTTCCCAGTCATTTGCAGGTGGCCTGCACAACATCTCTGCCCCATTTGTACCTCTCTTCAGCTTCTGAAGTGGAGTCTGGTTTGACTGGCCTGTCTGATCAGCGGGGTGCAGAGGGTGGAGGGACATCAGAAGGTAGGGGAGAGGCAGAGGAAGAGAGAATCCCTTCTCCAAGGGCAGTGGGTGTTCAGTGGCAAGTTCCAGGATGTACTTTCCCCTCCCCAGGAACAGCTGGTCAGAGATAATTTCTCAGTTCAGTGCTGTTGGTGGGTTTGTGTGGGAGTGAAATGGAAGAGGAAAATTCTCAAAAGGACTGAAGCATTCAAGTATTACCAAGAGAGAGTTTTTATAAAGATTTTTTTATTCCCTTGATTGCAGATGGGAAAACAAGAGGCAGGGATCACCATTTCAGATCAAACACTGTAGTCTCATTACGTGGATGCTTCACTGGTTATATCAGGAATTAAATGTGTGTTCTGCCCCTGCCTCAGGCATTTTGGAGATGCTGTGAGGTAGTTCTGGGCTTGGAGATCCATATGCTGCTTGTTTTTTTTTTTAATAAGAGGCTGTTATTACCCAACTGGTCAAGACACATTTTTGAGCTCGTTTCTGGGAGGTTTTGGAATGATGTTTGGGATCAGCATGAAGTCACTTCTCCCTGCCAGTCACACTGAAACTCTGAAACAACACTGATTCAAGGCATGCTGAATGAACAGTGGATTTGGAGATGGAAGCCAAAGGTTTCTGAGTTCTCTAGGGTTAGGAGATTTTGGGGAATTCTGGACTGAGGCTGAGTGACTTTTTTGAGACTTCAGAATAAACTTGACGTATCGCATGTGGAGGAAAAATCTCTGCTGGTAAAATTAACATTCTTGTTTTTAGGACCATAATTTACACAAGAGCTGCTGTAATCTTCCAGTCCTATGCACAGAGACAGGCTGCTCAGTACCTCTGCCAAATCTTTCTTCCTGTAATCTGTTCTAAACCTTCCAAAGGGTCTGTGCAATTGGTTGCAATGATGCATAAGTGAGGCAATCGAGAAACAGAACCCCTGTGCCAGAAGGAGCTTCTTCCCTCAACTGCTTCACTGTGCATCTTAAGGACTTCTGTTTGCTCTAAATAGATGTGAGTTTGGACTTTTTCGTGCATTATCTCATAGGTGGCTGTAGACCTTGTTTAGCAAGAGTGCAGATGCAGATATGAGCTGAATAAGAGATTTGTGGGCTTTTTGCCTTCCTTCCTGCCCTGTGGCATCCACAGCTCTGGCAGAGGTTAAATTACTAGTCCTTTTAAATATCTGCATGTCAATATGCTCATCTGCATGCACAAAACACTTGAGAGGTTTGGTTCAGTTGAATTGCACAGGAAGGGAATTCGATGGCACTCAGGTTCTCCAAGGGCCAGGTACATGCACGTTTTAGAAGGCAGCAAGACACTTCAAACCTTTAAATGTGTGCTGGCAGTTCAGGTTGTGGTGCCTTAACTAGTTAGATATTCTTGTTGCTTATTGGTGTTGTGTACAGGCACCTCACACCTTTATCACACCGTGGAAGAAAACATAAATGGGGTGTTGGATCTGAGACTGCCCTGCCCTGTGGGACTTGGCCTGGATTCAGTGGATAACTGAAATAATAACACACTAAAGGGCTAAAGACTGAAAAGGTAAAAAAATGATGTCTTAAATTTGCTGTAGCAGCTCAAGTAACAGCAAGAAGCAGTTCTCATTTTTCAAGCAGTTTTGTTTGCATTAGATGAAACTTCTCAGGCGAGTAAGGAATTTTGATCGATGAGAGTCAGTTAAATTGCTGACAGCTACAAAGAGCATTGCTGCAAAAGATGAGGTTTTGTGCTTCAGGTGTGCACCACAGTACATCTTGTTTGTGTGAAGTGGAGGTAGGAATAGCAAAGCTCACAGGATGGTCACACTGATTACAGGGATGAAGCCCCTCTCCTGTGAGGAAAGGCTGAGAGGAGAGAAGGTTCTGGGGTGACCTCATTGTGGCCTTCCAGGACCTGAAGGGAGCCCACCAGGAAGATGGAGAGAGACTATTTCCAAGGGCCTGGAGTGACAGGACATGGGGAATGGCTTCAAACTGACAGAGAGCAGGTTTAGATTGGATATTCAAGAGAAATTCTTCCCTGTGAGGGTGGGCAGGCCCTGGCACAGGTTGCCCAGAGAAGCTGTGGCTGCCCCATCCCTGGCAGTGTCCCAGGCCAGGTTGGATGGGGCTCTGAGCAGCCTGGGACAGTGGAAGGTGTCCCTGCCCATGGCAGGGGGTTGGAACCAGATGATCTCCAAAGTCCCTTCCAACCCAGGGCATTCCATGATTCTATAATCTGTTAATTCTCTGCTGGGGTGTTGAGAGTATCACCACACTACCAGCAAAAGGTCCTTCCCCCAGAGGGTGGTTGGCACTGAACAGGCTCCCCAGGGCAGTGGGCACAGCCCCAAGGCTGCCAGAGCTCCAGGAGGGTTTGGGCAACGCTCTCAGGCACAGGGTGGGATCCTTGGGCTGTCCTGTGCAGGGCCAGGAGTTGGGCTTGATGATCCTTCTGAGTCCCTTCCAACTCAGTATATTCTATGACTCTGTGATTTTGTGACATAACCTGGATATCCAGATGAGCCTGGCCCCCTCCTCCTTGTCTTTCTCAAGTATTGAAGGTCTGTTTTGCTAATTTGTGCTTTTAGTACAGTTTTGGTTGAAAGCAACAGCAAACAGAAGACCAAATAGCAAAAACTGCATTGTCTAGAAGTCCTCATTTAATTTGTTTTACTGTTATTTGTTATTGATAATGATTTCATGGCAAACACCTATAATATATGCAGGACAGAGGCAGGTTTAAAATAGCTAAAATATGCCAGCTTTTAAATCTCTGATGGATTGTTCTGAGCTTTCACACACTGTGCACAACAGAGTTGCTTATTACTATGGCTGGAATCCATGTCCCTGCAATTCCCTTTTTTCTTGACAAGTCACTGAATGAAAAACCCAAATTCACTTGGGCATTCAGAGCTTCCCTAATCCTATTCCAGTGAAGGAGCAATTTTTATTTTTTTTTTCTTTTCTATTGAGTTTTTGCTGACACTGAAAGCCCTGAGGCTTTTGTGTGTGGTCCCTGCAGAGCTGCCCTCACAGTTGTACTGTCATTCATCAAAGGACACCCATTCCTGGAGTGTAAAAGTACCACGTTACTGATGTCATCTCTCCATCTGCCAGCCAGGCTAGTGAACATCTGCAACAGCACCACTGGGAATGCTTCAGGAACAGGGCAGGTTTTAAAACATGAAAAACAAAAACCAGTTTATGTGAACAATGAAATACTTTGCCCCAAATGAAATCGGTGAAAATTCACTTCAGCTGATTTTTTTTTTTCACCAGGGTAAAAAAGAAGTTCGATGGAAAAGTTTGTGCCTGTAATGCTGAGTCTTATACATCAATATAAATAGCTCAGCAAACATTATTTGAGGTTACCAGATGGACACAATAAAAAAATACAGTCCCATCTACATGTAAGAGATAGAAAGGGCTGGTCTGATTTATTACTTCCCATAGATAAATCACTGAATCTTTTTAAGGACTGGGGCACCACCACGATAGAAATGAACCCTGTTGGTTCATGAGCAATTAGAAAACTTCAACTTTTTAGGAAGCTCAGAGAAAAAAAAAAAGTGTGTAAAATTCACCATCACTGTCTCACTGAAGCAGAATCAACAAAACCCTGGATCAACAATATGGTACTAAAAGGTCAGTCAAATCTTTTCCTAAACTGGATTGCCCTTCTGACTCCCCAGAATTCAAAACCTTCACCCTAAATCACCTTTCTCCAAAAGCATCTGTTCAAATTCTTTCCTAGTTCCCACATATCATGGAAACACAGTAATTGTCCAGCACAAGTGATGTGGTTCAAGGAAAAACTACCCCCACATGATATGCCTAATTCCCAAAGCTGCTTTCAAAAGCTAATCTTCGGTGTTTTGCCCTCCAGAAAGGCTTGTGATGCATCTGATGACGGGCACATGACCATGGTACAAGAAATGGGGCTACCCTCGTTTTTCTGGGGGAGTTCTGCTAATAAACTGTGCTCACTGGGAGAATTAAAGGACACATCCACACCCCAGGGGAAGGTTCACCCCAGGTGACCACGTTTGGTGACGCCATCACTCGGCTTTGAGCTCTGGTGGGTGGGGGTTGTGTTCCAGGGTGCTGGTTCTGCCCTGGCACCTCCACATGGGGCTGAGTCACAGGCCCTGCACTCACAGACTGCACCTGCTGCATTTTCCCGTGGTGTGGCTGCTGGAGATGGCACTGGGGGACAGTTGGTATCGCTGTCAGACCCCTCAAAATATTTTCCTGTGTCTTCGAAAACAATAAGGGTTTGTAAGTACCTTTAAAAGCAAAAAAAGTGACTCCCCCCAGGGACAGGGGCTGGAAATGAGGGGTGACTCCAGCTGAGTTTTCTCTGCCTCCCGTGAGTGACTGAGTGAGTGAGTGTGAGTGAATATTCCCGCTGTTCTCTGCTCCCTCCTTTGGTGGTTTGCACACATTTTGAGCGCACAAAAGGCTTGCTGACAGCCCCTTGTGATGGGCTGAAGGAGTGCTCCAAACAGACCCGTTTCCAGGCACGACCCCCTCATCTTCTCCTGTTTGCAAAGCTGTCATGGCACGTCCTGAAGGAACCTGCAGAAGAAATGCTGGCCTGGTTCCCACTTGGCCGGGCTCCCAGGCGTGACACTAAAGGTCAGTGGTTCCCTCCTGTGGAATCCTAGTCTTCCGCATTCTATTCCCTCCTTTTACCAGTCCCCTAATCTGAGAGATCATGTGGGGAGAGGCAGGAGAGGGCGGGGGAGGAGATTGTGATGTAACCTCTGCTCTGGCGAAGTTGCGAGGCGGACAGCGCAGCGCCCGCAGCTCGCCGTGGGGTTTTTTGGTGGCGCTGCTGCTGGGACACCTGGATAAGAGGCATGAAGATCCACGCCCAGGAGGCTTGAAGATCCACCCCGGCTGTGCGGGACCCCGCAGGTGATGAGCTCACCTCTGCCGTGGAGAAGAAAGCCGAGCAGGGTGTCTGCAGCTCCTGGTTCTGCTGCCTCTGCGGGCACCCGGAGCGAGGGGACCGGCGAGGGATGCTCGGAGTCAGCCGCGCTGCTGGGGTGAGTCTGCTCCTTCTTCCTGGGCTTTCCCTGCACTTTGGGAGGGAGGGAAAGGAAGGGGAGTGAGCTGGGATGTTGTGCGGATTGTCTGAGGGCGTTTAACCGTGTGAAATCCCCGCTGGATTGACTCCGAGCCAGCTGACAGTGCCCGGGTAATCCCAGCGCTGGCAGGCTCTGCCCGGGTTACAGGGGCACGTCTGTGTGCCAGGATGGGTGTGGGACCTGCCGGGTGTGTCAGGGGAACAAAAAAAGGGGTTTGACTGCGACGATTGGCTGCTGCGGGAGGGAAATTTGGAAAGAGAAATTGGGAGAAGTCTGTGTCACCTGTGTGTGCAGGGGCGTGCTAAATCTATGAGAATTCAAGGGAGAAAATGTGATTTTCTCAATGCCAGCAGGAGATGAGGCTGGGAGGGACCTGGTCCTGTGTATTTGCTGATGGGGAGAGCTGGATCAGATAACACGAGCTGTTGGAAGTAACTGCAGTAAAGTGTTTTCTAGGTGAACTTCTAAGTGAACTTCCACACTGAAAATGTCTCCCTGCTAAAGGAGAGGAGCATCATAAGACATACGAGTATTCTACTTTAATATTATAAAATTGTAGAATACATACAAGATAAACCAAAGTTAATGCCTAAGCTGGACCTCAGAAAGCCAAAGAACAAACTCTGTAGCTCTGTTAACACCTCTGCAGCTGCAGCAGTACTGAATTCACACCTAACTGCCTTCTAGCATCGGGAATATCCAAGAATGCCTGCAGAAGGATGCAGTGATGCCACCTGGTGTGTGTCCCCGTGAGAAAGCTGTGACCCATAATGCTTTACACAAAATATCGTGGGACTGATTTCCCAGCGTGGTGCACGAAGCTCCTGGCTCTGGTAGTCCACATGCAGCTACTCAGAGTATTTTTTTAGAGGTGAAACCTCAACAAAATATCAAAATTAAACAATAAATTATTATTAATTTGATTAAATAAATAAAATCTGGAAGTAAAGTAGTTAATCACTGCACAGGGTTCTCTTCTTCCCTTTTTAAAATGTGACTTCAATCCTGGTCTAAAATTTCAGTTCCTAGAAAGCAATCTATTTTCTTTTCCTTTAGCTGTGGTCCTGAGCCTTTGTCTAAGGAGCCTCCTTAGTTAAGACTCAGTCAAGGCTGGGATAAATGGGGTTAATATGATCCTGGGGATGCTAATTATAAATTCTTTCCAGGACTTGTGATGGCTTCTACCTGGCAGAAAACTCAGGAATTCTACAACTGGGTTCTTGAAAGTGGAGGTAGGTAGAAATGCTGTTTTAAACAGGAATTTTTGCACAAGCAGCATGATCAGCAACAAACCCAGAGGGAGCACGGTCCTCACGGGAGCCCACATTTCTCTCACCTGGCAGATTTCTCCGTGATAACAAACTTCCCTTTAAGTCTTTAATTTGATATTTTTACAGTGAGGAGACTGCAAATCTTCAATAGCTAGAGGTTCTGCCAATCCAGTTTGGTCCCAAAGGGCTCTGTTGGGTCCCTGGATGTAAGGAAAAGCCAAAAAAATGTCATAAAGGTAGAATGGCAGGTCTGCATGGTGGCTTTGGCAGCAGGAGGAAGTTGGGCATGATGGGATGCTAAAGGCTTTTGGCACAGTCTGGCAGGTGGAGCTCCAGGGCAGGAGAAGGACTGTGGCACAGCTTTGTAAAGACACAAGAGATGCTTTCTGTTTGCCAGGGAATGGTGCTGAGGGGAGGTAAATACGGAAACCTGCCCTGCAGGGTGTGGGAGGTGCCAGCTCTGGCTGTGTGCTTTGCTTTCCAGATCCCAGGACAGACCCATGGCCGCTGGTCTACTCTCCCCTTCCAGTCACACTTGTCTTCATCTCCTACCTGCTGGTCGTGGCTCTGGGGCCCCTCCTGATGCAGCGGCGCAGAGCCCTGGAGCTGAGGGGGCTGCTGCTGGCCTACAACCTGGCCATGATGGCACTGTCCACCTACATGTTCCACGAGGTGAGGAGGCACGATTGGCTCCTGGGCGAGCACCTGGGAAGGGTCTGAAAGCCAGAACCACTTGAAATGGCTTTTTGCTGATGGATTCTAATGAAGGGAGCGGGAGCTGACTCGGCCGTGCCCGTGTTTTGCCACAAGAGGAGCAGCCTTGCCCTGCTGTACCACATCCCCTCCTGCTTCTCAGTCCTCCTGTCATTCACAAAATGAACACTGAAAGGTTCCTGGATGAATGAGCTGAGAGTTGAGACCTCCCCACTGGACACAGGATGTATGGAGGGCGTGGAACCTCATTTTGTTTGGTGGCCGGCTGGTGAGGGCACCCATCTGTGGGAGGGAGAGACACTCTTCAAGGGAACACAGCCAAATAGGTTCCAAAAACATCTTGGTTTTGACAAATATGCCCCTTTTAGTTTATATCACAATTTTTACATTAACGCAAATTGCTTGTTTGTTTGTTTGTTTATTTTTCTTCGAGCAAACGCTACTCCACCTGAGGACTAGAATTCATTCATTCCTGATTAAGTAATTTTGAGCACTCCAGTGATTACATAAAGAGTTACAAACATGCCCAGGCCAAATTTTCTTTTTGAGATTCCCACAAGGATTTGAAGTGCCTTGCTTTAGGTTTTTACTATTTGCTCAGCTGTATAAATTACGTGAATTTTCTGTCAGCCAGAATGAGATTAATACTCTTATTACCTTAGCATTAATATGCATATCTTTTTGCCACAGGTGGATTTGAACAGAAAATTGATTCCTCTTGCTTTTCCTTTGTTTCAGTTTTTGGTTACTTCAGTCTTGGCCAACTACAGCTACCTGTGCCAGCCAGTGGATTACAGCCAGAGTGAACTGGGAATGCGGGTACAGTTCTACAGAAAACTTGTCTTAGGCCTTGCCTTCCATGGGTGTGCAGATCATTTTGCTCATGAAGAGCAATTTGCATGCCTAAGAAGGCTTTTACTCCAATGTATTGCTTGTAAATCTACATCACTAAATTATCTGCTTTGACTGTTGCGTTTCGCTGTAGTTCTCTAAAATTAATCATCATCAGTCAACAGAGCCATCTAAGTTTGGTCTTTGATCGCTGCAGAGAGGTTGATCTTGCATTCTGAAGATGGATCTTTATTGTAGATATTTCAAATTAACTCTGAAATATGTGTGACTCTTTGCATGGATTGTAAGGATTCTGGGTGATCGCTTTCAACAAGAAAACCAATTTTTATATCCTCAGCTTTGCGTGACGTACATCTTACTCAACATTTCTTTTAGCCACGGGGATTTGGCTAAAATTATTCCTTGTCCAGTCATCACAAGGAGGGGTTGGGTCACACCAGCTTCAGCTTTCCAAAATGCTGCATGAGTTTTTTTTTTCAGTTAGAATTTGGAGCTCCTACACTTTGCTTCCAGGCTTTGAACAGGTGCAAGCCTGGATATTATCCTTTTCAGCTTTTCAGATATTTGCTATCAGGCAAAACCAAAACAAAACAAATAAATAAAATTTTTTAAAAATAAAATAATAATAAAAAAAAAAAGCCCCAAAGAACTCCTTAGTTTTCCCTGTTCCCGAGTGGGCAGGGTTCAGGTCGCGCATGGTTGGAAATATGTTGATTTTGGATGAAGGTCTAACCGCAGTGCTTTGTGCTGCCCAGCAGATGGCAAGAGCGTGTTGGTGGTTCTTCTTCTCCAAAGTCATCGAGCTGCTGGACACGGTAAGGAGGGCTCGGCTCCGTGGCGGGATTGGTGCTGGGAATAAATGGCTTCCTTGTCAGAAAGGGGCAAGGTGCCAGAATTTAATGTCCCCGGCTGATCCTGTATTGATTTGCTCGGCGCTTTTCAGCGAGAGCTGATTTGGCGTGTTGTGCTCTGCCTGTTTGTGGGAACGAAGGCTGATGCTGTTAAAGGAGAGGGCTCAGCTCCTGCAGGCTGCTTTTTTTGACGGTGTTTGGCCTGTGAGAGCCCAGCAGCACGGCTGGGTATTGTGCTCCAAGGCTTCCTCAAGAGCCTCTTTCCAGGAAGGAATTGCTGCTCTCTGATTTGCCTGTCTTTGGGTTTGGGAGACTGGGAATCACCATTAGCTATTTTTATAACCTTTTACTGTGAAATAATTAGTCTAAACACATTGACCCGAGGTTTTCTTTTGTCTGGCTTCTTCCAGGTTTTCTTCATTCTGCGCAAGAAACAGGAGCAGGTGACTTTCCTGCACGTGTACCATCACGGCTCCATGCTGTTCAACTGGTGGTCAGGGGTCAAATATGTGCCTGGAGGACAAGGTATGTCAGAAAACCTAGGGTTTCAGGGGTTTTTTGGGGGCAGTGGAGGTAGCATTAGCTGTGCAGGTGGGCTGACTGGCAGGTAGGAAGCTCACCTAGTTCCAAAGGTACAAGAGGCTGGGGTGTTCCTTTTGGGGGAGCCATTTCAGCCACGTGGCATTGACACTAGGATGTCATGGAATGCTTGGGTCAGAAGATAAAAAATTCTCTCCTGTGCCTTTGAAGCTCTTCTCTGTCTCCAGGGTCTGGATATGGGCTGGATATGTTCGGATGCCCCAACCCTGGCAGTGTTCAAGGCCAAGTTGGACGGGGCTTTGAACAGGCTGGTCTAGTGGAAGGCATCCCTGCCCGTGGCAAGGGGGTGAAACTAGATGGTCTTCAAGGTCCTTTCCAATCCAAACCATTCCATGATTCTGTGATTTTATATGCTGAAAGGAAAAGGAAGGAGAGGGCATGCTTCCAAGACAGAGCCTGGACTGAAGGTTCATGCAGAAGGGGTGATGTGATGCTTTTTGAAAGCATCATCAGGGTGGCCGCGAGCTCTTCACAGGGTTGGTCTTGCATGGGTTGTGTGTCTCATTCATCCTGATTTCTTCACTCCTCAGCCTTCCTTATTGGGATGCTGAACTCCTTTGTCCACATCTTCATGTATGGCTACTACGCCCTGGCCAGCCTGGGGCCACGGATGCACCGTCACCTGTGGTGGAAGCGCTACCTGACCATCCTGCAGCTGGTAAATAGCTCCAAGTGTCCATCTCTGCCTTTCCCTGTGCTGGGTGTGATGGCCCCTGCCCCAGTCTTTGTTTGCTGCCCTCAGAAATCACCCTAATGTCCTCGTGTGCCACTGTGACAGGTGAACCTGGCTCTGAATTTCAGAAAACTCACAAGAGACCTTCAGCGACCAAATAACGAGCCCTGGCTTTGTAGTGGGAAGGAGAGGGGAAAAAAAGTTAACCCTGTGGTTTTTCAGTTAGATTTCTCCCATTTATGTTTCCTCTCTGGAGCCCTGAAAACTCAGCTTGATTTTGGGAGGTGTGGGGCAGTAACTTGGGGAAACTTTGGATTCTCATTAGGGCAGGAAAATGGGCAGCCTTCATTCAGTTCCTTCAAAAAGGAAAGGTATGTCTGACTGCAAACAAACAGGCAGGTGAAAGAGACAGCTTGACTCTTTCTGCAGAGAATCCCCTTGGATTTCTTTCCCTCATCTGTGAAGAGGTGACAAATCCTGAAAACCCTGTGTTTTTTTCAAAGGTACACCGTAAATGCAATGTTCCAGACAAGAGCAGTGATTGTGGGAGAGTTATTTCCACACTAAGAGAAGTTATGCAAACAAAAAGTATTCAAGTACCAGAGAAGAGGAATAGGAGATATATATATAGGATATATAAATATATATATAACTGTGTGCAGTAAAGGCTAGTCCAGAGTTCTTACTTATCCTGCATGGCAAAGCAGAACAAAAAAGCATTGCAAAAAATGAAAAAGTGTTTGTTACGTGAATTATAGCCCAGGAGGTTAATTTTTAGTTAGCATCCTTTTCGTAAGGTAGAACTCAGTGCTTCATGGTATTGAGACAGGTCACTTAGTAATATACCAAAAAAAAAAAAAAAAAAGAGGATTAATGTTTAAATGAATAAAGGTAGTATCTGTAATTCCTCTCTGTAAGCTAAAATGCAAATCAAAATCTTCATGAGCATAATAATCTGATTACCACTGGGGAGGAAACCTCCAGTTTCCATATTCCAGGATGTCTCTGCCCGTGGCAGAGGAGTGGCACAAGGGCAGTGATCTGCTCCTTGCAGGAGGGGCTGGATTCCAAACCTGACCCCTGCAGTAGTGGGCAAACCTCGGTGTTTGATGGGCACTTTGACACCTTTCCATGTTGGGAAAACACTGCTGGGCTTGAAAGGCAGGTTTTCCAGGGATGTCAGGAGGGGCAAGCAGGTGATGCTCTGGGTTCAGGGCACTCCTAGGATGTTGTGGCAGTTGTGTGGTCAGCTGAGCTACATCTCAGGCAGGCTCCCTAATCTGGCTGCTTCTTTTCCCCCCCTCCTCCAGTGCCAGTTTGTGGCCGTTGCTGCCCATTCTTCCTACAACCTCTTCACAGAGTGCCCGTTCCCAGATGGCTTCAACACTGCGGTCTTCCTCTACACCCTCAGCCTCATGGCTCTCTTCCTACACTTCTACTACAGGACCTACGTTAGGGGGAAGCAGGACAAGCTCACCTAAAGAAAATCTGAAGGAAAATCCAGGAGGACACTGAGCACAGGAACTTGCATGTTCTCTTCTGCTTGTAACGTGGTTGCAGGAAAAGAATGTGTTGTGGGGAGTGTGTGTGAGGCTCTTGTGCTGCCTTCAAATACCTCAAGGTAGGGAGAGAAAAGGAATGACGAAGGAATGACAAAGCCAGGGATGAAAGTATTGAGGAGCTCATTTAATAAGGCTGAGGCAAAGCTAAGCCCAGTAGTCCCCAGCATAGCAGGCTTTAAGAAACTATCACAGGAAGGTCTTTTTGCCTTCCATCAGTGTCCAAGGTCTGGCATCCCACCACAACTCCCCTGTCTCGTTTCTTAGGCTGTAGAGTGTTTCTTTGCATTAACAAATCTATCTCAGCTTGCTGCTGTAGATCAGGCAGGGCCATGTGCCTCCAGCCTTGTCCAAGCCGTGTCCAAGTAGCCAGGACATCACTGGGAATGCAGGATGCACTCAGCTGTCCACTGCATCCCAAAGCTCCTGCTGGGACTGGGGGGAATTACAGCTGGTGCTTACCCTGGTGGTGTAACTTTATGTAAGCACGAGCATGAAGGAAGTTGGGCATTGTGTTGTCTGGCTGGACAAGTGCCCTCACTGTCCCGAAGTGAAAGAAGGCATTTTTAGGGCTTTCATCCTAAGGAAGTGCAGTAAGAACTGCCCTGTACCATTTTCTGGAATGCTTATTTGCCTTTGGTTGCTCTCATAACAACAGAGAACTTTTAATGCATGAAGGCTACTTGGTATTGCTCCTTACAGGTGCCATAATTTGACTAGAAAGAATGGACTGAGGTTCCCTATTCATAACATTTTTCCTCCAATTTTTTAATTAGTTTTAATATTATTTTTTTTAAATTTTGCTTCTCTGCAAGCATAAAGAGCTTAACAACACCATAAGCAACCACCTAATATCTGTATTAATACAAAGTGTATAAAAGTCAATTCATTGCCTAGTGCAAAGCTGCAGAGCTCCACTGACTTTAACATATCATTTATTGGCTTCTTTTTTACTCCTAAATCCATTACAGCTAAAATTTTGCACTTATATTCATCTTCAGACAGTTAAATGCCATTGAAGTTTTGACGTGGCAGTGCTTTGAAAAGCCTCAATTCAGATTTTAAACCACGAAGTTTTCTTTCTTCTGATTGTCACTGGTGAGTATGGAAAGCAGAGCAGGGCTCATTTTCACATCTGTGTAAGCTGGTTTTCTCCCTGTCAAATATTTTCCCCGTGCTAATTACTAAATAAAGGGGTTCTGCTTTTGCATACTGGAACTCTGCTTTTGTTAGAATTTCAAGCAGCAAACCTCTGGGTGGGTCCTTCCTTCTTCTCTTTGGTTGGAAAGGCAGGGAAAAAAAAAGACCTGCAGTGTGTCTCCCATACTGTGCTCTTTTTGAGGGTTTCCCCTGGGGCCTCTCCAGTGCAAGTAAAGCTGTTTCATTACCCCTGTCCACTTAAATACTCCCTTACAACCCTCTCCTGCTTAAACCATCAGTACATTTTGCCCTCTGATTTCATGGTGGAGCATAATTTCATTTCCTGCAGCTGGGTGAATTATCTGTGCTTACCAAGCAATCTTTTTCATATACATGGGGGGATCATGAGTAGGTCCCAACCTTGGTTTCCCCTCACATAAACTTTTTCAGGTTCCAGTTGCTAATTCCAAGGGCTTCACTAATAATTTTATACCACAGTAGGCATCACATGTTTCGATTTTCCTTGATTCATTCATAATTCACAGCTGCTTGAAGATTAGGAAAAAAAATTGAATGAGATTACTCAATGCTTTTGCAAATCCACTCCTTCTTAAAATATATGCATTTGTAAACATGCCATCTATTTGTTTTTTGTTGTTGTTGTTGTGGGTTTGTTTGTTTGTTTTTTAAAGCAGAGTATGCAGCTTAATTTGTATCTGTGTATGACAGAGCTTCCTGCAATGGATTCTGGAGTGTGACATAGCTGGTAACAAAAGTACAAAAGTGTGAATTTGCCACCTGACAACTTGAAATAAGTGGCTGGTCACCTAAATCAGACACCACTGACAATATTTGTCCTAGACCTCTGATCTACCCATTGCTGTCCCTCTTCCTCACAGCCTGAATGAGGGGCCTGATCTTGCATTTTTGAATTGGCAAGAGCTTTTTATCAGTGCCACTTCAATGGCATAGGATTAAAATGAAGTATTTTCAGTTGGCTGAGAAGGAGGGATTAAGTTTGCCCAGAAACACCACAGAGGAATAGGCATTGATGTGGAGTATTTGCGCTAGCAGGGCAGATAAAATTGGACTGGTGGATCTGAGGGGCTCTGCAGGTCTTGATACCTTATTCTTTCAAAGTCTACTTATTTGTCTTCATTCCATTTTAAACTGGGTTGCCACAGCTGGAACTGTCCACCTGGGCCATCCTGTGGTAACAAGAGCAAAAACTTGAGAGTACAGGTACCTGCCCCTGGAATCTGACAGGAAATAAAGGCACAGAGTGGGATTTCCCCTCTCAGATCAAGTCCCTGGAGTTGAACATCACATTCCCACAGGGCTGGGAATCGTAAACTGCGAGTTTGGAGGGCTCGTGCTCTCTGGCAGAGCCCAAAGCTTCGAGGATGAATTGAAAGCATCCTGTGGCAGCTGGATTTGTAAAAACCTCTGGGCCAAATGCTGATTCCCCCAGTATCAGTAACAAAGCCTGCAGAATTCTCTGGGAAGGAGCTGGCACAGCTGTGTGGAAAACAACACGCTCAGCTCCACGGCGGGGTTGGCTGTGAGCAGCCTGGGGTGTCAGTCAAGCTGAACCCATGGCATTTAAGGGCACAGTGGTGTGTAAGTCTCCCCCTCATAAAATGTGGGTCACTGTAGTTCTCAGAGTAGTTTACATGAACAAGATGTAAGGCCTAATGGAAGTGGCCTGTTTAAATGGGCAAGCTTGGTATCTGCTAGTGCTCAGCATCTTTCCTCCTGTTCCAGTCAATGTAAATTATGGATGTTCTGATCAAATTACTTCTGAATTAACCAGACCATTTATTCAATGCTTACTTTCTGTCTGAAGATAAATGAGAGGGATTCTCATTTTAATCAAAACAAAATACAGAAAAGAAAATCAATTACTATTTAATGTTTTTTCCATCCCTGTGTGATGGAAAGTTTCCAGAGGAACTCGGGCTTAAAATTGCAAAGCAAAGGCAGGAACGTAGTTGAGTTATAACTATTGGATTTTTATATGTTATCAGAAAATATGGCTCTGTGTGTGGTTTTGTTTGTTTTTTTTTTTTAAAGGCCAGAGAATTACTCTAAACAATTAATCAAGCAAAAGCCGAATACAGCAGATTGCTTCGTACAAAAAAGTAAAAGTCTGTTGATAGAGATGTAAAGCACCTACAAGCCAGCAACCCTATTTATAGAACAGTGTGAATTTGCTGAATTCATTAATGAATAACTTCATGGATTAGGGCTTGATAGATGGAGTGCTCGCATCCAGATGTTTACTGTGATTTTTTTTTTTTTTTCAATGGCCTTGTACTTAATCCTCCTGAACAGGAAATATGGAGTCTTTTCCCTGGGGTCTCTCCTGGGGACCGTGGCAGTCTCTCTCTCTCTGGCCTGAATCGTCTCAACACGGGATCAGGCTGCGAGGAATTATCCAAGTGGCGGGGGCACGGATTTGCCTTTAACCCCTTCGGTGTCTCCTGGGCTTCCCACGATTTCCTCACCATCTGCCACAATGGCACTGTTATTCAGTCCACACAGGGAGAAGTAAAAAAAAGGAGTCGCTGCCACAGAGGAGCAGGGGGGCCGTGGGCAGATGAAGCCTCGAGGCCGGTGGGCATCGCTCCACATCTCAGCATTTCGTATTTATTTTTGTGGTGCTGCTGCTCACTGTCAGCCGTGGGGATGGCAGTCAGGAGGGAGGGTCTGTGAAAAGACTGCTTGACCCCAAGGTGTCCTCAGTCAGGGGCACCAGAGGGTGTGCAGTGTGTGTGTAGGTGTGTTTGGGTGTGGGCAGGTAGAATAACGGGATCACAGAATGGCCCGGGTTGGAAAGGGACCTTAAAGATGATCTTGTTCCAACCCCCCTGCCAAGGGCAGGGACACCTTCCACTAGTCCAGGTTACTCAAAGCCCCATCCAACCTGGCCTGGGACACTTCCAGGGATGGGGCAGCCACAGCTTCTCTGAACATGTATTTTTCACATCCCTGACATGATGGCTCTGCTGGGCTTAAGGATGTGATCCTTGTTTTCTCCCCATGGAAATGCTGGTAAGGTAGGGTTGTGGATACAGCCTGCCTTTAGGTGAAAGAGAATCTCTAGCTTGGGCAGGGTTTCTTCTGCAAAACTCGTATGAACCTCTCCTAGGTGTTAGCTGGTAAAGTAGGGAATCTTAAAAGGATTGGATTTAGGCAGCCCCTTGCTGCTGCCTAGCCAGGTGAGTCCCACTTGTCCAGCCTCAGGAGAAAACCTGCAAATGAGGCTGTGGGATAAATCACTGATGGCACCATGTGGAAAAGAATGGGGGTGAAAAAAAGCAACATCCCAGTCAGGGGACAGAACAGCGGGTCTTAGAACTGGATTAGGAGATCTGAGTGGCAGTGGGAGGTGGAGAGAATGCTAAATTTTGGTGTGGATGTGCTGGAGGGTTAGGGACTGATTTCATGTGTGCATGTGCTCAGGGTAGAAGTAATTCTGGCTGAATCACTGGGGACAAATAAAGTCTTCATCAGGGAGTGCCTGGTTAAAACTTTAACAGCACATCTCAGCACTTGAGATGTTTCCCCATTCTGCATGTCATCCTTTCCCTCCAGTACCTTGGCTTTCTGCTGGTAGGACTGCTCTTCAACAGAGAGTTTGGGGTGTTTACACCAAACTCAGAAAATGAAGGATATTAAATAAAACTTGCCCTTTAAAATTCCCTGCTTGAAACAGATGTTTCTTCCCCTTTAGCATCATCTTCCCACTTTCTCCTCACTCTTTTCTCTCCCCTTCCTTTGTACCCACATCTGCAGATACCATACTAGATTCTCAGAACTGGTAAAGCTGCAAAGTAAGTAGTCACAAATTACTCAAATGCTTTACAAGCAGCTGAAATTTCCTGAGATGTCAGTTAATAACACACATTTTCTTCATAGAGTTTTCTGTGAGGCTTTCATCCTGATGAATTTGGGCACTTTAGCATAATCCCATCTGCCTGCGAAAATTCAGGATGTGAACACTGCAACACAGTGCTCACAATTTAGACAGGCTAGAAACTTGGTTTGAAGGGAGAAATTAAATTCAGCGTGGTCTCTCCCAGGCATTCCCTATTATTAATGAAGGAATGACAGAGTGGATACAACCATCTGAGAGGCAGCAAGTTTACCAGCCCCTCTGTGCACCTCGTTGTGCTCTGTGTGGTGCCCACCATCACAGATGTCTGGGGAGGTTTCCTCTTGAAATATTATTATTCCTGAGGCAATGTTTGGAGGGAGAATGCCTTGCATTACAGGAGCTGACAGAGCTGGAAAACCAGATTAATTTTCCAGTGTGGAAGCCCTTCTCTGGTTATAATCCCTGACATGCCTTGGCAACAGACCAGCCGCTCCTTGTTGGGGTGCACAGGTGTGCCTGTGGTGAGTTGGTATTTATTGTCGACTTTGCTAGTCCATTAAATAGCTTTAAATCACAGGGCCATTCTTTTCAAAGGGGCTGCTCTAGAAAACTCACCTGTGATTTTGCTGCTAGGAATTATTTGTGTGAGGAAATCGGTCCTTTACTTCACTGGCACGGTGGCAGAACAGGTCTGTGATTCTGTGCTCTGTTCTCAGAGGGAAATTACAGAACATGGGCAAATCACCACTTACAAAAACCATCTAATACAATTAAGGTTTTCTACTTTGGCACTGCCTTTAATATCTTTGGGCATATTTCATACACAGAGGCAATGTTTTAAATTAAGGGAAAACCACTGTGCAGGGTGAATCTATGTAAACTACTTGGTGGAGCTATGAATAGTGCCACAGGGATTCAGGAAAAATGCCACTGCAGCGATGCCAAATGGAAAGCAAAATGGTTTTTCACTTATACTTTAGTATTTACACTCAATTTCGTTAGAAACTCAGAAACTCCACAGGACTGGAGTGGTGTACATGGATATAGGTACTCATCCTACAGTATTTACATACATATTTAGTATATTCACCTGTAGATCTTTATTAGAATGGATGATTTCACACTTTGAATATAAAAAGTGAGTCCTTAACATGTATTGCAATACTGAACTGTAACTGAAGTTATTGTGCACAGCTGCTTCGATTCCTTTTCTCTAATAAAATGCCCATTTACAGAAATATTTCAGACTTGGATGTGGGGTTTAAGAATGCATCTGAGGGAAAGAACAGCCCCCTTTGCAAATGCTCACATGAAGGTAGAAATGCTGTCTGCTGGCTTGGGAAGCACCTTTCGGAGCTGCACTAATTCCACGAGAAAGCGAGGGGGAGGAGGAGAGAGGGAGAGCAACCTCAAAGCTAAATAAAAATACCCAGCGCCTTCCTTTGTTCTCATTCCACTGGGAAAAGCGCGGGGGGGGTGGTGTTGGGGGGGGGGGGGTGTGATACACGCCAAGAGGCGCCAGGAATCCCTCTGGCTGTCGGTTCTGATTTTCATTAGAGGTGAGTGGGGGTTTGCAGCTGCGCGCAATCCCTTTACCGAGCAAATCCACGCGTGGGGGGCCGCTCCGTAATCCCCCGGCGCGGCGGGGGCGAGGGCTGGGGGAAGCAGGCGGGAGCACCGGGGGAGTGAAGGGCGAGCTCATCCCCCTCCCCTCCTCGCCCCGGGCACAGGTACCCGCCGCGCCCGCCTTCCCGCACCCCCGGAGCGCTCCCCGCATCCCCGGAGCGCTCCCCGCATCCCCGGAGCGCTCCCCGCGCCGCGAAACCTGCGGGCATCCCCGCGGCACCTGTGGGCATCCCACGAATGAAACCTGCTCCCAGAGCGCATCCGCGCCCCAACGCCGATCCCTTTTGGAGGGGCGGGGCTGGGCGGGGCGCGGTGGGATGGGATGGGATGGGGTGGGATGGGATGCGCGGCATCCCGGTCGTCCCCGGGGGATGCTGGCGCTGGCTGCGCGGGGGCGCGGAGCAGGAGGGATCCTCTTTGACGTCAAGCGCCCATAATATAATGATCGCTCGTTCATATCCGGGTCCCCGGGCGGCTCCCCCGGGCCGCGCTCGGCCGCGCTCGGCCGCGCAGTGAGGGGAGGCGGGTCAGGCAGGGCAGGGCAGGGCAGGGCAAGGCAGGGCAGGGCAGGGCAGGGCAGCGCGGCCGCCCGGAGGTGCCCGGCGGCGGCGGGGGCAGCGGGGCCGGCGAGCGCAGCATGCCCGCCGCCTCAGACGCGCCTGCCTCCCGCCGCTGCCGCTGCTGCCGCTGCCGCTGCTGCCCATGGAGATCGCGCTGGTGACTCTGGAGAACGGCGGCACCACGGCCATCGCGGGCGGCGAGGATGCCGCGGCCGCCGGCGGCCGGGCGCGCTGGCGGGGCAACTTGCTGCACATCGCGGGCTCGCCGCAGCTGAGCGACGGCAAGGAGGGAGCCCCGCCGCCCGCGCCGATGCCGCCGATGCCGCCGATGCCGCCGGGGGACGAGGAGCCGGAGCGGCCCCCGCCGGGGGACGAGGAGCCCGAGCGGCCCCCGCCGGGTCCCCGCGGGGGCGGCCCCGAGGAGCGGCCGGCGGACAGACGCGCACCCCCCGCGCCGCCCCGGCCGCCGCCCCGAGCCCCGCGCCCCGGCGCGGACGTGGGACCCCCGGAGGAAGGGGGACACCGCCGGGGCATGGCCATGGCGGCGGCGGGGGACGAGGAGGAGGAGGCGGCGGCCGCGGTGAACCCGGGCTCCATGCACCACCAGCGGGTGCTGATCAACATCTCCGGGCTGCGCTTCGAGACCCAGCTGGGCACCCTCAACCAGTTCCCCGACACGCTGCTGGGGGACCCGGACAAGCGCATCCGCTACTTCGACCCGCTCCGCAACGAGTACTTCTTCGACCGCAACCGGCCCAGCTTCGACGGCATCCTCTACTTCTACCAGTCCGGGGGAAAACTCCGCCGGCCCGTCAATGTCTCCATCGACGTCTTCGCCGACGAGATCCGCTTCTACCAGCTGGGCGAGGAGGCCATGGAGCGCTTCCGGGAGGACGAGGGCTTCATCAAAGAGGAGGAGAAGCCCCTGCCCCGCAACGAGTTCCAGCGCCAGGTCTGGCTCATCTTTGAGTACCCCGAGAGCTCCAGCTCAGCCCGCGCCATCGCCATCGTCTCCGTGCTGGTCATCCTCATCTCCATCATCACCTTCTGCCTGGAGACCCTGCCCGAGTTCAGGGACGAGAGGGAGCTGCCTGTGCCCCTGCCCCCACAGGGTGGAGGTTTGAATGGCACCGCCGGGGACTCCCCGGCCATGCAGCCCCCCAGCAGCCTGGCTGACCCCTTCTTCATCATCGAGACCACCTGCGTGATCTGGTTCACCTTCGAGCTCCTCGTGCGCTTCTTCGCCTGCCCCAGCAAGCCCGAGTTCTCCCGCAACATCATGAACATCATCGACATCGTGGCCATCATCCCCTACTTCATCACCCTGGGCACCGAGCTGGCCCACGAGCAGCAGCAGCCCGGGGCTGGCAGCAGCAATGGGGGAGGGGGCCAGCAGCAAGCCATGTCCCTGGCCATCCTCAGAGTCATCCGCCTGGTCAGAGTCTTCAGGATCTTCAAGCTCTCCAGGCACTCCAAGGGGCTGCAGATCTTGGGACAGACTTTGAAAGCCAGCATGAGGGAGCTGGGCCTCCTCATCTTCTTCCTCTTCATCGGGGTGATCCTCTTCTCCAGCGCCGTCTACTTTGCTGAGGCCGATGACCCCGAGTCTCATTTCTCCAGCATCCCTGATGCTTTCTGGTGGGCAGTGGTGACCATGACCACCGTGGGCTACGGGGACATGAGACCTGTCACTGTGGGGGGCAAGATTGTGGGCTCCTTGTGTGCCATTGCAGGGGTGCTCACCATCGCCCTCCCCGTCCCTGTCATCGTGTCCAACTTCAACTACTTCTACCACCGGGAGACCGATCACGAGGAGCAGTCTATCCTCAAAGATGAACACAGCAGTGCTCAGGGCAGCACAGCCGGGGCAGATGCGAAGAGAAGAGCCAGTACAAACTCTCTGAACAAATCTGTTGTGCACTTGGAAAACAGCGAGGAGTTCAACAACGGCACCAGCTCCGTAGAAAAAGCCACTATCAAAGCGAAAAGCAATGTAGATCTCAGAAAATCCCTCTACGCTCTCTGCCTGGACACCAACAGGGAAACAGACCTGTAAGGAGAGGAGAGAGTTAGAGTCCAGGGATGCAGAAGGATTTTCTGGTGTCAGAAACTTGCTACTATAATTATTCTTTCAGTACCAATTAGTTTTTTAAAAGTCAGGCTGTATTTTATAAATTGATCACTGTCCTGAGCAGTCCTCCAGGAATACATGTTTTTATGTTCTTTTTCCATGACACAAAGGGTCACCTATTTTTAAAATAGACTAAGAATAAGCTACGCTCCATGATGCAGGAGCTGGTAAATTATGACAGTGAAAAATCTAATTTGTAGCAACTTATTTTAGCAAATGGTGGTTGGTTTTAAATGGGTAATTTGTAACCAATTCAGTTGCTCCAAGTTTAGTATTAAAGAGTTGGGGGGGATGTGTGTGTGGAGAATGAATGGACTTGGGGGGGGGAGGGAGGTTGAGGGCTTTTGTACTGTAGTTTCAAATTGAAATAATTCCAATATATTTTATATCTGTATGAGTGTATTTATGGTTGAGAGGGGATTTCTTATTCCTGTGAAATATGACATCATTAAAGCACTAGGAACATTAGCAGATCAGCACTTTCAGAGTTTTCCACTTGTGATCAGTACAGATCTGGTTATCCTGTATGTGAAGTCAATTTGGTGCTTTGAACCCTATAGCAGAACACTTCTGTCGTCATTGATATGTTAGTTTCTTGTGAGCCTTAAATTATTAAATATTGTAGATATACTTCTTTATAAATAATTTTATTAATTACCTTCCTGTTTCAGAATTTCTAAATAATCCAGTCATGTGCTTACTTGTCCCCACTCTGAAAAGTATGTGCAGCTTTTTTTTTTTTTTTTGGTAGTTTTACAGTTTTATACCTTTATTATGTTTTTGAGACTGAAAGTATCTTTTCTGTCTGCTGTTACTGGTTTGGATCCAAGTGCACAACAGATCAAAAGCGTGAGGGAGTGGACAGACGTAAAAAGAAAGTAGAATATCAGTGCAATATCTGCAAAACTGTTTTCGTTGTACACTCCAGATCACCTTGGCACGTGCATCGGTCACCTTCCTGTACCCACACACCGTCTGTGTGCACAGTTCACTGGTTTCAGTTATCACAGACTGGGAATGGAATGGAATGGATGGCACTTGAGGAGTCTAACGTGGCATGCCGGGCTGCTTCAGTGACCACTGCGTGGCTTTTCTCTCAGACTGGGATGGAGAGCGTCATCTTTCATCAGAACACATCCTCCTCTGCTTTCTGTTTCCAAACAGAACCTTCCCAGCGCTGTGGATTTTACAGTTCAGACGATGCTGAAGGGCGAGTGACACGTTCATTGTCTCCATCAGCGTGGTACAGTTTGCTGGTGAAGACTGGCACAGAGTTGCTCCTTCAACTCAAAGAGCTGTGTTACCTTTTCTCTTGCAAAGGACACCTCTGTTTCCCCCCTCAGACTCCTGTTTTATTGCTGAAGGATGTTCCATGCCTTTCCCACACACAGTGGCACAGCAAGACTAGAAGACAGACAAGGCTCGGTTGTCAACTCTCCAGGTTTGTTTCTGGCAAATTTTCTCATATAAGTAAGCAAATCTCCGTGGGGATTATAATTTATGCAAGTACCTCGGATATATCTTCTGCCATAAATTTAAATCAGCTTTGCAGAGCAGCGCTCTGACATTCTCTCAGCCAGACACAAATGCTGCTTCCCTGCCCCTTACTGTGCCCCCTGATGATAATGCCCAAATGCATCGTGTTTTTTCCCTTCTTATTTGGTAAAATAAGTGCCAAGCAAGTTGTATTTTTTGTGAACACAGAGCTCAGCCCTAACCCCTGGGGCGAGGGGAAGGTCTTTGAATCTGGTAAAAGGGAACAGCATCTTTCACGTTGATTTTAGGTGTAGGTTTCTTGTTTGTTTGTTTATTTAGGTTGGGAAGGGATGCCTTAACATGCTGAGAAGCTGCAATAAGACCGACAGGCAGAGTGCCCCGTGCAGCTGCACTCCACAGGCAGAGCTCCTGTTTGCTTTGATGGGAGTTTTTGCAGCAAGGGGAAGTGCAGAATCAGCCCTTTGGGGAGGCTGAGTCTAAGATGAAATAAAGAAGTGCTGTAATTCCCTGTTGCACATGCTGAGATCTAGATCACTGATGGACTTCAAGCTTTTTGCTCAGGCAGGTCGTTTGATTTGCTTTCAGTGATCGAATCCATCTGACTCACCTGAAGAAGTATACCAAGCAATTCAGTGAGTTTTTTTAGGATAAAATGTTGGGTTTGTCTTTCTCTAACGACTCCCCCCACCTTCCTGACCACTTTTGCCATCCAGAGTTTGGTCTTCCAGCTGCATGTTGTGTTGAATTGGACTGTCAGCTCCTCGGAGCAGGGGCAAGTTGTCCATACAGTCCCTTGTTTAACAGTGGAACCCTGCATATGGATGTCAGTGATCTGGATAACATCACTGTAGTTATTGCAGTTAGTGGGGTAACACTAAGCTGCTGTAGGTGAAAACAGATCAGGGATGTGGGGAGTGGGATGAGCTGATCTCAAAAGCCCACTGGTAATCTAAAGGGAAGGCCTTGTCTTCCTCCCTCCTTTGCAGTTTTCCCCTTCCCACTGTGTGCCCCTCTTGTTGCTCACCCTGGACTGGTTCTGTCCTTGTGGAAGTGCAAGCGCTGCCTTCTCCTCCAGGAGCTGCTTGAGCTCACTCACCAGGCAGAAAATACAATGCAGCAACAACAAAGTAGATCTTTTCCTGTAAAACTGGTGAGTTGGAAAGCAAGTGCCAGAGCTGATGTGAGGAAGGGATGGGGAAGGTCAGTGGTGTTGAATCATTCCTCAGCCTTCAGTTTGAATGTGCTGGGTTTTTCCTTAATAATGCAACAGAACCTTCCAATAGAAAGAAAACCAATTATTCTCAAAATATGGTTGAAAATATATTTTTTTTCATGCTTGTGTTTCTAAAGAGCTGCCAAGCACAGTTTAGGCAAACTCGGCTTTGACACCTTCTTTACAAATAATGCATAATTTCTATTGGCTTATAAGGCAGTAAAGGATTTGCTTTCTAGTGAGAGAGGCTGCTGCCAAACACGGAGTCATATGATCAGAAACGTGGTTAGTGCAGCAAGGCACTGAGCATGGGCTCAGCTTTAAGCACATAGTGCTCAGCAGGTGTTTTTGGTGGACTGAGCTTTGAGACGGTGAGTTTTGAGATCAGGAGTTGGACTTTGATGATCCTCTGTGGGTCCCTTCCAGCCCAGGGTATTATTCTGTGGGTTTTGTGAGTGTAATTCCACTTTCCAGTGGCAAGAACCTGCTTTTGCTGTCGTGGATTTCAGGGTCAAGAAGCTTCACTGGGCTCAGCAGGCAGCTTGAGCAGTGCAGAAGCCACTAAATGATGCAAATTTCTGCCAGAAAAGAGTATGAGAGAAAGAGAGAACTGGGGAAATATGAAACAGGAAGAAAGTTTCGGCTACATGTGCCAATTCTAGGCCCATTACAAGAAGGAAATCTGTCCTAACGGTTATTGATTTTATCTTAGCTGGCCTGGAATGACTAGCAAGCTGAATAAAACCTCTTTGCCATATCAAAAGCATCAAGGTAGAGCTTGATGAATAGCAAATCATTGAAAACAGATAACCCCCCCCCCCAAACAAACCCAACTGAGCAGCAAACCATCGCTTTTTTGGTAAAGTCTTTTGACTAGGAGCCACAACACAGAAGATTTCTCCCCCCAGAGGGGCCTACATGCCATAGTTATTAATGGCTTGCCATTTTGTGTGGGACAGTAGGTACCAAGATGGATTCTTCCATGCTGGGGATGTTCATTTGGGTCAGCAGTGATGCAGGTTTGGTTTGCTTAGGCTGGCCCCAAGGGGAATCTGCATTTCCCTTCCACTTTTCCATCATTCTTAAAAAAAAAATGATAAAGCAGTAACTAGCAGTTATGTAATACCATTCACCTCCTAGTGCTTTGTGAACAATAGGACAGTGATCTGTACACAAACAGGGTGAAGAAAAGGCTGTGGAAGGGAAGGCAGAGCCTTTCAAAGGGGGAGAGAGGCACAAATGGGATTGGGCTTGGCTGGACTGGGACATCTAAAATGCAGATCTCAGGGAAGAGAGAGATTGACCCCGTGGTCTCTTGCCTGGCTCTCAGTGGCTCTGCAGGCAAAGGCACTTCCAGTCTCGTGGAGGATACATGTGCTCAGGAAAGGTCTTACTCTTCTGAAATGCATCACAGAGTCACTGAGATTGGAAAAGAACTTCCCAATCATCGAGTCTACCCTGTCCCTGATCCCCCACCTTGTCCCCCAGCCCAGAGCACCGAGGGCCACGTCCAGTCGTTCCCTTGGACACCTCCAGGGATGGGGACTGCACCACCTCCCTGGGCAGCCCCTGACAGTGCTTAACTATCCTTTCTGTGCAGAAATTCCTCTTCCTGGTGTGCTACCAGCGCAGCTCGTGCCGAGGTCAAACGGGGAGAGCGTTCGTGGGCTCGTGATGGGGCCGTGGGGAGGGACGAGCTCCCCTGCTGACATCTGTTCCAGTCACTTAGCAAGATGTCATGACCAGTCCTGAAATTTGACAAGGGGCCCCCGGGCTGATTGCTGCCAGACTGGGGGAGGAATGAAAGGAGGGCTTTGAAGCACCTAATCAAGATTTTTGGCCTTGCCACTTGGCCGGTGGTGGGGTCGGTGTGTTGTCAGGCAGGCAGTGTGTTGGAGACACCTCCCAAATAACAAGGTTGACCCAGTTCAGGGCAGAGGGGCAGCAAGGAAACTGTGGGGCAGAGTTTTAAGAGCATCTGCCTGCCTTTGGTGCAGCTTTAGCCTGTCATTGTGTGACCCTCCCCACAACCTCACTCCATAGGCTGACATAGCTACAAATGTCTAAAAAAATGAAATAGAAAAGGCCTTTATAACAACAGAGCCTGTGAACAACCGAAGTTGTTGTTCCAAAATCACTCTGACAAGGCTTATGCCTTCAGCACCACTAAATATTTTTTTTTGATAATGTGCCATTTAGTGTGTTTGTAGTGTTTGCTTTGTGGTTGGTTGGTTTTGGGGTTTTTTTTCTTTTCAGTTTCTTGTTGTGTGCATAAACGTGCTCCCCAGGTCTCCTTGTCTGCTTCTTCTTCAAGTCCTGTTACTCATGCCTAAATTTGGGACCTCGGGTTGCTGATACTCTTCAGTGATTATCATGCTCTCTGACATCACTGGGGCAGTTTATAGGAGGAACAAACACAGAAATTCTCCACTACCTACCCGTGGGTCCACTGGCCAGAACATCCCCCATTTTTGTGTGATGAAACATTGTGAAAGGTAGATGTGGGTCTTGTGCCATTAAAATAATGTGAAATAAAAAGCTTTATGTTAATTGGAATAGGAAAAAAAAGTAAAGCTCGTAATGATACGAGTAAAAAATTAATTGGAATTAGAAGCTGCAAAGAGAAATATCAGATGGTTTTGAGACAAAGAACTGCGTTCAGACACAATTGGTTTTTATATATTGTAGTGCTTTCTTGCTTGTTTAATGTAGTACTGTAGTGTCCTTATTTGGACGCCAGCTTCCTTTATTTTCAGAGAATTTCTCCTTAGTTTGACTTGGTGTGACATGAAAATGAGGTTACCCTTTCCAGTGGAACAACGTTGTTTTGAATTTTCAGGAAATTCACCTGATCTCCAGAAATGACCTGATCTAATAGTAAAATTAACAACCTTCCTAGCTGGCAACAAAATGTTTTCATTGGAGCGTGGGCTTCCCAGCACACATAATCTATATGATTACTGCAGAATTTCTAATTTTTCCAGATAGTACGCAGAATTTACCAACAGTAATCTGCAAAATTCCCTCATGCCTTCGTAACTCACTTTCAGCAGGGGGATGTTTCCAAATAAATCAGCGCGGGTTTTACTGCTTGACTGACAGGCAGGAGACAGAAAAGGAAGATATTTCTGTGTTTCAGCTACGGTGTTCCATGGAGAGTGTCATCCACAATCTTGAGGTAAAATTCCTTCCTTTCAATGGTTGCACTCCCATGGTGGTGTCCCACCTTTTCCCCCAAAAAAATCTCCCAGATCCACATTGGGGTTTTCCTTGTTCCCTTCAGAGTTAGTAGGGATTAGTTGTATTCTACCATATTCCATTTGCTCAAGTTCAACACATGTAAAACCCCTTTCTTCTTCTTCTTCCAGTTCCTCTCCTTCCTCCCTGTTTGTAACTAGATTAGGGAGGTGAAAAATTATTTGAATTATGAAAGCAGAGTAGCCTTATAAATTTTTTTTTTCCGTCTTGTTTAAAATTGATTTGAAAATCTGCGGGGGTGTAATTGAGGGAAGGCTTTACCATGAATTCACAGAGCAAATTGGTCTGGGTTTTGTAGCTCAGAAAACACTGTAATTTTCAAGGCAGTGCTGCATAAGAGGTTTATTTAAAGGAAGGTTAATATGAAAATACACGTTGTTTTATTATGCAAGGGAATGATGCAAAGGAACAGTCAGTCTGGAAGGTGACAAGGATCATTCTGGGAAGGAACACCCTCCAGCTAAAGCTTAGCCACTGAAGGAGACAATGTTCCTGGAGCCAAATAAGAAGCAAAGGCAAGAGCAGGAGTCTGTAGCTGAGATATCGTGGCATTTGCCTCAGTAAGGAAAGGTGGCTCAAAGAGTTGTTCCTGGATTTCAGCCACTGGGCAAAATACCTGCAGGGTGTCCCTCAGGGTCGTGTTTCAGAAGTCTGTTCAGTGGTTTGAAAGGAAGGATACACACAGGTATCTCATCTTTAGGAGAGTGTGTGAGAGTGTGGATCCAAGGCAGGCTCTGGCATCTTCCTGCAGGGCTGGGGGAGTCATTCCCAGCAAAGGACAGCATTCCTGCCAGATTCCCACTGCCCACTTGATCTCCATCTGAGTGATGCTGACAACTGACGCTGGCAGCAGAGCAGAGGCTGAGAAGTGTAGGGCTTTGGAGCACGAGGGAGAAATCTCTCTGGGAGGCTTGGAAACACTGTGTATTTCCAAATGGAATTCGCACTGCCTCCTGCTAGTGGAAAAACGGGGTAGGTTCTGTTCTTAATAAGGAAGCTGGATATTCCACTGAGGAGGAGATACAAATTCTCATAGACATCCTGACTGCATCTATATTAGAAAACGAAATGTGCCCAAGGACCATTGCCTGGCACTGGGGCCAGCTGGCAGCAGCAGCCTGTGCTGTTGGAGGCTCCCCCTAAAGCAAGGTGTTCGGCACACAGCCTAGTGGGCTCCGTTCCTGGCCTCTGCTGATTCCCACATCGTGCCCAGGAGGTATTTTGGGAGACAGTTCTTGGGTACAGACTTAACAGCGTGACCAGGAGCCTTTAGCGGGGTAGCTGATTGGGATTAATTGCTTGGGAACGTTCCCTCAAACTGTTTAGGTGGCAAGAGCAGGTACAGCCCTGCTTTGAGGCAATTTCTTGGGAGCACCCTGAAAGCTCTGCACGTTCCCCCTTTTGGTACGTTCTTACCTGAAACAAGAACCAGTCTCTATTCACTGAGCACAGTTATTTCTGCTGGAATCTGTTCTCCTCTAACTCTGCTTCAACCTGTGCTCATCTGTATTCAGCTCTACTAAAAAGTCACCACACAAACCCCCGACTTTTCTCACAGCAAAACTGAGAGTGGGATTCTGTTTCTTTGGGTTTTGACTGATTTTCCTCTTTGCACAGTCCCAGTGTAGGGTGTGCCTTGTGCTTCACTCGCTGGCATCTTGTAATTCTGCTTGGAATCACAACTGAGGCCCTGGTGGCCGAGCACATTCGCTGGTCTTGCTTTATCCATCAGGCTGCACCATAAAAAAAGAACGGCAAAAAACCACCCCAAACAAACAAACAAAAAACCCAAAACAAAACAAAGCAAAAAAATCAAACAAAAAAAACAAACAAAGGCAAAACAAAACAAGAAGGGTTGGACACACACTGCATGCCTGTGCCAGTCCATGGTCAGCCTCACCTAAAGGATCTCCTGCAGATGTTTGCCTGGCCTCTCTGGCACGGGCAAGGCCCCTCTGTGCTGGTCCAGGGTGTTTCCACTGTGGACTAAGTTTGCTCACCTTTGCACGTGTGCTGAAAGGGCAATTTGGTCCCAAACTAATTGCAAGCCGAAAGGGAAACAACAAAAGGAAAAGATAAATATGTGCTTTTGAGCATGGTTAGCTTCCACATGGCTTTGGCTTCTCCAAATGCTTTGAGGGAGCCTCAGAAAAAATGGATGTGCAGGGACTGGTGTGAAAGCATCACTATTGCTTCCCTTACAAAATCCTGGGATTTTGGATGTTATACTGGAAGCAAAAATATTACAGGCATGTGTAGCTGTGTCCTAGTGCTGTGGAAACCATGGACCACCCAGCATGGGCAGGAATTAGAATTCTTCTGTGACTTCAAAGTGACTCTCTGTCCCAGCAGCTGCTCTGCTGGGGTCCCCAGGGACTGGATCATGAGTTACATTCAGCCACACTGAGAAAACTTCCACTTAAAATCTTTTCTGGCTCTGTAATCCATGGATCTCGACAGCTCTAACTACCTTAATTTAAGATGTTAATGCTGACAACCACACCAGCAATGGGTGAGAAGTAAGACCCTCTGAAAGAACCACTAAGGTGAGCCTATCAATGGGCTTCCCTTTTTTAGGGTTCTTGGAGGGAGGAAAATTCAATCATCATCTAAGCCAGTGAGGTGGGGGGGGGGGGGGGGGAGGGCTTTCTATTAATTTCTGAGAGAGAGAGAAATCGTAAAGTCATTTTTGCAGCAGTCATGGGCAGTGAAATATAAATTTAAAATATTTCAGAAGCACATGCTGCTCTCTTTTCGCTCTGTAGTTACAGATTAGTCCATTCCAGGAATCCTGCTGAGATAGACCCGAGGCCTGCAGTCACATCCTTTGTTTTCCTTGACTCCTGACAGACCAAATTAACTGGAGATCTCTCCTAACAGCGATGGAATGCTGGTGGCATGTGGTGTGAGGACAGCGTGGAAACAATATTGCTTGTTGCCTGAACTCAGCTTGCAAAGTGGCATCGGGGCATGTCCTGTCTACACGAGTCTCTCAGACAGAGCAGGTGATGCTGGGGAGGTGTGTGAAGGCTCTGAATTTGGAAGAGAGGATGATATGAGACTGATGACTGGAACAAAATGCTCAAGCCAAAATGCTTTGTCCCTGGGGAAGCTCTCCCACAGTCAGATGCAGTGCTGTTTGGCTGTCTGGATTAAATTCCAGGACTGCACGTGGCTCTTAAGGTCCTGCCTGGGACTCTTTTTTTTTTTTTTTTTTTGTGTGTGCTGTTGGATAACAAGCCCAAGCATACAGGAACGAGAACCTCACACACTGTCCGCTTCTCATCCCTGTGAAACCCTTGTCTGATTTTCTGATGGAATTGTCACGGGTGTAAAATCGCTCTGTAAAATTTCCTCCCCTTGTTTGCATAGAGCCCGGAGGCAGAACCCAGTGTAGCATACTTTGAATTTGTTTTCCTTTTTAGAAGGGGCTTGTGTTTGGGATTTTTTTTTTCCTGGGCTAATGTACATCTGATGTCAGGCTTCCCAGATGAGAATGGTTAGGCTGGTGCTGACATTTTTAGAAATATGTGCGAATGGAAAAATATCCCGGGAGTGCTGCCAGTGGCTGATTTTGTAAAGTTTTATTCTCTGCTGAATAGGAACCACGAGCCAGGTACCTGCACTGAAAAGAAGCCTTACTCATAAAGTGCCTTACCCAGGTGTGTGCCCTGCATGCATCCTCTTTTTTAAGGAAAGGACAGGAATGAATTTTGGCTGGCTGTGACTCATCCTATTCCCCTCTCTGACCAGATGACAAACAGCCCATCAGCATCTTTCCCAAAGGGAAAAGATCTTTCCCAGGAGCAGCGACAGGGAAAGGTTCCTGGCCAAAAACAAAGAGGGTTTTCCAAGGTTTAACTGTGAGGGTTCAGACAAATCTGCCTGACCTGTGGCTGTTCTGGCAGCGTGGTGCTGACACGGCCGGGACAAAAGCAGAGCTGAGCTGATGTGCAGCGAATCAGACCTGCAGCTTGGGAGATGGATGAGTGCAGCTGATTAACGATGCTGTGAATGTCAGTAATTTTTGTAGGTTTTTTTGCAGCCTGCTCACACTGACTGCCTCATCAGAGCAGATGTCTCGTCAGCAGCTGGGGGGGCTCATGGGGGTTAAGGCAGAGCAGGACGTGCTCTGAGGGTGCAAAATCAGCCTTGCTGAGAACAGACCCACTGTGCCTGCATCCAGGTTTGCAGCCAGCTCCCGCTGCGTGGCTGGCTCCGTTGGGTTTGGATCTCAGCAGGAGCCCAGAGCCAGGAGCTGGTGCTTTTCACTGGGGCAGAACAGTTGTCAGAGAGCAGCTCTGGCCAGGTTAGGTGCTCAGCCTGCTCTGATGGCTGGCAGTGCCCTGCTCAGTGAGAAGGTGAGAAGCTGCTGAGCTGCCCCGTGGTCACTGGTGGCTCTCCTTGTGCTCTGGTGGGGGATGGCAGGATGCTTTTCTGCTTCGCAGCATCCTTCTCCCCTGAGAGAAGGGTCTCTCAGCTCTCTGCCTCACCCTCAGGTGCTGCCGAGGCTGGATTCGGGGCCGTGGCAGTGCCCTGTGCCCCACACAGCAGCCCATGTTCTGTGGAGCACACACTCTGGCCCTGGCAGCACTCCCAGGGTTGGCTCAGATCGTGGATGGCTCCCCCAGGCAGGGACACCGAGGCTTGGTGGTGCCTCTGGGTGGGACGGCTCTCTCAGCCAAATTTGGCCACAGGGACACCGGCCTTGAAGAAGACCATTTCTTTTCCCAGCTTTTGGAAAGGTGGCTGGCTGCCTGGGAGAGAGAAAGACCAGAATTAAAACTACTTCTTTTAGGCCTTAGCTCTCCTAGACTGTTGTTCCATCAAGAAAGGACAGGCATGGTGAATAATAGACTCTTCTGAAGTGCTGCAATTACTGATTAGATGGGATTTACAGAATAACAGCAAGAAGCAGAGTCGTGCCTAAAAATAAGGCAAACACTGGCTTGCATCTTGAGGCAGAGGTGCTTCCTTCCTTCCTCTCTTTCTTCCTTCCTCCCTTCCTCCCTTTTCAGTTCATATTCCAGACATTGTTCCTGGAGGGACAGGAATAGAGGGCTGAGTTTACAAGAAGGATGGATCTTTACTGTTGGGCTTTAAATATGTTGGGTTTAAATCTGTGCCTGGGAGACCTGCACAGCAGCATCTCCTTTACCTCCTGAAGCTGAGGAATAGCTCATTCTGTCTGAATGGTTCAAAGCTGCACCAGGGGAGGTTTAGAGTGGCCATTAGGGCACCTTTCTTTACCAAGAGGCTGGTCAGACACTGGCACAAGCTTCCTGAGAGTCTGAAACGTGTCAATGTTTCAGAGGCATTTGGACTATGTGCTTTTAATCACCTGCTTTAGCAGTGAGCCCAGAAGTGCTCAGGCAGTTGGCCTGGATGATCATTGCAGGTCCTTTCCAACTGAAAATGTTCTATTTTCTATTTTTCTATTCTATTTTCTAAAGCTCTGAATCACCCAGGAGAGAGGTCAGTTGTGCTTGATTGGTTCACATTGGCTCACAGGATTAGAAGGCATTTGATCTGCTGCCATTGTTAAGAGAGACAGCAAAATTTTGTCATCGGTGTGGCGATGGATTTTTTGTGAAATCTGTTAAAAGGCAGTGATGAAATCTGTTAAAAAGCTGGTGATGCTCACCTGAGCAGACACTGGCAATGCTTTTCACTTCAAACCATGCAAAACATACAGTATTTTTAACAGACCAGTGGTGAACAGGAAGAGCCCCATATTTGAAATCCGATTTTGAAATTAATCTCGTGATGCCGTGAAGTCTGACTCATGATTGTTGAAAACTCAGGCTGGGCTACTCTGTAAAAAGCAGCCTTAGTTTGAAAGAAATGCTGTAGAAGGGCTGCAAAAGAGGGGCAGAGGCCCAAACATCCCCACCTTGAAGCCAGTCAGGACTTACAGGGTCTAGAAGAACTTTCACTGAAAGCCTTATGCATGATTTGTTTTCCCTTTATATTCTGCAAAATAAACATAACAGTCTGTTGCAAAACAAGTAAAACATAATCTGCCATTTTTTCTCCTGGCCATTTTGAAGTAGCCTGCCCAAATAGCCAAAGAATGGCATGCAGGCAGTTCGTGAAATCATTTTGCATGAAGGGATTTCAAAAAGCTTCCCCAAAAGCTACCTACAAGTTATTAACTCACATTTGGGAACCATCTGCCTAGTGGCTTTTTAAAAATAATGCTATAAGCACACAGGCTAAAAGCAAGGAATATTTTACAAAAGCATATTTTCCAGAAAAAAAAAAAAAAAAAAAGAAAACAGAAAGAAAGGAAAGGCAAATCCCCAAATAATTGAGGGAAAGGCCAGATATTGGAGATAGGGTCTTTCTGAAACTTTAAGCTCCAGTCTGGGGAGACCCTTCCTGCAGAGCTGCCCCAGCTCTGGGATCCCAGCACAGCAAGGACAGGGAGCTGTGGGAGAGAGTCCAGAGGAGACACCAAGATGATCAGAGGATGGAGCAGCTCTGCTGGGAGGAAAGGCTGGGAGAGTTGGGATTGTTCAGCTGGAGAAGAGAAGCTTTGGGGTGACCTCATTGTGGCCTTCCAGGACCTGAAGGGAGCCCACAAGGAAGGTGGAAAGAGACTATTTCCAAGGGCCTGGAGTGACAGGACAAGGGGAATGGCTTCAAACTGACAGAGAGCAGGGTTAGATTGGATATTGGGAAGAAATCCTTCTCTGGGAGGGTTGGGAGGTCCAGGTTGCCCAGAGAAGCTGTGGCTGCCCCATCCCTGGCAGTGTCCCAGGCCAGGTTGGATGGGGCTCTGAGCAACCTGGGACAGTGGAAGGTGTCCCTGCCCATGGCAAGGGGGGTTGGAAGGAGATGATTTTTAAGGTCCCTTCCAGCCCAAATCATTCTGTGATTCTGTGCCTGGAACTTGGACCAGAGAGATTCTGCTCTGCCCTTTCCCAATTCAAAGGGTGTTTGGACTCTGAAAACCTGTTCCACTCTAGAATTAAATGGAAATTTTGCAGCTGGCTTCAGCAGACAGAGGATCAAACAGCACTGCTGCCATTTGCAGTAAACTTTCCCACTGCTGGCTGGACTGAGCAGCTCTTGGTCTGAGCCCTGTTCTGAACTGGCGACAAAAATCCCTCTGGGAAGGGATGGGAATGAGGCAATTATTCTTCACTGCCAGCTTGGAGCCTAAATTATAGTTCAGTTTGTTTCTGTACTCTCTAGAAAGGCATCACAGGGCATTATACAGGTCGGGGTGTCACTGTCAGTGGATGATGCCTCATCTGGGGAAAAGGGAGCTGCAGGAGGTGGGAGGGATTGAAGGCAAACAGGACTTTTGGACTTACCTTCAGAAAACTTACCTGAGGGGTTACAAGTGGTGAACTGATGTGTAAAGACCTTGTGTAGCATCACAGCATTGCCAGATTAGTCCTAAGTATTTGAGAAGATGGCTGGAATAGCAATCTATTCCACAATTTTTTTTTTGTCTGTGGTTTATAATCTGGATATTCCCTTAAGTATCCCATCCCTTTGGAATCCAGCTAGGTTTTGCATGATTACCTGTTTCACTGAGTTCCATAACTTAATTCTCTTTTGTGTAAAAAAGTAATTCCTTTTCCTGCTTATAAATTTTCTGCCTTTTATATCACTGTCCCTGGCCTTTTTATCTTTGTGGGTTTGTGGTTTTTTTCAGAGAAAAAAAGTCCCAGTTTATCTGATTTACCACGCTCCATATAGCATATAGTTTAACTAGATTCTTCTTATTTGCATCCCTTGTAAGGCAAATAATCCAGTCTTTCCAACAACTTTCAGTATGACATTTTATCAAGGCCCTGGACCATTCCCACATCTCCTGTAAGCCTTCTCTGTTTCGAGCTTGAGGACCTGAAGCTGGATCCCAGAATGGACTGATGCACTGATTAAGGATGACATGACATTTTCAGCTTCACTCTCTTCTCCACTTTCACCCTGTCACCTTTGTAGCTTTGGCTGCACCTGGCACGGGGGACACAAAGCCTTTGCTTTGCAGGTAATGAGACTACACTGGTGATTTTTCACAGGGAGAAGCAGAGCACTGACCCAAAGTGGTGGCAGCCAGGTCTTCTTGAATATTCACTGTGCTAAGTGTCAGGCTGATTCAGATTTAAATTTGGGACAGCTTCTTTCTAAAAAGCATATCTGTAAATACCCACAGGTGCTCAAGCCCTTTTTCCAAACACAGACGGACATTTAGGTCGCTGTAACACATGTGAGGATTTTTTTTCTCACAAATTAAGCAGCTGCAGGTTTTACTGGCCAGTTTGCTCTGTGTTGTTGGGTGGTTGTTTCTGAGATGTTCAGCTCTTGCAGTGAAAGTAAAACCGTGCACCTTGGTGGTGGGACTCGACTGAAACATCTTTTGCTCCCTTTCAATTTGTGAATGGCCTGGTTCTCTGTACAACCCCCAGAATTTTTAGCAAGACTGTCTTATCAGGCTGTCCTGCTAGTTCTGACAGCCTCCATGAGTCAGAGCAACACCTCCCACAGGCTCTAACAGCACCTGTGGAAGTTACACACTGTCAGACTCAACACTGACTTGCCAGCCTCAATTTTACCTTTGCTGGCAGGCAAACCCTGACCTGACACCACGCTAAATTAAGGGAGTTGGTATTGTTTCAGTAAATCCTGTATTTCTCTGATGTGAGGGTGCTCCTGGTCCACACTCCCAGTTCATAGGGGAGAAGTCTGTGCTCCCAGAGCCTGTGTGGAACAGGAACGGAGGGAAGAAGATGCCTCGTGATTGCTCTCATCGTGCTGAAAGTGTCAGGGCTGATCTGATTAGCCTGCATGCAGGGAGATGAAAGAGCTAATCCAGCCCCTGGCAGTCAAAGGGTGCAGTTTAGGTAGTTGCCAAGTGCTGGTCTTAAAAACAATAGTCAGAGTCCCGAGGCAGTGGAAGACACTTGGCGTTGTGTCCCTGACTTCAGGGGGGTCAGAACTGAGCTCAGTGCTCAGTTTAGACATTTCAGCCAGCACAGTTCGAGGGGAGGATACTGATCTCTGTCAAGAACTTAAAAACGAACCCAGGTAGCACAGCATTAGGAAAGTTTGTCAGACTTTTCAGTGTCGATGCTGGATTTCAGACATATATTTGCTGAATCACTTTTTTGGATAAAACCCCTTAACAAGCAAGTCTGGTCTCCATCTGGTGCTGATCTTACTTAAAACACAGTGAGACTGGCAACTAATTAGTTCATGGACAGAAGAAGTATAAAAGTTGCATAAATCAGTTAATACTAGAAAGTACAAAACCTGTTGTGTCTTGAAAAAGCAAACTGTGAACCTTTCATCTCAGGACAGAAATTATTTGTAAGATGGAGAAATATCTGACACACAGAAATTTTAAGTAGTAATTGTTTGGGTTTTGCAGATTCCTTTCCTATTAATTCTTGTTCCAAATATAGTACCAGTCTTAAAGCTGGTGACACTTCATGTTCAAGGCAAAATTCTTACTCTTGAATGATGCAGTTTTATTTTTAAGGCTTTAATCTTGCATCAGTAATTTGAAATGCTTTCCAGTGATGCACTGAGTGAGGAACTGACATCCTTCTCCGTTGTTTTCAGTGCCAGATGGTATTTATATCCAATGGTAGACACTCATTTGCCATGAAGATGCAGTTCCAAGCAAGGCAGTGTGGAGATGTTAAATGATTTGATCAATGGAAAATGTGGTGATTATATATGTTATATTATATTATTCAGTTTACCTCCTTGGTCCCAACCTCTTCTTCTGAATCACTAATAGAAAATTATACTAATTTTTTTTTTTTTAAGAATCCATATTAAAAATCTTGTTTGAAATGATGGGATTGACACCCACCAGCAGTTGTAGAGCTTCAGGGAACAACCTCCTGTGAATGGAAAGCTGCCCTTTACAGGTGGTTTCCTGACTGTTCTGAGCAACTGCTTTCACAGGATCACTAAATTTTTAGGGTTGGAAGGGACCTCTGGAGATGATCGAGTCCAATCCCCCTGCCAAACCAGGGTCACCTGGAGCAGGTGACACAGGAATGTGCCCAGGTGGGTTTGGAATGTCCCCAGAGAGAGAGAGAGACCCCATTCCCTTCCTGGGCAGCTGTTCCAGTGCTCTGCCACCTTCAGTGACAAGAAGTTCTTCCTTATGCTGAGGTGGAAATTCTTGTGTATTATTTCATGGCCCCTGCTCCTCATCCTGTCCCTGGGCATCGTTGAAAAGAGGGCACCATCCTCTTGGCACCTTCCTCAGAGACACTGTATGTCTTTTCCTGACCTTTTATGCCTCTCAGGTGATAAGACAGAGCTGAGAAGTAAAATATTCTAAGAGTTCCACTCAATTTTTACAGCCCACTTAGAAGAGCTGCAGACCAAGACAAACATCACTCCAAGGGACTGCTGATGGTTAGACAGCAAAAACTTGTTCAACTCAGTAGTACCAAGGAGCCTGTGTGCTGAACAGAAAGCTCACAGCAGGACACTGCTGCATTAACAAGATTTTCTCTGCCTGCTCCAATTCCCTATAGCTTTTTTTTTTTTCTCCTAATTTTTTTTTTTTCCTTGGTAATCGTCTTTCAAACTGCAGCAGGGTTTGTTGTCCTGAGGTGCTGACTCCAGTGGAAGAGATTTTAGTGGAAGCTTGTGCTTTAGTTTGCAAAGGCTTCGTTTCAGGTCACTAATCACATCCTGCCAGGGCTGTCCTCGGGCCCTTGCCTTGGTCATCCTCCAGCTGGGGGGACTGTCTGAGAGGAAGGACACGGCTGCTGGGCTGAGCTCACGTTTCTGGATCAAGGCTGGGCTGAGGGAGGCTTCTGCCCTTTGGATTCGGGGAAGGCCTGACATTTGAGTGTGGCAGGGATGTACAAGCCTTGAGCCTTCCTTCCTTCCCTGCCATGCACATCTGCCCCCCTGCAGGCAGCCAGCTATGCTGGGGAGGGACAGGAGGAGAGGGCAGAGGATGTGACGGGTGACTGGAGCTGGTGTCAGAGAGACAAAGTGTCTCTGCTGGATTGGGATTTTCCACCAGCAAAAGACTCGTGGAGTGCCCTGAGTCACCATCAGAAATCCGTGTTGAAGGACTTGAGTTGAGGTGACAGGGTAGGAAGTGTGAAGAACAAAACATTCATGGGAATAAAACAACAGGCTCTATGTTTCCCAGTGTCACCTGTAGAGCCAGATTTGGCAGAGCAGGAAAGCAGGAGGCCAGTGCATCTACAAGCTTGTGGTAAAGGGCTGGTTGGCATCCTTTGGCAGGTTTTCTCATGAAAGCTGGAATAGCACAGTGGAGCACGACTGATCCTTCTGCTAAACTTGCTCCAACACCAAGCTGACTCCCATCTGCCATCTCAGCAAAAAGGCAGGTTGCTTTGGCTGGATGCACACTGAGGTCTTTGGAGAGCTCGTTGCTTCACCACCTGCATGAGAGGAATCTCGCTACTGAGTGGAATTCTCGTAGCTGAATTAGGATTTTAATCCCCTTTTTCCCACATAAATGCCCTTTTTTGGCAAGGTGCAAATATTCTGTGGACGGGGCTTCTTTGACTCCTTCCAATGAAGTTCATTTTTCAAAGTGTCAGGGCAAAAAAAGGAGAGAACGTGGCTTTCTGGCCTGAGACTGACCAGTTATTTTCTGGTAGGAATATTTTTTTTGAAGGATGATATGGTGTCCAAATGCTGATTTGAAGTACTCCCCCTCTAGCCTAGGGAATATTTGCTTGTTTATGTAAAAGAGTGAACCTTCTGTGATCTTGGCTCGTGACTGGTTAGAAATAGCCCTCAGGAAGGTGGAGATGAGAGCTCGGATGCAGATAAAGGAGGGAATTGCAGTTCTTGAGCAGGGGCTTCATCTGATCACCCTGATTTCTGGGATGTGGTAGAATTTAGGTCCATAACTAGTGGTGTTGTCTCTGGATTTAAGCAGAGGCCAGAGTTTAGGCACTGGGGAAACTGAGTCCATTAGGAGTGCAGGGTTCTCCATCAGCAGACTGAACTGGGATTTGGATGTTCTACATTTTGGATAGCAGTAGCTACATGTGCAATTAGGAAGGGTTTAAACATCATCTAATTCCCCTTGTGACCTGGCCTCCCCAGCACACACCAAGGAACTGTGGCTTGGCCTCAGGAAGCACTGAAGGTGAGTCTGGTGGGGCATCGGGGACCGTATCCCTGAGGTGATAACTGAGAAATGTGCAAGGACCAGCTCCCTTACAGATGTTGAGTTACATTTCCCTGCCTCACAAGAGCCCTTTATCACCTCACAGGATGAGTCCTGTGTAATTTTTCCAAAGGCTTGTGCAGTGTCAGCTCTCCGTGCCACGGTGGCTTGGACGTGTCTCCAGCATCATCACCAAGGCTGCAAGAACAGGGAGAGCTCAGAGCTGCTGAAGGCAGTTTGCTGAAGGCACTGCAGGATTCAGAGGAGTTCTGTGGTAAATCAGCAAACCCTGTTGTGTCTGTCTCTGTGTTTCAGGGCGACCTGCAGCCCTGGCAGTAGCGGTGTTCTCCAGATGGCTTTTCCACGGCATCGTCCTCCGTAGCACACCAGTGAGCCACGGGACTGAGACTGAGATTCCAGCGTGGGGAGGGTGTGAGTCATGAGATGGTGAGTGAAAGAAACAGCAGGATAAAAATAACAGAGCGCAGTATGATGCAGAATATTAATCTCTCACCCTGTGTTATCCTAGCTCGTATTACACACACTCCTGTGTTGTACCGGGGATGCTCTGCTGCTCAAAGCAGATCTCTCTCTGCTCCTCCGAGAGATTATGGCTCAGGATGCCAGATTGCAGGGGCTTCTAATATACTTGTGCCTTTGAGTTGGCTGAAAATTCTTAATCGAGAAGTTCCTGCAGTAGAAAATATGTGATCAAAGAGTATCGAAATGCTACATTCATGTTTTTTATATTTTATATGAAAACATCAAATTCTGTTAATTTAACATCAACTGAAAAAAAATTATTGATTCGAAATTTAATTTATATCTCATCTCTATTAAAGTCTCTTTCTTTTTCCAAAGTTCTATTTTTTTTCCTCTCCCCTTTCTTTTTCCAAATTTCTATTTTTCTTCCTCTCCCTCCTCCTTCAGGAGGAGAAAAGAAAGAATAAATGTATTAAAATACCATGAAAAACTGCCATAAAATTCGATTTTGATTCTAGCTAACATGGATCAGTAGGGAAAAAAAAAAAAAAAAAAAAGTAGGAAAAGTGGAATTGGTGACATCAAGAGAAAAGCCAAGTATTTTATTTTGAGATGTGGATCTCTGTTCTTCTACTCAAATCTGCCACTGAGGTTCATTCTGAGATCACTCACAACAAACTCAGGAGCCCTTCTAGGGAGCTCTGGTTGTCAGCTCAGCCAGTGTGAGGTACAGAACCCAGTCCCCTTGGCACCTCCTGTGATCACTGCAGCGAGGCAGGGATCTTCAGAGAGCTACTGGGAGCTTAGAAAGCCTATTACTTTGTTATTTTTCAACTCAGTCAGGAATCTGGGCATCATAAAGACGGCAGGAGCTTTTCCCTTAACTTCAAAGGGTGCCAGCTCTGGCACTGAGGCTTCACCACAGATTAACACATAGGGAGCTCTTTTGATGGAGACTGTGCCTTTTTTTATTTCAGAGTGGGGAGAAATGTTTATTTTATTTCACAAAGATTCAGTTCAAAATCTTTTTTTCCTTTTTTTTTTTTCATTAAGTCACCTTCAGGCTTTGTCAAGACCGTGGAAAACTTTGCAAGGTTGGGGCAGGTGCAAACAAAATGACAGGGCGAGCTGGGACCAGAAGTGAGGTGGCTGTGTGGGTCCCACTCTGCAGGACTCAGAATGTGAATGCCCAGTATTTGTAGGGCTCTGTCTCCCTTTCAGAGCTGCCTTAGGAAGTGAAGCATTTTCACATTTTGTTCTGAGAAAAAAGGTGCTGTTCCATTGTGATCAGTTTAAGGTGACTCGATTTAAGGCAGGTGTTTGGGTGTGCAGTGGGACTCAGAATACTCCTTGTCCCCTTTCAGACCCTGTTGAAACCAATTTCTTTGATCCCACTAAGTTGAAGCTACTTTGAAAAATCCCTTTTTTCCCTCCTTCTTTCTTTTTTCTATTTTGTCTTACAGAGGCTGCCTGGGAATAACTTTTCTGTTTTTAACTGCTGTTCTTAAGCAATCTTCTGTTATTTTTTACATTTATATTTCCATCTATTTAACTTATTCTTGTATACCGAGCCTTTCTATTTTCCAATACGTAAAGAAAGGAACACTCGGTTTTGAAGTTCTACAAAAATGGAAGTCATTGTAATCATGATTTGCTGTCCTTGGAACACGCTTTATTTACTATTCAATAGCCACTGTTTTTATTAGGACATTGTTTGAACGTAACTTTAAGCCCAGTAAGGTTCCAGGGCTAATCTCCTGGGAGAGGATATTTATGGTCCATATTTTCAGAGAGGGAGATTGGACGTAGAGGGAAAAAAAAAAAAAAAAGGCTTAAGTATTTAGGCCTCACTTCAGCTCTGAAGTGAGGGGGGGAAATCTGTGCCTTGCAAGGAGCCATTTGGCCAGCTGGGGTGGTGGGTGCCCTGTGCAGATGCCCAGCTGGAAGGGGGCAGTTGCATTTCCACGTGCTCATTCCAGGCACAAACGTGGGCCTTTGGGTTGTGAGTGTGTTACTGCAGGGGAACTGACCTATTTTTTTCTGGAGAGAAAAAAAAAAAAAAACTACCATAAAAAAATCTAATTTGCAAGGACTGTAGGAGTAGAAGCAATGCTTGTTTTTTGTTTTTTCTTTTCTCTAGGATATTTGGTTATGCAAACAAATTGATGAAGGAGAAATTTCCAGCAGGAAAAAAAAAAAAAACACTGATGGTCTTTGGTGTCATTCAAGTAATAGCAGTACTCTTGAAAAGGAAGGGAAATAAGGCTGCATCTTTCATAGGATCATAGAACTGTAGAATGCCCTGGGTTGGAAGGGAACCTTAAAGGTTATATAGTTCCAGCCCCCCTGCCCTGGGCAGGGATATATTCCACCACTTAGCTGTAATCCATAATTTTGCATCCAGTGTGGAGCTTAACGCTCTTTTCTCTTGATATTCACTCCAGCTTTCTGCATGACAGTCTGATTGCTTTCCTCCTGCAGATCCTGACCATTAGGAAGACACTGCTGCAGAGTCTGAAACCAAACCCATCTGTTCCTTGTTCTCAAGAAACCTCGGGTCAGAAGCTGCCGACAACTTTCCCTCTGGATAAATAACTGTGATGTTCCCACCAAGCACACGTTCTCAGTGAGTTGGGTTTCCTCACTGGGACTGTTGAAACGTTGTGTTTCAGCTCCACAAAAGGAGTGATAGGAGTTAAAATGCTCTGCATTCACTCCCAGGCACAAGACTTCATTATTTGAGATTCTGTTTTGGAAATAAATGGGTTCTTGTCGTAGGCTGGGCATCTTCTACCATGGTTCTTACATATCAGAATTTCTCATCATTCTGGAAGAAGAGTCAAGTGTTTGTTCTCTTTCTTTTCTTGGCATTCATCTTTGTTTATTTATTTTGTATTCTTGAGATGTGCTTCATCTCTGGAGTTTGTATTTCTACTTTTAGCGTTAAAATGCTGTACATACAAGTCTAGAATGCATCTGAAGATTAGTCTGATTTTTCATGTGACTTTGACTTGAACATTTTTCTGTTTCTGTTTATATTGCTATTTCAAATACGTGCATTACCTGTATTCTTTATGCCTTTTCCCCATCTATAACTCAATAAAATAATGTCCCCATTCTGCAGAACCTTATCACGTGTGCGTAACAGTGACAACAGTTTTTTGAATAATAATGACTGATAATTGTAAATGTGTTAATCTATATGTTTTTATCTATATTTCTCTCTATATAATCTATATCTATCTGTCACAGCCTGAAATTTTTCTGATGTGGGATTTGAGATGAGTGAAATATCACCAGGGAGTGGTAAGCTCAGCTCTGAAATAATTCTTCTTAAGGTATTTGGACTTGAAAAGTAGATTTTCCTGTTCCATAAAGGTTTATGTTCTTTGTTTCAGCTCTCACCATGGCTGAGTTTAGAGCAGGTACTACGTGAGTCAAGGGAGGGTTCAGTGAAATGAGCCAACCCATTTCCTCAGGCTGCACGTGTCTTTTGTGCCCCCACAGCTCAGGGATAAACAAATGACTGCAAGGAGTCCTTTGTTCATGGAATATGCAAATTTCTCAGGAGGTGCTGGAGTGACCTCTCAGAGCTCTTAGTCACTCTGTGATTCAAAAGGAATGAGCCTGGTGAGCACCAGAGGAGCAGGTCCAAGGGATGGAGGTGGTTCTGCTCCACCATTTGGAGTCAGAAGAACAGAGAGAAGGCTCTGAGAAGTTTGTGTGAGGACAGTACCTGTCCTGTGCCACTCTTTGAACTTAATGCTCTTTGACCTGGCTCTGCCTTCGTAAAGTCTTTAAGGCAGATTCTCAGCTGGCATGAAACTAGCCTAACTTCCTTGACATTAGTTCAGCTCTTCTGATTTTTACCCACTGAGAACCCGAGAGCTTAGCTGCATTTAAATGAAACTTGTTTATACGAAGCACAACTTTTTTAAAGGGATTTTTTTATTCCTTTAAATCCTCTCTGCTGAGGAAGAGTATCACAACCTGGGGAATCTGTGGACTGATGCAAGCCTTAGGCCCTTAACTGGAGGATCTTCATCCTTGTCATGTGGTTCTTTACAACTCCCTTGGTTTTCTGTGCTTGTCCTTTGCTGGACAGACTTAGTGGGGTGCTCATTTCTGTGCTGGAGGACAGTCCTGGCTGATGTGAACAGATGCACAGAGGGATGTGGGACCGAGGCTTTAATGAGGAGATTTTTGAGTTCTCTGGTCACACAGGCTTTGATCTCAGACTGAACTTCTCAAAATCCCGAGTGCTCCGAGCATTCATGGACATCAAAGTCCCTCAGAGCAAGGACATGAAACCACTCAGTGTCTCTCCTGCTTTGGGGAGACTCAGCTTTTTTTGTCATGTTTGGCAGGAGACGTTCACTGCCAGGAGAAACTTGAGGCCACTGTGCAATACTAGCTTTTTACTGCTGTAATATTGCTTTGGGTCTCAAAAGTTTAGTGAAGTCAGTGGGAAATTTTCTGTCACACTCAGGAACGTGTCCTTGCTGCAAGGAAGACTCCATCGAGTACAGTTATTTACAAAACAGTCGAAGAGGGGAAGACATTTCTTGTCCTTGTCCATTTAAGGACTGCTTGCCAAGCCTCTGTTCAGGAGTTAAAATCATATAAATTGCAAAGTTTAGATACAATGAAGTCTGAACCAATTCAGTCTGCTTCTCTGTGGGATATTTTCCACGGGGGAAGGGCAGTGGGACCTCCAGGGAGATGTCTGAGGGTTGTGAGAGAGGCCAGTGGTCATGATGACAGTCTGACTTACCTACACCAAGACTTGCCTTCATCACTCAGCCATTGACTGCAGCTATATTTTCTCATGTGCCCTAAAATGACAGCTTTTGACTGCTCTTACGTGTTGGAGGTTTAGTACTCACATACAGACATCTCCAGTCACAAACAAGATACAGTCCTGCAAACAAACAGCTGGGGCTGCCTTATAATGAGGCTTTCTATTTATAGACATCTTCTTTCATTTAGGTGAACTACTGCTGCTGCTTTGCCAAAGGCATGTTCATTAATTTCCTTCTAGCTCCTTCTTGCCGTTATTAGAGGACAGGAAGCAAGGTTTTTACCTCCTGGAGAAACTTGTTTGTTTTCACAAATTGCTTTTATTACGTGTGGCGAATGGCCTTTCTCTCTATTCCCTTTCTTCCTCAGTTCTTCTGAGCCCTCACTTCAGAAAGTCCCCTAAAATTGATTGAGTGGGGCCAGGAGGGTACATTCTGATTCTAACATTCCTTCTTAAGCACCTGCCACAGGATGAACAGATTTTGGGTTGCTCCAGTACAGAATCTCTTGTTCAAGGTAGGAAAAAAAAAAAAAAACAAAACAAAAAACACCAAAAACTGGTAAGGGGGTTCAGGGGCAAAGGATAGCAACAAAAATGACAACAAGGTGAAGAATTACAATCTTAGCTGTGTGGGCTGCTCCAGTAAGAGTTCTACATCTAGATGGATCAGTATTTCCACGGCAGGGTGGGTTTGAAAGCCTGCAAAGTTGTGTGCCAGGATCAAAGCACATAGATGGCTCAACTGGATTTGCTCATTCTTTGAGAACTGGGAGCTTCTGAGGAGGATTTCCACTTCGGGCTGGGATGGAAAAGCTAAACCAGCAAACATGCCCATGGTTTTAAAAAGCCTGAGTTTCAGACTGGGCTAATCAAATCACATTGATTCTGCATACCAGCTTGCAGTTTACAGTAAAAATTAAATTTGGGTGAAAATATCTTCAGGCTGAAAAGGGGAGTTTGCTTAGAAGTTGACTCTGTCCCTAAGTAGTTCCTAGCCCTGTGCTTGGGTTTTTAATCACAGGGGGAAAAAAATAAAAATAAAAATCCAAGGCAGGCAGGAAACATGACAGAAAAACCTGACAGTAGGAATGGTGAGAGACTGAAATGCAGGTGCAAAGACCTGTCTACAGGACACTTCACCACAGGATCCAGCTCCAGACCCCTGTGAGTGGATCTGCAGCACAGAACCCTTGCAGAGCCCGTGCCTGCAATGTGCCCACAGCTGAATGGGCTGCCAGCACTCCCCTGAAACACTGAGTTCATTCATCATTATTATTATTATCATTGCTGGGGTTTTGGGAGGCAAGATGAGCAAAATCAACATCAGTCCCCGACAGATGGGACTAGGGGAGGGCAGCTGCAGGCACACGCTGCGCTACATAAGGCACGTGGAATCCTCTGCCCCCAGAGCTCCGGCATTCCCGCTGCACAGGCAGCAGGAAAATACAATTATCTGAATTAACCGCCTGCAAATCCCTCTGCTTTGTGCTGCCCAGTCAGAAAAACGGGGGAACACCGGGTCCAGAGGTGCAGCTGGTCACATGGAAAAAGCACATTACTGCCTGCGTGAGATGAGCGAGGGCATTCCTGCCAGCCTCCCGCCTTCGCTTTTGTGTTCTTGGGATCCCATTTTGGTTTTGTTTTTACCTTTGAGGCTGGTAAACGAGATTACAGGCATGCAGGAAATAAAACACGGCGGAAACGTGCGTAAACAGGATTACTGGGCCAAAACAGCGCCTCTCAGCACATTAACTGCACTGGGGGATGTGCAGCTGGGGCAGGGCTCGAGGCATTTCTGCCTGGGTACAGCAGATGATGGCAAAGAAATACTAATGCTGTGCTCTGAGAGAGCTCTTACCCCTGCTTATCGAGTGCAAGCAAACTGAGGATGGGAAAGAAGCAGAAAGAATTTGATTTGTTTGGGGTGTTCTTACTATTTCTTTCCCCCCCATGGAAATCATGTTGGATTTCCACAACATTAAAGGGATTTCAGCTGTCATTTTTGTGTTTCTCATGCAGGTACCCACTTACATTTCCAAGTGGGCTGCAAGGACAGGGCATTAGGGGTTGCCTTAGGGTGAGAAATCTGGTAATGACCAAACACATCTTATTGGTGATAGGGAGGGGATACTTCTGGGTGGGTTCCTTGCTGTTGATCTAAAATGCTTAAGGTTGTTGGTACAGCCCCTGTCTGCCTTTAGTATGGTCTGAAGAGCTGTAAACTCTTACCCATTGAGAGCTCTACCCGAGGAAGGGGCCACGGGAGAATTAAATTAGATTGTTTGTTTAAAAAAAAAAACAAAAAACAAAAAAAAAAAAAAAACCCAAAACCTAAACAACCACATAACCACATCACGACAAACCCTGCACCTTTCTGCTGGCTGGCAGAATCTCTGCTCCCTCCCACGCAGCCCCAGCTGGAGAGCCTTTACTTACAGCAAAGCTGCTCTGCTCGTGTCAGTCCCTTTCCTCTCGCTGCCCCCTCTCCCTCCCTTCACAGGCAGCAGGAGCTGCCACCACAGCCCTCTTTTCTGGCTCTGGGGGGGTTCCCCACTCTTGTTCTTTGCAGCAGGCAAAGCAGGAGGACATTTGCTTGGAGATGGGTTGTGGTCAGGGTGATCTTCCTTGCTGCAGAGTCAAACAGGACCAGTTTCTGCAGAGAGCATCCTGCTTCATTTTCGGGGTGGAGTAAGGTCTTCCACCTTGAACCTGGCTCACCCACAAAGTGAAGGCAGAGGAGCTTTGTGTTCGTGTGCTTCTGAGTTTAAAGGTGCCTTTCAGACTCGAGTTGAACCTGGTGTTTTGAGTCAGGTTAAGTTAATGGGTTGTGGGAGCTTTTCCTGAGTGGGACTGGCCAAATTCTGGTCTACTTTGGGAGTGGAAGGATCAGTGCTGCTGCAGAGAGGTCATCTAGTGACAATGATCCCTTGTTCCCCCCTCTGTTAACCAGGGGAAGGAGGGAATAAGTACCTTGAGCAACCTGGTCTGGTGGAAGGTGTCCCTGCCTACAATGGGAGGGGTTGGAACGAGGTGATCTTTAAGGTCTCTTCCAACCCACACCATTCTGTGATTCTGTGATCATCCTGAACTGTGCTCAGTCCTGGCTGAGTCAAGGGCCCTTAGTTTCTATCCATAAAGAGCAAAGCTTAAAGCAGCTTTTGGGCAGAAAAGGGGGTTGAGGGCAGGAATTAATTTCCCTTTGCTGTCTCCGGGGTCTGCCCTCTCTGGGTGAGGTGGGGAAGTTAGGAGCAGATGTGTGCTCCAGCAGTTAATGAAGTGTGAGTGATTGCTTCCCCTCCTGCTTGGGAAGCACAGCAGAGTGCTTGCTTCTGTGCCACAGGCCATCCTCCAGTCTGAACGGGGATTCCAACAAGGAGAAGTGTTCCAGGAGTGAGAGGAATGAGCTGGGCAGCCTTTGGGAACCGAAGGGGTGGCAGCAGCTTCAGTGCTATTCCTGTGTCAGCTGGGATCTGTTTTATGAGTGGACCACAGCTCTCATTCCCCAACTGCACTACAGACCTCTGTGCAGGGTAACTGGTAATTTGGATTCATTTAAGCAGGGCAACTCACCTAAAGAAGAAATGCAAAGCACCATTTCGGGAAGCTGAGAGAATCACCGGGTATCTCTTATTTCAGTTCCTGTGGACTCACCAAAGTTTTCTTCACGTGGTTCTGCTACTCAGCTTTTTGTAGAGCTGGAGGTTATTTATTACGACTTGCTAGCATGGATTGCCAGGTCACTGTGCAGTAGGAGGGTTGTTGTAGCCAGTTTGAAAGAGCTTTGAGGTTTTAGTAGTGTGAGTAACAGAAAAAAGACCCATGTGACTTAGGGTGAGGGGGGCATATCATGGCTATTGAGCTCCACATAGGAGCTCCCTCAAGATTTACAGTCATCTGCAAGAGTTTGGAGCTGAGGTGTCTGTATAAGCACATTATTGGAGAGTCACAAGGCTGAGGGAAAAAAAAATTCCCAGGCAACAACCTGACTGGCTTTGCTTTTGTGCCCTTTGTGCTTCATTAGTGTGAGGGAAAAAAAGCTGCCTCGTCCCTGCCTGTATCTGTTATGCACAGATAGATGAAAGAGTAAAGATCTGAAATGTGGAGGGACATATTTTTCTCAGTAGTTTTTTTTTTTTTCCAGCCTGCTTTGCCAAACTGGCACTCCCAGGTCAGCCTCCTTTGGAAATCACCACCAATGAAGCCCATGCTGAAAACCTTCAAAGTGCAAATAACGAGTCCAAAAGCTCAGAGCTGTCCAAACTTTTCTTCACTTAAATTGGAGGTTTGTTAGGAAAGGTCTGACATCCTCAGAGAAAAAAGCTCTAATAGAAAATAATTTTTTTTTAAAGTTTATTTAAAGCATTTTAATATACCAGGATGCAGTTCTCAACCCATACACAGAGGCAGCTTTTATCACTCACCTTTGATCAGCTAACAGGTTTTCTGTGTGGAATATGAGCAAGAGCTGATGGGAAAAAGAAGGGGACAGGCAACAGTTAATGCTAGTCTTTAAAACCAGCAGTCCAGGTTAGTGCAGCTAAGTAAATGTGACAGCTAAAACTCTGACTTCCCTGACTCTGTCAATATGAATTGCTGGTAAACCAAAATCTGCCTTCCACTGAGATGAACACTTACCCTGTTACAGTGTCCTGGAGAACTCTGTGGTGAGCTCTGCCATGCTCTGGATTTGTGGTGGTACAAAGAAGAGGCAAAACTTCTCCTCACAGCTTTCTTTATTCCTGATATAAGGAGATTCTAGGAATAAAATCTAGCTGAGTATCTCCTGATGAAGCCTCCAAAAAAAAAAAAAAAAAAAAAAAAAAAGGAAGCTGAGGCCTCAAAGGGTCTTTACACTATGGTTGTTTAGTGGAGAAATTGATAATTTTTGTTATGGTTCTCATAGTTTCAGGACAGGCATATCATTTTCTAAAGGGATAAGCTGCTAACAGCCTTACAGAGAAGGTATGAAAGGCTTGGAGAAAGAAGGCTTATAGAATGTTGTAGAGGGGGAACAAAATAATAGGAAATGAGTTAAAAACCAACCAAACAAGCAAAAAACCACAAAAAGAAGTAACTGAAGCTCCAAAAATTGAGTGCAATGAACTGGGCTGTATCATATGTGTCTCCCATAGAGAGTACTCAAGTGCCCAACCTGTCCATTTTAAAAATAGGCAAACCATGTTTAATACTGCAGCTCCCAGATGATGTTGCAGCACCAGTGAGATCCTTTCTCTCAGCTTTTTTAACCCAAAAATAGTGTTGGCTTGTGTGGATGCCTGGAGAGCCAGCAAGCAGATGCTGAACCAGCCTCATCTTCTCCTGTTTGATACCCAAGGTGTAAACAGCTCTTATCAATTGTGGGTGTCAGTGTTGTGGAATCACAGAGCTCTTGGCTGGAAAGGTTCTCTGGAGCTCTGGGCTTCAGCTTCCAAGCAGGACTATTTCAAGCCCTGTGGGAGTTCCCAGTTTTCCATGGCCCTTGCTCTATTCCAATTTCCCCCCGTGCTGTCACAGTAATTACCTTTGTCAGATCCTCTGAAGCAGGCAGCATTGTGGGCTCTCTGCTTTGTGGCTCTGTTAGTCACAGAACAATGTGTGCAGGAGAAGGGGAAAGAGGGACAATTCGCACCAGCTGGTATTCCCTGGCCAAATGATTCCACAGCCACTGATCCCGGGGGTTCCAAAGGGCCGATGCTGACACGGTGTTATCGTCCTTTCATAGAGTGAATTGCTTCCATCAGCTTTTTCCTTCAGTGAAATGCCTGACTGAAGTGATATTAATATCTCTGAACTGCTGATTTTATCTGCTGATGAAATCTGAAGTGAAAAAGCCTTGGGATGTAGGGGAAATTTCCATCAACCTGTTGTCTCGAGTGGCCACGGCACTGAGTGCAGGTTTGGTGACATTGCCTGAAAGGAACTGGAAAAAGCATCTTCTCTCAAAGGCCAGGTTACCAGTGCAACCACTTTTTAAAAGAGTCTGGAAATAATGTAAAGACCTCAACTCCACTCCAGCATAAATTTCTGGTTGTGAGGCACAGTGTGTGTAATTTAAAACATGAAGACTTCTGACTTTCTCCTGATGTAGTTTGATCCCTAATAGTAGTTTATGGACTGTCACTTTTTCCATCCCTTTGGAAATGCCTAATTCTCAATTTATTTATTTATTTGTTTATTTACTTTCCCTTTGTGTTCTGTCCGAAATTTAGAACGGAAGTAAAAATATTAAATGAAAGGAACTGAAAATTCTGAAAGCTCAAACTGAATTGTTTTATAACCCAGCAATTTTTCTCCTAACTGAAACGGGACAAAGTGCCATCAATAGAATATATATGAAATTATGGTTACACCTGAATCATATTGTTTGTTATGAGCATCACAGAAACCAGAAAAGAAGGTGAAACAAAACTTTGGATGAAAGGTCTTCATTCACTTAAACCACGTTATCCAGCAGAACCCTGCTGTAATTTTTTCCCCCACTATTTCTGCTCAGAATTGCATGAGACATCTCCTATTTGCAAGGGAGTGAAAGGCTGAGAAAACGGCCATGTCAGGATAGAAACTGAGAGTAAATAAAGTCTGGATTTGTTCTGCTGGGGAAGATGATCTGGTCTGATGTGTGTGGTCAGCTTTCTGTGGCTCACATCCAGGATCCCCATCAGCCTTTTGTAGGCTTTCCTCTGTCCTTGTGCTCTCAAAGCACCTCCAGCAATTCACTGGAAGCCGTGGAAAAAGCAGGTCCTGCACTGAACACGCTGATCTGACCCTGTGATGGAAGAGTGATGTGGAAATGAAGAATAATCTGTGAAGGGAGTAGTCCCATATTTCTGATCCCCGTCCTGGGGAAAGCATCATTCCCTTCCAGATACACCCTAAATCAGAGTGAATAAACAGCCCGTATCTCAAAGTGTGTTTGTCAATGTGAGAGCACAAGGAAGAAAAGGAAAAAAAAGAAAACAGCTAAGACTTGTGGCAGAGTTAAGAATAATGAACAGGATTTAGAAAATACCAGCCCTGCTGAGGTAACAGCTCTGCTTTGCTTCACCCTGGTATAACAGCCCTTGGGTTTGTATCTCCATTGCCAGAAAGCTTAGTGGGGGTTAAGGTTTTTATCAGTGCTTGAAATTTTATTCTGATATCTCAGATACCACAGAACATAACTCAGGGAAATAATAAAATTTTCTTTCAGTAGCATTCATCCAGTTGGGACCTCACACTATTCTGAGCTCCAACAAGTCAGAAGAATTCCCTTGATCACAAAATAAGGCACAGAAATGCCTTCACTCTACATAAATTAAGATAAAATTGTCTGACTGCATCTCATTGCCTTATGCAGTTTAAGGTTAAAACAGTCTGAGGCCAGGACAGTGCTCTGACAGTGAACACTGTTTATGCAGGCCCTCCCATCTGCAAAACCTCCAGCTCTCCCAAAAACCCAAGCTTTGAGCTTTAGTGAACTTGGTAAGATTTTCTGCCCTCACCCTTCTTAATATCCTTCAGAATATTTATTTATTTTTCTATTGAGTGTAATCACTCATCCTTCTTAAAATGTAAGGAAAACATCGGCGTTTGTTGCCGTATTATCGTGTCCCATGAAGTCTCTGTGGATTGTTCTTTATTTACCCACTGTGTTTCATACTCAGATGCTTAAGAAAATAATCTTTACATCTCGTGGTTTCCTACTAATGTCTGGTGGTCAATGTGGCCCAACAAAAATTATGTGGGTTTTTTCATTCACATGGGATTAAATTTAGGTTGTTCTTCACCCTAACACTTATCTGACAGTGTGCAAATGCAAAATGAGTGTGACTTAGTCTAAGTGCAAATAAAGGCACAAAGTGAGGACCAGCAGAAGAACCTCTCCCTTCTCTTTATTGGTCACACTTACAGAAGTTTAAGCCCTGGTCTTTAGATAAGCTTGGTTCACGTCAGGTGAGAGAGAGAAGATTCCAGGCCAAGGAGGTTGAACCGATCACCACATGAAGAAAACCTGACCTGACAAACCCAAAATCTGCCCCCACATCAGCTGCAGGATCAGTGACCTCAGTGGCTCCTTCCCCTTTCTCTCCAGTGATTTGCTTCATGCACCATGAAATGTGCATTAGTTTGACAGCCAGCAGAAAGATGGAAAAACAAATATTGCAAACGTAAAGCTCTTGACTCACTGGGCTGATCTGGCCAAGTTTTGTCCTGTATATGTGGTCTTAAAACTCAAAAACTGTGACATTACTTCAAGAAGATACTGGGAAAGAAAAGAGAGGTGTGTTGTATGGGCCCTTCACTTAAGGGTTGGACTCAATGCTCCTTGTGTGTCCCTTCCAACTCGAGATATTTTGTGAAATGTGTGGTTTCTTTCCCTTCTTGTCCACTGTCCTCTGCAGTAGAAGCTTCTCTCCTGATCACATGCAGTCAATGCTGTTTGCTCCTTGTCTTGCTTGAAGATAGAGGCTTTTCCTAAAAGCAGCTGCCTGGCTAAGAACAGAACGTGGAGAGCTGAAATTCCGGGGATTAAATTGGATTTTCCCATGCAAGAGTATGCATGCAGTGAGATACATGCCAGTCTGTTTGCTCCTCCATAGAGTCCAGAGAATGCAGCTTCAAAAGCTCACAGATAGCTCACATACCAGGAGAAGTTACTTCTCAGTGATGAATCCATACTAAATTTATCTCAGTTCCAGAGCAGTGGTTTAGAGTGCTATAGTTTGCAGCAGTTTATGTTTTAAAAAAGAACCTTCTTTCCCTGCCTTCTGAGACTTGAGTTTCACTTGGGAAACTTCTCTCAACAGCTCTGCTTTTTTTTTTTTTTTTTTTTTCCCTTTTCTTCTCTTTCAAGCAAAATCATGAGCTGCTGAAAGGTCCCAATTTAAGTTCTGTGGGACAGCAGAGCCCTCCAAATGGTTCCCTGCAGAAATGACTCTTGGCAAAGCCAACACGCCTGCATTTTTATTTGGTTTTCCTCTGTGAGGGTGAAATTCCCACCACAAGCACAGCCAGGGGCTGGAAAGGGAAGATACTACAGAATCCTGGAAGACAAGCAGCCAAAATGTTAATAACCTGGAAGTGATGAGAGGGAATACAGAACCTAATGGGCACACCAGGCAGAGAGGTGGGGATGCAAACTGTGGGGGTACGATGAGAAAGGCAGACAAAAAGAGCATGAGGGGCATTGTCTTCTGCTCTGTGAAAGAGTCCATGTAGGCAGGAATGCCACCCAGAGGAAATCTGCACGGGTACAGAACACAAAAAAATAATTAGGAGGAGGCCTCATAGTCAAATGACATCATTATGGGAAATCTGTAATGACTGCTCTGCAGCATTTTCACTCCTCAGTGAAATGAAGTGTAAGATACATGGAGGATTTGTGATCATAAAGATTTCTCATCATTCCCAGAGTGTCAAGCTGAGAAGAGAACCTGCAATCAGACTGAGCATGCAATTGGGCTGATACCTCTCTGATATGCAGGTTGGGTTTTGTTTGGTTGTTTGTTTGCTTTTTTGTTTGGGTTTTTTTTGGGTGTGTATGGGGTTTTTTGTTGTTGTTGTTATTTTAAATATCTGTCAACTATATTTTGTAAAATGGGCACTCAGCTGAGTAGTGCCCCCAGGCAAGCATCAAAGAGCTGGGCTTGCTTGGCCTGGAGAGGAGAGGTGTGAGGAGAGTTTTGGTGTCAGGCAAAGAGGATGATGTGGTTTGAGGGCGTTTTGGAAGTGGGATGAACGCTGGAATAAACAGCAGCAAGGCCAGGAAAGGGGCACCGAGGTGATCCATGATGTAGGGGGAGAGGATGAGGGTTTGTTCAGAACAAAAAAGCTCTGGGGGATATTATTGCTTGTCTCCTGTTACCTGTTGGGTGGCTGCAGAGAACAGAGGACCACAGCCTACCTTCTCAGAAATCCACAGTCATAGGCTGAGGGGCAACAGAAACAGTTCACAGCAAAGAAAATTTCAACTAAATGTGAGAAAAGACTCATAATGAAACACATCTAACATTGGAGGTTGTGGAAATTTTCACAGTTCAGCTGGAGAAAGCCTTGAGCAAAATGATCTTATTTGCATGTTAGCCCTGTCTTGAGCAGAAGGTTGGACTATAATCTTCCAGAAGTCCTTTCCCACATGAATGTCCCTGAGATTTTTATGAAAAGAAGTCCAGGTTAGAAATCAGGTGTCCTTTTTTAATGGTGAGAATAGGAAGAACCTGAACTAGAATGTGTGGAAACAGTGTCTGAGCTGCCAGAGGTTTTCAAGAACAGGGTAAACTAACTCTGCCAAGAGTCTGGAGGGAATAGATCCCAATTCTGATCAGAAAAATGGTCTAGATGATATCCTGAAGTCCCTTTCAGCCCTCTTGCCTCTGACTCTCTGAGAAAGGTAATAAGGATGTATTTATCCAAGCCCTCACAGCTTTGGATCTCTCTTTGGCTTGTCCATTTGTCATAGCTCTAGGGAAGAAGGGAAACATTAGTTTCTGGACTGAAGCTGTGAATGCTGGGTAGTGACACCACACATTTCAATGGATCTTGGATTTATGGGTTCAATCCTAAATTTTTAGGCATCTTGCACCTTTAAATCCTCACCTGTGGAAAAGAATTTATGAGGGGACACTGTGAATGGGCGTTTTAAGGTGTTTCAAAAATCACCAGGAAAGATATGGAGAAAGTAAGAGGTTTAATATAAAAGCAACAGCATGACAAAGGTCGTTGGCAAGGCTCACTATTTTATTTACTAGATGGTTAAAGTAAAATTTCTGACCACGTGTGTGAGGTTGCCTGTCACAGCCAGAAAAGGGACAAGACTGCAATACCTGAACTGCTCCCCTGCCCCTCTGTGCTGCCCCCCGTGCCAGAGGAATAAAGCAAGATAACTGACTGATGATGCAACTTCTCTTGTCCATTTTTTGCAGGAAATAATGACCTGTTAGATTCCTGCCTGCTCGTGTTTAAACAAGAAATGCAGCCTCCAGATCTTAAGGGCTGCGATCTTCTGTGCAGAGGAAACCATCTTTAGTGATGAGGAGAAACAGATGGTCTCTCCTTTATGCACTAATCTTCCTGTATGTTTCAGAAAATTAAGGTTTGTGGAGCGGAATTGGGGGGGGGGGGGGAGTGAATTCTTCTCCTGGGAGAGGAGATTCAAAAAAAAACCACTTCAAGTAGATTCACTCAAAATTATTTGTCTTTTTATGGATCAGCAGCTTGCAGGCAGATCAGGTATTACTTTCCCAGAAAATTAACAGCTTGTTTTAACAATTCTTCATTATGTGACCTTTTTGTCTCCATCTCCTCCCAGTTTCAAATGGACTGTACTGTGACAAAGCAATGTTTTCTCTGGTGCAGGTTCTGCTGTGGTTCAGCACCACGGTGCTCTTCACTTAAGGATGAGAAGACAGATTATTATTCTGCTTCTTTTGTGCACTTTAGGTGAAAGACATTAGCACTGTGGGTAGGACACACTGAACCTTATGGCAGTGGATCTGAGAGGGGGGCTTTCTCAGTTATATATTTGTCCTCAGAATTCTTCTTTTTCTAACATGCCACCTAAACCTCCCCTGACACGACTTCAGACCATTCCCTCAGTCTCCTCTTCTCCAGCTTAAACAGGAAAACCAGAACAAATTTTCTGCTATATTTTGCTATCTAATTTTTTTTTTTTTTTTATTTCTGAGCACATTTCTGACTTCCCACTACGTGTGCAGGAATGATGAGAGTGCACGGGTTTCTGTGGTCCCAGGAATTTATGTTCCCTTACATGTTCACTGAACATGACCATATGAACTTCATGACAGCTATCATTATGACTTTAGAGAAACACTTTCCATTTTGTCCACCCTCCCAAGTGTCATACAGACAGGTGACAGGAGGAACTGGTCAGTTCAGCAGTGCTGTGATGCTGCATAAGAAGCTGATCATGTTTCTTCAATATTTTACGTGGTGAGGCACTGCAGGGCCTTCAAAGCAGGGTTATAACATTCAGATGCACAGACCATGACTCTTGAATTATTGTTGTGATGGCAAAGCTCAGTTTCAAGGGGCCTTTGCAATTAAGCTGGCCAAGACTTGCTTTTCTTAAATCCAGCGGTTGTGCTCCACTGTAGTCACCTTCATTGCTGATTCTAATGAAAAACATTTGCAATGATATGTGATATAGCCTGCTAACGTTCTGGAGAGGTGAAAGGTAGAGGCTGGTGTGGGGTTTCAGTTAAGTGATTTCATAAATTAACTTTAATGTGACCTGTGGTTCCTTTGTCGAACAAGAGGTTAGCAAATGAATTTGAATATGTATTACTTGAAAGCTGAAAGCTGATGTTAGCATCTGAATGGGACCTGGAAACCTGACAGGTTTGTATTGAGTGCCAGTCTTATTATTTCTGGTGAATAATTCATGCCCTGGAGGTGGCTATGGCAGAAAGATTGTATAAGCAGACCTGAGACAAAAGCAGACATTTACCTCGTCCCATTCACACCTTGAAGTGTGTACTCAGATAAAAACAGGCCCCAAAATCTAATTTTCCCAAGGGTTCAGTAATTCACAGTGTCTTGATGCAGCCTTCCACTCACAGTGGGGGAGCACACCCAAGGGGAAGACAGCAGGGGCAGGAGGAAAAATGCCAGTGTTTGAAATTCAGGGGAGCACAGTTTCCTACAGGGACAGCACTCCACTCTGCAGGGATTTTCTCACGTGCCAGGAGATTTCCTTCATGCACATGACGTTATCCCATCCTGGATAACAGAGAGGTGAGAACAGACACAGTTGGAATGTGGGAATGGCACCTTTAGTGTGGAAAGAAAAGGATTCTTTTCCTTCTCACTTTGAAATCTGTGGGGCTCAATGACCATTTTCAGGCCCATTCAGCTTTCCAGGATGATGTGGTCTGTTGTAAATAACCTCCTGCTTTCTGGATGCCATTTAGGGGAGAATTATTGAATGGTTTTCTAAATGAGATCAAGGAACTAAAATGCTGTTAAAACACAGAAATAATGGATTGTGTTGCTTGAAAGTGCCCAGTGAAACTGATGCCGTGACTGAGACCAGTTTTTTATTCAGAAATAAAATGTCGAATTAAACACGGCTCTATTGATACACCAAAAAAAAATGGTTCTTGGTATAATGCCAACATCAATAATTATAAAGGGGAGACAGCAGGCTAAAAGGCATGGCTGGCAGCAGTTTTAAAATATTTGTCCTTGGTGGGACCAGAGACTGATTTAGTTTAAATTTAGATTCCAAAGAAAACTAACATCTCAAAAGGCATATCATAAAACTTAGGGGTTTATTTGTTGCAAACTAGATCAAACAAGTTATGGTAGAACAGACTTTTATTGAGTTCAAAATACTGTAACAATGCTGCAAGTCAGATGAGTGAGATGATCCAGTTCACTGTAGGTGAGGAGGGGATTCTGATCCTCTGCTTCACTCCCCCTGCAGAGCTGCCCCAGCTCTGGGATCCCAGCACAGCAAGGACAGGGAGCTGTGGGAGAGAGTCCAGAGGAGACACCAAGATGATCAGAGGATGGAGCAGCTCTGCTGGGAGGAAAGGCTGGGAGAGTTGGGATTGTTCAGCTGGAGAAGAGAAGCTTTGGGGGGACCTCATTGTGGCCTTCCAGGACCTGAAGGGAGCCCACAAGGAAGATGGAGAGAGACTATTTCCAAGGGCCTGGAGTGACAGGACAAGGGGAATGGCTTCAAACTGACAGAGAGCAGGGTTAGATTGGATATCAGGGAGAAATCCTTCCCTGGGAGGGTGAGCAGGCCCTGGCACAGGTTGCCCAGAGAAGCTGTGGCTGCCCCATCCCTGGCAGTGTCCAAGGACAGGCTGGATGGGGCTCTGAGCAGCCTGGGACAGTGGAAGGTGTCCCTGCCCATGGCAGGGGGTTGGAACTGACTGATCTTTAAGGTCCCTTCCAACCCAGGCCAATAGTCTCTCTCCATCTTCCTTGTTCTCAAATCCCTGTTTGTCAGTGCCCATGAGCATGTGGTGTGTTCTGGACAGTTCCACAGGATGAAGAGGAGAAATTTAAATGGACAGGTTCTGTCTCAGCTGTGGCTCATCTCTTCATGATTTATCTCAAAAAGGAAGCAGGTCCTGTGTGTGGAGGGCAGACAAAAGGTCTCCAAGCAAATATCAGCTATTAAAATCTATTGAGTGGAAATCTGCCCGTGGTTGATCGAGTGGTCATGCACTTGGACAGTTAGGGCAGAACCTATTGCCAGTGGGTGATCTAAACATTTTCTGGCGTATCCTGAAAGGAATCAGTGTGACTGAGGTTTGTGAAAGAAAGAAAACCCAGACTTTTCAGTTCATTCAGCCTTCTCCAGCCAGCAGTGCACGAGCCAGTGACAGAGCAGAGCACAAACACTCTCGAGTGGCACCGATGGCAACTACCTGGGGCAACACAACCTCTCCACATAAGCAAAATAATGTTTATTGTGACCTCCTGCTGCTCCTGCTGCTGCAGCCTGTTGTTTGTAACACAGAGAACACACTGCAAAGGTAAGGAGCTCATCTCTGGGTCTGGGCAGAGAGAATAATGTCCCTGGACACGATGGAGGTAAATTCAGCCTTTGGGACCAAGTCCAACAGGACTGTGAGGTGCAGTGGATGATCTTCCCTAACCATTATATCCTAGTTCATACCCCTCCATGGAATAAAATAAATTGTCATTGTCCTTTCAGAGCTAGTGCAAGACTCTTCCATGCAGAATGGCTTCTCCAAAGAAATTTTGTCAGAGTTTTGCCAAAAATGGCTAGAAAAGAAGTTTCTACAACTGCTCTCAAGAAGACTCTTTCCAAGTGGGGATTCTTGGAGGAACTCATTGCCTGGTAACTCCCTTACAGAACAGTTCTCTTAAAACTGATGTACCTGTTTTGGTACATTTTGGTCTGCATCCTCATGCAGACTTGGCCTGTGGAATCCACTGGTGAACAATCTATTCCTTTTCCAGGATGTTCCCTGGGGTTTGAATACAAAGCATGGTGGTGGAGTTAAAAAAAAAATAATAAAATGTCAGATTTCCTTTTGTCTTTCCCCTGAGTCATAGAATCATAAAGTCAAAAAGATCATCTCCTTCCAAGCTCTAAATTCAAAGTGTGACTGTCTAAATTGTGAAAAAAAGGAATGCATAATAACTTTCCAGAGGTTAAATTTAAATTTGTGATATATTTTTAAAATAATGGTGTCTTTAATGAAAAAAAAAAAAAAGTCATAGGCTACTTGCTACAATAGCTGTGCAGTCCCAGTGGAGATGCCACATCTTGGATAAAGAGCTTCCTGTGCAGCCACCAGGTTCTGTGATCTTTTACCTTCCATGCTATGAAATTACTGTTTGAAATTACACAAATACATAAATTTTTTAAGGAAGTATTTCAGATAGCAGTTTGTTTGTGTTCTCTTCTGAGCCTGTGTGAAAACTTGTTTCCTTCTGCGCTAGCACTAGACCCGGAATTTCCCTTGAAAATGTCTGGATATCCATGGCCTCATGCCAGGTCACATCAAGTCATTCAGGTTTTCGAGACATAACATCAGCCTACACAACGTGACATGCTTGCTGCATCATGTCACAAATCTTCAGGGATATTATAGTTTTTTAATAAATGATTGTGGAAGTTACCATGGCTACAAACCCCTCTTTATTCTATTCAGATTTGAAACATTTTTTGTTAGTGTTTTTGTTTGGTTTTTTTTTAATAAATGTTGAGTAAACCACTCTTTCCTTCCCAGCAACAACACAAGTGTTTCAAATGTTCTTGTTGTCAAGTGTTGCCTATGAAGGCAATCCTGGAGTATTCCCATGGTCTTTTATTTTTTTTTTTTTACCTTTTAATCAGCTGTAATTTCTTTCCTCGAGATAAATGTGCTGCTTTTGAGAGGGCGAAAAGAAAAGCTAAGAGAAAGGGATGAAGAGAACAGAAACAATAGAATAATCTAGAAAGGGAAGGTGTTGAATGGAGCTGAAAGTATTACTAAGAGAATCCATTACAAGAGCTGGAAATTGCCAACCAGAACAGGATTGAGAAGGTCCAACCATAGAGGTGATAAATGAGAAACTTTCCCATGTTTTTTTTCCTAACACTGTGTATGTGCACATTGTCCCTGAGCCTGAATCCTCTTTCTGCACATTTCATCTCAAGCCAAATGGCACATGTTTTACCCTCAGGCCAGAGGAGTTACTGCTTGTGTCCTCTTTGCTCTCAGGAAACCTTCCCTGGTTTATTTCTGGGGTTTGAATAAAACATCATCCTGGTGGGAACTCCCATCCAGAAATACTGGGGCTTCTTCTGCATCTCCTTCTGTCACATCAGTCCTGTGTTCTGGATCCCTAGTTGTGAAAAAAGGAAAATAAGTAGCCCTGCCAGTGATTTTAAAAGCCCTGGCAATAGCACATGGAGGGGATTTTATTACTCTGCAGAGTGGTTCTTCTTATGAGTAAAATGCAAACAGAACCAAAAACTTCACGTTTCTCAGCAGGGACCTAATGCTTGAAGGGTCTGGGTTTTTAACACTGACCCTAATGATGACTGTACAGTTCTAATGAGAGCTATTTTGAAGGCACTGTGCTCATTACAAGGTGTTCCAAGTATGAGATCAGTGTTAGGGATTGGATACTGGCAGTCATTTGCCTCTAACCCCTTAGTTAGCCAAAAATGCAGAAAGGGGATAATTTGCTGGTGCAGACTCGGGGGTCCTGGATTCACAGGTTGAATTTTGACTGGGAACTAATCCTGGACCATTGTGAAAACTGTGCTCTGAGCTGGGCTGTGAATCCTCTGCTCCTCTACCCATGACCAGACAGCTTTGGCTTTTCCTGGAGAGCTGACAGTGGTGCTCCAGGGAGAGGCTGAGTCACATCTGTAAAGCTTTCCTGGCCTGTGGTGCCCTCAGTTGCCACCAAGGTGAGCGGGAGCATCTGCTGCTCCCCTTCCTCAGAGCAGCCCCACGTAAAGAAAGCTGCTTAAGCTGCTCTTTTGCTCAGCAGTGCCTTGGCCACTGATACCAGCAGGCAAAAAAACTGTCTGATGAGTGGCTGAGAGTGTCGGTCTCCTCTCAAACAACACTCTGTGGGAAACTTGGACAGAGCTCCTGAGAAATTTTGAGGCCAGTGGATGCTCCTCTGTCTGAGCAAACTGTCCCTTGGCCAGACAATCAGAGCTGATTACAGCCACTGCCCAGGAGCTGATGAGTGGTTTACAACTAACATGAGTATCTGCAGGGCAAATGCTCCCTCTGCAAACACGACTCTGAGCCAACCAAGGGAAAAGGTCAGGCTGAAGCTGCGTGTCCCAAAACCAGGATGCCACTAAGGTGGTTTTAAGGAAAACCTTTTAAAACAAGACTTAAAAACTAATTGTTTCCCACCAGGGTTTGAATTCCTCATCCCAGCTCCAAGCCTGGCCCTTGCAGCATTTGCTGCCTCTTCCATTTAAAAAGTTTCTTTTGCTGTGTGCATGTATTTTTAAGTTCCCAGTGTGAGGTCCCAGCCTAAAAAAAAATAATAAAAACTCAGATTTGCTAATACCTGCTCTTGGATATGTGAGGGGCTGACTCCACCAAAAAACAGTGGAGCAACATCTGTGCCTCTGATGCACTGATGCAGAGCACTTTGTGCAAACAAAAATAGAAGATGACAACAGCAGAATTATGCTGCTGAGCTCTTAGAAATCAAAACTCCTTCAGATGATTTAATGGTAGTGACAAAAGCTGTGTCAAATGATTTCCTTGTTTATCTGATGGCATCCAGATACGTCAGATGTGAGAGCTCCAGTGCTTATATATGATAATAAATATTCTTTGCCCCAGAGCTCTCGCTGTGCTCATGCAGAGGGAGAGATGAGCTGACAGGAGGACTGCACAGGAGCTGTGAACTGATTAAGATTAGTCTAATGAGCAGCAGCCGTGGCACACCAGCTGTCTGTCCTTTGTCTGCAAAGGATACAGCAGGGGCTAAGTCTTAAAGAGATAGATCAAGAAAGGTATTACCTTGCACGTTGTGATTGGAAGCTTTTCCCACACACGGAATGTGGGATAAAAAATGGAAAGGGTGAACATGAAGAAAACCTAAAAGACATTCAGTGAAGCCAAGGAATTGGTATCGGCTGTGAAACCCATTTGTTGCCTGAGTTTCTTCTTTTTTTGACCACAGTAAATAATTCTGGGTGTCACTTTCTTCAAATGTTAACACACACTTCAGCAAAATAATTTTACAGCCTCTGGTTTATTTGTGAACTGTTAAGTTTATTTGCTTTCCTCTTCCTCCTAAATTGCATGACATTTTTTGTCTTAATTACATGAGTGAGGGAGGTTAAATGGAACAGCAGAACATTCAGAACTGCTGAACATTCCGGAGCATCTTTTGTTGCACTGAATATTCTGAAGTGCCTGAGATTTCCATTAGTAAAGACCAAAGTGTCTGTATAACCAATAAAAAAAAATTTGTATTTTATTAATTCCTGGAGTCTGATTAAAATCCTTTTCAACCTCTTCTTTCATTTACTTAAAAATATATGTATGTTTTGCTCTCCAACTAGCGGGACTTGAAGTAACTATTTCTGCACAACTCTGTGCTAGAAACGCTCCACATTCAATCCCAAAGCAAAGCTAATCTAGGGTGAACCAGAGCCTTGGCCTGGCCAGGTCAGGGGTCAGCTGTCACACATCACGCTCAGGTCCAGCAGCCCCCTGCTCCTGCAGCAGCGTGACTGGTGTGACGCCAGAGCTCAGGTCTTGAGATCCTTCGTTGCTTTGGTAACTTCTTTTCGTGCCAAAACATGTGGGCTTCAGCCAGCAGGACAGTCTGTGTTCTGCCACTGGCAAGTTTCTCTGCAAGGAAAATAAAACTCTGCTGCCAGTTCATCGAATGGAGTAGATTTTTGCCTGTATTTCCAAGGTTTTTAGGGCCTCTGACCGGCTCTGACCTTTGGACGGCGCTTGTGGCACTTTGGATGGGGTGAATTTGCTTGTTTTCCTTTTTCTCAAATAAAGAGGTAGCTTGTGCTTCCCCCCATTTTTTCGTGGTGGAGGGACCATTCTCTGTGTCCTTTCCCTCTGGATTTCAGGGAGGTTAAAGGCCCATTGCAAGGTATCTGGAGCAGGAGGCTGTGAACTCCCCCTGCGGAGCTCGAGGAGCTGAGGAATCACTGCCAACGAGCTCAGAGAAGGGCTGGCAGGGCAGGAGCCACCCAGCTGCACCGCATCTCCCAATCCTATTCCCCCTGCATCGTGTTTCCTGCACTGTTGCTAACAAACACAGCTCCCAGAGGGGAGCTGTCAGCTCGCTCCTGCGGCACGGCTGTGGCTCCGCTGTCCTCGCGTGGAACCCCAAATGTTCTTCACCAAACAAATCCCTGCAGCCAGCTCCCCTGGTGGGGCAGGACCCCTTGCAAGGGTGCCCTAAAAGCAGTCCCAGTGTCATGGGAATGTCCCCTGGGGCAGGGGCGTGTTTTGAGATGCGTGGGTTTGCCTTCCTTTCTGGTTTGTTTTATTTCCTTCGCATCCCACTTTCAGCTTCTGTCTTTCTTTCGGGTTCTTGTCCTCTTGTTGGGGAAGTGGTTTGAATGGAGTGCTCTGCTGGCACCTGTGGCCAGTATTCTATGGGGTTTTAGAGTGTTTTGAGGAAAAGGAACGTATCTGGCTTCTATTCTTGAGAGGGGATATAATGTGGACTTGTGTGGGTTGCAGGGAAGTTTTTTGCTTTATCATCCGTGGAAGAAAGTGGGATTCTGTGTTTCATGGCAGAGAACTTAGTGGAAAAACATGCTCACTCACCTCCCCTGTTTGATCTATAAGCACATGGAGAGCAAGAAGAAAGGGAGTGAGGGTGGGGATTTCTGTGGTTGTGCAAATAAAAGCTTGTGTTAACTGTGCTTTTCTTGATGAAGTACAGGAACAACTAAACATGATTGCATTAAAAATTATTATAGTTCCCTTTTTTAATATTATTATTATCATCATTATCAGAGCTTCTCTCAAAGTCCTGTCACTCCAGGCCCTTGGAAATAGTCTCTCTCCATCTTCCCTGTGGGCTCCCTTCAGGTCCTGGAAGGCCACAATGAGGTCACCCCAAAGCTTCTCTTCTGCAGCTGAACAACCCCAACTCTCCCAGCCTTTCCTCCCAGCAGAGCTGCTCCATCCTCTGATCATCTTGGTGTCTCCTCTGGACTCTCTCCCACAGCTCCCTGTCATTACTGTGCTGGGGACCCCAGAGTTGGATGACTTTGCAGCCCCTCAGCGAGGTATCTTTGGAATTTGGGCAGCTTGTCCTTAAATCTTGCATTTAATGCAGCTGCCTGGTTTTGCACATGCCATTTAAGAACTGTTTGAGTCCAAAAAAAGTGGACAAATGGGTTTTAATGCTCTGCAGCAGAGGCTGTCATAGTCTCTGAAGAGCTTGTAGCTCTGTGGACTGTGAAAGCATTTGGGTACCAGACAACCATTTGGCTGTGGAAGTCCACAGAGGATCACAGGAGAAGGAATGTCTCTGTGCCTAATGGAATCAGGTAGGAAAGGGCCACGAGCAAACCTGTGTTCAAATCACCCTGCTTATCTCTGTAAGTGCAGGCATGACTTGTGCTCATCTCTGCCACCCCACCCGGCTCACCAAAACCGTGGGTTTGCTGGGAGGTGCCCTTCAAAATGTGCTGTACAACTTTCCTCTCCTTAAGAAGGGTCAGTGCTAGTCCTAAGCAGCTTGGCTGTGGTCCTGTTAATTAAGTAGCTGTCATTGATTTAAAGGATGAATCAGCAGGGACTTCATTTGCTGCTGGCTGAGAGCATCCAAGCAGTCAGTAAAGCTGCCAGAATGTGTTTATTCCTACATATCCCTGCACTGTCCCCTACACGTGACAGGGTCTTGTGTGGGGCTGAAACAAGTCTGGCTTCGCAGCAAACCATTTCTGACATACATACACGAGCTTATACTAATCCAACTTAAGGTTTATGCAGACCCAGTCATTCATAAGTCCATCAGTCACCCAGCCCCTCATGTGTGCTTTGAGCCCCTGCACCACACAGGGCCATCTGCTGCTTTAATGGAGGATTAATTTCTAGGAAACTCTAGGGCCTGGTATCAGAGCTGATGTGCTTACATCCATGTTTGGCCAATTTTTTTAGTGTTTTTATTCCAGGCAACAGTTGAGTCCCGATCAAGATAAATAACACACAGGCATATCTTGAGATCACTCCAGCGTGTGCAGTTTTTGGAGCAGTACGGTCAGATTTGCTCAGTCCTGTGACTTCAGGTGAAGGCTTTGCCTCTCTTTGTCCTGCTCCTGTAAATGTGTATGGAGGTGATCAGGCTTTGTGTCATTCTGAGGGAGAAAAACAAGCAAAAAGAGATTTAATGAACCACATCATCACATAATCAGAGAATGGTTTGGGTTGGAAGGGACCTTAAAAGGTCATCTTGTTCCAACCCCCTGCCATGGGCAGGGATACCTTCCTCTAGATCAGGGTGCTCAGAGCCCCATCCAACCTGGTCTTGGACACTTCCAGGGATGGGATATCCACAACTCTGGGCAACCTGTGCCAGGGCCTCACCTCCCTCCCAGGAAAGAATTTTTTCATAATATCCAATCTAAACCTACTCTCTGTCAGTTTGATCGTGATGTCAGAATGAAGCCAACATTACAGATAAATCTATTTATTTACTTTATCACTTTTTTTTTTTTTTTGGCAGTAAATTAGAATGTGGGCGCTGATAAACACAAAATGCTTGTAAAAGGACAATAAGGAAGCCACTGGCAGTGTAAGGGAGGGTCTGCAGCTTCATTAAGTGGTGTTGTAAACATTATGGGCAGTATCTGGTTTCCTCGAGCCTTTATGATTTTCCTTGAAGGAGGTGGGAGGTTTAGGGGGCAGACACACATTTCTGGAGGTTGCTGTTGTTTTTCTGTCAGCATTTTCTGTAGCAGCTTCTGCAGTGAAGGTTTCCTGAGTATCTAATATACAATTCTAATTTCCATTCATAAGCTGTCTAGACAAGGAGTGCTGAGTGCTTGGAGCTCTGACTGATCCCATGGATTCAAGCTGTACCTGAGCCCTCCACCTTCAGTTAAATTTAGCAGGATCCAGCATTAGCACACAAACCCAGACTGTGCTGGAATAGAGATGAGTGCTCACAAAGGTTTTTTTTTTCTTTTTTTTTTTGTTCCTAATACTCAAAATTAAACAGCTTCTTCAGATTTGGTGGGATGCATCTATTTTAACTGAGGGATTGAATGCTGTGCAAACCTCACTGAAGAGGTACTAAATCCAACAGCAGCAGCTCTCTTTCTCTTCCAGAAACAATCACCATCTTTTTTTTGGCCGCCCTCATTCATAGCTTGGCTGTGGAAGAGCTTTTAAGGAAGAGCTTGGGTACCCATTGGAGTAAATTTTAGCCTCTATGGTTCTGCTAAAAGCTAAAAAATGCCTGTTCTTCTCTTCCTCTGGATTTTTCTTTGCCTTTTGATCTTACTTCCCAGTCTTTCATAGGCTGGAAAAGACCTCCAAGATCTTTCACAGAATCATTTTCATTAAGACCTCCAAGATCATTGAGTCCAACCTTTCACTGAGTATTTGCATTTCAGCCAAATTCCTTCCTGTTATTCCATCATTTGATCTACAACAATCTCCAGCTTCTTACCAGTTTCCCCTATGTTTGTACTCTCTCCCCATCAATTCCCATCCTTGACAGCCTCTCTCCTGCTCCTGCCTCCTCCAGCTCCTAGTTTTCCCCAGGTGCTGAAAAAGTCTGTGATTGGTGTTTCTCTCTGCACAATTTCTGGGAAAAAATAAAAAAAAAAAAAGAAGGTGGCAGAAAAACCAAGAAAAAAAAAATAAAAAAATCCTCCAAACTGAGCTTGTGTTTGATTAAAAGGGCAGTTGGTCAGACCAGTCTGAGCCATCCCCTTTGTTTTAACCTATCGTAAGCAGATTTCTTTCTGTGCTAACAAGAAAACATTCTGCTGCAGTCTACATTAAGCCCAGAGTCACTGTCAAAATATCTGAAAAGTGGGTTAAACGTGATACAAACATCACTTGATTTTTTTTTTGTTAATGGGATGTTTTTGAAATAGGGTGATTAATGCTGCTTGAATTAAATTAAAAAGCAGAGAGAGGAACGAGGAGAAACCAAACTGACAGAGACCAAACTGGCTTCAAACTGACAGAGAATTGATTTTTAGGAAGAAATTCTTTACTGTGAGGGTGGCTGGGGCTCTGTCCCATCCCTGGGAGTGTCCAAGGCCAGGTTGGATGGGGCTCTGACAGCCTGGTCTGGTGGAAGGTGTCCCTGCCCATGGCAGGGGGTTGGAACGAGATGATCTTTCAGGTGCTTTCCAATCCAAACCAATCTGTGATTCTGTGACGATTCTATGGCTGAAAGCGACTCCCTGGCTACAGCAGCAGTGAAGTCCAAGCCCTTAATTTTCCTCACTGTTTGGAACATGTTCAAGTCTAGACCTTCTGGCTTTTGGGGTTTTCAGCCCCCCTCCTTGTCTTTTACATGAGACAGGCAGAAAGACGAGGCTAAACCGGGGGATCAAATTATGGGAGAAAGGTGGAGAGTAACTCCAGGCTGAAGCCTGGCACATGTCCCTTGGAGATGGAGACCTGCAGGGCCACCCAGCCGCATCATCCTTGGTTTGGGGGCTCCCTGTCTACCCAGATCCACCCACCACCATGCCCAGAGGATCAGGCTGGTGGGTGCAGCGTGTCTTCCCCTAACCGGGCTGAGAGCCAGCGGGTGTTTTTTTGGCCCGGTCCCTGCCGGTCCCGAGCTGGGAGCTGCTCTCTCGGGGATGTGGGGCATCCCCCGGCTGGGAGGCAGATGCCGGAGCGCGGGCTGTGCGGCTCGGGCAGGATTAGGAGCGGGTGACAGATGCACAAGGTGGCCTGAGGGCTCGGAGAGCGGCTGGCCAGGGGTAAATAGCAAGGCTTATACCCCGGGCTCGGGGGTCGGGCAGGGCTGGGGGGCGCGGGGAGGGAGGAGCGGGTTCAGACCCCGTAAATTGCGAGGGAGAAAGGCAGCAGATGGGTTTTTTGGGAAGGTGGAATATCCCCGATTTAGGGCTTTGGCTCGGGGAGAAAGAGCCGGTGTTACAGCAGAGTGGGGGGGAGTGGAGGTGGGATTCTGGTTTGGGCAAACGCGGTGGGATCGAGGTGGGGGATGAGAGGGAACAAATCCCAAGGCACGTAAGGATTGTGCACAAATGGGATCGCGGGTCCCGGTGCTGCTGGTGCCTTCCCTTGGGGGTGTTCCCGGGGTCCCGCAGGCGGCTGTGTCCGTGTCCGTGTCCGTGTCCGTGTCCGTGTCCGTGTCCGTGTCCGTGTCCGTGTCCATCCCACGCCCGACACATCCCGGCACTGGGATGGGGCATCCCGAGGGACACGGACCGGAGCGGGGCCAGAACTGCGGGGAACCGGCGCCATCTCCCGGCGTCGGGAGACAGGGAGGGATGGAGGAAAGGGAAAGGGGAAAAGGAAAGGGAAAGGGGAAGAGGAAAGGGAAGGGAGGCGGAGTGAGTGCGGCCCCACTGGCTCTGCGGGGCGGCTCCCCCTGCCCTTTGCCGCCCTGCTCTGAGCATCACCGAGGTGTGACATCCCACCCTGCGGGCAAAGGGAGCTCCGAGATGGTCAAAAGGAGTGAGGGAAGTCAGGGGGTCCCCAAAAAGCTCACAAAGTTTCATCTGTAAATCTTTAATAAGATTTTAACTAAAAAAAAAAAAAAAAAAAAAAAAAAAGCGCTGAAATTCTTGAGTGACCACATTTTTTAAGCAGATCACATCACACAGAAGTAAATTGAGCTCCTAAGTCCTGCAAGCTCTTCACGTGGAACCTGACATAGCGTGGAGTGATTTTTCTTCCTCCCCTTCCATTCCTCCCCAAAAGGGAGGTGGCTCCTGGGACACCAGGGCAGGAGACAGACGAGTGTGGGAAACCTCAATGATTTCACACCAAGGTGATTCTACGACTAAATGCAATATAGAAAAATCATCTTTGGAGACTTTCTACTTGGTGGGACCTCTAAAAAAGCAGCTTTCAAAGTGAAATTCCAAGCAGGGGAAAAACCCCAAACACCTCAGTTGAGTGGGATGCAATACGGACAACAATGTTTTCCTATTTTTTGACAAATAAATATGTAATTGTTTACTTCTTTCTGATTCTCACTGTGTACTAAAACATTTCACCTGCAGCTGTCATGGGAATTCATAAATATAAGCACTTGATATTTCTTCCACGTTTGGTCTGGCAGCTTCACACTTTGGAGAACATTTGCTGATCTCTGTCTTTATTTCTGAAAAATGCTGATTAAAAAACTCCAAATGTTTGCGGAAAAGTTTCTGAAAAAAAACCTGAGACTCAACTAAATTACAAGGTAAAAGTTTCAAGATGGTCTTTACTATGACTTAACAGTTTTGAGGATGTTTTGGTGATTTTTCCCCTCCCTGCTTAAAATCACTTTGCACAACATTCTTTTAAAGTTTAAACTGTAATTTACTTTTTTTTTTTTTTAAATCTTCATATTGAAATTGAATACTTCATTTGCTGAAAATATTTCTTTTTTTCCCCCCTGCAAAAGATCACCCTTCCTGAGATCTTTGGAGTTTTAATCCTAATTCAGGAAAGAAAACAGTAAAAATCAGCACATGCAAATTCTTAGTTCAATAGCAAACCATTTCCCACCTGGAGCCACGGGCACTTGGGTCTATTGGCCTGGATTTTTGCCTTAGAGCTGAAAGATTCTGGATCAAGCCATGATTTTGGCACATTTAGAGGACAAATATGATTTGGGTTTCTCTGGTCCCAGGACACTGTCCTCCCAAAAGGGAGGTGACTGGTTTTTCCTTGTTCCTTGTTCAGCCTGAGTCAGACTTGCACAGGTCTGTAAGACAGGATGAAATGACATCATAAATTAATTTTTACTGACATGTCTCATGAAAGGAACAGGAGGTGAAGGGATCAGGAAGCACCTTGTCCTGTGCAGGCAGAGGAGGAGGATCCACTGCAGGTATATTTGCTTTATTTTCACAGCAGAAGTTCCATGTTCATTCATGGTTACACGTTCTAAGGACATTCTAATGCCCATATTCTTCACTGCTCTTTGAGATTAAGGATGGAAAGGGGATGCAGCTCATTCAGCCTGTTTTTGTTTCTTGGGTGTTGGTGTCAAAACCTTTGGATTCTCTTTTCATTTGGGAAAGGAGAGCAGGGATGTGAACAAAAAGCAGGACCGTATTTCCTAAGTGCACCGACAGCTCTTGGCACCTCATCCTTCAGATCACGTTACAAATGAGATTCAGCAAGTTTTTCAGCCTCTCCTGCCTCTCACAATCCCTTTGAGTTTGATACCCCTTTTATTAGAGACGTGTTTCTTTTGCAGCCCCTCTCCTCAAAGTGCCTGTGTGTTCCCCACCTTCCTTCTCCATTTATTCAGGGTGCTCCTGGGGCACTCTGACTTTTGTCTTCATTAGCCACAAGTTATCTGCTATCTTGGTGAGTCTCTAAAGGCTCCTGGGAAGGAGATGAAATATAAAATTACCCAGCTCTGTCTTCAGATCATCACGATAGAGTCCTCAAATCCCAGTGCACAATATCAGGATGCTCGGCTTTGTGCAGATGAGTGTCACTATCTGAAGAGGAACAAAGATTCCAGCTTGGGCAGTCCTGAGTGCAAGCTCTCATCAGGTGTAAATTTGTATTGGGCATTTAGTCAAACTAAAATCCTGGTAGCTTGCCAGAGGATGTGGCTTGAGGCGATCTGCCTTCAAAGCACTCTGGGGAGACATAAATTTAAAAGACTCCTTGAGGAAAGATTAGCTTGAGAAAACTTACTGGAAATTAAACATTCTTTTAACTGAAAGGTTCTGTGCAAATGTAAAACCCAGTCAGAGCACTGAAGAACATCCAGCTGGATTGTGTTTCTTCAGATAAACAGTTTATTTGTGACACACTGGGTAAGGTAAGGAGATGTGGTAACACAGCATTGTCCAGGGGCAAGGATTGCCTCTTACAGATCTGTTTGTCTTCCACTTTTGCCATTTTCTTGATCTGGCCTTGCTGCTGTTGACCTTCCCACAAATAATGTTGACTTGATTGCTATGAAATAGTATTCCCCTCTCCACAGACATGTTTCCCAGTGGGGAAGACCCAGTGTGCCTGCATTTTTTTCCCCCCTACAACCTGAAATGAAAGCACGGCTCGAAGAAGGGCCTTGTGGTTTCTTTTCAAAAGCTATTTAGCTGATCCTGGCAGCAGGCTCATCCTGCAGATGAAGCAGGCCCTTACAGTGCTTTCCCATCTGTTCACCTGCTTGTGCACATGCTTTTGCTTTTGAACCAGGGATCACCTCTCTCTTCTGTCTGGGTGCCTCTGAGCACAGTGGGTGCTGGTGAGTGGTGATAATTCTGCAGTTCTGCAATAATCCAAAAAGCCCTTATTCAAAAATAAGTGGTGCCTCTCCCAGACACAGGAATATTTCAGTGTCCTTGAGATTCCCCTCTGGTTTTGCCTCTGCTTTAGCTAACATTTATTTTTATTTATGATTTTTTTTTTCTTTTTTTTCTTTTTTTTTTTTTTTTTTGCAGCTGCCAGCAGAAGCCTGTGCAGCCTTGAGACTTGAGAGTCAGATGTTTGTGTTATGAGTCCTATTTTTGCTCTTAGCACTGGCAGGGCACCCACAGGCGGTCTGAGATGGCTCTGGTTCATATTGTCCCTTGTTGTCGTGTCTGTGTGTTAGAAAGAATATCTCTTCCCCTTGACTAGCTTTCCTGTTTATGGGTTTGTTTTTTTTCATGTTTTCAAATGACTTCTCTTTTTTCTGGACTTCAGCCACTCAGTAATAATTAAGAGTGCAAATGGCAATTACAGTCAATCTTCTCTTACGCTCCCTTGGTTCATTAATGGTGACTTTTGCTGGCCATGTCCTTTTGAGGTGACACCGAATCTTCAGCACTCACTGCCTGGCTCTTTGGAGTGTTTGCCTTCCATATATTGGATTGCTTTTATTGTTATTAAAATTAGAACAATAATTTCCCACAGGAAGCTGACCAGATGCCCTCATTTAACCAGAACAGATCCCTTTTTAAGTGTGTAATATCCAGCTGTCCTAGAACTTTTCAGAGCAGACTCATTAATCCCCATTTTCTTGGTGCTGAGATCCCTGAGACCTGTCAAGAATTGCTTACCAATAATTGCATCTCTGATCCTTTCATCAGCAGTAAAATATGATTCAAAACTCTAGGAAATACTGGTTAGTGCTCAGAACTTCTTTAATAAGAGAAGGAACTGTCACTCTATTTGCAAGGGAATACTGAAGTCCCATCCCTGGGATGTGAAATGTTTTTAAAAGAGTTCATTAAGAAAGTATTTTGGGGTTATCTTTGATTTAGCTTGTGTGCTGTTTTCTCAGGCTGGAGGAATGTGGTCTGACAGAGTGTGTATGAGAGAAAAAAATACACATTTTTACATGTTGGAGTGCTGGAAGGCTGGGCTGACTTTAGCTTGGCAGTGCAAGAAAGGAAGTTTTCCTTAAGAATGATGGCCACTGTTGAAAATGAGGCTGATCCACAGACTCTAACATGGAAACTAAATTCTTGTCTCTGCTAACAGTACAAACAGCACAATTCAGTTGGAAGAATGATTGAAGATGTTTTTATTCCTTGGTGCATTGAGTGATAATTTTTATATTTATATATATAAGTATTTTTTTAAAAAATATCTGCATTATCTCTTTTGGAATAAACACCTTTTTGCACTTTTGGTGCTGTTTTAATTGAAACATTGTATTTAATTCATAGAAAGTCTTGGTGCACATAAGAGGTCGGTCTGAAAAGAGGAAGAATAAGGTAAATAATCATGGGTAGCTCCCAGTGTGGTCACTCCCCATCCCACAGAAATCTGCCACTCTGCTCAGATAGTTATTGTCCACTACAATTATGACAAATCTTTAAATCCTTTCAGTGGTTATTTGGATGCTCTGGGGGCTCATGTCCCACAGGGTGCCTCATTTCCATTTGGCAAGATAGCCAAATATGGATTAGATTTAAAGTCTTGGGTGACTTCCCACAGCAGCACCTTATTTACACATATTTGCTTGAATGGAAAAGTGTGTTCCTTTTTATATAAATATTTTTGTATATAAATATGTAATTTTTATAGAGTTTGTTGTCTGTAGTACACAAGAAATTCCTCGAACAGCTAAAGAAGAGAAAACAGGCCCTAGTTTGTTGGGAATTCTACTGACCCGGTGCTTTCCATCCAACCCAAGTGCAGCAGAAATCCAAGGAGATCCCTGTCAGTGATCCCTGTCAGCAATCTGAGCGAGACAGCAAATTTTTTGGACGTTGTGGTTTGCAAAGCACGTTACAACTGCAGTGCATGGTTAAGGTGGAGGTTGGACTCGATGATTTTGGAGGACTTTTCCAGCCTTAATGACTCCATGACCCAGAAAGATGGCCAGGGTTGCAGGGGAGGGCTCTGACAAGGGAGGGCTGAAGCTTTTTTCCATCAGAGGAGGGAAAGAAATGTCCCAGAAAACCACTCCAAACAAAGTATTTAGTGTGTGCTGGGGAAAATGGGAGTGAGCTGAACAAAACATAGAAAGGCCCTTTGATGGTCAAAGAGCAGCAGAGGAGAGGGAGGAGTGTTGTCCTGTGGATGAGGAGTCAGTCAGGGTGTATTTTAGGCAGCCAGCAATAGATCCTTTCATACCTAAAAATAAAGATCTGTGGATCTCCTTCTGAACAAATGGAAGCAAACGAGATTATTTTCACTGACCTTTGAATTGAAGGCCATAAATAGATGTTTATTCTCTTTTTTTCCCCCTTCTGATGGAGAGGAAGGGGACATTTAGGGTTTCATAGCCCTTTGAGCTAAGCTGTTGACTTTGCTGATAGTTATGCACAGATCCCTCTCCACTCCCAGCCTTAGGAAAAAGAGCACTGGATCTGGAGGTGAGACGAGCTGAGAGTGGGGGAATTGTAGAAATGGCAGCCTCCAATACGCCTAAGCACAAGGAAAAGAAAAGGAAAATATTTGTATACAGAAAACAGCACTGGAGTCGTTGTTGGGAGTGAGAGAATTGAGAGGAGCTGTTTTGAATTCTCAGCTTGTTCTTCTTTCAGGTGTTTCTTTGAAATTTTAGGGTGGATATTTTCTGTCCCACAGCAGGTTGCTTCCGTTTGGAAGAAGCTGGATTTATGAAGTGGCATTTTTTTATCAGTGCCCATCATTTTAGGAGAAACGCTCTGTGCTGTGAAGCTTATTATTCCATTGCATTCACCAGTCATGCAAGAATTTGCTGTTATGAGGGAATGGAGATTCAGGCCTTGGGGAGGGGATTCCAGCACTGTTAAGATGGATTAAGGAGATCTAGCCTGGCATATTGATTTTCTTTTTCCCTTGTCTTATCAGATCCCACACCACCTGCTCAGAAAGCCTCGCTTGCTGTTGAGCTGCCTGCATGTCCAGAAACTTGTTTGGCCTGACATTTAGAGGGAGTTTGAATCACTTTTCCTTTCAAATGCAATAAAAGAGGGCTGGGAAACATTCAGTGGTCTTGGTGCTGAGTGGACCCACTTTCCTGGGCTCTGTTAATTTTAGTTTAACTGTCCTGTGAGGGCTGCCCAGTGAAAACATTCAGGAAAGGAGCAAAACACCAGCTCTTCTTGCAGCACAGCAGGGAGAGAAACCTGTAAGGTCCAACCTTCATCATCAGTTTGTGACATCACCTAAACCAGGCAGCCTTTGGTTCTGTCTGACAAGGCAGCACTTCAGAAGGGCATCAAAACGAGAGCAGAGCTCTTTCTGACCGTGGTAGGTGCTGTGGGAGGGCACCACTTCGTGATTGAATTGGTGGGTGAGAATCGTGGAATTTTAATGTAACAGCAGCTTATGGAACAGGCACGGGGCTGAGGATGTTTGCAGCAGGGCTGAGGATGTTTGCAGCAGGGCTGAGGATGTTTGCAGCAGGGCTGAGGATGTTTGCAGCAGGGCTGAGGATGTTTGCAGCAGGGCTGAGGATGTTTGCAGCAGGGCTGGGGATGTTTGCAGCAGGGCTGAGGATGTTTGCAGCAGGGCTGAGGATGTTTGCAGCAGGGCTGGGGATGTTTGCAGCACTCGGATGCTCCGTGTGACACCGGGCTGAGCCTTCTGAACTCCAGCCAGCCCTGCTGGTCACGCTCCTGACACGCCTCCTTGCTGATTCCACGGAGATTTCCCTGCATTTTTGCGTAGAATGCCTCCTCTCAGATGGTGTTTCACATTCTCATGACTTCAGCCTGTCTGCTCTGAAATACCAGCATGCCTGCTGGTCACTCCTATCTGCTCCAGTGGCTCAGTAATGCTGCTCTCTTGGCTGATGTGGGATTTCCCAGGGTTTCCCAGGGATACGGTGTCAGCAGAGCTGTCCTGGATCTGTGTCCTGAAAGTCAAAGATTTCCTCATCACTTGTCAAGCCACACTTGCCTTTTCTCCTCCTCCTGCCCCAGACTTTCTCTCTCTTTTTTGTGATGATATTAGGGCTTTGAGTCTTTGTTGGGACTCCCTGAAAGCTGAAGTAAAAGTGCTTGAAGGAAGGAAGAAAGGAAGGAAGGAAAGGATGTAATAATTTTTGGGATGGGAGAGATGGTTCTCTTCTTTCAGCCAGAGACAGGTTTTTCAGAGCTTTCAGAGTAAATTAAACATGTCCTTCAAAATATATGATTGTATTGAATATAGTGGTGTTTTTCTGCTGAAGAGACAGGAGAAAACAGTTTGCAACAGTTCTTGCTCTGACTCAACTTCACAGCCCTCAGGAAGTTCCAACAGTGGAAGGAAGGCAATTTTTCCACCGAAAGGAAAAGGAAAAACCTCCTCTCCTCACCTGCCAGATGCGTCTGTTGTGTCTGATGTGCATTTTCATGTCCCTTTGGATTCCTCTGGATGGACAAATCGAGGGAACCAGAGGGATTTGTGACTTAACACCCTGCAAGGAGACATCAACGGGGGAAGAAAAGCAAAGATTGCACAAGTTTGGTCTCCACCACCAAACCAAAGAGGACACACACTCTGTCTCATGCCACAAAAAGGTGATAGTGAGAGGTGTAAGCTGCTACCATAAAAAGAACAGTTTAGGGTCTATGTACATTCTGTGACATTTGGAATGTTCTCTTTCCATATGTAAGTGATGCAAGTGGCATTTTAGCTCGTATATTCAGGCTGCAATGTGTCAAATATAACATGAAATTCCAAAAGTTTGATGCTGAGACGATGATGAACGGGTGGCAAAATTGCAGGAACTCACAGATCTGTCTGCTGAGATCCCATTTACTCAGTGCACACACCATGTCCTTCATTATAGCCATTTTTATATTAATATTCTTTTTTTCTTTGTTTCTTTTTTTTTCCCTTCAGGCTGTGATACTGGTTATTGACCTTCAGCAACTGTACAGGCTGATAAAAAAGGACAAGTAAAGTGCAGCTACAAATGATTATTCACTACCTTCTGTGTCCATTGTTAATTTTGCAAAAGATTTTAATCTGTAACATGACAGACATTGTTTTTTTGAGATACCATTGAAAGCAAAGTGTTTTAGTGCATAGTGCAGCTTTAAATTCTTATTGAAATACTTGTTTGTACTAAAGGCCATTTTGTCCCCTGAAGGCCACAGCCTTTACCACTTGAGGCAGAGACTTTGTCCTCTTTAACCAGCTACTTCCTTTTTCTCATTCCTTTTACTCATTTGAGCTGGAACTTTTATTTCACAGTCCATGGAAGAACCAAATCCTACCATTGGAGTTACACGTTTTCTGCTGATCTCCCATAACACCTTCATTTCTGAGTGTTTTGGGTTTTTTTTATTAAAATAAATAATTTCACTTGAAACAAGGAATAGAAACAATATGATGCTTCAGATAAACATTGCTGGGATCAGTGAAGCAATATAAAAGAAACCAGTCTATAAAACCTGTGTTTTACTTTGTTTTGTTTTGGTTTGTTTTGTTTTTACTACAACAATTTCTCAATTGTGATCTCATGACAATAATCCCATTCCTGCTGTGATAAGACAGGACACCCATCTTCCTCACGGTGTCTTCTTCCATTCTTCTGATCATTTTGGATAAAAATGGGCAGTAAATTGGAGAGAAAGGGGAGGACTGATGCCAGCTATTATGCTGTGACTGTGTTAGCTTCACTGCCTTAGGAATTCATGCCTGAAGATTATTCCAGCCCACCCTGAACACACAGATAACTCCTTGCAGAAGTGTACAAGTTCAATCTGTCCTACTGGTGTTAGAAAGTCAGAACTGATTGTCATCTCAGTAAACTCTTAGCTTAGCATTTTAAAAGTGATTTAGGTGCTTTGTTGTCCAAAATCCTGATTAAATATTTTGATCATTCATAGCCTTAATTTCCCTAAAACATTTGTGGGATTTAGAAAGCTTAGACTGTGAAAGTTCTGTGGTGATCATGATTAGGTATCTTAGCATCTTTAACAAATTGGGACCACATCTCTCTTTAGAAAATAGGAAATAGAAAAAAGGGCCCTTCCCCTCATCAGGAGCACACCTTCTGTAAGAAGAGGCATAAACCAGCCTCTGAATGCTTTCCCAAAATTTCTCTGGCAGTGGAAAATGAATCAGGCTTAAAGACTATGCAGCAACAAATGTGATACTCTGAGACAAGTCAGTCCATACCTGCAGTGTGCCATGTTTGTTCTAATTCACTATAGAACTTAAATCCTTCTGGGCATGAATATTATCCAAATAAATATTGATGGTGTGCTTAGTCTTGTTTCCTGGTGTTGTTCTGCTTACTCATATCTCAGTAATCCCTTGCCTTTCTCTTCCTTATCTCCCTCCTCTGCTAAGGCACGTTTTCCGCTTCCCAAAATTTGAGTACATTTGAGCCTAAATATGTCTGTGCAGTCAGCCCATCTGGGTACCCTGGTGTGCAACATCATCCAAACAGCTTTCCCAACGTCTCTGTTCCCATTGTTCTGGTTTCCTACTGCTCTTCTCCCTCCTTCTGCCAGATGCTACCTCGTTCTCAGTCTGGCTTGAGGATATTCAGTCAGTTTGACTTGCATCCCACAGCTGTTATTTGATCTCATTTCCCCCTTCTTCTCCCTCCTGTCCCTCTCAGTTTTGATCTAATTCCAGAGATTCATTATCTAATTCATTTGTTCTGGTGGGCCTTTAATTTCTTCATCTTTCAGTAGGTCTTATGAGAACTTTTCCCCCCTCACTTTGGAGCTCAGTGATGGCTTCTTTTCCCATTTGATGTGTTCAGGCTGCCAGACCTTTCTGCCAGACTTCACCTCAGCCTCCAGCAGTGGCTGCTCAGTTCATGGTTGTTATCTGGCCTTTCCCAGCAGTTGTTTGGCTTGGAACCAAGAATGCCAGAGTGCAAAAATGTCCCTGTGATGGCCTGCCATGGGCGCTGGAAGAACAGCTCCCAGCTCACTTCAGAGATTTTCACTCTGGCAGTGAAAATGGTTATGGTTATTTTGGGTTATGGGTAATTTTTGAGGTCTGTTTGGGCACAGACTGGAGAGGCTGCACATCCTGCAACACAAAAAGATGTTCCCTTGCCTTCTTGCCAAGTTTCAGTGCACAGGAATCAAAAAAGCCACGGGTCATCTTGGCTGTGATGTCACGATGGCAAACCCTGAGGTCAGAGTGCTGAGAGGAATCAGCTTTCTGTGAGGCATTTGGGTCTCAGTTTCCAATCATCTTATCTCCTAGTTATATATCTGGGCTTTTTTTTTTCCCCCTAACAAGGGGATCTTTGTCTCCTCTAGGGCTCCTAGATACTGTGCAATATAAGCATAGACAAGTAGTTTTAATGAGGAACTGCTACTTGGATGAACAGGGATGGTGACTGAGAACTTGAAAAAGCTGCACTTTGAGCTGCATCTTACCCAAAGCACATGTATTTATTTAGGAGTCTTAGGGTTCTTCAGGAGTGTTTTGGTCTACTAAGAATATATTAGAGCTTCCACACACAACAGGAGAGAGGAGGAGTGGGAGGAGGCAGGAAGAAGGACACACTGATAATGTGAATTATGTGATCTTTATTTTCTTCTGCATATAAATGCTATATATTTCTCAAAAGAATAATTTTCTCTTTGTAGAGCTCCTGGGAGAACAGGAGCCCCTTTTCTCTCTCTCTCTTTGTTTTTCATGCCCTCCCTCGTGCTCTTCCACTCCTTGTCCACAGTCTTGAAGGTGCCCCTCTCTGTTTACCAGTTTCAAATTCTGCTTCAGGACTGGACTGACTCACAGAACTGAGAAAGGGAGCACAGCTTTATCTACTAAAAGAAAAAGGGTTTTTAGTTTGTAGCTTTGTTATCTGGAATTATTTATGAGATAAATTAATTCAGCTAAGGGTCCCAAACACAGTTCCAGTCCCATGTGTGTTAAACAGAGAAATCCCTCCTTACAAGAACAGTAGTGAACTTTACATGTCTTGTAGTCCCTTTTACTCATTAAATGAACTTCATCATCATCTTTCCATCACTTCTCATCAACTTCCCATCATCCTGTTAGGAGTATGAAACATGTCTACTTAATATATTCTATACTTTCTGTTTGTTCTGGCAAAATGAACAGGACTTGTGCTCAATTTCCCTGGAAGTTTTCAGAAAAGCTGGTCTCAGCTTAACTGGTAAAAAGACTCAGCAATGCTGTTGGTAGTTCAGAACAACTCTGAAGGTATTTGAGACTATTTCCTGTGAGATGCAAAAGATTTGAACTAAATGTAACTCCCAGTAGCTCTCAGCCTCTCTTGTTCTGCTGATCTTTCCCTAGAAGTCTAATTCAAAATGGTGAAAAGGAAAGTCATTGTTATTTTTTTCAATTCTATCTTAATCTATGAGATCAGTGAAAATCAGTCAAATGTATCAAAAATTTCAGATATTCATGGACAGTCACAATTGCAACTGCCTGAAAAAATCAGTGAATTAAGTGGGAAATTGGGGGGATCTGTCCATCAGCTCAGACATCAAATGAATACAGTCAGTGAAAGTAGCACAGCATGAAGACAGATCTGTAGAACACAAACCTCTAGACAAGACACCTCTCCATTTAGCTCTAAACTTTTGACAGAAACACTTTCAGCTAAATGATTGATTGAATTAACCAAACACTTTGAACATCAACCCCAAATTTGTTTACCCAGGGGGTGTACTCGAAGCAAATGTAGACTCCTGGATCTCTGCACACCGAATTCGATGCGTTTGGTGTGACCCCTCTCAATTTACTTGCTTTCTGATCCCGTAGCACGAGCTGATTTCACTCCCTCCTGCAGAGTACAGTGTGGCCTTTGCTGGATCTTTCCACTGCCAGATGCCTGGCAATGCTGAAAGCAGGAATTGCATGGCTTATAATTTTAGGAAATGGTGGCAGATGTCTTTTTCACAAGAGCTCGTCTGTGTGTGCTGGAATTCAAACACATGATTAGAGCTTCGAAAACGGATGATGTTCCACCCTGTAGGAAAACAGGAAAAAGACACAAACAGCTCCTTAAAAATCAGAGGGAAAGATTCATTCCTTGATTTGCACAGTCTTTGGGTGTTTGTGGCAGCAGTTTGGAGAGTGTGCTGACATCACCTGCTCATGACTCACCTCGTGCTGAGGGCATCGTTTTGAGCGCTGGGGCTGGTTGAGTCATTGCTTCTCCTTGTCCCTCCAAGCTCAAAATGCAGGTGGATCACCCTTTCTCGGTGCTGCAGCTACCTGGGAAAGAGCACCATCTTCTGCCTCCAGCTGAGCCTTCAAGGTGGTGATCCTGACCTTCCTCCTCCAGCTCTCCCCTTTGCCTGCTTGTCCTCATGACCCTGGTCAGTTGGGAAAAGCACCCCGAGCCTGGCAGTTCCTTTTTAACATCCCCTGTTGCGGCCACAAAGCAATTGCAGGCTCTGAAAATAAACAAGGAGTGGGATAAACAGGAGGTGAACTTACGGAAGCTGCCTCAGCCCCCGCTCCTCGGGAATAGCTGGAGGGCACCACTTGACACCGAGGTGTGGCCCTTTTCCCTCGCCCACACTCCTACATTTGAGGGTCTTGACATGTTTAGGATTCTAATTGGGTCTATCACAGAATATCCTGAGTTGGGAAGGTCCACTCAGTGGTGGCTGCTCCTTATCCAGGCCTCTACATCTCCATACATTTTCCATATATGCTCCTGATCCTTCCTAAAATAGACACAAATGCATTTTGGGAGCTGTCACATCACCCATTTTACCAGGCAATGATTTAGAGGATTAAGCTTATGAAGCTTTAGGCAGTACAGGGATACAGAGTCACTCCCATCAATTGCTAACCAAGAAACAAAGTGATAATTTAGATTTATAGCAAGATAAGGTTCACACAAGGTAAAGAAGATGAAAACAAATGTGAACATGTAGTCTGACTTCTGTAAATTGTGAATGTGATGGGAGTTTAGGAAAGGCACCTCATTTACTGGGGGTTTTCTTGAATAAGTGGAGGACAAAATACTAAAGTGTTATTTAAAACAGTATTGAATTCTTAATACAGTCTGAATGTAAAAAAACAGTGTATTAAATGAAATGCTTGAAAAGAGGAATACTTTTTGAACCAGTATGGCTTTTTAAATTGGCTGAAATCGTCTGTCCTGAATTGCCAGTCAATTCAGAAAGATATCCTTTGGAGGTATCCATCTCCAATCACTTTTCCATCTTTAAAGATCCTCCCCTGAGGATCTTCTGATGCTGCACATTACCATGGCAAGCCCCCACACTGGGTTATTGTTTACTTTTATTCTGAAATTACTGAACTGATTTTGTGTGACTTAATCTAACAACTCCGGACAGTAGCTCATGCAATGTGTTGATGTTTCCAGCTTGGTCAAAGGGAATTTTATCTGCTGTCCAACTTCTTTATGAGGGGAAGTGGAGGGACAGGCACTGATCTCTTCTCTGTGGTGGCCAGTGACAGGACCCAAGTTGTGTTGGGAGAGGTTTGGGTTGGATATTGGGAAAAGGTTCTTCCCCCAGAGGGTGGTTGGGCACAGAACAGGCTGCCCAGGGCAGTGGGCACAGCCCCAAGGCTGCCAGAGCTCAAGGAGTGTTTGGACAACACTCTCAAGCACATGGGGGATTCTTGGGGTTGTCCTGTGCAGGGCCAGGAGTTGGGTCCCTTCCAACTCAGGATGCTCTGTGATTTTGTGATTCCGTGACCTGATCTGTCAGCCTGAGCAGAAATGGGATTAAGGGTTAGTAAAAGAGGAACTGCAAAGAGCAGAGATGTTCAAGGAAGTGGCTCAGCCATCCTGCTGAGCACACTAATGAAGCCCCTGAAGTCCCAGCACGTGCCAGACAAAATCTGACATTAATTTTGCCCCTGGGTGGTAAAGGCAGACTGGGCTCTGTGGCCACTTGAATTGTGCCCTGTGGCAGACAGGGGTGGCCGAGACATAGAGGGCACACTCTACTTCCTTTTCCCACAGATTCCAGATCTGCTTCTTTCCCCCCCACCTCCCACCCCTCCAACTGGCTCCTGTTCAGAACCGATTTAGCAGCTGACCTGGCTGTGACTCACTGGCACCGGGGCCGTCCCACATCCGATTCCCCTCCTTCCCAAGGCCAAGATGTGCTGATCAGCTCCATGAAAGGTAAAGTTTTTTGGGACGTGCTGCTGGGCTGGAGGGCACTGCTGCCAGCCCAGCTTCTCCTTTCCCTGGTGCACCCTTTCCCACCCCCGCTCGGTGTTGGGTGGCCACCGAAAGCATCTCCAGGGAGGTCACTGCTAATACGGAGTCTGGGAAAGGAGGCAGTAAACAAAATTTGATCAGGAGGTATGGGATGAACACCTACTTTCCCCAAATGCATTGTTACAGTGCACACAGGAGGCGGTGGGAGAAAATAGATCACACAGAAAATGCTGGTGGAAATTGTGTTTCCTTTTTCGGTGTCTGCCCAGAGGAGATGTAAATATCCTGGTGTGTCTCTTGATCACAGAGTTTATACAATCTTTTCAAACTCTGTCTGGTAACAACTTGATTTTTTAATTTCAAAGATACAGCCTTTTCTCAGTCTGGTCATTACCCTGAGCATGATGGTGCAGGCACATTTATAGACCTGGCTGAAGTCATTTAAACATTAGACGGCCATAAACTCTGCTTACCCACAATATCTGATATTTACTCCAGCATTTTACAAAAAGTATTTTTTTTCCTGTAAATCTACAGCACTTTGGACCTTGTTTGTGTGATGCTGATTTAAACTGAACTGGTGAAGCAAACTCAAGACCAGTGCGATTGAATGAACTCTAATCTCCTGCTGTCCCAGCTTAATGGCAATTTATTTTATTTTATCTGAAATTAGCAATGATTTATCTAAGATCACATCTTCATAGTGTTGAAATAAAGCTTTACTTGTTTGTTTGGGGTTTTTTTTTGGGGGGGAGTTGTCTTGGTTTTGTGGGATTTTTTGTTTGGTTGGTTGGTTTGGGGGGTTTTTTTGTTTGTTTTCTTTTTAAGGCTCAACTAAATGAACATTTCCCATGCAGCTGCAGTGTTTTGTGATGCTGCTGCCCCTTCTGTGAAGGATTTCCCCCCACCACAGGCCAGAATGGACTCTCTCTCCTCAGACACTGCAGGGAAATTCTGCCTCTTCGTGTACATCTTCTAGGGCAAGTGAACCCACTGGAAGTTACTCTGAAGCATCTGAGAAATGCTCCCACATGGCATTCCACCGACACTGTTGGGAAAGTGGTGACTTCACCAGGGCACTGTTAACAAATAACAAAGGTCAATGACATCTTGACACGGTGCAGCTGCTTCCTACTTGAATGGGAGTCCAAGCTTCAGCTGTATCAGTTTTCAAGCTGATTGGATTGCTATCTGCAGTTTCCTGACTAGACAATGCCTCACTGGTGAATCCAAACAAATCTGGCAAAAGGGGTGGATGACAGTGTCTCACTGATGAACTCTGAACTCTTTTTCACGTGTACATTTGAATTATATTTAAAGAAATGATAAATATTTAAATGGGCGAAAAAGCACAAAAAATCCCACACACATTCCAAAGGAAAAACCTTCTTCCAATGTATATTTAAGAAAGTAAACCCTGAAATACTTGGTTTAAAGGCAATAATGTCCTCAGGAACCTCACAATATGTTCACATGCACTCCACTGGTGAGACATCTCAGTGATGCCAGTATTCACTTTGTGCTCTAGAAAATGTCTTTGATAACTAATTGTGGTTTTCCTCCACTCTAAAGTAATTTTTAGTACACTTGTTAGAAACAACAATAAGAATTACTTTACCCAGTGATCCAGGATGTGAAGGGCCATCGAAATTACTGGCTATCCACAGTGGGTATTTTGATTTTCCATGCAGTAGTCCTTTTAATTCTTCATGCATAGGCATCACTAAAGCCTTTTAACATACTGACTGTAACCCAAGGGGGTTCATGTCCAACAAAATGCTACGGGCAGGGAAGGGACACAGAGCTGGACCTTCAGGAATGTTGAGAAGCAAGGACCTGGAGATTTCATCTGAGATTTCTCAATTCATGTATCTGCCCTGGGTTTCAGCAGACAGCTCCAGTGGAAAATGCACTAGAAAATGTTTAAAGAAACACCCCGAGGCTACTGCTCAGTGACTACGGGAAGATAATTATTCCTCAGTGAGCTGTTAAAAAAAAGCCCTGCCCAGATTTTTCTTACTGTTCATGCATTTAAACCCCCCATGTGAGCGTGGCTGTGTTTTATCTGGGGAGCTTCTCATGCAGGGGGAGGTGAAAGGTAGAAACCAAGCGATGCTAATTGCTGGATGTACTGAGCTGGCTGCTTTGACACAGGTTCAACCAGTCTCTCCATTCCTCTCTGGACTTGAAAGGAATTACTTTTTTACCTTACAGAATCACCTTTTTTTGGGAAAAGCCTTGTCCCAGTCAGAGAGATATTCACTGTCTGCTAGTGCTGCTTAGCTGTACTACTAAAATGCCTGCTGCAGATAGAAGGGAAAATACTGGGTCTGCTTATTCTTGTTTATTCTCAAGCAGATATTTGCCATTATTTTTTCCTGTAGTCTCTTTTACACAACAAGCAGGGTTAAAGGTCCACTGGGAGCCAGAGAAACTCCTCTTGGGGCTGAGAAGAGCCAAGGACAGATCTGAATAAGCCCTTGGAGGTCACGGTGCAGTCTGAGGGTCAAGAGGAACACGATCCTCGGGCTGCCTGTCAGTGAAACCCATTTCTGCCACTCTCTGAGGGGGTGGGAGTGAATGGGGCAGGGGTGCCTGGGTTCCAAATCAAGGCAAGGCAAGGCAAGAGCACGCTGGGCTTTCTCCAGGATACACAAGTTCACAAATATTAGGGCCGGCGTTGTCACGAGGCTGGCTCGTTGATTTAACACTATTCAGCTGTTCTCTCTTTGCCTGTAACTGTAGACCTCTCCCAGCAAAACTATTTGTTGTCCTATATTAATAATAGCAGCGTTTCTCAAAGTCACTTACCACAACCTGTCCTCACACATAAGTCTCAGACTCCCTCGTGGCATTCTGGGGAGGAATTGTTCTCATCCTGCCCCGAGTTTTGTGAGGTAGCAGTCGCTGCTTGTGTCATGTTTCTGCCCTTAAACCAGAGCTCCCATTTGGCTGTAAAAGCCTGCAAGCACAGAGTGTTCTTTGCCACTGACCCACTGATTCTGAACTTGAAGCTGCACGTTCTCACTGCAGCCAGGGAGCAGCATCTCTTAACAGCCAATAAACCACAGTAAAGTGAGGTTGGACAGTCCAAACTAGCCAGAAAATTTAGGACCCTTTGTGGTGGCTATGACAGGACACTGAATTACGTGTGATACTTATTAATTCCCAGTCCATCTTCTTTTTCTCAATCAATTTATTTGGGGATTTGCTGGGAGACATGAAAGCATTTTTTGTGCCTGTGTGCATGTGCTGCTTTTCTTCATAATAAGGACTCCTTAGGCTAAAACATGGCAGTCAGACTGCTATTTTATAGGTTCACTTCAAGTAAATTATTTGGTATTCCTTGAATTGGACAGCACTTGATTTAAGTGCATATTTGGTTATGTAAAATATCTGATATGATTAAAGTTATGGATTAGGAGATTTTCCTCCTTGGGTTGCTTAACTAGGCATTCCTTATTTGAGACTCGGGCTTGACATCTCTAGCCAGGAGCATTTTCTAATTAAAGAAAATATTCTTTTGAGGTCAGGCATGGTACTAGTAGTCTTCAAAATAAAATTAAAGAGCCCCAAAACAAAACAAACAACAAATCCCAAACATTTTTAGTCTAAGACCATATTAAGAGGATTTTTTTTTTAATTTAGGAAAAATGTGTTCAATGCTTAAGGAAGTGTGTATTTCCATTTTTGAACAAGAAAGATAATTCAGATCTGATATGTCACTCATATACCATGATTTGGCAATTCTGGTGAAGCTGTACTCTGAGGAAAACAGGTTAGAAGGATAAACTAGGTTCAGAATAAAATTATTAACCAATTTATCTTGTGCAATGTGCAATCTGTTTGAGGAAGCCTTTTTTGACTCCTGAAAGATCTATTCCTTTTTCATTAGAATTTTTGAGTAGAAGCAATCTCCTCTCCTGATAGAAAGGCAGGGTAGCTCCACATTATTACAGCTGACAAAAAAACTCCAAACCCCAACAAACAAAGAAACAAAAAAACCCAGAAAGCAATTGTTTTTGTTTTTGTTTTGGTTTGATTTTTGCATTGTAGCTTCAATGAAACAACTGCTGAACTGAGGAGTTATAGGATATCAAATCATCCTGAGCCTAATTTGAACTCCACCCAAAATTACTCATGTGACCTTGGGTGGGTTTTTTATCATTTCCAAAGGTGGCCATCTAAAATGGCAGGCACCTGAATCCGTAATTTCACCTCTGCCCCTTGGGAAATGTTAGGAATAGAGGCTTGGAAGGATGTCTAATGCACAGTATCAACAAATATAATGTTGTCTCTTTTAATCACCACACTTGGAACAAACCAAACAGCTGAAACCACACAGTTCATTGGTTGCTTCAGCTGAGGACCAACAACCTAATAACTTCTCATGCCAGGGGGCTAATGTGGTGGGCCATTTAACGCTGCACTAGATAGCCCTGGTTTGGTTCTCATTGCCAAGTGCTGAACTGAGAATTGCAACTGCAGGAGCAGTTCCTAATTCATTAGTTAAAGGGGGTCATTGCTCATAGGGTGGGAGGAAAGAAAGGGGGAAATATCAGACAGTGTAGGCCCTGATCTTGCACAGAGAGCAGTGGAGGTGGCAGGCCAAACTGTACAGAACAAGGTTGTCTGTTTATAAATGGCAGATATCAAGCTCCATTTTTGGCTATATTGCCCCATTAGTTTCAGGTAACACAGAAATGTGTTTTAAAATATGTTCAAGCAGTGATCCAGGAATTCCCAGTGACATAGCAAAAAATAACCTTTCTGGAAACAAAATAGGTTTTTAAACTAAAGAATTGCATAGATACCCTTCTGGCTTCTAAACCCTTTGATAAATTGTTGCTGTGTATTTGGTGAGTCAGTCAATAAATATCATTGCTGAGAATGGTCCCATTTTCTATGTCCTGTCACTTTGCAACTTATTTTTTTATTTGATAGCTTTGTCTCTTGAAGCTCATCGTATGCCTCTGTAAAAAGAGTCATCTGGATTTGTGTAATTGTACAGGACACTAGGCATGCTCCTTAAATCCTCCCCTTCCAATCTACAGCTGGAGGGAAGCAGATTGCTGCTGATTCTTGCTTCAGGTACCTAAACTGAGTGTGAGCTCTCACCCCTGAAGCGTGGTGTGCTGCTTTGCAGTCAAATACTTCCCCCCTGGCCCATTTGCACTCAGTTCCTTTGAGAAAACCCAGATGTGGAGGATACAAGTTCCACTTTTCACGGCTTCACTGTGAAGACTGTTGGAAGTGCACGATATTCCTGTGATATGTGGGGGGAAGGAGGGCTGAACCCAGCGTGTCCAGTCCCTGCAAGTCCCTACAACTGGTGCTGACACGTTGGGTTACTCAACATCAGCGTGTGAGAATTTACTGCTGCACTTCCTTGTGTGGGATCCACCAATTAATATTTACAAAGATATTATCCAAGGCGTTAAAAATATGCCCCTTGACAAGGCTGTCCTTGCTGTAAATGGAGAGCTGTTCTTCAGACGAGTTGACCTCGGGAAGAATTTCCAGCAACTGCTACATCAAAAGGGAGTTTTCTTTCTACTCATCGTTCTCAGAGGCCCAAAGCTGTGGTGGTGCATCAGTAATAACTCCTGTTTGTGAGATGTGATGCCACAAACCATGAAAACTTAACTTCAGCGAGTAACCTGCTCAGCTAAACCAGGGAAACCAAAAGCAGCAGCAAAAATGTCCTTTTCCACCTCACAAAAAAACCTCCCAGAAGATGACCAGGGCCTTGGACAAACCTGTTGATGTCTTTTAAGGGAAAGGTGAATTTCAACCTCCCGTTGCAGTCCCCGGAAAAATCAATTGCAAACTGAATGATGGGGATCCGCTGTTGGTTTCGCCTCCAGAAATTCAATTTTTGTGACACTTAGGGCGAGAGGGAAATGCCACTTCTGCCAGTGCATTATTTATTCCTGTTAGCACAGAAAGGGATTGACAGGCAGGATGTGTGGGAAGCCAGATGGAGTAAGGGAGCAAAGTGGGTGACCACAACTTTAATAAGACATGTCCTCTTTGCAGATTATTCCTGACTGGACAACCACTTGCTGGGAAGAGCAGCCAGAGAGGCAAAATTCCAGGGACTACTAGGTAGTTAAAAATACAAAAATAAAATAAAATAAAATAAATAAATAAATAAAAACACAACCTAAACAAAACAAAGCAAAACAACACAAAACAAAACAAAAACCAATTCATTTTCCATGCCTAACTGAGAGAGGCCAAAAATGCTAATAAGTTCCTAGTTTTTTATGAGGCTGTTGCTGTTTTCTTGATGTTTCGAAAACATTATGTTTTCTAGAAAGCAATAGAGTACTCATTACATTTAAAATCATTCAGTGTTTTTAACCAGCTTTCAAGATTCTTGAGATTTTACATTAAGAGTTCTCATACGTGGAAAATACGTAAATTGAGATCTGAGCAGAATTTTGACCAAGGCTTCGTTATAAAATAAAATAAAATCTAATCAGTAATTTACATAAAGATTATTTTAGTTACTGAGTGAAGTCATTGGTTTAAATAAATTTGATTTCAGTAAAGCTATTAAAAAAAGTGGGGTGCAGCAGCCTGCAGTGAACAGCCCATACATTGTTATTTTGTTGTAATATTGTATAATTCATGCATTTATATATATATTATATATATTATTATAGTAGATCATGACTGGAGAGGTAACACAGTTGGAAATGTTAAATATGCTATATCATATATATATATATATATGTATATGTAAGTTATATCTGAAGTGGTCTGGCTTGTTAAAATGAACACTAAATTCCAGGCTTATCAGGGTTAGACACCTAAAAATTATTCAGCTGCTTCCACCTATGAGGGCTGATGTAATGAAATGTTCTATCAGGACTGAAAGGCTTTGTCACCTACAGCTTTTAAGACACACAGGAATTGTGGTTAATCAGGTTGTATGGAAACAGATGAAGTTTAGTTAATCAGCCTATTATTATTCATAGGTCTAACTTCTAGGTCCTGGTAGCCAGGACTTCCAGGAGCTAAAGAATGCCATGAACAAATCCAGAATATCTGACTTCCTGCAGAAATACAAATAATGCCTGGTGCACATTGATTTTTTCCACGTGCACGCTGCCTACATTTCTGCACCAAGCAGAGAGAGTTTTCAAGGAAAAGACATCAGTGTTTCACTCCCACCTTCGAGGACACAGCCTGGCTTGTTAAATAATAATGAACAAAATTTTAAAAATGTGCCAGACCCCTCCTCATGTCAGTGCCCCTTCCTGTGTTGGATTTACAGGTTTATGAACCAGCAGAAAACACACTTGTTTTGACCTGGGTGTGTTTTCAGATGCAACTGCACTGCCAAGGGACCACTGTCCTTCCACTGGTCTCATTTCAGGGCACAGTAATACTTTTAATCAGTCAAAGCAGTTTTCCCCTCAAACACAATTGTCCTGTTAGACAAAATGCCTTTATATGACTAATCTATCTTGGTTTCTTTATCGTAGCACTTTACAGTAGATGTTGTAATAAATCTTTTCCCCATTTTTATTTGCTTTAAATGGCAATTCAGAGCTTGGGATTCCTCATCCTTCAGAAAGATCTTTTGTTTTCTGAGCCATGATACATCCTGCATGGGGAATACGTGGGCCTCACCCAAGCAATTCCTCAACAAAAGCGTAAAAGAAATGTATGTTTTTTTGGGGAAAAGACACACTGGTTTGCTCAGGTCACTTGATACCCCACTGCATGGGCTGAATACAAATTTGTTGTTGTAAGAAGAGATTTTTCTGCCTTTGTTTAGGGCTGGCTCAAAGTGCCCCCTTTATGCTTCTCCAGTGGTTTTACCAGGAATAGCCATATCTGATACCTGTTCTCCCTGAATAGAAACAAACACCCAGTGCTTTCCATACAGGCTTTGAAGTCCTATGGTGATTTCACTGATGGCTATCACCAAAAAAACTGATTCCCCATCTGGAAATGTCCACTGCATTCATTTTCTGTGCCTCATTGTATCTCGGAGCTAGATTTATCTGGGAACTTGGGGTGAAGCTTTTTCCAGTTTAAAAAAAAAAAAAAAAAAAAATCTATATATTTGGGTTTGTTTTGCTCAAAAATGTAGTTTAAAACATAGACTAAATAGAACAGATTAAACTGACAAGGCTTTTACAATCTCAGAGCTTAAGACAAGATTTTCTTAACCAACAAAGACAATGGCAGCTAATACATGGATATAGAATAGAAAACTTTTCTAACAAGGTTCCCATTGTTTAAGGATTCCTCTTCAGACCATAGCCCTGCTTATCTTTCCAGCAACAGCCTATTACACTGACATAACACAAGCTCAGCCAGGTAAATTGATATGGGGCTGGGTTCAATATTTCACTGGCCTTTAATCTAAACTAGGTTGTATTCAGAACCCTTCAGTCTGTTCTTGCTTTTATCTTGCTGGTTGCCTTTGTCAATGGATTATATTCTTTCTCTCTTTTAACATAATGATTTTGACCAGGAACAAAGGAGTGTTTCCAGCTCAGACTTTGGAAGTGCATGACCAGTTGCATCTGGCATGAACTGGGATGCACTTAAAAAAAAAAAAAAAGAAAAAAGTCAGTTTATATCCACTCTGTTTGAGAAAGAAGGTTTGAAAGCTTTTCCATACTGTGGGTTTCACTTTAGTTCTCTTTATTCTCCATCTCAGCAAGCTAAATCTTATTTTATAAACCAAGAGGGAGATTTCTATTTAGGTTGGTAAAGATTATTTACTGTGAGGTTTTGGAGTAAATGGCAAATAATTCAATGAAGGTTGCATTCAAAATACAACAGATGCACTTATCTTTGTCAGCTGACTTGTTATTTGACTTCATCTTTTATTTCCACTTCCCAATTGTTATTCTTCTGTTCTTCCATATTTCTAGATCACTTAAAGGAGATTTTTCTCCCATTATTAAGAAGCTCTATGTAGTGTCAGTACCAAATCTGTCCCTGTATTTTGGGTTCATTTTCTGTGACTCTCTTATATTAATCCCTTTTCATGCTATTCTAACTTATGTGGTATAATAAAATAAGCAGGAGGGAAAAAAAAGAAAAAAAAGATTAATATAATGCAGTTTTGCTTGTGCTGGGCAATTTTGTTCTCCATCTACTCAAATAACTATGGAAATGTTCAGCCTTCTCAGAAAATGTACTGGAAAAAAAAGACTTTCATGACCCAAGAGGTGCCTGTAAAAGAAAGTGAACAGGGTACACAGAGTAAGGGAACACTTCAAAGGCACATTTGTGGGCGTGATGCTGAGAGTTATTTGAAACTGACACATTAGAACAAAGGAGATTTGGTCCACCTGGGGTCAAGTGGTAAATAGTTTGCTTAATTTGGAGTCTGTAAAAAAATAAAAAGTAACTTCATTTCAGATCTCTTGATAATATACTGAAGAAAAATCAGTATTAAGAAGGGTGATTTGACATGATTCTCTCAAACACTTCCAAAACAGAACACTGGATGTTTCCCAAATGAGTCAAAACTGTTTTGAAATGAAATTTTTTTTTTTAATAGATTTTTGAGTAGGATTTCTTTTTTAATCAGCATTTTTTGAAAGGATATTGTCCTTTCCTTGCTGTCACACAAATCAGGACTTCACCTTAAAGATCATCTGTATGGACAGGGACACCTTCCACTGTCCCAGGCTGCTCAGAGCCCCATCCAACCTGGCCTGGGACACTGCCAGGGATGGGGCAGCCACAGCTTCTCTGGGCAACCTGTGCCAGGGCCTGCCCACCCTCCCAGGGAAGGATTTCTTCTGTAATTTCTTCCACAATTTCTTCCACTTCTTTGGCTTTCCCTGGTTAGCCACAGGCATTTCATTTTTAAAGCTTTGGGATAGGATTTAAAGCCTCTTCAGCCTTAGGAGTGAATTAAACTGCATTCCTTAGTTCCTAGATGGAAGCCCTATGTGACATCAGAGGTGACACTGGCAAAGCTGGTGCATACAGGGCTGGCCTATAAAAAACTCAATTCTTACCTTCAAGAACACTAATTTTAGCATCTGAACCATTAGTTCTCTTGTGTGTGAGGCCCATCAGATGGGTCAGATGATTTTCCAGCTCTCTTGGCAGTTACATGTGCACGTGTAATGTTTCCACCAAGGAGCAGGAAAAACATCTTCAGCAATCCAGGTTACCAAATCACTTCAGACCTATGAACTACGAGGACTCCTGAAAAGAAAACGAAGTGAATTGCCTCTCTGTGGTAGATGCTGGTTTATTTTTGTGTGCATTCTTGGCAAACAGGACAAACATGAGGCCCTGAGAGACCAAGCTACTGAGCAGATTTTTGAAGGCAGCAGTTCTATCAGCAGAGTCTCTGCCAAGGTAATAACAGCAGACAATGAGCTGCTTGTTGTCAGAACCCTGAGGAGGCAGAAGAAAAAAATGTCTTGGAAGCAGATAAACCTCACTTTAGGTTCTACCCTGAGTAGGAGAAGAGAGTGCTGAAAGATTGTCAGTAGATATAGAGATAGACTGAAAAGAACAACAACTTCTGGAAGCACAGTGGAAATTTGGGTCATTGTAAGGTTAAGCAAAGTGTGTGTTGGGAATGCAATGAAATGTGTGCTTTTATGAGTTTGTGTATGAGAGTAAGGGAATTTTTGGGGTTTGGCTTCCAGGTCTGATTTGCTTGTAAATACTGAGTGATGCCCCGGTGTGCCTGGAGGGCAGGGCTCAACTTCTGGAAATCGAATCTTTGCACAGGATTCTGTACAAGGGTTGTTAAAATAACTCTTGGAACCAACGTGCCTGTGTAAACAGCCAGTACTGCTGTCAGAAGAGCCACTCCTTTTGTCTGGAGACAAAGGGACTTGTTTAGGGTTGGTGTGTGTGCCCATGGGGGAGAAACAGGCTTAGTGGCTTTCCTTCTAGAAAAGGATTTTGGGGGTTGTCTGGAAGGAGCACTTGGCTGCAGCCTGAGTCATGGACCAAGCTGCAAAGTGGAGGAAAAGGTTTCCAATGGTCTGTGTTTTTTTCCCCTCTGGGTAGGTGTTGACTTGCTGAGGTCTTTGGTCAATGTGCTGGTTGTTCTGGGAACTCTTCTGAGGTTCTGGGAACTGTTCTGGCATTTCATGGCTTCAGGAGGGAAACAGCAGGGAATGGAATTAAAATTTGGACAACTGAAGTGACTGGCTCCTTATTCAAACTATCCTATGCCTTCTGAAGTAACAGATCAGTGCAGGACCATGACTGGATCTTCATCTCCTCCTGGTATCACTCCTTGGATTTCAGTGGACTCCGTCCTTTTAGGTAGATGTGAGTGAGAATAGGATCAGGTCTCAGCTATGAGATACCTTCATTTTATTTTTCCAATGTCGAAATCTCACTAGTTTTATTATAGTTGACCCCTGGCATAGGTACATGAAGCTGAACCTGGGAGCTGGTGTGAACTGAAGGCTTTTGCTATCTTGGGCCACGAGTGTAATGTAAGCCCAGAATAACTGGCTATAAATATATTGTATATGCAATAGAATTGGGGAGTTGTGCCTTGAAGACTTAAAAAACAAGCATTCTTTGAAGTTGAGACAATTAGATTTACCTTTGCTTTGCTTTCTAGAAGAAATATTGAGTAAAACTCAACTAAGTGACACAATACTTAGGAATAAGAATGTGTCTTGTGGAGCTGAACAACTTATCAAACACAGGGTCCGTCCCAGTATTTGCTGTTGGCAGTGTGGATCTAAATTTGCAATGAGTAGTGCCTTTCTTTCAAAGCAATTTTGCCAAAATGAGCAGAATTTACTGTGAATGCCTATGTCCTCAGCTTGTGAGAATGCATATAACATGCATGAACCTCAGATTTGAAAAACAGCACAGGAGGCAGGAGCAGAGTTTGATTAGCTCTTGTAGTCTGGCATTCAAAAGCTCCCAATTTACTGATTTTTACATTTGGTAACTTAAAAATAGAGCTGGAAGGGAAAATCCCTGTCTCACCATAGATGATAGGAATTCCAGAGGGGGCAAAATTTTACCTCTTTGTGGATAATGCTGATTTTGCCCATGAATGTGGGTTGAGCTGATAAACCCCTCTATGCCTGTGCAGTAAATTACTCACTTCATGTTGCCTGAATTCCAGGTGGTTTCTAAGACAATTGTCTTTTAATGAAGGGTTTTTCCCATAAAACACAGAAACAATTTCTGATGAGAGGTCAGAACCACAGAAGACTGGAGGCAAATTCTGAAGTTTGAAGTAGCTGAGAAAGAAGAAAAGGACCTAAAGGCAACAAGTGGACAAGGTCTAGCTGCAGGAGCTGAAGCCAAGAAAATACTCCCTGCTGGAACTGGAAGGGGAGCCAGGAGCCACGCCAGCACAGCTTTACAGTTTACTGGCAAGACACCCTGGTCCACACTGGAAAAGCTAAACTGTTGCAGCTGTCCTCCACTCCATGAGCTCCAGGAACTGGGATGAGGCTGGGGTGACTCACACAAGCGTCAGGAAAACGCTGCATGATGAAGTGTGCTTTTTATTGGCTTGGTAATTTGAGGGCAGACACCGTGTGGGATCCCCGCTAATGGACACACCAGGGTCCCGCTCCCCTCTGCCAAACCTGAGACTCACCACGGACTCCCAGAGGCTGCTGCCCGTGCAGTGGGTGGATCTGAGGAGCTTTACAACAGCCCTGAATCCAGCACTGGATGTTGCAGTGGGTGGCTTTGCATCCTAGCCCTGGTTTTGCAGGAGCTCTGGGTCCTTGTGGCCGCAGGGGTATTCTATACACAGCGTGCTAACTTTGGTAAGAAATCTGATTGATTTGGGCCTTCAAACTAAACTGTCACGAGTGATACTTTATATTTTAACATCTCTATTTCTATTGTCTCAGTCAAGGATGTTTTTTGGAAGAGCATTGTTCCTGCCAGTGAAGTTTTCATGGAGCTGTCGGACGAGCAAGAAGCACAAGAGGCTCGGTCAAGCACGCCTTTCCCTTCTCTCCCTGTGGCACTGAAGGACTCCAGCAGATGATTTATACTTGTAGGAAATCCCATTGGGAAAATTAGCCTTCTGTCTTCAGGACAGGATTTGAGTAAGTGTGTCCTGAGGCCACACAGAGAATGAGGAGAAATGAGAGAGGAGGGTGGCAGAGAATGAGTACAGACCAGCACTTTGAGCACAGAGAGGGAGAAAGTATTTTAAAATGAAAAGATAAAAAAAGAACTAGGATCACTCAGTGCCAGAATTTATTGAATTTCAATGTCACAAAGGAGCTGAACTACAGTTCTTCAGGATCTACCTAATTTTTACATTTTCTCTCCTTTAAATGCTTAACCTTACAACCTTTACAATGTTCTGATGCATTCCCCAGGGTGGGAATTCCTGTTCATACCCACTCACAAGCCATGTGTGTGCACTGTAGTTACTTAACATACACATTAAATACATATTTGAATTCAAAAACACTTCTAGAAAGCAGCTTTTAGTTACCATCTATTGCTCTTATAACTGATATTCCTCACTCAGGGAATTGTTAATCTTTGTTTTTAATGTCTGAGCTTTATAAAACCTCTGGAAAGAAACTGGTTATATAAAGATTGTTTCTTTAGTTAGACCAGCCTGCAGTCTGTGTTAATAACCAATTGGCACTGAGATTTTTTTTTTCCAGTTCCTTAAAATAACTGCCCCCAGATTTTGCTTCTCTCTTGCCTGCATCTGGTGCCCAGGTGATTTATGTGTCTGGAAACCAAGAGCACACAGGGATTCACAAACTTGTGATGCGTTCAGGTCAGAGCTCTCCATCACCCTGCATACCCCATATGGGTGAAGCATGGCAAGAAATCATCATTTCCTCTCAAAAAGTCCAGAAGAAAAGCAGAAACCTGCTCAGGGTGTTACCTGAGAAACGCTGAATCACAGAGTGGGTCAGGCTGGGAGGGACCACAGAGGGTCATTGGCCACAAATTCTTGGTGAGCTTGTGAACAGCCCCGAGGTTATCTGGACACCTGAGCTGTCCCAGGTATTTCTGCTCTGGTCTCTTCTTCAGCCTCCACCTCTGGGGTTAAAGCAGTTGGGGTCACCTCAAGTTCAACTGTCTGTACTGGTGTAAAGTCACCTGGAGAAAAGAAATGTTTGGGTCCAACTGTTGAAAGCGAAATTGAAACTCCAGGCTGGAATTTAAAAAATTAAAAATTAAAAAAAAAAAAGGAATGTTTATTTGTAAGCATTTATGCTCTTGTGGGGTACTGGTGTATTTCAGAAAGCTAATAAGGGAAAATGGGGAATGGAGGGGGGGGAGAAAAACAAAGAAACAAACAACAAAAATAGGAAAAAAAAGAAAGAATTTTGTAATTGGAAATGAGTAAATTATTATGAACACTTTCTTCCTTCTTTTTATCTCCTGGCTGGGTCTGTTGCTTTAGGTTAGCCCAGCAAAAAGCTCATTTTCTGTGAACACAAGTCTTCTGCTTACCAAAATTAGTGTCACAGTTGTGTGAGGTCTTTAGAGTGGAAGAAATTAGGCTTGTGCCAACTGACTTGGAAATTCACCATCAAAGCCACTTTAATCTTAACAAATCAGCTCCTGGAGCAGACTGGAACAACTTGTGATAGAGGGAATTGAAATGACTCAATAAGGCCTGTGCCATGGGGGTCGTCCTTCTTACATCCTTTCCCCAGCAGAGAGCAGCAACTCACCAAGAGTTTCTCCTGCGTGTTCCTCCTGACAGAAGCTGGAAAAATGAGTCTTGGTTCGTTTCACATTTGAGTTCCCTCATCTCAGGCTCAGTTAAACCGAAAGCTTCCTAGATACTGGTTTTATAAGTTCCCAAGAAAAGGCAGTGACATGTGACATCTTCTGAGCTGTTCTGTGATATCCTGTCTGTCTGGATCTGCTGCTTCAGGAGGGGTTGGCTTTCCATGAGTCCTGTGCCATTTCTGTCAAGCTGATGTGAACGTCTTCAGCATCCTCACGAGCCTCTGGTTGCACCAAATTCTTCTGTATACACAAGTGAATTGCAGCTTTTGAAATAAAGATACAAAAGTATTGGTAGTGTCCACAGACTGTTCTCAGAAATATTTTGATTTTTTCATCTTCTGTGACATCTACATAAATCTGCAGAGTTTGAGTTTTACATGTCAGGATTTGGTAGTGAATCGTCTGTAAATCATCCAGTGGCTGCAAGATAATTGTAGACCTTGTCTGGACTGTTTGGAATCAATCAGGCTTATTGGAGGGGTTTTTTTTCTTGTTGGAAAAGCCCTGGTTTTGAACAACTTAAATACTGTATAGGAAAATTACATTTTTACTGGAATATTGCTGTTTTCTCTATGGAAAATCAAAACAGTATCTTCCCTCCAAAATACCTTGGAGGCACTGGTCCATTTCTCTCATTTTCATTGGAAAAAAAAGGAAAAAAAATACAAGAATTCCAGTAAAGGGAGCACAGTACAAGCTTGCAGGTAAGAAAAAGGGGATAAGCAAGAAGACAAAGTATCTGGGTTCATAAACAGCAGAATCCCAAAGGGCAATTTTTGCTTTCTTTAATTTTATTTTAAATTTAAATTATTGCAGGTTTGTTTGTTTTTTTTTTTCCTGCATTGAGAAAGCAGGAATGATGATGCTTTCAAGCTGGGCAGCAAACAAGCCACCGAAGTCCCAAAATGGAATATTTTAGAATTCCTATCTCATGAGCAACGCCCGGGGTTTTTCTGTTTTGTTTTGTTTATTGTGAATCAATATGATCTTGTTTTCCAGCCCCTTAACATTTTCCATGGGGTGCTGATTCAGTTTCTCCGGGCCAAATCTATTATTCAGCTTTTGGGCAATGATCTCCAATGACAAATAAATATGAGGAATAAATAAATATGTGCAAACCCAACGTGATTTCTGGGAGTTGTGGCCTCAGCTGAGTCTGGGGTGAGCTCCCTAAGATTTGGATCTCAAGAATCCTGTCGTGTCTTCTGTCAGGTCTTTCCCCACCTTTGGAAAGCAGCCTTGGTCACCCAGGCTGGGCATAACCATGAAAAGGATGAAGCCTTGCACCTGAGGACTTCTGGCTTGTTTGGTTGGTTGGTTGGTTTTTGTTTGTTTGTTTTTTTCCCCAGGAAACAAATTTTGGAAACACGAAATGAGATCTGTGACCTTTCTATATTTGTGTTACATTAGAAAGCGGGTTGGGGAGGAGTTGTAGGACTTGATGGTTGTGAAGGTCCTTTCCAACCCCAATGACTCTGTGTGATTCTGTGAATAAAAGGTCTTCAGGAGCTCTGCATCAATCTGCAGGAAACTTTTCTCTGCAAGGGGCAGGGATATCCCTGCTGAGCACCATTTCCCACAAAGGCCAGGTGGGAGTGCTCAGGATCACCAAGGCTCCACGCCTGGAGGTTTATGTGCCCGTGTGTCATAATTATCACCCATTCCCAGCTAAAGTGGGATACTTTCTGGCCTCGAGTGAGGAGTGGAGGGCCCTATTAACTGATGTTTTATTCTCCCACTTACTGTAACCGTTTTGGGTTTCAGCCAGCACGTAATAAACCACGTGCCTGTGCCTTTGCAGTTCTTGCACTGCCATTTTAGCACCCTGGAGATCAGCCAGTGCCAGGGAACTGCGTGGCATTAACTGAATTTCAGCTGACATTTGCTTTTGACAAATGGATGCGAGGTGGGCACGTCTGCCTGAAAACAGGAACTGAATTTTGCGCTGGGAATGGGCTGTGTTTGGTTTAAGCCCTGCTGGTGGCACAGCTCTCTCAGCACCGCTTTTAACGTCGGTCTAACGTAATGCCAGATGAAAGATGCTTTAAAAAGGAGAGGATGGCAATGAAAAGATATCTTTCCAGAGGGGCTGGGGGTTTTATGTTTTATGCCCATGTGGCTGTGATGGGAATGACTCACTGTGATTTACCTCACTCCCACAATGCACTTGAGCATTACAGTATGGGACGTGAATTCTTCTCATGCAGTCCAAAAGACTTCCTCTCGTAAGTTCAAAGTGCCATTTCTCACTGATCAGAAGCAGAAACAGGCACAGAGATATCTCAGCCCGGTGGTTAAGTGGTGGTGTGATCCTAAATTATCCCCTGGAACCTCTTTCTTTCACAGGCAATGTGGAAGGAATAAATCAGAAACCACCACACCAGCTTTTCAACCCCTATTATTTCAGAGGAAAATTTTCTGCTTTTTCATTTTGTGTTCCAAAGCAGTGCTGAACTGGTAACATAATTGAAGAATCATTGTGATATTCAAATTAACAGCAGGGATAACTCTCGGGTCAGGATTAAGATTTGTAAATAAGTATCAAAGCAACTTTATGTATTGCATCTTTTTTTGTGTTCTGTTAAAAAAGGAATGAGCCTACTACCAATTCTGCTGTATTTCTGGTACCTCGAGCAGACTCTGCACCAGGTAGTACCCCTAGAGCTGCTGGAGATTAAATTACACAGGGGTCAGGGAAGAGAGAGAAGAGAAGTTGTAAACAATTGTTGAATTTTGGGAAAAGGTTCTTCTCCCAGAGGGTGGTTGGCACTGAACAGGCTGCCCAGGGCAGTGGGCACAGCCCCAAGGCTGGCAGAGCTCCAGGAGGGTTTGGTCAACACTCTCAGGCACGTGGTGGGATTGTTGGGGTTGTCCTGTGCAGGAGTTGGACTTGATGACCCTTGTGGATCCCTTCCAACTCAGGATATTCTGTGATTCTATGGTTATCTTCTTTCTTTAGCAAATTTTTATTTAAAGACAATGATATTTTGACAGGAGTGAGACCTATAAAACCAAATCATTGTGTTATGACAGCCCAAAATCCCGATGGCAGACCTGTCAGCTGTGCAGATTATTGCTCAGAGGAACTGCTTATTTTCTTCCCTAGAGGTTACCAGTACAGCCCCACAATATTCATAAGAATAAATGCCTTCAGGTATTGCATCTCTGACTTTGCTGACTGTCAGTGTGATTCCTAACCAGACAAGATACAAATACAATTCTGGAATAAAATATAAAATCTTAATGAAATGAGAATTAATTTTAGGACCTGAAGTTGAAGAAACAGTTTATTTGGCATCTTATAATTGTTGCTTACCTGTAAAAAGAAAATTGTCATGATGATCTGTACGAAAGATTGCTTTGATCAGCTGGGGATGACTTTGACTGTAAATTAATCAGAAAGTTTCTAAGAGAGGGCAATACACCATATATCCTTCATTTAATTAACAAATATTTTGTATTTGTTTAGATATTTACCAGAAATGCGTGTTTTAGAAATGCTGTAGAGTTTGAAAAGCATCCACACATACTGATGATTTTTTACATTGTAATTGTTTGGTTTTTTGGTTTAGTTGCATCCCTACCCCCATAAACCTGAGGTTTTTAGGGTTTATAAGCTTCTTTGACTTTGAAGTCAGTTATTTTGAGTTCAATAAGAACCAAAATGAAAAAAAAGATAAAATAAAATTTGAGATCTGAACATATTTTGGTTTTAAGTACTAACTTACTGAGTATGCCCAGGACAGGAAAAGATATACATCAGTCTCCCCTCTAATTTATTGAATCATACAATCATAGGATGGTTTGGGTTGAAAGGGACCTAAAAGATCATCCAGTTCCATGGGCAGGGACACCTTCCACTAGACTAGGTTGCTCAGAGCCCCATCCAACTTGGCCTTGGACAATTCCAGGGATCAGGCATTAAAAAAAAAAAAAAAAAAAAAAAAAAAAAAAAAATCGTTCTTATTTTGAGCTCCTCCATCAGATTAATTTTTCATACCAAGGAATGGTCATTGCTCTAATTTGGGGAAGTTTTACACTGAGAGGCAGGAGGAGAAAACATTTTAGCAGTCTTTTTTTCTTTCCTCTTTCCTTTTTTTTTTTTTTCCATATGGCAGCTGCAGAAAACTCCTGAGAGGTCTGGCATGCTGTGAGCAGCCCGAGGGAGATGGATTAGTGAGCTTGGGGCAGGAGGGTTCATCAGAGATGCTTGAGAAATTGCAGAACTATGTGATAAACAGGTTTTTTTTAATCACAGGACTATCTTAAGAAGCCCACAGTCTCTTCCTTCCTTCTTTCACTCACTCCTTCCTTCCTCCCTTCCTTCCCCCTTCCCCTCTTCCTATGTCCTCCATTTGGGAATACCTGTCATTCCCACATGGTTCTCACATTTAAAGCATGGCAAGGTTTATTTAATGAGAGCAAAAATCCCGCCCCCAAACCCGAGGTTTTTTTGTGGTGTGGCTGCTGGGCACCGGTAATCTTCTCTGGCTTTTGGATTCCGAGCTTGTGCTGCTACACCACTGTGGAAATTTCTGCTTCGTGTAAACCTGGAACTTCTGTGAAAGAAGCTCGAAATGGTGGAGATAAATCACTGAGGGTAAATAGAGCAGCTGTATCTGAGTGCCTCGAGGTCGGGAGACTTCTGTTTAGGAAAAAGTGTGTTGTCTGCCACTGCAAATTGCCACTTGCAAAACACAGTGGACTGACCAACCACACAGAGACGAGCTGAAAGTTCAAACAAAGCTGAGTGCCACACAGAAAATGTTCTGTGCTGAGAAGGCTCTGGTTGTGGGCAGTGCCTGCCCAGCTAATTGCGTCTCTTTGTGGTTTGTGAAGAGAAAAAAACCCCAACCAGAATCCCCCAAGCCTCATTTCCCTGGTGAACCTCACCCTCAGACCAGCAGCAGTGTGGCTGAGAGCTCAACAGCCCCTGCCTGACCCCAAGCCCTGAGAGCACAGGGATTCGTTCTAATAAAGGAAGATTAGGGAAAATAGTGGTAAAACCGAATGCTGCTGTTCCCTGCACACTGCCTCACGGCTGGCATGTAGAGCAGATGTGACAAATGCAGGGGGGACCCCTCTGCTTTGTTGGAAAAGGTGGTGGGATTGCTGAGGCTTTCACAGAATCATGGAATCACAGATTCACAGAGTGATTTGGGTTGGAAGGCACCTTCAAGAAGTCCTAATTCCAACCCCACCTGCCACATGCAGAGACACCTTCCACTAGACCAGGTTGCTGAGAGCCCCATCCAACCTGGCCTGGAACACTTCCAGGGAAGGAGCATCCATAACTTGTCCAGACAACCTGTGCCAGGGCCTGCCCACCCTCCCAGGGAAGGATTTCTCCCTGATATCCAATCTAAACCTGCTCTCTGTCAGTTTGAAGCCAATCCTCCTGGTCCTGACCCTCCAGGCCCTTGGAAATGGTCCCTCTCTGGTCTTCACCTGAGATCCCAGTCTTGCCCCAGAAACCAGACAGGAGCTGGAAAGCCACAACTGGGCTGCCACAAATCCCTGGATCCCCCTCACCCTGGGGGAGGACCTGCTGCCCTCAGAGTGGAACCCTGCTTGCATCAGCAGGTGTGGAGGTGTCAGTCTGCAGTATTTTAAGTGATGAAGGGGTTTGATTGCACGTTTATTTGCTTTAGAAACCGAGCAGAGTCCCTGTGCAGTGGCATAGTTTGGTGCTGACTTGATGGGATGTATTGAGTGAGAAGCTGGCAGGTGGGAGATGTGATTTAGTCTCCTCCTTGATGTCCCTTCAGCTCAGGTGGTGATTTTGTTGCCAGAGGAAAGGTTCAACGTGTTTTATGCAATCTCTGAAGAAATCTTTCCCGGATCCCTGATCCAACAGCTAATTCTTCATTAACTTGCCACTCTGTTACCAATTCCCTCATCCAGGGGTGAATAACTGATTGCTATCAGTCATGTCAATCCTTCTTATCATTCTGAGGGTGCAGAAACATCTGCTCTGTAGGCAGGTTAATACCAGTTCCATAATGGAGGGAATAGTTCTTGGGGATGGGAGTTAAACACAACTTAATTAGGGGAAAAATGCACAAGCATAACTGTTGCCTTTATTCCTCTGTTAGTGTTAAAACTGGAGCTGTTCCAAATTAAGAAACTTAAATTTTAAGCCATTCTTCTAAACAAGACTGAATAATTACTCCCTTTTCATCTGGAGGAGCCTACTAAGGTTTCTTTGGACCCAAAGTGGATATTTCCCTCTTTTTTTTTTTTTTCTTTTTTTCTGCTAGAATTCTGTTGAGGATTCTCAGCAAGAGCTGGGCAACTTCTCCAAACCTGTTTCTTTCCAGACAGTTAAAAGGCCAAGCATTTGAAAACAATTTAAAATTAGGATTGCTGCCTAAAAAAAAAGAAAAAAAAAAAAAAAAAGAAAAAAAAAAAAGCATGGAAAGAAAAAGCAGTTTTCTCATAGCTTTTTGGGAGGAAGGTTTTTCAACTATTCCAATTTAAACCGTAGATCCTACAAAACCAGAACCATGGAGGTTTTATTAAAGGCTCTCCAGATCAGAGCTGTATTGCCTGAAAACCTGGTTCACGTAATCACATCCTTCACACAAACATATTTTTTCAACTATTTATTGATAATATAACATACCATATTTGATTATTTAATTATTTTAATCTTTTTCTGTTCAACAGTTTGGTTAAATTTGTCAGTAAAATATATCAAGTTCTTGATGCTTGACTTGATATTTGAATACTGAATCTTCAGTTTCTACAATTTACATTCCAGGGTATCTCCATCATGTTGGGAATTAAGGAAAAGGTTTAAACATTTAAGTTTTAAAAATAATTTAATATATATTCCCAGGTTTGGCTTGATAAGTAAGAATGATAAATAGGTCATAACTGAAGTTTATCATTTCAGCTGCCTTTGAATAATGCTAGAGAAATTAAATTTGAAAGCTTAGCAACCTAAGAGCATATTTAATTTTACCATAGAACTCTGAACCAAAATTAATTTACAGAAAAGCCCCAAAGAAAAATAAAACACAAATTCTAAATTTTATTAAACTGCTGTGGACAAACCCGGTAAAGACTGCATTTTTCTGTAGTACATAAGAGATAGGAAAAGAGAGTTCCAAAAGGAGGTAATAATAGTGGTTTAAAGAATGAAATTAAATTCCCATAACAAATATTAGTGATTTGGGGTTTTTTTTGTTCACCACAGCTATTTTATGGACTCTGCAGTTCCATTTTAAGTCTGTTTTCTAACCTAAAGACAAGCTTGGTAACCTCTTGGAGTTGGTAGTCATCCTACCAGAGATTTCACCTCCTTGTCCTGCATGTTCCTAAGGAAAATATTTTTAAATGCTTGGCATTCTGAGCACATCCTGTTGAGCTGGGACAGCTCGACCCACCAGCTCAATTAAACAAAAAAAAAGAGTTTTAATCATCCCCTCATAAACACATTTTTCTTCTTGTTGCTGCCATCACATTTTATGTAATGACAAAATTCCTCCAGCGCTCAAACTGTGAAGCTGGGAACCAAACCCAGAGAGGTTTCCCTCTGCAGAAATCATTACAATCTGCAAATCTCCCGAGGAGCTCTTTTTTTTTTTTCCCCAGCATTTTCAAACCTTTCTGGTCCCCTCGCTGAGCTATCCACGACCCTGTGGTTTGGAAACCAAGGGCAGATCCCTCTGCATTTACATGTGTGGAGAATTAACGAGCTCAGCTTTTAGAAAAAGGCAGCAAAGTCCAACATGCCTCTGGTGGGGCACATCCTAAGGAGAGGAAAGGCTTGGATTCCCCAGTGGAGAAAAAAATAGAAGTGGAATCTCACAGCAGTTGATCATAAATTGCTGATGGGAGATTCTTCTTCTCACTGGCTCTTTGGTAAAGTCTGGTTTGGTACACGTGTATTTAGGGACAGCCCATGCAGCCAGGTGAAGGGAGGAATCATCACCAAATTCGAGGGTTCTTCCATGATTTAAGTTGTTCTGAGCAGCATTAAATGGTGTTGAGGCTTTTCCCCAGTCCACGACGGCTTATTAAGCCAAGACCCATCTATTTCCAAATGGTTAGGCAAAAAAATGAAAAGCCTCGTGCATTAAAAGCCTTTTCCCTGTTGCATTAATTATTTTTGCAACTCTTAAAGAAACAGTCTCAACAGATTTTTACTATTTGGCATTTTTCAAAGCTGAAATTTTGAGTTGCCTTTGTATTAGAACAGTTTTAATTTTATTTATTTATTTGTTTGAATGATGAGTGCCAAGACTAGAACATGATATCTGTTTTGAGCTGTAGTAAATGCAGGGTTTAAAGAAAACAGTTTGCAGAGGTTTCACATACAACTGATTATGGTATGTAAACCCTGATGCCAGCCAGACCACTGCTGGATTCCTGCTAAATTCCCAACACCAGCAGCAGGGTAATCAGCTAATCTTGTAAGAGGTTTCTGCTCCCTTGGGGAAGGGATTGAGAACAGCCATTAATGCAGGCTGTGCCCTTGGAGCCAAGGCTGGAATGCTGGGATGTCCCTCTCTCACAGGGAAACAGCACTGGCACCAGGATGTGCTGCCAATCTCTGCCCCAAACCTGGGGCATTGTAGGTGCTGAAAGGGGGTCAAGATTGGCAATGTGGGGAAGGCAAAGAGGACCAATTAAAAACAAACCAGAGTCTCATACAATGTGCAAAATCAGCATCCTTTCCAATGGGGCATATGGAAACAATGGAGAGATTTGGGGGTTTTTTTCCATGCTTCTTAAGTCAGAAGGCTTGTTAAAGCAAGAGAAATCCTGACTAGATAAAAGGACCCTATTGCAAGGGTGGTCAAACACTGGAACAGTTTTTCAGAGCAGTTGTGAAGTCTCTGTCCTTGGAGCCATTCAAAAGTCGAGTGGATACAGCCCCGAGTTCAAATTCAATATTTACTCATGGGCTGGTCAAGGGGCTTGGCCACAGGACTTCCAGAGGCATTTCCAGCCTTAAATTACCTTGTGATCCAACACTAGCTTTTGAAGGACCTTTTGTTATGAGCTAAATGCAATAAATAGGAAAAGTTTTTCAGAGGATCCCTCCTTCCCTCTCCTTGAACCAGTTCATTGCCAAGTTGAGGGAAAGAGTGGAAAGGCAGAAGCCACATTCAACTGGCACTGCCAGCAGCCTCAAAGTATTTTTACTGGGGGGTAGGAAGAGCAAAACAGATGAAGGTCACAGCAGGAGCAGTGTGTGTGTTACACACAGGTACAATGGGAGACATCATTTCCCACCACCCAGCTGAGCTCTCTCCTTCATGGGGTATGTTTTGAAGCCATCACAGTTGCAAAGCACATATGATCCCTTCCCTGCCCTACACCGTGGCAGGCCTCATGTATACAAAAGCTTTAACTAATCCTTAATTTGCTGTTTCCTACTGAATCTGAAAAGCCCATGAAATACAGTGGTTATTGGCAACCCCCGAGCTCTTGACTCAGTGAATCATTCTATTTATGTTACTACAAGGGAGTGGAGTCTGGCAGAGGCCTTGCTCAAAATGATTTAATGGGGTAACTCCTTTTAAAGGGATTTTTTTTTTTTTGGCTTTTTCTTTGGGGGATTTTTCCTTTTTTTTTTTTTTTTTTTTTTTTTTTGGACTGAGGATCTTTTGTTTTCCCTTGGTTTTAGTCCATCCAGACTTGTCTTGACAACAACATGACAACTAACCAGAGGATTCCCTCCCCCTCAGATTTTAACACAAGATAGCTCAGCATGCCTTGAACATCTGGAGAATGGGAAGTGTTCTCTTCCTGCAGCACTTTACTTTTTGGTGCTTGACATCTTCCCTGGAAAGTTGAAAATGCAGAGATTTCAAGGTGCCATTATAGCTTTTCTTGCAGGGACTTTGTTTTAATATGAATCCTCTCCTATCCTCTCCTCTCCATCTTTTGAAGGAGAACTATTTTTATTTTGTAATACCTACTTCCTCTTATCCAGAATCATACTGATATCTTTGCTGGGTTTATTTTTATTCTGTTTTGTTTAGAAGACAGTCCACCTGTCTTGAAGGTCATAGTGTGGAACTGATTTCAGTTAAACACAGGAAATTAAGTTAGTGGTCCTGATCTGTTTGTCTAAAGTGCTGGAATCCTCCCTGGAAGGCCAGGGCTGTTCCAGCTCCAGCCAGACCTTGGGAATGCCTTGGCAGGGACCAGTAAATTCAATTTGATGTTCCTCTTTCCCTGGATCCCGGTGTCTAGGTTACACCCAACAAAAATCAGCTGGCTGTTAAGCAGTCTGGAATCTGCTGTTCCTTTTATCTCTTTCTGGAAACTTTTTATCTCCTTGCTGAAGTGGCACTGGTGAAAAGGAAAGTATTGTGGCTAATGAAGAGAGATGCACTGAAAGCATGGTGTGCCTCACGTGTTTGCTTCCTTTCTGACAGCCTCCTTTTGAAGAGGCAGAAGATAAATTTCTGGGGCTTTTGTGGCTCAGATTGTTACAGAAAGTTCCTATGGAAGGAGTCTTAAAGTCACCTGTAACTTCCTACACCATCAGGTGCTAACAGTGCCCAGCGAGGAGTGACATTGCTCTGTGGGAGAGCTCCTCTAAGCACAGCCAGCCTTGCCCATGGCAGGAGGGTGTCTTATCCTTCTTGTTTCAGCACAAACTTTGCTGATTATTGGAAACAACTGCAGACCTTGGGGCCTTGCCCCGTCCAGCAGCCAAGAGAAGAATTCCCCGTTTGTGTTCACGTGGCTCCCGCTCGCTCACCCTGACACAGCCACCACCTTGCACTTAAAACATAAAAATACTGCAGCAACTGCCTGCAGGGAACTGCTCTGTGGGGTTGGCAGAGGGCAGGGATGTTATTCCAGGGAAAAGCCCGCCTGGCACGGTGCCTGTGGCTGGCACAGGATCCCCCGAGCTCAGCGTGGTGTGCTGGGTGTAGGGAGGTGTCTGTGCACTCTTGTTCCTCTCTGTGCCCCCTCGAGCAATGCAGGGAGAGGGACTGGAACAAAGACCTCTTCCAAGACCTCCTACACAATGCCTGCTGCTGGTGCAAGGGCTGGGGGGGCTCCCTTGGCCCTCCTGCCTTTTAGACCCATGCAGAAGAATCACAGCTTGAGGGGCGTTCAGTCTGGCAGAGGTTATTGCATCTGATGAGAATTGGCTTTGCAAGCGTTCCTGAATTAACAACCAAACAAAACACCCCCAAAATCAAGCAAAAAAAAAAAAAAACCAAAAACCACCAAACAAAACCCAAAACAAAATGAAAAAAAAAAAAAAAAAGACAAAGTAAACCACCTCAAAAAAACACAAACAAAAGATTTGAGTACGGTTTAAGAGCACTACATAGAATTCAGCAGAAAAGTACATAGGACTTGCACCTATCACAGAATCACAGAATCATTTAGGTTGGAAAAGACCTCCAAGATCACTGGGTCCAACCTGTGACTGGTCACCACCTTGTCAAACCAGACAAGATCACTGAGTGCCATGTCCAGTCCTTCCTTGGACACCTCCTCCAGGGATGGGGACTCCATCACCTCCCTGGGCAGCCCCTGCCAGTGCCTGACAACCCTTTCAGTGAAGAAATTCCTCCTGATGTCCAACCTGAGCCTCCCCTGGCACAGCTTGAGGCCAATTCCTCTCATCCTTGTTCCCTGAGAGCAGAGCCCGACCCCCACCTGGCTGCATCCTCCTGTCAGCATTTCTTTGTCAAAATGTCTAAACAGAGAAACTACAGATTTTAGCAATTATTTATGGCAGAAGAGAGATCTTGGAAGAGAAAATGGGTTCACTGATCATGGAGGGAGGGGTGGAATTTTTTCTGACACAAGAATGTCTTACAGATCTACTGTTGCTGTTATCAATTACTTCTGAAATGCCCCAGAGAATGTAGTGAAATACATGGAGAAAAATAGAGAGAGAACACATTTTTCCCTAAGAGAAGGAAAGGTTGGAAGAGAAGCATAATTCCTCACCTACATCAGTCCATAAGCTGTGGCACCAACCAGTCTGAATGACATCACTGTCATTTTCTAGTGAAACTTTTCATTAAGAGGTCTGGTTCATGGGATTCAGGCAATTAACATTCTCTTGGGAAGATAAAAGCTCCTTAGACCAAAACTACTGAACTGTGAGACAGACACTGGGCTCAAAAGGAAACTTAAATAGTCAGAATCCTTTGAATCAAGAATCTTTCTGTCTGTGTTGTTGACTTATCTTGGCAGGGACTTGCTCCCAAAGTGCAGGCACTTTGCATATAGGGTGAGTGAAGGCTGTGATTGCTCCCCCTGATCTGGGCTGTAGGATGCTCAGCTTCTGCTCTTCTCAGCCTTCGTCTTTTATGTCTTTTTTATGATCAGTTACCTACAGGACCATCACTGTTTTGTCTCAGTCATAAATCCCTTGATATTAATTGAATAATTGCTCTTAACTTAAAAGGGAGCAGGGCTTGTTTTTGTTAGCTATGTGAAAAAAAAAAAAAAAAACAAATATGCAGGTCGTGAGAAATTCCCACATTTCCTTGGAAAAACAAGTGCATTTCCAAAAGCCATTCTGAACTTGTGGCCTATTCAGTTCCCTTTTTTCTACCAGCTGCAAAAACCCAGGGAAGTTTGGACTGTAGAAAGGTTTTAGTTGCTGACTGGCTTTTCTCTCAGGAAGAGTTCCAGTGCCATGTCATCAGCTAAGCTCAAAAGACAAAAACTCAAGCACCTCCTCTTGGTCTTGATACCTTTTCTTTCCATCTACCTCACCCTTCCCTTGTGTTCTTTCACACCCCTCAGCCCTGCAGCTGGATGTTCTCTGTCCTGGTTTTCTTTTCTCCAGGAACCTTCTTTCCCTAGTGAATTTTTGTTTCCTGAGTGTCTCTTCCCTGTCTCTGGATTTGTTTTCTCTCCCTTACACCACGCACACGTGGCCAGACCTGCCTCTTGCTCTCGCTTTTGTTATTCTTCAGTCATTGTAAAATAACCTTTTAATAAGGATTTTGAACAACAACAGGGGGTTTTGAACTCTCCTTAATAGAGGAGAGGAAATAATGTTGTCCTTACCAAGGATTTCCAAACATATTGTGAAATGGGGCGTTTCACAAGCAGCAGGACCACTGAAGCGTGATTCCTACTGGGTTTGTGCCACGAGGCTCAACTGGGCAGAAACTCTGATGCCTAATAAAACAAAAAAGTCATCTTAGCTTTTCCCCCAAAGGGAACCTTAAAGGATCTCTCGTGTTTCCTCGGATGCCATTTATTAGTATATTACTGTGAATGAATCAAGATTAAGACCGAAGAGACTTAGGCCACTATTAAATGAGATAGGCAAGATTATGAAGGCCAACCTATAAACTGCTGATTTCTTTATTGGTCAGTGCTGATGCTGTGCAATAATTAGTGCAGAGCTGTGGGGATAGGGCTTGGTGAAGCATTCTGGCTCCTGGCAAGAGCAGGAGGAGCAGCACAACTGACCATCACCTTTTAGAAAATCTTCTCCTTCATAAGGAACTCTGAAGTGGACAGAGCAGAAATCAATCAGAGACATCTAATTAATTACAAAGTGTTGTTCCTGCAGGACAGCGAAGGGAAATGAGTGGACTAAGGTAACAACAACAACAAAACCGGGATTCTGAGCGTGGCTGGAATGCAACAACCCTGCTTTGGAGTATGTGGGGGGGGAATCTGAAAAGGGGGCTGTGCTTTGGATCAGCACTGCACTAAATCACAATTGTTTCTAAAGCAATGGTTGTAACACTGGGGTGCCACTACCAAACCTTAGAAGCTTCACACAGCAGAATCCAGTTAAAGACCTATGACCTTTTGCTATCAGTTTCTATTTCTTGAAGTTGGAGGGTTTTCCTTTTTTTTTTTTTTTTTTTTTAAAAATTCTGGCTTTAGGCAAAAAAAATTAGTGTATTATCTGGAATTCAAGAAAGCACACGCCACAGGAATGTCATCCTGCCCTTAGGCAAATAGCTGAGCAAACCCCAAGCACCAGATTTTCAAAAGCAAACTCACAAGCTGCTGTCTGCAGCCTACTATATATTAGCAGGCGTGAATTAAATGTGCTTATCCCTCCCAGTGCTTTGCTGAGGCAACTCTCGTATAAGAGCAAAACTACCTGGAGGGATAAGATCTCAAATGTCATGTAATAAACTTTTGCTGTCCTCAGTAAATTTGGAGGTTCATATTTTTATAATACCAAAACCTAGGATACTTTTTCTCCCTCCAGACTTTTTGTTTGTTTGGGGTTTTTTTAACCCTGAAAGATGTATTGCTGATGAGCACTAAGTGTTTAATATAGTGTTTAATATTTGGCTGCACTGTTTCACACAATCAGAGGTAATCCTGGGTTAGTAGCTGATATTATCTAAGAACAAAAGAAAGAAAATTTCTGCCACTAGAGGGTATAATGTCTCCATCCTTTGCACCTGGTCAGCCCTCACCCTGGATTCGTGTACACTCAGCTGTTCCAAAGGGGTAAACCCAAAGGGATTGAAGTTCTTTTGGATTTGAGCTCCTAAATTCTGCTGACTGCTTCGAAGATCTCAGCCTGAGTGAGGTTGCTTCTCAAAAAGCTGCAAGAGCGAGCGAGAACTGACCAGTGGAACTAAAGGGAAAAAACAATAATTATTGGGATTGGTGGGAAAACTTAATTAAAATGTCAATAACCAGAGCTGTTTAGCAGACAGGGAACAGGAGAGGGGAAATCCCAGCCTGTTATCCCGGGCTGAGTACAGAGAGCTGATGTAACACAACCTATAAGCCAGACACCCATTAATCACGTTTCCTTGCTCTTGGGTGGTAGGATCTCTCAGCAGCCAAAACAAAGGTCCCAAGGCTGAGTGGAAGCCCTGGATAAAAAGACAGCTGAGGAGATATCTGGCTTTTAATTCTGAGGAGGAAAGAGCTCGTTCTCACTCCACTGAGGTGACAAGCTCTGTGCTTGCACATCATTGTCCTCAACCAGAACAGAGGGTACCACAGCCCCAGCCAAGGACAAGGACTGTGCCATGGCAGCTCTTCCTCTAGAGGTCATGGGATTCTTAAGGAAGAAAATCTGTGTGTTCAGCTCTAGGATTTCTTCTTCCAGGTGACAAATGCATTTTTTTTCTCCTTCCAGCTAATGAGAAAATCGAGCTTTAAGAGGAAACTTACTTGTGAAATGTTAGAAGGATCCATGCAATTTATCATCCCAACCTCTAGCTTTTGGGAACTAGTTATATTTTAATTGTCTGCCTTACAGTAGTACCTTGCTGTACTGCAGGTGGAGCACCTGTACCTGAATATCTGCAGTTCTACATAATGTACAAGCCCCATGAAGAATATTTGCAACTACATGGAAACTCCTTCTTACACTTTTGGAAAAAGGGGAAAGACATTGCCTTCTCAGTCCAACCCTTCTCTGCTTTGTGATCTCTTACAGAGAGGTTAAACAATAAAAAATATTTAAGCCCACAGGTGTTGCACTTGAAGAAAGAAGGAGTTTTCCTCTAAACAGATACAAGCCCTGTGTAAAACTAAGGGAGTGCTACCTTGCCTTTTAAAGACATGATATGGAATCAAACACTGTTTTTAGGTCACCAGAATGTCTTCCTTCAGCTAACAGAGTCAGAGCCCCTCGGTGACCCTGCCTGCCTCCCACTCCCCTGGGAGCAAAGGTGCCTTCGTGCCCTGGGACCAGGGCTCTGGGGTGGCACCTGCCTGTTAACCTGGAAAACACCAGCACTGAGTTCCAGATTCGCCACAGCCCAGCCTTTGAGTGTGAAGACACCAAGCAGCCTCAGAAGTATTTGCTCTGCTGAGCTGGAGCACATTTAATGGCTATCAGATAACCCTGCCATGGCCATCGCCAAGCAGGTTCTGTCCCCAGCCCCAGCCCGTGGAACTGCAGATGGCCTGGGCAGATTTGCTTTATTTGAGAGGGCAGTGCCTGAGGGAAGCAGGAACACAGAGTTTCTGTCTTAAAAAAGCGCTGTGAATGGGTCAGGGCTGCGAGGCATCTGTGACTGAACTCTCTGCCCCTCCATCCTACGTGTGGAGGGCCTGGACCTGTGAAACAAATCCACAATGAGAAGCCAAGTGGACAGATGAGCAGGACTGGAAGTGCCAGGCGAGAGAAATTTTGACCTCTGGCAAAAAGGGGTTAGACTAATTCTAGGTAAAATGCAATCTATGTTTATAGACCGAAATAGGATGTTTGCCAGGTCCAGTTTCTCTTCCCTAGCACAACCAAGAGCCTTGCCTGTCTTTACAGTTTTTATCCTGTCAGAATGGTAACCCCCTTTTTTTTTTTTTTTCCAAGTCATTCCTTAATAAAGTAACTCTAAAAAAAAAAAAAAAAAAAAAAGAAAAGCAGTCTCTCCTACCTTCTGAAGATGTGGTGATTTATTTACAACACTCTAAGGTACATGGTGGGATTCTTGAGGCTGTCCTGTGTGGGGCCAGTCACCTGTAGGTCCAGATGTACCATGCAGGGTAATGGAAAATAAGGAGGTGACATATTTTTGACAGTGTTGAAACCCCCATCTTTGAATTCCAAGTCGACATTAGAAGGATAAAGAGGCTGTGAAGTAAAAGGAAAACTTAATACAAAAGGCTTTTTTCAGAGACGTGTTCCAACAGGGAAAGCCTTCCATAAATGTTCCACTTATTAGTTGTAGTTTTAATGAGGCTTCTTTGAAACCTTTTAGAATTCTCTGTCGAAATAAAAAGAGTACTTCTTACTGTGTTTTCTTTGTGTATCCCTGTGAAGTGTATTTTCCCAAGTTCCCAAGATGGGTTCTCTAACAGTAAAAGGAAACTAAGCTTAAAGGCATTGTTTTTCTTCCAGTCTTCATCTTGTTGAGTTTGTAGTTAATTTTATATTTGTCTTGTGATTTTTAAATTCCTTCAACTTCTTCTTTAACTTCTCTGTTACTTCTTGAGGCTATAATCTAATACACCCAAAAAATGCCTTGAAAAATCATTTTGTAAAGGAGGCAGAATGGTTATAATGCCTATTCTGTTCATTGTTTTGGCAAATCAATTTGGCCATAAGGGAAATTTAATTAAATGAAATTCATAAATACATAAAAATGAAACCTAATATCACTGTGGGGATTACACCAGACTTTAGACATACAGAGGCAATGTGTGTGGTGCCTGTTTGTGTTGTACAGATTTACAACCCTGGGTCAGCTGCTAACTGCTCAGTCTGAAAAGGGGATTTTTGGCTTTTTAATAACCCAGGTGGCACCAAACTAGGTCTATTACTTAACAATGCTTTCCATGATGAAATTCCTCGGGATGTCCAGCCTAAACCTCCCCAGCACATCTTCAGGCTGTTTCCTCTTGTCCTAGGAGAGATTGACCCCCACCACTCCTACAACCTCCTTTCAGGTGTTTGTGGAGAACAGTCCATTCTTCTAGACCTTTTTGGGAATGGATTGGAGAGCTGTGGGGATCTTTGGTGGTCTTAATCCCTCCCCACAGTCCATGCCCTGTTATCTTCCTCTTTTTGTGCCCTTTCAGCTCATTTTCAAGAAGCCACTAACTAAACCTTGTTGATCAAAGGGGAGGTTATTTTTTTATATTTTCTGCTTCATTTGGAGGAGAGATTATACCCTAAATCACCAGGCTTTGTTTCTCCTTCCAGTAACTCTTGGGCGTATTTTTCTTTCCCCCACTTCTTCCTCTTGTAACTGTAGATGATACTCCTCATTATGCAAGTGTCTTTGTTACTCCTGCTAAATGCTTAACGTCAAAGCTGCCTTGTGACTAATTAATCTCCCACTAAATGGCACTGATATCCCATACAGGCCTCAGGAATGGCACATCTGCATCAGTGTCAGGTGAGTTCTCCTTCCCCCATTAGCCTGAAGTAAACATTAGCACAGTATAGAGTTCTTCCATCTGTCAGCGTGCTCTATTTATGTTAAGTGACCAAAATCCTGGAAATAAATGATATTTTGAAATCTGGGGTGTTCTCTAGTTCTACTTCCCTCCTTCAGGGTTGAGCAATACCAACACTCTGCAGCAGGATGTGTTCACTTCTTGAGGTGCCACTTTGATATGCTTAGAACTGCCCGGTTTTATAAAGTTCAGAATTTGCTCTGGCTCAGAAAAAAAATTACAGATTGCTCTCCATACAGTGTAAAGATAATGGAAAAAACTGTGCTCATTGTCTTTGAGGGAAGTCGAGGAAAGTCATGGCACCTTCTTCTTTATGGGACCCAGCAGCGTCACTGCAGCCTCGCTGGCACTGCTGCTGTTCTTTCTGTGTCAGGATTTCCTCTGGAAAGCCCTATTTTCAGGGCTTTAGAAGCTGCCTATAAAAAAGCTTTAATGGGCAGAAATCTTGGCAACCCTGGTCTCAGTATGGGAGAAAGCCACTGAGTTTTAAGAGGGTTTATTTTTTTCTGAGTTGTTAACTCCAGTTACCTCATGGACTATTTATCAGTTTTCAGACTGTGTCGTCTCGTGGCCTGGGTTAGGGAAGTCTCGCTGCTGAACATGAATAACACCTGTTACCCAGTGAGGAACTTCATGGATGAGCCTCTTGGGTCACTTTTGCTGTCCTGTAGTCCTGGCAATTCTTGTGCCAAGAAGGGGAGAGCAGATAAAACCGAGGGATAACTCAGCACCCCCACCCCAAAACATTCACGGTGCCAAATATAGAAGTTTCATATCCTGAGCAGTTCCTTTCCATTCGTGGAGGCCATAAACCTGGCAGATATCTTTTGCTTTTCTCGGTCCGGGGTTTAATTTCACACTTTGAATGTTCTTATTTACACCACAGGCCTTTCAGGCAGTCTGGACACACGGAGGCACGATTAAGAATGCATAAAAAGTTATTGACACTCGTTTTATGGGCCCTTTGAACTGTTCAAGTGATATAAGGGGAACACAAAGTAATAGGAAACAGAAGCAGCAGTGTGTTAGTAATAAAGAAAAAAAAAAAAAAAAACAAGAGGAAAAAAATCTCATAGACTGGGGGGGATCTAAATGATCACTCTTCTGTTGCTTTATTTTTCCAGCAGGGCTGCAGTGGTGTCTCATCCATGAAGGACCTCTGAATACTTCATTTAGTGAGATTTGTCTTTTTCTGTTGTTGTTACAGCTTTTTGTCACTCAGAGTTATCCCCCTTTGTTAGTAGCACTTCTGCCTGAGAATTATTTAATGTTTTATGTGTATTTTTTTGATTGTTCCTTCTTAGTTGTATCATTTTGTCCTTGGCTCTAATGAGATTCTTTTTGTTTATTTTGGACTAGTTTGCTGATTTTTAGAGGTGTTTCAGATTCTGATCCAATCCACCAAAGCACTTGGAACTTCCTTTTTCTCTGCATGATATTCAAGTCTTTATGAATCCCATTAAGCACTTAGCCCCAGTTAATACCTTGTGCAAATAATGAATTTTTTCAGTTCTTAGACCAAACAAACAAAACATTTAGGCCTTGAACTTAAGTGATTTCTTTTTTTTTTCTTAGAGAAACAAATAATAAAAAAAAAAAAGACATTATGAGTCAAAGAAAATATTTTTGTTTTCACTGCAGACAATCCTAATACAAGCAGCATGCTGGAAACTGAAAAGCTTCGTTGGGTAACACTGAAAAATAACAAAGAAGTGCCACTCTTTCTACCTAACCCAGTGCTTAAGCTGCTTACCCAGAGTATCAGAGATTCAGATTCCCACTGCCTGCTCCCACGGGGAAGTGTCCAATCCCCAGCTCCCAGGATGCCACTGAAAAGCAAATTTCCTGGCTCTGGGAAGCCCAACATGATGTTATTTTGCCACAAGCCTAACAGTAAACATGCTTTAGCTGTTTCTTCTTCAGGTAATGTTACTCTGAGCTTCCAAATGTTTCAATAGCTTTCTTGTGGTCTAATTACAGTGAAAAAAAAATTATTTTTCTTTAAAATAAAAGCCCTAATGAGCATAAATTTTAGCAGACTGGTATGAATGTGAAAATTCTCCAGTAATATATATGAGTAGATGTATACAAATTAGTTTTTTATTCAAATTTCTGGTTTGAAAGCAGAAGAAAAGCCCACTACAGAGAACTTTAAATTTAGCCTCCCCTCGGTGTGGGACATCACCATTTCAATATTTGCACAAGTGGCAAATTCTTTGGAGTTGGTTTGGTGGCCACTGCAATCAAAGTCAAATCCCACAGATTTAAGGCAGCAAAGTAAATGTGCTTTTACTCTTTCGAAGAGCCTTGTTGAGTCTTCTGAATACTTCAAAAATCCTTTTGGTTGTTAAACCAAAAACCATTGTGAGATTTTTTACAAATCTGCACCTTTAAGGAAGACCTGGATTGACTTCTTGGCTCAGTGGGGGCAGCAGAATTCCACCAAATGGAAATATTTTAGGCAGACCTGTAAGTTAAAAATGCTCACACTTTTGTTTTACATTTTAATGCTACACTAGCACTGAATTAAAATGGAGTCCCTGTGGTAATGTGCAATATCTGAATCAATACCACATGATTAGTGTCATGAAAATGAATATTAAATGATATAATAGCAGTGGGACTCACAAAACAAGAAGGGATTTTAAAGGGAATAAAGCTGTTGGTGTCCATTAACTCATGCCTGACTAATGCTAAATTATGACCAAATATCTGGAAAATACTTGTGAGAGCTTCACTAATGCCCACAAAATGTATCCTAATTAATGCTATTATGATAAATTCTGAAAGAATTCATTATGGCTCAGTACTTTTAATAGATAGTTCCCCATAAATTTCATCCCAACAAACTGTGGCATTATCCCAACCCCAGTGATGACTTATCAGTCCCACAGAGATGCAGTTTAAAAGCTCATGTTAACTGTGTCCAGGCTCTTTATTTAAAGACTACCAATGACTGCTGTTTCTGTTTGATGTGTTTCTGCTGGAGCTTTCCACCCTAACTTGGAATCAACATCTTGCCTTGTTTTGAGCAGCAAAACCCCCAGTTGGGCAGCATGAATTACACCACGTGCTTCGTGGTCACTTCAATCCAGCCCAGCCTCATATTCAACATAAATTTTATTTTATTTTCTAGAGACTAAAACTGCTTTGATTCAGATCCTGCTGTCACACACCAGCTGTGTGGGGTTTTTTAAGGTTGTTCCCTACTTTCCTGGTGTCTTCCACTTACATTTCCCTGTAGCTTATAAGCAGAACCTGGTCCCAGTGCCTCCAATATACTGAGAATCTGTTTTATATTGTCTGAATGTAAAATAACACAGTTGCTATCAAAATGTTTCCCAGCAAAATTAACCCCCCAAGTAAGTCAAGTGTTCTTTAATATCTAAAACATGAAAGCCATTTACAGTTTATCCCAGTAAATTGTTAGAGACATGCTCAAGCACAGGGCAATTTACAAGGCATGGGAATAATAGAAATTTAAATTAAACCTTTGTAACTTGGTGAAAATTACAGATACTCTTTCAAGTCCCCCTGTTACCTTCCTTTTAGTCAGATCTGCTCTCTCAACTTTATTGTACACACTCCTGATTTCACCCAAAACACATGTCAGGCCAGGGCAATGTTTTTGGAGCATATGCTTTGCTGGATTTATGCTCAGATTAAATCCAGAAAAGCTCAGTGTATTCTTCTAAACATAAATATAAATATAAATATACAGTGGTGCTTCCTCTCACATTTATTGATCAGAAAATGGTTTACCAAAGAAAGAAATATCATCTCTGAGTCAGGACAGAGTTCTACCAAGATTGTTTTCTGTGTAGCCAGTACACAAATGAACAACAGAAGGTCTGTTCGTTGTTTGTATGTCTGTTACTTTCCCTATTTTCAATTTTCTATACATTGTTTATGTCACTTATAAATCATTTGAATATAATTTTTAAAAAACGGCTTGGCTTTTCCAGAACTGAATTAAAAAAAAAAAAAAAAAAAAAAAAGGATGTTATATTCTGATTAACAGGGCAAAAAATTTGCCATGGGACAGATTCATCCCTGGTGTGTGCCAGAGATTAATTTGTCCCCATGCCATAGATTTAGAAATAATAAAATACACTTCCACCCTGAAAATGTATTGCATCAAACGGTCCCTTCTTGCACCAATCAGCTCCCCATGCTGAATAATCAGACTCAAAACTGCTGACTTTGATGACAAAGTGAGTTTTTAACTGCCTTTTTATTTTTGGGGGTTTTTTTCCCCAAGTCCATGCCTGGGATTGTAACTGAAGAACGTGCTTCTGCACAGGGTAGAATTCAAAATATTCAGGTGGCAATGCAAGCTTGACTCGAGTATGTGCCCAAGTGCTGACCCTGAAAAAGGTATTTGCCTGCACAGAGTAGGGTGAGGTGGCAAACTTCTGTTCCATCCAGTAATTTAAGCAGGTCAGGAAGTAGATTCTTTTTTTTTTTTCTGAAGGAAACTATGAAGAACCTTCATACAAGACATCACCAGCACTACAGCTTTTCTTTGTGTGGTGTTTTTTTTTTTTTTTTTTTTTTTTTGGTTTTTGGTTTTTTTTGTTTGTTTGTTTGTTTGGGGTTTTTTTAATTTATTTTTCAGCTGGTCAAGATATCACATCAAATATGTGGAAATGAAAATTAGACTCCTTTCAAAGAGTTCAGATAGCTCAAATAGTTCAAAAAGTTCAAATAGACTTGCTTGTCAGGGAATAAAAAGGATATTTTCTTACCTGAAAAACGTAAATAGACCTTAGTATTTTTTACATCTGCTAGAGATGGTGCAAACCAAACACAGATTCTTTCCCCTGAACTGCAGCACTGCTGCAGCACGGTGACAAATGTAAATGCAAGGCTTTGCAGGGGAGAAAGATGATTTTATTGTGAAAGAAAATGAAAGCAACACCAAGTTTCACTCATTCACCCTCGGGCTTTCAGACCCACAAGCTCTCAAGCATCTCAATGCATATCTGAGCCAGGTTCCAAGACATTTATATCCATCTATATCCAGGTGAAGTGTCCAATAGTTTTGCAGTGACAGAGAGCACAAAGAGTGGCTCCTGTTGAGAAATTGCTGTTTCTCCAGGGTCCTCCCTATACTGGATGCCACGTGCCACTTTGGAATCTCTCTTTTCTTACAGCCTTTATGATCTGGCAAGTGCCTTTTCAATCGGCCAAGATAGGAACTCCAGCCTCCAGGAACTCCAGCCTTCCCTTATGCTCCTCCTCTCACGGAGCTTTGTTCCTGCCAAGCTTTATTTTCAGGATCAAAATCATTTAGACAAACGACTCCAAGTTTTTACCTCTGTCTCAGTCCTCAAGCTGATTGTTGGAGACCAGGAGAGTACACTGGGGCAGCATCACTGGATATTTAAATGATTCTCACTTGTTTTCCATGGAATGTGCTATTTACCTTCCCGTGGGCCAGGATACTGAGCTGGATTCACTTCTGTCCTGGAGTTCTGCTGTTCTTGCACCCAAATTTAATGTACAACCAAACCATCCGTGTTCAGGACCTGAAGTTTTGAATAGACAGCTCGATCATCCAGAGCTGCCACTTCCAGCTAGAAGAGGAGAGGCAGGAACTGGGGCAGGATGAGTCCTCCTGAGTTTTAGCTATCTGAAAATTAGATGTCTGGCTCAAGCTGCTCACGGAGAGCTCTCTGCAGTCAATGTATAAGCACCTCAAGGGAGTGATTCATCTCCCTGATCTGAGAGATTAAATTAAGTGAGGACAGCTAAATGTAGGGGAAATCAATCTTGTTCTCAGTTTCACCCTCTTGTCTTTACTTCCCCCTTAAAGTTTTTTTTGCCCTGCTGATTATATTCTAAACAGCTGGATAGTGATGTATAAAAGCTTAATAAAAATTACAAAATAACAACTTGTTAAATAAAAAAAAATTTTTTCAAAAACTTCTCAGTCTGCCAAGGTAAAACAAAAGAATGTTTTACAAATCTTCTTCCCAGAGCCTGCAGGACACAGAAAGAGAAATTTGGAGACAAAATCTGTTGGAGTCAATTGAGAATTTTTTGTTCCCATGAGAAAAAAACCCCCAAGCAACCAAAAGCATTCCTTTCAAGGGCTTTGCTTTGCTCTGTTTTGTTCAGGTCGAACCCCGTTTTTCACTTCCTGGAAAGAAAAGTTTCATTTTCTATTGTAAAATTATTTCTACAATTACAAACCAACAATGAGTATTAAGAATATGAACCACCAAGAGTTTTCAGAAGGAAAATGGCCCTATGGGTTTGAGATTCCCTTTTCTTCTGAATCATGGCACCTGGGAAATTCCAGATTTTTTTGTTTGCTTTAATTTCTGTCCAGAAGGAAGAAATTTTGAATATTCCAAAAAATCAGTGTTCTTTCACAACTTGCTCTCAATTTCTTCCAGAGGACTCTGACTGGTTGTGAGTGAGGAAGAAATGTTTCCAGAGCTGTCCATGAGCAAAGTCTACTCATTGCCTGCAGCCAAAAATGGCCTTGTGTCTTGGGGCAATGAATTCCAAATCAGATTTAGTTATTTTTGAAAAAAATGTCCCCTAATGCTGCCAGCAGCACCTGTAAGAGAGGATCTATGTCTGTGTGGGATTCCTCCTGAATCCAGACCTTCATCTCCATCTGGGTTAAAATTTCATTTATCTCTCACTGGGGATCACATTTACACTGACCTCACAGAGGTGTTGCAAAATAATCTGCCAGAAGTCAGGTCCTTGGAAACTAGATGGGATGGAATTATAAAGAATTTATTTTTAGTATTCAGAAATGAGTCTTTTAACCTGCCAAAACAGATGCTCTGTGCCTTTCTCTGTGCCCTCCAGGCTGCTGAACTCTGGTGAATCATGAGCAGAAATTAGCTCCAGACTTTGCCTGCAGACAGGGTGAGGGTTGCATCAGACCCCATGGAAATAACAAGATGTTCTCAAAGACCTGTTGGAATATTTTGGAATCTGGAATCTGGAATTTGGAATATTTTGGAATCTGGAATCTGGAATATTTTGGAATCATAAATGATTCTGCAGCTTTTTTTATTTTGTAAAAAAGTGCTGGTTTTGCAGTTTCCACTGTGGTGGGGAGGAATGAAGTCCAAACCTAGGACATGACCACCACACTGCCAGGATTACTCCTCCTTCAGTGTGGGTGTTGTGCTGCACCAGTCAGACCAGCAGCTTGCTCAGAGCTAACTTCACATGATCACCCAGCCACAGAATCATTTAGGCTGGAAAAGACCTCCAAGATCATCCAGCCCAACCTTTGACCGATCACCGCCTCCTCAACCAAACCACAGCGCTTATTTCCGTGTCAAGGCATTCCTCGGACACCTCCAGGGATTGTGACTCCATCACCTCCCCTGGGCAGCCCCTTCCAATGCCTGACCACCATTTCTGCAGCAGAAATTCCTCCTGCTGTCCAACCTGAACCTCCTCTGGTGCAGCTTGAGGTAATTTCCTCTTATCCTGTCACTTGTTACCTGGGAGAAGAGCTGGATTCCCAAGGAACACAACCGAAGCAGGCATCACAGGTACGAAGAGATAATAGGGGCACGGTTCAGGGACGTGAATCACCTCGTCTGTGCTGCTCAAACGCTGCTCATAAAATGTGATGACAGCTCCAGCGCCGATAACGTGTGCGCTATCTCTGTGATCAGCGGAATGTTTATTCTGAAGAGCGCTGTTTCTTCCCTCCTCTGCCTGTCCCACTCACTCAGGGCTGAACAAAAGATTCATTTGTGTGGCACGGAGCTGGGCTTAATCCTGCAAAGGGCTGAGCATCCCTGCAGCAGTGGACTTTTAGGCACATGCTTAACTTTAAGCATGTCAACAGCCCCCGGCGAAATGGGCAGGACTAATTATGTCCTCAAAGTTAAGCATGGGCCTAAGTGCACTTCTGGATGGCGGCCAGAGCGCTCAGCACCTTGCAAGGCTGCAGTTCCAGTGACCAAATTTTGGGCTGGAAGAATTCATATTCAAAGAAAGCAAAATGACAGAAGAAAAAAAAAAAAAAAAGAAAAAGAAAAAAGAGAAAAAAAGAAAGAAATAAAAAAAAAAAAAGAAAAAGGGAAAAAATAAAAAAAAAAAAGGAAAAAGAAAAAAGAAAAAAGGAAAAGAAGAAAAAAGGAAAAAAAGGAAAAAGAAAAAAAAAAAAAAAAAGGAAAGAAAAAAAGAGAAAACCCCTCCCATCTTTCTGTAAGTATTATCAAACTGGATCCAGGCCAAAACTTTACCATTCCCACCAGCACATGCAGCTGTTCTCTGAGGAAAGGGTGTAATTCCAACCCCAGGATAAAAGTGTACATTTCACGCATTTGCCATAGGGAGAAGTTTGCCATTTTTCACAGTTTAAGCAACTTTTCCTGGTTGGTGGTAGTTTCCTTGTCTCCAGTGAAAACGGCCTCAATTTCCTATGGAATGTTTACAGGCAGGAACAGGAAACAGTTTCATTTTATTGCAAACCCAAAGTGCATTTCCCATTTCATCAGGCCTGTGAAATGTGCCTTTGAACCCCACAGGCTGGGCTGTGGCTCCCAGAACACTGGAGAGAGCTCTCAGGTCCTGCAGAACTTACATCAGGACCTCAACACGTTGAGAAGAGCAACTTGTCGGGGTCAAGAGCACCTTCTACTGTCCCAGGTTGCTCCAAGCTCCATCCAACCTGGCCTTGGACACTGCCAGGGATGGGGCAGCCACAGCTTCTCTGGGCAACCTGTGCCAGGGCCTCACTGCTCTCACAGGGAAGAATTTCTTCCAAATATCCAATCTAAACCTGCTCTCTGTCAGTTTGAAGCCACTCCCCTTGTCCTGTCACTCCAGGCCCTTGCACACAGCCTCTCTCCATCATCCCACAGGCTCCTTCAGGGGCTGGAAGGTTGCAAGTCTTTGGTTGCCTCAAAGATTTCTTTCCTCCAGGCTGAAAATATTTGCAGGCACAGATCATTTCTCGGTGAAAAATAGAGTAATATGAAGTGAACATGCTTTAAATGAGATTCAAGCTCACTGACTGCACTTGTTTGAGCTTCACTGTGGTACCCCAGCACATTTCTGTCCAACTGTGCCCCTCTTTCAGTGTGTATGGTCTCTGCTCCCACTGACACGAGCCAGAGTAGAAGTCACTCCATTTCCAGCAATCCACACACTCAAAAACACCTCTGTGAAACGGAGATTCCCCACTGCACAGCTCCCCACCTCCTCCAGGGTGAATCCCACCTGCAATTACTGCTCTGCTGTCTTTTTTTTCACCTGAACGCTCATTTTTCTCCCATGAACATTTTTCCTCAGATTGTTCAGATCCTCAGCTTTTCTCCTGCTCCTCGATGCTGCTTGTCCCACTCCTGGAAGGGAATGTATCCCAGGAAACAATTTCTCACAGATGAAATAGAACTGCTCTTGCAGAGAGGAAATGGGAGCGGGGAGGGAAGCAGGAAAGCATCGAGTCCCTGAGCTTTGAGCGTCGTAGCCGCCAGTGCTTTTCCAGCAGTGCCCTCCCAGCCTGCCAGAACCTGTCAGTCCAGCCTTCCCGTTCTCACTTCCACTTTGAATTTCTGCTGGAATGTGCTCGTTTGCCGATTTCCCGTTTGCTCCCCCACTTGATGAGTTAATGAGGAGCAGCTGCCGTACCTGTCCTGACTCCTCCCTCCCTGCCCCTCTCTTTTGAAACCCATCACAAATGCACAGCTGCTCTGGATTGGAGACCCTACCCAGAGACTCCAAGCAAATGTTTGCTAAACAGGTCTTCAATGAGCTCTAAAATTCCCAGGTCTAGCTCTGGAAACACTCAGCTCAGCAGCTGAGTTTTCAGTTCAGTCACCTGCCAACTGTACCAGTTTTTAAACCCCAATCTTTCTCTAAACTCTCAGCACTGAAGGAGGGTCTCACTTTCTTCCTCCACGTTTTCTAAACCACCCAAGAGCGCATGAGGTGACATCTTCTGTTTTCTAAGAGACCAAAAGGCTATTTTGTTATTACTTGTTCAGTTCTGCTTTCAATGCTTGGCATTTTCAGGTCCAGGTGACCTCAGAAGCTTGAGGGCAAAGAAGGCAGATGGCAAACTTTCAGTAAGACAGCACACTATTTATTTATATTTATTTTCACAAATGCATGCTGGCAAACATTTTATTTTTTCATTAAAAAAAGCCAAACAAACAAACACCTAAAATGTTTTCTAAAGACTGCAAACTTGGTTATCAAAGTTGCTCAGGCTTTCTAGACATTCTAACATTGCTAATGCCCTCTCCTGCAAACTCTGAGGCATTCATGGTTCCTCTGTCCAATTCAGCAGTAGAAGGAATGGTAATACTGTAAATTTTTAATAATCTGCAATAGCAGTAAAAGCAATTTGCAAATTTTAAAAGGAACAGGAATTTGAAATAGTGCTTTGCTGCAGTGAATATTTTCTTCTAAGATTCAACATGCTCCCCTCCCTCTGTGTTCTCATGCTAAGCTGGGTGGAACCCCTGCAATTCCTGGAGAGGCAGATCCACAGAGCATTTGAATGCCACGAGATATCTGAGACATTCAAGGTTTAGTTAAAAAAAAAAAAAAAAAAGGGAGTCATCCTGAGAAACGTCTGCTTACTTCCCGCTGGAGGAACTTGAGACAGTTCTGAGGAAGTAGCACTTAATAACAGTGCAACATTTTTGCAGTCACTGTGACATGAACCCAGTTTTCCTTGAGAAATTGCATGGTTTGGAAAACTATCAACCCAGTGAGGGACAATACATCTTTTTCCTGTTCAGAAAACTGTGCTTTTCGATATGGCAGGACTGCTTTAACACAGGGATATTCTAAGACAGTTATAAATCAATCTAATTCATTATGGGAAGGGCAAAAGTAATGGAGTCAAACTTTTCAGAACTCTAAACCAGAATATATTCCATGGAATATTTTCTTGATTTTTCAGGTGCATGAACTCTTGCAAGTGTTTGTTCCTTCCTGAGCTGAGTGGATCTTGAGTTACGTGCTATAAACTGGCACAGCTCTGTCAAGAGTCTTCTCCTTGCCCTTGAAAACCTGAGTGATTAAGGTACTCTGCTGGGAAGTTAAATGGGTTAAATGCTGGAGGGCAGTCAATTAATTTCCACTGGGGTTGTCCACCTCTAGGAGGAGGATCTAAAGCACTAAGAGCCTGAACTGAAACAGCAAGCAGCAGAACCAGCAAAATTCACTTTATTATTTAATGCTACAGCTCCACCTCATCACTACAGGGATTTTAACAACTCTGCCCACTCTCTGTTCTGTTGCCTTTCAAAGCTTTTTCGACATCCATTCAAATGACCTCAGGTACTTGGAGATATGAACTAAAAAAAAAAATAAATTACTGGGATAAATGGAAGAGGACTATCCAAATCAGATCAGAACAAGTGCTATTTCTTTTTCTGGTTTGGAAGATGAGTCACCTTTTTTCACTGGATGATCAAGCTGAGTTGTAAATCCCTGGCTCATGTTAAAGAAATTTGACTCGAGGCCAACCTTTTTCCTCTTCAAAACGAGGGCTCAGATAACACACAGGAAAGTAACTTTTAAAAGCGTTTAGCAGCTGGTGAATAAATAAATCAGAGCAATGAGTTCTATGAATATAATACATTAGAAAGCTTGGAAAAGATGCTATCCTCCTAATTACAGACTGTGAAACATCGCTGCTTTGTGGTTGTAAATAAGTGTGAAAATTGACCACGAGTCTGGAGGAATCATCTGCAGAAAGCATGCTGGATGTGTCTTTTTCTTATTTATTTTTCTTCACTTTTGTTATGACCAGTAAATCAGATCTGGTTCATTCTCGGGCTTGGTTCCTGTCCTCTTCTTTTTATTTATTTTTTTTTAATCAAGTTTTCTTTCTGTCTGTCAGTCTCCACAAAATTCCTCTGGGACAATCAGGAGCACCTTGCAGTAAACTGTATGATCTTAGAATTTGCATAAGTGTGTGTGTACTCATAATGGGTCTCACTGTATAATTCTGGCCTTTCTTTCATGTTTCCTGAGTAAGCACTGCAGTCATGAAGGAGTGAGAACTGTGCAAGCCAAGGGGAATAATTTCAGATTCTGTAATTTATTCAAGCAGTAGGGTTGTCATTAACTGCTGTCAGAAGATTTCACTTCAAGAGTTGTTATTACTGTGTGTCAGGAAAACTTTGGGGTGGGGAAACCATTGTGTTTTTGTACTCAGTTGCTGAGAGGAATTTAGTCTGCTGTTGGCCAAGGAACTGAAAATTAGTCTCCCAGAAAATGAATTGGATATGATTACTAATCTTTCAGGCAGCAGGAGAGGTCCATCTTCCATTGATTTTGGGGCACCTATAAATAGACTTTTGCTATTCTAAGGATTGTTAAACAATAACCATTTGAATTGTTCACCGTGTTGATTGCCAGACCAAGATATGACACTGCCAGGCTGGTGGACTGGCAGGATCTCACACTAAGACTCTACAATTCACAAAAGTATTTCAGAGGGTGGAGGAAGACTCAAGATGAAGCCAGAATTCCAGGTCTGCAAAACCAGGAAAAATGGTACAACGTGTGACCATCGAAGACTTTTTCTGTAACTCAAGGAAAGCAACTGAAAAAGAGAAAAAATGTGTCATTTGAAAAAAAAACCCAAACAAACCCAAAGCTAAGGCAGAACAAGCCAAACCAGCCTTTATATTGTAATTAAAAAATGAAGGCAGTTTGTTTCTGCAGATAGAGCAACCAAGAGCCCAGGCACAAACCTTGGCTCAAGAAAGAGGTGACTGAAGACTTAAACACGAGGCCAAAGGAGTGGGAGCACAAATGGAAGGCAAGGAAGGACCAGAAGGAGAGGCTACATGCCTTCCAAGGTGCTTTCAACATTGATAAAATGCCTGGCATCATTTTCCAAACCTCACTGGGAGGGGGATTTCCCAATGTGCTAACAGAGAGCAGATCTTTCAGTAGGCAGCGCCTTATCTTCGATTGAAGCCACACTGCTGGGTATTGATTTGCTGACTCCAACCAGGATGTTCTTCCAAGCACCTAGATCTTGTCTGAATATGTAGGAGTTCCTGCTTGCCTCTACTGATCCTGAGATTTCAATCAATACTCAAGCACAAGATCCAACCAGCACTGGAGAGAATGTGCCGGGACTGACCATCTGAATGGACTCTGCCCACTGTGAGACATCCCCACTCCCACACAAATTCCTATCTTCCAGAGGAGCCTCCTGCCTTGAATCATGCCCTGGAGGAACCTGACCTCCTCTGCTGTCTGCCCTGGATCCAGTGCTCAGTCTGATGTTCATCATTTATTTCCTGATCAGACTGCCTGCAGCAAGTCCACGTGGGCAGCGATGAGGGGGAAATCTTCTGTTTCTTTGCCCATTGCAGCACGGAGGGAATATCACCACTCACATCTCCAAGGCACCAGCAGAACATCAGCACCTTCCCTGGCCAGGGGATGGGGAGGGAGAAGCTGTGACTCAGTGAAGCATCTCTGAGTCACCGTCCTCGCAGCAAACACCGGGGCGGTGCCACCGTCACCACCCTCCTCTCCCAGAGCTGCACTTGAACTCCCTGTCTGTATCCCTCTCCTGAGGGATTGAGGTTTCTGCCCTCACCTACCTGATTTTGAAATTTGGATGGCATTCTCTAAGCTGTGGAATAAATGTGGAAGCATTTGTTTGAAAAAAAAATGTACCCGACAAAACCATATAAAATATCCAAGTCAGCCCTTAAGCTGAGTCTGGCAAGGCTTTAGGCACTAAGCTAAACATTCCTGCATGCCAAATAATTCCCTTTCAAACTGGAAATAGGATGACACAAAGGAAATTATTTAAAACTGAGAGAAAATCCAAGAACAACATAGGACTAGAGTTTTCCGAAACACTTGTTCCCCTTTCTTGCATCCGAAGCAGAGAGTGACAGTGACATTCTTGGACATCAAAACAAAGACAAGCAGGTGGTCTTGCCCTACAGCACTCAACCCTCATCTGCAGCTTCTCAGCTGAGCATCTTAATCACCCTCACGGATTCTGCAGTGTCAGGTGCCCCAGCTAACAGAGTTTTCATAGCAACTGCACATAAGAATCCTTACACTCACCCACAGGACATTATTTTCAGGCTGAGTAAAGTCAAAAGCCATTTAAAAGCTATAAGCCAGGCACGAAGGATGCTTATACTGCCTTAAAAATTGCACTGGTTTTGCACTATTTATGAGCAGATCTGGGAATGACTCAGACTTGGATCAGACCCATTAAGGCAAGAATTATATGCAGGGCAAGATATTCCCACTTGCCACTGATCTCGAGGCACTCAGATTCCTCCACAGGGTCTTTTACTTACAGCCTTTCCAGAGCCAAATCATCCCCAAAGCCCAGGAGAGAATCTGGGCTTTGTATGAAGATTCAGAAGGACGGCAGAAGTAAAAATTATTTGAGGGCCTGCTGCAATTCAAAGTGTGTAGTCCTGGTAGAGTTTTTGAGGTGCTTCTGTAGGAAATCAATTTATTTCTGGCCCAGAAGAGTCCTGTGTGCTTTCTGAGAGCTGAACAGGAAAAGGAAAACACTTATAAATGCACTTTGATCAGTAGCTTTCTCTCTTTTCACTTCTTGAAAACGTCCTTCAAGAAGGACAGGAATTGTTTTAGTTAGTTGGTCATTACCACCCACCCACAGAAAAGCTTTTATTCTCTCTCATTTTGAAATAGTCCTGAACGAACATAAGTGAGAGGAAATAAATTTAAAATAGAAATTCTGGTAAGATACCAGAGGCCATGCATGATATGAGGAAAAAAACAAAGGGAAGCAGAAAATAAAAAGGTCATGTTTCTAAGAATCAGTCTGTTGCATCATCACCTTCAGAGTCATTATACCTACCTTTTCTATACTTCTATATACTGCCACCACATTTATAGTCAGGCCATCCCTGAAAAGTGTATTTATTCAGCTGTACCACTTTTTTTTTTTTTTTTTTAATTTATAGAATGTATATTCTGAAAAAGAAGCAGAAGCAGAATGGACCCATGTTGGTGCCATTTGGAGCCAATAGAAAGTCTGCTGAAAATGGGACTGCCAGGATGTTTCTATTCCAGAATCATCTGCCCTGCCAACACTTCCAACCTGCTCTGATAGGAATGGTCCAGGGGTTTCTGCAGGGCACTCAGCAGGAGGTGGAGATGAGCCCCTGTTGCTGCACAGGGTTGTCACTGATATGTGTCACCAGAAACATCCATTTAGGCCATATAAGGATTAGGCTTGGGACAACCATTTGAAAAGCAGGAGCCTTGACAAGCAACTGGCGAGTGAAAACTCAAGACAAAACAAATGAAGGGAGCTTGGGCAGGCCTAGGAAGGCTGTATCAGATCACATTTGCATCCCTCCCAGTTCAGTGTTCCATTTCTGACTGCAGGCAGTGCCAGTTATTTCAAAAGAAAATCATCTGTAGACCATTGCAATTTATCCCTGGGTGAAGCCTGGTTTTATATTTATGGCCTGGTGTCTTGAACTGAAAATTTATTTCTCCTTGGGAAAAAAAAAAAGAAGAAGAAAAATGTTGATAAATATTTGGTCCTTTGGACAAGACACTCTCCAGTCCCTGGGGAGGAGCATTTTGAAGAACCCTGGAAGGGGTGATGGGAGCCTCAGATACACTGGTAAAGAGCCTCAAGGCTATGGGAGGAGCTTCTGCTCATGCAAAGTCACTTTAGGCTAGAGACGGGATAATTCCCTGGCAGATGTGGAATTCCCATCCGTGGCACTGTGAAAGGCAAGTTTCCTTTTCATGCTGACAGTGAGGACTGAAAACCACCCCACTGGTGTGAGGTATCTGCGCTTCCCAGGGAACACCCAGCAGCTTTCGGGGAGTTTGGTCCAGCAGCCCCTTCCTCCCTGCCCTGCCAAGCCCCACCGGTCCATGGAAAGCAGCAATCCCTTCTAATCCACAGCTGGATGAGTCTCAAACGAATCCTCCAAACCTGCCTCCCCCTTCAGAAGCACTGAAGATTTACTGGGCTGTCAGGGCAAAACAAGGCATCCAGGAGACCCCTCCTGATCCCATCCCCAATCTCATTAACTTCCCGCTTCCCCCGCTGCCCCGGCGGCCGCGTGTTAACGAAGGGCTGTAATTGGTAAATGAAATTGATTACACAACTCCTCCAGCCAGGCAAATTGTCCATCTCTGGAGAAAAGGTGTAATTTTCCCACCGCGCATCCATCAAAGGCAGGTCTGTTAAAAGCGCTAGGTAAAGTAGAGAGCGTTTCAAATTGGCTGCAAAGTGCTGGGCAAAGCACTCGGCAAGGGGAAGGGCACGGGCAGGAGTGACCTCAGCGGCTCTTTTCTCCCTCCAGTTTCTGTGGTTCTATGAATTTTAATTCTGCGCCGCACGGTTTAATTACCACTCGCACAGGGCTGCAGAAAATGGATGGCCAGGCAGATCTTTTCTGTCATCTGTCAGCTGTGAGGGTGCTTAATTGTTCCTGCAGAAATGGGGACATAACACTGATTCGTGTCTGTCCGAAGGGCTGTACACTGGGGCATCACAGCCAGAAAAGCTGTCAGAGGTAGTCCTAAAAAAACCCCAAACCCCTCTTCAGTAAAACAACCTGAACCCTGCCACGCTGCAAGGCTGCTCAATATCTTGTCATTTAATCACGTTAATATCTTCATACATCTGGGTTTGAATTGCTGCAGAGAGAAGAAATCGAGAGGGAATCAATTCCTTTACTTTCTTACTCCCCTTGTAGTAGCCATTTTACTGATGCCTGGCTTTGCTTTTTCCATCTCAGTTAGAGGAGAAATGTGCTCCTGGGTTATTCTGGGAAAGAAGGAATGATTCCCTTTCTTTGTGAGATGCCCTTGTCACATTAATATTACACTTTCAATTCTCTGCTATCCTTAAAGGAGTCCTCCAAGCCTGGTGCCAGTTTTGTTCTGAATACCCTTCATATTATGCAATTGCTCCCCAAGCTTTAATGACAGCACAGAGACAAAAGGATCTCAGTGTCTGCACGTATGAATTCCTAAATTATGAGCCTGTGTATTCAGAGGATCATAGAATGGCCTGGGTTGGAAGGAAAATCAGGGATCACTTAGTTCCAATCCCCCCGCTGTGGGCAGGGACACCCTTCCACTAGACCAGGGTGCTCAGAGCCCCATCCAGCCAGAAGGGAAAGCACTACTTTCTGTGATGTGCTGAAGGATGAATTCTCCCAAAAAACCCTGGTGTAACAGAGAAATAAACATTTTAGCCATGGGAAGGCAGGAGCAGGAAGGTGTTGAGACTTGCCAAAAGCCACACCGGGTGTTGCTGTCAGGGACCAGATCAGGATTTTGCAAGTCACCCATCAGCAATGTCTCACTTGATTTGGTATCTGGGAGTTACAAAGAAACTTGGCAAACCTTACTGGTTCTCCTACCACTGGCACTGAGTGGAGTGCTGGGAAAAAAAACCATGGTTTTATTTAACAAAGAGTTTAGAAAAGTATATTTGATCTTCCTATTTCATCCCTCGGTGCCTGATGTTCCAGCCATCGGTCCTGGGTTTGATTCTGTGTGGTCCTGCCAGCAAATCTGGGGTGTGTTCCTGATTGTACTGCTCACCTGCTGTGTGACATGGATTGAAGAACATATTTATCCTTGTGGTGCCTGAATTTTAAGTTGATGCAGAGGAGTATTTAATTTATTTTAATAAATTACAGTTATACATTATATTTATAAATTGTATTTAATTTGTGCCTTGATGCCAAAAGGCTTAAACATCAACAGTCTCCTCCTATTCATAGCACCTAAATGGGAGATAAAGCAGATTCATTTTGTCTCAATTCTAATTTTGGGGGGTTTGATGAACATGCAAGGTATGATCTGGGACTGCCCAAAGCAAATTGCTCTGCATCTTCCCTTCTCCATCCTCAATGCCTGAGCTCAAACCTGCACTTTGATTAAGCACTTTTTTGGGAGTTCCTTTCATACTCTCAGACTCAGGTATCTTTTTTGGGTGTCTCCTCAATATTTCTGCCTCCAGACTTACTACCTCAAACTTCAAACCATTTTTTAAAAAAACAATAATTCTAACCCAAGTTAAAAATACAGATCCCAGAAAAGGGAAATGAGGAGAAATCTCACCTCCCACACCTTAAATTCCTGTCCTTTTCCAGTTTCCTGCTTCATAAGATCTCTCTCATGTCTGGCCTCTCTGTTCTGTCTTGTCCACCCCAAGTCTAAATTTATTTGTTTGAATTTTGTCATGCTAATATTTCTGGTAATACTTTTAAATTAAATTTTTCTTTTTACAGTCCCAAGTTCTGGAAGGTCCTTTGGAACCATTTCTGTGGGAAGGACTGCTGGACTGTGCTTTTCTCTCACATCACAAGGCTCCAGCAGATACAGCTACTCCATAAGTGAACAAAACAAATAAGATGAAAGATTATTTGCTATCAGAACTATTAATTAGCATGGTTTACCTTGTTTTATGTTCTGTAGTTTTGATTTGTGCTGGCTTAGGTACATTCCTATAATTTTTACATTTGAGAAAGGGATGTTTATGAGATTCTGCCATTTTGTACTTTTCAATAAAACAACCCCCTCTATGAACTTTCATGGTTCAAGTGTTAAAATACCATCATTAAAAAAAAAAATACACTTTTATCCTTCTAAACAGAAATATATCTTTAAAAAAGAGAAGGATGTTAATTATCCAGCATGATTCTCCATAATCAGTCCTAGAGGCAGTGGGGAACATTAATACAGATAACTTGATAAACAGCCCATTGACTGGGAATCTCATTGCTTGGGAAGCCTGTTAAAAGCTGTAAGTGGGATAAAATAAATTTGTGTGTGTGAATGTAAAAATATTGCAGGAAACCTAGATAGTGCTAATAAAAATATTCAACACTGAAAAGAGAATTAGCAACTTAAGTCTCCTAACATGTTCCATGTGGGCTTCAATGTCACGTGTTAACAAACCAAATATGTCTCTTCCTTTATTTGAATCTGCATTAAAACAAATGTTGGTTTTAAAACTTCTGGAACAGTCAGTCGAATACTTTGGAGTTTCCCTTTCCATTTGTTTAAAATCATACCTGTGTGTGTTTCTGTATTAACTGATTAACATTAAAATGCATGATTCTATTTTATGTGCCACCTACGTATTTCCTTGTTCCATCCCCACTGTTTGGGAGGATTAAAGGGAACAGAACAGAATGGCAAAGGCACTGTCATGCTGTGGTTTTCCCTGAAGAAGCAGGATTTGCCAGAGCAAGCAGGATTCCAGCACCAGGGGCACTCAGACTTGGCTTCAGGAAGGGCGTGTACAGGTGTGCTTTTATGAATTCGATCTCAGTGGGACGAGTTCATGAGCAGGATTGCGGGGGATTCAAAGCAGGACTTGAATATCCTCGTATTTCAGCCTCCCAAAACCCCTGCAGATCATTTCCCACCACACAGCTCTGATAGAAACAGCTAAATATGGCTGGAATGCAACAGATGAGAAGAGTTGTTTTCAGAGGCTGCTTGCTATAGGTTGAGGGGGAGAACAGCAGTTTTTCATTTATTCCTTTGTAGATCTGCAGTGAGGAATTCCAGAGAAGGAAATCAGTGTAGCAACAAACAGATGAAGCGGTTGGGGTTGCTCGGTCTAATGACATTTTGCAAGAATTTTTTTTTTTAAAAATGGAGGCATTTGTTCCAGATCCTTATCCAAACATTTATTTGTTTAAGCAGTTTCCACAGTAATTGGCTGGTGCAAACACCCAGAGTCTTATGGGGCTGCCATAATGGGCCTGCTCTTAATTTGTACAAATAAATCACAACTTAGATGTCACTTTGCAGTTCCATTTAGAAAACTGATAGAGAATGGTGACAATATAGTAGTTTACTTTTTTTTTTTTTCTTTTTCATACACTGGCAATGAAATTTCTTTTCAAGGCTGAGCAAAACCCCAAGACATCACAGCAACAGTGAGATTGGTTAGCACAAGCCAACACTTTGGGTCATCATTGTTTCCAGTGTGGAAAATGGCTTTTGGTGAGCTGTACATCACAGAAGCCTTCAAATTATACCCAGATATGGGTATAATTATACCCAGATATGCACAGATGCCATATAAATGAATATATTTGTTATGTAAAGGTATTCTCTGCTGTTAATTTTCTGAAGCTGTGGGAGCATCTTCCCCAAAACTGGTAACAAGCACCAGCTAGAGCTGACTGGAAGACAAGAGTTTCCATTTTTATTAACATCATCTTAGGGGCTTCAGCATTTGTTTTGTCCACTGATTTTTTTAGGGGGGGAAAAAACCCCACAAATGTAATGGAATAAAAATTACACTGGAACAAAATCTTTTTCTCCTAGGAGAGACATGAGAAACCCCAGCCTTAAGACTGCAATACATATTGTGTGTTTATCCAGCTGTGTTTATCAACCTGTTGTCTCGTTAATAGACTCTAAATTATTTATATAATTTATATCAAGATATTTATATAATATCAAGACAAATGGCAATCAAAACAAACAGTCTTTGTCAAAATTGTCACTTCCAAACCTCCTGAAATACCTCCACAGCAACAATATTTTGTGGTTCCTCACAAGAAAACCACTGAAACCACAAACTCTGTGCATGCAAAGCAGGACAAACTTTATCCAATGCACCAAAAGTTAGATGAAAAAAAAATAAAATTTTTGCACCCGGACAAACTTTTAAACAACAGATACAGGATAGGAACAACCATTCCTCACATTTTTCACTAAATAATAGTTCTGTTTCTGAGCTGACAGGGATGGTTTTACAGGGAATCAAACCTTTAAAAGGTGGATTTGGAAAAGTGACATTTTTTACTCTATTAGACGCTGATGCAAACTTACCTGCTACAGGTACTGGTTTTACAGCTCATTGCAGTCTTGTCACCCACATGCTCTTCCAAAAGATTTTACTACTCCCTTTCATCTCAATTCAATTTAAGACCTTTTAAAACCTATATTTAACTTTGAGGTTCATGCTTTGACAGACCCAAGTGTATGTTTTTTTGGGGGTTTTTTTTCAGTAGCTTGTTTCTCTTTCCCAGCTATGCCCTGCTGGCCCCAGGTGGTGCTGTATTTCCCTGCTACACTTGTTTCTACTTCTCCTCAGAGTAGTATTTAATTCCTACTATTATTAATAGAATCGTTCAATTTTTAAAATGCTAATGAAGACGTATTTAAAAATATACATTGCACAGTTTAGTGTTACTATGAAGGGAGAACTCAAAATCTAATGTACCCTTAAAAGTCACTTGTTTCTGGACATAAAATTTCTGAAACAATGAACAGTAGGATAATAATCAATCAGGACAAGGCTGGTTTGAATACAGTGATGTCCATGCAAGTGGGAGTGCTGTGTGAGAGGAACAGAGGATTAGGCCCTGTTCACCTTAAAAAAAAAAATCTTTAAAATATTAAAAATCATGATTTTAAACAATTGTAAGAAATCCACTCACTCTTTAAAGTAACTGAGGTAAAAAGCAGGCTGTCACAGATTTTAAGAAGTCACCCAGTCCATTCTCCCACCCCAGGCAGGGTTACATTATAAGCGAACTCCAGTCTTGTAACTCACCTGGCAAATGTTTGTCTAAATCTCTCTTTAAATCTCCAGTGAAAGACTCCACAAATTCCCAAGCGAGGTAATCCAGCACTTCACTATCTTGCCACTAAAAAGCCTTTTTTTTTTTTTTTTTTTGTCCTAATTCCCACCCTATTCTGTTGAGGCAATTCAAACACATCATGTCTTGTCCTGTTCCTGGTGGCTATTATCGTGTCTCTCCACACTCTTCCCTTCCCCAGACTAAACAAACCCAGCTAGTTCCACCTTTTCTCACAAGCCATGGTTTCTGAACCCCTAATAACTCTTGCTGTTCATCTCTGGAGTCTTGCCAATCGGGAGAAACATTTCTCAGACTGTTACCTGTCCCAGATGGGGCTTTATCCATTTGGGAAAGAAGTATTATTTCCCATACCTTCTATGCACCCCCATTTGTATAGATTGTATGAGGATTCCTTTTTTTGCATCAGGATGAATCTGTTGACTCACATCCAAATTCCCTTTTGTAGATCTGCTGCCTTGTTCCACACCTTCCATTTGTCCTATTCACTGTTCCTATCACTTGCTTTTCCTTATTTTTATTTTTTTCCCCTCATTGGGGCATTTCTTTGAACTCTCAAATTTAAAAAAAAAAAAAAAATTAAAAAAAGGCAATTTCAAAGTCCAAAAGATGAGATGCTCCAATCCAAAACAGAAATTGTACACAGGTTTACAGTGATGGGAAGACAGGGAAACAAAAAACTTGCCATATAAAACTAGATTCATTTTCAGTAGTCCACAGTTATCATTTTCAGTCTCTAATATCTTCTTACAAACGGTGACAAGGAAGTGATCTCTGGTACAATTCACTTCCTTCTGGCAACATTTGTATTTTGACTTCATGAAAAGAATCAGTAACTTCTTACTCAGCATTCATAAATAAAAAGAAAAAAGTATGGGATCATTAAGCAAACGAATGAATAGAAAAAAAAGTGAATGGAGCAAGAATCATTCCATGATCAGCACAGTGCCTGGAGCCTGATACCCCAGGTTTTGTGGCTGAGCTCTCAGAATTATGAATTCTGGCCAAGCTTTGCTTCATGACTAGAGCACTAACATTGCCCTACTGCCCTGGTTTATGCATATTTTTATATATAACATTTTTCTGCTCCAAGCTTTCTCTCAGTAAGGACTGCTTTGGGTCTTTCGTCCCAGCACCCATTTTATTGAAATTTGCTGGTTAGTGCCTTTGAAAACTGAAGTTATCTGCCAGATCTAGCTGGAATTGGAAAAGGGTTTCAAGATTATGGATGGAAAAGACAACAGCAGCCATCAAACAGCTTGTTAACTTCAATCATATTCCCACAGAAAATCAAGCTGCAAAGCCTCTCCATGCACCATCACACATCTTCCCACAAAACACAAACTGCTTTGTTCAGGCTTTCTAGAAATAAATGGGAACAAAAAGGAGGTCTTGCCATAAAGGAAACTTTTTGGGGATCTGGGTATGAAACAAGACCAAGGAAAATTTTCTGTTGGCCAGAGAGAGTTTGGGTAAAACTTGTACGAACACTGAGAAAAGGGGTGAGATGTAAAACCCCAATTTCATGCTTAATTGCAGCTGGCACGAGGGAAATCCCCTCCTAATTCACTCTGCAGCAACAGCAAGGACATTATAATGACACTATCATTTAAAAACCAGTGATAACACTGCCGAAGAACAGACACATCAGAATCTGAGTTGGCCAAAGATCTCAGGTTTTCCTTTTTCAAATAATTCACACATTTCTGTCATTTCCCCCCTCTTCATTTGGAGCTATTGGAAACTCTCAGGTCAAAAGCAAACTGTGGAAAACACTAAGAAAATTTATGAGATCTCAGCCTGGATGTTTTCTGTGTTCATATAGCTGAGAACTGAAGCAACAGCCCGCTTGTCAATTTTCAATCCTGATGTATTTTCCTTTTCAAGGGTAAACAAAATCCAGTCCTCACCTCCTTCCTTCCAAACCAAAGAGCTGACAGAGTCATAATTACACTTCAGCATTTATTTCTGAGGAAAAATATATTTTTTAAAAGAGCGAGACAAGAAATAAACTAGCAAAAGTATATCTGATCTGCTTTGAATTCGATCATTAAATTGATAAGTTTTCCTACCTTCTTGCTTTTCCAAGGTCCCCTCTGTCTTTCCTTCAGAAATTCCTTGCATTGTTTCAACAGCAGTTCCTAGTTTATTAATTCAGGCTTAGGCATCCAGTTCTTTTAAAATGGGGGTCCCTCAATCATTTTCTGGTCATGCAAGTAACCTTCTTCTCAAATAGTTTTTTTTTTTTTTTCCTCTCAAAAGCAAATCCACCAGTATTATATTTCCCTATCAGAGAACAAATAGATAAATTACAAATTCTTCCTGCTTTCCCCCCACCCCCCACAACAGCCCACAGATTTCATGCACACTCCTGCAGAAAATCCAGCGGCTTCACATTCTCCCTGCCCCCAAAATCCATCAGGTTTCCCATTCCCACAGTCTGCCCCTTCCACCCTTCTGATTCCCAGGGACTCCAGCAGCAGGGAGTGAGGTGTCCTGTCTGGCAGCCCCTCTGTGTGCCAGCACCATCCTGGCAGTGGCAGCAGATGGGCTGCCCTTGGGAACCCCCGGGAGCAGCAGGACGGGTCAGACCAGTCCTCCCAATTTTGGGCTGCTCGGCTGGGTAGGCAGTGGGAGAACCCGACCTCCCTCTCCTCTGTGAGTGAGACACGAAACAAAAGCCTTCCCCTCCCTCAGTGATTTCAGGGAGAGACAGGATTAAGTCCTTGTGCAGACATCACAGACCTCCCCATCCTCCTTTGCTGGTGGGAAATGCTCCCCGTTGCTGCATCACCTTCTGGAAAGGCGATTCCTGCTGTACACCTGCCTCCCTTGCTCCCAAACCACAGAAAAAAAAGACAGAGCTGTTCTCCTGGTTCAGCAAAAAGCGAAATATAGACTCTGTGTGTGTGTCTGTGTGTGGTAAAGCTCCTCAAACCTTTTGCAGATATTCCCTTTGAAAACAATGACTAATTTCTATCACGATGCCTTGAGTGTAAGTAATTAGTGAATTTTCAAGTATTGTACCCCTTGAAGTAAGAGAAATATAATTCAGGCATTTCTTTCTTTCTGGTTGGAATTAATAGGTTCAGCCCCCTAAACATCTATGAATGTTTTTGTGTTACTCAAGTTATTATATGGATATCAGTCCAGGCAAGCCAAAAACAACGGGTGTTAGGAAATTCGACTGAAAATTCAAGGTTATTATAATGAAAGAGAAGCTATTTCATTTACATTTATCATGGCAGAAACAAACTGAAGATCACGATTTGCAATATTAGTTTGAAGAACAACTCCCAAGAGCCGCCTTTTAATACTCTTGGGAAGTAATTAAATTTATTATTATGTGGTCATCCAAATATGGCACATGGAACTCCATAATAAATGAAGGATGCTGTGTTTTGTTAATAAATACAACTTAACTAGCATTTTCATCCCAGTGACACTAAATACTCACAAGATGAAAAATTATTTTATTTAGACTGATATCATAAAATCAAAATCACTGATTTCTCACAGTGCTGATCTTGTACAAACCCCAACTTTCTGTCTCCTTTCTCTGCTTTGGAAGCACACTCCAAATCTGATAAACTGAGAGAGCATAAAGCTAACCCTGGTGGAGTGGGAACTCCCGAGATTTCTTGTTTCCCCTCCCCTTTGTCAAGAATTAAAGACTTCCTCTCTCACGTGGCAAATGTCCTTTTCCCACAGATTTGGTGTCAGAGCTGTGTTTCACCAGGCCTTACAAATCCAAATTCCTTCAGGTTTGTTTGTTTGTTTGTTTGTTTTTGTTTTGTGGTTTGTTTTTTTGTTTTGTTTTTTTGTTTGTTTTTTTGTTTGTTTTTTTTTTTACTGAAACCTTTTATTGCATAGGAAATATAAGTAGTAAGAACACACCTACTGTTCCTCCTCCCGTCCTTCTCTTTCCGAGCAGTCAGTTCCTTCCCCTCATCCATGTCACCTCTTCCTCCATGGACCATTTACCCCCTATTGCTTCCTTGCTGCTATTCCAAGCAGAGCAAAGAGCAGAGTGAGCTGAAGAGGCAGCCCAGATGTGGGAAAACATCTGGGGCAGAGGGTGTTGTGCCTCGATGGAGGAAGCTCAGCAAACCCTTAATTATTGCTGTTATTATGATGCCCAATTTTACATTGTTCAGGGCTTCTAGAAACCCCCTTGGTTCCTCAGCTGGCACCTCCTCACATCAGTGAGGCTTAAAACTGTCCACCTTCCAGGTGAAAACCAGCTGCAAACGTTGGGGTTTCTGCATGAGCATAACTCAGCAGTTTACTTTCAACTTACAACACTTCCCATCCTTTTGCCTTTGGAAAAACTGGTTCATGTGTTCCCACTCCCACTGCACTTTCGTAATTCTCCAATTGCTGCTTTTAATGAGCTGGTTATGCACAGATCTCCGCAGCTGAACTAGATGTGAATCCAAACCCCCCCTGTAAAATTAAGCACAGTGTTTTTAACGGGTCTGTGAAAGTTTGGGTCAGATTAGTCATGTCTGGACTTTCGTGGCGTGAAATGCACAGCGATTATTTGTTCCTTTACCCTTCTCTGCTGGTGAAATGAAGCTGGGTGGATGGTGAAAGCTTTACACCTCCTGCAATGAACCTAAAGAGAGAGATTCCTTCCAAGGCAGCTTCTGAATGGGAACCGGTAGAGGTGTTAAAAGGGATATCAAAGGTGACACCTCGGGTGGGAGATGTTATCCCAGCTGAGCCTAACCATCAGTCCTGACGTGGCACCAGCCTTTCCTTAAGGGCTTTTCCAGGCCCCCCCTCACCTCTTCAGCATCACTTTCAAAGGGGCTTGACCTGCAAGAGTTTGCACTTCTGTCATCATGGCTCATTATGTCCACACTGATAATGATTTCCCTGTTAAGAAATTGCCTCATGTCCCACCTTCTGCCTTAAAACTCTCACCGACAGCAGCTTTGCAAGTTCACAGAATCACTGAGGTCAGAACAGACCTCCAAGATCAACAAATCCAGCCTTGTCACCCAAACCAGAGCACTGAGTGCTACATCCAGTTATTTCTTGAACACCCAAACTGAGAGTGAACTCACTTTGCTTGGGACGTAAAGAAAGTTGGCAGAAAAAAATGTCCAGTTGCTCTTTTTTTGAAGAGCAGCGGCTGTGCCAGAGCAGGAGCCTGAAAATGCCCCACGCAGTTTAATCTGCCTTTGACGTGTTTGCTTTTAGCCCAGTTGTTTCTCATTAGGAAGCACTTTCACTTCTCCCGGTCATTCATCAGCACTGCAGTGTGAACACAGTGTTTAACAGAGCACTGCGACCATCAGCTTCAGACATCAGCTGTTTTTGCTGTTAAAAGAAACCAACCCAATCCTTCTGTGCTGGAGTAACTGGGAAGCCATCTGAATCTCAAGGGCACGTTTTTAGAAGCAGCATTTTGGCTTATGTAATTTTTTGGTGCCCGTGTCACAGGCACCCTGATTTACCCAATAAATATTTGTACATTTGTGTAAGTAAGCAGACACAAACCCTTACAGAGCTCTGCAGTGAGTGTTTGATGGGAAACACTCCCTAGCACCCTTTTGGCTCAGGCCAGCTCTCCTTGGTGTGATTCAGGGAAGGTGACAGCCCAAAACCTGCATGCAACAGGCACTTTGGATGCTTTCAGAGAGGAAAAAAGTTTAAGCACATGGACAGAGGGCCAGATCATGGCACTTGGCCCCTGGCTGTTCTGTTCAGCAGTACAGAAGAATTCTACATCCTGTGCAACGTGGGTTTGTATTTCTCCTGTGAAAAACAACATATTGAAATAAGTGACTTTGATTAAAGGAGCAACTTAAACCACTCTGCCTTTAGTGTCCCCTTGGCTGCATTTGCCCTATGCCCACTTTCAGAGATTTGTGGGTTTTTTGTAAGAAGCTTCAGCAGTGGCAGCAACACACAGCAATTTTGGGGAAAGTGGGGTGGGTTCTGAACTGATACACACAATGCAGAACATGCTTCTTGTCAGGTGGTACAACATTACATAGATCAGAACTTACAACCAGTATATTATTATTGTATATTATCTATTAGTTTGCTTGATGTCCAGAAAAAGAGCTGGTTGTTGGTTTTTGTTTTGTTTTTTTTGTTTGTTTGTTTGTTTGTTTTTTGTTTTTTTTTTTTTTTAATTGATCTAGAACCATTGCAATTAACTGGCTAAGTAGGTTTTACCTTCAGATTTTTTTATAATTAAATTTTTGTATACAATAGAAGAATACTGGAGAATCAATGGTAATATTAAGAAGTATTTTCAGGTGGTTTGTTTGTTGGGGGTTTTTGTTTGTTTGCTTTCTGTTTTTTTGAGAAAGCACTTCGGATAAAACTTTTTAAATACAAGTCATGATCATATGTTTACTATTTTCTAAAAAAAAATAATATATATTTGGAGAAAGAATACTTGAGTCAAATTGTTTGGGTTGCAGGAAAATCTTTTGTAATTACAATTTGTGAATGTAAAGCTTTCTTTTTTTCTGCGGTTTTTTTACTTGGTCTAATAAAAATGTTATCTGTCCCTGCAAGGTTTGCCTGTCACTGTAAACACTGCATATTTAACTAAAGACTGTCATTTTCTAATCACCAGGATAGGTGAGATGAGAATAATTTTGATTTAGACTATCCAGTGTTTAGGATTTTGAACCACTGATGGCTTTGAAATAAAGGAGTCAGTCAGTCCTACAAATATTTACAGAAGTGGCCAGAATTTCTAATTCTGGTTTGGGTAGGAAACAAACCTGGCACCATCAGGGTGATGCAGAATCCTGTTTTATCTTCACTAACTCCACTAATTCTAATTTCTCAAATATAACCCAAGAGTCCTACAGAAGCTCCAGCTGTTGCCAGATTGGTAAGGATTTATATTGCTGTGGATTGGGCCAATTTTGCACACTGGTGCAGAGATTGAGAAGCTCATAATCTGAAGATATAACTCAGAAAAAGATTTAAAACTGTGCTTCATTTTACATGTGTAAGGCAGTCTCCAGGAGATCAATGGGATAACTCATGTGCATAAAGTTAAATGCACCCATAAATCTTGGTGAAACTCTGACCCAAGGGGCCAGCCTTGTATTTATCTTCAATATAGATTTTAGTATTAGAGGCAATTTCATTGATGACTTAAATATGCTCATACACAGTAGTATCTCATATTCATGGCAGAATGGATCTAGCTGATCAAGTCCTTAGATAATAGGAGGAGTGGCAGAAAAGAGAGGACTTTTTTGTTTCAATCTACTCACTTTCAGTATTGTAACCCCAACCACCTTTAAATCCTTTCATTTCCCTGAATTTTTACTCTGAAAAGACAGAAAATATTCATTAATCCCAAACTAATATGTTTCTTCAGTCTTCATCAAGACTTCTGGTTCCATCATGACGGTTCTTAGCTTTAGTTTATAAGTAGATTTTTAGTTATAAATTGGCCTCCCCCTTACCCAAGTTTGGACTACATCTTATTTGATTTTTTTATTATGACTGGTCTAGTGTTCCCTTTCCTGGAGGAATTCCCTTTCCCTTCCCCTTGGCAAATAGGATCTACCTTCATGGTTTGGACCCTTTGCCAGTCACTAATGTATATTCAAGCATCTGCAATTAAATACAACTGGGCTCAAAAAAGGACTGACCTCTTCTTTTCACAGCTGTATCACCGTTTCTTCTCCATGAGGATTTCAAATTTTATTTGTCATTTCTCATTAAAGACACATCAGAAAGATTTTTTTTTTATACTTACTGTGGGTCTCTGAAGTTGACACACGTCCCCTCTAAAATTCTAAAACCTCTGCTATGTTTATTAACTCCACCTATCTTCCAAGAATTAACAGGGTTGTTGCACTCTGCAATTTAAATTACTCTAGCTGCTAAGTCCTTAAAAGAGTATGAAAGGAAAGAGAGTGAAAGCTCATTTACTTCTTAGGAGAAGGAAAGCCTGTGGAAGAGACATTTAGGATAGGACAATGTGATTTAGGAGAACGTACCTTAATGTTTGGTTCTACTTCGAGTTTCTGCAGTTTGTGTTGTTTACCTTCATCAGGACACCCAGACCTTCAGGGTCACCAAGACCTCTCTTCTGCCTGTTTGTTATACCTGCTGTTGGCAAGAAAACATAATTTCCATCCCTTACAATCATTCCATGCCTCAAAATTTATTTCTGAATCTCAGTAAATTTTTAATCTGACAAAACAATATCTCTGAAAACTGTCAAATAAAGAAACAGCCCGCAGTTCCACTTAACAAAATGCTTGTTAAAATAATCAGTAGGATCACGTGAAAGACTGCATTCATCTCACAGAACTTCACACATACAGTAAAAGCACTTAGGGCACACTAAAAGTCTGCCAAGGCTTTTTCTGCAGCTGATGGGGAGAATACCTAAAGTGGCAGCTTATCCCATTTTTCTGGAATGATTGAATGCATTCCTGGAGATGTTGTTCCTTTAATCACAAGGTCTGCCTAAATGTCCAGCGTTGACTGGATACCTGAAAGACACTGATGTGAATTAGTAATGTACAATCCCTAACAGGACTTAAAAACCTCGTGGAATGAAACACAGCTTGAAAATTAACCCAACACTCCCCCTCTCCCCAATTTTTATGGCGTGCAAAGAAATGGATTTGTCTAAATTTGAAAAATAGATGTGCTCATCCTTTTGAAAAATAGGGCACTCTGGTCAGCCAGGCAATGAGAACCAGGCAATTTTCAAGCTGTGGGCTGACAGATTTTCTGAGTTTCATGAGGACAAGGTTTCCACCACACAGAAGCTCACAAGAACTGAAGAAGCCACTTCCTATGCTTTGTAGAGCCTCTATCCCTTTTTTTTTTTTATTGTTAAAATGATACTTAATGGACTTCTTAAGCTCCTGAGGACACATATTATTATATCCATATTACTTTCATCTTCTTTTCCTGTCTGAGTGTCTAATAATATTTTAGCATTCCACAGTGGGATGCAAATGTTGCTTTTTAATGTGCCAATAAATTTCACAAAGTGTCTTCCATTTGTCAGAGAAAATTTCTATTGCCTTAAAATACTGCTGTAGTTTTATGTCATTGCTTCTCTAGGCAATTTTCAGAAGCTGTAATGAGCCAGGGAGGCAGATGTCTAGAAATTTCAGGAAAAGCCCTCACATTGCACGAACTTCTCTGACTCACTGCCTTGTTAGACTGGAGCTGAGGTTTAATGTGGTCTGTTCCTCTGTCTTAAACAACCATTTCATAAAACTATCTAGCAAAAATGACCTATGAATCATTAAGAACGTTGTTTGCAGGATGACTTTCATCCTCCTCGTGTTTTTTCTGTAGCAAATTTCCACTTTAACACAAGCCACAGCTCCACCCTTAAGTGGAAATTCATGACCCTTAAGCTGAGTGAAGCAGCAAACACCAATGCAGTGATTTAAGACAGTGTGGATACCTGGGTGTCAATCACAGCAAATATAACATGCCTGAGGGGGAAAAATTGCTTCAGTTGGTCAAAACAAAGGGCAATTGGATTTCAACAGTCCTGCAAGTTGGAGGTCACAATGATGTGTGTGAAGTCTGAATAAATTATAGACTTTAATCACTGTTCTGATTCTTCTTTTTTTTTTCATTGCAGTTTGAATTTGGTGCCTAAGCTAAGTTTCTAACGCTGACAGCTTTTATAAACTCACTTGATGCTGGTCAGCATAACCCTCCTGACTTCCAAACAGCAAAGTTTATTTACAAGAGCCAAGGTGCTGGAATGAACCTTTTCTAATGTGTTCACATAACTTTATTCCTGCACATGACCAGTTTTTGACTGCCTGTCTCTGTTATATACACAACAGCCTTCAAGACCCCAAATAAAGGTTTACTGAGAGTACCATGGAAAAGTTTATTAACTTGGAGCTTGAACGTGAAAATGTGAACCCCAGACCACCCAAACAAAAGCAGTGAAAAATCTGACAAGCAGTGATTCTTAAAAATATTATTTTTGTTCCCCTCATTGAGAAATCTCTTTGGTTTCTCTAATTTTTCCTTTGGATATCAGTGGAGGACTACATGGAAGATAACTCTGTTATGTTACAGAGATTGAACCTCTTTTCTTTTTTCTTCTTTCTCTCTCTCTTCTTTTTTTTTTTTTTTTTTTTTTTTTTTTTTTTTTTGGTAATTCAGAGTACAAGGGCTGAAGTGCTAAACTTTATGAGGTCTGTAATAGGACCTTGGCCTGAAAAATAGCGAGGAATAAAAATAAATAATCATCATCTAATACCAAGCACTTATGTCATGCCTTTCATCCGAGGAAGTCAGGCCACTTTATAAACAGCAATGAATTAATAGAGGAATTTTTTGCCACAGGCTAAAGGAGCGAAACAAGAAACCATCCTTCTACTCCCTGCAGCCTCCTGAAGCCCACAAAGGCAATAATTCTGTGAGTGAAAATTACGCCGCTTTTTGGTGCTCACACTCCTGAGCCCTTCTGGAAACTTGGATCACGTTGTTCCACTGCACAAAGTCCCTCAGTATGCAAAGAGCCACGTGGCAGGAGCGGTTCAAGTAAATGTCAGGCCTCTGTAATTTCCTTTTCCTGGTCTTTCTGCTGTGCCACCAAGTACCAGGGGAGGAGATACAATTCACTGGTGCATTGATTTGTTGCTGTTTTGCTTCTTTTTTTTGCTCTTAGTTGCACGTGGGTAGAAATAACCATTTCATGCTCATGACAGATGGAGGGCTGCTGAAGGAAGCCCAGAGCAAAGCAGCAAGAACAATTGGATGCCTAAAAGATATTACCAGTGAGAAAAAGTCAAAATAGCTGGAAGTGTTCATCTTAGAGAGGCATAAAAGTAATCATGGCAGCAACCACCGAGTGAGAAAAGATACTGCAGAGAAAAATAACCTGTTCTCCCTGAGCACTGTAACTAGGATGAAGAATAAATTCACAGAGAATTGTTTGGGTTTGAAAGCACCTTAAAGATATTCTCAATCCAACTAGAATCATTTACTTGTGTTTTAGGGGTTTTCCAGTCCTGAAATCAGACCTGCTCCTTTCAGAGTCTTTTAGCAGAGGAATCTTAGGCTGCATTTTCAAGAACTTTTACCCTATTCAGAAAGCTAAATGTGCACTCTTATTTGTGACTCCATGCTGTGCTGTGCATACACAGACATTTGGAAAACTCCAGCTTCAAACCTTGGTTTTTTAGAATTTTTTTCTCTCCTCACAAGTGAGGAACAAGGCCTTGATCCTCTTGCTCATGTGCACCAGCTCCCAGCATATCGAGTAATTAAAAATGTATTTAGACCCTGACAGCTCACAGACTGTGAAATGCTAACAAATCATTCTCCCTGAACTTCAGATTGCATACATTTCACCTAAATAATTTCCACTTTGGGTAGTTTTTTCTTCCTTTGAGTGATTCTAAGAAATACTTTGTTGTGATTTCTTGCATCTTCTGTTTCCAGTGCACACACTCCAGCACTTCCTGCCAGTCCAGAGACAGTAACGTTTTCTGAAGTGCTTAAAAGTCCTTTAAATTATGCTGACAGTTGCATCCTTTCAGTAGAAGCTTCTATTTTTTAGTTCCTCTCCTGTTGCGTGCCTTAAACCAGACATGTTTGAGCCCTGCTGTCAAAACTAAGACGTGCATTTAAAGCTGCCACTAATTTATACAAGAATTAAAGGGTAGAGTTAATAAGGCAGTTGCTCATAGAAATTAAAAAAAAAAAAAAAAGAAAGAAAAGTGTGGGGGTTTTTTTTTCAATATTTAAAGGATTTTTATTTTGTGCAAATAGTGCATGATAAAAATTTGTCTTGCAGGCGTGGCAAGAACCCCACATAACCTGAGCCTGAACAGGAATTTAGCTCTACCTTTTTCTAGGAGTGGCCATGTTAAAAACATTAAGAGGATTTTCAGATCTAAACTTCAGTGTAATCAGAATACATGACTAGTACAAAGTCATTTTTTAAAAAGAATTAAAAAAACCCCTCTAGAGAAGAAAAGTTCAAAAATCAGGGATGGGGCAGCCACAGATTTTCTGGACCACCTGTTCCAGTGTGCATAAACACACACACAGATACAGTTTGTAAGGCAATATGTAGAGATAGGAACAGAAACTCAGTCCATTTGTCAGAGGGGTTCTTTTTCTATTTTATATCAAGTCCTGTAGGTGCATCATTTGCTTCAACTGCAGAGAATGTCTTACAGACCCCTTGGAGAGCCAAGAGACACGTGGGTATGGGAAGCTACCAGCAAAGTCAGGTTCACAAATGACTCAGAAAGTGAGAAGGTTGACTGGAAGAAATGCTGAAAGGAAATTTTGATAAGTGCAAGCAAAAATATATATTCAAGATTCATAAATAAAGGGAGGTTCTCGGTGTGGGGAGGGAGGGGTTGAAAACTGAAGGTTTGTGAAGAGGGAAATTAAAGTTGCTTTTAGAGTAGTTTTTTCTCAGGATTGGCCTTGAGGCTGGAAGGTGGGAAAGTTCCCACATTGGGGTTGGTTTTGGGTTGTTTTCTGTCTGCCTTAAAAAGTGGAGAAGTGGAGATTCTGCAGAAGATAGCAGGATGCTGTGAAAAGACTGAAAACACTCTCCACAGTCCTGGGCCTCTGGTTGGAGGGGAAGTGAGATGAGAAGCTTGAAGGCTGTAAAAACACAGCCTGGTGAATTGATGCACATGTGGCCAAGCAGGAGTTATGGTGGGGATCTACCAAGTAGCAAATGATGTGGATAAATTGATGGAGGAATGGTCATTCCTTATTTCTTGCAGAGCAAGAAGTAGGGATACAAATTAAAAATCAGAAGGATGCAAGCTAAAAATCGGAAATGCTTTTGCACACAGTCAAATGACATAATTCATTATCCCAGGAGACTGTGTACACTAAATACATAGACACACTGAACAAGCTGCAAGAGAAATTCCTGGAGGCCACACAGTTATTAAACCCTGTCTTAAAGATCCATCCTCCAGATATGGAAGCTTTTGTTTATGGTTGTAAAATAATATGGCACCTCAGAATACAGGTCACTGTGCACATCCATTCTTTCCCTCTGTATTGGGCCAGGTGGATCTTTGGTCTGCCCTAGCACACCATATCTCATGCTTCAATAATATCTGTTATCCAATGTCTGTTAACCAAAGTACAACTTCTGGGCTTAAGAGATGCTTGAAGATGGATTGCCTGGTTTTAGAGAGAGTGTGTTTTATTTGTTCAGAAATAATCTATATCCTTTTATGGATTTAATCTAATCTTTCAAAACCGCCATGAAATCTTGCATGAAAATACCTTATCAGGTAAATCCTCTTTTCTGGTTATCTATCTGTCACCAGAGGATTTTTAGAGTAGGTTAAATCATCGTGCAGTAGAAGGACTATTAATATATATTTATTGCAAGATAAAGTTGTGACTCAGGAAATTACTTCCTCAATAGATAAAGTTACTGTTAACAGGGATACACCAGAAATTCAGGATAGCATTTGATGGGCTGCACCTCAGACAGCTGGCAAAAGAAAAGACATTGCTGTGTCAAACCATTAAAAAAATAGGTGCAAAAGTAAGGAATCTATTTACAGTATCACCATACACAATTAAAGGTAACAAATCTTTCAGGGAATTAAAAACCCAGACACAAAGCTCCGTGTGGAAACGTGGAAGGAAAATTAAGAAGCCTTTAAAAAATAAAAAGAACTAAACTAAAGAAAGATGCTGGGACTGACTCAGGCCATTTGATGCTGCTGGCATTGCACAAATTGTTTGGAACAAGACCCATATTAGTGCTGGGAATATTTGCTGGCATCAAACCAGCATCTTGCAGCTATGCCAGAAAGAAAAGGGATGTTTGAGGGAGAGCACAGGCATGGGAAGAATTTGGTTGCATGTCACATTCTAGGTGAGATGACGTGGTTTGGCAGCAATTCCCCAGATGACCTCTGAAGTCAGGGTGAGTTAGAGCTGGCCAAATGAGCTGAGAATTAGAAATAAGGCAACAGAAGAAAAATGGCATAAAAGCCACTTCAGATTTCAAGCCAAACCAAGCCCCTTTGCAAAGTGTTTAAAATGCCCTTGGAAGTCACAAGAAAGTAAAATCACACCAAGAAGCAATGCACAAAAAGAAGAAGAGGTTTAATGTTTTTTCATTATTTGAATATAACTAGTGTTACAAGCTATTTCCCAGGCTGTTAATTGTTCAGGGAATATCACCTCCATAACATTCATTCCCTTAGTTTGTGGAAGACACAACGAAACATAATATGTCAAACCTATGTCAAATATCCAATTCACACATGCAAAAGGTAAAACATCTTGTGAGCACTTCCACAACGATTGTCTTTACTCATACAAGTAAACCTAAAGAGTTTGAGAGAATACTTTAGGGAATTAAATTAAGCCCTGTGTGTTTGGGTGGGAGAGGAAAGTTTTAAACATCCTGCAGCAAGGTAAGATACCCATGCTTGTAACAGCCCTTAGGAAAATTAGTCATTTCAATCTCTTTTCTTAATGTATTGCAGCTGCACAGCATTTACTCATATTTACAAAGCTGCAGATAGGTGCCTTTGTTATTTACTCTGTACAAATGTACTGGAGATAAACTGGATGGAGCTCAAAGGGAAAAAAGCCCAGCCCTGACCAAGGGGTTGGAGGAGCTGACATGGAGGGAAGAGGCAGAGAGGTTAAGTAAGGGTTGACTAAGGCAGGGGGAATTTACCAAACAGGGAATGAAACTTAATTCAGGAAGTTATAATGGAATGGAGCATTCCACAGAAAGAAATCAGTTAGGGTTTCTATTGCTTTGACTCTGTTATCCAGAGATATCCAAAGTCTTCTAGAGATATACATTGCATAAATATTTCTTTTTCCAATTACTGATGAAATTTCCTTACAAACATAGAGTCATAAAGTGGCATAATTGGAAGAGGCTTTAAAGATCATTTTGTTCCAATCCCCTGCCACTGTCCCAGGTTGCTCAGAGCCCCATCCAACCTGGCCTTGGACACTTCCAGGGATGAGGCAGCCACAGCTTCTCTGGGCAACCTGTGCCAGGGCCTGCCCACCCTCCCAGGGAAGGATTTCTTCCCAATATCCAATCTAAACCTGCTCTCTGTCAGTTTGAAGCCATTCCCCATGTCCTGTCACTCCAGGCCCTTGGAAATAGTCTCTCTCCACCTTCCTTGTGGGCTCCCTTCATGTCCTGGAAGGCCACAATGAGGTCACCCCAAAGCTTCTCTTCTCCAGCTGAACAATTCCAACTCTCCCAGCCTTTCCTCCCAGCAGAGCTGCTCCATCTCTCCAATAAAACTTGCAATGATCTATTATTTAATTAATGAGTGAAGCTTCAGACAAAACAGTTCAAGCCAGAAGGAATTCCTCCCTGTGGCTGAATGCCAGGATTGAGCTCTTCCCTGGGCAGCACCTTCCACAGGGCACCAGCTCGGTGGTGTGGCAGTTTCATTACAGCTTTACAGCGTTTATAGAGTATTTAATTACTTTCTTACACCCTGTTCCTGCTTTAAGGTTTGTTTAATCACTTGTGTCTCCATTTCTAATGGGGATTTCAGTTCCAAAACGGGCTTGGAGCCAGAGATGTAAAAGGAGGGCACAATATATTGCTTCCTGAAAGATGACACGGGGTAGAGGGGAGGGGAAGGGGAGAGCACAGAAGGAGAAAGGAGGATGGGTAATGTGGGGAAAAAAATGTGTTCTTAAGATTCAGGCTAATTGAACACACCAACAGAAGAAGATAGATGATCCTCCTGGGCAATTAGCAGACTAAGCAATATTAATAAAAGACTCTCTTAGAGGAGACTTTCAGCAGAGATTAAATGGCTCAGATGAAGGAGCTGCAAAGAAGGGCTCTGCAGAGTGATGTGGGAGGGAAGTGGGATGCACAGAGCAACCATTAAATCAAAATAGGTGGATTTGCAGCATTAAAGCTAAGTAAAGACAAAGGTGATGCCTGACAGACAGGGTTGTCCCTCTGAACTTTACAAGGATGCAATTCAGGAGGGCTTAACCTTCCTAGAAACCTTCCTAGAGATGAACAATTTCCAACAAGCTGGTATAACTAATGGTAGATTCAGACTCAGCACTGGGTCTCTGCACTAAGTTCCTCCAGTAGCATTTCTGCCTGCCTGGCTCAAATGCTCCATCCCACAGGAATCACAGACTGGGTCAGGCTGGAAGGGACCAGCAATCTGTTCAGGGCTGGGTCCCTGCACAGCCAAGAAGTTCTTCCTCCTGTCCAGCTGGAACTTGCTGGGCATCAGTTCCTGCCCGTTCCTCTTGTGCCATTGCTGGGCCCCCCCCGAGCAGAGCCTGGGCCATCCTCTGCCCCCTCCCTCAGATACTTGGATACACTTATATTCTCAGTTATCCTCTCTTCTGAACTAGTTTTTCATCTGGTCTTTTTTTTTTTTTCCCCTAACTGCTGTGGTCTCAGGGAACATCATCCCATCCCAGTAACAAAGCCATGGAATTCTACCTTAAAAGCTGCTCAGATTATTGCCTCACTTCCCCTTAGCTCCTGCTGAACAGCTGTTGCAAGAGCCTCAGTCCTTGAAAACTTAAGAATTCTTATCAAATTTCCAGCCTGGATGTATTCCTGTCTAGGTTATACCCATTTGTTCTTGTGCCAGTGTTCTCCTTTATTTTAATCACTCGTCTCTCTTCCTGGTGTTTACTTAATTGCTTTTATCAGCTTGATTTAAGAGCTTGTTATGAAGTGGTTTTAACTGTCTTTTAGTTTGTTTCTAACTAGACTGTACAATGCCTCAAGGGGCTTGGCAGGAGCTTTCTGTTGTCATAATTCTCCAATTATTCTTAATCCTGTGAGCCATTCCTCTATCAAGGATGGTTTTGAGGTAATTAGAAACAGCGATGTTATGGTGTCACCGCTTAGGCCAGGTTGCTAAACCAAGAATATGCTGTTAACCAAAGCCCAGTCCCACTGACAGCTGTGAAAATTCAGAATGCAGAGTCATTTGGGGTCTGTGGGCTCCCATGCAAATGATGCTCTGGCATGTTTAAGTTTAGAGTGACTGAACTGCTGCTTGGTCCAAGGAATAACTGGACACTGTTCAAGTGGCTGGTGATGTTATACAAATATGACTGGGATCTGAGTAAAGTGTTAGCTTTCAACAGATACACTCAGAAACAGCAATTATATTATTGATAATATTCCTGCCACTGTTTAAACATTTATCTAAATAAATATACATTTAGATCTCAGTGTGTGTACAAGAACACTCTGCTCCTCGTCTGGCAGTGAGGGAAGGAGGAGGGAGGATACCTGGAGGCTTCCTGTGGCTCCTGGGTGGAGGGGAACAGGGCTGAGGAGGTGACAGCAACAGAAGAGGCTCAGCTGGCAATGGCTTGCAAGCATCTTCCTTGAGTCCAGGACGTTCTGACAAGAGGAATAGGGAGACTTGGACAAAAAGTCCAGAGTATTCTGACAGCAGTCTGTCCAACTGTTTGGGTATAGCATGAAAAACTGAGTCGTAAAGGACTGCAGCTATACAGTACAACTCTGTGCCCATTTTTGGCTACGTCTTGAATTACAAAAATCACAATGACTTCTTAGAAAGGAAAGCCTTGCCTTTCCACTAATATGCTGTAATATTCCTGGAAGGGAGCCAGCGTGTCGATTTAAGTGCCCTCTGGAAGTGCGAGGGGCTGTGGTATTTCCAAGTCCCAGTGCCAGCTCCAGCCCTTCTGGAATGTGTGCCAAAGCCTTTCCACCCAGAGGAATGCCTCAAATTAAGCGTGTCATCCCTGGGCTGGCCCTCAGCTCCCTGCCCACCTCTGGAGTCTCGGCTTCAGCCTTCATTCCTGTATCCCGTTTCTCAGCCCCGTGGAAAAAGAACTGCTGTGGAAACAACCCCCATCCTTCCCCAGCCCATCTTCCCTTTACACAGTAATGTGGAATGAAACATTCCCATGGCTGGCTGTTGAACAAGACAAAGCAATCCCGAGTGGGGAATTTTAATGTCCCATTTCTCTCATAACCTGGATGCTGGTAAGTGAACTCATCACTACAGCCCATGATTTGGAGGTGCCTAAGGACCTAGCCCTGCAGAGGAGGTGGAAAGCATGGAAACACCCAAATTTGAGGCCATCAGGGTGAAAAACAGAAGGTTTGTCTGGGTACAACATATTTCAGAAAGGCTTTCTGAGATGACTTTGTGCATAAGGCCATCTCCAGACTTGTGCAGTAACACAACCATCTATGGATACGTTAGACATTTAGAAATCCAGTTAACCATCTTTTAGTTTAATGGAGATGAAAGTACAGTTGATTTTATGACTGATAGAAGTGGGAGGACCAGGTTGCTTGGAGCTTCCACAGAATCACAGAATCTGCTGACTCAGAAGGGACCCACAAGGATCATCCAGTCCAACTCCTGGCCCTCCACAGGACCATCCCCAAGACTCACACTGTATGCCTCAGAGCATCCTCCAAATGCTTCTTGGGCTCTGCCAGCCTTGGTGCTGTGCCCACTGCCCTGGGGAGCCCGTTCAGTGCCCTCTGGGTGAAAGAATCTTTTTCTAATATCCAACTCAAACCTCTGAGTCCGTGTCCCAGGCAGTCCCTTTGTTTCTGCGCTATCTTTAGCCTTGGGCTGTCACAGACACCTTCAAGTCCCTCCAAAGAGGGTTGTGCTGATGAAAATCCAGAGACTGTTCTGGAAGTTGTAACCTTTGACTGACTCTGGCTACCGTGGGAGCTGATCCTGTCAGAGGTCGAGCCCTGCTGTGAAAATTAAAGGTTGTGGTTCCACCGCTGAAAACCCAGGGCTTTGATGGAAGCCATTCGGTGTTATCTCCTTCCTTTGTTCCTCCCAGCTCCTGATTTGGTTTTGCCACCGGATAAAGCACTGCAGATCGTTTCACTGTGTCTTCATTTTGAAAATTGGAATGGTTCCGTTTTCTTACAATATTGATTAGTGAACCTCAGACACGACACTGTGGAGGGAAGAGTCAGCAATACAAACAGTATATATAAAATAAATATATAGACTTTATATATAAATATCTAGACACAGTTACCTTTAATAACCCTGTATAAATAGATTTATTTGCTTTAATACCAAGTGAGAGAGATGTATACATGTAAAAACTGCCTGTAAGTGGTCCCTAGGAAAATCAGTGCTTCCAAAGACATAAATGCTTGTTGAGTTCTTAGCTCTTCATCACTGAAAGATGGGATAGAAATGGAAATGAGCCTTTGAAATCACTGGGTAAATTAGATGCTGTATATTGCTAATCACAGAAAGGACAGAAGTAATGGGAGCAACAATGAAAAGGAGTTCAGAGGCAAAGATCCTCACCTGCAATAAATCAGTACACCTGCCATTGAATCCACAGCTTCTTCAGCTCCATGCTCTCCCCACGAAGAAATAGTTTCTTTGAAAATTTTACCAGAGCATTTAGGGAGGGAAAAGGTTGGACAGTTGTTTATTCAGGGAACACAAACAAAAAGGTGCAAATTTTAATGTTATACGTTTTTGTAGCTCCGCTGAAGCAAAAGAAACAGCTGCTTACACCTGCTATTGATCTAACACAGCTTAGCACCCTTCTAAAACATCTTCTCATGTCTCCAAGCACTCTCTTGAGGTTTTGCCATTTTGTTTTAATTAGATAGGGGGGAAAAAAACCTTCTAGAAAGACAAAGTAAAAGGCTCAAAGGAATGTAATGCAAATCTGTGGGCTAAGGGGGGGAAAAAAAGTAATTAAATTTTAAGCCGGGACAAAAAAAAAATACTAAGATTTAACTTGTAAATTTACTAACACTCTTCAGAAATTGCAAAATACTTTAAATGTAAGACTCCTTACGTTTCGAAACTGATGCTAAAAAGCGGATACAAATAAATATATATGGAGAAGTGTATCAGAATTACCACTATTTCTAACATTTGATGAGAGCACATGACTTTGTAAAGGTGGCATTATTAAGATTTGCTTCACATTTTTTCAAAGGCACAAACCCACTACTCACTACCTCTCATAGGCATAACTAGGAACTAGAGGCACAGATAAATAGCACTGATTATGCTTTTAAGGCTGTTCAGAACTGACCTGAGATACACTTTACCCCTCTGCTGTCTGTGACTGACATTTTTTTAGACCTTGGGGTTAAATGTGATCAGTCATGCAATGACAGGAAACTGGTATTGTGAGATAACCTGAACTGCAGCTCCCAGGAATATTGTAGGAGAAAGGCAGAGCCTAATTAGTGTGGAACTAACCCAAAAAACCCCATTCTGCTTAGAACATATTTTATGTTTTAGAATAACTAATATATTGCTTTTTATATTTGTTTTTGTTCTGTTTTGTTTTTAATAAATATCTTTTTTTCTTTCTACTTCCACCCCCCCCACCCCTCCTTCAATGAACAACCAAAAGGCTTGGGGAAAACTCTGCCTTCCTTCCTGACAAGAGATCCAGTGGTTTTCATAGAAATTCAGACAAGTAGCACAAGGCAAGAGTCCAGTTTATGCCATGGTCTCTTCTGTATCACTCTGGTGATGAAGAGGAGATATATATAACATGGTTTGTTTTCAGCTGAGTGTAGAACAATTTTATTCTCAGTGGGTTTTAAACACTCTGACTGTGGGAGCATAAAGGGAGTTTCTGAACTGCCTAAAACCTGATAAAGGGGTCATTTTAACCCCCCTGGTGTTCACGAAGCAGTTTGAGGATCAGTGCTCAAAAAGACAGAGGAATTCCACAGTCACATCTAGCAGAAGAAAAAGACCTCTCGCTCCGTGCCTTGGCTCCAATAACCCAGGCCAAAAGCAAGGACATTTCTCAGCAGGGATCACAGTGTTTATCCACTTCCCTGGGGGCTGAAGTGTGTTTTTCCGCCCTTGTTATGTTAACCCCCGATACCAAATGTTAGTCTTGCCTGCCCTGTGTGTGACATCGGCAGGCACAAGGGAGTTACCAAAAAAAAAAAAAAAAAAGAAAAAAAAAATCAGTCAAAAAAACCCCAGATGATTTTGGTTCTTCCCAGCAAAACAAGGATGGACCTCTAGTGCAGACTTTAGCTGATCACTAATTTTTTTGTGTGTTGTCCCAGTCGGATCTATCCCTAATGCAGGAGCTCCAGTGCCTAATCCAGGTTTGAAAAGGTGCAAAGTGGACGTTTTGTTTGAGTTTTAGATAGGGAGTAGCCCGGAGCAGACTCCCCATCACCCTCCTGCTCTCTTACCAGGAGGAAAGGTCAGAGCAATCCTGTGAATCAGCAAACCCCAACCCTGCTCTCAGACAAGTTATTAACAAAATATTCAGGATCAGATTTCCTGAGTCAGTTGTTCTGCACTTGGCCAGAAAAGAGTCATCTAAGGGTGTTAACATCTTAATGCAAGCCGAGTGGAAGTCTATTCATCAAAATAAAATTTTTGCAATGCATACATAATTATTAAGTATTACAGTAGCTTGTCATTCTCATTTAAGTTTTCCAGTCTTTAAGATTGAAATACTGACTTGCCACTTTTTTAATATCTGATCCAGACTGGCCTCACTGTTAATTTTGAAGTTTTTAATTTGGCTTTGAAAGCTGAGTACAAAAGTTTCAAAACCGAAATAGCAGAAATTTCGACAGTAGGAATTTTTTCCTTGTGTAAAATGCTACTAAAATATTATTGTTTTATTTCACAGAAACAAAACTGAAAATATTATCGTTTATTTCACAGAAACAAAACTGTTGGTTTGGTTTGTTTTAATCTGGTGGCCAAACAAACATCTCATTTGAGATACTGGAAACATTCAGTACCAGCAGAGGCTGTTCATCCTAATCTGGAACTAGGGGGAAAGAGTTTTTTTTTCATGTCAGAGCTAGACTTTGGGTGCATTTTTAAGTAGAAAGGGGGACTATTCAACTGAAGCTTTTAACAACTGGCCTGAGTAGGCGGGAGTGTAAATAGTTGCAAAAGTGATTGTGCCTCAGGCCATTGTATAAGTAAAGTCATGTCTTATCACCTTCCTCTGCATGTTGACATGATTCTGTAGCCTGAGTGTGCACGAAGCGTTATCTTTGTTTCTCTAAATTCCTCTGGCTGCAGTTATTCTTGTTCTTTTCAGTATTATTTACTTTTCCAACCAGCTATTCCATCCACTCGTTTGTCTTCTTGTTTGCCTCCCGCTTCCTACACACCATCACTCTGCTTCACTTTTTTTTTGTCTTTCACACACAACTCTCAGAATCATTCTTGTAAAAGAGTAAATGATACCTTAAGCCTTTGGCTGGGACCTCAGAACTTGCCCAGAGCTCTGAGTGCCACGTCCAGTCATTTCTGGGACACCTCCAGGGATGGGGACTCCCCCACCTCCCTGGGCAGCCCCTTCCAGTGCTTGACAATCCTTTTCATGAAGAAATTCTTCCTGACATCTGATCTGAACCTCCCCTGGTAAAGCTTGAGGACATTTCCTCTTGTCCTGTTGCCTGGGAGAAGAGTCCAACTCCCACCTGGCTACAACCTCGCTGGGTTGTAGCAAGCTGGCAGAAATGGCTGTAGGTCACATATCCACCTGTTGGGAGAAGAAAAAGAGCCATGATCTGAAAATGGACCAGAAGATTTTATCCCAAGGCACCAATTCTGTGCAAGCCGAAATTCAGAAGCGTGAAATGTTCCACAGAGACACCCTAAAAAGAAAGACCCTGTGACCCCACCAGGCAGTGGGGAACTCTCTGTTGACACCCTGCTTCATTGACTCACACTCAGATGCTATTCCCAAGCTCCACATGGTTTTTCTGTTGTCCTCTGACTCTCCCCTCTTTTCCTTTTTGATGCACCCATCAATCAGGGCATCCCACACAGGCACACACAAGACAGTGGCACAAGCATTAATTGCCAACCAAGTTCCACAGCAGAGTGTGTGTTTGTGTGTCTGGGGGTGCTTTAACATCACAAGCCATTTATGTGTGAGCAGGGACATGCCTGCTGCCTTTTAATAAGTAACCCCAGGACAATTTAGAATGTGCTTCATTTTATTAAGCTGATTCAGGCTAGCATCCCTGGGAAAAGCACAGAGAAGCATGGAAATTGCCCTAAAGAACTTGAGACTGCAGCAGAATGGCATGTGGCATTTCTCTCAGTGCAGAGTAAGGCATGCTGCATGGTCATTTTTTTTCCCAAGTGAAACAATTATGACTTGCTGTAGGTATCACATCACAGGACAAAAGCCTGTGTGTGTGGGAAGGACTTAAAACTCCTGGGGAACTTGCTGGTCCTAGCTGGGCAATTTTTTTGGATTTTCTGATATTTACTCACCTGCTCAGCAAGACCCCAGATCTGTTACCTTGTCAGATAGAGTACAACATCCATTCTTTTCTTGAGATATTTTTGAAAAATGGAAATCATGCATGGAAGAAAGGAAAAGGCTGCAAAAAGTTAAGGGAAAGTATCAAGGTGGGATGAGGGAAGTGAGCTAATCACTGAGGATGTCCAGTTTGGCAGGGACAGATTTAAACAAGTGATTGTTTGTTTAACATTCTGGGCCTAGCTCAGCATAATCGTGCTTCCAAAAAGAAATAAGGGATTCCTGGAGTTTTGCTTTATTTGGGGTTGATGAGAGCCAAAATATTTGTCTTTATCAGCTGTGATCTGACTGTAACACTGATTCTCGCCTTGCTGCAAGAACAATCTCTAATTTCAGGGAAAGTAGCTGTGCAAAACAACTTTATTTGCTCTCACAATAAAAAACATCATCTTGCTCACTTCATGATGCTTAGGCAGAGACCACAAGAATTAATGGAAAGCCAAGATGCATACTTAGAGTATAAATAGTGCCATAAAAACTGTCCTTAACATCTTTAGATGGCAACTACACACACACATTTCAGTGATCCTTGTGAGTCCCTTCCAACTCGGCATATTCTGTGATTCTGTGAACATTATGATGTCTTGCTTTGTGTCAAAAGCAAAGCTGGAAGGGAGAGAGCCTGCCTTTAACAAACACTGCTGGCTACTGAGAGAAGCCATTCTGGGGATTTGCCTTCAGCAGGAACTTCTCAGCAAGGAGAAAAAGCCCTGAATTAACCACTGGAGGAAAGAGGAAAATCAAACCCAGCATGTGCACTGGAGGGAACACACATGCCATCACTTCACAACAGGGTCCTCAGACTGAGAAGAAATTATGATTTTTGAAACCCTCTGTGCCTTTGCTTCTGTCCTTATCCCCCTTGCCTCCAAGAGGCTGACCTGGAATGCTCCAGCTGCCAGACCTGCCTAGAAGCTGCTGAGGGGACCATCACTTGAAACAGTCCCAAATCAATCCAGGGAATTTTTTTACAGCTCATTAGTTCACAGACAAACACAGTGAGCCTAAACTTAATACTGTAGGAAGATGAATTAAATGTTTTTTCTTCAGATCCTCAAAGAGAATATTTAGAAAGCTACATGATTTTACCATGTAGGCTTGGGAAATACCTTATTTTTGTTAAAAAAAAAAAAAAAAAAAAAAAAAAAAGATAGGCCAGGGCTGACAGAGAGCATACTTTGGCCTAGGGTTGTTTAAAACCCCCCTGCCTGTACATCTGCATTAGCTCAAACAGGACTCCAGCTTTCGGCTGCCTGAAAGTTGATCCATACCACGTTTGCTGCCCTGCCCCTCCTCCAGCAGATGCGATTTCACACTAAGCTTTTAGAGAATTAAAATGTAGAAGCTCAGCCAAGCGGGCATCAGCATCTATCAGATAAAAAGTTTGAATAAAAGTTGCTTTAATTCAAATAAAATTGCCTTGTAAGGCCAGAACACACGAGTACTGACTACAGGGGACACAAGCCAGTGCTGAGAAATGTCCCACTGACTACAAAAGCTGACTTCTGCTATTAAATACACCTTTTCAGCTGTACTTTGAATCAAGACATTTTCTTTCTGTTCTGACAGGCACAATCTCGCAACAAAATGAGGAACCTTAATGAAATTTTTTTTAATTAAAATGTCCACTTGTATTTCCATTGTTACATCAGTGCTTGCAAGGGAGTGAGCAAGGCTGGGGAGCACTGATTTTTGTGGAATGTTTTACTATCCAACCTTCCTTTCTCTGCTTTGACCTATTTTCTATTTCTTCTGGTGCTGACAAATGAGAAGGATACCTCTATTTGACACTAAGAGGAATATATTTTGTTTCCCAAAATGTTTCCTGTCATCAGCTAACCTTGTCCTGCTGCAATAAGGATTGTCTCTCAAAGAAATTAGACACCACCAAAAAAGGGCAAATATGTAAGCAAAAAATATAAGTAAGTCCAAAATATATGCTAAGCTAATAAATGATGTAGCACATCAGTACAGTGGAGAGATTTGTAACCATCCATAAATCTATTGCCAAAACACAGCTATATATTGACAAGTGTAAGTACCCTCTTTTGTATTACTTAATATATGGTTTTATTTTGATATAGGAGTACAGATCCCTACATTCTAAGCAACAGGAAAACTTCAAAATGAAAAATATTTGTAAAACACTTAAAAATATGGGGTGAATTACTGCTGTGTTTTGTGTATGTGAAACATTTTTCATAAGAAAGTACTAGTAGTTGTGATTGGCAGATGAAAAATAGTCTGTTGCTTATTATTCCAATTAACTCTATTTTTAAAATCCCACCTAATCTCACTTTGCTCATTCTCTGTCAAGGGAATAGGTTTTCAGGTGAGCTGCATAAAAGCTAATTCTGTAAAATGTCTTGTTTTAGGAAGAGGCCTAAAGAGTAATGGCTTTAAGGGTGTGACTGTAATTCCTGGTTATTTCCATGCATTTTTCCCATCCTACCTCTTGGCATGGCCACAGCTCTGGGTACCTGTTTGCCTCTTTGTCACCCTTGATCTACCATGCTAATGGTTATGAGCTGTTGTAATTATTTTGAGAATTTAGCAGATTATTTTCTTGTAAGAAAGAGGAAAAACTGCAGAAGGCAACTTCCCAAGAGCTTCCCAGGTTTGACCTTGTTTGTGAATCCTGCTTGGAATTTCTGTTTAATACTTCTCCCTTGTCTAGCCTGGCTGCAAGGAAAACCCAAATGTGAGTATCTAATGGTCAGGGGAGGACTGAGAGGGGACCCCATCCATGTGTGTCAGGGGCTGCAGGGAGGGGGCAGAGGATGGCCCAGGCTCTGCTCGGGGGGGCCCAGCAATGGCACAAGAGGAACGGGCAGGAACTGATGCCCAGCAAGTTCCAGCTGGACAGGAGGAAGAACTTCTTGGCTGTGCAGTGACCCAGCCCTGAACAGATTGCCCAGAGAGGGTGTGGAGTCTCCTCCCTGGGGATATTCCAGAAACACCTGGACACAACCCTGTGCCCTGTGCTCTGGGATGGCCCTGCTGGAACAGGGAGGTGGCACCAATGACCCTCTGTGGTCCCTTTTCACCTTCCCTTTCCTGTGACTCTGGGATTCTGTACAGAAACCCCATGCCAGTGAGGGATCAGAAATTCCTTCAGCTCTGAAAGGGCACCATTTGTAGTCTTAAAACAGTGTTTACATAATGTTTAAATAAATATTTTCTAAAATAACCTATTCTTTCCCACCACCATTTCCACCACGTAAAACCATACTTGGATTCATTTTTTTTTTCAATTTTTTTTTAATTCATTTTTTTTTCTTTTAATGAAGCATTTGCAGCACATTTCAAGTAAAAAGTATTTTCTAGAGATGTTGTCAGACCCTTCAATAAATTCTGGAAACCCGAACAAAAGTGATTTTGACATTTCAAAGGCGAGCAGCCTCCTGTACTGAAGATCTAAGACAAAATGTTCAGAGCTAATCTTCTGCTGCTTTTTCTTTGCCTTTCCTTCAAAACTACCCTCTTATGAAGGGAGGACCGTGTGGCTGGAACATAGTTCCACCTCAGGTGTGTTTGTTGATGGATATAAAACCAGCATGGGAAACTGCTCTAACTTGCTGAGGCTCATATGGTGCCCCTACAGTCATTCCCCCTTTCGGGATCTATTTGGGATTTCAACCACAAAGTGGTGCTGTTGCAAAAGCTAAACATTATGACACACACCCCCTGCTTTTAGAATGGCCCAAGGCATGCATTAAACCCAATAAAATTTTCATCTATTTGCATACCTACACGGGGATCTTCCCTATAAATATTCAATTTTTCATCATCAAACGCAATCACAGTAGTATCTGTTAATGCATGGAGAAAAATCCATGTCTTCAAAGTGTAGAAAATATCACATGTTTTGAAGTCTGGTCAAGTGCCTAATTAATCAGATCAATGTCTAGTAATTATCCCAATTAAAACCACCAGAATTCAAAGATGACTTTCCATAGCATGCTCTGAGCAATATTTCAGATTCTTCAAGGCAGAACAGAGACTTGTTCAAAGTATTTCTTTTTTATTTGTTTGTTTGGTTTGTTTCGCCGTGTCAGAACCTCAGGCCCAAGGGCAACAGATGAAATAAGGTGACCATTTGGGAGCTTGATTGCTTCTCATAAAAAATTCAGAAACATTTTTAAAGAGGCATAAAAGAAATCCATTTCTGCTAAGGGTTAGCATTAGGAAAAAAACACCCCACCCCCAGAACGACGGATGAAGATGTGAAAATGCATAGAGAGAGAAGCAGCTTCAGAACAAGAGGAGCATCTGCAGAAGAAAGGCTGGAAAACCTGAAGGACCAAAAATGTCTCCATTTTCTATAGCAGTGAAAACACGCTGCCTGCAACTCCTTTTGCAATGCACACATATTTGGCGAGATTCAGGTGTCACGTCTCAAATTACTGGGGGGCTCTGACTGCCCCCAGACCCAGGGCAAAACCCCTGCACTTGTGCCCTGATGGGCTTGCCTCCCACCAAAGGTAGGCAGCCCCTCTGTTCAGGACGTTTGCTTCTAGATTTCTCCTTTTCCTTCTTCTTTCTTTTTTTTCTTTTTTTTTTTTTTTTTTTCTTAACTGGGCTCCCTGCAAATGCAAAGTTCCCGGGCCGGGGCTGCCTTCACAGGCTTAACCCTTTGCCTGCCTCCAGAGGGACGTTCCCCAGCCACGGGGAAGTTCTTCTGTTCCTAGCACTGTTTGTCTACTTCAGGAGATTAAAAGCTGAGTCACATTTTAGGCATTTCTCAGATCTGACTGCAGCACCGGGGCTGGGTGGGGGATGCACAGAATTTAGTTCTAGTTCCCTCCTCTTAGCTGAAAAAGCTCCCAATAGGATGGAAACAGCATTTAGGCACAGGGTGAAGACAAAACCCACTGATCCCAGAGTTATTCAAGGTTTGAGTGTTTTTTTGATTGGCAGAACAGCAAGTTTTAAGTAGAGAATTCTTAGGGGGCAATGGTGGAAGATGAGTCTTTCCTTCTCTGCACTCGAAGGAAACAAGTGATTCAGGCAGAATTTATGAGACAGATACAAACTGTGAAGTTCCCTAAAGAGTATAATTTTATAGCTGGAAAAAATCAGGTAAAGGGCAACAACAACGAACATCATCCATGTTTCAATCCGTGGTGGAAAATATTTTGACAAAACAACTCTCTAGGTAGGGTGAAAGGTCTTAAAGAAGATGGTACAATGCTTTGGCAGCATGAGAGGGCTGATCATCTTTACACAGGGAGGGGAAAGAGGAAAAATTCTTTAGTTAAATAGCAAAAGAAAAAAAAACCAACTTCATGAGCCAGCGTTCTTTAAGGAAACAATCTGGCCACCCTTAAGATTTGAAGTGTTGTATTGCATCTTATATGACCGCGTTCTTTTGGTTATGGCTTGCTCAATTGTGTTTGAATCAAACAGAAGATGACTTAAGCATGTAAATTTAGAGGGAGACTTTGAGGCACGCAGCTAAATTTATCAGCCCATCTCTGTGAGAGATCACTCTAAATAAAAAGTTTGAAAAACCAGTCGCTGCTGGTTGCTGATGAACTTTCCATGTTTTTGGCACTCGCCATCCTTTGCTTAATGGACTAATCTGCAAGTCAAAACAGGAGGAATGGACACAAATCCATCCTAAGGTCTGTCCTTAGCAGTGGATATTTCTTGCCACACTTATTTTGGTGTCATGGTGGGTGACTCCATTGAGAGAAATGCTGAGCGAAGAGATAAATTTGTCTAAGATTCACAGAGGACAGAAAGAAAAAAAAAAAAGTGAGCCAGCTTATGGCATTCTAGTTCTGTGTCTCGGTTTCACCTGTTTTACATGTCCTGTAATGACTTCTGATTAGGGGTAAGATTAGCAACACATGCTGGCAGTTTGAGCAAAACGTGTGCATGTGGGAGACAGGGGGAGGGTGGGGGAGAGGGGGGCGGGGGGACTGAATGGACCATTGGAGTGCAAACACAGAGACATTCCTGCAATAAAACCCTCGTCTGCTGAGAGCCGCAGCCTGGAGGAGATGGTTATGATTTAACAAAAGAATTCTCTAAAATGTTCCCTGGTGCTAATACTGTTCTTAATAAGGAGAAGAGATTTTGCCAGGAAGGGGAGTAAGACCGTCAATTGGATTTAAAAAAAAAAAAAAAAAAAGAAAAAAAAAAAAAAAAAAAAGAAGAAAACAGATACAAGATTTTTTTTTTTTTTTTTTTTTTTAGGGCACGAAGGGGGAAAAATGACCTTTAAGAAGGTTTTGTCATTTTCCCAAAAAATGCCTCATTCTCTGAATTTCCCCAGCCAGGCAAGGGTATTATAAATGGTAGGTAGAGCAAGCGGAGTGTGGCAATAAAGGGGTTAAACCACGGAGCACAGAGCCATCTGGCTGAGCTGGTTTGTTATAATCGAGCAGATTATGTTCACGGGACTCAGAGTTTAAGGCTCCTCTCCCATAGAGCAACTCCGCACAAGCCAAGCAGACCAACTTTGGGACTTTGAATGAACGTATTTACATCCACCTTTCTCTTCATGTCGACTTTTCTGGAAACATTCACACGGATGCCATGGTTACTCCTACCACGGTAAGGGAAAATTTGACGTTTTCTAATGGGGTCCTAAGAGGGCGGGGAGGGGAGGGGTGGGGGGGGAGAGGGGTCCTTTAAAGAAGTCTAATGGAGAGGAGGAGGTGGGGGTCTTGTAAGCAGCAGATCTGTCCCAAATGTTGCCTTTCCCATTGTGCCTCCTCCTTTCCCCCACCCCAACTTGCCCTACAGTTCGCTTTAGTCCTGAGGTTCCCCTCTCCTGCTGCTCCTCCTTGCTCGGGTGCCTGGCAAGAAAGCAGCAGAGGAGAAACAAGAGGTGCTAAAGGAATCTGATTTAGGAGGCAGAAGCGAAGGAGCCTCTTCTTTCTTTCTTTTTTTTTTTTTTTCTTTTTTTTTTTTTTTAAGAGGGAAATGAGCAAGTTCAGATGTAACAAAAGAGGGGTTGAAAGTCTTGGCCGTGGATTTGCCCAGAACCAACCTCAGCGTACGCAGCGCGCTTTGCCCTCCGGCAAAGTTAGAGCCCCATGGCAAGCAAAGTCCAAATCCCCAATTTCTAGACCTTGCAACCAGCTTCACTGGAGCTTTCTTTTTGTGTGTGTGTGTGTGTGTGTGCGTGCCAGACGCTGGAAACCCTGCTCATGACCTCTGAATCAATCCTCCTTCTCCCCCAAACCCAAACGCGAAATTCTCCGCGAAGGAGCCGGAGATCAAAAGGCTCCCTGCACATCTGGGTCTAAGGTGGAAAAGGAACACTCGCTCTGGGCTGGGATGGCAGGGAAGCTGTTCCTAAGCTGCAGGTTCCAGAGCCTGGCAAGTTCCTTCTAGGAATGCAGAGCACAAGTAATCAACATAGATGCACATTCAGAGAGCAAAATAGAAAGCTGTTTCTCATCTAAACAGCTGAAATGCAGCTTAGAGCGTCGGTTACTGGCGAGCCCTTATGGAGACACCAAACTGCTCCTAGCCAAGAGGGGAAAAAGTCCTTGAATGGTTCAGATAGTTTTCTGATCGGTTCTTAATCCTTCATTAAAATAAACGGGAAAGCTCTGTGCTGGTCCTATCTCCTGAACTATAAATATGCAGTATCTGGAGAGATGGATATTTTGGATTGAATAGGGCTGCTATGTGCACATTCCCTGGTTCCTATATTGCAAAACCAGTTATTTAGAGATGACTCTGTGTGTGTGTGTGTGAGGGGGGGGTTGCTTCTCCCCCCTCCCCCCTTTTTAAATAGACAGGGATGTGTGTTATATGGTCCAGACAATTGTTATGAGCTACAACCTTTCAGAAAGCACTCTTTGCTCTCAGGCTGGTGTGATTTGTTGCATGAGGAGTGCAAATGGTATGTGAAGTTTTGCCTTTACGTTGTGCCTTCAGGAAAATATCCAGACAAATAGGAGAGACGTTGTGAGGCACTGAAATACCTGATCTGTGCAAGCCTGCCAGTGGAGGAGTGGTGCAAGAAACACCTAAAAAGGGGATGGAAGAAAAAGGGAAATCTAATAATAATCTAAAAAAAGAAAAAAAAAAAAGCCCAACAGGCAAAAATAAAGCCTTGCTTTGTGTCAAGGCAGACAAAAGCAGCAGAGAATGGAAGGGAGTTCAGCGTGGTTCCAGCTGCTAGTAGTAAAAAGACTGGTCTGAGACACACGTGCCAGTACCAGGAGCTCTGTGTGTGAGCATGGTGGGGGGAGGAAAACTAGGCATGATTGCAGGTGGTGGACCCAAAACACGGGCAGAGGAGGATGGAGCAGCAGAGCCAGGAGGGGAGTGCTTTGTGGAGAAGGGGTGCTGTATGTTGAGGCATGCAAGATATGTAGGTTTAGGAGGTTTGGTTTGGTTTGTTCTGTTGTGGGTTGTTTGGCTCTTTTTCTTGTTCTCAGGGAAAGGAAAATGAAATTGTATATATAAAGATAAATAAAAAGAGGCTGAAGGGAAAGTGCTATACACCAGGAATGAAGTGTTGTGTATTATTGTGCATTGGGGTGATAAGGGCAGGTGAGCCCTGCAAAGGTGGTCAGTTTAAAAGGGAAACTGCTGCAAGTCAACTGGAAAAAGAGGATCCTCGTGGGTGGAAAAAAGTTTAGGAGCTCGGAAGGGGAAGTAACACTTGAGAGAGATGGCAAAAGGTACAGACTGGAGGCTGGGTGAGGATATGAAAGGGACAAACAAGGGTGCCCTGCTCTGCAAGGGGGAGGTTGGGCATGGAGTGGGAGTGGAGGGAGAAAGGTGAAAGCACAGGGCACAAAGGATGTTTGGAGGAGGGATTAAAATGTGAACCACTGGCTATTTGGAGAGAGGTATGGAAAACAATCGGCTACATGATGCTCGTGGGGGGCGTCAGAAGGAGACACCTCTGGCTCTGTCAAGAAATAGATCCGAGGCTGTGTTTACAAGGAAGGTGTTACGAAAGGGGAGGCTTGCATGGTGGTGGAAACGTGTGCTGAGAACAGGAATGCAGGGGGGAAAAAATGAGCTGGATGGAGATTGGGTGTGGTGAGGGGAAAAGGGTCTCGTAAGCATGAGAGGGGGGAGCTGGTTAGAGAAATGTCAGAGGAGTCTGGGAGCCTGCTGGGGTGTGCTGACTGAATCCAAGGGAGAGATGGAACTGGAGAAAAAGCCATGGGAAGGTGCTGTGAGGAAATTCGAGATAGTGGAAATCATAGGGGCAGGGTGAACTGGGACAAGAACATAAAGACGTGGCAGGTGCTGAGAAGAAAAAGAATGGGGGAAAAGTGAGGGATGTAGGAGGCATGAATGAGGATGAAATGAAGAGCTGGGTTTTCTGTAAAGATGCCTCAGCAGGAGGTGGTTTAGAGGAGATGCAGTGCAAGGGAGCAGAGGGTGAGAGGTAATTTAGGGTTGTATTGCTTAGTAGGGAAAGAGAGGAAAATAATGCCAAGGTGCAGTAGTGGTTTGGCCAGCAGGACAGAAGATGCCTCCTGACTGGGCAGGTGGGGTAACGCTGGCAATATGTTACAGGGAAATCATCTGAGGCAAAAAATGGCGAGTAAGAAATAATGTGGAGACTGTGGGAGGAGGAGAACACATACACACACACCAAAAAAAAAAAAAAAAAAAAAAGAGCAATTTTCTGTTACGACAGACGTAGCAAATGTGTTTATATCTCTGTGGTAGGTACTGGCTGGGTGAAACAACAAGGGGGAACGGAACAAATGTGCTGGTGGAGAAATGACTAAAGATATCAAGGGGTGGGAGGAGAAGGAATGGGAGGGAAAAACTACCTGGAGGGCTGTATAAGCCACATGGCTGTGCTGAGGTCAGAAGTGAAGTGTGAAGTGTGTGGGGAGGAGAGTGGAGCTGGAAGCTGTAGGGCATGAAGTGGAAGTGAACGGGAGTGACAGCTCTTGTTCCGAGGGGTGAGGAGCTCAGCGTGGGTCGGCACACAGTGGTGTGGAAGGGAGGGAGGGACCTGTCAGCCCCTGCCTGCTCACCAGGGAAGGGAAGGGGAAAGCAGCGAGAAGCTGTGGCCTGATGAGAGAGATTTGTGCACACAGCGTGCTCTGAGTAAATGAGGGAAGCACAGGTGAGGACTGCAGACCTGGGTGTGGGGCCTGGGAGAAGGAAAACCGCTTATGGGGGGGAGGGAAGAGTGATGAGGAGTGAGAAAAAAGTTTATGACGGTTTAAGCCATCTGTAGTTATCTGCCTCTTAGTTTAAGGCAGGCTGAGCGTGCAAGGGGCCCTACGTGCATGCAGAGCAGGGTGAGAGCAGGCTGGGAGTTAAATTCAAGGGTAGAACAAGCGAGAGGCACAGGTAAATCCACGTAGCCATTGGTGATGAGGGCATGGATGTGGGGGATGCTGGTTCTGTGTGAGGGTCAGGGAGTGGTGGAGCTGCAGAGGGGAGCAAGAGATGAGAACAACCCAGGAAGAAGCTGAAACGCTTTGGGGGCACCTAAGAGCCCTGGAGGGCTCTGCAAGGGCCGTGTGGAAGTTCCAAACACCCCCCTAAGAGGTTGTGCTGGGGCGGGAGGTGGCTCTCAGGGGCTGGCTGGAGGGTGACGTGTCCACCGCGCCGGTGGCACAGAGCTCCGTGTCGAAATCGGTTATGTAAAGGCACGGCACAGAGGTGAGTTTCGTGAGTGCTAAGAGAGCAATGTTTGCGTTCAGAAGGAGGGCAGGGAAGGATGACTAACAGAGAAAATGGTTTGGTGCGTGGGTAGCACCCAGCGCGTGCTAGAGGTGCTCGCCTTCTGCTTGACTTGCACGGTAAGCAGAGGCTGCTCCAGAGATTTTTGGGGTTTTTTTGGCAGGTTTTTTTTTGGGAAAAACTGCTGAATAATCCTGAGAAAATCCTAGCATGTCTAACTAGCAGCCAACTTCATTTTGAAGCATCCCAGTGTAGCTTACTTTCGCGAGTTAAAACTTGAGATGCTGCTGGCACGAAATGGCAGGGGGGTTTCTCTGGGGCAAGTTAACAGGGCTACTAGGTAGTTAATCAGGGCTCTTGGATGAACAACAGTTGGGCTGAAGTGCACATAAGGACTGCAGATGTCAGCCAAAGGAAACAGGAAAGGACCAGCTTTATCCATGGCTTGAAGGAGCCAAGCTGGTTGAAGGTTGGAAACATAGGATACATCTTGGGTGTGAGAGAGGAGCACTAAGAACTTCTTTCCCTTCCAAACAAATGCATCTGTTCTTCAAATGTGTTCTGCAAATACCTTCAAACTGTCCAGCTTGCCTAAGGCTTCAGTGTGTTCTTCAGCACTGGGTAGGAAAGTGCTCATTTCCATCCGTAGCTGGTCACAGGATTGTGAGTGATCCTGGGAGCCTTGCACTGGAAGAAGTCAGACTGATCACAAAGAACCTCTAAGCTTAGAAGCTGAAGCTGCTGAGCCCAGACCTTGCATACCACCAGTCACATGGATCATGGTTCATGGATCCCTTTCCTGTTTATTCCAAGGATCAATTCCTGCTAAAAAAGATAAGCAGCCTGTAAAATAATAGACAATTAGTGCTTGTGTGGCCGTGGGTTGTGTGGGGAACCCATTGTCCTGGTTTTTTCACACCGATTTCCCACTGTGGAGTCCAGCTCAAGCTCTCCAGCTGGATAGCTTTTCCTGGCAGCCCTTGCAGCTGGTTGTTGTCTGCAGAAAGCACCTTTCTCCTGTGGTGGGAGTGGACTTCCCACCAGGGCAGGCTGAGGGTGGTGGGGACGGTGGAGCAGCTGTCCATGAGGGGGAGATGCAGTCCCAGACACTGGGATTCAGCTCGGGTGAACCACAGACCACTGCCACCAGTGTGACCCAGGGTGATGGCCTGGCCTTTGGGAAAAATAAAAACCAAACCCACGGCATCAACCTGGCAGCTGGCTGAGAAGAGGGGAAAGGGATTGATGGGTACAATTCCTGCCAGATTGCTGCGGGAAAGGGATCAAAGCAAGAGCAACCGAGCTGTGTGTGGGGTGTTTGTGCCTGCCTGGACTCCCCCACAGCCACCACACAGCCAGAGGAATCTGTTTGCCAGGGCTGGGACATCTGGGTGTCCCTGCAGATGTTTGCTGGTGCAGGGCCACGTGTGTGTGTGTCCTGGTGGTGTCTGGGAGTGGACAGTGCGGAGCAGAGTGGCGTGGGCAGGGGTGACAGGGGTGGATGGCAGCTGTTCCTGTGTGGGAGCGTGTTCGTGCATCTGTCGGGGGGGATGTGGGGATAAGGGGACAGATGGGCTGTGCGTGTGAGGAGAGGAGCCATGGGGGTGGATGGAGTGGTTGCAGGGTTGTGCAATGAGTGCTAAGAGGGAATACACACACAGCTATGCTCCTGATTGTATCGTGTCCATAGGGGAAGGGGACTCCTCCACAGAAAGCCTCAAGGAGGATTATACTTCCCTTAAGAGAAATACCACACTCAAGCATCCACTTCACTTAAGTCTCCTTCTTTCTCCACATGGTCCAAGTAAACTAAGCAAGACAGCCCTTTCCTTCAGGGCAGCAAGAATCTGAAAGGTCAGAGCAGGACCATACAATCCTCCCTCTCTTCTCTTTCCTCTGCCTCTCTCTCCTCTCCACCTCTTCACACACAGGCAAAAAGGGTCTTTCCCAATTTGGTTTCTAAGCTGATGTTTGGAATTTCCATCTGGGGGAATGTGTGATGAAGATGCTGGTGTGCTGGGGAGGGTTGTGTGCGTCTGAAGGTGTTGGAACAAGGTTTGTGGGGAGTCACCTGTGGCTCAGAGGAAGCGATGGGCTGGTTGCATTTCAATTCACAGGGAAAGGATAGCAGGGTATTCCGTGTCTCCATCAGGCAGCGCTGGGAAACCAGTGTGCATGACTCACTGCCAGTCTGCTGGTACTTCAGAGGCAGTCACCACTTGCCTAACCATGTAAATATAAAGATTCTGTAGAACAAGGTCCTTTCCTTCTGTGTTATCTCTATCAAACTGGCACCAGAGGTGATGGAAACGCTCTTGGGGAATTGCAGCCTACAGGGAAAGATTTGCAGCACTCCTCAGACATTTCCTGTGCTTCCACTGTGCATGTTAGCCACAGTGGAACCACAGCAGTAAATGTGCTTCTTCTCGGTTGCTCCTTCACACCTTCCAGCAATAAATTCCATTATTTTGAGTTTGTCCCCCCCGCTATAGATCTTACATGTTTTATCTTACATTAGCTGAGTTAGCATGTGAGAAAGTGTTAATCTAGTTAATTCAGAAATATATGTATTTGTAGGCAATGCCCTACAAAAATTCACCCACGTTTGCCAGAACTCTAAATCAGTATAGTCAGAGGTAACTGGCAGTGAGCTGTGGAGCTGCAGAAGGAAGAAGTACTTTGTGCTCTGTGTGAATGTTTAAAGGCCTGTCTACACTCTGAAGTGAATTCAGGTTGTGAGCATGAAATTCAAACCCAGCAGCTGCTTCTGAATAGCTCTGTGGTTAGGCAAGTTCTAAGATAGCATCCTCTCCTGTGGCTTCTGCCTCAGCCAGGAGGTGGACACACTTGAGACAAAACTAGACTCTATCCTCTCAAGAGATGGGATTTGGGCAATATTTAGTTTCTGCTTCAAGCCAAGATCAGATATTGTGGTTTTTTGCTATCAAATACAGACCTTGTAAGTCTGAGGGAGACATTTCACCTTTGTCCCCAGTGTGCTGTATGTGGGATAAACTCATAGTGCCACTAAATGGTAAGATCTGGGATGAGCTTGGTTTCAGAAATGCTAAATGGTAATGATAAGTCTTAGGGGGAATAAAATAAATATTATGTAGTCAGTTGAGTTAAAAATAAAATAAATAATAAAAAAAAGTTCCTTAGATGCAAAGGCTACAGCAGAAATATTTAAGAAATGCTTTGGAAGAATGTGGAAACAAGTCTCTGTGTGTCCTTTCTGTAGCATTCCCTGCACTTTCCTGCATGCCCCTAGCATGTGGCATGAACAAAACCAAACTGCAAGGTAGCAATGAAAAGAGACTGGATTAGGTAAAAAACCCATGGCTGTTAAGAGGGATGTGTCATTTTACCTGTTGGAGGGTCTTTCCTGGATTTGTGCATCCAAAAGTTAGAAAATATTTATTCACTTCAATGTTTTCAGCTCCTCTGATAAGTAAAAAAAAAAAAAAAAAATTCCTCCACTCATTTCTCAAATAATTTGCACAGTCTTGTTTTACGTGACTGACTTTCCAAATGGATGATGCAGATAATTCCACAACATAGAAAAATCCTCCTGAAAGGAGAGGTTTCCTTTGCTGTTTATACACATTTGCATGTTATCCCACTTAGATTCCCCCAACATCTTGAGCAACTTTCCTTCCTTGTCACTGTTTACTAAACATGTTCCTCAAATGCTTGACTTAAGCTGTCCTTTGTTTAATCCCATTCTTTGTTTTACGGAGTTCCTATGTTTGGGGTTTTTTTTATTTAAGTTTTTCCATCTATTTTTTAATTATACTTTTTTCACTTTTCTGACTTCCCTCAATTTCATTCACAACTTTTTGGCACTAGTTTACTCAGGAATAAAGGTGATCTTCCAAAAACAGGAGACCTCTTTCCTTTCTTTGTCTGCCTTCTGTGATTACACTGACTTTTGCACTGTCTATTTGCCTGTTCCCTGTCTCCCTTCTACTGTAAAAGAACATCTGCCTAATAAATCCGGCACTAATTCATTGTTTAAATCACAGCTAGCTAATTTTCAATATTATGCCTTTCCAACTTCCTCCCTGAAATGTAATACAGGTGCTCCGAATTGATTTTCCCTAGATCTATTATCTCAGGCTCTCCTCCTCTGAATCTCTTATTTTCCTCCCATTTTTCTAGCCAATCTCTGTCCTTCTATGTCATTTTTTTCCTAACCTTTCCATTCTTTCTGTCCATTTGCAGCCCATTCCTTCTCCCCTGTTCCGTTTTATTTCAGCTTTGCCCTTTAATGCTTTCAGACTGCTCAGTGGCACAACTGGAAAGAGTGGGAGGTCACCAGACACTGCTCCATCCTCACTGCTTTTACCCTGTTTTATGCCTTGCATCCAGTTTTCAGGCCAGGTTCATTTTGCAGATTAGAAGGGAAACTGTTACAGTCACTATGAGATGAATTTCGGGTGGAGCTTTTGTTGTTGTTTTTGTTATTTTAATGAAACAAACAAAAAAAACAAACAAAAGCTTCACGGAGTTAAGTCTTGCCCTGGGAAGCTAAAGCTGCTTTTCACATCTGCTAGGAAAGGGAGTGGTCTCCCTTTGGAAGAGTTTGAGTTTTGGGAAAACAGAAATGTTTTTAAAGTCCAGTGATTTTTCTCCTTTTTTCCCCCCTGTCTTTCCTCTTTTGTCATAGTTTGCTCTCATTTGCCTCATTCCTCTGAAACAAAAGCTGATGAATTTTCAGTGTTATCTGTCCTTTGAGCCACCATTAGGCAAATTTTACTGGTTTAGTTGTCCCTTGGTGAGTTCATTTGTTTGCCTTCACCTTTCTCTGCATCTCCAGATCGTGCCTTTCCTGACTCAGTGTCTGGTTTGACACCAGCACATCCACTGAACCCAATGCATTTATTTCTGATTGACACAGAACCAGGGGTCCCCAGCTGAGCAAACATGGAAACCCTCCTGACTGGAGGCCAAATTCTGCCCTCAGCTGCACCCAGGCAATCCTGCTGGAATTAGTGAGACTGTAACCTTGAATTTGCATATTTGTTGTTTGGTTTGTTTTTGTTTTTTTTTTTTTTCCCCAAATGCACATCCAAAACATTTTTAGTATGCTGAATCACAGAAATCAGAGAGGGGAAGAAAATATGCCTATATTAGATCACTGGTATATTTGATCAGAAAAATTGCAATAAATCTTTTTTTATTATTTTATTTTTCCTGGAATTAGTCAGTTCCTCCGAAACAAAGCATTCCTCTGTTTGTTCTATTCAATCTCAGCTAAGTCCCCCTGGACACCAAAGTTTAGAAAGCTGGCAGGCTTCCCCCCTTGCTCAAACCCCAGTGTCCTTGCTGACCCATCTGCTGGCTGTGAGAGACACCAGCCATCCACAGCCTGGGGAACTGGTACTTGGAGCTGCAAGGGCAAAACCAGGGAAGCCTTTCAACCTGGAGCAGCCAAGAGCATGATGCTGTTCCCCCCACACAAGAGACTCTGAAAGCTGCTGGGCTTGGAAGGTAAAAAGTGAAATTCCTCAGGACTGGAGAATTAAAACCAACAGAATCTCCCAGCACAGTCTAATTTCTCCTAATATGGTCTGTGGTTGTAAGATCCCAGCCAGCCAGATAGCATATTCCTCAAAGCTCTGTCATGTCTAATTTTAAATTCATCAAATGACTGGGCTTCCACCACTCCACTTAAAATTTTCATACCATCCCCCATCCAACTTGAGTGCCATTCCTTACTCCAGTATTGAGTGCTTTCCCATGGACAAGTTGTTAGCAGCAATGTGGTCCTGGGTGGCAGTAGGACAACTGGCAACAGTCCTTTTTAGGGTAGCAGTTTGGTTCCTATTTAACTTCTCTTTAGTTAACTTCCAGAGGTCCTTTTTTTCGTGATGCTATTCTTTGAGGGAGAAGTGAAAGTAAAAGGTGTCATAGTCGAGAGGGGCTGGAGAGAGTCCAGGGAAGGGAAGGGAGCTGGGGAAGGGTCTGGAGCACAAGTCCTGTGAGGAGCAGCTGAGGGAGCTGGGGATGTTTAGCCTGGAGAAAAGGAGGCTCAGGGGGCACCTTCTCACCCTGTCCTGAAGGAGGCTGTAAGCCAGGTGAGGTTTGGTCTCTTCTCCCAGGCGACAGAGCAGAGGAAACGGCCTCAAGCCGTGCCAGGAGAAGGTTTAGGTTGGACATCACAAAGAATTTCTTCACTGAAAGGTCCTCTCAGGTGATCAGGCTGCTTGGTGGGGCACATGAAATAAACCACAACCTGCTCCCAGATTCCTCAGGACAACATGATCTTATGGGATGACTGGAGTTAGAAATCTTCTTGTTCCTCTGCAGGAACTGTGCCAAATCGTTGGCAAGAGAAAGGTTTAATCAGCTTCTTGCTGCCACAGAATCACAGAATGGCTTGGGTCGGAAGGGACCTTCAAGATCATCTCGTTCCAACCCCCTGCAGTTGGGTGGGACACCTTCCACTAACTCAGGTTGCTCAGAGCCCCATCCAACCTGGCCTGGGACACTTCCAGGGTCTTCCACAACTTCTCTTGTATCAACCTATTCCAGGGCCTCACCACACTCCCAGGAAATAACTTCTTCTATATCTAACCTAAACTTCCCTTCTTTCAGTTTGAAGCCATTCCCCCTTGTCCTGTCACTACAATTCCTGAAGAAAACTCCCTTTCCACTCTCTTTGCAGGCCCTTTCAGATACTGGAAGGAGCTGTGAGGTCTCCACACAACCTTCTTTCCTCCAGGTTGAACAGCCCCAGCTTTCTCAGCCTGGCTTCATAGGGGAGGTGCTCCTTTCTCCATATAAACTCCATGGCCTCCTCTTGGACTTGCTCCAACAGTTCCATGTCCTTCTCATGTCCAGAAATGGATGCAATATTCCAGGCAGGGTCTCACAAGGGCAGAGTAAACATGGGCACCACAGCCTTCCTCCAGCAAGGTCCATAAATTTGGTTATTTTAATTGTTATTCATAAATATACCTAAATATTTATGGCTATTTGGGGAGACTTGTTTATTCTAATTGCTTTCTGAATGTTTTACTGATTAACTGATATTTTTTTAGCAACACATGGAAACTTATAGACTGCAAAGTAGCATCCAAAATTATTTCCTGGTTACCTGGCAGATTTCCATTGATGGATTTCACTTTGGGGGCTTTTTTTCTTCTTTTCCCATCCATCAGCTTCTATTTTTCCTCCTGCTAAATTTTCTTGAACAGCCAGTTACTAGCTCTGGAGATAACTAGCTTAACAGAGGCCTGTTTCTGACCCCACTTACATGGAACAAGCCTAATGGACCCCCAGGGAATAAGTTCATCTAGAGGCAGTGAAAATTTAGACCAGAGTCAAGACCTGAGAACTCAGCAGAGAAACTATTACAAATAACCAGGGAAATGAGAGCGGTTGTTTCTGCACAAACAAACAAACAAACAGTTTTCTCAGTGTAGAAACAGTTTTCCAGATCTGAGCTGGGAAAGCTTCATCTGAAATTCTGTTTATTTGCTGTGAGATGGCATCAAATGCTGCCTAATCACAGGTCTGATGCTACTCTTGTTTGTTTGCTTTTTTTTCTCTACTCTTTTTGCAAGTAGGGGCTGATGAGGTGACTCCAGCCCTTTCAATTTTTCCATCCATGTATTTCATCCAGATGAATTATCTCAGGCAAAATATGAAATCCGAAACCAGCCTTTTACCTTTTGATCTGAGGCAAATAATCGTAGGTGCCATCGCCAGCCTTGCACTGGAATGTGGTCCTGAATAAAGGACTTGAAAAGAACCTCAAAGATACTTTTAAAAGCCATAAAATGTTTTAGCAATTTTGGTTTTCCCTTCCTCTTTCTTACTGAAAAGGAACAGATGGGAACAAAAGTAAACTCTGCCATCTGGAAAGACTGAAAGATTAGTATGAAGAGAGCCAGGTGTCAAGTTTGTTCATCACCAGCCCAGCTTTGCCAATTATCAACATCCAAACCTAGTCTCAACAAGGGCTAAATTACACTAAAGAAAAAGGATTTTGCAAAGGCTTTTTTTTTTTTTCCTCCCCCCCCCCAGTATCTTTTTGTCTCTTAACTGTTCAGCTATCTTGAAAACTGCACAGTTAGACACAGAAACCTGAAAGAAATTTGAGGACTTACCTCTTATGCCGCAGGAAATTCTCTGCCTTGGTCCTTCCTAAGTTACTTTCAACACTGCACTCTGCATTTCAGTAAAAGTCCATTAGCTCTGTCATAATCTGTCAATATTATGTCAATTAGAATTTATTTGTAGTTAATTTGGACCTTGTTCTTAGAACAGTTGGAAATGGAAATATAGCACCTGTAAATCTTGGAGTAGGAAATTAGAAGCATATCAATCATCCCAGAGCTGTTCAGCCTCTGGATAGTGCCTGATTCACCATCTTTTCTGCTTTAAATATTGGAAATTACGTGTGTACTTATTTTATATATATATAAAATAGATATTTATGTGTACACATAGGTATGTGTGCATACATATATACACCTATGTGTGCACTGACTGTACACAGAACAAGAATGAAAATTTCTTGTCCCTTAACTCTCAGATTTCCTTTTTTATTTTCTCTTCTTTGCATTTCAATTATGAGAATTCCCACCACCTCTGGCTTTAATCTTACGTGTTCAGGTGTCCTTGTTTTAAACTTTCCCCTGAAGGACCTTTAAGCAAACAACACATCTTCTGCATAAAAATGAGGCTGATAATGCAGACCCCCAAAAACACCAATAGGGAGCCTGAATGAGATGATCTTTCAGGTCCCTTCCAAGCCAAGAGAGTTTATGCTTCTATGACTCTAATATATATATCTATATAGACAGATAGATATTAGTTATTGGTTATTATATTTATATAGTTAGTTATCCAACACTTCCAATCAGCACTTCTGTTCTTGAGCCACACAGAATGCTCACACACTGAATTTCTTGATGAACACCCTTCTTTTGCCCTCTTTTGCCATCTTTTGCAGAACAATTTCACTTCTCAGTTGCAAAAACAAATCTTCCCAAAAGCTGGAGCTGCATAAACTGGTACTGTTTTTCCATGCATAATGCAATCCTTTATGCTTCTTTTACAAGCTGGCTCTGATTGCCTTTTGTCAAATTTTGCTTGTAGTCCTCAATTATCTTCTCTGTCTGCGTGTTCCTATGGGTTTGTGGTTTGGTAACCCAGTCAGCTGTGGCTGTCTCCTGCTTTTCTTCCAAAACATGCAATTTGTTTGGTTTCTGCTGTGCAACCTGGCAACTTTTCATTACTTTTTTTTTTTTTTCCTCTCCCTAAACATAGATCAGGAGTTTGTAGTTTTCTTTTTTTCTTTTTCTCAGTTTGATGCCTCCATGCCCCAGCACCATCTTAACAGAGGGGGGCCACAAACTGCCCTGGAATTTCCTATATTTGATTGAAAAAGCCTCAAACATGTGGTGTTAAAAAAGGTTTTGTCCCTTTTTTTTTTTTATTTTATTTTATTTTGCACGATGCTGATACCTTCCTATATTTCTTTACCCTGAGGTGGTCACTGTCTTGCTCTTCCTCTCCTAATGCCATGGTATGAAGCAAATCTGTGACCTCTGACTGAGCCCCCAAGACATAAATGACACAATTATTGTTGCTTGTCCTTTTTCAATGCATTCCTTATTTTTGTGAGAAGACAAACTCTTGTTTGAATCCCTTCTGCTTGACTTCAGGAAAGGTTAGGCTCTTGAAGGACCTTTGGCATCTCTATTTTCTCATCATCTTTCTGCTCTTCATGCTTTACATATAATCTACTTTTCCTCATTTTTCTCCTTCTACAATGCACTGTGCCTTGATGCTGGTTAGAGAGAACTCAGACACAAAAAGGACTTAAGGGAAAAGGCATCACTGCATTCCTCTGTTGAAAAGACAGAAATTGAAACCATCCTTAATGGTTAAAATCAAGGCGCTTTTTTTTTTTTTTTTTTTTTTTTCCAAAAATTGTTTAGAGGCACAGAAAAGAATGGCTGTATCAGCCTTCTGCACTACATCTCCATCAACACAATCAGATGATGATTTAACAGTTTTGTTCCCTTGCCTTCCCATTTCATGAAAGACTTCTAGTAACTCTGACCCTCATTTTGTTCCCTCCTAGATGCATGTGCAGGTTTAGTGTGATGGTTGTGTGTTCATCACAGAATTACTTCTCCACAACAAAAATTGTGCCAACTTTTCTTCAACCTTGTTTCTTTTCTTCTTGGCAATATCTAATTCCCTTACAAAATAATATAAATATAAATAATGTAAAAAATAATTGTGGGGGGGGGTTTTCCCAACAACAAGGAAATCCCAAATATTAATGTAGAGCCTAAAGTGTGAATTTAAATCAAGCTTGAATTTATCAGCATGTCCGTGTGTGCATAATCCATACTGGTATAAAAGTGTCTGGGTTTGAATTTAACATAAATTATTTTCCAAATAACAGCAACTAATCCAGAATAGGTTGTTTGCTGGCAGTTACATGAAAGAAGTCTGGTTTCCTATCACTTGTCTCCTGTGCCTGTACTCCTTTCCTGAGCTTCACTCTCTCTCATTCTGCTGCACCTCAGCGTCCTCCTTCTGTCCTTCACTCACCTCCTGTCCTGTGAGCACCTAAACAGTGTTTTTATCTCTTTTCTATGTTCTCTGACTCCCTAAATGTGCTTTAGCCATGTGAGAGCTCTGCCTGTGCACAGTTTAAAAGCTCTTGAGTGAGACAGACCCTGCCCTGAGTGTCCTCTTCCACCAGTTCTCATGAAACTCGTAGGAACTTGGGTGTTTCTCAGAATTTTGTACCTCTATTAGATTTGCTTGAAATAAATTCGAGTATTTAGAAATTACTGGGAGGGATTTAGCAGGCAATGTGATCCTGCAAAATTTTTTCCTTAACAAAACAGGCTAGAAAGGTGTAGTGGGAGTGCATAGGGGGAGTTGCAGGATACACCAATAATCATAAAATCATAGAATCGTGGAATAGTTTGGGTTGGAAGGGACTCTAAAGATCATCTCGTTCCAACTCCCTGCCATGGGCAGGGACACCTTCCATGAGCCCAGGCTGCTCAGAGGTCACCCCAAAACCTTCTCTTCTCCAGGCTGAACAATCCCAATTCTAAAGCAATAACTATGGGGCTAAAGAATATTTCTGTCCCAAGAAATATTTTCGTGTTTATTTTGTGATCATACCTAATTTTAACCACTATTTAGTAGCAACTGGGAGTTAGTCCAGACTGTCTCTGTGTTGGGAAATTCTGGAAAATCCACCCCTTTTTATTCCTTTTGTTTGTTTGGTTTGGTTACTTACCCCCAAATAATTTGAATAGAGCTTTCTCTTTTAGTTCATAAGCAAGGTCAGTTTGCTGTCCTGTTTAGGTTTATTTATTGCCCATTGCAGTAAGGAACCAGCAGTCCCTGAGAGTTCATAATTGTGCTGCTGGAGAAGACTGGGACCAAAGCTTTCAGGCCCTTTCACCCACAGCAAGTAGGAACTTGCACCAGCACACAGCTTTGAGTAAATAAATTCCTTTTATCACCAGGCTGCAGGAGGGTGTGCATCTGAAAAATGCAGCCCCTCTCACTGGGCATGGGGATGTGATTTTTTTTTTCCCCCAAAGGAAAAGGTACTGCCCAATGTATCATATTATAGTGTGAGATCTTTTCATAGGACTTTAGCTGTCAAATTCCAGCTAAGTTTCCCATATAACTGGGTGAGAGTCTTCAAGTTATGGGCTGAAGATATCAGATGACAGACAGCTAATGCTCATCACAGCAAAATCCCCCATATTCTTGAAAAAAAAAAAAAAATTGGATTACCTTTACCATGTGTTCTTAAATCCCCCAGTATTGACTCATTAGGATATGTATTTTCATGTTGAACTCTTGCATTACAAATATTTTGGGGTGAGAATCTGTCAGGCGGGGGGTCTGCCAATGCCACATCCACACAGATTAACTCACATCCAAACCAGCCTGAGTGAATGCTTCGAGGAAGATTTCTTGAGCTGTAATTAGTAATGCATTGCTAGAACCTAAGTAGTGCATATTTAAACACCCTTCCATTGGCTCTTATTAGTAATGCATTGCTAAAACCCAGCTCAGCCTTCTGTCATTCATTCAGTTGTTTATTCATTCATTCATTCATTCTTGCTGCTTTTATTTTCGGGGCAGGCTGATTTCTTTATGCTTTTCCATTTTTACGCTCGGCTCTTGAGATGAGCAGAAAGTTTTTGAGGGATTTCAGCTGGATCAGACTTCATCTGTCACGGATCAGGTGCAAAGCTCTGTTTGGCCTCCATCTCTGAAGTGCCACAGTATAGATTTTGCAGCCTCATTGATACAACCCACCTTGCTTTTTAGATATAAAAATGCCTTTTGTGTTGCCCTGTGTCAACCTATATTCCAAGTTACAGGTTATGCATCTCCTAAAAAAAAAATAAATAATAATAAGTACAGTTTGAGAGAACAGAAGCATTTCTTCATGGACAGAAAAAGGATTTTCCTATATTTTGCCAGTGTTCAGTGTCCCTTCTTTGGTTTGTTTTCCATAATCACTGCTTTAAGATCATGCACTTTTGAAGGAATTCTGGACTTAGAGCTGAGAGTTTTTAGGGAGTAAATCCATAAAAATAAGTATCTGTGTGGGGACTTCTTGAAAGAGGAGTGTGTTGGAGAGGATGGGACAAGCCCAATCCATATATTTAGCAGTACAGCCTGACCTTTAAGCAGTTCATAGACAGCCAAGCAAGGAATAAGGTGATCAGGGTCAGCGCTTCAGAGAGGTGTCAAAAGGGACACGTGGCAGAGCCATTACCCCTCTCCAAAAAGAGGGGCCTGGGCATCTCTGGGGATGCAGGAGTCTTTGCTGGCAACAGCTGGAAGGAGCCCAAAGCAGAGGGAAGGGAAGGGGGTTGCCAAAACAGGCTCCAAAGTGTCTTGCTGTGACTCTGACCAAGCGCTTGCAACAAACTCTCCAGGAATGAGTTCCAGCCCAAAAAAAGCAGTCACTTCGTGGAGGTTTATTGGGCACGTCTGCCTGAATAACAAACACGCTGGGGTGGTGGCAGGGGTGTCATAATTCACTTAAAAACTAGTTCTGAAAGCTGAAGTTCACCCCCAACAGAGACCCAGCCATGGGCTCTTTCACCAAACTTGTGGCACTTACAGCCCTGTTTTTCCAAGAGCGTTCCCTGAGCCCAGCCTCCTTCCTGGTCTTCTAACAGAGGGAGCTGAAAAGGGGAATTCACTGAATATATGAATATTTTTGACATATCCATTCAGTTCTCCACACCTCAGTGTTCTGCCCTGATCTGGTGATGTCTGGGCCATGTGTGGCGGTGCCAGCAGTGTCCAAATTTGTGCAAATACCCACGAAACACGGCCTGTTATGCATAGTTTGGCAGTTCCACGTAGATAGCCTGCCAAAAGCAGACAGGAGCCTTATCAGAAGGAGACAGGAAATTCTCAGGCAAATTTGGGAGTTGACTTTTGAGCTAGGAGTGTTGACAGGCACAGATCCCTCTGTCTGGCAATTATCAATTCTTCCCCCTTACAACTGCAGAGCAAACCCGTGTGCCTTCAGATTCTGCCTGGGAGGGAGGTGGCCATTCTAGTTATGCAACTCTGGTTCTGACCTCGGTCCAAAAGGGCAAGGGTCACACTTCCACGCTCCAGAAATCTCCCAGCACCTTTGGTTGCTCATTAAATATTTCCACCCAGTTTTCTGAGCGTGTCTGACAAAGCTTAGGCACAGTCAGAAGAAAATACAAATTTAACACCAGGCTGTGTTTAATCTGGGTCTGAAACACTGCTTAGGAAGTAGGGGAGGTGCTGCTGCAAGTCAGGAGGCTGTTTTTCCCCATCAGGTGCCTGGTAATTTTTTTTCTCTTTCTCACCCATTCATCCTTGGCTCTGCCAAATACCTGCACAGCTGTGATCAGCTCCAGCCATGAGGATTGCTGTCTTTGTGTTACCATCTTGTGGGATTGCTTCATCACCAGACAATGCATTCAGACACCAGTAGGAGTAAGATCAGACACCAGGTGAATGACAGTTTTTCTTGAAGTGGAAAACTTCCTTGATTTTCCGCTAAATTATTCCCTCCCTATTGGCAGTTTGCTATTTCCACAGACTTGGCTCATAAATATTGGATGTCTGCCTAGCTGGGAAATTGCATTTCCATTTTCAACACCTGCTATGTGCTAGACTTCTACGAGAGGGCTCGTTGGCTTCCTTCAAGGATGGGATACTTAACAGTCAGTATTGTCACCTGTAACTATGGGTAAAACGTTGTCCTCATCCCAGTTTTTTCCTTTCCCACAAGTTTGCTTCAGTTTTCCATGAATTTTGAAGTGTTTTTGAGATTCTTGCTGGATTTTTTTCTGTTCTTACAATGGAACTACTTAACCATGATTCATGCAGGCATAAAAGACTCTGAGCTCTTCCTTACAAACCCAGCCTGTGACATCCTTGGCTGATACCTCCCTCCCTGCACAGCCTTTCACAGCCTGTTTGCTGATGGCAGTTCAGGAAGATGCAAGTGTTTGCATTCCATGGCACTGTATGTATAGAGGCTGCAGGGAATTCAGCAGATCCACTGAGGTGTCACGTAAACAGAGGGCATTTTTGATGACTGTAATTATAATTAGACGTGGCTGCATACAATCATCCGTAGGAGCTACGAAAGCATCCTTGCATATTTTGTTTACCAGCTCTCAATAACTATTTTAGTGAGCCAGACAGATCCAGGGCCAAATGCATTCCCTGTCAGGCTGGCAAACCTGGATTTCTGCCCACACACGATGTGGGTACAGAATCAGTGTGATATTCTGGGTTTTTCTTACACAGTGATACATAAATAAGTAAAGGAAAAAAATATTTGGGAAATCCAGCAAACTTAAGCTGGTTGTTTTGGTAGTTAGGTTTGTTTGTTGGTTTTTTTTTTCTTTAGGATCTGTTACCTTTTGCTTTCCTATGAGTTTACAAAGGCAATTAATTCAGAAATAGACATTCATACATAACTTGAAATAACATCTCTCAGTATCTCTGTGCAAGTGGTGTCATCTATTAACCATAAATTTGCAAACACGTTCTTGTGCACAAGACACACCCCTCCCTCCTCTTGCAGCAGCCCTAGAGCTCTCAGAGAGTAAAAGATCCAGTCAAGAAAATCCCCCAGGGTCATCGATGGAAATGGAGAGATCACCATTCTCTTGCTCAAAGAATGAGAGATCTCATTCTCTTGCCCTGTAAATATATATCTGTCCTATTCTTGGTCACCTCCTGTGATGAAAAGTGCATGTTTTCTAAGAAACTTGTTGCTGTTTAGAAGGACATCCTGTGCCTGCCTGATCCTTCAGCCAAGCAGCTCTCTTCTTGCTTCACTGTCGCATTAGGAGGGACAAAAATCTGTTCCAGCAGCTTGAGCTAATTATCAGCAAGGGAAACCCACATGGCAAGGTCTGGAAAACACGAATTCTAATTTATCAAAGGCCCTTGTAGAGTAGTGTGTCCTATTGGAAGCTTTGCAGAATTCCTTTGGGAATATTGAAGGGAAAGAGACACCAGTGGGTGAGCACCTGAGTAAAGCCCTTATCTGCTGTGGGATGGTTACAAGGCAAATGGTCTTTACTACACTGCTTCCTGTGTTGAGAGGCATCAGGAAATATCTACACTGATTATCATGGGGTTTTTTTGGCTCATATCTTCAGTTTTTCCTCATGAAACAATCACTTAGAAGGAGAGGTACAAGTACAGGTCTCACTCTGTAGCCAGGTTGTATTAGTAGGAGGATTTGGCTGGAAAATTAAAATAAGTTTGCTGAACAGGTCGTTTATATGATCTCTTAGTCTCAAATGCATCATTTGGCTTCATCCTCAGGTATGCACTCGAGGATCTTCTCCGTTTCTTAATCACAGAGTCACAGAATGGTTTGGGTTGGAAGGGACATTAAAGGTCATCTCATTCCAGCCCCCTGCCATGGGCAGGGACACCTTCCACTGTCACAGGTTGGTCAGAGCCCCATCCAACCTGGCCTGGGACACTGCCAGGGCTGGGGCAGCCACAGCTTCTCTGGGCAACCTGTGCCAGGGCCTGCCCACCCTCCCAGGGAAGGATTCCTTCCCAATATCCAATCTAAACCTACTCTTGTTAGTTCTAGCCCCAGCAGCACAGTGCAAAGCCTCACCTGCTGCTTCTCACAGTTGCACCATGCAGGCAAGACTCCCCTTCCATATGGTGCAACCATGGAAAATAGAAGCACAGAGTTAAAATGACCGATGAGCACAGTGGCAGGAGATTCCTGTGCTTAGTGGATTTGTTGCTATAGCCTTCAAGTACGGGTTTAGCTTACAGCTGGCCAGAGAATAAAGATGAAAATGCAATTTCCTGCCTCTCAGACTGAGTGAAATACACCTGGGAATGACCAGGACTAGGGAACACAATCGTCTGGAGTCCCTGAAATGGAGGCTGGGTGGCACTTTTCTTAGGAGCACATTTATCTGCCGTGTTCTTTCCTCCGGGCTGTGCCAAAGGTTATCACTGCCCTAGATTTTAGGCACATTTACACATTAATCAGCAGAGATATGGCACAGAGCTTTTCCTTGAAACCTCTGCATATTTACTGTCTCGCATGACATATGTATATATCATTACTGGATGTTGATAAGAACAAACGAGAGGGAAATATTTAACAGACGCAAACAAGCACTATACTTAGCCTGTGATTTATAAGTTTAAAATGGAGTCCAAATGCTAGTGGTGGGAGCCTTGTAAACTGCATGTGCGGCGTTGTGCTCTGCATCAGCACTTAAAAATGAAAAATTAAACATTAACTCCGCTTACTTGGGCTACAATGAATATCTCCCGAGCTTTATGAATTACCGAGCCCTGCTTACATTCCAAACTAAAAGCAAAAGATAAAAAAAAAAAACAAAACCAAACACCTACAAGAAAACTCCTCTCTCCACTTTACAAGGCTTCTCCAGTCAGAGACCAACATGTGCTTATGCCATCACGGAGCAGTCTGAGTAAGACAAGGCCAAACAAAGCCTTGCAGAGTACACGAAAGCAAATTGATTCACTGGGAAAGCCCTTTGCAGGTCACTCCTGGAAGGCAAAGAAGCTGATCTCCCCACTCAGCATTCTCCAAAACAATCACCCAGCAGCATTCTGGAAGGTCAAGTCAAGTGGTCTCCGAAGGAGAAGGAACCAGTGGAAAAACTTTCAGTATTAGACTGTCCCCTATGACAGCTAAAAATGGGGGTTTTAACAGGGAATAGCAGTGAAGGGGAGGAAAGGAGAGTTTTCATATAAAAGAAAAGCACAAATAGAGAGAACATTCCTTCAGAAAAAAAACCCACAAAAATTGTATTTTTTTTTCCCACTCTGAAAGCAAAGATATTAGTACCCCACAGACCAATCCAGATGAAGTGAATGGAGAGAATCCTAAGTACTTTGGTGGACTTTGGAGTTACACTGAACTTCTTGGACATGGGCTAGGGTTAGGGTTATTGGAATGGGGGTAGGATGGATCCAGTCCTGCCCATCTTATTCCAGAAATAACAAAAGCAGTTGAGCACAGACCTGTGGGGTCATGGCCTGCTTGTCCCATGGGAAAAAAATAGGTAGGCTTTTGTGGTGATGGCACTTTTCTTCCTCTCTCCCCTTCACAACTGTAAACTGAAAAGAGGCACAAAGCAAGGCTGTGTTGAGGCAGACAGAAACCCAGAACGAGCTATTCTGGCTGGTGGGGTTATGGTGCTCGGGGAGACACGAAGCACCGCCGAGATGGAGTGTTTACAGGGAAAGATCCCACAGCTCATATTTGTATTATGTATTTATAAATTCCTGGAACTCAATTTTATAGGGGTTTTTTGATTAATGGCTGCGCTGCAGTTCAGCTCCAAGCCTACTGAACTCACTGTACTGGAGCTGAGGGAGACATGCACAAGCCAAACACGAGCACTACTACTGGGCTGTGATTTAGAGGTGGCTCGCTGCTCAGAGGCATTGCTGTGGAGGATCTGCTTATTGTACACGTAGAGATCAAAGATAAAGGAGGGCCTCTCAGCAGCCTTCTTAAAATCAGAGTCAGGCACGTGTTTGTCTCAGATACCTCCATGGCAGGAGAGCTGAAGAACAATGAAAAACGCTGTGATTTCTCCAACACTTCTGCAGCGAAGCAGGCTTGTTGATGCACGGATTCTCCTAATTATGTATTTATGTCACTTCAATCTCAGTATCTTCCAGGAGCGAGGCCAAATGCTCCATTTTCTTCTGCTGGCGTTGCGTGCCAAGTGTTCCCACACTGTGGTGTTTGACATTAGTGCTGTTTCTCCCACACTTCAGGGGAGACATCTGTGGTTACGGCTGGCAAATGCCAACTTAATTGTTGATTATCATAATAATGTAGTCAAAGCAGTCTCATTCTGCTGAGGTGGGAGTCACTTCATTAAATACAGTCCTTATGGCTACTAGGATTTGTGAGGAGAAACTTGATGCCTCTGATCTACTGGTATGCCAAGTGGAGCCGAGTGAAGGCAACCTAAAAAAAAAAATAAAGAAAACAAAAAACCTGGAGGAGAAATCTGAAGATCTGCCAAGGCTGAGAGAAACTTCTGCAGTCCATAGCTTGGGTTGTGGCCTCCCCAGACAGAGTAGCTTTCGACTGTAAGATGGAATCACTTTAGGAGGTGAAATCTCTGTTTGATCCCAGGGCCTGGAATGTGAGAACAGGATCCCTGGAGTGTTTCACCCACCCTCTTGCAGTCGCTTCTAGTGAAAAATGAAATGGAGGATTAATAATCGTTGTTGATAGTACAGATCTTTAGAAAACATGGGGAACATTTGTACTCCCTTTGAAAACCTAGGAGTTAAGGCAACTAAATCTGTTTTACCTCCCTTCTTTCTGAGTGTAGCATAAAACTGAAGCTCCATGTCTCTTCCTTGCACTTCCATGCACAACAAAAAGGAGCCCACCCCCTGCTACAAGCAGAGTAAATCCTGGAAAATACCTGAATTTGCAGGTAAAACTCGATGCTGAAAAATTGTTTTCGAGAAAGAGTTTCTCCTTCAGTGGTTTGGCTTTGTGTTTATAAAAACAAGAAACAGTTGCAGTGATGCTGGCTTATTAAATAGCCCCAGACTCCCGAAAAAATGAAGAGGTATAGGGTTGCTGAAATTCATTTAATTACACTTTTGCAGCATAATGGGCTTAACATGAAGACGAGCCTTAGTCTGGTTTTAATGAAAATATTACTAGTTTTTATGACTCCCTGTGTTTGGATGAATTTCCTTTATTGTTAAGTATAAATATTATATGTAGGTAGGTCACATGATCTATTTAGGGCAGAATGGCATCACTTTTTCTGCTTTGTCTGTGTCGGGTTTCTTCAGTACTCATCCTCAATTAACTTTATTTATGCTCAGCCCTTCTTATTTGCTTTGAGCTTTGCAAGGCGTAGTGGCTGCGTTTCCTTACTGAGGGCATTTCAAAAGACAACTCGTTTGGAGTGACTCGCTTTGTTTCTTTTTAAAGAAAACTTTCATTTGTGTCTTCATTTGTTGAGGTCCTTGCTCCCAGATGGTTCAAATGTAAAGCAGCATTTTTTCTTGCTGTGCCACACTCTGTGATGGCTTAGTCACGATTAATATCTGTCAGGCAAGTGAGACCCTGGTTTGTTCTTCTGAAAGAAGTCCCTGCTGTAAGATTTAAGGGTGTGAAGTGGGTCAAGCCACCAGTCAGACACTGCAGCAGACGGTCCAGCTCAAACAGGAGTGACAGACAGCCACAAAGTTGCCATCTTAATGGGGCAACACTGTGGAAAAAAAAATACATTCTGAACATGTTAATTCTTGGGGAAAAAAAAAAAAAAAAGTGGTGCTTTAAAAAGGAAGGGCAAAGATATCAGGAGTGTGTTCAGACATATATAGGTGGCCAAGATGTGAATTCATACACATTACCAGGCTTTCCAGGCCTTCAAAGCAGTAATTATGTCGGGTAATGTATTTTGAAAGTACCAGAAGTTAGAGTTTAGCCTAAGGATGTAGAAGATCATTCACGCTGGATAGCTGCTATTCCTGAACTGGTGATCCATGCCATCCTGGATGTAATCATGCCTGGAAGTGTTAGGGACCAAAAGGTGGAGGGGACACGAGTGATCTCACTCTTTAACTCCCAGAACTTGCATCCCCTGGCCACAGTGCTGACATGAGTGATATAAGGAGATGACAGCCCCCACTGTCTGGTGTCACTGCGGGTACAGTGTGTTTAGAGGACACATTCTGGTCTCCAGCGTGTTGACACACTGTATTACTGAAAATATGAAGGATTAGGGAATACCAGAGGGATTGTGTGTTTTCATCCTGACTCATTAAGTAATTCTGAGTAAGAGTCCCCAAAGGTTTCCCCAGCGTTTCTCACAGCTTTATCAGCCCCATTCCATGTCTCCAAAAGGAGACAGACAGACTCCCACTAACTTCTTTTGGTCCTGAAACATGCTGTATAGGGTACACACAGCTGTTTGCCTAGAAGACCAAAAAATAGCTACAAACAATTGACAAAGTGCATGGATGCTCGTTAGCTGGAATTCTTTTTTAATACACTGCGTTCATTTTATGTTTCTCGTTTCTGGCTGTCAGATTATAAATCAATGACCAACAGAAAAGTCATAAAAGGTGGAGAAAAACACAGGATCACAGCCTCTGATTATGTCATGTAACCTGCATGAAAGAAAAACAAGGACAGGCTGCCCTTGGGATCAGTGAAATTCTGACCACTTAAGACTTCAGACTTGTAATTCACTTCTCTGTGTCTATTTTTTAGGGTGATAAGTTGGGGTTTTTTTTTCCACTACCATAGTTTATCAAATAGAAACCACTTTCATGCTTTCTCTTAACAATTTAATGTGAAAACTGGGAGAGGAGAGGACTTGATGAAAAATATTGCGGTGATTCCACACACTAACCAAAAAATGTGGTTTTTTTGGAGAACAAAATTATCAGCCAGAGGTAGTTCTGCTTGAACTTCACGTGCTAAATCTGTTGTTGCTACAGTTTATCTGTGTAGGGAATATAATGCTGGATTCTATTTTTTTTTATCAATTCCACATTCCAGAAAAGCTGCGTCTTTGACAGACAACATAATAGCAGGACTTGTCCAGACAGTGGATGCACTATCTCAGTAATACTCCTCAAATATCTATAGGATGGGGGCTTTTAAAGTTATTTTTACTTCCCAGAGTGTTAGAGAGCATTTTGGTAATTTGCTGTGAGACCTGCAAAAGCACCAAAGCACTTCTGGCAACTGAAAGGGCGAGCACCTTTATCACACTTTGAAAATCCTACCCCTGATACTGATTTTCCCTTTTTTTTTTTTTTTTTTTTCTGGAGGTGATGACTCACTGAAAGGAATTGAACACTTTTATGTTCATTCTTGAACTCACATCTTGTCTGAGTCAGCACTGTGAGGTGTCACTATGTGTAGGACATGCAGATCATTGATATTATCAATATGATCAGCAAGAAGATTTTCTCTTTGATAACAAAGGGAGGCAATAATACACAGCTGTTTCCATGGTCACACATGGTCATGTAAACACTCACTGAAAGTTAAGATGGTCACATTTTTATTTAGCTGAGATTGATTCTACAAGAATCAGATAAGAATCTATGATCCAAAATCAGTGCCTGGCTAAATTTTATCAGCAAGATCAGTGTCATCACCAGTATCAGAAACAAGCCCAAATTTGTGAAGGCCAGGTTGGATGGGGCTCTGAGCAACCTGATCTGTTGGAAGGTGTCCCTGCCCATGGCAGGGGGGTTGGGACTAGGGGATCTTTAACCTCCCTTCCACCCCAGACCATTCTATGATTCTGTGATTTTCTGATCTACTAAACCATCAGCAGAAAACACTGTTAGTATCCTTCTGGAGGTGAGGGGTGAGTGGGTTCACCCCTTTCTCAGGCCCTGTTCAGACTGCCCCCAGACCACTTGATCACTGTGTACATCAATCAGGAGTCTCCCAGGTCTGTGTCTATCAGTATAATTTACAGCTACATTTATATAATCCTTTGTTACAGACATCCTGCAGCTAGGGAAAGAGTGGCAAGCAACAGCCTCGTTTTCCCCTAGTTTTTATTTTTAGTTATTGTGACACAGATGAGTGAAATGCAGAGTTGAAACAAATATCTCAATGCGTTTTTGCCCATACATGAATATATCCAGGGAACCTTGGGTACAGAGCTATCCTCATCTCCCACAGGGGCTCCCACAACAAATACAACTCAACAGTGTCACTGAGGGAAATTTAATTACTATCATTCCCATTTCCTAGGTAGAAAAGCAGCTTTAGAAAGCTGCATTCTTCTTTTACTTCAGAACCACTAAATGCATCCTAGTTACGAAACAAACAAACAAAACCTTCAACTGTGCTACTGAATCAGCTTCAGCAAATACACCTAAATAAATACACCTAAAATAAAACTAACAAGTTTTGTCTTTACTGGTATAACATGTAGCAGCTACACGTTCATCAGTAATGCTAGAGGAAAAAAAAAAAAAAATCAAGTTAATTTTAGCAGCATAAACAAGTCCTTAATGTCTTTCCCAAACTTTTAAGGGCAATTCCCATGGGAGTTGGGGACTGAACACAGGTTAGTGAATTTAACTGCTGGCTGCTCAGAATCACAGAATTTCCTGAGTTGGAAGGGACCCCCAAGGATCATGGAGTCCAACCCCCAAGAGCCACACCGTGTGCCTGGGGTATTGTCCAAAAAATCCGTCAACTCTGTCAGTTCACAGGGCAGGAGAGAGGGAACAGGGCTGTTTGGGAAGGACAGGAGGTTTGGGAGCGGTGGGAACCTCGTGCTCAGTGCTCTGACAGCACTCACGTACAGCCATGGGGGGGATGTCAGCCTCCCTCCCAAAATCGGAATCCAGCAGAAGAATTTAACACAAGGCTTAAGGAAGCAAGGCAGGGGAGGGGAGAGGCTGACAGGAGAAGGGGGTATATTTATGTATGTGCTCCATTCACAGATATGCCCCCGGGCAGTCTATACCAGCAAACACAGCAGTGAGCTGCACTTGTAAATATATATATATTTTTGCTTACTCAAACTGTAAACAGTGATGACAGCTGGGAGAAGAGCAAAGATGGGTAGGAGGGAGGAGAGGAGAAATTTTTTTTATTTTTTTTTATGATGAAGAAATACATTTGCCCATCTCAGAACTGGTGAAAAAGTGAGCTGGCACCAAACCAAAAAACAGCTCCTGCGTGACACATGCTGACAATCAAAGTTTGTTGGTTTTTTTTGTTGTTGTGGTTGGGGTTTTTTGTGTGGTTTTTTTTTTTTTTTTTTTCCATGGAATGATATCATTTCACAAATCATTTGAATATTTTCAGCTCAGGGCCAGACCCTCCCAGGGATGCAAACCACTAGCCAGTGATGCTAAACTGCAGAACATATGATCTTCTAGGCAAAATTCAGATGCCTGTATTGTCAGAAAAAAATGGACTTCCAAGCATTTTAAATACTTGTCCAAAGATCCTTTGGACAATATTGTTAGATTTTATGATTCCACTGTTATGACATTATCCTTCAGGTCAAGGATTGACTGCATTGAATTGCAGCAACCAGAGGAGACTCTCACTTTGCAATAAACACACCATACAGCCCAGGCTTCCCAAATTCATGAAAGGGTTTTGAAGCAGAAAAGTCTAATAAATTAAATTCAGACCGTGTGGAAGGAAAGCCTGTTCACTTCAAACAACTAAACAACTTGTGCTTCTAAACATATTTTTTGTTTATCTCTTTTAAAGTTCAAGTCAAGCAAGCTGTTTTGATCTGCTGAATTGAACCCAAAATATTTTCATATGGGCAGCTTGTAAACTTTTTGACATTGACTCATATTTTTTTTCTCGGTAAATTCATGACTTTTAACTCTTTGACACTCTCTCAGCTTTTGGGATCACTCTTCTCCATAATAAATAGGACTTCAAATCCCAATTAGTTTCTTTGTACCCAAAACAAGCTCCAGGGATTTAAAGGATTTCTGACTCTTTGCAATTCCCAGATTTAGGTTTAAGAAATACCACTTACTTTGTTTGCTCTTTGTTAAATTTTGTTGCTTTCTTTCTCTACAGTTGTACTCAGTAAAGGTTCCTATATGCTCTTCATCAGTAGAGTATGTGACTGCACTGTGATTTGGTGGGATTTTTAAAGTTTTCTTCTATTTCAAAAGCATGTTCTACTCTTCTTTACATTAAAAAAAAAAAGACTGTTCAGTGAAGTAAGCTCTTTTCTGAGCTTAAACAGGCTGACAGGATCCTGCAGTCTACTCAGAAAAGTCAGCATTGTGGCAGACATTTTTCTTGAGTGTGAACAGAGGGTTTCTCATCCTTTGGTGAAGGGCTTTGTCTTAGATATCCTACAGAAACAAATCAGGATAATGATGTTTCAGATGCATCACTTCTGTAGTGTCCAGGAATAGTGCATGTCTTTCATTTGAGTACATATTGGCTCTCGGGCATAAAAAAAAAGATTAAGAAGCCAAAGTTTGTGTCAGGATCTCAGTTTTGAACTCAGTATCCTTGGAACTGACTCTGTGCTTTGATTTAGCACTTTTGTTCCAGCTTGAACTATGTAATAATCAGAACCTGCACAAGCTGCTTCTTGGGTATTTCTGTTTTTTATCATTATCCTGACTTGTAAGGGGCAAAATCCAGAAGTGATCTCCACGTCTTAGCTCTTCTCACCCAATTTCCAGCAATTTCTGTGATACATGAGGCTCATCTGGTGATAAATTCTGTGTGTCTGCCCCTCAGTTCCTCCTGATAAACCTTTAACTTGGCCACTGTTGAGGGAGGACCTTAAGGTGTTTGACCTTTTTAAAGGTCATGGAAACAGAAAGGCCAGAGAGGAAAGATGGGAGTGCTGTGTTAGTGCTGTCACTGGGGCAAGTCCAGCCAAGAGAGAATCCTGGAGGCACCCACAGCAGACAATCCCAGCAGTGTAAACATTTCAGAACATCCCAGCTTGCTGCAGGAGTTTTCAGCTGCGGTTTGACTTTCCAGGAAACCAGAGAATCCAACCACGAGACGCTACGTCACAGCACAACAATTTGGGTACCACTCAAGGAGCTGTTCCTCTGCAGGGACCAGCAGGTCCAAGCCCAGAAGCTTCTCTGGCCATCCCTCACAGTGGCTCATTTCAGTCCAGCTCTGGCACACCACGGGCCCTGGCAGGTCAGCTCGTCTCTTTGTCAGACACGTTTGCAGCTGGAGAACAGGAATCACTGGAGAACAGTTCACTTTGGTGGGCATATCATGAAAGCAAATACTGCAGAGATACCAAATCCCAGGTTTTATAAAGCTGAGGAGAGCAGAGGGGGTTGTCTGGAGCCACGATTCTGCCAGTCACCCCTGCCAGCAAAGCTCTCCTAATGGGATGACAGCACGTGACAAGAAAAGGGATTTAAGTGCCAACAGAGCCATGGCCTTTCCCAAGAATGAGCTTTACAACACAAGGCCTTTGCAGCAGCACATCTGTGCCCATGCTCTACAGGTAGACCTTGCCTGGAAGCAATTTTTTATTTTAAAAGACGCGTAGATCTGGCCTGAAGGTAAAATCATGGCTAGATGGGGCTATTTTCCACCTGCAATGCACACTGGAAAAGGGAAAAATCCGTTTTTGCCAGGAGGGATTCAGAGAGCCTTCTGCCCCTGTGGTTGTGTCAAAAGCAAGAAGAAAGAATTGTTCAGGTTGCAGAAGGCCTCTAAGATCACTGAGTCCAACTGGTAACCCAGTTCTACTCTGTTCACCACTAAACCATGTCCTCAAGTGCCATATCCATGTTTTTTGGACACTTCAGGGGTGCTGACTCCACTGCTTTCCCATACAATCTGTCCCAATGCTTTACAATCCTTCCCATGAAGAATTTTTTTCCCTACCAGTGCAGTCCCTGACTGATCCTGGTATAAACCAGGGTGGTTTTGATGCAGGCTCGGTTAAAATTTGAACCGGTGCAACTTTTCTACGTGATCCATTCTGAAAAAGATTTGTTTGATCTTTTTCTTCCTACCAGTAGAACAAACACAAGCTAAACTGATAACCCACTGGAAAGGCATTGTGTCAGGGTTATGGCTTTGGATATTTGAGGAATGTGAATATTGGGAGAACAGAATCAGAAGGAGAAGGGGGCCCTTCTTTTGTCACGTGTGCTTGGTTTGCACAAGTTTCATTTTATCAGCTGCCCAGTCTAAACTGGTGTTAGAGAAAGAGGTGAGGCACAGGGAACATCCAGAGTGAGAATTTTGGAATTAGTGACCTGAACCCATCTGGACAGTTTTTAGTGCATGCATTTCTTACACAGAAGACCGATGGGAAGGCATAAAGGAAAAAAAAAAAAAAAAAAAAAGCTTGTGAAGATGCTAAGTGCAATTTATTCCAAGAAATCAGATCAAAATAAGTGTTTGAGCAGGAAAAAATTTATGTTGTATGCAAAATATTAAAAAATACTTGGGAAGCCGCTGTTAGCAAAACCAAATCCTCTTTGGCATCTACTCCAGAGAATAGAAACCAGGAAAAAGAAAGAAGAAGATAATAAGCTTCTGCATTGCATTACTCTAAAAGTTCACTTGAATGAAAGCAAGTAGTATAATAATGAACTGAGTCAGGGAGCACTGTTCAATTAGAGGGGGAATTTAAGGGAGTTTATAATAGCAACACTTACCAAAGAACGACTTGGTTGGGCTTATTGCTATGGAAAGGGGGGAAAAATGTTGTGGTGAGTTAAATGGCCTTTATGACAGAGGAGGGTCTGATCAAACTGATTCAGATTAGTCCTCCACAGCAGTAAGACCTTAAAATTAGGTCAGGGGGGAGGAAAGGAGAATTGAGTCTAAACTGTTTCATACAAAGGGTATGTGACATATGGAACATGTTACCCTAAAGGGTAACTAAAGCAAGGAGCATGAATGTTTTCAAGAAAGAAAATGACAGGGAACTCCATGAGGAAATTTCTAACCGTGGAAGCTTCAAAAGGAATACAATTCTTATTTATTTATGTATTTATTTAGGCGAGTCAGCCATTATCTGTGTTCTGAAGGGAAATAATGGTAAACATTATTCACTCTTCTTTCCACTTTCCTATGCTGTTTGTGGGGTTTGGTTTGTTCTGTTTTCATTTGGCTGCTATTTTGCCTTCCCAGAACAAAAAGGACAGCATTTTAAGGGCTATTTTTTTTTTTTTGTTAATGTTCAAATATGTAATATTTTAAAATCTTCATTCTTTATATTCCCTTAGTTTTCACTAGGAGTTCTCTAAGTGTAGACTTTCCCATATAAAATGGTCACTTTACCTTTTTTTACCTGTCTGGAAAAACCTCATGTCCTGAAAGGGTTCTCATGGTTTAGTGTGTCTTGAATCAGACACCATCAAGCAATCACCAGAACAAGTCATGGGGCAATAAGGTCATTTTGAAGCCTTCTCTTCTCCAGGCTAAACAATCCCAGCTCTCTCAGCCTTTCCTCACAGCAGAACTGCTCCAGCCCTCTGATCATCTTGGTGGGCTCCTCTGGACTTGCTCTCAAATGTCAAAGTCCTTCCAGTCCTTCTGTTAACACAGAACTTTAATTTCAAATCTTGAACCTAATATCCTATTTTAGTATTAAAATTTCTCTTCAGTTGGAAACAAGTAAAGGACAATTGAGAGATCTTTAATTGTCTTTATTCTGTGCGTAAAACTCTCTTTTTTTCACTGCCAGGTTAAGAAGAGTGCAGGAAAATTACTATATGTTTTTGTGGAGTGATACTTGCATTTTAAGGCATTTCTTTCATTAGAATGCAGACAAACCAGTCCCCTTTCTTGCAGTACTGTTTTTTTTTCCTTTTCACATAGCTGCAGACCATCTGAACCAGCAAAACAGACCTCTTCAAGCTTCACAGTGCAGGCTCAGCATTTTTCCTAAATTTAAGGAAAAGGAAAGAATATGGAGAAATGCTGTTCTTAGTTTCAACTTGTTGATAGGGCACAGAAAACAGAAAAAGAAAATAGGTTGGGTTTACTACCACGTTCAGATTTTTCTGTATGCTTTCTAAGTACTTTTGTTTGAGATCTGCCATGGAACGATCTTCCAAACACTCAGTCACATTTTCTCCAGGTAAATCTGAAGTAGCACCACCCAAGTCTACAGAGTTATTTTAATCAGAAGACACACCACTGTTTCCTAAATCCCTCCAGTTTGTTTGGAATCACGTTGATAGTGAGCAATTACACCGGACCCATTCCCTGTTGGATTACCAGGACTGATTTTAGCTTAGTGGAAAGCCCAGCCAGCTCAGACTCAATGCCAGATTATGACCTCAGTTACATGCAGCTCAGGCCACAGTCGCCTGCTTTCTGCGTGACCAAGAGCAGAATTTGGCCTCCAGCTTTGATTTTAGGAATTGCATACACACAACTGCCTCCAAGCATAATACCATTTAATAGTTTAAAATGGGGATAAATGTTCTTAGTAATTTTCCTTAATTTCTAGCAGCCCAAAAAATATGTGTCTTATCTTTTCTAGATAACTCTAGCAAGGCATTTTGCTTGTAAACAGGATTTCTGCTCATGCACTTGAGTCCAAATGGTCTGAATCCCCCCAGGCTTGACCTGCCAGGTTCTCTTCTGCTTTCCACTCACCTATATCCTAATCAGAGCTATACTGCAAGTCTGAGATCACAAACTGTACCCCCCTTCTGTGTGCTGACAAGAAAGATATCTTTGTGACCTCTTCATGACCATGGTCAAGGAAGAAGTCTCTGAGAATTGAAGTGTTTCCAACCCAGAGATGCTGGTTTAGGGTGAGATGATGGGAGCACAGGTCAGAACAGAGGCATGGGGGGCAGGGGGAGGGTGCCTTTTCCTGGGAGGCACAGGAGATATTTCCTGAATGTGTGTAAGCTTCCCATCAGTGCCAGACACAGGAAAAGTTGCCTTCCCTTGAAAAAACCTTTTATTCCTGCAAAGCTCTTTGCATTCTCACCGTCAGAAAGGCCTGAGAACTTTCTATCCCCTTTACATGCAGTTGTCCCAAGATGTTGACTGACCTCTCACCTTGAGTAAAGAGCTTCCCCATATGTTTGCCTCCCCAAAGTTCCTAAGGATGTGATTGCTTTGTTTTGTTTGTGCAATGGGCTCCCTTCCATATTTTCTAGCAACAGCCTGCGAGCAGGTTAGGAAGAGGCTGGTCTTTCCCGGGGTTCAGGGAACATGTTCCCCTTGTTTTCCAGCCCTGGTAACATCCTGTCTCATTTTACCACGGGTCTTTACTTGGGAATCTGTACTGAGTGCACTTGCTGGGTTAAAGTCACCACAGGTTGCCAGTGCCGGCATTCAGACAGGAATATGAGAGGGAGGAAGGGAGGGAATGAGGAAGGAGTGTCCCTCCCTCCCTCTCCCCCAGCTTTGCTCCCATGACTGTTAAAGTTCATACAGCTCTGCCTGCAGCAAGAGGAGCAGGGACTGCTCACCCAATACTCCCTGCTGAGAGGAAGTGGGTGGAGAGGGGATGCTGAGATGACAGAAGTGCAGAGAGCCCAGGCTTCACCCCACTCCGCTTCCTCGCTGGCCAAAGGAGCTGGCTGGGAGCATGGGAGAGAAAACTGCTCCGTGAAAAAAAAAATAAAATTAAAAAAGGAAATAAAAAATCCTAAGGATGAAGTAATTGACTTTTGCAGCAGAGCAAAGGGAGTGCATGTGGTGGTGGTGGAGGGAAGATAGGGAGGGACTGTGACTGACTCACAGTGTGCTCTGTGCTCTGCTCCTGGGGAGATGCAGCTGTGCATCTCCCCTCATGTAGGCTGCACTGTAAAGTTACACCAGCGTCCAAAGCAAGCATCCCTAATTCTCCCACTTCCTGAAGCACAACAGCCTTTGGCTCCTTTTTAATCAGGGATTTCTACTGTGCAAATTGAAGTCTAGGACCAGGCGTTTTCCTAAGTGCAGAATTAAAAATCCCTCCCTTGATTGTTTTGTCGGTTCCTGGGGAAAACTACTGAACTGTTACAGCCCATTTACATTGGCCTGATCCTTTTTAAAAGCTCATTCCAAATATTCTTAATTCCTCAAGGCACCTGAGATCTTCTGCATGAGCCAGCCATGGACACCTCTGGCAATGTTTTCCACATCCTTTTTCCTCCCTTTGCTGGCTTCCCAGTCACTTCTGACTTTGCTAGAGTAAGAACTGTTTCCCTTCCTTACTACTTCAATAGGAAGAAATATTGCATGGAATTCCTTTTGGTTTTGGCCAGCTGACTCCATGGACTTTGGTCCAGAAGAGTTTAGGGAAGAACCTGAAGGAAGAGGTTAGTCCAGGGTGTAGAACCAACCACAGCCTAGACCTCACGAGAGGAAGGTCTGAAAATGCCCACTCTCCAGCTGTCTTCCCACGTGACCTTGGCCTCCCATAATCTGGGAAAAGTCACACAGCCTGCCTGGGCTTTGGTTTCTAACCTGTAAAACAACAGCAAAAGCACTTTTGGTTATTGAAGATAAGCTGCTATGCCTGCAGCAAGGCTACCAGCAGCCTCTTCTTACCCTCTGTTAAGCAAGGGGGTTGAACTAAATGATCTTTAAGGCCCCCTCTTACCCAAACCACTCTGTGACTCTGTGATCCTCTGAATTTTGTGGTGGTTAGATGGGAGGAGAGTTCTTTCATGATGTGAGCTGAGTGTGGGTACAACAAGAGGTGAACAAAAGTGTGCTAAAAAAATTAGTTTCCATTCCTAGTTCCCATACCCTGAGAGTTACTTTAATCCTGCCCTTCTATAATTTTTTTTTTCATAACCAGAATTTCTCCAGTAAGAAAAAATTTTCTAAAAAGACATACGAGTTGCTGTCTGTGTGAGGAGGAGCAAGGCCAGCTGCTGTGCATCTCATTTGCCTCCCTCACATGCCCAGTCAAAACCTTGCTTTTCTAGGAAATATCTGGAGATCATATGCTTGGTGAGAGAAAACATGTGTTATAAAGCCCTCCCAGTTCTAAAACTGCCCTTTCAAAGATTTTTGGCAAGGGGGAGGGGGAAGGCATTGTGTCTCAACAGGAAAATGGCATCTGGGTTGAAAGATAAGGATAAAGCAAAACCCAAGGCGGATTTCTGATGAGCTTTGGGCCTGGCAGAGGGGCAGAGCTTGCATTAGCACAGTAGGACAACACAGAGATCATTCTTTGACTTCAGAAATTCTTCTAGAGACCCTAATTTGTCTGCAAATCATCAGATTTTGGGTGCAATTTAGCAGAGCATTCAAAACCATGAGCAGAACGTGTGAGCAATCCACGCTGCAGAAGGGCAACTCACAAATTTAAAAATCACACACTGCTAGCCTGGGACCAGGATAATCTCTCCACCCCTCGAGCATTAACCCCTAAATATAGTCAAACTCACAGCAAAGTGTTAACTGAGAGTTACAACTGGAAAACTTCCATGTCTCGAGGAGAACTGCACACTGGAAATTTTATCCACATGCACATTGATGAACAAGGGAACTCACAAGCAAAGTTCCACTTCAGGCTGATTTTTACAAGGAAAAAAAAAATGCAGAGTAGCCAGATTTACCAGAACAGTCTTTACCCTCAGGACAGGCCTACATGTAAACAATTTGCTATAAAGTAATGCCAATTAGCAGAATGACTTTTTTTTCTCTGAATGGGCAGTGGCTTTTTGAAAGATTCAGACACAGTGGGGAAAAAGCACAAGCCTTTCATGGGCACACATTGTGTTTGTAAGAAGGATTTGGGGGTCTCACTGTGCAGCTGAGAGCATTTCTGGGAGAGTGAGAAGAGTTTTTGGTGGAGGTGATCTCTCCTCTTAGCCAGCTTACTTAGCTGGCCAGAATAGAAAAGCTTTTTCTTATACAAGCCCTTCTTTAAAGTCTTAACATCTTTTGCAAGGAAGCACTTACCTGTATTTTATCAGAGATACAAGGCTCCCTTTTCTCTGAGAACGACTTCAAAAACCTAATTTTAAGTAGGTTGTGAGCAAGCTACTGCACCTGTGCAAAGGGCACGGAAAAGATGCCAATTATACACAGCAATTCCGATTTCTCATGTGGTCCTGACGCAAACAATTGAGTTTCTTGCTGCATGTATGATAAAACAGGGATCAAACACCAACTGTGTGTGTTCACATCGTCATTCCCTCCCCACCCCTGACTGTGCAAAAAGCTTTGTCCCAGTCGTGCTTGAATTCAGTGAGTTCCTGTGGGTGGTTTTAACATTTTTGGATCAGACCTGGGGTCCTGTGCCTGAGAACGCTGCGTCACCTGCAAGAATAACTTTTTTTTTATTTGGGGGGGTTCATGAACCTTTGAGGAACAGGGAGAGGCAGACCGTGATTCACGAGGTGGCCGTGGATGTGTTTCTGTGTGGCTTCAGGGAAACCCGGAGCCAAGGGCTTTGGAAAAGCAAACACAGGTGCAGTTCTGGGATGAAATGGAGCGTGTCCTCCCCACAGAGCCCCTCGTGTCCCAGTCCTGTCCTGACGGGAGGTTGTAACCAGGTGGGGGTTGGACTTTCCTCCCGGGGAACAAGGGACAGGGCGAGAGGAAATGGCCTCAAATTCTTCCAGGGGAGGTTCAGGTTGGACGTGAGGAAGAATTTCTTCACTGAAAGGGTGGTCAGGCATTGGAAGGGGCTGCCCAGGGAGGTGGTGGAGTCCCCATCCCTGGAGATGTCCAAGAAACAACTGGATGAGGCACTCAGTGCTCTGGTTTAGTTGACAAGGTGGTGATCAGTCCAGGCTGGACTCCACGATCTTGGATGTCTCTTCCAACCTAAATGATTCTGTGATTCCATACTCTCAATGCAAACATTTGTATTCAAGGGTCCCAGCAGAGCTAACCAAATTTTTTTTTTTTTTTTTTTTGGTCAGGATCTATTTTAATTCTAATTGAACAAAAGCTTATTTCATTTCTAACTAGCACTCCCTATTACAGTATTTCTGTTTCCTCAAGGGTGGGAGTCCTGACTGTACCCATAAACTGGGATTAGGTGGGCAAGAGTTTTTGTCATGAGACTAAAACATTTTTGACATTGTACTCCTTTTTTCTATTTGCTTGCCTGACTTCACCCTTACCTTTTCCTTACCTCATAAATGAAAACAGAAATTGAAGGTATTAAAAAAGATGGAAGTTTTCAGCTTCTGAACCAAAACGAAATAGAAACCTTTTGCTCTCCATGCAAAATCTTGCAAAACAATGATACATTGAAATTGAAATTTTAAGTTGTCCCTTTGAGATTCCTAACATCAGAAAAACTAACAAATAGCGGCTTAAAAGTCTCTATTTTTTTTTTCTGTATTTTTTTTTACCAACAAAATGAATTGGCTAGTGGGAATATAAATGCAAAAACATTCCAGACCATCCAACATCACAGGGTCTCCAGGAGGCTGGCCTTTCATAGGCTAAGGAGAGGGACAAAATTCTGATCATCTGAGAGATGCTGCCCTTTCCCATCCTGCTACCAAAACAGAAAAAAACCAAAACACCTCTGGCATTTATAAATAGAACAGTGAGGACAATCTGTTACCCCCCAGGATTGTGGAGAGGTGAAAGAAGTGAGTTTCATCTGGAGGATTGCTCTCAACTTTAATTACGGAGAACTTAAGCCCTCAATGGCTTGATTTTAATACAAAACAATTAACCAGCCCTGGTTGAGCCAAAGTGGGTCCAGGTTGACTTGAAAGGTTAATGGATCTTCAAACTGTTTCAAAAAAAGACTTAGATGGAGTTTCGGGGCTGGGACGAAACATGAAACCAGGCCTCTTTGGTGTGGCTTTGGGTTTGTTACAAACATCTTGGAGGGCTGGAAAACTGCTTTTGATGACCAGCCCAGCTTCCCTTTCCTTAGCTTAATCCCAGTTTTCCTGATTGCACTCTTTTGCCCCACCCCAGAGTGAGTGTTCTCTTTCACCAATGCTCATGCTTTCCAGATCTTTACTCTTTTTGTTTGTTCGGTTTGTTTTGTTTTGTTTTCTGTCAGTTCATAGCAAAGCCTTGCACCTTCAAGGCAATTTCCTCAAAGGTCAGTTTTCCAACCCTTTCAGTCATTTCAGATGTTCTCTCTCCTGATTTTCCTTTTCCATGACAATACCATCCACCTTTCAAGCAGCTTTCCCGAGTTTACCCTGGTGCTACAAGAAGTGGCAATTCCCTTTTAGCTCTGCAAAGGAATGCCCCATTTTTTGCCTTTTTGTTAAACACTGTGCCTTTCCAAAGTTTTAGTTCATTCCTGGCTCTGATCAGGTATTGCTCCTTTCTAAGTTTCTTTTCCCCTCTGTATATCACTGTTCAGTACCAGCATTCCCACAGCACACTAGCTTTTAATTTCTGCTTTGACTTTCATTTTGCAATTTTCTGCCAATATTTTATGCCTCCATCTCCCCAGCAGAGATTGTATCTCTCTTTGCTTACTGGTGTTTGCATTCCCTCCAAATTCAGCTGCAAATTCAGCTGCAAATTTAAGTTGTCTGCTGCTTGGCCCTGCTGCTATTAACGAAGAGCAATGAAAATATTAACTAACACACAGTATATCAGCTTAAATTATCCACTGCCATGATTTAGTTATGGAGCTTTCTATTCTTCTGTTTGCAAATTATTTCAGGCGGTGGGTGGGGGAATGCAAGTGCAAAGATCTGGGCAAATCTTCTGCTTTTTGTAAAATTAGCACAGGTCTAGTCAACTCAATCTATTGATTTAGATAAGGATATGATCTTTAGATTTCTCTTTATAATAGGCAGTTTTCAGAGCTCCATAGTGAATGATATGTAGAAATATTTCAGCTTTTGTGGAAGTTGTTTGTTCAACCACAGCTTTATTTCTTTGCCATGACTAAGAAGATGACTGTTTTTTATTTCCTTGCATTTCATTCTTGTCATTGATCAACCAAACTTCCGTACAGGATTACAGGTGGACTTCCCTGACCAGCCAATGCAACATGAAAACCCAAACCTGGTTGACTTTGTAAATATCATGTGACTCCTGTGTATTCCACTTTATGCCCTTTTAAAATAGGAACAATGGCATCCCTCCTTCTTTGTCAGTATTAACCAAGATAAATGTTTATGGACTGTTCAAATATCAGTGATGTGAGACTAATAGAATGGTTTGGGTTGGAAGGGACCTTAAAGATCTTCTCATTCCAACCCTCTGCCATGAGCAGGGACACCTTCCACCAGCCCAGGTTGCTCCGAGCCCCATCCAACCTGGCCTGGGACACTGCCAGGGATGGGGCAGCCACAGCTTCTCTGGGCAACCTGTGCCAGGGCCTGCCCACCCTCCCAGGGAAGGATTTCTCCCTGATATCCAATCTAACCCTGCTCTCTGTCAGTTTGAAGCCATTCCCCATGTCCTGTCACTCCAGGCTCTTGGAAAGCCTCTCCCCATCTTTCTTGTGGGGTCCCTTCAGGCACTGGATGTTGCTGTGACTCTGCACAGCTCATTTAACTGCTCCAAGAGCAGATTGCTCCCTGCAGAGGAAGCATTACCCCAAAAGTGTCCCTCAGGAAGATGTCACCAGTCGGGAAAGCTTTCCTCGTTGACTAGCAGGGTCGTGGTCATAATGATAATCACAAACAGCATTGTGCATTGGTTCAAAGTGCAGATGAGTTTGTCATGCTGGAGTGAACAGCTGTCCTGCTGGGTTTTGCTCTGCCGGTCATTTAAAGAGGAAAAGGAAATGTCAGTGACTCAGAAGGCTGAGCTCCATCTCCACGAGAGATTAGGTATACACCAGTCACTGGGGGCTGTCTGGGCTTAGTGCTCAGATGTGTCTTTTTTTTGAAAATGGCCTTGAGTAAAGCATGCTGAAAGGCAAGTGACCTGCTGCAGAAATTAAGAAACTTTGGTGGGCTCCCCCAGTTGGAGCGTGCAGCCCCTCTCCCCTGCCCATCTGCAAGGGGAATGCTTTAGTTTCAAATTCCCTCACTCTAACTACAGTTTGGTTGGCACTCAGGATGGGAGGGTTAACGCCCAGGGCTGCCATAACTCAGTCCCACTTGATTTTGTCTCTGAATTCTTCGGCTTTTTAGAGGGTCTGGCTCTTGTGAAAGCTTCAGCTTCGATCCGTATGTGTTGAAATTTCCGTATCCTGAGAAGTGGAAATGTTCAGCAGGGTCACAGTGTCTTTAGGGACATTCAGCACTCTGCAGCAATCTACCTCAGTAAATCCTTCTGCAGCCACATGTTGTGCAAATAGTCGATTACTATTCTGAAATACAGTGCACATTTTCATGTGTAATTATTTCATGTTCCCATCTTTTTGAGCACTGAGAATGCAGTGATACTCTTCTTGTTCTGTACCTTTTCCACAAAGGAGAAGGGCTGCATTTCTTCTCAGCAAGGTTATTAGGAAGAGGGAATCAACAGGGCATTCCACTGCTTGAGAGTTCGGGAAAGCAGTGCTTAGAAAGCTGTGAGTTTAATTACAGTCGTGTAATTAAATTAATTACACTTTGGTAAAAGCCTGAAAAAGCTGTCAGCCACCACAAATGATCACTGGTTGCTTGGTCTGAAGAACAGAAGCTGCTCTTAAATTTTTTAGGAAGTGGCAAATGCTTCAAGATGACTTACACAAATCATGCCAGGTAGCAGACCTCAGGCTGCTCAGGAATTTAGTAAGTAATGCCCCCGGGAAAAGGTTTTTGCAAGTGCTGGAGTCCACCAGCACTGGTCTCTTTTCAAACATGGTCACCTCACAGACAAGGCAGAGGGGTTTAATGATTTTTTTGCCTCTGTCTTCAATATGGATGACAGACCAAGTGTGTCTCAGTGCCCTGAGCTGGAGGACCACGACTGCCAGAATGATCAACTCCCAGTCCACCCTGAAACTGTGTGGGGTCTGCTGCTCCAGCTGGATCCCTAAAAATCTGTGGGGCCTGGTGGGATTTATCCAAGAATCCTGAAAGAGTTGCTGATGTCATTGCAAAACCTCTCTTGATGATTTTTGATCAGCCTTGGGAATCCAGAGAGGTCCCAGCTGACTGGAAGCTGGTAAACATTGCCCTGATTTTCAAAAACTGCAAGAATTGGGACCCTGTAAACTCCAGGCCTGTCAGTCTCATTTCAGTGCCTGGTGAAGTTGTGGAGAGGATTGCTCTGGGAAGTATTGAAAAACACCTGAAAGAGAATGCAGTCACTGGTCACAGCCAGCACAGCTTCACCAGGGGAAAGTCCTGCAGACCAAACCTGATTCCCTTTTAGGACAAGGTGACCCACCTGGCTGATCAAGGGCAGCCAGCTGATGTGATCTTTTCAGATTTCAGTAAATCTTTGGATGCTGTCTGATACCAGCTGACTAGGAAAAGTTTGGCTTGAACGAAATCTCCCTCTCTACCTGAAGTGCATAGTTTGAATTTAAGAAAAAAGAAATGAATGAAAGAACAGAAGAAGTCACGTGAAGGGCTAAATACATGGGAGATTTTTATACCACCCTTCAAAAGGCCAGAGAAAGAATTTCTTCTGAGACCCATATAAGCCTGTGTGTGCCCCAGGAGCCTGGAACTTAAGTCAGAAAGGATACCTGTGTTGAAATCTTTAATCCAAGTCTCCTCTATAGATAACTTACTCACCGGGCTGCTCTGAGTAAGCACTCGCTCTGCTTTGTGAATTGCGTTGTGTAACAACTGAAGCACGTCCAGAAACATCAGAATGATTTGCTTTGAAAAGACGAAAACATTTTGAAACATTTTCCTCTGCTTTTTGTGGATTTAACAACACACATACCAAAAAAAAAAAAAAAAAAAAAAAAAAAAAAAAATTCAGGCACAATGTTCCATTTTGGGCAAAGGGCCATTTATCAAAACCAATTCTCCCTAGAGCTGCAAACCAATATACTTCTAAGGTGTCTTCTGACCACATTAGAGCCAAGGCTGTAAACCAGCTGCAGTTGCCTAGTGATGTCCATTTTTCCCATCTAGAACAGTGTCTTGTGTTCCGAGGTGCTGGACTTTGTGGGCAGACTGACAGCTTCTAGTCCTGGAATTTCTGAACACCACTGATGAACCTTCTTGGTGAATTGTCTTGCAGTAACCTCACCAAGTGTTTGTGTTTCCTGTCAAAATTTTGCACCCAGAAAAAGGATGAAGGTGGTTTTTTTTTTTTTTTTTTCTGGGACATTTTTACTTTTGCAGCGAATAATTTGCCAAGCGTAAATCAAACTACAAGTCCAACTTCAGAGTAGGTTAACATCTTTCCCACCAAATCCACAACACATTTCACATGAAGTTCAGCAAAATACTTCTAGGCATTTTTCCCATTAATGGGGTTCCCCCACGGACAAGAAAAATAGCTTATTTGAACCGTTCCAACTCCGAGGTCCCCAGCTCTTCCTTTTTGCGTGCAGCGTGACATTAAAGAGAGCCTGCAGGAACTCCAGTCTTACTTTTCCCACCTCATCACCTGCTCCAACTTGTGTATTTTGCTAGTGCCACTTAGTTTTGAGACTAAACAGAGCAGTGATTGCATGCAGCTGCATGTTGGCATGAATAATGCTTTCAGCCTTTGAGCCCAGCATTGTCAGAGCTTTGCTCACCATCCTATGGATTTGTGTGTCATGCTGCATGTGGGTTTGCTCTCCTGAGTGCTGCAAGAAATCTGCTGAATGACATCTGTTTAATAATATTTTCACTGGTTTTAAAAGCAAATAATTTTGTGAGGGAAGGCTAAATTGCTCTGCAATTTTTTTTATGCAGCACGGCCTGGGCTCTGAGATCCATCTACATTAAGTTAGTATTTATTTAGGTATGACAGTAATTGTATGGTAACTGAACATCTTAGATTTTTTTTTCCCCCCCAAAGCAAAACATTGCTGCAAGCAACAGTCTAGATTTAGGTGAACTCATACTGTGACAAACTGAGAATGGAGAAAACACATTTCTTGTCCATAAAAGGGAAGCTCACACATCCACAGAGGGTAGCTCTGATTTTGCTGCAGTTCCAAACTATGAAGTGGGGAGTCAATCTTGCAAAAGACAGTTTTACTTATTGTGGATAGGGGGTTGTACAGTAAATTTTTTCTTTTTTTTTTTTTTTTTTTCCTTTGCCTTCTTATACAGAAAAATGGTTCATCCTTTTAAACAGAAAATGATGATTTCTTTTATTTATTTTTTTTTTAAGTGGAAAAATTTTCTGTTCAAGATGTCTGATATTTCCGCAGTTTCTCCTGAGAAAAAGAGAGAGTACTCAGAATGTTGCCAGCAGGCCAAGGGAGGGGATCCTTCCCCTCAACCTGATGGGAGGCAGTAAAAGAGATGGGACCAAGCTCTTCTTGGAGGTGTCCCATGAAAGGACAATGAGCAATGGGAACAAGTGAGATATAGGAAATACTACTGGAACATGACAATACTTTTTTTTTAGGTGCAAGGGTGGTCAAACACTAGGAACAGGTTGCCTAGATGGGTTTGTGGAGTCTCCATCCACGGAGATATTCGAAACCTGATTAGGCACAGCCCTGTGCTGACACTGCTTTGAGCAGTGGGATTGGACTGGATGATGTCCTGAGGATCATTTCAGCTCCATCTGTTCCATGGTCTGAGACTCTGTGCCCTCATCCCAGAGTGCTGGTGGTCTCTGACACGTGGTGGACGTGGAGAATCAAACTCAAGACTGTTCTGAGTCACAGAAGTCCTCTGAAGTGAATTGTTTGCTTCCATTAGTATTTTACATTGAAAATTGATTTCATTTAAGCAGAGGGGGCTAATACAAAATAGACAGGTGTCCACAGGAAATAAAAACACCTCCTTAGAAAGACGTGCATGGTTCTCAACTACACAAAAAACCCGCAATGGCTTAAAAGGAAATTACAAAGGAGCTTCTAGAATATGGTCAGAAGCTAGAATTAGAAGGACACCACAGGAATCTCCATAGAGCAGTGGATGGCAAAGAAGCAGCATGTTTTTACTTACAGTTTTCAAAATCTTCAGTCTTTGAACAAAATTCTTCTGTATTGAGAGGGGTGGGGAGTGGGGTGTCCTCCACCTGCCCTTGAATATTTCTAATTTCTGCCAGTTTTGTTCCATTTTATGTAAGTGCAATAAAGCAACTTCATTAAAGAAAAAAAACCAAACCAAACCAAACAGCAGGTTTCAACTCTGCAAACAATCTCTTCAAAAAAGATCCATGGATCCACCTGAATTCCCCACTTTTATTACGGGGGCCAAGCTAGTGTTTTCTGAAGTTCAAAATACAAAAAACTCCATTCTGATGCTTGACTGCATGATTTTCCTGTAAGAATATTTTCCCTTATAGTACCACAGAGAGAAAGAGAATGAAAAAAAACCCAACAAACCAACAACTCAGAAATGAGTTATACTCTTTATAAAGTGTAACAAATAATATCTTCAAAGAAACACACAGCCTGTATTTCTGTATCTATATATATATCCATATCTATAAAGTGCAGATGTTATAATAAAAATTCCCCAATTTTCATGTTTACAGCCCCTAAAAAAACTTCCCCCTTTAGCTGTTTTTTATGCTGACTTTCTCTGTTTCTCTGCAGATCTTACAGGTGAACAAGGTGATGTCCATCTTGTTTTATGTGATATTTCTCGCTTACCTTCGTGGCATCCAGTCTACCAACATGGATCAGAGGAGTTTGCCGGAAGATTCCATAAATTCCCTCATTATCAAACTCATCCAGGCAGACATTTTAAAAAACAAGCTCTCCAAGCAGATGGTAGACATTAAGGAAAACTATCAGAGCACGGCGCAGAAAGCGGACGCTCAGCGAGACGCGGACGGGGGGGAGAAGGCGAAATCGGACTTCCAGCCGGTTATCTCAGTGGACACGGATCTCTTGAGGCAGCAGAGACGCTACAACTCTCCCCGGGTCCTCCTGAGCGACAACACGCCGCTGGAGCCGCCGCCCCTGTACCTGATGGAGGATTACGTCGGGAATTCCGCGGCCAACAGGACCTCCCGCAGGAAGAGGTACGCGGAGCACAAGGGCCACCGAGGGGAATACTCCGTTTGCGACAGCGAGAGTTTGTGGGTGACGGACAAATCCTCTGCCATCGACATCAGGGGGCACCAGGTGACTGTTCTGGGAGAGATCAAAACGGGCAACTCGCCGGTTAAGCAGTACTTTTACGAGACCAGGTGTAAAGAAGCCAAGCCGGTGAAAAACGGCTGCCGGGGCATCGACGACAAGCACTGGAACTCCCAATGCAAGACATCCCAAACTTATGTCAGAGCACTGACCTCAGAAAACAACAAACTGGTGGGCTGGAGATGGATAAGGATAGACACCTCCTGCGTGTGCGCGCTGTCGAGGAAAATAGGAAGAACATGAATCTGCATCTCTCCGCTATATAAATTATTACTTTAAATTATATGATATGCATGTAGCATATAAATGTTTATATTGTTTTATATATATTATAAGTTGACCTTATTTATTAAACTTCAGCAAATCTACAGTATATAAGCTTTCTCTCTCAATAAACAAGAGCAAAGGGTGTGTGCCTCTGCTGTGGGCAGCTCCAGGTTTTTCTTAGACTATGTTTGTGACACTGCTTGTCGGCAGCATACCGTAACCTTCCTGTAAAATCTGTGTAAAATCAGTATTTTTCATTCAGTATTGTCAAACCAGTGACTGTCATTTAGTAAACTTGTTAAAACTCAGATCAGTGCCAAGAGTTGTGTACATATTTATATTCCCTGCTCCATACATTTGCATTTAATTGGATGCAGTGTTGACTCCTCACAGCCAAAGCAAAAATGGACCAAAGTACGTGTTGTAGCCTGCAGATGATGTCAAATTTGCAGACATCAGGTAGCCCTAAAATAAAGTTTCTGTGTGTTATGCCAGTTTTGCCAGTGAAATTACCATTTTTCCTCTGTTAGCATTTCAGGATGGCTGCTAAAAATCCAGCAACTTCCATTTATGTTTCTGAAGTACATTTGTTTTGCAACTGTTCCTAATGCTGCCAGTGCATCATTGAAAAAATATGAAAAAAAAAAAAAAAACTTGTAGCTGAAACCTACTGAAGCCAAGAACCAATCTAAATGGATCATTAATATAATACATGAAAGATGGTTTATTGTTATCAGCCTCCTCCTCCTCCTCCTCACACTAATCAATTATCTGCTGCTTGCATTGCTGGATCATTTCTCTCTCTCTGAGTTTTTAAATCAGAAACAAAGCTGGTGGCGTCTCAACCTTAAAAGAGCCCTTGGCTTGCAAATTGTAGAAAAGAAAGATGGGATATCCTGGCGTGGATATCAAAGCCACACACCCATACGAAGCCCTTCTCCTCAGCAATCCATTCTCCATTTTTCACAGGGAGAAAAACGTTTAGAACTGCTGGAGAAATTCAAGACCTTTTATTGGAATGTGAAATGGATGGTGGTTAAAAATCATGGAGTCTGTAGTGATAATAAAGTTCCTCAATTAAACAGATTTGTTGCTTAGGACAGACAAATGTACTTGCAAATAAATACCTCAAACTCTTCTTTGGATTGTCCTGTAGCTCCACTGGGGCCAGGAATAATGGCACTACTTGAAGAGATGGTCTGTGCCAGGTTAGCTGTGTGATGCCCTGGATGGGATCCCACTCCCACAAAAAAAAATGAGGGTCCACGGTTATCAACAGAATTAAGATTGGCCTGCATGTTATCTGTGTCCAGATAGATCTGTCACTCAGGCAGGGCTGGAAAACACCAGCCACTCAAACAGCTTTCCAGCTGTAGCATCTAAAGGTTTTACACTTCGGCTTTCAACGCGTGTTCAGCATCACAAACGGAACGAGAGGGGGGCACTCCAACCCGAGCTTGCAGGACTCTTTTGTTCCTACAGCTTTCACTCCTGGAAAACCAGCCTCGAATCTACAGCAGGCAGGCAGCGAATTGTGTGGTCTCCCCTAATCCCTTACAGAGAGAGTTACATCCCATAAAACCACCAGAGAGCCGGACAGGTTGCCCAGGAGGCCGAGCACTGGAATAGCCGTGTCCCTGGAAGCCAGGCTGGAGCATGGAGGTGGTGTTTCTGAGAGCCATCCCAATTCTCAACATGAGAGCAGGGAATTTACCTCCCAGGAAATATCATCACCTGGCAGTCCTAAACCCTTCCTTTGCTTCAGGCAGTAAGAACTTCAGAGGTTCCGTACCGAGGCAGTCGTTAAAATGAAAGAGAGGATGGGATATAACAAGGAACTCAGTATCTGATAGATCTGACTAGAATATTTCAAATTTTCCCCTTCCCTGGCAGACATTAAAAAAAAAATCAAAAAAAAAAAAAAATCCCCCACAGGGCTTTTGCTAGTTTTACTGGTAGGAAAGCTTAAATTTCAACTAAAAATTTTTTGGCTTGGGGGTAAAAGCATGTTTTTCAGAGTCCTGCCCTGCTGGATTTTTTTTTGCAAGTTAAAAGCTTAATTTTACACCCCGAATTTCCAAGTAAAGATCATTTGCAGATGCTGGGAGTAATTGAGAGCTGATATTGTCAAGTTTAGAAATCTTGTTTCACCATGCCAGATAGGTCTGTCTCCATGTGAGAAGAGGAGGTAAGAAGACTGACTTAACTTGGCTAAATCCTGTCAATCAGAAACTGCCTTGTTCCTGCAGTGAGGATGCCACTTTTATTTATATCACTGTAAATCCAGAGAAATTCTTCTGAAGACAGGGGAGAAAATGTAGCTTTATATCAATGTAAACAACATCAGAGTTTATCCTAATGCCTTTATTTCCTCTCACTGAAAATCAAGGGAGTTTCATTCTTTAAAGGTTCAAAGAAATCCAATTCTCATTTTCCACTGTAGATCCAGTAACAGGAACTGGTCTTTGACTCTTAACTCCAACACAAGCAGCCAGCAAAAATGCCTGAGTAAATGCTCCTGTCATCTGAAACACATGAGATGAGAAAGAAGCGTGGTGTGTGAGGCGGTTAGATTGGCCGCCTCTTTCCCACCCCAGGAAAACAATGAACGGAAGTGTTACCCTCTGGATCTGATCCAGCTTCCACTAAAGTCCATGGAAAAAAAATAAAAATAAAACAAATAAATAAATAAATAAAAAATCTCACCTTCTCCAGTGGAAGCTGGATCAGGCCTCAGGAGAAGAAAAAAACCCTGCAGATCCCGACCGGAGAGCGGAGCAATCCCACACATCAGTAACGCGTTCCTGTCAATCCTGTGTACCCATAAGATGCTGTATAATTTTGTAACAAGTTTGTAAACAAAGCCTGTAATAAATTTGTTAAGGTCTGATTCTGCTTCCACTGTAGCCGGGGATGGTTTTATTGTCAACTTTGGTCATGGCACAGTGAATTCAAAATTCCTATCCAACTAATTTTTTTTTTTTTTTGGTATGTGTTAAGTAAATAAGCAAAATATTCAGCTTGCAAGGCTGGTTTAATTTAAGCATTCTACAAATCACTTCCATTAGGCAGCTCAGATGCTCTGTCAATATTGTTTTGCCAATGGATCATTATAAACACACATTTTATTTAGATTTTCTCCCAGGTGACCAAATGCTTTTCTGAAATTGCCTGTCTGTGTCAAACTGTATTTTCTCCATTGTTTTTTTTTTTTTTTCCCCTCCCCAAGTTTTTTTACAGTCCATTTAGTAACAGCAAAAAAAAAAAAAAAAAAAAGCTCCGCTGAGGCTTTGGGAAACCATCTGCATTTATTTTATCACCTTTGAACATGTGTTCAGGAATGAAGTCTGTGCAGCGAGTTTACTGCTACCAAGAGATTTGTGCGGCTGCACCAGGAAGAAACTTTGACTGGACTTTTGCAGAGTGTGTGCTCAGAAACCCGCTCTCCTCATCTATACTCTGTTATTTCCATCCTTTAGCAACCCGAGTCCTTCTCTCCGCTGCACGTTGCGTATCTGCAGACAATACCAAACAGGAAACGAGCCTGATTGGGAGCTTCCAAATTAAAAAAAAAAAAAAAAAAAGTAATGATAATGACCTGCTGGTTTCTGACCTCTCAGCGAAGTAAGAGCTCGGGACCATTCATTTCTTTTAACAGAAACGTTGTGGCAAAAAAATCAGTGAGATTCTGTGTTCTCCACGCTTGGTGAGAGTGTGTAATTCATCATGCATGTGGGGCAGGGGGAGGAGGAAGAGGAGGAGGAGGAGGGATAGGATAATAAGCACTACAGCTTGTGAGAAATAAAAAAGGCTGTTCTCTGGGTTGGAGCATTTTAAAGTGTGGAGAGGTTGTTCCCCTGAAATGCTTTGTCTGTATTTTGTTACAGCAGATGGCAGAATGACGAAGCAAGCGCAGATGTGGTGTTAAAAAAACCCCAAGCAATACAAGGATAACAAAAAACTTTCCCGGGGAAAGTTGGCCATTCGCTACCACCGTGGGTCCATGCAGCTCTGTGCAGGTTATTGCAGAGCTCAGTAATGGCATTCCTGGTTTAATCATGTAACTAACCTCTATGGCAAAAAAAAAAAGAGAAGTATTTTCTCCTGAAATTTATTACATTCTTGATCTGGATAATTTTCTTTCCTTTATTTTTCTGGATTTTTTTTTTTTTGTTTTGTTTTTGTTTGTTTATTGGTTTGTTTTTTGGTTTTGATTTTTTGTTGTTGTTTTGGGTTTTTTGTTTGATCGGTTTTGTTTGGTTGGGTTGGGTTTTTTTGTGTGTGGTTTTTTTGGAGGGGGTTTTGTTATTTTTTGTTGTAATCTCTAACTGTCCTGACACCTCTGACGAACAGCAAACGGTAGTGCTTTGCATGAATGTGCCCAGATATAGATTATAGATTTCTGCTTTGTTTTAGTGGTGACCTTTGCAGGCAGCGGCACCTGAAAGCCATTCTTGCACTACGGAACTGGCCTTTTGATGTTATGGCCTCGTGTTTCCGGACATTTTGATCACAGGGTCCTATTTTGGAGCTCTTACCCACACAACTGGATGAGATGATGGCCAGGCTGCTCTCAGTCATGGCTGAGAAGTGTCTGTGTGCACGACAGCCAAGGAGCAAAGAGAGGATGGGGCAGCCCTGGGCCATCCTCACATCCACCTTCACACACCTTTCATTTCTGAGCTGAGAGTTGCACAGTCGAGGGCTGCTGATCAAGGCTTGCTTTCTGCATGCCCAAGGCTTCAGATGCCTGGTAGATCACAGAATCACAGAATGCTTTGAGCTGGAGGGGACCCAAAGATCATCTCGTTCCAGGGATGCTCTTGGACAAAGGACAGTTCCTCAGTCCACAGTTTTTGCCTGCCCAGGAATATGCCTTATGTGAATCTGGACAGACCTTCTGTAAAAGGCTTCTGTGGCTGCAGCAGGTCGATTGGCCCTCTCTAAAACACAGCACTTTGTGACTCTAGCTGTGTCAGAGGGAGGAGAGAGAATCATTGGCAGACCATCTCTGTTATTTGTACATTATATTGACACCATCTGACAGAAAACATCAGTGCATCCAGGGGAGGCTCCCAGGGAAGAAGGTAGGATGTTCTTTTCCTCTAAGCAAGAATATTTCCATGGAGGGTGTGGAAAAAAAAGGAAAGCAAATGCAGAAAAAAACAGGGATCAAAGCTGTTGGGTGGCAAACCTCTTGCAGAGATTTAGGAAAGCAAAGGAGAATTCAGCTGCTCAACAGTAACATCAGATGAAAGACTCTTTCCTGCTATAAGGGTTAAATAAATACCCTTAGATCATCTGAAACACTAATTCAAAAGGAAAATGAACCTCTATTAATTAGGGTTAATCCCACTGTGTTGATGAGGAATTAACCACGCTCACTGAGCACAAATGATGATGCCCTGATCTCCCTTTTACCCTCTGCAGCCCCCGTTGTCAGCACTTGGGACGATGAAGCTCTTAAGTGAGGGCAGAATTTGGCTCAGAAGGTATTAAATCCAAATTGAATGCATAAGGGGGAGCCTAAATTGAAAGCATTATCCACCACACAAAACAAGCCAAGGTTTTAACATCAGTGTCATAAAAATTGTTCATTACTTTGTCCAGTTCCAGAGATTCAGGCTTTAAAAAAAGTTTTGAACTGCCTGGTATGACCAGTACACACATATTTAGCAGCAATTTACAAAGACAAAAAAACCCCTGTAAATGGAAGCATGCAGTAAAATACTGTGTCTAGCACTGCAAATAACCTCTGTTGGTTCTTACTTATGTTCTCAGCGTCTCAGAAAGGAATTTTAATATGAATCTTGGTTTTGTTTTACACACCCTATTTTGTACAATAACCACCTCAGCTTACTGCTCACAGATATTTGTGGTGTGCAGACTTTGGGGATAATGAAGCAGAAACATGCAGGCTCTGAAGCTGCTGGGCAACGTGGAGGTTTCAAGTCCCACATTTGCACAGTAGACAGTGAGATGTGTGAAAGTGACAGAAATCGGTTTCTCAGGCTCAGAGATTAAATATGTTTTAAAATATCGAATGACAGCTTTTGTCAAGTTATTACAAGTAGCCCCAGTCAGATTTGTGTGTGACACAGCTCACTGGTCACATGGAGGATAATTTTTTTCTTTTTTTTTTTTTTTTAAATCTTTATTGTTGCACAAATCTGCTAAATGTGATTCTCATTAAGTTCAGAAAACAGAAATTTGCTCGTTTCCACACTGCTGGCAGAGCACGCAGAATAACCCCAATGGATGAGCCAAAGCACAAGGGCAGAGCATGATCCCTGAATCTGTGTCCTGAGGAAAAGACTACCAGGAGGGCAATCCTTCTGTCCTGCAGAGAGGGAGAGCTCAGCTGCCACAGTCACAGTGTCCATGCCGTGGTATCACAAGGACAGTGAAGTCCTGAGGGGGCAGGATCTGTCCAGCTGGAGAGATGAAGGGTGGAAAGAGTGGGATGGATGGGGCAATAACTGCTTCCTCGAGAACTAGATCCTTCCAACACATAAAACACAGCTGTCAGGATCCTCCTGATCCCAGGATCTGACTCAGAGGCACATATTCCCCGGGTCAATAATCTCGGCCGTCTTGGGTTCCCGAGACTTGGCGTCGGGACATGGTTCTTGTCCTAGGAGGGGGTAAAGGTGAAAAAAACCCAAAAAAACCTTCTCCCACCATAATCAGATAACAGCAATTATGGAATAGGGAGTTCTCATGGGAACAGTTTGGTCTCAAAGTCCCATATTTTTTTTTTCCTTATTTTGTTTTGGTTTCTTTTTTTTCCACAGAAATGGGAGATGTGGCTTTCTGAGAAGGGCCTGCTGCCTGCAGTTTTCTCAGAGTGACACGAGGGAGCTGGAGAGCAGAACTTTGACAGAAAGAGGAAAATTCTCATTTAGCAGAATAATGCAGTGATCTATTTTCCTTTTAGGCTTCCTCTTACCATATTGGTGGTTCACTACAAAACTGTGTGGTGAAGTCTTCTGCTGCAGATCCTGCTGCGGGGAGGATTTTTGCATGGGAGTGGAAACCAAAAGCACAGCAGTACCACCACAACGGATTGAGGAGAGGGGCTTTTTCTGAGTTCCAGGGAGTGTAAATTCCATCCTCTCAGAGGCTGATCCCAGGCAGGTCCTTCACCTCCTTCCGTGGGATCTCGAAGGGAGGGATCCATACTGCCATTTCACAAAACAAATTTAGGAAATACCAAGGCAACGCTGCAGCCTGGACCTGCCACACACAAAGTGAAAAGCTAAAAAGGAAGGCAAAAGTTGGGGGGGATATTTTTAGCAATATTTACTCTTGAACAATTGCATCTAGGATGTGCAGAAAAAAAAACCCCACAGTGAATAGTGGGAAGCGTTTAAGTCACATACACAGCTAATAAATATTTAACTTTATTCCGATCTCACGCAGGTTTAATGTCTGATTTAGCGGGATTAGTCCCAGTTTTTACTGATACATTAAAGCTTGGGATTACATCTGTGATATTTTAGAGCAGGTGCTCAGCTCTGTTCCAGTTCAGACTCTCAGTTTCTGTACAGCACATGGCTGCTGCCTGTGTAGCTGGGAGATGAATGCCACTGGAATTATTTAATCTGACAGATTATAGGGGCCTGCACTTCTGTGCTTTAACTACCTCTGCCCTGCAAGGAGGGACACTGGTGTCAGATCTGTCAGTAAAGATGCTCGTGTTCAGAAATAAAACTGCTCCAGACAGCAGCAGACAAAGATCCCAGCCCTGCTGAACAGAGCTGCCTACCTCAGCTTCTTTTTCATTCACCAGAAACTTCATGTTTTGGCTTTTCCAAGCATTTTTCTGTTGGTAAATATGTAGTATAATCAGCACGATAACTTTTACAACATGAGAAATAACCCAGAGCTATAATCTGAAATGAACTGAAATGATTAATTCTGGGTAAGCATCACATCCTGAATTCTGTAGCCTTTACCAGCCTTTAGCAATTGCTTGGTCTGCAAAGTAGAGTGTGCAGCTTGAGTTTGTGGGCTTGGAAAAATTTCATTGAGATTTTTCTCTTCATCTGCTTTTCCATTAACATCTTCCTGAATACCAAAAATTTTACAATCCCCAAACATAATATAAAGTGTCTGCTCCTGTCAGGCCTGAGGTTATCCATTATTCCACAAAGTGTTTGCTAAATATTCCATTGCCCCAAGCAATGGCTTGCTCAGTGGGAACTGTGCAGGTTCTGTAAGTGAAAAACTACAGCTCAGGAGGTGTGAATACAGCAAATAATACAAAAGCTGATACCAAGAAATTCACTGCAAAGCCAAAACTGGAGTTTAACTAAGACAACTGTAGCAGAGAGAAGTAGGAGTTGAGAAAAAAAAAAAAAAAATCCAAAATTTGCAATCTTAGGAAAAGAGATCAGCTGACCTCTGATATTTTTTTTTTTTTAATTCCTCATAGGGTTCATTCTTCTCTGATTACTGCCCTGTAAAATCCATAACTTTCCAATGAAAATAAAATATAACAGCTTGAGCTGAAATTCTGCTGTCAGGAAGGTTTTCATTCTTAAATTGGGTCTCTGTTGAGAATCTCTGTAGGAGTGGTTTATAGATCCATTCCCCCCCAACATAAAATAAAATAAAACAAACAAAAAACAAACCACAATCAGGATCAGGATTTACTGAGAGCCAGTTAAATGGATTTAGTTCACTCAGCCTGCTTGCACAGGTCTTGATCCAAAATAACCCTTAAGTTTATGTCCAGTTTTAAAGAGAAAAGCTGTCTAGAAGAAGGTAAAATGAACTCTGTGCTTAAAGCTGAGCACATGGACAAATGTTTTAAGTACTGGCATAATAATAACATTCCTTAGGGATTTTATTCCTGGAAATGATAGCTCTTCACTAAAAAAAACACAACTGCAACAATAATATGAGCAAGATTATAGTTCCCATCCTATAAATTTTGCTTAAAAATCCTAGAATAAAATCTGCAATCATTTAAGACCTGATCCAAGGTCCATGGAAGTTTGCAAAAAGCTTAAAAAAAATTTCTAGTGGGTCCTGAATTACGTGCTTAATAATTGAACCATGATCAATAAAATGTCATGGATTTATAGAACAAAGAAAAGAACTCAAAAAAAAAAACCCTGACCATTCATTGCATTTAGAAATCAAAGCACAGAATTAGCAGCAGAGCACTTGGCAGTACTTCCCAAATTGTCACTTGAAAAAGTCATTCAGATAGACTTGGGTATGAATGTGGTGCCTGGACAGGGTGTTTGGGAAAGGGATATGAGTTACATTCAAAGATAACTGGAAATTCCAAGGGAAGAAGTTGCTCAGTGGGTAACTGTGGAAGAAGCTTTAGATTGGGCTGAAATTATCAAAGCCACCCTGGTGACTTAGGTGTCCACACCAGTATGGTGGGCAACCTGTGCTGGGCTATTTCCTTTCTGCACCTTCCTGCACGGCTCCTTCCTGTGATTTTTGACTTAAATGCTGTTTAATGATGTCATCCTGGATGCCAGGATAGGTGAGCACCCTTCACTGTGGAGATCCAGAGGTGCCCAAAGCAAAGGACTAATATTTGTCACTGCAGCTGACAAACTGCCTTAAAATCTCTCTTCCCTAACAGTAAATGTCATGTTCTGGATGGAAGTGTCTGGCTTCCTGGCTGTTTCCTTTTCTGTTCTTTTCTGCCCTAATTAATTCTCCAGATTAATTAATTGTCTTGCCACTCCTATGTGAGGGACTCTAAGGAAAGGTGGCCAAAAGCAGACTCCTTTTCTGTCAGGATCACAACCTCCTTTGCAGACCACTTTCCTCGTCTTCCAGCCCAACATGAGCCAACAGATTAAAAGTAAGAACCTCCTACGAGGGGAGAGGCGTTTGGGCTAATTGAGAGAGATATTTGGCACTGGCAGTCAAGTGCTGAGAAAACATGAATCTATCCCATAAGAAATGAGTTTTCCCTTAAAATAATGAAAAATATTTTATATTTACCTGTATGTATGTTCACCACAGGTAAATACACATTTATATGTTATCGTTTACCTTTTGTCCCATGAGATTGTTGTGGGTTTTTTGATTTATTTATTTTTTTTTTACAGACCTATTGTGCTCTGCAATTTCAAATCCCTGCCATGGGCTGGGAGAGTTGTCTCTGCTATCTACAGATGATCCTTTTAGGCAAGGGAAAGTGGCATGGGCTGAGAAGCACAAGGCCAGCATTTCAAATTAAGTGTGTTCTGTCAAGGGGGAGTCTCAGGTGCTCTCAGCACAAGTGTGAGCTGTGAAAATGAAGCTGTCAGCAGTGATTGAAAAAAAAAACACAGTAAAGCAATTTACAATAGAAATGACAAATTGGGTGCAAGACAATCAACCATTTCTGGGCTGGGCAGGGCACAGGATAAAGCAGCAAGAAGACTGAGTAAGGTTAAGCATCAGTCGAGGCCAAGGAGCTGAAGGGCCACCCACTCGGATCAAACGGGGAAGCGCTAATGGGAAAGACATTTTGGGAGTTAAAAATACAACCAATTCCTTAATCTGGGAACACAGAGCTGTAAAATAACAGCTGTACAGCAGGGCAGAACAAAGTTTTCTTTGGTGGCTGAGTGAAAGGTGGTTGAATGGAAAGACACCGTCTGCTTTATCAGAAATAGGCTCTGCCAGGCCCTCAGCCAGGACAGTTTTGTGGGGAGAAAGGCAGTGTCACATTCCTCCAGGGTGGCAGCACAGCTCTGTCCCACAGGCCAGGGCAGCAGTCTTCAAAGTAACAATGAAATAGTAGACGTTTTAAAAGGATTTCCCACTATATTGATGTTGTTCCCATAACACCAGCCAAGGAGTAGGAAGGCAGCACATCAAAACACATTTGCATGCACTTGGGAACAGGCGCCCCTTCTGCAGCAGATAATGCTTTCTGCTGCCTGTAAAGGCAACATTTGGGCTGCAAGTGCATGGAAAAAAAATCTTCTTGTGGCACCTGCACCAAAGGCAGGATGCTGGGAAAGCAGCCCTCATTGCTTGCTGGTGATTGAGGTAATTAATGAAACCCAGGGGCATGCTGAACCCTGGAAGGATGAATTCTGCCCCAGTGCCACCCTGACCGTTTCCACTGCTCCAGGGACAACACCTGGCCCCGTGATTTAGGATTGCTGTGACTGTCCCTGAGCCAGCAGTGTGCCCTGAGAGCCACAAAGGCCAGTGGGATCCTGGGGGCATTGGGAAGGGCATTGACAGCAGGTCAAGGGGGAGTGCTGTGTCCAGTCCTGGGCTCCTCAGGACAGGAGGGACATGGAGCTCCTGGAGCGGGTCCAGCAGGGGTTATGGAGATGATTCAGGGACTGGAGCATCTCCCTGAGGGGGAAAGGCTGAGGGAGCTGGGGCTGTTCAGCCTCCAGAGCAGACACTGAGAGGGGACTCCATCCATGTGTGTCAGGGGCTGCAGGGAGGGGGCAGAGGATGGCCCAGATTCTGTGACTGCAGGGGCTGGCCCCAACCCCAGGCAGAGCAGACATGAAGTGTCCCCCAGTTCAGGCTGATTGCAGAGCACCTGGGCACTCAGAAGCACAACGGGTGCAGGGCAGGCAAGGAGTTAAAAATTCATCTGTCAGGGGCTCCTCTGTTTGACAGTGAGGACTGGCAACACTCAAAGAACCACAGAAGAATCACAGGTCACAAGATCCAAGAGTCTGCAGGCTCAGGAGCTGAAAACACTCTTAGCACTTCCCCAAGCATCACATTTTGTAGCAGCACAGGACACAGCCACTGACACTCTCTGCATCTCTGCACTCTGCTTTCTGCCAGCTCAGTGCTCCCCACTACTACAGCCTTTAGATTTTTTCCTTCAAGCTGTGGGACACAACAGAACAGTGACAGCTTCTGCAGTTTTTTATCTTACACCCTTAGTAGCTCTTCCTAAATCCCCTGCAAAGCTTGGAAGAGGGACAAGGCAGAAAAATATCTTACAGGGTAACAAGTGACTGCTTTATGACATGGTGGCTGCTGCTCACATTTTTCCCTGGATAGGCTGCTGGAGTGCTGGAAGGAAAGAAAGGGCAGATTCTTGAGCTTACTCATGAATTTCCTGCAGACTAACCACATTCATACAAGAACACTGTGTAGATCCCCTACTGCTTCATCAAACATTAATTTGTAGACAAGCCTGTCAGCTTTTTCAATTAAAACTTCCAACTTGTGATGGAAATCAGGCATCTACATTTTTTTTCCTTTTCTTTCAAATACTGTTCTTTACTCTTCCAATACCTTTATTATACCAGCATCCTCATTACCCTGGTGTCATTACCTATCACTCTTCAGGCAGTAGTTTCAAACCATTCAGTGGCATCAATATTTTTAGCTGACATAATATGGTTCGTCTCAGGGGTGGCAACATTTACTGCTGCTGTTTAGTGAATCACAGAGATCTGAGAACGGCATCCACTGACATCTGTTTGACACATCACATCCCTTTTAGCCACTGTGCCTCTTATTACCTTCAGCTGCTACCTCTGCCTTGGATTTTCAGATCCAAGAGCACTGAACTTTTTGCTTATGCAATAAACAGGGCACCTGCCTTGCACCTGTTTCAAGCATTTGCTAAATGACAGCGAAGCACTGAAGCTGCCTGAGCTGGAGGGGAAAAAAACCAAAAATATTGCTCCAAACTGCAAGAGAAGGAGCCTACAGAAGGCTGCTTCATCAGTGTAACCTGGCAGCAAAATGCTGCATCCTGGAACAGACCCTGCTCTTCAGCACTGGCTGAAGAAAAGAGACAAATTTTCGAGACCAGCAAACGATGCTACAGCATTTTCGCCACGATCAAACGCAAAAGACAAATCAGACTTACCCCTGGATGATGAGGATGAGCCTTTTCTTTTTTTTTTTGGATCTCACGTGTGAGATGCAGAAATGAGAAGGAGAGGGCTGTGGAAAAGCACGGCAGGTACCAGTTGGGAGGCAGAACAGGCTCCCAGCAGCCGGCACTTGCAAAATGGCTACGGAGAGAGCGGAGCAGTTCTGCTCTGCAGAGCTTAAAGGGCCAGATTTCCACGAGCACACCGGGGCAAAAACCTGTGCAAGGGCACGGTTCTCCAGTGGGAGAGGGCAGGCCCCAGTCCAGGAAATATTTGAGCGTGTCCTTAACTCTGAGCATATGAGTTCTCCTTTTGACTTCAGCCCGTGCAATCCTGCACAGGCAGGTGGATAAAAGTCAGCAGGGCTGTATTTACTGACACACCAGAAAGTTACCCAGGAGTGGGATGCTCTGTCACAGTGCTTGGTACAGCTTCATCACAAAAGCAGGAGGGTAGCATCACGGTTAATTCCCCCTCAAACCATTACAACAAACATTGCTTACGTGTTTACTCTGATATTTCTAGTTTTTTTAAGCATAATACCCACAACAGATCCCCATCTGATTGAAACAATTCCAAAGCACTTTGGACTGGTCAAAGTAAGTGAAAATACCCTCAGTTATGTGTTTACAGTTCCTCTCTCCTCTATAAATGACAAATATTTTGAAGGCAGAGCAGAAACACCCCAATGACAGGGCACAGGTATGATTTGTGGGCTCACCATTGGCAAAGTCATCTTATGCATCCATTTTCTGCTTCTATTTTCTGCTCCTTATCAAAGACCTTTCTCCACCACAAAGCCCCCAAAACAACATGTGTGAGGGCTCCTTTCAGTCATGAGAGGTGGCATCGTGACTTTGGGACAGTCAGGAGGGTATTTCTGCAGTTATGGGTTATAAATAGGCCACAAATCTGGTCTCAGGCTTGCTTTGAAATAGCTGTTCTATATCATAGAATCATAGAATGGTTTGGGTTGGAAGGGACCCTAAAGTTCCAACCTCTCTGAAAAAAAAAAAAATAAATATGGGTTTGTTGCTGGTATTTACTTGTTTATACTGAATAATAAAACTATTTAAATAGAATTGAAACCTTATTTTTTTACCTATTTTTCCTTATGATTAGAAGCTAATCTTAGCTGTTTTCCCAGTGCCATCATTTTCCTCCTGACACTGAGTTTAATCCGTATTCTACTCGTGTTTCCACAAAGCATTAAGGGTCAATATTGAAAAATATTTGACTTCGTAAAACTTCATTAAATCCGTATCAGCAAATAAAACCCCACATTTGCAATAACTCTGACTCGCACACAAGCCATAAACCACTCATCTTTGATTGCCTCCAGACACAGGGGGCTGTGACCTCCTCGAGACATCTTAGCACCAGAGGAATTGCTGTGCAAGTTTCCATTTGCTGCAGCTCCTTTCGGGACACGGGGTGGGTTTTTAACCCCACTAATTGGAACGGCCCACAGTGCTGTGAGACTCATTCTGCTCCCACTTCCCCCACTGATTTGTTTTACACCAGTGAGGGTGATACCAGACCCCCTCTGCTTGAAGTGGGAAGGAGTTCCCACTTGGTGTTTTGCATGGCTGTGTGTGGGTTGTAGCATTTTTACAGGACTGATTACATGCTATCGGCACGTCAGGAAAACCTGCCAGATGCAACCGAAAATTGGATTCTTAATGAAGAGCTTGGCCTGAAGGTGGTTTGTTTTTTTTTCTTCTGCTGTGTTCATGCTGGAGAAGCAGCTCTGAAGGCAGTGCTGGAATGAGATGAGAAGGGATCTGTGGGCTGGATCCTACACCCAAGAACATCCCCAAAGATATTGGGGTGGGGTGATGGGTGTTGGACATACGGCAACTGGAACGTGAATTTTGCTTTTCATGTCACACAATGCAAACATTACTAATAGGTTAAGCATCCATGCATCCTGTAATCAATTATTTGGGGTTTAGTTCATCATCTCAAGGCTTCTTAATAATAGAAATTCACTTAAGGGAACTTCTTTATGCCCTGCCATTGAAACAAATGTTCCTTGTAAAGTATTAAGAGGTGGGAAGAATTTAACATACAGGGATAAGAAGATCAGACAGGAAATGTTCCAGTGATCATATTTAATATCTCTGGGTGAGGTAGCAGATAAACAGGGCTAAGGAACTTCAGAGAGTTTGAAACCTTTTGCTTTCTGAGCCAGACTGGCCTTTCCACAGACATACTCCTTAAAAAAAAATTAGGTACCAAAAGATTTATTAGCTGGAGAGGGAAAAAAGTTTTAAAATATTTTTTTCTTCATTGCTTTAACATGAAGCAGCTCACAGTGTGTGTGTCCCCAGACATGAAGGCAGAAGAAGATTATTTCGTGATGCAACTATGCTTTGATGGAACAGGTCACTTTATACAGCCTGCTGTAAAGTTTGGTTTAGTTGTTTAAAAGCTGGATTTGTGCTCCCCTGAATATGTGTAGACATCAGAATTTGGTTAAACCTTTTTTTAATGTCTTGGAGCTTAAAATTTCATCTTTTGCTGTATCAAATGCTATCAATATGCCACATTAGATGCTTATACCACTGATGTACTGATGGCTGGTGTGCAAGTTCTTGCAGCCAGGGACATGTCCAACAAGGCCCTGTACAAAATGGAAGTGCTGTTTAGCATACAATGGTCTGGTGGTTATTTTAGATGATGTGAAATTGCCTCTTCACTGCTTATTTCCAAAGCTGAAAAAGGTTTCTGTAAAGACTGTTGGCCGAAAAGCAACACGATAAGGAGAGAGATAAAGGAGATGGCAGCAGAAACCTGTCATGTTTGCAAAAGGAAAAATGAGGAAGTGAAAGAAGCAGCCCTGATGGAGAGAAAAAGAGAGGCTGAGGAAGATGTTTCCTTTCCAGTGAAGACAATAGCCACTTGCTTGAGAAAGCAAAGTGGAGCAGACAACATCAGGAGAAACGCTTCCAGTGGTTCTCACAGAACTGCAACACAGAGTTTTCTTTGGCAAACGAATTGGCTGCCAGAGCCAAACGTCTCCAGAAACAGCTTATCCTCTGGTAGCTGCCTTTGGCTTAAACACTCCAAAAAAAGCCCCTGCAAAGCCCTGTGAAGCATGAAGCCATTCCAGATGCAATCAGTTAGATAAGGCAGCGTCCACCCTGGCTCAGCCACTCGTCCTAGCAAACACTCAGTGATCCAAAGCCCTGTGGAGAAGCAGCTTGGGGCCGCCTGTTGCCGGGCAGGGCGTCACGGATTAGGTGCCTACGGACGGGCCGAGCGCTTTCGGCGAGAGCTCAGCCGAGATGCAGAGACCAAAGGGGGGAAATCCCGCTCTCAAATCCTCAGGGCTGACCTCAGACCTCCACCTCTGTGAAATCAGAGCACAGATCTGCTGCTGGGTGTGCATTTTTTCACTCCTGGGAGAAAGCACCGAGCGGAGGAACAGCGGTGGCCCACGAGGAGTTTGCCCACTTGTTTTCTGATGTTTGGTGGGAGGGGGGAAAAGAGGCCAAGGGACGAGAATTATCAGTCTCCAGCATTCCACAAGAAAAGGGGTTTTTTTCTTCAAGGGCATACATCAAAGTTCCCAGATAGCTGCATTTTAAATCCATTCCTTACAGGGCAGTGATCTGATAGAAGAGGAGAGTCTCTGGGGACACACTGGCTCATGAGAGGAAATTAATGAATGGCATGCAGCTCATACACTGCTGCTGATGTGCTTGTTTGTCAGCCAGCAGCAATTAGGAAAATTCAAGTCCAGCTGAAGTATAGACACTGGTTGCCAATTTGGCACTGGCTCCCCTGCTGTCAGGTCTTAGTTGACAAAACATCCCTGTTTTAGAGTGACTCACACATTTTATCTCTGTTTTAAACCAATGATGAAAAGCACCTGCAATGGCAACAAGAAATGCTAGAATATCTTCATTATTACCTAAATGTGCTTGGGGTCAGTGTCATGTATTCTATTTAAGTCACATATTCTAAGTCACCTCTGAGGTATCATTTCAAGAAAATAAGTGGATAAAGGAAAAGTCATACTCTGTCAGCTTGAAGCCATCCCTCCTTGTCCTGCCACTCCAGGCCCTTGTAAACAGTCTCTCTCCAAAATTTAATACACAATTCAATCCTACAGCCCCATAATGAGTAGAAGGAGTCTTTTCATAAAAGTTGGACAATAATTATTAATTTCCTTATTTTCAGATGTATTGCTCTTTGAAATGGAGATATGTAAAATTAGTCCTACTTTTAAAGTTAACATTTTGCCTCTATTTTATTACCCTCTTCTGTCTTAGCATTGTCTGTCTCTGTGGTATGGAATTCTTTTCAAATATGAGACATAATGACTTATGCTCTTATTAAAGATGGAAATCTTTAATAATCCATGGAGGATTGCTGCTTATTGTAAGTGGGATAGGAATTATTTATTTATTTAAATTTAGATATATTCCTGGCACTTCTAACTCAGGATATAAGGACTATACCCCCCTCACCACACCTCAGAAGACCAGGTTTCTGCCTTCTCTGCATGTGCATTGTTAACAGAACAGAAGATGCATTCCCACTTTGCATATTCCAACTTTCAGCACTTCAGTTTGATTCCTTTTCCCCCATTCCCCAGAGGGCTTATAAAACAATCAGGACACTAATCATCCCTAACTGTGGGGTTTGGATACCTCTGTTCCCAAGCCCTGACACTGCTTTGGTGGATATTACAGTGCAATTGGAATGGCTCCCCTGTAACATCCTTGTGGTTGGATTTATTTGCTCAGCACAGAGAGTGAGTGCTCAGCTCCTTCTTATCATGCACAGGGCTGCCAAAACCATTCCAAAAAAAACCCAGAGGTCCTAAGCATCTATATATGCTCCACTATTTAGGTGAAGGTGCTCTGTCAAGGCTTTTTTTTAATCAGAGTTCTGCTTCACAGCCTGGATGTTCTGCCTTTTGGAAGCCAAAACAAATATTTTTGATCTGAAAAGAACAAACTGAGAGAGCACATTTGGATGATCAGGCCAACTCCAGGTAACTTGGAAGCCAGTGGAAAGGCTCTCCTTGGCTTTGGTGAGGCGTGGGTGAAGATGCAAGTCAAGGGAGAGCACAAAAGATTGTTGTGACAGTTCCTACCATCTGATGGCCAAGCTTCAGAGATGACACAGGGAGTTCTGCAGGGCTTTTGGCTCTCCTGCTTCATTAGAGAGTCTATATTTGGCAATGGAAAATAGCCCTATTTAGAGAATTTTGTAAACAATGTTAGTTGTGGGCAATGGATTTTTTCCACCGCCTATATATAGTTGTCTGAAGCACTGATATGTTCAGGTCAAGAGACAAGGAGCTATTTAATCTGACTTAGGTTTAATGCCACACTGAACTGCTTTAGCTCCCCACTGAGAAGCCCTTGTATTCCATGAGTGTGCCCCTACAGAACTGTTTACAGCTAATTAACCAAGGTCAGATTATCCACTGGTAGGCAGCAAACCTGAAAGTGCAGCCCCAGGCACACTCAGAGGCAACCTTAGCAATTCCACATCCGAAACAGCTTCATGGGTTATTGATTCTCAGCTAGGAAAGGCACCACAGGAACATCCAGACAGGCTGGAAACACACAGAGCATCCCTATGGCCACATCCATCTTAGGGTATGTGGTACTTCCCTCTGCTTCATGGATCTTTTGAATACATAGACAGTGAGAATATTGATACTTCTTGCACCTTGATCTGCTTGGTCTGTGTAAGGATGCCAGATTTAGGTTTGTTTTTAAAAAAAAAAAAAAAAATGTTACTCCTGAATCAGATTTCAAAGGAATTTTCTATGTTCCCCTGTCAATGACTGCTGTTTTTTGTTTTTTTTCATCTCCCTAAGTATCCACTGAGCCAACACTCAGTGTGAGGTACTGGCCTAGGCAAGATGGGTGGGTTTTTGGTTTAGAGAACTCAGATTTATGGCTGGAGGGATGCAGCACCTCTCCTACAAGGAAAGGTGGATTGTTCAGCCTGGAAAAGAGAAGGCTCCAGGGTGACTCAATCGCAGATTCTGGATATGTGAGGCTTCAAGGTGGGCAAATAACCTGAACTGAAAACAGCACTGAACTGTGAACCACACCTGAACGTGGAGGATCTGTAATTTATCCTAGCTGTGAATGCACACCCAGCTTCTCTGCATCTTGCAAGTGCAGGTTGATCAGATCAACACATTTTAAATGTAACAGCAGTCACATCAGTGGGAATGGCAGAATCCGTCTCTTGTGTGATCTGATGTTGTGTAGGAAAAGCAAAGGCAATAAAACCAGAGTTTCTTATAAAGAAGGCTGAATAGGAAGCTCTGGCCACCTGGAAGAGACGAGAATGAATCCTCTTGGAATCCTGGCCATGCAGTGCATCGAGGCATGTGGGGATCCCTGAGGACAGAGTAGCACTCCAGAAAGAGTGCTGGCCTGGCTCTGGGGGTGTTTCACCCTAGGGAAGAAACTTAAGCTGCACAGCCTCTGACTTCTTTTTCTCTGAAGACCTCTGCTGTCATAAAAAAGTCCTGTCTCTTTTTTTTATCTCCTACATCCCATCCACATCCACGGGATCATCACACACGGACCACGTGGCACTTTGGAAGGAAATAAACCAGCACGGGGTTGGGGATTTTTTCCCCCACTCGAAGTTCTAATGCAAACACCCCAAATTACTCCTTCTAGCTTGTGCCTTCCACAGGTGAAAGCAGCAGTAATGAGAACACCAAGTGGGGCAACAGGGGACTGAATTTCTGACACAGCAGCGACAGCACGAATGAACTTGACCCAGTCCCATTTCACCCCATTACCTCAGTCCCCCACCTGTGAAGTGGGAATAGGATGATGCACAGTTGAGAAGCACCATGCCAGACCTGGACATGGCCAAGAGAGTGCTGAGAACAGAGTCCTGGTATCAGCATCAGCTGATCCTTTGGAATTCCCCCCTCTGCAAAATAAGACACCAAGAGAGACCAGAAACTCCTGCTCCCCTGTATCAGGCAACTCAGTGACACTAAAAACCCTTAAACACCACCAAGCTCTGGGCAGGTTTAAAAAAAAAAAAAAAAGATAAAAGCAGGCACAGCCACATGGAAACACAAATGACATCCGTTCAGAATTAGCTCTCCCCCTTTTATCTTCACAAGCAGCCAAGCTGAACTCCAACCTTTGGATTCTCCCGAGGCATCAGCTTTTCATTAAGAATGAATGGCTGATCGCATTATGACAGGCAGCAGGAGGGTTTACCAACATGCCACGCACTCCCACAGCCACTGAGGGGGAAGTCTAATGAGCAAATAACCTGCTGCAACTTTCTACATATTTCCTGTAATTGAGAACTCTTCTGTGCTTCGCCTGGAATGCAGATGCCTGTCAATCACGGGGTCATAAATAGGATTAGGGGCTGTTTCTGAAAAGGCAGGCAACTGGCTTTGGATGCTCAGTCGAAAATACAGATGTTTTCTGGCTGCATGGCTGTTAGGCAGTGGTATCTCCAGCTCTGTTTAAGCAGGCTTGGCTACCAGCTCTTCCCTGAGGCCCTAAATTTGCAAGTGGTGCAGATCCTTTCAAGAGTACAGATCCCTACTAATTTTTGCAAGATCCATTTGGAGATGTACAGCATAGAACTAACTCTCCAAAGAGAAGTTAGTCGAAAGAGCTGACTTCTGTCAAAATTATCTCCACATCTGATGGGCACTGAGACTTTTTTTTTTTCTGTTAAGAGATTTGTTTCAGACCATCGCACGAAAAGGATTAAAAGTATAATCTCCCCATGATGAGAATCCCTAAGTAAATTCCCTAAGTTACCCTGAGAAATCTGATGAAATAATATAGTCCTCTGAGAACTTTAACCTCCTGCATCCCAATTAGAGCAGCTGTGAGAGACAGAAATGACAAATAATATTTAGCAATATATGGATAGAGGCACTGGCCAGTACATTTATTTCACCAGAACAGTACAAAAAGAAAATACTTCAAGAAAAGAAAGCAGTTTACCAAAAAATGCAGGCCTTTTCGTTTGGGATTTTGTGTATATGTGTTTGTTGCTAAAGGTTTGTTTGTTTGTTTGTTTTTAGTGCAATGTCTAATTATCACCTGAATTGCTTGTGCAGAGCCTGTGAAACTTGTATCAGCTTTATCAAAGTAACGTGGCCTCTTATGGGAACCACCAGGCCTCACAGCTTTACTGCTCTTCTGCTTGTCCCTTCCCTTCCACATCTATATTAGACCTTATTTCTCTTGTCAATAGAAGCTATTTCTCCTGTCAGTAAATCTTCTTATTTTTAGGAATGTTACAAAAGAGCCCTTAAGATCCCAACCAGGATCAGGGCTGGTGAGCCACTTCCTAAGCATGCAGAAACAATCCTGCCCTCGAAAAGCACTTCCAGTCCCAGCAGCTAAGACACAAAAAGCATGGGATGAGAGTGACTGCAGTGAGGCAGCTTCCTCAAGGTCACACAGGAGATCAGACCAGGAATAAAACCTCCACCTCCCACACCTCTCTGCTGTGCTCTATTCTTCTCTCGTAGAGAGAAGCCAGTGTTGAAGTTTATGGGTTTCATCCACAGCAAATTCCACTGGCTCTCACCGTGATGAAGGCAGAGAGAGGGGGTAGATCCACTTCAATCAGTCTACCAAAGTTTGCAAAACCCCTTGCCTGGAATGCAGCTGAGAATAAAACCATTCCATTTCAGCAGCTTATTCAGGATATGCAAACCAGATGGAAGTGGATGTATTACATGGTTAAATGTACTCTGGATGAGAAAGGAGCCACGGCCAAAATCACCCAAAGCAGTGATATGAGAGAGGTCATTGTCTTCCACTCATCCATGCTGAGGTCACAAAAGCCTCCACAGAGATAAGGGAATGTGGTCAGTGCCCTGCAAGGCTGACATGCTAATTACAGACAGGACAAAGGGCCAGGGGATGCAGCACAAGCCAGGGTAAAGGAATGAACCCAGGGTGATGAGGATGAGGCCACAAGGTTATTCAGCAGAGTCGTGATTAACAAGGCTGCCTGTGTCTCCTGCTGATGCTGGGCTGCTCCTGGTGCAAGACAAGGTTCTGCCTCTTTGGGAACACCATTGTGCCCAAATACACTCCTTTGTCACAGGGCACAGAAGAAGGTTTTAGAGGAATGGTTCCTTCTGCTGAACAGTGTCCCTGTATTCCAAGAGCACTGCTCTCTCTCTCTCTCTCCCTCTCTCACACACAGATATATATTGTATTTACAGTAAAAAAAATATGTTCTACCTAACTGCCAGCCCTGCTTGTGGGTTTTATTTCCAGACAGCATATCACCCTCAGCACAAATTCATATTTTTTAGGTAAGACACAGGTGACAAGCACATTGAACTGGCAGCTAACAGAGGACATGGAGTATTACCATAATATTACCCTTCTATTTTCCCTTGTTACATTTTACATTAATAAACATAAAACTATTCAAATTTTGGCATCTGAGATGTTTGGAGGAGTTTTACCTTGAAACAAAAAGAAGACACTGACATGTTTGCAGGCTTTTCTCCTCACACTGGCCTCTTGCAATTTTTGATGTGGCATCATTCAACAAGCTATGAAGAATGGCTGTACTTTGTCCTGTAGCTAAGCTAAAAGTTCTATCAAGGATGGCCAGAGCAAACCTCTTCTAGTTCCATGTGATGTTTCTCTGTCTTCCCCTAACATTCCATTGAACTCAGCAACATCCTGAATGAATTCCACTCGTCACACACACTCGAGCAGACAGAAGGGAGTCTTAAATTAGTGCAGGACATGAAGTACTTCATACAAGGGGACTTTAGGTGTTTTCAACACACAGCCAACAGCAGTGAGGTTTAAGACATGCCCATGAATAATTTTTATGCTGCCAGCAGCAGGATGGGATTGACACTTAAACACCTGAGCTTTGAGACAGGTCTCGAGAGGAGCAAAAGAGCTGGATCAGCCCCAGCTTCAAAAGTCCCAGCTCTCACTGACAGGTTCACAAATTTCCCCAAATCTCAGCATTTTTTTCCTTTGTCCAGCTGGACTGTCACATCCATGAAGACACTGAGGGTCTATTATTTGGGTCTGCCAAAGCCCAGCTTTTGTGCCTTGGGTTAAGAGAGCTGTGGAGTAAATAGATGCCATATTTGTCCAGTCCCTTTGTCACCACAGTAGCACCTTGAGATAATGACCAACAGGCCTGTAAAAATATTTTGGTGCTTACAAAAATATTTTGATGCCTAAAGACACATGTGGAATTAGCCAAAACTACTGAGCTATCCAAAGTCCAGTGCCACAACAGCCATATTCCCCTGTCTATGGGGAAGGACATAACTTGGGAAGTTTGTCTTAGAAAGCAAAAAGGCAAAGAAAATAAAGCTTGACCTTCCCTGATTTTCAGTCTCGAACAGTGTTTAAGTTCATTAACAAGAACACCCTCAGAATCTTTAATCTAGACAGTGAAAATTTAATGACTCAGCCATCAAGAGGGACGGGCCAAGGGAGAAAAGACTGGTGGTAATCACCTAAATTGTGTCATGAAAGCAGATGAAAGAACACATGAGGACAAAGTGGGGGGTTAATAATTTATGCTTCAGAATAGGAACAGGACCCAGGGGCAATGCAGCTCCATCAGCAGTCCTGTGTTTGTGCTCATGAGCTACCTGTGCCAAGGGTCTGGCAAATATTTAATAAGTGACATCTCCACAGGGTGAAGGTAACACAGACCTCACAGTATTTCCCACCCTTCAGAAGCCCTGCCTGATTTTAGCCATGCCCAGCTGTGGACACAGCTAGAATCTCTTCCCAAGGCTTTCCTGACAGGGGATGGCTCCCATGTTTTCAGCTTTCCTCCCATAAACACCTGCTGCCAGTCCAGAAGCAACTGGAATATCAATGACAATCTCAGTGATGCTACAGAGCAGCAGGAGAGTCTTCAGGGGGCAGGGTGAGGTGTTTGGAAGGCTCTCAGATGAATATCTCTGTCATGGTGGGGCCATGAGGAAAATGCATCCACCAATACACTCATCAGTGGGCAGGGATCAGTTTGGGGTTGTATAAATACTCTGGAAAATAATTCTCCTTTCCAGATTAGAAGTCCATGCAAAAATCAAGAAACACAGAGCAGCACAACCACTATATGTCATTTTTCCCATTACCAAAGGGAAAAAAACAGGGAAGCAAGGTCATAAACTGATCCTGTTATGCCATGACTTCTTTCTAGTCACCATAGCTAGGAAAAATATATTTTTATTATATTAAAGAACCCCACTGCCTGTGCTTCAGTGCAAAATGGAACTAACATTGGAGCACTGCTTTCCTAAGATAGTTTGGGCCTCTGCCTCAGCCTCTTACCCTCTGCTATTCCTTAATAAACACAATTTCAGCTCCAAGCTGACATTGCCTGTTATTCCCTAAATGTCTTTCCATTCAGAGTTGGTTCAGTTTCTTCTGCCCAGCACTGCACTATATACTTGTGCCTACAGTTTCCCCAAAGGAAAAGAAAAAAAAAAACCTTATTTTCTGTTTTAGCAATCCCAATAACAAGACACCAACTAACCAAATTAAAAAACAACAACAACAACAACAAACAAACAAACAAACAAAAAAACACAAAACCAACAAGGACAAAATAAAACAAAACAAAATACCAAAAAAACAAAGAAACAAATAAAAAAACCAAACTTGGTTGTAAATTAATAGCAAGGACTTTGTTTTCTTGGGAGCACAACATACTCCTGGGCTAAGATCACTGCTGCCAGAGAACAAGTGAAAAATTGTCCCAAAAATGGGTATGGGGAGTATCACCCAGGGATCTCCACTTCACTGACACCAGGATATAAACACTGAAGGCTCTTAAAACAAGCAGTTTTGGAAAAGGCTGAATGAGCTCGTGAGAGGTAAAGTGAGCTGATTAAAAGGATGATATCCTACAGAGATGAGCTTTACAGAAGGGTGTAGAGGCTCAAGGTTCTGGGAAATCCAAAACCTAAGGTCATTTTAACTGTCTACCTGGCTGGGTAATCTTTTAATGATTAATATACATATATATATAAATATATAAATTAACAGAGAAAGATGCTAAGTTGTCCATGCCTTACACCTAAGGTGTACTCACACAATTCTCATTCCCAGAGCTGCAGTGGATGTGCAGCTAAGCACCCTCCAGTGGATTAAAATTGGGTGAAGTACCACGAGTGATGGGCAAAAAATACATCTGGCACTGTTTCAAGCTGAGAAGCAGCGTGTAATTATCCACCAGAAAGGAATCAGTCTTCAGCTAGGGCTCGCTAATTTTCTGATTAATTAAATGTAACACACTTTATTGTTATCTGTACACTTTACATGCAGTTAGATGTTAATCTCATCTGCAAGGTTTCCCACATCTGCACCACTGCCTTTTCTTTCCTTCCTCTGACTGCACCAAGAGCTGGCAAATTTAGGGGTGAGGAAGGGTTCCAAAGATCCAAGCAGCCCTGCACCAGCCTGCACTGGCCACCTGGCACCTGTTTTCCTCCTTAGTTTCAACTTGGGTCACTTTACAGAGGCATAATCTGCATGAGTCTGGGGGAGGCTGCTGTTTGTGGGTGGCTGGGAGGAGGAGACTGTAACTCAGAAGGAGAAAATCTTGCAGTTGTTTGGAGGATGGAAGGACAGGCCTTTATCCTGCATCAAAGAGGGGTGGCTTTGAATGGAAACTCAACTTCTCATTTTAAGTATTCCTTTGAACTGAGGAATGAAACGCATGGTCTGTTCCCAAAAATAGCACCCTTTTATATTTATTTCTTTTTGAGTTCTGAAGAAATCTATATCTCTGCCCAGGCGTGGTATCTCCTTCGCATTTAGCATTGAAAATTATTTATATCAGAAACTCAGGTTCGGGAAAGAAAAGATGGGCTTGATCTCATTGAAATGGATTCCCAGATTAATTCCTCTGCTGACTTATTTTACCCCCTTCCTTTCTGCTCTGAATTGAAGGTGTAATGTCCTCATTGTCTCTTCTTACTGCCCTTTTCTTCATGTGGTCTCACAGCACACAGAACAGGGTTATTTTTTTGAGGAAGCTAACCTGGAAAAAACATTCAAAACTGTACCTGAAGGGGTCCAGCCAAGAAAAGACTGAAGTCCAGAGAACCAGGCTGGAAATAGTCTGAAGGAACTACTAACCTGCTTCCAAACTCTGAACCTTGCTCATGCAGGTGTCAGCAGTGTGACCCCCCCATTCTTATTACATTTTAGCAAAGTTCTAACATCATTACCAATTTAAGGATTGAATGGCAGCAGGGGAGGGAGGGGATTCTGCCCCTCTGCCCCATTCTGGGGACACCCAGAGCTGCCCCAGCTCTGGGATCCCAGCACAGCAAGGACAGGGAGCTGTGGGAGAGAGTCCAGAGGAGACACCAAGATGATCAGAGGATGGAGCAGCTCTGCTGGGAGGAAAGGCTGGGAGAGTTGGGATTGTTCAGCTGGAGAAGCTTTGGGGTGACCTCATTGTGGCCTTCCAGGACATGAAGGGAGCCCACAAGGAAGGTGGAGAGAGACTATTTCCAAGGGCCTGGAGTGACAGGACATGGGGAATGGCTTCAAACTGACAGAGAGCAGGGTTAGATTGGATAGTGGGAAGAAATCCTTCCCTGGGAGGGTGGGCAGGCCCTGGCACAGGTTGCCCAGAGAAGCTGTGGCTGCCCCATCCCTGGAAGTGTCCAAGGCCAGGTTGGATGGGGCTCTGAGCAACCTGGGACAGTGGAAGGTGTCCCTGCCCATGGCAGGGGGTTGGAACTTTAAAGTCCCTTCCAACCCAAACCATTCTATGATTTCATGACCCTATGACAAATTTCTGACTGCAGAAGGAAAACACTGGAGAAGTTCCCAATGGAAACAAGTGGATCAATACACCAGTACTAATGAAATTTATATACGATAACAGCATTGAAATGCTTGAAATGTGTTGGTGTTATTGCAAAATTGGCCAGCTTTTGTGGTATCTGAGAGTACTGAATGACCACATGGACAAAATCTCCAAACTACGGCGCACAATAAGTTGTCACCTCCTTTGTCACCTCCTTCACGAACAGCTCTGCGTAAGCAAAGCCTCTTTTTTTTCTCATCACTCTGGTATATTTTAAGAAAAATATGATGATTAATTGAAAATAGATATTTTTTCCATATGGCCTGGAACAAAGTTTTGGATAAACAGAAGACTGAACCGTCTGGAAACAACAGATGGCAGTGTTTTAAAGATGAAGAGATGAAAGCTTGGATAACCAGTGCTGAATGTCAGCAGTGACATGATGGAGGCAGTACACTTACATCTGGGAATTTAGCTCTACCAGAATTCTACAGGATGGACATGTGGCCCAAAGACAGACTTTTTTTTTTTAAAAAAAAGGAGGAAAGTGAGCTACCTGTCATACTCCAGCAGCCAGGCACAACTTCTCCTTGCACTTAAATTCAAAAGTATCACTTTTGGCTGCCAATATTGTCCCCAGAGCAACTGGGCTTATACCACCAGTGCAAAAGCTTAACCTTTTTTCTATTATCTATTTACTTAAAATCCTGGGAGAAACATTCCAAACAGAACATTTGAATAGCACATTCAAAACAGAATGGGAGTGGGAAATGAAAAAGGAGCATAAAAATGTTCAAATACATCTGATAACTATGGTAATTAGTTAATAAATAAATAAATAAATAAATAAATAAATAAATAAATAAATAAGTAACCTACCTCATCCCTTTTCAGGTGCCACCTTTGTCTGTCACTAGTTCCCATGCAATAGAACACAGCTCCCGTGCATTTAGCCATGACTGAAAGGCCTTTTTCCTCAACCCTGGAAGGAATGGAGACTCATTTGAGTAATGCCATGCATGGGAAAGGGAGAGTTTTTCCCAATTTTTGCAGCAAGCTGTGCCTGTATTTGTTTTTAGAGATGGGAACCCAAAATCGAGTCAAACAAAAAGGATCCGAGATAAAGACAGAGGAGTATATTAATTTAAATCTTCTGACTTTCATTTACAACAGTAGACTTCTTTCAGTTGTCCCAAGCTAAGGATCTGAGCTATGACACACTTTCTTTCCAGTGCATCTCATGGATATAATTTTTAAAAAATTATAAAAATTTTTATCTTATTCTTTTCATGTATTTATTTTATTTATTATTTTGCTATTTGGGCTTCACCTCCAGTTTGGAGACCCATTTCCTTCCTCTGTATATACACAGACTATTAAAACACAGTATAACACTGTCATAGCTGGATGTTGGACTTAAGACACAGAAGGAGATCAGTTCTTATCCTTATTTTGAGTTGAGTGACTCCTTTGAGAATGTGCAAGCTCATGCAGATATACTCTCATGTAATAGGCACATGATTATCATTAATACATTTCATTGTTCATATTAAAACAAATTGATTTAAAGTGCAATAAGTTTTATATATACTTTTCCTACAGTAAAAATGTAGGGTTAGGGTTAAGATAAAGATGTTTTAACTGTTGGTGTTTTTTTTTTCTTTTCTGTTAGCATTCTTGGACTTCTATTATGTTTAACTAAATATATGTAGCTATAAATTAATTTTTTAAATTTCTTGAGTTTGAAACACATGGCTTTTTTGATGATTTCAGTGGGTTTATGACACCTTTTGTTCATGTGTTGCTGGTATAGGATCCTAAAGCTTCTCCCAGCTTCACATGACTGAGTCTGGGAATCACTGATACAGAGAAACATATTAAAAAAACATCCTTCTTGAACAGCAGTGTCAGGAAATTCACCAACAGTACAGCTTTGCTGTTAGTAGCAAACTGCAATGTGGATGGAGGTAAATTTTGTGTTTTAGTAGAAAGTTGTGCCTTTAACCTGGCCCCAAGTGCCACAACGGGCATTTCGAACCTTAAAAATCTCACGTTCGCTTCGTGTTTTGTTTCATCTCCTTTACAGAGCTGGGGTTGCACTTCAAAGCTGGCTGAAGTTACAGAGGAAGAAAGCAGGAACAGCTGGGGAGTGTGTTCCCAGCACGGGATCTGGATTTTCTTATCAGATTTTTGATGGAGCCTCCTCTCACCTCGGCTTTGTTTGTGCGGCTGATTGATGCCCGAGAGCGGAGAGCAGGTGGTCACTGGGAAGGGCTGTCTGCTCTCCATATCCACGATGCTGAGCTGAGAAATCACGAGTTGCCTCCAGCATCTGCTCAAGTTTTAAGCCACTTAGTAGCTGTTGGAATGAAACCCACCAGGCTGGGGGCAAACCTTGTCAGTCAGGGCAGAGGATCCGCTGGGCTGCCTGGATGGCTCAAAGGGCGAGGCTGTGACTAATAGATTTTCCTGGGATCAGATCAGAGATGTTAATTGTATCTCTGTTTAAAATGAAAAATCCCCCAGCAAGTGCAGTCTTCTCACCAGTAGAGCTGAGTCCTCTAAAGTTTTGGCCAGCAATCAGAGAGTCATTTCCACTTTCAAACAGGTGAAATGGGGTGTGAGCCCCTTGGAGTCAAAGGAAATCAATTCTTTAAAAGGATGTAACATAACAGGACCAAAACATCAGGATTTACAAGGTAATACTGCTCCAGTGACACACAGGCTCTGCTTTAGCATCAGCTACATCTCCTTTTATCCACTAATTGTGTAATTCATTCAAAAGAGCAGATTGGTTTAATCTGTCACATATATTGTGTGGGCCAAACCCCAGGAAAATATTTCCCTTGGCTCATCCCAAGGAAAACACTCACACACGCTGTTTATTTTGATATTTTCAAATACTACTTTTATCTCGTGTTTTAGCTAGATATTGCTTTAAGCTTGCCCTTCTGATTCCTTGTCCCTTTGGTACCTCTTAATTAGACCTGGTGACTAATTCAAAAGGAATTATTTATTTAACAAATCCCACCCTTTCCCATCGCAAAGCATCCACAAGCAAAAGGCTCTTCTTTTTTTTTTTTTTTTTCCCCTCAAGTTGGTGTTAATTAAAAATTATTTACAGACATTCTGAGCAGAATTCCTGCTCAGTAGCTTTGCCCTTGTGCTTCTTTGAGATGTGCTGTGCAAGGCAGTGATGCCTGAGTGACTGACACGGGTAACTATGCGACAGCTTGGAATGGAAAATGCTTGTGTCCAGACACACATTCTTCTACAAATATAGACTAATTAATAGTGTCAGACATCCCTCTCTGTTCTTCATTCACTCACTGTTTTGCTTTCCCAGTCCCAGGCAGAAGTTATGGTCCTGTCCAGCTTGGGAAGGTCTCCCTGCAGTTGTTTGTCAGTGCAATGGCAGCCAACAGCTGTGAAATGCTGTGTGAGCACAGTCTCCTGGCTCCCTTCCTTCCCTGATATGCTGGCTCTCATCACTCACATGTCTTCCACTTTTACTGGAAGGAAAGGGGGAGGGAAGGAGAGAGGAGAGGAGAGGAGAGCTGTGTTTGCTTCTTCTCATCAGGTGTCCACACTCCTCACCTTGCCCCTGCAATATACGGATACATGAATATGAATATATGAATATCCATTCCTGGATACACCCCTGGAGCGTGGTCTGGTGTGTGGGAACATCCCTGTACCTTTCCACTGGCCTTCTTGCACACCATGCCTTACAGATCTCTTTGTGCCCATGGCAGGCACGTGCTGCAGGACAACAGGGACACATCTGGGTAAAGGGTTATTTTGTAGGAGACAAGTGAGTCACTGCTTTTTCCCAGAGTTTTGAACCTGATACAGGAGAAAAAACGCATAGAAAACTTGCCTTTTTTGGTCAAGAGAAAGATAAAATATGAAACCATACAAACCTGCAGCAGCAAGAACCATTGCTGCCCACAAGGCACCACGAGCACAGATCCTCCTACCCTGGAGCTGATGCAAGGCTGACATGATGTGTATTTACATCTCCCTGTCCACATGGACTCAGATCACAGCTGAGGACCTGGGGAGCCCCAGGAGGCTGTCACTGAAAGGAGATGATAAAAGGATACCCAGAGCAAACTCATGGATTGCTTCTGACCCTGGGATGGAAACATCAGTGCAGGAGCCACATTCACCTTTCACCAGCCCAGGTTGCTCAGAGCCCCATCCAACCTGGCCTTGGGCACTGCCAGGGATGGGGCAGCCACAGCTTCTCTGGGCAACCTGTGCCAGGGCCTGCCCACCCTCCCAGGGAACAATTTCTTCCTAATATCCAATCTAAACCTGCTCTCTGCCAGTTTGAAACCATTCCCCATGTCCTGTCACTCCAGGCCCTTGGAAATAGTCTCTCTCCATCTTTCTTTGGGCTCCCTTCAGGGACTGGGAGGTCATGATTAGGTCAACTCAGTGCGTTGGATCTGGATCTTTAAGGTCCCTTCCAAGCCAAACCATTCAAAGATCCTGTGATTTCTGCTAAGTCTGTGCTCCACCTGAATCAGCAGTTGCAGCCTGGCCAGACACTGCTGTGGGGCAGCCTTGCAGTCAGGTACCAGCACAGCATCTCCTCCAATTCAGATCCTTCACCTGCCAAACAAAAACACAAAAGAAGTCTCTGTTAGAAATGCTTTTCACGAAGCAGGCAGATTCAAAGAAGTTTAGCACCTTTGCAATACTTTTCTTGTTTTTTGTTTTTTGTGTTTTTTTTTTTTTTAAATTTTTTTATCCTGTATGATTTTAAAAAGAAATGGACTGCAATTTTTTTTATGTGGCATTCAGAATAGCTTGTTTAGTTCAACTTTGGCAAAAAAAGCCCTCAGGAAATTGCGGAGAGATGAAGCTGGGAGGTGAGGTCATTGCTGTCACAAAAATTTCTGTGGAAATAGCGTGGAAAACACCTTCCAGTGGGGGTGATCCCGGAGGGCTTGGAAGTGAGAGCACAGGGCTGAGTCTCAGTTTAGGGGAAGAAGCAAGAAGGAGAATGTCTGACTCCCCCTGAGCCTGGAAGAGGAAGGAGACCCTCCTCCTTGCTGTCAGCAGAGGAAGGAGCCGTGCTTGCAGATGTTCCCCTTTCCCCCAAGCTGGGTGTCACAGATTTCCTGGGCCAGTGATGGGACACAGACCCGGCGGATGTTGCCGGTCGTCTGCCGGAGGCTTCCCTGATAAATAGGGCCAGCTCAAAAAGAAAAAAAAAATAATAATCACTGGTGTGAGGATGACCTCTTGCCATTCTTTTTCACCAGAACAAGTGGGATTTGTTTCGTTGGGTTTTGTTTTCTTCTGGAAGATGTTATCTTGGGGGGGGGGGGGGAAGGAAAATCAAAAACAAACAAACAAATAACAGTCTTTTTTTTTTTTTTTTTTTTTTATCTCTTGGCCTTATTTTGGCTGCCGAGGTGTCTCCCAGGAGCTTGTGCCTGTGCAGGGCCTCTGGCCACATTTCCTGCAGCAAGTGATGCTCAACACATTCGTAAACAAGGCAACATCCAGCACGTCCAGAGTCAGGGGAGAGAGGCAGTGAAAAGTAAGAGGCTGGAGATCGTATGGGATGTGTAAAGCTTGTCTCTTTTAATACTTCTTCACAGCATTAGCTTTTGTTGAAGGATTAAGCTGCCCTAATCTCCGCTAAAGCCAAGAGAATAACAAGACAGTTATAATTAATCTATTTTCTCTGCTCTGTAGAAAATCCCGAGTGGTTATTTTTCTTCAGCTGCTAAGCCAATTCCAAGGAAAAACTCCTGTCAGTGCCAGTTATGTGAAGAGTGGTCCTGACTGAACTTGAAGCCATGGAGTAGCTCTCAAAGTGCTTTCTCCTCCCATGGTTTGAAACATCTTTTGTGAACTTGTGTTTGCAGTTCGTGTCCTGCCTCATGACCATGGTGGATGTGATGACCTTAAAGGTCTTTCCAGCCTAAATGATTCTATGATTCAATGCCCACCTCCTCTGACTGAGTACCCTGGGTATGTGGCATTGTTTTCCTTCTGCTTTCTTGCTCCATCTACTGGAACCAGCTCTGCATGTTGTTTGAATGAATAAAACATGTTATGAGTATATTTATTTATTCTTGCTGGGGGAAAGACAAAAAAGAGAAACTTCTTAATCCAGTCTTTATAGTTGATTTATTTTAGTTTTATAGCTAAATCCACATTTTGTAAACTAAATCTTCCCCTTTTTCAGGCTCTTAATCAGAGCTCTGGCAGCAAGAATACTATTCCAGATCTAAATGTCCTCATAGGTTCTTGTCCTTGCTGACCTTCTGTGTTTCCAAGCTCTTATGAAAATATGTTGTTTTTTCTCAAAAGATTAGATGTAACAAAACAACAACTGGAAGTAAAAACCCTCTCCCAGCATCAACAGAAGGATGTTTTGTGAAATTTAGCTGAGATCTGAATTGTACCAGCCATATGTAACTGTCTTTCAAAAATAATAATAATTTTAAAAAATCAAACTAAAAAACAAACAAAGAAACAAAAAAATAACAGCAACAGAAGCTTCGTAAGAGATGGAAAAGAAGCTAAAAATCTAGATCCCAGAGGAAAGCTTAAACCACACCTGTAAGATTGAATATAACATTATTGTCATATTTGTTTGTCCCTTATTTAAAGAAGTGGCCACTGGAAATGCTTTTGGAAAATAATCCTATTAAGAATTAGCTCATTAAGTTGGGGCGCTCTGTTTTAACCACTGAGTAAAAAATGTTGGAAGTTCTCTCTGTATTTGTGCAGTCAAAAATTCCATAGATTTTTTGCTTGAATTTCTCCTGCTTTTTGTGCCTAAAATTCCTCAGAGGAGTCAGGAATCACTCAAGAAACAGACTTCACCTTGTGGGGCAGATTCAGGCAGGGCGGTGATTTCTTGCTGTAATTTCCCCTTTAAGCAGAGAACAGTTTGCTCCAGCACAGAATGAGGCTGTGGACCAGAATATTGTATTGGTAAGCTCTGAAATGCCTTTTTTTCTCACACCTTCATGGACCTGTTCTCCTGCTCCCCCGTCCCACCTTCCCAACCAGCTTCCTCCTAGTTTTAAAGGCACAGCTTTCAGTGCCCTTCCCAAAAATGCCTGGTTCACTTAGAGGGCTGCAGGAGCCTTTCCAAGTTGTTGGATCGTGTTGCTTCCCTGTTTTATTCTCTCCCTGAACCTGCTGAAATCAAACACTACAACATTTGATAACAGGCAGCCTGTTGGGAGAATTTACCTGTGGTACAGAAACTGCATAGATTTAACCTGGGGTGGGATCGATATCCCTTATATATTTTAATTCAAGGATCACAGCTTTCCAATCTGACCAGTAGTTCTGTCAGCCTTAAGCCCATGCCACGTGGTAAGAGTTCTGAAAGTCAAATTTACTAAAGCCAGGTCTGACAAGACACCAGTTACTGCCAGTTGATTTTGAAGAGCGATGCCACCCCAGGAAAGTGCAGGGTCAAATCCCAGACTGCTGGATGCACACATTTTCCACAGTGGGATTCATTCAGGACCACAGCAATGGAAGTTTGCTGTGGATGCACATTTTTTTTCACTGCTGGCACATTTCTCTGTCTAACTGGTGGAAAGCTGCACACAGAGTTGCACAGAGAAAGTGCTCTCTGATGGAGGGGACACTGAAGCCAAAAGAAAGAATTCCACTGAGGTTTGAATCTGGGGATCTTGTCTCAGGTGGCCACATTAATGACATGTCTATAATCCTTTGATTGTAATCATTTTGCTCATTAAAACCATATCTGAGGAACTGGAAATCGCTTGGAAATGCTGTAGGTGTGAGTAGGAGTCATTATCAGTGACTGTCCTAAGAATCAGGAGAAGCTGCAGAATTGTGTCAACAGGCAACTGAAAATACACATAAACAAAAAGATTTCATGAGATCATTATGTAAAATAAAGTGTATTATCAGTCTGTCTCAGGAGTTATTACTGGATCTGTTTAATTTTAACAATTCTGCTGGGGGTGTGATAGAAGCAGTAAGGCACCCTGTTAATTAACACAGCTATTAATAATTGAGTAATCAATTAATAATTGAGTACATTTGCAGATGATGGGTAAAGGATGGGAATATTCAGAGTCTTGGTAGTACTGAGGGATTAAGTCCAGATTAAAACACATTTAGAAAATAAGTAATGCAGAGAAACTTCCCTGAAAAATATGGACACAGGGCAAAATGAGCACGGATTCTGCACTCCTTTCTTTGGCAAAAATATTCTTCAGCCTCCATTGTCTGTGGGCCTTTCACGTGAACCATGGGCTGATGGCCTTCACAAGGTAAGACCTGGAAGTTCAGACATACATCCTCCTCCTCCTCTCTCCCTACCTCTAAGTGTAATAAAGGCACTGTTGCATCTGAAAAACTTATGTTACTGATCACATAAGTTACCCAGGATGAGGAATGGAGGAATTTACCTACAAAGGATAGGTCACAAACAATACTGGCTTATATTTTCTCTTCAAAAGCAAAATAATCAGACCAGACGGGGAACAGAGAGACCATCTGTGCCTAATTAAAGGGTGAGACTGCACAACAGCAACAGATGTTATATTATTGTAGTCAGAAGAGTTTATTGCTAACAGTGGTAAATATTGTGCATGGTGAATTGGGTATTTCCAAGCAGTAATTTAACAGACATACCTCCACATGGGCTACCCTTTTCTTCCTGGAAAAAGGGAGGCTTTGAGTGTCACGAAAGCTTGAATTGCAGGTGAAGTCTAGATAGCAAAGCTGGGAAGGATGAGGACTGAAAATCCATCACAAAGATGCTGATGATTAAAAAAATTGGGCAGGTCTGCCTGAAGAACACGTGACAGAAAAGATTAACATTCCTGCAGCTTCACTCAGGCCCTGAAAGCCCTCTTTAAACTTGAGATAACCACTGGGAGAGTGTTCATCTGGGTGCACTCTCTACCTGATGGCATTTGAACACAGAGTGACCCAGGGAGATTTCTCCTGAATAACTCCTGAAAGCTCTTTAAAACTACCCTGCACCAAGAGTCCAAAGAGGAAGCTGCAGGAAATGGAGCAGCAAAGTCTCTCCGTGGCCATGGGTTTCTTCTGGCCACAGAGACGTGAACACACTTTATGTTGTCTGATAATTACAAGGTCACAAGCAGTTATGTCCGTGCTATGGCTTCAAACAAGTCCATCCCTCCCTTTTGTTGCCTCCTATTTGCACTGCTCTGATTAGATGAGCAGTTACACACATTCCTCCCCAAGACATTTTGCTGTTCATTTGTTTGCCTGTTTGTTTTAATTGGGGTTTTAACTTTATATTTGGAGTGGCCCAAAGGGCTGTGAAATAATGCTCTATATGTGCAGAAATTCCTCCTCTGCTTACTGTGGGGTTTTTGTTGGTTGTTTTTTTTTTTTTTTTTTTTTTTTCTTTTCTTTTGCCAAGCTTTTAGCTGGTTTTCATTGCTAAAGCAAGGAGTGACAAATAGCTCACAGGTTTTCTTACCTCTGTGTTCCTGCTTGCACTGCTGTTCTCCTGGTCCCTACGGAGAGCTTTCCACGCACCTCTCTTGGAACAGCCACTCTGCTTCGGAGACACAACTTAGGGCGAGGGGGAGCTTTGTGGGTAGACTTACAGGTGGGATGCCGATAAAAAAGGCAGCAGATAAAGTCTGGCTTTGTCTGAAAGAGATAAGTTAGAAGCTGAGGGTGAATGAACACACCTGATCAGCGATCTACGGTTACAGCAGCCGATGGGAAGCAGTGTCGGGGAGAATCCAGAGGTTGCCATAGAAATGAAACAAAGGATGCAACCCTCGGGGACTGCACCCGAGTCAGGTACCAAATTCTCAGTGAATGAAACTCTCAAGTTTAAGAGAAAAGCAGAAAGCACATCTACAGATAGAGATGATAACTGAGCTGTCTGTCCTTGTCTGGGATACCTCGGGAGATCCCATCTGGACGCCGGCCGCGATTGCATCTGCGCCGCTTTCCCAGCCTTGTTTGGGTGAAATAAATAAACCTCAGGAGGGCTTGCAGAGCATCAGTGTACATCTGCTGGCTCCTCTGGTTCCTGCTGCCAGGAAATCTAGAAACACATTATCGTTTTTGGACCACAGCAAGCGTTTTCAGTCGCTTGTTATGGAAATTCCGTGTAACAACAGCCTAATGCACTCGGCTTTGGGATGGCATTTTCTGACTGGTTTTCAGTGACTCACAGTTTTTAAAAAGGTATTTCCTGGATGGAGGGAGGGTGTACAGAATGGTTCTATTTTAAGAAGGCCCTTAACTCTGAATATCCTTCATCAAACAAGTCACTGGAGGGGAGGGTGCCATGTAACCTGTCTGCAATCTCTTTCTAAACCCATTTCTGCCCGCCCTCCCACACTCTGAAAGGGGAAGAACTGTGTCTGAATTCACTTAAAATTCAGCAAATGAGTTTTGACAGGGAAAAAGAAGAAAACATTTGGAGAGGTCAGACTTTTTTTTCCAACAAAGTTCACCATTTGCAATTTGATTCAAGATGATGTTTTCATTTCAAATTTGATTTCTATATAGGAGGGATAAGTTACCTGAAATTAAATTTTAAAAATGAAACTACAAATTTATTTTTTTTTTCAATTTCAGCCTACCTTGAAACAGTTCTATTTTGATTTGCTTCAGTTTAGGCACCAAATTTAAAAAACAAAACAAAACAAAATACAACAAAAAATAAAATAATAAAAAAAACTCCACCACACTATTATGTCAAAATCTCTCATAATACAAAAGATATCATAGAAGAAAAATCTTTCCATCTACAAGAACAATGAAATCTTAGGTTTCAGAAATATATAAAATATGATTGTAACTTTAAAGAGTAATCCTATAGAATGCCTGAAACTGGAACACTGCTTTTGATTTGTATTTTTGAGAGTACTGTTGAGAAGACAAAGTGGAAAGAAAACCTTTTACCCCGAGTCTGAATAAGAGACAGAGCCCACAGCAAAAGAAACAGATTTTTTTTAAGAAAGTTTAATTTTCATTCATGACAGAACAAAGTTATTCATTAAATGCTTGTAGGTGACAGCTTGGTTATTGAACATGTTTACCTTCCAATGAAATGCAGTTCTGCAAAATATTTTACTTTACAGTAAATCGCAACAGCAGCAATTTTTGTTACTTTAACGCGCGGTGTACACGAAAATTCCAGGTGATTTACAGGGCTTTGCTCCATTCTCACTCCTCAGCTTCACCCTGGTGGTTCAGCGGCGTGATTCCTCTGACACTGGCTGACTTCCCAGTCTAAGTGAGGGGAGAATCAAACATGCAGGGGTTTGTTTGGGGTGTTTTGGGTTTGGTTTTTTTTGTGTGTGTGTGTGTTCAGGACAACGAACAACAAGGAGCTTCCCTGGTTGTAGCAGCTCCAGTCGTGGCCTCCCTGCTCACCAGCACACGCGTTCCAGCTCCTGCTAAGCAAAACACAAGACATCTGCGGGTGCAAGCGCACAGGGATTTCAGTTCCCTGTGTTCCCAGGTCTCTGTGCCCTCACCAGTGGCCCTGCCCGCCCTGCAGGGGTGGCACAGTGTGTGTCAGCAAGGCACAGTGACTCCTTGAGGCTCCACGGGTTTGTCACCCACCCACTGGCAGCTACAAGCAGCGAGACCGTGAGCTGTGTGCCCTTCTCCGTGGTCAGTCAGACCTGCTCAGAGGTGGAGATATGAGAGCAGGAGCATCCCCATCCCCAGGGGGTGTCTGCAGGGAGAGGGATGGTTGTGGTCCCACCTCGGGGGCCGCACGAGCCGGGAGAATTCCCGCACGTCTACCCAAGTCACATCACCACAAAAAACCAGCTACAGCCACAATATAGCCCTGATCTCGTACTGAGAAAGTCTGGAAGTGCTGCAGCCCAGACAGCAGATAAAATACAGCAGAGTCCCTTGCACGTGGAGTTTCCAAGGAAGCAAAAGCAAGCCTCCTTTTTTGCTCCCTGTCCCTGGCTCGACCGCCTGTCCCTCCCTTGCTCCGGGCTCGGAATCACATCACACAGTAAGCAGGTGCTGCAGAGGTAAGCACAGCGTGTTCCCCTTCCCCAGGGGGTCACACCACGGTGTGCTGGGAGCTAAAGGAGGTGAAGCTGCCTTTGGGGCTCCTGTTTAGCTGGGAGAAGCTGGCAGCCCGGCTCCTTCTGCTCTTGGTCCCGCTTCTGCGTTTCTGCTTGTCTCGTGCCATAAAGCTTTCTATCAGCTTCAGTTTCTCGTGCTCCTCCTTCAGGAAGAAGTCAACAAGCACGGTCTTCTCCTTCTTGATCTGCTGGCTGATGTCCTTGGGGATGTCAGGGATCATCCAGTCGACCAGAACACTCAGGAACATCACCAGGTTCTGCAAACACACAGCAACAGATGGGATGCAATCCATGAAAAATCCAAAATACTCTCACTGGAGCAAAGCCACACCTTTGCTACAGCTCTGAGACAGGTATCAAACATATTTTGCTGGTGGTGTGTGGTAGTAAGCCCTTGAGTAAAGCTTTTTTTTCAAGAAATAGCTCAGGTTTGTGCTAAGCTACCCCTCAGTGGCGTGGCTGTATTGAACGTGTGCTTCAGTTAGGTTTGAAATGGGAAAGGACTTGTATTCATCAAATGATTCCTGGCCTTAGGAACTAGAACAGCCTTATTCTTTACAGGCACCCAGCTCCTTGAGACTGAGCTCAGAATCCATCAGTATAAGGGCATCCTCCAACACAGACCAGACCCACGTGCTTCCAGTGTGGCCCGAGCAGACTGCAGACAACTTTCATGGTCATTCTGTCCTCAAATCCTCCTCCCTGAGGACAAGCATGGTTGTTTTTAAACTACCACAGCCTGCAAGCCACAACCCCAAACCTCAGCTGTCGAGGTCATTACAGGTGGTGCTCATGACACCAAGCAGGGAGCAGACTGGGCAAAAAGTTTTGCCTGCTTGTGAAATTTATAGATAAAGGATGCCATCGTGGTAATTCTTTGAAAACTGCTGTGTTGTGCAATGCCTCAAAATGTGTGAGAATGTTTGCTGACAAGGCTGCAAGAATGAACTCTCTGTCCCCAGCCCAGACAATGGAGCTAATTAACCAGGGAATGTACTCTGGCAGAACAGGCAGGGTGCTGGAAGCCCAGCAGAACCAGTTGGTTTCAACTGCTTTGCAGCCAGTGGTGGAAAATTACTGAAGGCACAGCAGAGAAGCAGAAGAGGGCAACACAAACCAGGCAAGATTCACAGTAACACTTGGGAGCACTTGGCAGGTGAGGTGGAAACACAGGCAGATTTCCACAAGAGGGGCAGACCCTGTGGAAGGATCCTGGTTATGGAGGACAGGAGAAGGAAGCCATCCAGAAGGCAAGTCATAAAAGCAAATCCCTGGCTAATGAAATCTTCACACTGAGGAGAATTTACTGTGCTCACTTCAAGGAAGAAGAAAAAGACCTTGGAGGATTTATCACCCCCAAGAGTATAAAGGCTGACAGAGTCCACCTGAACATTCATCAGCCTGGGTTTTTTGGGGAAAACCCCTGCTAGTGCCATGGGCTAATGCAGGCTGTGACACTCCCTTCCATGAAGGGAGAAAAAACTCCTGCTGAGGAAGTTCCACAGTGCTCCACAGGGAGAACCTGTGCTGACACCTCAGCAGGCTGGGTGCATGGCAAGGGAAAAGCTCTGATGGACGTGGGCTGCTCTGGCACGTGCATTTCAATTCATTTTTTCACTATAATTCAGTGGTAAATTGAATGAACTGGCCAGACTTACCTGAAATAGAATAACGAAAGCCAGGCGAGCAGACAATACCGCCCAGTACTGCTTGGAAAACTCGTACTGGTTTGGGGACCAGGGTGGTTCTCTGTAGTCTTTGAACCTGTCAGTGGAGACAGCTCAGTTATCACACAGTTCCAGCAATTTCCCCCAGCACCAATTGCTTTGATTAACATGATTTTAGAACCACAAAACTTAAAGAATCAAACCCTCCAGATGTTCCCACTTCAACCCTGATTACGAAATACAACTCCAGAATTAGAGCTGGACTACCTCCACTGAATTTAACAAGCTCAGGCTGGTTTTCACAGTTGTAACCAAAATCAGAACGTTGCTCTAACATTGGAAATGTCCAGATTTTACAGGACTGACAAATGTCCCCTTTTTATTCCTAATGTCAAACTGACCTCAGTGCACAGGGAATAAAGTGCTGAGGTGAAAGCAGAGAGAGAGTACAAGGCATTTTCAGAAGGAGATAAGCCTGCACTCATCTCACCTAAACCTCGATTCATTTAGGGGATAATTCAGCCCACATAAAATGTGACTATCACTTTGGTGGTTCCTGTCTTTGCATTAATGAAAGGGGGAGCCATGGGAAAGGCACTTCCTAAATTAACTGTCTAGCCTTAGACAGGATAAAACAGAGCCTTTAGTGGTTTAGTGTAAAGACTGTTGCTTTTAGTATTATCATCAATCATTTGGAAGTAAACAACAGGCTAATAAAGATCACAGATGCTCCTAAATTGGCAAGTTTTGCATATAGCAGGAAACACAGAAAGCAATAAGGAATGGATACAGGAAACACAACGAGAATAATACGGGGAAATGGAAAATAATTAAAAATAAAACAATTGAAGGATCTTCAAAAGGATAGAGTTTGAAAGAAAATGCAGTGAAAATGGCCTGGAGCTTGCAGTGTCCAGCAGGTTAGCACAGGTTTGAAATATGGCAGCAGGACAGGATGACTTGTGGGTGTATGAACACAAGTCATGATGGTGCTGGGGGGGGAGTTCAGCCTTTCCCTGAACAGCTCAGGTAAAACCACACCTGGAATGCTGCATTCAGCCACTCAGCTGTGCAGATTTGAAAGGGAAAAAAAAAATAAATAAAAAAAAAATTAAGGAAAAATAAAAATAAAAAAGGAAACTGAAGAAAAAAATAGCAACAAATTGAAGTTAGTTCAGCAAAACAATCCAAGGGCTGAGGAGACTGACTCACCAGAAAAGATTAAAGAGGAGCACATGTATTGCTCCACTTTGGTAAGTAACAGCCACAGTTGGACATGATAACCATGCACAAATTGTGCCCTTAGGACTGAAAGGGATAATTTAGTGCTGTTCCCAGTGTTTGACTAGGAGTAATGGGATGAAATTAAGAAAGGGAAAATCTGTTTTGAATACCACAAAACCCGTCCTGACAGTAAGATTCATTAGACTGTGGAAAAGCCTCCATCGGGGGATAATGGAGAAAGTTCATACATAACATCTGTCAGCTTCAGTTTGCAGGTGTGCTTCCCAAAATTACCTTCAGGTTCTACCCACATGGCTCTGCATGTTAAATTACACATCTACAATCTGTGCATCCATCCCCTACATCCTGCCACTCCCCACCCCCAAGTCTGAAATGCTGGATGTAATTCTGGGCTGCAGCTCCTGCAGGCACGAGGCACAACCCACAGCGAGGAGAGGGCGGTGGGAGAGGAGGAGAAAAAGACTCTGAACTGGGGGCTGTGTTAATTTGTGCAAGCACTACCTGGGCTGTGCTGGCCCCTGGTTGGTTTGGTTTGTGCAGTGGTTTAAGCACAGCAGCTGAGCCTCTCCATGCTCTCCATACCCAGGACTCCTGTGCTGTGCCTGCACTGGGAGATCCCCCCCTCTGGAACCTTTCTGGATGCTCTGGATTCCCACACGTTGCTCAAATCTGTGTCCAAGCCCTGCAGCGAGGGCCAGAGTCAGCTCCCTTGAATTTAATCTGCTTGAACATCAAAGCCAAGGGAAACCACTGAGTTTGTTGTGGATTTTGCCTAGCACTATAAATCAACCCCAAGCCTTGAAAAGCGGCCCAGGTTCACCTGGAAGGGTCACCGACTGTGGTGGGTTTTTCCATTTGATGTATTCGGGGCTTCCCAAACTATGTAAGTGTTGCAGGACATCAGACCCCCTTGGAAATTTCACCTGGCCCAGCTGGAAATCACAGGGCTTGTGATGCCTGGGTCTACACTCAACAGAACACCAGCAAACGATTTACAGGGAAGGGATATTTTGCCAGAGCTACAGATGAGGTAGCTGGGCCTCCTCCCCACCTCCCTTTTTAATTATTCTGTGTCCCATGGGACTTCAGAGTGCAAGAAGCTGGGCCTTTTCTAACCACTGTATTCCACAGGTAGTTTCTTTTTTTTAAAAAGACCATCTTTTCAGAAAGTGTTTGGACAACGCTCTCAGGCATTGAGAGTCAGGTGTGATTCTTGGGGTGGTCCAGGAGATGGATTTCATGATCCCTGTGAGTCCCTTCCAATTTAGGATATTCTCTATTACTCTATGATTCCCTCATCTCTTCAGTTCTTTGTTCCTAAAATATTTGATTCAGCAGGTATGACAGGAACAGCAAACAATCAATGCTGCAAAGACTGCTGTGTTTCAAAAGTAATAAGCAACTCTAATTCCATGGAAAAAGGACGAGAACATGAAGTAGTCAACATGGTTGAAGAATGAAGCACAGAAAAATTCTGAGGGAAAATAGAAAAATGCACACTGAAAGTAGAGAAAAGCTGGGGAAGTGACAATGGGTGGAGGAAACCACACAATACTTGGACAAGAGTGAACCGAACCCAGAGCTAAGAGAAAGATGCTATTGTATTTCAGAAGTATATTGTGTGGGAAAAAAAGAAAGACTGGTAAAAAAACGTATCAAATTGTACATGTAGGTGGAACTGCGAATCAGTCCAAAGAGGCTCATCTGTTTAATTTCCTTTCTCAGCTGGTCTTTGAGGGAAACCTCCTGAATCACAAGGAATTAATTCTTCAGCAATGCAGGAACACATAAAATTTAGTCAGGGAAAAATGTTAGAATCCAGTACTGATCATTAGGAGTAGATGAGATGAATCCCAGGACACTAAGAAAATTAATTAATTTGAAGATATTTTTATAAATTCGCTGAATATCAGAGCAGAGCCATGCTAAAGGAAAAGTCCCTTTTATGAGTCCATATCTGCTGCTTTCTTCTTCTCAGCGTGACCAGCATGCTTTTAGGTACTCAATTATCACACCAGATTATGAGGAATAAAAGGGCTAAACCAATAAAAACGTCACATATCTTAGCGAGCCCTGCTTTTAATTTGCCTTCAGCCGCACAAACGCCATTTTTCTCCCGAAAAAATAAAATTCATTACAACTAATGCTGCGGTTCCGAATGTCGTTGCAGCAATGTTTATTTGGCAGCAGTGTCAAGGAGTTCACAGCATGGGAGAAAATGCTGCTCACAACATTCTAAGAATGTACCCTGTGTGTTGGGTGGCAGAGCTGTTTCTGGCCTGGAAAGGTTTTTTTTTTTTAAAGACACCTTAATCTCTGGCAGTGCCCGTAAGGAGCAAAACTCAGGCTTTATTGTAACCACATTTATCTCCAGAGGTCACAGAAATCTAAGAATAAGAGAGGTCAGCTTGTTCCCAACATATTTGCCAGGAAAAGAAATACAGATTTTATTTCCAGCTTGAGGGGCAGTGTTTGTTGCCTGTCCCTCGGGACATGAGCCAGATACCCCATATTTTATCTCAGTGATAGCTGGGTCCAAAGCTGAGATTTTGATAAGATTTGAAAAGAGGAGGATGGCAATGAGAAACAGTGCATGTGGATGTTGACATCTTCTCCTAATTGCTTCCTGATAACAGAACAGAAATACTCCCACAGTACTTTCCCATTCACATTAGCACATGATCAAACACTAATTTTTTCTTCTTCTCAGTGGCATGGACTTGGTATTATCAGGCAGGAACCACCATTATGCCTAGTGTAGATTGTTCCTTTCTCCCTGGATTTGGGCTCTGTTGAGTAATTTGGCTGTATTTGGCCATGCTAACGTGAGGAGAGCATTTCATCACTGTTCACACACACAGACAGTTCCAAATACAGTGGCACTCATGAGCAGAGGCTGACACCAGGTAAATAGTAACACAGAGAAAATAGCAAAGCCACAGTGAAGGAGATCAAGATGTTTGCTGAGGGAAAAAAACACTGGCTAATTTGGGGAAACAAATTAAAAAGGGCTGGGAACTGAGAGTGGAAAAGCATCTCACAGTCCTACAAGTCCATCAGAAAGCAGAGGTCTTAGCTGTGCACTCTCCTATCCTCTGATGCAGTCGAGGTGAGAAGGCAGGGACACCCCAAAAGCAACCCCAGGAGCAGTGCTGGAGTCACAGGGCCAGATTTCTCTCCTCATTTCTTCTGCTTCCAGTGAAGGAACTGAGATCTGTGGGTTTAATTGGGTGAGATAAATACCCTGCTTAAAACCAGTGGGATCCTAAGTGAGGGATATATTAGGAAACAAAACAAGGGAGGCCAATTAGAGACCTGTGCGTAGTAAATCTCATGTAAATGAAGGCTCTCCTTAAAGAAATGGAAGAGGAACTTCTGTGATGATTTTGTGCCATTGCAGAGACAGAGCAGAGTGTGATTTCAAGGGGGTCCAAAAGGAAGGTGAGGGAGGCTGTTGAATATAGCACTGACCCGATTTTGAGCAGCCTTGGGTTGCACTGCCTTAAACCAGCTCCTTGAATTTCTGCATATTCTTATTTAAAAAAAAAAAAGTTTTTTTTGAAAGCCCTGGAACCACCTTAGTGATTTCTCCTGCAAACCAGAACCATTCCATAGACACCTTTTAAAGGAAATTGAGCCTTGTTTCCCCAGTCTGAAAAGATGAGTCTGAAATACAGCGAGTGGTGCAGGTTTTAAAGATGGGCATAATGTGTTGAAAACTCAGATCTCATCAAGCAAAGACTGAACTTAATAAAGAAAAAGAAAGCCTGGTTCTAATTACTGGGTGTCCACATGAAAAATTAATTCTTTCTAATTAAAGTTTTGCCTTTCAATAAACAAAATATTTTTTCATGCGAGTAAGTCTGCCTAAATTGCCTATTTTGCCTTTTGCACCAGAAAAACCCTTTTGAGAACCTTCTGACACAGCGGGGACACTCCAAAAGCTGTACTTTTAAAACCACCTTTACGAAGGCTCAACGAAGATTACTGAATGTGTGTATAACTGAATATTCCCAGTTCCCGCTTCGAAAAGGGGTGCTTTACCTGCAGAATAAAACATCCTGTGCAAAGAGGGAGTTGGCTGGCTGTGTCCCAGGCTTGAGGTGACTGACATTGAAGTAGGAGAGCGTGTGGTTGACGAAGCCGTGCAGGGTTCCGTTCTGGCTGTACGCGTACTGGTACATGAGGCGCGGAATGAAGTCCGATGTGACGGCGATCACGAAAGCCTGAGAGACAAAAAAACAAAACACCCAACCAAACAACAGCATATCAGTTAAAATTCCTTTGATTTGTCCTCTGGGCCAACCCAGAGCATTTTGTGTTTATTTAAAACTGCATTTTGCTAAATAATTATTTCCCACATCAGTATTGTTCAGATGAAGAGACGTAACTGGGCATTCAATGTTTTTTACAAATGGATACGCACATGTTTACGTTTCTGTCAAGAAAAAAAATCTTACTGCTGTTTTAATGGAATCCCCAGTAAATAAACATTTTCAGAGGTTTTTTTTTGACACAGAAGATAACCAAGAACAACAAAATTGCAAAGTGTATTCAGATAAATGCAAGAGGCTCTAGAGTTTTGCTCATCCAGCACAGGGTAGTGCTGGACAACTGCAGTTTATGCCTGACATGATAATAACCCTTCAGCAGTGAAAATCATCTGACTTTGATATCTTTGACATTCTGTGGTTGGACTTCCTGACCTTAAAGGTCTTTTGCAGCCTAAATTATACTATAAGTTTATGATCTGTGGGCTAAACACCCACTAGTTAGTACTACAGCTAAACTCCTAGGGCATGAGGTTTTTTTATCATAAAGCATATACAGGAAAATTTTATTTAAGAACAATAAACATTAACAGTAAACATTAAACAATATTTTACTTGTAGAAAAATAAACAGAATATATCTGTATACCACACACACATTATATTCAAGTAGTTGGGGGTTTTTTGTGTGAAAGAGTTTGGACTTTTTTTTTTGCTCCTAGAATTCAAGATGTAATATTTACATTGTTTTTCTTCAGACCAAGAAGAACTCTCACACTGGCAGAGTAACAAGAAAAAGCCATGGGTATGAACAGGGTATTTATTTATTATGTTGAGTGTTGCCTGCTTTACCTCCCTTTCAGGGGTTGTTCTCATATGGATTAGTCTTCCTGACCTACATCACGTGAGGATGAAGAGAAGGGGATGAGGGAATGGTAGTCTGTATTTAAACCATGTTTTGTAATTCAACAAGAATGAAACAGAATAATTTAGACATCACAGAATCAATTAGGTTGGAAAAGACCTCTGAGATCATCAAGTCCAACTTATTTTCTGGGCAAACAGAGAAAATTGGGCTTCACTTTTAAATTATATTGAAGGGATAATACAAGCTCCAAGGATAACGGTTAGAAACTGGTATAACCAAATACTTACATTAATGATAACTGAAAGCTTTCCAATACCACTCAAAATGTCATACCAAATTCCTGTAAAAGAAAAGCACAACTGGTTCATGGATTTGCTATCTTTTTTTTTTTTTTTAATTGCACTTTTTGCATTATCTTCACTGCAAAGTTCTTTTTTCACTGCTTACCTATATCTTTTGCTCTCACTGTGTCCGGCCTCCTCAGTTCAGTAACAAACTTCTTGGCATCGAGACGGACTTCTATGATGTTGTTCAGGAGGGCAAAGAGAGGTGCCAGAGGGAAGGAGGCAACAAAGAGGGTGACAAAGCCAAACTGGATAACTGCAAAAGAAATATTTTTGATAGCTTCTGAAGGGAGCAGCTGACAGCAAATTGTTGATGAGCCCCGTGCCTCACGAACCCCATAAAATTCCACTTCCCAGTTTGGTCCCAGTAATAAATATCACAGAGCAAGGCTATGAAAGAGAAAAAGGTTTGTCACTTTGCTTCCTGAATGTTTCTAATAATGCTGCAAGTCACTAGCACAAGTACAAGCCAAAGGAAATAATAAATTTAACAAAGGACAAAGGGTTCAGTGTGCATTCTTCTGCATTTATACATAATTAACTGATTCAGAATATGCTGTTCTTCCCTGCTTTTAGGGAAACAATGCACAATCAAGCAAGAGAAAAAAACCTACAAGGTGCCACTATTTTTTTCCCAGCTTTCTTTGAAAAACTTAGTGGCAATCCATCAAAAGCAGGAACAGAATCTCTGTGGATGCAACGAGCCCGTGGTGTTCAATAGCTCTTCCATCCCTCCTTGTGTCACTGATACCCTCCAAATTTGAAAATCTTCCCCTTTCAATCTTAGCAAATGAATATGACACATCTATATTCCTTGTGAGAAAGGAAGTGATAGTTCAGTGGTCCTAAAGAACAAGCAATGAAGCCCATTTCTCCTGAGTCCTCCATGCTTGCTAGAACAGATCCACAAATAATTAATCCTGTATTCCTCCACAGGGAGGAAAAAACTGACCCACTCACCCAAAGGAAAGCCTCTCACTTTGCAGTGGATGGCACATTTTGTGTCCTGCTCCCAGCATGAAATTAAAAGTTTTCATGCAGACAAAATTCTCCAGTAAGCAGGTAAGGAACCAACGTCACCCTGCAAAAGCACAATGCTGACACAACTGTGTTTTTCTGACAAGTCTCAGTGCTCTTGAGGGGCTTGGAATAGTCTGGTGGAAAATGCTGTTCCTCTAAGCAACCTTCTTCAGTTTTTGGGTGGGCAGATTATCCTTAATTCCTGCCTCTTTCAGTGGCACTTCAGGATCAGTCTCATCTGGATAAATCTAAGTTGGGTACAGCTAGAATATGAAAGGCAGTTTACTCTTTTCTTATTTCTCTGAGGGGCTGGGGAATTAAAAAATTGCCTAAAAATCTGTCTTTCATGGAAGACAGGAGGCATCCATTTACAGCAGTGAAAGCTACTCATGAGAGTGGATCAGTTCCTTGTTAAAATTAATGCTTCAGGGAAGTGAGAGAGGTTTATTACTCCAGAAAATTAATGAGAAGTAGGAGAAGAAAGGGACCAAAATTTGTGCTGCTTGAATGCAGAGGCACTGATCCCATTAAGATTAAACTAATAAATCTGACTGTGATCTACATTTCAGAATTAAAAAAAAATAGTAGTATAGAAAAAGGGTTGGTGTGTATGAGGCCATATTTACAGTGGCTTCTTTTTTTGGCAAGTAAAAGTTTTGTATAAGTCCTCTCTCCACTGTGGGAGGAATCTGTTGCAGGGTTTTTGTAAAAAAAAGAGGTATAAACAGCACAACATTTGAGTTTGAAATAATTTGCTTCAGCACTGTTGTCACAGCCTACTATTGAAACAGCTTTCTTCAGGATCTTCTCTCACATGCATCTTTTTTGTATGCAGATTTTAAGTCTTCTGATATTCCTCCTGTTGCTCTTCTCAGAGACAACATATTTGCACAGTAAAGTGTTATCTCTGTATATTTGTTATTGTTTGGTGTGGTTTATATTTGCATGTTTATATATTATATATTTTTATAGAAGTAGTATATTATTATCGCTTTGCTCTGAAATAAATTGTATATCCCAGCATAGGCTAAGATGGAGCTTTTTCAAAGCATGCAAACATCCTATCCTTGAAATCATACTTTCCTGAATATTTTATCTTCAGAGTCAGGAAAAGGAATTAACAAGGAAATAAAAACAGATGTTAGAGTAATGTCCCCAAAAACTGTGAAATGCTGAGAAAAATACATAGCACCAAAATATGCCTTTTTCTTTTTAAGTGAATTTAGCAGGAATAGAGCTGGGAGGATTCTGTTAAAAAAAAAAAAATCAATGTATTTGCAATACCTTAAGAATAAACCCCCCACACATTTGCTTTGATGTTGCTCACAGGCCCTTTATTCATTGCCTGGGAAAATGCAGTTTAATTTTAATTCAAGTTCATGAAAAAATGTTCAAGGTAAGCGAAGGATTTCTGGATAATTGTGCAAATACGTCCTCACAGAAAACGCTACTCCAGATGTGTTTGTGTGGCCACCTTGAAATCTCTTCAACCTTCCAGACTCCCTTTCAAGAAAGTGTAAATGATGCAAAGAGCAGGCAAAACCCAATGAAACCCAAAATCCAAAACCCAAACCAAACACACACCATAATTCAGACAGTCTTGTTTAGTATTCACAAACAAGCACTGAATGCCTTACAATTCATAGGTACAGGAGGGCACTGAGTGTGATCAGTGTTTCTAGAAATGAGGCTGAATGGATTAAGAAGAGAAGAATCCCTGGAGTTCTGTGGGTCCCTGTCCAATCCCAGCTGGAACATCTGCAGTACCTTTAGGGCACTCACTGTTTCACCAAGGACAGCTGACACAAAAACATCCTTTTTTTTGGCTGGAGAACCCAATGGCAACCTGGAAATACCCTTTTTGCCTTCACTCTTGAGCCACAGGGTCTCCATACAAAGCTCTTTCAGTGTTCCTGTTCAGGGAAAAGGCTGAAGACACCCAGGAGCTGGACCTCTGGATATCCAGCCTGTTCCACAGGTTTCCTACTTCCCTGGCAGGCCAGCTTGGAGAAAACAGAGGTGGACATCAAAGATGTGTAGAGGGGGAAGTCAAGGACACAGGAAATGATGCCAAAGCAGGAATCTAAATGTGCTGTCAGTGAATGACACAGAGCCTGTCTCTGATGAGAGAAAAAACCCAAACCCAATCCCATATTGTTGGTGCCTTCCCTGGCTGACTCAAGCAGGACAGAGGCCAAGGGCTCAGAGCCAGCCCACGAGGTTCTCAACACCTGATGCCACATCTGCAGCGTCTCATCCAGGCTTGGGCCCTGAGACAAAAAGCTCTAAAAGACAAAACAGCATCAAAAGAAGTCTCTCAGACCACAGCCCTTCCCAGATGTCCACTCTGCCCCAGAAGCTGTTCCTCACTGCAGGGCCTGAACAGAACCCAAGCCCAACAGCAGCACATTCTGTGCCTCTAACTCTGGCATCCAAAGTCTGATGAGGAGCAGAAATCGAGGTTTTTAAATTATGGATCTGGAGAGCGCCAGTTATGTAAGGCGTGAAGAATCAGCCCCCTGCACAAAACCTTCCATGGTGAATATCAGCCAGGTTCCACGAGATTTACACACTGAGGAGTGTGAGTAACCCCAGTATCTTTTGCATCAAAACCTAACCTAAGGAAAGGTGATTTATTGTGATTGCTTTGCTTTATTTCTTACCTCTGTGTCAATAATATCTGTCACAGGATCACCTGCTGCTGGAAATAAACAACGAAAGAATCACTCCTGTGCTAAGGAACTTTCCAGGTTCTAAGAAGAAGCTCCTTATATACAGAAGAAACTTCAATACAGCCAAGCCTGGCTGGAAAATTTAAGGAAAAGGTGTAGTAAATGTATTGCAACAAGCCTACACATACCAGCCTGAGTTGGTAATTTTCATAACCATCCTCATTACGGAGATTATAGAAAAGTGCAGGTTTCTCTTCAGCAACTTTTTTTTTTCTTTTGCTGCCTCACACATTGCCTTTTTGATGGCTTTTCCTGCTTTAGGGGAAATTCTTCCAGACCTCTCAGATTAATCCTTCTGGTAATCAGTAGCTACAGACCTGATCATTTTCTTCTTAGAATTCAAAAGGGAGTTTTGCCATTGTTTTGTTAACAGAAGTTGGATGACGAAACCCTTAATAAAAGATTTCTCTTCGAGGAAAAATGTTTTTAATTAATTGCCACCTGAAGCCTGGAATCCTAAAGGGGTTAGACTAGAGAAGGAAAGACCTTAATGAAATAATCTGAAAATCACTGCTGATGTCAGTTCCTTCTCAGGAAACTATGAGTGGTATAAATTTCAGACATCCATGTGCATCATTTAGCTGCTTTTGGAGCCAGTTTCGTAAAATTTGTTTCATTAGAGGTATTTATTGCTACTCTAAGCATCAATTTCTTGCCAACTCCTTTCGCTGCAGGCTAGTGATACATGTGGCAAACTCGCTACCCTGTGGACCAGGAAATTGCTGTACATGCTGCCTGCCTTGGGAGCTCACGTGGTGCTGGGCTGGGTCAAAAGTCACTGCACAGTTTTGGGAACAGGAATTGCTAGTGACAAACCTGACACACGCTGACAGTGGCTATTTATGTCTCAGGATAACTCGAGTGAAATTTTCTGATTGCTCAGGAATTTTAAGGGTGCCTCTGCTGAAGGGTGACTGCTAAAAAATACAGCTGTGTATCAGTTAATAATATCAAAACAAACAGTCATCAGGCATTTCACTGGTGCAAATCAAAACTTTTCACAGACTTGCTATTGACAGCCAAGACCTGACAGAAATCAAAGTTCAGCTCACTGAAGAAACGACCCACAAAAGCTTTCCCTGAAGGAAAACTTGGGGTTTATTTGCCATGGTAAGGTGTTGGCCTCTTCCTCCCACACTGTTGAGATCTGAAAAATGCCATTGAAGTCAACAGAAGTCTGCCTGACTCATGGGCTTTGGGGTTTACCCTCTTAAGTTTTGTCTTTTCTTAGCTTTATATATGAATTTTACCCTAAAAAAATAATCAGAGAATCATGGAGCAGTTTAGGTTGGAAGGAACCTTTAAGGGTCATCTGGTGCCAATCCTCTGCAATGAGCAGGGACATTCAGCAGGTCACATTGCTCAGAGCCCGGGTCAGCCTGACCTCCAATGTTTCCAGGGATGGGGCATCCACCACCTCTTTGGGCAACCTGTGCCAGTGTTTTACCACCCTCATTGTAAAAACGTGATGTTGCCCACCACAGGAAGGAGAAAACACCGTAGTGTCAGTAGCTGTTAGCCCACAGGCTCAGAGTGTCACCTTTCCTGCCTAAAAGAGACAAAATTACAAGTAGCTGTGCTTCTCTGGGAGCATTTTCCTGGGGCAAAGAGTCCTCTGCAGACTCATGGGTCTGTGGATGAGGAGGACAGATATGAAGCCAGCAAGCTGTAGAAATTACCATTTCTCCTTCCCATGACATCCAGTGGAAACAACGAGACAGCAGACCTGGAGTCAAGAGTCTTACCTTGGTCAGAGGCTTTCTGTGTAATCTGAAAAACATCACCCACCCTTAATAGGAGCATCCTAAACCCCAGTGTAGTGAACACACACATGGGTGCATAACCTGCCCGTGCCTGTTTCTGCATGAAACCCCACCACCATCTGCGTGGGAAAACCCAAAGGCCAGCCCAGTCTGCAGTTCCTTATTCAGCTGCCTCGGTGCTGGCTGAGCAGATGATCACTAATGCCAGTGGGAGCTTGCCTGAGTAAATCAGTGTGAAAACTAAGAAAGAAGTTCTGAAACAGCACCCAGATGCCTTTCTTCTCGATATCACACTTCTTACATTCCAGTCATTCTGCCTTTTTCAGCAATTTAAGGGGGGGGGGGGGGAAGAAAAAAATGCTTCCTCTGCACTTGCTGCGTTGTTTCCCTTGCCCATTGCCCCCAAACTGGAATTACAAAAATAGGTGAATAAGCTGTTTAAGTGCCTCCTGCAGCTTGGTGGCCTTCAGAAGGACCCCAGCTGACAGGTTCAGTGCTGGGCTGCACAAAGTGCATCCTGCCAGCTTGGGTGGTCCGAGCCCCAGCACAGGGAGCCCGACAGCTGAGAGCAGGGATGTGGACCCGGGGCAGCAGTCGGGGCTGGGGAGGTGCAGCCTGGGTTTCATCTGCTGCACATTTGTCTGGAACGCCACAGAGCCCGCCGTGGCACTTCTCCACTTGGGGAGCTCGTTCCCCTGCTGTAAACAAATGTTTAGATTCGTAATGAATCCATTCATTTTCAGGGCATCCGTCTGATTATCCCTGATGACTGCAGGAGGAGCCTGGTTTATGGTCTGGGCACAAGGGGCTTGTCTGAATTACAGGATCAGTGTCCAGTGATTTATAACATCAGGAGCTGCCCTGCACTAGAAGTTAAAATCTTAGAATCAGGGAATATCCTGAGTTGGAAGGGACCCACAGGGATTGAGTCCAGCTCCTGGCCCTGTGCAGGACACCCCAACAATTCCACCATGAGTGTTGTCCAAATACTTCTGGATCTCCATCAGGGTGGGGCTGTGATCACTTCCCTGGGAGCAGGAACCCCAAAACCTTCACAGGTTATGGTGATATTTCTACTTTTCTAAAACACATCAACCCACTCAGTTCAGTGGCCATGATTTGAATTATTTTGGCAATTTCTAGGACTTGCTTCTAAAATTAAAAAAAATACCAGTTTCCTAAGGGACAGCAGAACAAATGACTAAACATGAGAGCTCCAAGAGGTACTCTGAAGTCAAAACACCCTCTCAAAACCTCACAGTAGCATGACTTCTTAGCAGGACTGACCACTGACCCGCTCCTTTTCTGAGTAGGTGGCCTTAAGTGAACTCATGAAACCAATCTGACATTTTTGGAATTATGTTCAAACTCAAAGCAGCTGAGCATCACTTTTCCCACAGCAGAATCAAGACTGCTGATGGCAAATCAAAGCAATGTTGACAAACATCATACCAGTGCTACTGTTATTCCAGCAAGGCAGAACTTTGCATCCCAGTAGTGTCCTTATGAATAAATCAAAGGTGATGTTGTACACAGACATCCTGAATCAGGCTAATGGCATCATCTCAGATGCAATGGGAGCAAAAATATTAAAATACTTACAGGGGATAATGTATTTTTTTTCACCCTTGTTTAATCTCAAAAATTGCAAAGAAGTTTGCCTAAAGTTTTCAGCGGGGAAAATCACCTCCACTTGAATTAATGCATGGAAAAAAAATATCAATCCTAAAGGACAATTTTTTAAAAAATTATCATCATGTACAGAGGGGGATGAGGTAGTAGAAGTTGCAACACACAGCCAGATTCTAAACTGAGCTGAAACAATTCAGAGGGAGATGATGGGAGGTGAGGGCCTCTTTATGGCACTACAGGTTTGGAACTGTAAACATATCCATAAGAGATATTCAAATCTGCCATCATATAAAACACCTTGTATACCCTTTCCTATTTATAGACTTAAATAAATCTGCCATTCTGTAAATTTTCATCCATGCATGTATGATTAGACTGTAAATTATACCTAAAAACCTACATAACTATTTCTATAGAGAGAGATAAAATATACATGGTATTTCACTTTTTTGCCATGAAATGAATTCTCTCTCAGATGTTTGAGAACAGTGGCACGTTGAAACAGGAATTGTCACAAGTAGTATTTCACAGATATCTGGGTTTAGATACCAAGCTCTGGTTCTTCCTGGATTCTTTTATGCCCTAAAGCTTGGGTTTTCCTGGATTATTCCTCCCATTCTGCTTCCCCCACCTATACCATTCCTCCTTTCTCCTTCCCTGCCTCTTCAGGGTGTACTCTTGAGGCAGCTACAGGGCTGAGGGGTACACTGCAGTTTAAGTTTGCATCTGGTGTGAAGAGCCAAGCCTTTCAATACTCTACAGCATCCCTCTGTGCTGCTTCCTCCCAGGTTTGTTTTCCTGAAGTTGGATTGTGTCCCAGGGCTGCAAGTCTGGGTTATCTGGTGATGATTTGCACCCCTGTCCTCCTGGGTTCTGTTGAGTCATAGAGATATTCCTTGGAGTTTATAACAAGCACAGCTCAGAATGAGGAAAAAAAGGCATATATGTATTTCAGTATGGAATTCTCTACCAGATACTTGACATTTTTCCTCGGATAATTTATGTTTAGTGGAACCCTTATTGATCCTGTGGCCAAATGGTTCCTGTGCACCTTTCTCAGCTGGGAACACTGGACTGTGACAGCATTTAAGTAGTAATACCAGGATTCATGGTTATTGCTGTGTTGGTACTGTGCTAGCCTCACCCCCCTGCAGTCTTGCACGTAATTTCTGCAAACTACACAAGCATTTTGGGATTTTTTTTTTCCCCCCTTTTATCATAACAGCTTATGAAATACAGCCCTGTGACCCGTGGTGATGGATCCTATGCAAAGCTCTCGTTATTGCAGGCAAGGAAAGAGGATCCAGGAATTCAGGGAACTCACTCATTTCCATGTACTCTGGGGTCAGCCCAGTGAAAGGTTCCAAGGTGTAGTCCAGGTCCCATTGCTGAGGGTCCTTTGATTGGTTGGTATCCATTTCCTTTGGCTCAGTTCTTTCATCCTTCAGCTTCCTGAAGAGCTTCTTCAGCTTCCTAAAGGAACAAAAGTTCAGATTGAACTAAGTCTTTTTTTACCTTTTTCCCCCCCTCCTGTGACTTTGGTGCACAACAGGATGAGCTTACACCACCCTGTGAAGGTTTGAGGCTGCTTATTGACAGATGACAGGCTGCTGGACTTGAATGAAGTACTTTTTAATATTTTTTTTCTCTCTAGATGCATATTCAATGGAGAGCTTCCTGAAGCTCAAGCACCATGGACCTAAATAATGCTAGTAATAAGTAATACTCTGAAGAACAACACACTGAGCACCTCTAACACAATGTAAGAAGATTATGTGATAGCTTCATACCACCCAGGGGCACTTTTCTCTCACCATGAAATTGGGTATGCTTTTAAGGTACAAAAATTACCATTTATGCACAGTTTGCCCAGAGAAGCTGTGGCTGCCCCATCCCTGGCAGTGTCCCAGGCCAGGTTGGATGGGGCTCTGAGCAACCTGGGCTGGTGGAAGGTGTCCCTGCCCATGGCAGAGGGGTGGAACGAGATGATCTTTAAGGTCCTTTCCAAGCCAAACTGTTCTGTGATTCCATGATATTTGCAAATGAAGAGGGGGCACAAACAGTGGTATCAATCTCTCTCCCACTAAAATGGGAATACAAATTTCATGACACTGACAAAGGCACGGGAGTAAAACAAAACCATTTCTAAAAGAAGAGTAAGCAAAGTACTTCAAATGCCCCCCAAAGGATGGCATTTCAAATGCACATGCACCGACAACATCACACTATTTTAAACATCAAGAAGTTCCCATGGAAAAAAAACAAAAAACAAAACAAAACACAGTAGAATGAAGAATTTCTTCAAAATCAAGGAGGTGAAACACAGTTGAATTAGCATAAAATAGCAAGATTCATACTTTCTTTTGCAGATGATATTTATCTTTCTCAAAGGCACAGGACGCTATTTTATGGTTCTTCACAGATGTGCCATTTGAGTGAGAATCCAGACTAATCCCAGTGATGTCTTGCCAGTAGTGCAAGCAGGACTCTCCCACAAGCTCTTTTCCAACAGCTTGTGATAAACCCTTTGAACTGTAGGTGTGTGGCCTGGAGATAGGAATATCTGGGGGAAGGGGGTTTTCCTTCGTGCCTCCAGTGAAGCAGAACTGCCTTTCTCAGACCCTGATTTCAGCACCAGGGCAGGGCAAGCTGGCAAACACCGTAAAGGCTTTGCAGGGTGGGTTGGTTTTTTTTGCTTTATTCCTGAATTTACACTCAGCCACACAAATCTGATGGTAACATCCTCAGTACTTTGGCAATGCTGGGGCTAACCGAAGAATTTTGGTACCCAGAACACTCAGATTACACGGTTTTAGTAAAAGGGTAGGGGAGGATTTCAAATGTTTCACAAGAAAGAATTAGGTGAACCCTTACAAAGACATCCTGCAAACTCAGCCATTTCAGGACACTAAAATTCCCTTTCACCCCCTCTGCTTTCACGGCAGCCAAGGGGACTTCTCTGTGACAGAGGTGATGCAGTATTCAGAAGGCAGGAGACTGGGGCAGGATTTAAAACCAGCAAAGAATTCCCAGGATGCTCTTCCAGCATATCCCAATTAATTTCCTAATGCGAGGGACCCTCGGAGGACGGCAAACAATAAGCTCAAGGCAGTGCTGATTTCTGCTCAGACAAAAAGATCCAAGCCATAAATGTCCCTCACACTTCTGTGGGCAGATGAGGCTGAAGATCCTCCCGTGGTCACAGCGCAGCAGCTGAGACAAAATCTGGGTGTGTTCAGATGTGAGGTCTGTGCAGGTGTGATCGGGTTAGAGCCCCACAGAACTGAGATGTGGAGTTTATTGCACACTCAAACCTCCCAGGACAACTCAGTAACTAAAGCAATAGTTGTTGTTTTTAATGTTTGTTTGGGAATGCACTAAATCCAGGGCTCAGTCACTCAGGATAATTTTTAATTTTTCATCTGGCTATCTGCAAGCCAGGCATGAGGAGCTGCGTTTTTAACCATTTGGAGTTCAGCTTTTAAGAGTGTCTGTATGCTTCTTTTTATGCCTTTTTTTTTTTTTTTTTTAATATCAACTGACTGAAAGCAAGCCAAACTAATTATTTCAAATTTTCCATGAAAAAAAAACCCACACCAAAAACAAAACCTTTGTGCCATATCCAAGCATGTGAAGTTTGAGACCAAGCAGAAATGTGTCAGAAAGTTAGAGGAACAAAGATCAGGGATTTCCAGAGTGTTATTCTCCAGCTATACAGCAGTAGGGCCACAAAAATGAGTTTTGCAGAGCCCCTATGGCCGTACATATGATTGTGATATTAAAACTGAGGACACCTTTTGATTGCACTTGTGTGAAACCTGGTTTTTTTCACTACTCAGATCAAAATTTTTTAAACAAGGCTGACAGACAAAGGGTTGTTTTAGCCCCTGATTTCTGCCTGGCAGGCAGTGTGGAAGAGGCAAGTTTGCCCATTCAGTAAACTTTTCTGACTCCATATGAGCCTGGGCAAGCAGAGGAAATAGTAGAGCTTCAGAATAGCCATTATTTCTGGTCCTTTTTTTCCAGTGAATATCAAAAAGCAAGGTGCACTCCTAAGGAGGCTGAACACATGGAAGAAGAATTATCGTGGAATCAGAGAGAAAGAAAGAGAACAGGGTTTTGTTGGGCAATGTCTGAAAGAAGAGAGCATAAAGTCATTACAGCCCCACTCCTGAGGAAAAGCTTCCCTCAAGCTTCTTAGGGAAAAAACCCTGAAACTGAGGAAAAGAAGAGAGGAGTCAAACCTCAGGTGATCATGGCTGGGCTTCTGAGCACATGGTGCACTTAAATGAAGACTTTTTAAAAAAAACATCAGAGAGATGACTCAACTGTTGCAAACCCATGACATCAAGCCTTTCAATTCACAAACTCCCTTGGGTACTGCAAAGGCAGATCACCTGTGACAGCCTCCAAGAGCTGGATTAGGAGAGGGACACCAAGATGATCAGAGGATGGAGCAGCTCTGCTGGGAGGAAAGGCTGGGAGAGTTGGGATTGTTCAGCTGGAGAAGAGAAGCTTTGGGGTGACCTCACTGTGGCCTTCCAGGACCTGAAGGGAGCCCACAGGAAAGATGGAGAGAGACTATTTCCAAGGGCCTGGAGTGACAGGACATGGGGAATGGCTTCAAACTGACAGAGAGCAGGTTTAGATTGGATATTCAAGAGAAATCCTTCCCTGGGAGGGTGGGCAGGCCCTGGCACAGGTTGCCCAGAGAAGCTGTGGCTGCCTCATCCCTGGCAGTGTCCCAGGCCAGGTTGGATGGGGCTCTGAGCAATTTGGGACAGTGGAAGGTGTCCCTGTGCATGGGAGGGGTTTGGAACTGGAGGATCTTTAAGGTCCCTTCCAACCCAAACTATTCCATGATTCAGTGAACACTTTCTAGAACAGAGATGCATGAAAAGACAGAAGAGCCCTAAAATCCACTGCCAAGACTGAAGGATTATTTGTATTAGGTGGTTTTTTAAGGCCACCCTTCCAGCTGATGCTTTTTGATTTGTAGCATGATAGAAAAGGGTACAGGGAGAAAGCTAAACAAAAATATTTATGGTATAGCCATGCTTCCTTGGCACACTCAGACTTCCTGGATTCTGTGGGATTTGTTTCAGTTTGGGATTTACTGGTTTTTCAGTCAGAGGAAAACAGCAATTCAAAACAGGAGAGGGGAAAAAACCCAATCAAACACCAAAAAAACCACCTTATTTAAGAATAATTTAGTAAAGGTGAAAAACACCATAAAAGATAATAGCTATGAAGGAGTGTCTTTAAACGGATTCTATTAACTCTTTGTATTCTCATCCAGCATAGTAAGTTCATTTTGAAGTAAGTGATGGAAAAATAAAAAGGCCAAAATCACTAAATGCAATAGAAGTTTTGCCATCGACTCCATCAGGGCCAGGATTTCACCCTAAGGGTTTAGCACCAAGGTCAAAGACAGAGTAATAAAATAACCACATGGATGTTTTTTTTCAAGAAGTTCAGAAAAAAACCCAACAAAACCAAACCAAAACAAACAAACCATAACTGAAGAAATGGGGTTTAAAAGAAACTCTGGGTTAAGGTTTTCAAGCCCTGCAGCCTTTTAGGGTCAAGTCCTGTGGCAACACTAAAACAATGATGGTATGTGACACATCTGAGTGAACTGTGGAATATTTACATCTGTTAAACTTGTGAATTCCAGCCCCACAGAATACACATTTCGGTTCAAGAGGGCTTATTTTTGTGTAACTCAAGTATTGCTGCATTTAACTAGCTGGTTTGATATTTTTGGGTGCAGAAATTTAAAAAAATAAATAAAAATCACGAGAAGATTTAGGAGACCAGCAAGTCACATCTATCTTAGCTGTGCAGCAGTTCCTACAGAAGGATTGAAGGAAAAAGCAAGGATGTGTCCCCCGTGACCTCAAAAAATGCAGGGCTGCCATTTGAAGTTTAACTTCTCATCCAGCACTGACTGTGGATAAAGCAGAATGAAGACATGGGAAGATGCTTCCCAGTTGTGGCAGCATTTGGGATGCTGGAGGCATAATGGATGAGTGTTGTTTGCAAACTGGGTTTATCATCTACCTGGCAGAATCCTTTGAGGGAAGGAGACAGAAAATGGGACGGCTTTCTGACCTTCTGCAAAGCAACTGAAACGCCTTGGGTTTTTCTGGTGAATAAAATCGAAGGGTTTCCTGCAAATAATCCTGAAATCTTGAGATTTCAGGAAGGAAAAAAAAACAAACCAACAACTTTTCATGGGGGTTCATCATGAAACTTAGCAGAGAGCTGCTTCCACGCTGCAGGTGTGGGGGGAGGACAATAGCAGATTCTGAAGAACAAATCACCATTTGTGAAGGTCCCTTACGGAGAGGAAAGGTTGGTTGCAGCACCTGTACCCTGCCCTCAGTGAAAATTCAGATGAATCTGTTTAATTTACTCTGATTCTCAAAGAGGCACAAGGCAAGAGGGGGAAAGGAACCGTTGATAAAAAAAGAGGTTGATCTATTTTTCTGCCACAAGGGAAAATCTGATGGATAGGTCCCCAAAGTTTGTCTGTGCCTGTGAGTATGGCAGATAAGACAGAATTATGTACAATTAAGGATCTAGCCCACACCAGTGGGGTGGCCCGTGCAGAAACCAGAAATCAGGCTAATTCTGATTTAATTAGGGGTTCAGGAAAGCACTTTGCTTCTCCTGGTGCAAACAGGCCTGAGCCCTGCAGATGTGCACGTGATTTTCTCGAGAATGCAGACAAGCAAAGGGAAATTTAATATGCTTATTGCAGGATGACAAGATAGCATTGTGGCTGAAATGATTATTTATCCAGGGAGGAGAGGATGAAAGCATGCTTGTTTCCAAACAGCTTTAAAAATTGAGGCCACCATAGTTTGTTGGCAGAAGGGTGGGGGGAGGAAGAAATGAGGGAGAAAAATGGGATGAAATGGTCACATTCTTGCACCAAAGTGAGAGAAATGAGAAATAATTCGACATGAATCTCTGTTTGGACTGGATCAGCCTGTGCTTTCGTGAGTCAAAAATAATAAATACAGTATCTCCAACATCATAAAATCACCATTAAAAAAGTCCAGTAGCAGTAAGTTTTTGGAAGACGAGAAACAAATCACTCAGGTTTACACTGAGAAAGCTTTAAACCATCAACATGTCAGATTTTTTGGGAATGATTTACCACACTTTTCTCAAAATAAAATGTAAACCCAAAGAGATGTAGACAGAAAACAGGCCTCCCTATTGAACTTTGACACAAGAATAATGAAACCATCCATAATCCACATCTGATTTGTTTGGGATTTTTTTTTTTTTTTTCCTATTTAAATTCCTTCCAAGAAAAAAAAAAAAATCTTGCTTGGAAAAGGGAGGAAAACGGCTCATTTTAAATATATTTCCTATCTTTTGTGTCTCTTGTCTTGGCTTCTAGTTAACATCTTCAAGGCATTCCTTATGGCTGTGACCCAAAAGCTGCTGACACCAGAGCCTGAAAGATTCTGAGTAATTTCAGTGGAGCTGAGACATCTAAATCAGACCTCCTTCTCTACTACAACATTTCCCAGGCCACTTCCACCAAGAAGCAAACCTCCCAGGAGGCAGAAGCAGGACATTCTCAGTGGATTCTCAGAGCCTGAAGATCCCCCTGGCGCTGGTGACAGACAGGGAGGGTTTTCCTGCTGCGTTTGCAGCCCAGGACTGTGCCCTGTGGCAGCCTCCCACAGTGACACACTGACACACAGGCACCCTGGAAACGTGGGGATCTCATCTGTAAGCCCATAAAATGCTCATAGATCAAACCTGCTGGTTTTATCATCTTTTATGAGCTATGGCTTTCCCCCATGCTAACTCTCCTCCACTTTTAAACTAATTTGTATTCGACACTGCTATCCTGAAAGCTTCTCTGAAACTTCCCAGGAGATCTATCACACCTTGCCCGTTTTCCCAGGTTTCTAAAATTAATTTAAATCAATTATTTAATATATCCAATCACTTTCTTTAAGCCATTTGCTGCAGATACCGCCAATTATTCAACGTAAAATACAGCCAGATCATTTCACCACCACCAAAAACGTGATTTATCATCACATTCAATTAGAACCCGCTGAAGAGAGTGGCAAAAGTTCCCGTTCAGCTGAAGAAGGGACCAAGCCTTTAATTTACTGTGTCATGGGAATAAGGCAGGGTGATGGGGGAGGCTGAGATACGTACGGGATTCCAATTTCGAACAGATTATTTTGGATCAGTTGCTTTCCAAGCATGATGATGCTCAGCTGAATGCAGAGTTCCATCAAGCAGCCTCCTGGAGCACACTGCAATTAAACAAAACCAGGCAGTGTGAAGGGATTAAGAGGGTTCATTTAAAAGGCACCCACTTGGGAGAGCTCCCAATGTCTCCCTGTGCCCGCTGCCCCTGCCACCAATTAGTGTGGGAGCACAGAGCTCATCCATCACTGCAATTCTGGGCTTGACAAGGCATTTCATCTCCACTCATAAAACTCCATTATGGAGAATATGCAGAGCCCAGAAATAACTGGCTGTGCCCTGGGGCTGCTGTATTTCCTTTGAAAATATTTACTATATAATCAATGTAATAAACATAATGCAGTGTCACCAATACTCTCCCAACCTGATGTGTCCCTGGGGGGGGGGGAAGAAAGGCTTCAATCTTGGAAAGAATTACATGTCAGCTCGATTGTAAAACCTTAGCACATCTATCAGTTTTCAAGGAAATACCATCAGCAATCAATGGGAATTTGGAAAAAAAAAATAAAATTACAGGTTTAGCCCCATATGGCAATGGGCTACTAAAATGGCTATTAAAATTTCCAAGCTTCCAGTGATCCACAAAGAAAAGCCAGATTCAAGTTTCCCAAGGGCCTCAATCAAATCATGTAATGTTTGTGCCTTAGTGCCCACTTGGAAAGAATAGCAATGGTGAGGCTTCACCTGAGGGAAACCATGAAATACTCCAAACTGCAGAGAGAAAGAATATAAAGTTGCCTTTTAGATGGAAAATTTGGATTTTGTCTATTTAGGGGGAAGATTTAACCTCTTGCTTAATTTTTCTAATTTAGTTTTGCTTTTTCTATTTTTCCCTTATTGTCTATACACTTTATACATATTTCTCTGTGCTAAGGGTTTGTTTTTTGTTGTTTTAATTTCATATGTACTTATATGCATTTACCTCTTCCATTCGATACCCTTCAAACACGTACACGTAACGGCCAGGACGGCCAACAAACCTGAAAGCAATAAAAATCCATGAAATAACATAAAAATGGGAAATATGAACTAATAAAAAGGCAGGAAAATAAGCTACCTTTAACACCATAATTATTCATTCCTATTAACCAAAATATTTAAGAATCAGCTTCTTCAGTGTAAATTTTAAAAGACTCAGCACCTGCTCAACTTTGATTATTTAAAATTATTTCAAAGCAGGAGGCCTTCACAAATTATTTTCTACTATGTCTTGATAAAAAAATTTTCATAAAATATTTTTTCTTTGTCAAAACAAAATAACAACAAACTCCCTCTTTTGATCAGAGATCACAAATAGAAATGGGAACACATATCCTAACTCACATTCTCTTGCATCTGAGTATTGCCTGAATAGAATTACTCCCACATCTATACACAATCAAGACTTTTTTGACAACATAGGGAGAAACAGTGAGATTTGACTTTATTATAACCAAACAACACAAAAATATGGTCAAAAAAAAAAAAAAAAAAAGAAAGAATTTGCTGATATTTTTCACCGATGCCTTACAATCTTTACAATTACTGGCAAAATGCAACATTCACCCTCAAATCAAAGATGCTGAATAGGATCAGTGAAGGCTGCAGATTAACAAATAATACAGCCCCCCAAAGGAACAGAAAAAATGGTATGGAACAGAATCAAGAGGATGTTTTAAACAGGTTTTTTTGCCAAAGTTTTAGAGAACAGTCATTTTAAGCTTCCCTTTCAAAAGCCTGTGGATGACCTGGTCCCAAAAGACAGTGATCCTGAACCCGTAGGAAGTCACACTTATTTAGCAGGACAGCTGAATTAGCTCTTTGGTCAATCAGTTCATTTGCCAAAACCCAGCTTCCAGTTGAAAGCTATAACCATTCCTTAATTTAACTTGATAGGGGAGAAAAGTGCAAAACGATGAGAAAGGAATGAGAAAAAAAAAGAAAAAAAAAGTTCCGTAATTTTAAATTAAATAGGAAAACCTCTCTTTGCTGGATGATGCCTCAAGGAAAATTTGCTAAAATGTGGAAGGTGAAGGCCTGTGAGTGTTACCTTTCACTTATTAGAGCAAAAAAATTATTTTCTGAGGTGGAGATTATTCTTGTTTTAGAAAGAACTGGTCACAGTCCAGAACAAGGCTCAGGCCAGTACTCAACATCGTGCCCTGCCATTCAAAGGAAAGTTTTAAATAACTCTGTTTATGATATTTTTCCAGCTCTGGTAAAGGTGTTCAGTCCCAGGCCATAGTTAGGTAGCCCTTAGTGCCCATTTTTAAACACAGATCCAACTAATATGGAAATATATATAAATACATATATACAAATACATATATACATGCATATCAATATGTAAAGGATCTTTATCCTACCTTCCTTTAAAAAAGGCAACATAAAAAATTGGTGCATAAGAATTCACAAACTTCAGTAGGAATGCCTTCAAAATCAATCTCTCCTCAAAGGTTTTCTCTGTTTTTGGTATTTCTGGGGAGGGGAAAAAAAACCCAAACAAACAAATAACAAAGCAAGAAAATTGAATTAGTAAATATGTAGAAATCCCTGAATCTCCAAATACACACAAAACCTCATAAACCAAACTGTAAACTTTGAGCTCATACTGATTTTGATTTTGTTCTTCTAATTGGTACCAAAGCACACAAGGTCTGTCACTGAGTCCTGATTCCTGATTTCCAGAGAGTCCTCTCAAATTTCCAGATGGAAATTGGAGCCTCTTTGACAGAAGCATTAATAATGACAACATAATGAACTTGTTTTTCTGACAGGCCTCTGACAGCTTATCCCAAGTTAATCTTGGTTGTCTGTCCAATACCCTGGTGGCAAAAAACCCCAACAGATTCTGAAATCTGCCCTGGACCTGACAATACCTCGCTTTTCCAGCCTTTTTCATTCTCTTACTGAGAGACCCGGGCAGACCCCATGACTTTCCACTCCTTCAGGTCATGTGAAAACTCAGCACAGACCTCCTCTGTCATTTCCTCTGGCATCTATTATTAAATACATATATTTTTAAATACAAATATAAGTATTAAGTGCGTGTATTTCTTATCATAATGTATATTTCAAATAAAATAGATAGAAATTATATATTTACATGGTTCTCCTCTTGCTTATCTGGAGTTTGAGGGGGGAAAAAAATTGCATCTTGAGGTTCCATTGCACACAGCAAAATCAGTATAAATTACTTTGATGCATGTAAGGGTATGTATATTAACACACCCAAGCATATCAGTTGCACAACTAAAATAACAAAACATTTATATTCTTGAGGCATGAATGATGAAAGCAAACTACAAAGACTTTCAACCAGAAAAAAACACCTTAAAAGCCTCCTTGGCTTTGTGTACACAAAGCCTTCTTTTCTGTAATGAGATTGTCGGTGTCCTTAATGCTAAACACACAACTAAGCTCCTTTTTGAATCAGGCAGTAACTGATTATTAATTGCCATGCAAAATAAATGCACATTCTAGATTTCTTTCGGTAATTTGTAAAAATGTGGCTTAAACATTTCCCGTATTCATTACTATCTTCCCAGGTTTATTTCCAGTTTCCATGGAAATTTTTCAGCAGCAGAACATATAAGACACAGGTTTTTCAAACTGACAGTAAAATTAAATATTTTTTAAATATTTAAATATTCTATAGGATTTCATTAAGAATACTCCTGTACTTGCACGGTTTTGTTTTGGGCACAGTTTGGGTGTTTTGTTTGCTTTGTTTTTGTTTTGTTTCAAAAAAGAAGCATGATGGCTTTTTTGAGCACTAAAGGAATTGCCAACTTAATGAGCCACCACTGCCAGGCTTTATTTGTGATTTCAACTATATTTTCAGAAAAAATCAGTGCATAATCTGAGGAGCCCTAAGGCTTTGTTCACCTAAATATATAGAAAAGCTTAATTAAACCCTCAAGGGATTTGGACAATTTGTAGGTGATCCCACAGGCTGAATGAGATCCACAGGAGAACAGCTCAGGGCAGCAGGGATGTGCAGCTTTTCATTTAAAGGGAGAAAAATCCCAAACTTTGCCTCACGGAGAACCCCCCCAAGGATGAGCTCAGCCTCTGGATGAACATTTGCACACCTTATATGGTCCCAGAGGCTCTCTCAGCACTTCCCTCCCTCCCCACACTCAGACATGCTATACCATAGCCTGGCATGTGTAGAATTTGTCCCCCAGCCAGGTCGAGTCTGCTGCACAAGAAATGCGTTCAGCCAGGAGAGGTGTTGTAGGAACAGGGAAAACTTTCCCCCTCCACATCTCCCAGAAAGATGAATTATGGTGGGTTGTGCATCTCACACCCAAACTGGGCAGCTGAAACTCTCCAGGTGGAGAATGAGCTGAGATAGCTGTGGAGGAGTCTGAGCTCACTGAAGGAGTTTCTGCCTTTGTAAGACACAAACACAAGGAGTTTTGATTTTATCCCTGTTCTTCCTTGGCCCCAGTGAATCCTTCCCTGGGAGGGTGGGCAGGCCCTGGCACAGGTTGCCCAGAGAAGCTGTGGCTGCCCCATCCCTGGCAGTGTCCAAGGCCAGGTTGGATGGGGCTCTGAGCAGCCTGGGACAGTGGAAGGTGTCCCTGCCCATGGCAGGGGGTTGGAATGAGATGATCTTTAAGATGATCTTTAAGGTCCCTTCCAACCCAAACCATCACAACAAAACTACTACTTTTTTCCCCCCCCCAAGCACTGACTGAGCAGCTATTGAGGCAGATCCATGGCTTTGACCCTATGATGAATGCAGTTGCTGTCAGTGGTACAATTCTTGTGCTTACAGAAGTAAATTGAAAAAGATTCAAGTGTACTTGGGGTTGGAATAGCAACCTCTGCTGTCAAGAGCTATTCCTCCAGACCAACAAGTGTGTTCCTCAGCTTGTCAATTAACTGCAGTGTGAAAAGAGAATGGAATATGTTTTGCTCTGCTCAGCAAAATGAAAGTTCACAAGTTAAAGAGCATTTATCAGCATGCATGAATAGTAATTTTTAAAAAACATTTTGATTGCATTTGGCATCAGAGTCTAGCACTGGTGAAAGCTGCCTAAATGAACTCTCTAACTCTTGTAAATTGTAACCCTAGAGATTATTCTGACTGTTCTGTTCTTAAACAAAACATCTGATTGATGATTAGGAATGTTGCCTAAATAAAGATAACCACGTACAGTGGCATTTTGTGAAAATTAATTGCTTTCTCTTTGTCTCTTCCAAATACTTTATGAATTTAATCTAAATTAACAGGCTAACCTTACTGGTAAAACCACAGGACCACATTTCAAAGATTATCTCAGGATTATCTCAACTACAAACCCACGAAAAAGACTTTTCAGTGCTTGGAATAAATGACTTCATAATAAATAAATGACTTTGAAGCACCTAGAATTAGAGGTGATGCGTGAACCTGTGGGAAATTATATCTAATGACAGCTATAAGAACTGCATGTTAAGTCCCTATCAGTAAACATCTTTGGTCTAATTTATACAACAATACAAAATCCCAGTCTAAACCTCTATTAGTAAACATCTTTGGCCTAATGTATATAATAAAACAACACTCTAGCCTGAATCTCTACACTAGTCAAATGAATGACTTGCCTTTAAACGACTTAAATACCTTGCCAGGCTTGAAACAATATGATGATATCTAAAAAAAAATTTAACAGTCCAACCTCTAACTGAAATAGGTATCATTACAAAAAAAGTCCAGCCCAGACATGCCTCTAAAATGGGGAAAAAAAAAAATAATTATTTGAGTGGTAAGGAAATGGTTAATAATCCCATGGCAAGCATTTGCCAGAGTCATCAACATTTTCAAAACAACCCAGTGACTGTCAGTAAACCCAGCTCCCAGGCCTACAGAGGTGTGTTCAAAGCACATGTCAGGGCAAAAATGCTCAACCAGGTCTAGCTAAGTGGACCTTGGCACAGAGCAGCTCACCCCACAGGCTTGAATATTCCCTCTGGTGCTCTCCAGGAGGAAATATTCCTCCTTGCAACCCCTCCTGTCAATACCTGTACTAGGGAGGAATGTGGTGGGAGAGTTCTTACCGATTTCTGTCAGCCATTTGGCAACAGCTCCATAAATTTCATCCAGGATGAGTATCACCACCAGGTTAATGATGACAGCAGTGGCAGTCACAGTCACTCGAACGTTCGACCTGGTTGTCTCGTTTGTGCTGAACGACAGGGCTGCTGCTGTGGTGATTCGGTACACAATGACACCAAAAACTGCTGAAAACGTCAGCATAATCTGCAAAGAAACGCACACAGAGGTTAGTTCGAGTTTGCCACCGGCAGTTCAGGGTGTTGAGCTGTTTCTAAGAGCGACATGATGATATCAGGACGGTCAAATGGAAATGTGAGAACTCAGAACTCGCTGACAGACAGGGACGTAAATCAGAAAATGGGTGCAGAACTCCAAGCTGGCACAACAATTCAGCTGTCAGAGAATGATCAGAGGGCTGAGGCACCTCTGTTCTGAGGACAGGCTGAGTTGGGGTTATTCAGCCTGGGGAAGAGAAGGCTCCAGGGAGACCTCACAGCACCTTCCAGCACCTAAAGGGAAAGGGGGTTCATAAAAAAGAGGGAGAGTGACTTTTTTTACATGGGCAGGTAGTGATAGGACAAGGGGGAATGGTTCTAAACAAAAAGAAAAGAGAGATTTCGGTGAGATGTTATTAAAAATCCTTCCCTGTGAGGGTGGGCAGGCCCTGGCACAGGTTGCCCAGAGAAGCTGTGGCTGCCCCATCCCTGGCAGTGTCCAAGGCCAGGTTGGACGGGGCTCTGAGCAACATGATTGTGTGAATGGCACCCCTGCCCACGGCAGGGGGATTGGAAGTAGATAATCTTTAAGGTCCCTTCCAAGCCAAGCCTTTCCAGGGTTCTGTGACGCTGATTCTGTTCCTGAAGTTGTCATGTCCCTTCTGACTAAAGCCATACACGTCATTCACGTGCTGAAACTGGGGTTGTTTGGGTCCAAATGCAGCTGCAAAGCAAAAGCAAAGCAAAAGCAAATGCAAAAGTAAAGGCTTTTTCTCTGGCAAGAGGTTCAGAGGCCTTGGACTCAAGGACCTTCATGCATGTGCAGGTAAATGGTCTTTACTGGCTGAAACTGCTCCACCTCTGCACATCAGTGGAAGTGGCAACTTACAATTTAATAAAAAAAATAATTTCCCCTGTTATTATTCTTTTAAGACTAACCTAAGAAGGGTTACTAGGGCTTCACTTTACATTTGTGTCCCAGAAATCACTTGGTATCCTTGGCATCCTTCATGGGCTGGCTTTGACCCATGAGATGAGGAAAGTCAACCCTGTTACTTAAGGTCAAGTTCCCACAAGAAGAATTTGAATTTCACAGGGCTTTGGTATTCTGGTTTAAAAAGAAATAAATATCTAAAACACCCCACAATGAAAAAAAAAATCAATAAAATAGCAATAAAAAAGAGCAAATTTTCATACTCATAGCAGAAAAAGGGGGAGAAGATACATTTTTCTCTTTCATTTTTGCCTTTGGCAAGAATTCCAGTATACATTCATTATTTTAGGTATAACATCTTGAGATCCCCAGATGAAAGAGACTACCTAAATGTGAAAGATTAGACTATTGCAATTATTTCACTGGGCCTGGGGGCCCAGATTCACAACATGGGTATAAGGAAATGTAACAGCTCATCTTAATGATCCAGCAGTAGTTTATTGAATTCCTGTATGCAGAGGAAGGCTGTTGCATGAAAAGGAACTATTGCAAAAGAATGAGATTCAGGGTGTTATTAAAGGCTGAAGGTGAAAACTGGGCACATTTTGATTTAATGGAGAGCTAGTAAACATACTAGAAAAATAATAATCTGGAGAAAACTCCTGGAGATATTAGATGAAATGCACAAATAAGTTTTGTCAGAAAATAGTAAGGAAATATTAGATCTAGTAAAGCGTCTAATTTTTACTTTCTAAAGACCTGTTTCATTAATTTTAAATGAAATGTGGGTGAACAATGAGCTTTTGCTTCATGCTAATATTTTTCATTCAAATAATGACCTAAAGAAAAAATAATCTGAGCCAAAACAAATTTAAATGAAAACTTTTCCAGTGGCATAAAATATTCTTTCCTTTTGTTTTCTAGTTTTCATTGTGTGGAGAGAACATTTCTAATTTTCGCGTCTATTTTTCTCTTTTTTTTCTTTTCACTTACCTACCAACCATGCAGAAAGAAATCTGATTCATGCTGAACTACCTGCTCAGCTCTTGCTATGACAGAAGTGATGCAGGAACACAAAGGCCATAACTTTTTTCTTACTTACCCATTGCAATCACTACAGCAGAGAGTAAAATCCCCAATAAAGAAAGAAAACAAAACAGCCCCCCCTGCAATTAATCTAATTCACCTTCTACCTCTACAGTCATCTTGAGCTCCTTTCTTTCCCTTAATTTGAGCCACAGATTCTTTCCTCTTAATCACCTTCCTAACACCCTTTTCCTGTTTCTCTTCCCTGTGGATTTCCTTGGAAGTTTTTACTGTGGTGCTGGACAAGGGAAAACCAGCAAAGTAAATTGAATGCAATCATTCTGGAGATGATGATGAGCTCTCTGGGCCTCCACAGACACCTCTCTCCACCACAAGTTTCCACTGAGGAATATCCCAACAGTAGGGGAAGGAGAGGCAAGGACAGTCATCACTGAACAGAGAGAGAGGAAACTTTGGATCGTGGAAGTGGAACAGCAAACTCAAAGGGTGGAAGGGATGCACAGCAATGGGGAAGGTTCCAGGAGGGTGAGATGCCATCAGAGGAATGCACTGCTGTGGCCTCCTCTGCTCGTGCAGTGCCACTGCAAGGCGGACAAAGTTATAGAAAAAAAAATGTTTTGTTTGCTTAAAGAACAAAAATGTTTGCTTTGCAAAAGCACCAGGGCTCCAGAAACTGTCAGTTGCCCAGATGTTTTTGAACACCTGCTTAGACACAGATGGGAAAACACTCCTTTAGGAGTCTTCATTGTCTGTGCATCCAGCAACGAGAGACGATTGAGGAGGGCTTGTAGGACTGCACAGTGAGTGGGAGCACAGCTCTCGCTCCCCAGACAGTCACTGAGAGGGAAAGAATCATTCCTGTACCTTCACAGCATTTCTCTCGTTCCTCAAAACACCCCTTTTGCCCAAATTCCAGGCCGGGCAGTCACCTTTGTTCAAGCGCCCGCGTTGGGTTTTGTTGTCTGTGCCAACATTTCATCTGGCCAGTTCTCCCCCCTGCTATGGCCAACAGTTCTGTCCCTGAGCATCCAAACTAGTCCATCAAGGACTGAACTGCTTAGAAACAGATGTGAAAATTGGCTGCAGGGAAGGTCACCTACTGAGCCTGGTATGAATGAAGACAAACAGGAAAGCAAACTGGATCTGAGAAGGAAGCTATAAAATCCCGTGGGCTACACTGCTACCTTCATCCAAGCAGGATAACAATTTCATGTCCAAACAGCTCTTTGGCTCTCCAGTAGGGCTATTGTAGAGTCAAGTATTACACCATGTGAGAAAGAAGAGGCAAAAAGGGGTCCAAAAGGCAGGACAGGCTGAACTCCTGTGCCAAAAAATTGGGTTTCTTCCTTCCTCTGACAGAGCCAAATGTGCCAAACACAAAGAAAGGCTGCAGTGATGGCACTGCCCTGGGCCATCCTTCTCCCTTCCAGCAGCTACCAACACCTTCATCACACAGCACTCAGAAATCTTTGCCACAAAATTCACCTTCTGAGTACAGGGTTTAATAAATGTGACACACATTATTATTAGTCACACTCAAAGGAAACTTGTAGATGCCCAGCTGAGCTCAGATCTCCTGCTACCACTGTTCTTACTAGGCAAAAACAAGACTTGTCCTAAAATCCCTGCAAAAGACATGGCTTAAATCAAGGCTGGATTTGCTGCCCCCTCTGCATTCCAGCGAGGCTTTGGGTACAACAGAAGAACTGGGATCAGACTTTAAAGCATTCATAAATGTGTAAAATAATCCTTGGAATTACTTGGTGGTGTAAGACATGACCAATGGGGCAAGAGAAACAAACCCAGTATTTTTTTTTTTTCAACCTGCACTTTTCACAAAGCAAACAGGGTGCCTGGCTTCATAATGACAGAGGAAAATCCAGAAAGAAAGGCAAAAAACCCCCAAAAAAAACAAAAAAAACCCCAGAGTTCTTGAAGGAGGATTTACAAAAGTGAAGGGCAAAAAAGAAGTACAGAAATAAAGAGAAAAAAAAGAAAAAGAGGAAAGATTTTTACAATTAGAATACCACTGCCAGCTTCAAGAATCATCAGGGAAAGTATGGGATTTAAAGGTGGGGGACAGAACACAACAGCATCGTTCTGTGGTAATGTAGATATCTTCATGGACAAAGCCTGTGGATTTGGGACTCCAGACCCTCTGGGCCTGACACAGGGAGTATTAAAAATTCAACAGTCACTTCTGCAGCACTAGAAATTGCAAGGTGTGCATAGGAGGGTCTGTGTCTGAGTCTTCTCTGTCTCTGTGCTGTACAAATGCAAACACCCATGTAAATTCAAGATTTCATTACCTATTACATGTTTAGTGCTTACAGCTAAAAAAAAAATTGTGTGAATAATGAAGGTAGACCAGACTAATTTAGTTTCCCCAGTACAATTCCATTGCACAGACCAACAACAAACCTTACGTTTCCAATTCCTGTTTAACTAATCTAGCAGAAAAAAAAAAATAAAGGAAACATCACATACAACAAAGAGCAGATTGCAAGGTCCACATAGGAAAGCAGAGCCAGCTCTCCCTCACCAAGAGCTGGCTTGAGTTCCATCCATGGTTCGCAAGTTGCCTTCTGTAAAAATAATGCTCAAAATATTCTAAAAAAAAAAAAAATCATTGTACCCACTTCACCAAATGGTGAAAGACATCTTAGTTCCACCAGTCTCTAACAGAAGTTGAACAAGTGGAGCTCTGAATTTTACATCTCACAAACTGTAGGTTACAAACCCTTCATAAATCTCTCTAGGACCTTACAGTGAGCAGGGAGCGTGATACACAGGCTGTGACTCAGGAAAGCACTTTGAGCTCATGCTTAGGGCAGATTTAAACACGTCTTTGAAGTCAAGAGCACATGTAAGCACCTTGTCTGCAAAAGGATGACTTGTAAAAGTTAATCAGGGCTATTTGCTTAGTCATGCTTTCAGTGAAGTCATGACTGACGCCAGTGAGAGGTTCTGTCTAAAAATCAAACGGTTGGTATTGCCTCAGGATAATAAACTAACTCAAGGTATTACAAATACATCCATATATATATATATATATACATGAAGGACACACCTAATATGTACAGAAAATGTGCTTAATATACAATTCACACAATTCAGCCAACAGCCCTTCCATAGGCAGCCTTTGGAAAAAGGGAATAAAGCTGGAGGGGGGCCCTGAGCTCTGCAAACCTCCCCAGTACTTCCCACAAACTGGAGGTTGTAACCCTGGCTTCAGATTTTTAGCGTATTTGAGACCCACCAGTTCGGGGCTCCACTCAAGATGCCCCCTCACAAGGTCCCTCCCACCTAACAGACGTGAAGAAATGCAGGTTTTGTTACCATAAATAAAATCAACCCGAAGTTTGCTGCGTATCCAGGCACGCGGTCACTGCACGTCAGCTTCTCCTGTTCACCCTGCAGACAGAACACACAGAAAAAATAACAGGCATGACAATAGGAAATACTGGAAGTAGTTGGATTTGTTGCTGGAACACATTCTGAAATTCCCTGCTCTGATTTTGAAGAAGATTATGCGGTTTGGAACGCCGATATTTTAAAATAGGCTTTAGTTGCATAGAAAAGAGGGTAAGGGAGTAAAGAAGAAGATGTCTTCAAAAACCAGAAAATGTCCTATGGAACTATGATTTTAGTATTTGAAAAAAATTTTCCAGGTCTCACTAAATTTCACCTTAATTTACATTTAAGCAAAACAGAATCCAACCATTTATTTTTACTTGCTCGTTGTAAAACTACAGAAGAATATTGCTTGAGACGGAAATCAAGATAAGAATTCTGATTACCACTGAACCCTTTTTTTTTTTTTTTTTTTTTTTTTTTTTTTTTTTGTCTAATGTAATTCAGGTATTTCCTGCAAGGCACCCCAATCCATCTCCTGGTACCTGTTCTGTAGGAAAGAGAAATTACAAAAGCAATGCCTCTCTGTGATCTCTGCTGCCAGGCTTGTTTTTCTCATGGATAAACAGCATCTCCCTCTTCATTGCATAATTTAAAGCAACTGTGGTCAGTGAAATCTAGTACTCTCTTACTCTCCCCACACAAACTCAACTCCATCTCCAGCCACTTGTACATCTCAAGAAGACATTTGAAGATGGATTTATGCAAGAAATATGAATCCCTCCTCTCAAAATAGGTTTCTTAAAATAATAATAAGGTCACTACTTTGTTTAAGTTAACCTAAAACTATATAATCAAATTAACTAAGGACACAAAGCCAGCTGCTGTTTGTGTTTCTGTGAACCCCCCCTTGCTATCCCGTGGACTGGTACTACCCTTACACTGGAGTTAGCCCAGAGTTATTCTGAATTTAAATGAGTTTAAATCAGATTAGAACTCAGGTCAGAGGTTTCCAGCAGACCATTCCTAAGGCACAATCGTCCTCAGATGAACAGAAAAATCTGGGAGCGTTGTGCCTTTCCATAACGTTTTCCCAAATAACAGGAATACAGAATAAGTGCAGGAATGTTGCAGTGGGTTTTTCTGGTGGAGTTTTCTGGGATGTGGAATTAGACCTGAGACACCACCCTGTCCACACACCCATTGCCACTGTGGTGATGCCTCAGACCCCGTGGGAAGGACCCAGTGAGCATCCCATGGCAAAACCAGACCTTTGAAACGTGTCTCAGTGCAGTGGGCAGTGGACAGCTACCTTCTGATGAGCCTCTTGCTGAGGAAAGGAAATAATGTGGATTCCCCGGGTACTCCTTCCCTCTGGCAATAGTGCCATCTAGCCGCTAACAGGCTGTACTGAGAGGTACCCACGGCACCTGGGCTGCCACCAGAGCACTTACACACCCAGGAAAATGTGGTTTATTCAGTTGGTTCACTCGTTTTGTTTGAGTACAGTGATGGATTTGCAATGGCATTGGAGGAAAAAATCAGTTGTTCTGAGTGTTCCTGTTTTAATATTTAATGAGGTGCTGACTGTGTTCCTTGAAGAGATACAGTTTGGGGTTTTTTTCCCCCTATTAGGAAACAAGAAAAAAAAAATCAGAAAAGAAATAAAAATGTAATCAAGCACCACCTAGATTTATCTGGATGGTTCATTTCCTTATGAGTTACCTATCGTGGCAAAGATCCATCTCTGCATCCTCAGGTGGGTGGGCCTCTGAGCTGTGGAAACCTGGAAATACACTGCACTTGGACAGCACTTCTGTGTTTCCCTGCGAATTAAACCACAGCCAGTTTGCTCAGATCACAAGGATTTCAGGTATTTAATTATATTTTCCCACAAGAGAACACCTCCTCCAAGCAGGTGCTTCTAACCACCAGCCATGCCAGCTCAGCCTGCACTTGGGGAGCAAAGCAAGAGACTTTCTTTCTTCTGCATCCTGGCTTTGTAACTCCTAGTGCTGAAATTCGGGCTCTTCCATGTGGCTGCACCTGGGCAGCCCCAGTGATCTCACTGGACTTGCAATAATTAACAGGAATTTAGCAAAAGATGCCTAGGGAAGAACCCCTCTCTCCTGGCTTCCTAAAGCCTTTCACAGCTAGCAACAGCAAAAGTCTGCAAAATCATATTTCCAGTGACAAAATCCAGAAGCTCACCTCTAATTATGCCCAGGAAGCATCAAGCAAGTAACTCTTTTTAACAACTGCACTATTCTCAGCGGGTTTCTACTTTAATTTCTACTTTAACACAAAACCTTTATTTTTGTGTCAAAACTGTGCTGTCCAAATACGCCTCTAGGAATACGAACTGGGGTATCACAAAGAGCTCTCCTTTATTTGCATGACCCCCAAAACATTGTCCCTGCATTGCCCCCAGACTCAAGACCAGGAATGAAATGAGCTTTTGGTTTAAAACCCACTAAAATGGGTTTAAAACCCATTACAAGCCTTATTAGGTCAAACTCACAGATGTGATTCTTCCCCTGAAAATGGGATTTTAAAAAAAAAAAAACAAACAAAAAAACCCCCACCCACCCAACCAACAACAACAACAACAAAAAACACCAAACCAAACAACCAACCAAACAAAAACCAGGGAAAATTCAAAAACTCAGAGAAGCTGTGATTGCTCCATCTCTGGAAGTGTCCCAGGCCAGGTTGGATGGGGCTCTGAGCAACCTGGGCTAGTGGAAGGTGTCCCTGCCTTGGAACAAGATGATATATATATATATATAAAAAAATATATATATATAACTTCACATACACATTCATGCAATGAGTACCTTGATAAAAACAAGCTCTGGTTTTAAATGCACTGCAGTTTCTTCAGAAATAAAAATGGTTCCTTTCTCCTCTGTATTTAAAAATTATTTTGCTGTTCAAGCTCACCTTAATGCATCCAGTGCACCGTGCCATATTGCAGTTGTTATTGTGAAAATGGCATTAAGGTGCTTTAGTCTTTATATCACTGTTTAATATCAAGTTCTTGATATTTACATATGGTTCAAGGGAAAACTGGCAGCACTTAGTTTTTTACAACGACAGTTTAACATATGGCTTTACAAGTATGAATTATTTATGTAAACTTGGAGCCATTCAGAATATTACCAGAAAAACACTACAATTTACACAAACAATAGGGTTACATCTGTAGTCATAAATATTCATTGTTTATCAATGCTCTTTGTAGATGATTAATAAATCATACTGGGTCTGATCCTGAGAAGGCAAAGACACACAAATACAACTGGTGGGATTTCCAAAGAGACTGACAGTGCTACTCAGGTCTGCTGGTAGTGGAATGTCACAAATTAGGCTCAGGACATGAAAGGATACCCTGTCACCCCCTCCATTTTGGGGTTTTTTTCTGTAACTCCTGAACTTTCTCAAAGAACACAAAGAAATTACACACATGGATTTAAAAATATGCTGAAGTAAATATAGTCAGGCACAAAGAGAACAGTTTCTGAGCCATACATGTGCCTGCCTCCCTTTGCAAGGCTAAATTAATTTAATAGGCTTTGGTCTTGACTGGACATGGACCTACCAGGCAGATTAAACAAAGGGAGAACAAGGTGAGTTTCAAAGGGCTGCTGCAGAAAAACAATTATCAGCAATAGCCACTACCTTCCACCTGGATTTTCAACCACTTTGTACCCTGGAATCCAGAGCACCATCACTGCAATAGTCAGTCTGGTTTCACACTCTCTCATGTAAACCGTGAACATCTGATGGAGATGAACAAATATTGAACAATAAATAAATGCAACCCACTTTAAAACAATTTATCCACTGTAATTTTTCAACAAAAAAAATTTCCCTTTTACTAGTTCCCATAATTCAGCAACATTTTAATAACTGGAAGTGATTTAATTTAAGAGTTTCTCTCTGTAAGTTATTTTAAGCATAGGACTATCACCTCTGTGTGAGTCCTTCTAAAAACTTCTGGTTACACAATCACCCAGCTACTTGCAGTAGCTCTCCCTGAAATACAAAAAGTTCCAAAGTCATGTAATCTTTTGTTACTTCAAACCTATTTGTCTCAGGTAGACAACAGTTTACCTGAATTTTATCTTTAAAATCACTCCTTCAGTCACCATTATACACTTTAATATAAGCACCCTGGTCCCAGTGGAACCAAGGCAATCAGCAATTTTGCAATTTGAAAACTCAAACTGCAATTTTATTATGTGGCAATCTCGTAGCAACATTTAATAGTCACGTTGCTTTTCTAAACTGCATGTATCAGTTCCCTTATCGTGAAGGGAATTTAAAAATTTAACTGAGTGTGTGATTCCAGTTCTGGAAGAGATGCTTTAGTGCTAAGAGGTCCTTTCTGTGTTTCCTTGGAGCTTGTCTGCCCCAGGCCTGTGCCAGTGTCCTTAGCTGGAAGAATCTAGGCTGAACATCTTGCTCCTGTGAAATCAGTCACAGAATTCCTAGTAAAGCAAAGTCCCACCCTAGGGCTCTGCCATTGCACACTTAAAAACCCATTTCTCCATTGTCTTACACCATGTGAAGCCACTTATCCCCCCCACAAAGTGGGAGAAAGAGGCATGCAACACATTATCAGCTTCCTTTGGTGGCAATTTCAAATTTAGCTTGCACAAACTGTCAATGATCACACCAGCACCAGAGGAGAGGGGAGGGGTGTAAATTTTAGCAACACTTTTAAGCTGGCAAAGAAAAGTCTGAGAAGCAGGGGAAGAATTAAAAGGGGGATGTGGCTATGCCAGATTCTTTCCCCTGACTCCAGGGCATTTACTACCAGCTGCAAAATGTTAATGAAGTTTGTATTCTGACTTTTGAATGCGCCATAAAAATGGAAACGCGATTGCGGGACACAATCCGCAGAGCCAAACTTCTGCCAACAACACAGAGATGCTGTGCAGGAAAGAGCTCTGGGTGAACAGCCAGAAAAGATGGGGCAGGGTACAAGAGCAAGGCAGCCTTCAGCTCTCCCCATGTCTGCTCCAAAAAGGAAGACACATTTTGGAGATACAAGAGCCCTGTCCACACACTTCCTCACACTCAGTCATTCTACCAGTCCGTGACTGGTGTGAGTCCCATTTCTGCATCATCTCTGCAGCCAACAAGAGAGAGGCATCACCACACCCTGAGCACACAGAATGAAGAGGGCTGGGAGGTGAGAAACAGAGACACCAGGTGTGTGGGCAGATGCAGCACGAGGGGAACGGGTGATCACAAAGTCCCTCCTCGGGGCAGCAGGAATGATTGTTTCTGGTTTTCTCTTGGCACTGCCTCTTGCTCTGAGCCCATGGGGAGGGAGAATGTTCCTTTTAGCTAATCCTGGAGTAAGTCTACAATAAGAAGTCCGTAAGGAACACCCCTGTATCTTCAAACACACACAGCCTCCCCCCAAAACCCGCTGAGGGAGAGGAGGAGTACACCATACTAATTAAGAGATGTCAATAAAACATTGGGAGGCAAAGGCAGAAATCAGGGTTTTCATGGAGCTGGAAGAGCTAACAAAATACATGCATTTTGGTACTACGAGCATTATCTTGAGGTATTTGAGAACTGTGATTTCATGGAATAGCAACCATCAGGGTTTGAATCAAGCTTCATTTTTCCAAAATGTAAATTCAAATATTTTTTTTTTTTTTTTGTAAATTATATACATTTCTGAATAAAATTGGCAGTCACTTCCTCAATTAGGTTGGAAAAGACCCCTAAGATCATGGAGTCCAGGTTATGACCAAACACCTCCATGTCAATGAGACCGTGGCACTGAGTGCCATATCCAGTCTTTCCTTAAACACCATCCGGGGATGGTGACTCCACCACCTCCCTGGGCAGCCCATTCCAATGTCTAATCATCTTTTCCATGAAGAAATTTCCAGTTTCCAAACAGGGAAACAATAACTATGCATACACAAGATTGAATTAGGTAATACTCATTCAAATTAAATGTATGTGCTAAAACTGTGTAGGAAACACACAAAGATCTCCAGGGAGCTACTTCCCACCAGCATCCCTGATCATTTGCTTTTTTTTTTTTTCTTCTTTCTTAAGAAATAATTGTGTTGTTAGTTGGCAGTAAAACGCAGATCTATTGAAAGCTGCTTTGAAATGCCCCAGTTGGATTTAATGTAAATCAAGTGGGCAAAATGGGAAAGAGTGGATATCAATGCTTCACATTTTATCCTCTTGAAGATGCTTCTCTGATTTTTTTCCTACCATTAACAAAAAATGGAGTGGGTATATCAACAAAACAAATTTCTGTAGTCCCATTCAAATAAAAAAAAAAAGTTGGAAGTAGTGGCAATATGTGCAAGAAACTCAGATGTGGCATCAAGTCAGAGAGCAGTAAACTGTTTATCCTACATTTAACGTAGCAGTAACTCTGAAATCCATGTCAGTTGGATTTGCAGAGGATGCTAAATAAGGAAAGGTTCTGAATACTGAAGAGTACAAAAACTTAAATACTGGGCTGTTGAGAAGGCTGAAATACAAGTGTGAAATAAAAATGAGATTCAAGCAGGACAAATTAATGCTGATACAACAAGGAACGTAATTAGAAACAGCAACAACGCTCAGCAAAGTAAAAAGTGATATTAAATAGATTCCTGGAGAGCAGTGAGTTACTGTGTGAAAATGAATCTGGAGAGGACAGGAAAGGTGGTGATTTATACCTGGCTCATCCTCACAGGTAGTGAAGAGGTGAATGTTTTAAAGCACAGTCTGCGTGGGAGTAACTTCAACATACTTGAATTATATGGAATGACATGGGAAGTGAAATCAGGCTTCTACAGCACTGGGTTTCAGAAACTCTGGCATTCCCATCCAGCAAGGAATGAGGCTTTGTTTCTGCCAGTTGTTTACAAACAGGAGAGGGCAAGAATAGTATGGGTACATACATTAAACTGGATGAAAACAGGCCTGAACTGACCCCACCTGTGGCATTTCTAGAATTAAAGGATCACCAAGATGACTGGATATGGGGACATCAAAAGGATCTCTGGAAAGAGTTATGAGTCAAAAGGGGTGTTCTGTAATGCTCTGCTTCCCATCAGAGACTTGCTCCAAGTCCTCAATCCTCAAGCTGAAGATTTTCTGAACTTCTGGGGTCACAGAAAGTGGACAAGATCCTCTTGCTCAGATTATTCATGAACTAGGTCACTTGGCTAAGCTTTCAGAAGAAATTCAGAAATACCCTGGAGAAACAGACATTTCTTGTGCAGCATCTTATTGCCATGCATCCTCTGTGGTTTGTAGGCTACTGAAATGTCTTCTGCACCCTGGGGCATCACCTCTTGTGCAGAAGCCTCAGAGCTCCTACTGCAGAGCGTAGAAGAACATAACACTGCCCTGTAAACAACCTCTTCCTATTCTGACACTGTCCTGACTGATTTCCAAAGGATTTACAGAGACATGGAATCTTGCATTAAAATCCCATGTTATGACCAAATTTCAGCAAAAGTTAACAAAGAAAGGTGCTTTTCTGGGGGTTGGGGTTTTTTTTTGTTGTTGTTTGGGGGTTTTTTTTGTTTTGTTTTGGGGGTTTTTGGTTGTTTTTTGTTTTTTATTTGGTTTGGGGTTTTTTTCCCCCATAGAACAGCTATCAGTGTGATGTCACCAATGTAGTATTTCCTCAAAGTTCCCAGAAATATGCAGACTTCAGCCCTTCAAACAGGCACAGGTAAGGCCTGGGACAAGTTCCACAAGGAAGATGTGGCATCTTCATTACAGAAGATTTTTAAGAACAGCCCAAAGAAACATCTGGCAAACGTTACACTGGGTTTAGCAGGTCCTGCTTTGGAGCACAGTGAGGGAACTGCATGTCTCCATGGGTTCCCTTCTAAGCCTAATTTCTAGATTTTTTTTTTTTTTTCTGTAGTGCCTATGACCTTTGTGGGCTGAAAGTAATTACAGGCAAGCAAAGGTGCCTTCCAGGAGCCCCAAAGCCTGAATCAAAGGCATCCTGTCACTTGGTATCAGGCCAAAAACCAGAAGTGCAAAGTCTACACACAAAGTCTTGCCATTTAGACACCACTCGAACAAAATGATTGCTTGGATGCCCCAGAGCTCCATGTTCTAAACATAAAATCTCTGACTACACAGAGGTTCAGACCTGCTAAGATCAGCCCAACAGTCCATCCAAATCAGCAGCTCACAAAACTTCACCTGGCACTGGCTGAGGGAATAAAGGACATGTCTGATGTCTCAGGTACCAGCTCCTCCATCACCTATTGCTTAAAATCCATCAATGTCACTTTTCTCGTATCTGTAGAAATGCCTAGCAACCTACAGGACTTTAGGAGAACTAAGAACCATATATTCATGTGAATAATCACATGGAATCATTCCTTCAGAAACAAAGCAATTTCATTTATGTCCAAATAAGAATGAGCATATTAGCAACAGATTAGGCATCTGGAACCTTTTAAATAATTTGCAGTATTATTTACTAAATGTGCAGTATTATTAGGAAAAGATGTGTGTTTTTTTCTATTGGGTTTTTATGTTGAATACTCATTTCACCACAGATGAGCTTCATCAGGCAGCAGGAGAAACAGCCAAGAGAAAACAGTTTGCTTATTTGCTCAATAAATGAACTTATTTTTAAAGAAGGTGAAAACTAGCACTGTGCTGATCCTTCCAGGCATGGCCTGGGCGTGGTTGGTCAAACGAACTCTGAAATCTGGTTTACAAAGGTCTGGGAGTGAAACAACATTGGCAGGTTCAGAGGAGACTCGTGAGCTCGGTGAACTCAAACTCCAGGTTTCCAAGCCCAATTTCCAACATTGCTCTTTGGGGTCTTCAGAGGCCCAGCAAGGAATTTCAGCTCCCATTTTCCTGCTACTATCCCAGGACATGGAACCTGGCATAGCCCTTCAGAGAAATTACGTGAACATCACCCACCTCCATCCCTTTCTCTTCTGCTGGATTATCCCACTGTCTGTGCCCCCAGGGATGCCAGGTGGCTGCTCTTCATGAAAACAAACTATTCAGAGATGCTATTCAGGCTGGATTGCCAGCCTCTGAATCCAGAATGTCCTCTGGGAACAGCGAGGGGGTGGGATGTTTCCCCAGCAATTACAAACGAAGCTCTGTCACAGTTTCTAGCCCTGCAGATTCCTCCTGCTCTAGAAATAACCCAGACATCAGAAAGGCCCATTTGTCACAGAGTTTCTGGAGTGCACATTTTTCCACTCTTGCCTTGTTCTTTAGCAGGACACACATTTCCTTTGCCCTGCCTCCCACCAGAAGGCTCCTCTGGAGTGAGGAACAGGCATCTCTGCATCACTGACTCACAAAAAACCTACCAGTGGCTTTGTCTGCATCATTCCCTTCTCAGCATTCCTCTTCTAGGGTGCCCAGCACACTGACCTGTTGGACACCAAGATGATCAGAGGATGGAGCAGCTCTGCTGGGAGGAAAGGCTGGGAGAGTTGGGATTGTCCAGCTGGAGAAGAGAAGCTTTGGGGTGACCTCATTGTGGCTTTCCAGGACCTGAAGGGAGCCCACAAGGAAGGTGGAGAGAGACTATTTCCAAGGGCCTGGAGTGACAGGACATGGGGAATGGCTTCAAACTGACAGAGAGCAGGGTTAGATTGGATATTAGGAGGAAATTGTTCCCTGGGAGGGTGGGCAGGCCCTGGCACAGGTTGAAGGCCAGGCTGGATGGGGCTCTGAGCAACCTGGGACAGTGGAAGGTGTCCCTGCCCATGGCAAGGGGTTTGGAACTGACTGATCTTCAAGGTCCCTCCCAACCCAAACCATTCTGTGATTTTATGATTCTGTGATTTCTCCATACACAGTTCGTGGCCTCACCTTAAAGAACCTCCAGCACTCATCTCACTCATCCTGACCAAATCCAATTTCATTTGGAGACACTGGCCACCATCTCTCTTTGCAAAGGTCTCTATCTTTGTTCCCTCTTTTGCCCAGTTCTCTAATTCTGCTCACAGAATCACAGAATCACTAGTTCCACTACAATACACAGTTATTCTACTCCTATTTTGTTCTCACTGCATCTCTTCACATGTCCATGCTGTTCACCTGCTCCCTGTTCAAACTTTCATCTTAGATCCTACCTCAGTGATACAGACGGTATTTTGACATAGAGTTCTGTAAAATATTCTATTTCCAAAATGTCTGTTGGAATGAATATCCATGATGGTAGCAAGGCTACTCCTTTTATTCTTCTCTAACCTAGGTGAGATCAGAATAATGAAGAAAATGGACAAAGAGATATTTTCAATCCAAAAAAAGGAGTCACAAGATCTGTTCTGAACAAGTGGCAATGAAAAAAAACAACACAGCTAGGCTTCACAGGTACTTAAGGAAGATAAAAAGGGCAATGAGTGATTATTTTTCTTTCTCCAATGAAAGTTTCATAGCATTTAGGGAAAAGAGAAGAAGAAGGAGGGAGATATGTCCCAAATTAGGATGAAAAGCTAAAGTGTTTGTTTTCAAAACTGTTTTTAATTACTGTGAACCAAATGTTTTACGTCAACAAGTTATCGTATTTTGTTTTGCTTTCTTCTATTTTTAAAACCCCTCTAACATAAATTCCATTTTGAAATAAGAAGTCATTTAATAACAACAGTTGGAAACTCCTCACTCTATAAAAGTTGAACTAAGATATTTTATTAAAATCAAAACATGTTTTACAAAAAAAAAAAATAGCTGCAGTAAACAGTATTCTAGTAGGGCAGAGTTTCAATCTATGGTGGCAACACACTGAGCAAAAATTCAGCATTTGCAAATGCAGACACATTTTCTCAGAAAATCTTTTTAACCTTTATCAGAAGAGAGAAGCAGTTTATGCATCACCTCAGTGTATTGCCCATATTTGTATAGAGAAGCTTAAGAGAAAAACAGCAGAAAATCTAGCTCATGCAACAGTAATGAAAGACTAAGAATTATGTTTTTATCATAACTCTATTAAGAAGAAACATCTTGCCAAATGCTTGTAGTTAGAGGGAGAGGAAACACACAGTGATAAACCTGATCTTTAAGTTCTGTGGATTCAAAATTCTATGGCCTGTTAAAAAATGGTACTGCCAAGGCCCCACTGTGGCTGAAATTAATGGTACTCTTGAGTAGAAGAGTCAGAGAATCACAGAATGGTTTGAGTTGGAAGAGACCTTAAAGATCTTCCAGTTCCAACCCCCTGCCATGGGCAGGGACACCTTCCACTATCCCAGCTTGCTCAGAGCCCCATCCAACCTGGCCTGGGACACTGCCAGGGATGGGCCCATCACTGCAGGTGAATTCCAAGCTGTGGCACTTATTCGAGAGAACTCCTGTGTTTGACTCCAGCTCTTTTAAACTGGAAGCTGCTCCGTGCACAGTTTAATAATTCAGCACTCTTGTTCTGTTAATGCAAGTTCTAATGGAACTCAGAGAGTCCTGAACATTCAGTAGCTCACCCAAGATAAAGTTGTGTTCAATGGCAACCACTGAGACCACTCTAGAGGACACTGGGACAAATCCTGTGCCTGCAGGGATCCATCGTGCTGTTCCATAAGCAGATACATGGAACACCCAGCTGTGTCGCAGTCAAATTCCTCCCCAGGGGTTGCAATCCAGAAAAGCAGAAAGACATGGCAATTCCTCTGGCTGGTGCTTTTGGTTTTTTGCATATTTGGTGTGAGATCTGTTCTGGAACTGCCCGTGAGACCTGGGCTCTTACTGGATCCCCACTCACTTTGCCTGCTCTCTGTTCACCCCTACACAGACAGGGAGCCACAGGATAATGTTTCTCATCTGAAAGCAGTGCCCTAATCTCCTTTTATGTTTTCACAGCGAGCAGAATCTGTAGCCCAAAGTAACAATTAACCCCCTGAAGAACCTCTGCTGCAGATCTCACACACATCACAATAATTGATACATTTCCTGACCTTCTGAAGGGAGTGCTGTGAACTATGATATCATAGCTCATCTGAAGCAAAGCTTTAGCCCGTGTTTAATAGTTTGATAACACTTGTATTAATAAAGAAAGGTACCCTGTGCCTAATGCTTGAAGCAGGAAAGGTGTAGAGTCAGCAAAATGTTAATTGTAATAGTGAGTTCCCCCTTTCACAGCATCAGCTCATCAATCTGCCTAATCATTAGGCTTCTCAGTTGTACTGGATTTGTTTCTGCTTCTCCCACACAGAACTATGCAAAAGCTGCAAGAAAGACCAGTAACTGGTGCAGAAATGTAACATTAGAAAACACAGATTTTCAAGATTTCCAAGTCAGTTTTCCTAAATGCTCCCCTGTGCTTCCCATTTTCCTCCTAATCAGGCCAGGCTGGATGTGGCCCTGAGCAACCTGGTCCAGTGCAAGGTGTCCCTGCCCACAGCAGGGGGGTTGGGATGAGATGATCTCAAAAGTCCCTTCCAGCCAAGGCCATTCTATGATTCTATGATATCCAAAAGCATATGGGAATACAGAAGAAGGAATTGCAGCTGTCACTTCAAATTGGAGTTGCAGAGCAGGTAAAGTTTCGTTCTGGTTTCTTTCTCTCACCCTTCAGTCACAAACTTGGGCAAAGCAGGAATCAGCTCAGAGACTGCTGGGACTCTGGCTCCTTAACCCTCCAGTTCCTTACTCAGATTACTACACACTCCCTGGAATTATGGACAGTGGGAAAAGGCTTCAGACACTTTTCCAGCCAAAGGCTCAGAACATGCTTCTAACTACACCTTAATTGGTTCTGAATATGCTCACCCTTTCTGCTTTGATAAAGGGAAAAATACCACACGAGAAATTTGAATTATTCTCTAACACTCCTTCCATGATGAAAAAATCCTGGGCCATACACACTCTGTCCTCTGTATCTTTCTTCCGTTATGAGAAAGGAAAATCCTTGTCAACTTTGTTGCTGCAAGAGCCAGCTACTCCAAGTAAGGCATCTAACATTGGTTTACATTTGCTTTGTGAATATATGGCAAAAGAGAATAGAAAAATTCCTTTGGGCTTTTAAATTTTTTTTTTCAGGACAAAATATATTATTTAATAATTTCATCTAGTTTTTTTAATGCATCAGGGCTTGGGAGGAAATTTGAATTATTCAACTTATCATAAGCACAAGTTTGTGTGAAACTGGAGGTGAATGTTGTTGAATATGGAGTAAGAGCCTGTGCTTCTCCTTCAGTGTTTGAAAGCAGTACTGAGAGTGAAAAAATATAATTATAATTCTAATTAAAAAAAAAAGTTCTTGGGTTTTGTTTAAACCTATTTTATCCTGCTTGGGAAAAAAAAATAAATCTCTAGAGCACATGTATGTAAATTCTTATGCTGACAGAATGGGTGTAAATAAAGTAAAAAAAACACCCTGTCATTCATCAATCATATTTTGTGATTTAGATTGTGATTTATTGATTTAGAATGTCTCATCATATTGAAGAAACATAGATATATGCTAATATCTATCAGAGTATATACTAATTGCTACTAATGGGACTGAACAGAACAAAACCCAAATTGCCTTAAAAACTGGTCCTTCTACAAAACAAGACACAAGGGGGCTACCACATAATCAGACGGACTGGGGACTTGGTCTGCTCATCGAGTACCAGTCCCCAAACTGAGTGCTCACTTTATGAGAACATCAGAAAAAGCACACCCAGAAACAAAGTGAAGTAAGTAATACAGAAAAGTCTGTTATAAATCAACTATTTCAATCCCATACTCCTCTCCTTCTACCTTAATGTATTAAGAAACAATTATTAAACTGATATAGTTTTCTAACGTTCCAGGATTACATATGACAGTCTTGTCCTTGAGTAGAGAATCACTGATATATCTTTTTATCACACAAATATAAAAGCTATCATTAAAATGCACCATCTGAATCAGAAGCATCTTTCGTGGAGCTCTGGACTTGCAGCTGCACAGCTTGACTGATTGGATTTATATCAGTGAAAGAACTAATAAGGACAGCAGCAGTTCAATTAAGAAACAAACAAAAATATTTACTACAAGCTATTATAATATTATAGTAACGAGAGATCAACATTTCACATCTTCACTGTCAGTTGTATAAATAATTCTGGAACTGTGGTGTTTTAAATTTAGTTTTGACTCTTCATAAAGAAAACTGTTCACCCAGAACACGAGAATATGAGAATTCAACAAATGAAGTCTGAATTTCACATGTGAAAGAAATCGTCATTATTCACTGACAGTTTTGTTGTCTTTGGTTGCTTTCTGTTCTTATGCTGCAACACATACAGTGTGCCTGATTTTGATTTCAGTTCCACACGTGTAATTTAGAAGGATTTCTGGAGAATCATAGAATTGTTAAGGTTGGAAAAGACCTCTAAGATCATCAAGCCCAGCTGCTGACCGAACATGGTCACCATCAAACCGTCTTCCCAAGTGCCACATCCACTTGTTTTTTGAACACTTCCAGGGATGGTGAGTCCACCACTTCACCAGGCAGCCTGTTCCAATGCCTGACCACCCTTTCCACAAGGAATTCTTCCTAACATCCAACCTGAACCTCCCCTGACACAGCTTCAGATCTCTTCCTCTTGTCCTGTCACATACTTAAGTATGTGCCTGAATACCTGTAAAATACAAACTCCATTTGCCAGAAAAAGGGATCTGGATGCAGCATCTAGATTTAGACCAGCAGGAATGGTCTTAACCTCAGGGAAACAACTGAGTACTTAAAAAAAGAGGATCTACTCTCTGTATTGCTTCTAAAATAAGTTTACTCCAGTTACCAGACATGAGGGTGTGCAAAACAGTCCTGAGTGCTCGTCACCTCAGGCTCAGTTCACACTGAAATCATTCCTAGACTTTAAGGAGATAAAAAGGAAGTGTTTCCCTCAGTGTTAAACGAAAACTTGCTTCTTATAGAAACCCATAGAAAGTAAAGGGCAGATTAAGTCAGGAGTGAAATTCCTCATATTTTCATCATAATTTTTTTGCAGTTAAATTCACAATAACTCAAGAAAATTAGAGCTGTATGAAAGCACACTGTTGCTTCTGAGAATGACATCTTGAAGTTGCACCTGACTAGAGATTTGTCATTTTTTGGCTCATTCATACCTTGGCTTTCAATCCTCCTTTCATCACCCCTACCTCTAAGCCAAATTCATCTTCTCCTTGCTTCTGCTACAGTTATTACATCCATCTCCACTTCTCCTTCTAAGTTTTATGATTCCCATGGCTACAGCCTCCCCAAGTCCCTATTCTCTAAGTTACAAACAAATCCAAAAAGTTATTTTCAGGCATCTCTCCAAACACACAGAAACAAATCAACAGGTACAAATTTACCAACCAAGGCTCAGGTGGGTTCCCCAGTAATATTCCTCAGTGAAATTCCTGAGTTCACTGCTCACAGAGAACACGAGAACACCTATGCAGGCTCACATGTTCAAACACCACTGTGCTGCCTCCTGCAGATCACCCTTTTATTATTAGTGGCACCTTAGCCATTTCAGCCCTGGCATCTCACATTTTCCCCAGGTTTGCCCTTCTCTTCAATGTCACAAATAACAGCCCTTCAATAAAATGAGACAGATCTAAACACCTTCCCATAGGCAGAGGCTGATTTTTCATATTACACAAGGTTTTCTCAACAGTTTCCTCCAAGAAAAAAAAAAAAAGGTTTTTGTTTCTATTTACCAACCTGTACTGGCTGCAGGGTAGCACAGAAAAAGTAATTACCTCTTCCTAAGGAAAATTTGACTAAGGAGAGCTGTGCTGGCCAAATCTCAGCAGCAGTCATGGAGCAGCTCCATAAAAATCCTATTGCAGATCACCATCACTACAAGCTCATGGGCAGCTTCAGACTCAACTAAGATGAGCAAGTTTTAGCAGTCCAAAGAAAAAAGAATAATGTGTAGGTAGAAGGAAATCAGTTCTCTGCCTCAAATAACAAGGGGAAAAACAACACTGCTTATGTCCCCATCCCTCAGATACCCTCTAGCAGGTAAACTGGAAGCTAGCAAGGCACATGGGGAAAATAAAGGTGGTTTTTTTTAAAGAAGCCTCTTTAAAAGTGCAGCCTAAACCTGGCTTACAGGAAACCTGCTATCCTCAGCATGCTGGACATGGCAAAAATTAGAACTAACAGAGAGCCCTAAAAATCAGCTGTGCTTTTTTAATACCCTTCATGTTGTTGTCAGAGGATTTCTAGTTCCCTTCATGAGAAAATTGTTCAGTCTTCAGAAGAAGAAACCGACTTCCATACAGAGATTCCTTTTGTTTATCTGTTAATGTCCTCCACAGCAAAACAGGCTTGACAGATTTACTTTATTTAAAAACACGAGATTAGAAAAAGAAACAACCAATCAGTGAAGTACCATTTGCCCAATTGTTCAATTCTGTGGGTTTGGCACTTTAAATACTCAAAACTGTGCTCACCTCTGCTGTTCTGATTTTTGCCACACCACTCAAAAGTCCTGCCAGGATCTGTACTGGGGAACATTGCTTTCCTCAGGATAATCTTTGCTCAAATTTCCCATGTAAGTCTGCATGTCCTTACACTGCAGTCAGGGAGAGGCAATAATATTTGCTTTTCAAAGAAAAGATGATGCACTGGGTGTTTCAGGAAAGAGCAAACACACCTCAGTAATGGTTTCATATTCTGTAAAGCCAAATATATTCAGCTTTATTGAATGCCAAATATGCATTTAAATATTCAGCCTAAGAATGCAGTGTAAAAACCCAGATTACTTTCAATTTCTGAGGTCCTGACACAGTTTTTAAGCCTGGAATGTGCTGCCATTCAATAAAAACAATGTGAATGCTCCCTTGCATTAACACTGCCTAACCTTTCCAAACATAGAATCATCTAAAGGAGACTTCAGTAATGTAAAACAAAGCTCATGATATTAGGCACTACTTGGCTTCTTTTAATTGTTCACTGCTGTGATGTAAATGGAATGTGATCCTTACCAACTTGTTCATTAATGTTCGTGCACAGAAAAAGGTAATTATGCCCCTCAAGATAATTCACTGCCAACATATTTTTCACATAAAATCTTTTAAAATATAGGCATACAATACCAATAAGAAGCACTATTTCTACCCTTCTTCTGAAAAGCTCCACATTCTCATAAACGCTCCTATAAAGGAAGGCCTTTGAGTAAGAAGCTTACTTAACAAACTTTTAAAGGCAAATCTGGAATCAATACACTTGAAATCAAATGCATATTGATTGCGCCATTTTCCTCTTCAAAAATAAACTGTAAATTACATGAAGCTCTCAGTTCTTGACACAATCCTCATGACTCCAAAGTTTTTATTCCTTCTATAACCAGTTAACTTTGCTGCTGTGACTAGTCCCCAGTTAACAAGATTAGTACTGGTGGTAAAACCAGGCACGTGCAAAAGCTTGTGGAAAACTTCAAGTTTTGACACTCTTTGTTCATAACCTGTTTTTGATCAAAGCAATCACCATCTCTGAGCATCTGTGTCTAAGTCAGGTGGAATGAGACAGCACCCCCTCGCTCTGATGGACTTTGGCTACTGACTAATTACTACTGAACAATCAAGGCAAAGCCAGTAACTTCTAAAATATAGGTAAGGATGGGTTTAACGTGGTGAAAACTCCTTATAAATATCTAATTTGAACACTATGGTAAATACAGATGCTGTGCTTCTGCTTTCCAGGATAAAGCTTTCCTTAATGCTCTCTCAAGCCAGGACCTTGTCTTGCAAGCTTTCCATTTGTAGCTCTCCCTTTGACTTCAGTAAGGGCTCTGGAAAAAGGAACAGCCTAATCAAGCCCTTAATCAAATTTATTAAACCCCTGATGATATACAACCCAATTAAGGAATACCCCTCCATTCCATAAGAGCTTTTTACATTCCCTATAAAACCTTTTCTTCCTCACCACATAAAACTTGCTGCGTGCTTCGCCGTCTGTCAGTATGAAGTACTAGCCTTAGAAATGAAAATGGATCAATTAAATCTACAAGCTATTGCTGATTTAATTATGAAAAGATAATGCTAATCAGCTGAAGAACTTTCGAGCAATTTTCAATCATGTTGCCGGCCACATTTTGAAAGCCACGGCAATTTTGTGATCCACCAGTTTCTGGAAGCAGGGTTTTTCTCATCTCATTTGTTGGTACAGCACTTCCCTCAGGTGGTAAAGGTATTTCTGCCTATTCTGAAGTTTTCTCTGTGGTACTAAACAGTAAAAATGCATACTAATGCATGTTTCCTAAATGTTTTGATCTCTTGAATTCTGTGTTAATATAGAGTCAAGCTTTTTTTTTTGCTGGCCCGTGTTGTAAATGCTTTGTTTGAGATGCCAGACCTTTTAATTGAGCCAACCACAGCCCTATACAGTGAACATTACCAGCATATCTCTCTTTCAGATATATTTGACACAGTTCAGAACACCCCCCACCCCTGCTTCTGTTAAGCTGAACCACACAAGAGGCAGCTCACTGGTTCTGATGTGAGTCCCACATCTCATCCACCTCCTTAACACCTTAATCTAAGAGTGAACAATCTAATGAAAATTCTGCAAGGTCCTAATCTACAGAAAAAGGAAAAAAAACCAAACAAACACAAGCAAACAAAAAACCCCAAACATACAAACCAAAACAAAAAGTTTGTTTAACAGCCAAACTCTGCAGTTAGAAATGTAAGGCTTTCTATATTGGTATAGTCTTCTCCATAAGCACCTCTCTCACTGACAATTTTTATTTTCCCACGTTTTTGGCCAGGCCACTTCGGCACCTCTAAGTACCAATCAGATGTGACTCAAATTACATCTTAATTTGTGGGGACTGACCTGGGTGAATGCACACAAACGTTCCCAAATGTCTTCACAGAGCTATTTACGCATCTGTTGAACTCATGCACTGGGTTTTCCACTGCTTTGTATCAACTGGCCATGTGTGTAAGGAGAAAAATATTATGGAAATGGTACCATTGTGCATCTGTGCTACCTATGTATACTTGAAAAAAAATAAAGTCAGCAGAAAAGTGTGCTTCTAAGCCCTGGTCATCCATACAAACTCTTGTCCAGTAGTTCAGAGAGTTTTCTAAAGAAAGATATCTTTTCTCTTAATGACTGTAAAATTTCGCCAGTAACCTATATTAAGAAGTTCACCAAGAATTCTGTTAGGACTCCACCAACTTCCATTCAACAAAACCTTCAATATACTCAGTGATAAAATTTCTCTCTTTGTTTAGAGCTTTCCAGCATTGTAATCTCCCACACAGCATTGTGCTAAGAAACCACTGTGCAAGAGTTGCATTATTTGAATTATTTATTATGGATGATTATTTATCAATGCACTATGGAATTGCATTATTTCTTCCTTTTTTTTTTTTTTTTTTTTTTTTTTTTTTTTTGCATTTAGACCCTGTGTCTGAAAAAAGCTCCAGGAGCAAAGTGGAGAAACTTGCTGTAAACTCTCCCCATTTTCAGTGTAGGCTTGCCAGGGTTCACTGTTAAAGACCCACTTGCCCAGCTGGATTTTCTTTTGCTGGCCTGAAATTTCTACCTCTTCTGCTTTCACCAAAAGCCATGCAGGGATTTAAAGCACTCTCCTAACTGGGAAACTGTCAAGAACAAGACTCACCTACGCTCTAAAGCTTTAGATCCAAGCACATTTTTAAATTAAATAGATCACCTGCAAAGTTTCCCCATATTCATCACATTAGCTTTCTGCAAGAAAAATATTCCCAACTCTAGAATGCCTTTAAATCCCTCAAAAGATAGAGAGGAGGGGAAATACATGAAGTCTGTATGGACAAATCTAGCACAGAACCTTTTCCACTGCTGATACTTCCAATAATTTCTTTGGTGTGAATCAGCAGCTTAAACACATGGAAAGAGGAAGCACAGAAAGAAAAAGAAGTCATACCACACACTTACAAAGCCTCAGCTCACTACTCTCTCTTTTTCTTTTAAAATAAAATTCCAATCACACATTTTTTCAGTCAGTTCTGGTGAATTGTATTGATTTATAACCTACTGAGTATGTGATATTCCCCTTGTGATACAACACTCAGTGTGTTTACTGAAGTACACTCCATTTCCCTTCCTTGGGAAATAAATTGTATCACTAAACAAAGACACCAGTCTGAGATGGCATGTTTATTAATCTGCCTTTAGTGAGCCCAAGTTACATTTTGTCCTACTTCTCAAGTACTTCTACCAAAGCTCAAATTACATTTTCTTTCAAAATGTGCCTGTTGCGGTCAAACCAATTTGTCTGCAATTGTTTGAATAATTTCTTTCCTGAATTTCACTGAATTGCACAACAGGGGTTGGAAGGGACTTCTGGAGATCATCTTAGTCCAATACCCTGCTTGAGGGTTAATTTTTAAAGACCTCTTTGGAACATAAGAAAGAAGTATGAATATTTGCAAAAAGGTATTTAAGCTGTTTCAAGGAGTGAGTTCGACCTATTTTTAAGGCAATCAATCTCAGTAAGAAAACCAAGTACAGGACAGGAAAATCAGGCCCAAAATAAACAAAAGAGCATGAAACACTCTGCCCATTATGTTTTCTATGCTTTCTCTAAGTCAGTGTAATTTGTTATGCAGCAAAGGATGGCAACTGCTCTCTATGGGTTAAGGAAGATTCAGGACATATGCAAAGAACCCTCCCATTTTAAATCCATCTTGATGATCTTAATTGTGGTTTTGTAGGGGTAGGGGCTGGTGGAAAGGGAATTATACAGACTTCAGTGCCCTTAAGGTGGTTATTTTAAACATGAGGCTGATTTTGGTTTTAATATTTCAGCTGAGTTTGACAATTGGGCCAAAAATAGCTGTAAACTTTTGGCCTTGGAGATAAATAGCATGAAATTTACCCTATAAATGTGCTCAAGAGAAGGTAAAAAATATACTCCAAGATACAGGAGTTTGTCCCCAGCACACAGGAGGGGGAGAATACTCTAGTTTCTCTTTCTAGTTTTCCTTAGGTTGGAGAATCTGCACTAAATTAAACCCCAGCAGACTTCTGGAGATTTGTTTTTCAACCTGGGGCTCTGCTGTAGCCCTCTAACCTGGTATATCAGTCTTTGACTGGGTACAATGTGATGGGAAGTCATCTGCAGTAATTGCAGACTTTATAAGGACTTAGAGCTGATTACTTAGTCAGGCAGAACTCACATTAATCCCACATCCTGATGAATAGGACCTGCAGGAATGAGTCTTTCCATTCAGTTTGATAGGAAAGAGACCTGCACGGCCCTTAATGTCCTCAGTAAGAAGCTTAGGCCTCGATTCAGAAAAGAAACATTTAATTGTATCCGTATTCAGGACGCTGAACATGTGCTTGACTTCCATCATGTGCCTGGGTGGGAGTTACAAGATTAAATAACTCAAGCTATAGTACCAGCCCAGCAAGAATGCTTCCTGGAGCCAAAATCTTAATAAGTAACACAAATAAGACCGAAAAGCAGCATCCCTGCCTTCTCTTGTTTCTACATTCAAAGATGTCTTCTGACAAAGACAATTATTATATATATATATATATATATATATATGTGTGTGTGTATTTTGGCAGAAAGAATCTCACAAGAATAAGGCACCTTTTTCTGAAGCTCCTGGCTCTCATCTGCACTGTTCAGCCTCCAACAGTGGAATCAAAGAACATCCAGTGTTCCTAGTTAAACACCATTTTGATGACTAGACAAAAAAAAAAGTTATTATTTGTTTCTTTAAAAAAGCTAGGCAGCAATTTCACTGATCTATGATTTCGAAGAAGAGGAATGGGAGGTGGAGGAACAGGTTGATGTTATAGGAAGTTGATCTCTATCATCTCCATAAGGACACTGACAACAGAATGGCCTTTCAGACAACAAAAGGAAAACTCCTTTCAGGAGAAGAGACTACTGAAAAGGCCCTTTGGTGTCTCCAGAGAGCAAGCTGAACCAGGGCCAGGAATGTGCCCTGGCAGCCAAGGCCATCAGCACCCTGCATTAATTAACCAGTGGATACAGAGAAGAGATCACCCTTTCAGCACTCACTAGCCTGCTCCTAAAATATTGTGCTCAGTTTTGGGCACTCCAGTTGAAAAAATGAATGCCACTACTCTGAGCCAAGGACAGAGCCCTGGAGCTCTTGCCCAAGGAAGGGGAACAAGGCTTGTTCAGGGTGTTTAAGGAGATCATCAAGAAGACAGAGCTCTCCTCAGTGGTCCCTGCTGGGACTAAGAGTGACAGTGGTCATAAATTGAAAGCAGAGAGGACCTGGCTGGGTGGATTGAGGAGCTTTCACACCACGAGGACAGTCAGGCAGTATTTGGAAAGGTGTTACCATCTCCATCCTTGGAGGTTTTCAACACCCAGCTGGACAAAATCCCAAGTAACCTGGTTTGGTATCACACCTGACACTCCTTTGGATAGGATAGTCCTTTGGACTAGAGAAAATCCTGAAAGCCTGCCTTCCCAACTTGAATTATTCTACTAAGCATTTTTCTTTCATCTTATCAAGAGCACAGAAGGAGGTATCTCCTTCTGAAGGCTGACAGGAATATAATCGTAAATACGGGAACACAGCACAATTTAAAATTAATTATTGGAAAGACAGGATGCCAGATTCTATTATTCCCAGGGTTGGCTCCAAGTAAGGACGTGAGCCAAGAGAGAAGCCTCTATAAAGAAAATTTTTCCTTGAGAAATATGTAGAATAAGTTATTCATTTTCCTGCCAAATAGGAAAGATAAGAAAAAAAAAAATATATGATGTTGCATCATGTTTGCCAGATCAGCTGGATACTTAATGAAAAAGAGTCAGGGCCTGATCCATTTCTCCCAGAAACAACTGGAAGTTTTCTTTCCATCAGCTCCAGTGAGAGTTGGATCCAGCCCCATCTGCATGTTTTCAGGCACAAGACCAATTTTCATTTCCTGGCCTGTGTGTAATTCCATTGAGGATGCCACTATTGCAGAGAGAAAACAACTTATCACAAGATTATAAGTATCCAACACCTTCTTAGTTACCATTGTGCAGATATAGTAACTTTATCCTATTCATTATTTCTGTCAAGGCCTTCAGTGTTCCAGTGCAGTAAACAAGAACAACAAAACACATTAATTGCTGCATTACAAAATTTGCATCCTCTGTATCATCGTGAATGTGTTATCAGACACACACACATTGCTGCAGGTATGAGCCCTCATCTCCACTGCAAGATGTCTTTTAATGCACCTGAATCACAAAGCAAGCCTTTACATCACAGAATCATGGAGTGGTTTTGGTTGGAAGGGAGTTTAAAGACCATTTCATTCCAACCCCCCCCACTGCCATGGGCAGGGACACCTCCCACCATCCCAGGCTGCTCAGAGCCCCATCCAACCTGGCCTGGGACACTGCCAGGGATGGGGCAGCCACAGCTTCTCTGGGCAACCTGTGCCAGGGCCTGCCCACCCTCCCAGGGAAGGATTTCCTCCTAATATCCAATCTAAACCTGCTCTCTGTCAGTTTGAAGCCATTCCCCCTTGTCCTGCCACTACAAGTTCTTGTAAATAGTGCATGACCACAAAGAATTAAATAGTCCTGCTGTCTATGAGCCAGATCATTGCAGGTTTCTCCAATCAGTCCCTTAGGACTTGCCATTTTTTTAAATGAATGTTTCAATTCATAAGGACTGTCTTTTTATTAATTTTCTACTTGACCTCAGACATATTTCAACTCCTTTAGCTTTAAATCTTCTGAAACAGTAGAACCCTAGGGTGTTATTGTCAGAGTAACTTCACACCAATCTTCTGTGAAGTGCTTTGAGCCCTCACAGGTTCTTTACCACTCTCCAAACAACCAATAAAATATTTATTAAAACAGCCTGAACCACACAGGGCGGTGTAGGCTGAATTTTTTTTCTTTGCTTATTACACACTAAGTAGTATTTTGTGTGAGAGCTGTGTTCTAGAACACAAACCCCACTGGGCAAGTAACACATTAGATGTGTCATACTTTCTATCAGCAGTCTCATCAAGCTGATGTGGAATTTGCTGCCTGGGCAGAGTGACTCATATGTTTACTGGTCCTGACAGGTGCTGGGCATCTTCCACACTCATTAAAGTTAATGACTTCAGCAGCAAACAGGGAAAACTATATGTTGAAGTAGGCTTCCTCTTAACAGGTATTCCCAAGTTATCATTTAAGAGAGTATGTAAGTGGTGTCAGTTTTCTTCTGCAATCACAAAACCAGCCCATAACCAAACCCCTTACTCTTCATTGCAAAAAAATAACCCAATTAGCTTCACAGGAATTTCCTGTTGGAAATAAGGAAGAAAAAAAATAAAAAATAAAAAGGCAACATACACAGAGCTTTGCACATAAAAGCTCTGCTTCTTGCCATAAAACCTGTCACATCCTCACCGGAACAGAGGAATTAACATTAACTGGAAACAAGCCAGTAATCTCATAGAAATTTATGCCTTTAAGTAAGCTCTAAATCAGTATTCTCACAGCTTTGGCATCATTTCTATCCCAACAAGCCACAGCTGCTGAATTGGAGACTTCTGACTTCATGTTAGATAAGTAATGAGGAGTTTTATGCAGCGGTGCCAGACCCTGTCCTTTGATATTAACACAGCATGCCACAGTTGTTGACCAGCCACACCAAAAAATATGCCTTTGATTTACATTAGTTAGCTAAAAACAGTCAGGAGACAACTTCACAGAGACTCCTGCCATGACATTAGACTGTCAACCACATTATGAGGAGATGGAGACCTCACAGACATCTGTGTACTCACACAAACCCAAGAAATGAGGAGGATTGGATCTTTAACTACAGAGAGATCTCTACTTTGATGCCTCTCCAACCCACTGGATCTGCACTTTTGTTAGTCCTGTACCCTGGCTTCCACCCAACAAGAAATACCGACCCAGAGGCCTCGCAGAAACCTGTGCCTTACCATTAACCTGCCCCCCAGAAGCTCCTGAGCTAGTAATTTTGCAAAGAGTATAAAACCAAGCCATCTGAAGGAGGGGGAAAAGAAAAGATTTAAACCTCTCAAAAGAGGGTTGAGGAAATACTGCAGTTTTAAACACTCATCCCTTTTAATATCTAATTTTGAGGGTCTCGCGGAGCAAAATGTACTAGTGCATGTCCACAGTTAATTAAACACAACAGTTCAGCTAAAGAACAGTTCTGTTTTCTCTTCAGCAGGTCCCACATGATCATTTCTTGCTCTTGTAATGCCATAAGACATTGAGGCACGAACATATGAGCCACTCATCTTCCCAACCCAAACCCACGTGGTGTTTGCCGGGCAGAATTACAACAGAATTAGTAAGCAGCATGTGGAGTGCTAGAAAACTGCTGGGTTGTTTTTAGAATATATTTCGGTAGTTTGGGGAACACGAATTCAAGATTTAAAAATTCAGCAATTTTTCCATCCACATGGGCACGGAAAGCAATTAAAGGAAAAAGTATTTCAGGAAAGCCTTTTCATCCTCAGTGTCTGAAAGGAGTTATTCCTCTTTTTATAGTGCATTGTTCCTTATTTTCCATACTTTTTTTCCTCCCCACTTTCTTTTTTTTCTTTTTTTTTGGTTTTGTTTTACCTTAAATTAATTTCTAACTTACAATGTTGTGATTTCTGTGTCTCAGGTAAGCAAGATAATTCTATCCTACAGCATCAGTCACTGACTTGTTTCCAGTTTTCACATACTTTAAAACAAAAAAAAAAGCTGAACAGCAGCAACTGTTTCATCCAAATTTAGAGCCTTTGATCCCTCACATGGAAAGCCAAGAGAACTGAATTTTGTGTAAGGGAAGACCTGTCCATAGTGCTGTGTGAGAGTCAAGACCCAAAGCCCACTAAAATAACTGGGAATTTTCCATTGTCTTCTATGGAGTTTGCTTGGGCACAACAAGTGAAAAGCAGTCTGACTGAAATGAAAGACTCCCTGGAAAAGCTTCACAATCCTGGTGGTGACCAGCAGAAGAAAGGGACAGTGAAGCTCTTCCTGAAGATGCAGGGCTAAATTTGTTGGACCAAACCTAAGGCATCCTCCAGTTCATATACTGGTTCTCAGTGTTAAAAAAAAAATTAAACTGTTTTCTTCTGCCTGGGAACAGAACATGGTATGGGAATACTTTGGCTTTGCTGGCACATGTGGAGTGCAGGGAATCAGCAATGGTTAACCAAGCCTAATGGACCAAGGCTACAGAATTTGTGAATGCTTAGGAAATACAGCTCAGTCAACAAGAGGGGATTGATAAAAAAAAAAGGGCTTTAAATAACCACAAAAATCATAAACTCACTTCAATCTAAAAATGACCTGCCAATTATTATTTTTTCCATCTATCCTGAGAATGCTACCAAAGCTTCACAACTGTGTAACTGAGACATCAGTCTAAAGACACACCTATGCAAATAAAATCACTGTAATAAAAGCCCAAAAAGCAGTGACATTCTAGGTCATTGCTGTAAGAATTCCTGTGGTGATTATCCCAGGAATCATTCACTGCTCCAAAGATTAGACCCTGAGCCACCTGTCCACTCTATTTCTATGCAAATTGCTTTACTTTGCAGAGCCAGCAAAGTGGTGACCTCAAAACCTGCACGACACCAGACCACCAGCAACCCACTTACGAGGTTGTTTAAGAGCACCAAAAAAAAAAGCACCTTTTGCAAACTATCAGACACAGACAAAAACATAATCACCCCATAGCAAAACACAAATCCAACATAAATGAAAAGGGTAAGCTGCATCCTACCTCGTTTGGATTTTCTGTTGTGATGTTTTTATTTTTCAGCTTTTTCTGCAGCAGTTTGGTCTCATACTCTGGCCTGGGATGCTCCTGAAAACAAACAAACAAACAAATTAGCAATCATGTGATTATGATTTAGGGAAAAAAAAACCCAAAACGTGATGGTCACTTATGAATAATCCAAGACATCCAGAGGATTCAACACCACAGCACCTTTTGGATTAAGGGGATCACTGCCTGGAGGTATCTGAATTCATTCAGAGCCTGAAATTTGGATTTGATTCCCCCCACAGAAAAAAAGCTATTGGTCGTATCATCCATTTTTACTACAATTAGAATATTTGCTTCTCAGCCCTATCAAAAAATTTTTGGCTTACTGGCACTTTTTAATGAATCTGGTAGCCCTGAAGAGACCAAAAACCATTTTAAATAAAATTATTTAATCCTCATGAGCAACAGAATGAGATCTACATGGAACTTTGGCAGTTAACCTTGAGGGATTTTCCATATCTGTAACATCTTCACTACTTCAGACACAACCTGCACCATTCTCTGTTAATTTAGCAGTCCTGGTTGCAGCAACAATCCAGCTGATGGGACATCCAGGGATTCATCCTCGGGGATGCTCCCCAGGTTTGGGGTGGGTACCTTTTATGAATAGGTTGCTCCACACTGAAGATGGGTTTCTCACTTTCTAAACAAATTGGTGTGATTAAAGATGCTGCAGTCCACACCTGTACCTTGATGTCCTGTAAGTTTTCACCACCCTGCTGATCTGCATTATTTTGTATCTCACTCCCTTGGCTAAGGCACAGGGGTCAGATGCAAGAAACATCTTCAGACTGAAGAGATCAAATGGCACTATGGGAGCACCTGGAGATCTGAATTGGCTTTCTTCCCTTTTTTTTCATCCTACTTTTGGGTAAGCAAAGCATTCTGAGCCACCAGGGGCAACTTTTAGAGGTCAGAGCAACTTCTGAAGACTGACTCGAATGGAAACAGGGTGAGAAGACAAAGGCCAAGCAGAACATTGTAGTGCTTACTTTACTGTAACTTGCTTTTTTGCAACTGACAGTTGTACTTTGAGTGCATTTTCTGCTCAAATTTGGGCAAGTTATGTTCAGCTTTCTTGGTTGGAGATGTCGATGTCCTTTTTAACTGCGTTTCATACACCTACATCTGGATGGGAAAATTAGTTTATCTGTCTTCTCTGAATCTGCCAAGTCATCTTACCCTTGACTGAGCAGACCACAGAGCTTCCTGGAATGCAAGTTTCTACATATTCCTCTTATGAGTATTTTGCACAACATATTTCTTTACAGTCCAGACTCAGAGATATTTGACCCACACATCCATGGATGTGGGGGGACAATTCCGCTCAGCTGTGAAAAAGAGCACGGTTCAGAATCAATTCTTTGTCTGAAAATGGGAAGAGTCCTACACTTAATAAGCTAGAAATAGTTGTGATGGCTTCAAGAAGGCCAAATGTCCATGTAGGGATAAATCTGAATCCCACGATGCTGGAAGCTTGCCAGGACAGCTGCCAGACCCTTATTGAAAACCATGTGAGCCAAGGTACTCTGAGGCCAAATGAGTGCTCAGAGTAGAAAAACTGTAATTCCCATTCTGAAAACAAAGAGACAGATCATGAAATTTTTACTCAGGCTAAACTCAGGCTGACGTCAGGGGGAACTTTCGCTGAGAATGGTCTCCAGGATTTGCCTCAAACATCCACGTGTGCATCCAGCACACACTGCAAATTCTGGCTGCATAGGTAACAATCCAGTTTGATAAGGATATAAAATGTGAACTGACCTCTCCCTAATTTCTTTCTGATTTAGGAAAAAAGTGATAAGAGAATTTTACAAAGCACGTGTGACAAATACATTGGATTTATAAGAAGAAAAAAAAAAAGAGAAAACCTTAGAAACTATTCCAGATTGACAGACCAACGGAGTTACCATCAAAAAAAACCAAACCAAACAAATAATAATAAAAAAAAAAAGGCCATATGCTTCAAGAAAAAAAAAAATTCAGATTCATTGAGCACAAACAGAGCAGCTGCAAAAGGGTTAATTATTACAAATCAAGAACCAAACCCCTCTCTTTCTTACGAAGGAAGAGTTTGTTATTCACACCAAAGATGTGTTCAGACTGTCCCTCTAAGGGGATGCTCATCCAAAGGAAAATGGTTTCAAATCTCAGCATGGGGCTGCTGGTAGATGTCCCCAGTCTTTTTAGTCCAGATCACTTGTACAATACATCTGATAAATGCAAAATTAAAACAAAAGCTTGAATAAGTCATCTAACATTATCATGAGTTTAGGGATGTTAAAAGACAAAAGGCACTGAGCAAGTACACAGGAACTCAGCTATCAAAGGTATTTTAAAGCAACATAAAACTGAAGGAGTTAAAAGAAACTACATTGAAATTAATTTGTTAGTATACCAGGGCTATCCTAGGATCATTAAATAATTAGTGTTAGCAGGAATTTAATGAAGGTGAGAGAAGATTCACTGGAAAGAGTGATTAAACCCAAGGAAAGATAGCAAAAAAAAAGAATACAAGGAGTTCAAAAATATTTGGAAATGTGGACCTAACAGGAAAATCAGAGTAGGTCAGGGAAAAATGTGAGAAAATGCATCTGGGGAAAATAATCCAAAGTAAAGATCTCACTGGCATAAGAAACCAAAGGATGTAGAGAGGAGGAAAAGAGAGATTTGAGACAAGACAAAATATTGTAGCCACAAATTCCCCTTTTAACTTTACCAACCATTTTTCCCCCAAGAGGGCTACACAGTTATTTTATTTTTTAAGCAAACAAAAATGTCTCCCAGGTTTAGTAGATAATATAAAAACCTCGAAAAAGGAGTCTGCTCCTGTAGTTTGCAAAGTGGAAGAGAAGGTGAAAACACCAAACTCATCAGATCACAATGAATTTTGAAAGAACAGTAGAGAAGATCAATTTAAACCAAGATAGAGTTAGGAGAGAATGGGATGGATGTGTAAACTTATTTAATGTCACAAAGTCAGCTGGCTATTTAATTCTGTCTTACCCAATCTACCTTCCTTATTACTTTCTCAGTAATCCACAGTGATCTTAAAGGAAGAATGAGACTTTGGGAATTACTTTGAAAAGGAAAAAAAAAACCCAAACCAAACCAACAAAAAAAACAGAGCTTGTAAACATTTTACAGAGCACAGGATTTTCACTTGAAGTTATATCTTACCAAAAATGTTTTAAATGAAGAAAGACATCGACGCTCCTCCTTGTTATAATAAAACGTTATGACAGCCTGACTATTTGAACAATAACAAGAGCAATGAGTGGAGACTCCCTGGCATTTCAGTTAGTGCAGACTTTCTGTCCCTTTGACTTCCAAGTCCTGCTCCAAATTCGAAAATTTCATCTTTTCTAGCTGCATTTCTATTTCAGTTTACACAGCAAAATGAGGTAAAATCTCTTCCAGCAAAAAAAAAAAAAAAAAAAGCCTAAAGCAGGAATATCCTAAGTCCTAGAAATGCAGTTTCTGAAGATTCATGAGAAGGCAATAGTTTCTACTGCCCACATCATTAATTAGGGTACCTCTGTACTCCTTCACAAGCAGAAGAGTGGGATGGATTCTCCCACCTCCACCCCTGCTTTATCCATGGCTATATCCCTTACTGCACAACCTGAACCACCAACAAATGCACCACCTGTTTGATGGGGTTACACAATCACATCGAGGGGGAGAATTTAATGAAGAATTCCTTCATGGAAAGGGTTGTCTGGCCCTGGAATGGGCTGACAAAGGGAGGTGTCCAAGAAACAACCTGGAGGTGGCACTCAGTGCTCTGGTCTGGCTGACAGGGTGGGGATTGGCCACAGGTTGGACTCGACGATCTTGGATGTCTTTTCCAACCTTAAGGATTCTGTGATTTTGGGAGTGTTTATGTATTTCCAAGGCTTTGTCTGTTGTCATGGTTCTGGTCTGAGTTTGTGGTGTTGGTTTTTTTTTTCCTTTTCCTCTGCCATTTATTTATCAGTTGCTCAGTTGTTTTTCAACACAACTATCTGTTTTGCAGTTTGTACCCAATGCTACCTATTATTTTGGTGGTTTTCAGATGTAAGAACACAAATGCTCTAAGCCTGTACTGCTGCCAGCTGCAAAATATGCATGAAAGCCTTGGGGAGTCTGCTTTCTCAGACTGCCATTGCCAAGATATTTGCAAATAAAGGGACTAAATTAATCTCTCTTGTGACTCCTTCGAAGCAAAAGATCTGGCCCAGTGTGTTTAAAGAAAGCAATTCACTGAAAACTTTATAGTCAAGAGTGCACAAAAGTTACACTGAAGGCATTTACTTCAATTTATTTCAATAAGATTATTCTCACAAAATACTTCTCAGCTCTTCAGTTTTTATCGTTGTTTTCCTCCGTGCTTTGGTTCCCTAACTTCCCTTCCTGAAGAAACTGATGACACATAACCTAACCCCATTTAGTCTTAAAACTCTTAAACCTCCTGAACTTCTTCCTTGTCCCTTTCTTGCTCTGTTAAGTGATCCTGTGCATCCCACTTCTTGGTTGGATGGGGCTCTGAGCAAGCAGGGCTGGTGGAAGGTGTCCCTGCCCACGGCAGGGGGTTGGAATGAGATGATCTTTAAGGTCCCTTCCAACCCAAACCATTCTGTGATTCCATGTTTGTATGAAAATATTTAGGAATCAAGACTGAAAGAGCAGAGGCTAACTCATCTGAAAAAAAAACACAAACAAACAAGCAGAGTGACAGAGAGATATGATATTGTGTTGGTTTGTTGAAAAGAGGACAGAAGTATTCCTTCCCTTTATCTCCAAAGGATGAAAAAAAAAAAAAAAGAGAGAGAAAAAAGTTAACATGTAGCAAGGAGATTTAAAAAAAAGCACTAGGAAAACTTATTAGAAGTACAGATAGAAAAGCATTAGAATAGATTACCCAGGGAGGAATTGAAATCTCCAGTGCTGGATTTATTTAAGTACAAATTAGACAAACATCTCTTCATAATGACTTAAGTAGAGTGGATCCTACCATGCACAAGGGATGGCCCCTCAAGGTCCATTCCAGCCTTATTTTTATGATTCTACTTTCCTAAATTTTCAGCTTGTGCTGAAGGTTTGTCTGGCACTCCTTCACTTGTCATAAACAAAGGATTCTTGCTGATCCCACAGTTCCTGTCCACAAACTTTTACCAGTTCAAGCCTCTTCAGCACAGGACCTCACAAACCTATGGATTCTTTCAGAACATTTTGCAAATATTAAGCTAGACCTTAGGATTTTGTACTGCAAGTTGAAATTCAGTAAAATCTGGCTGGTTCATCAACTACCCTGCAGAGCCAAGAGTTTACCCTCCAGCCTCTCCTTTTGCAATGGAATTGGTACAGAACTGCTGCTCTCCCAGGGAGATTCCACATAGGACAAGCAGAAATTTCTGATGTGCTGATGCACTGGGCTGGCATCAGAACTCCCAGACTGGGAGTACTGGGCTATACTGTGAGCATCACCCATGCCATAACTGCAGAGAGAGCAGTGAAAAAGCTGAGGAACCAGGTGAAAAATAGAAGAGCTTGTAGTCAAGTCAGCAGTGAAACTTTTGGGAATATTTGGGAGGTCTCCCATACATTAAAGACAGTTTTGTGTGACAGGATAGTGATGGAATAAGAGGGATACTGGAGTCTGCTCTTTGTTCTCGGGGTTATCTTTTCATTTTGTCCAGTTATCTGGGGAATAGGCAGAAGTGGAATAATATTATCCCCATTCTGCATCACAAAGTTCAGGATGTCAGCTCACTTTCCTTCTATTTTATTTGCACTCTACACCCTCTGAGAGCTGAGCTCAAGCAGCAGGGCTGAAGGATTGTTTGTGGGCTGTTGTTTTGCTGGAACACCAAGAGAAGAAATGGAAATCAAAACCTCCCATCATATCAAGGTAGGCCTGCAATTACCTTCCAGGAACAGGAGCACGTTTTATTGAGTCAGTGAAGAGAGTAAAGCACACTGAATTGTTCCAGACAGGGAGCTGGCTCACCACAAACCATAAAAGAATCTAATTGCTGCAGTTCTGAATTCCTAAATATGACCCTGTCTTTAAAGACACCTCAGCATCTATTGGCAGGGGAAGGTCCACAGTCTACCTGTTCTCAGTTTGATGTTCATGGCTACCAACTCTACTCTCTTTGGTCAGGAAGGAATCCTTGGGTGAGAGGCAGTTCAGCATTTAAACAAAGGCACTTAAACAGACCCATGTCTAAGAACAGAACTAAAAACAAAATCAAGGACATTGTAAATGCCAACAAGCAAGTATATCTCACTTTTCAGTCAGTTCAGGCACAGCTGGAATCCCCATGACCCACTGAAAAGCACTTTCTGAAGAAATCAGCCCCATTTATAGCTTTGAAACAGCTCTGCTGATGAGTACCTGGAGCTCAGAATGGCACAGGTGCCACACAGACCTGGGTGCAAATATTGCTTATGTGACCTGAGTTTTAGTCATACATAATGAAGTAACATCCACATGACAAGGTATTTATCCTGTGCACTGGCATATGGGCACTGTCAGCAAAACATGACCTGCTGGGAACTTATAATCCTTTTCAGCATTAATTATTAAAATTGGAGTGCTGACTAGTAAGGTAGAGGTGATGATTTCTTAAATGACACTTTGGTGCTCAAAACTGTATCAATTGCAGTCCCTTAGAAAAACACAGCTATGAACTGCACTGGAGTGGAAAACACTTATGGAGACATATATTCAAATATAGGACAATTTATACAGCAAATTAACACACGGGGAGGAAACTTACTTCTTCTTCCTCCAGTCCAGTCAGATCCCAGAAGTAACTCAACCTCATCTGCAAACGCTTCCATTGTTCAAGGAACATAGTAGCTTAAAAAAAAAAAAAAAAAAATTTTAGAAAGATGTAGAAAAATATCTTATTTTGAAATATAGTGCTAGAGTTGAGTGGTTTTGTCCTGCATGGACACGGTGATTTTTTTCTAAAGGACTGGTGACTGGTTCATCCTCCTGCTTCTCCTTTTTATTAATATGAAGGAACAGATGTTTTACTGTTGTCTCATATTTACAGTCTCCTGACTTTCCTCTCATAATTGCTGTTTCCTCTAGACAGCCCTTTGTCTCACTGCTCACGATTTATGAACTTACAGGTTTATTAGAAATAGCATTTCTGACTCTTGACTTGCTGGCACTCATTTTCAGATAAGGATGTCAAAACTCAACCAGGACATGCCAACTGAAAACACCCACTATGCTGATAAAAACCATACCCTCAGACAACTGTGGGCACCATTTTCCATTGAATTACGTTTCACTTCACCTTTTCAGTTGGTGAAAGGGGTATTTTAAAAACATTTTTTGATCACAACAGTGTTTACATGACTTTGAACAACTTGTAGGTGGCCCCACAAGACATAAAACAATGGAGAGTTAAATCCAGCTTCCTTGGACTTCATCTACACTCTAAGATAGCAGTGTGAAAAGTTAGAATACTAGCAAAATAACCTGGATTTTACAAGTCACAATCTATTCCAACAGTTAGATGGAAATATTTTCTGCACAGGTATCCTCCCATCATGTAAGAAATAAATATCATTTAAAGACAGGACTGAAAGCAAATCAAGACATTAAACAACTAAGCTCCTATCTGTGCTCCTTCCTTACAGAGGAGAAAACTTATAAAAGCTATATTTAGCATGGTTTGAAAACTCAGGGGTTTTTAAGATATCCTAAATACAAAAACATTTGGTTAGTTTATAGGGTGCTATTACTCATTCCATTTTTTCCTGTTATACAAAAAGTCAGTTCCACATTTAGCTCTGTAAGAACTTCCTTGGCTTGATGCAGCAGCTGCTCTGAAATCAGCAAGTTTGCACTGACTTGCACTAGCAGAGAAACTAAATTGTAAGAGAGTGGGTTTAGATTAGAAATTAGGAAGAAATGCCCTACTGTGAGGGTGGGCAGGCCCTGGCACAGGTTACCCAGAGAAGCTGTGGCTGCCCCATCCCTGGAAGTGTCCAAGGCCAGGCTGGATGGGGCTCTGAGCAATCTGGGCTGGTGGAAGGTGTCCCTGCCCATGGCAGGGGGATGGAATGGGGAGATCTTTAAAGTCCCAATCACATTCTGTGATTCCATGAAACTGTCCTAATAAATGCACCTGACAGCTGAAATTCATCATCCCAGAACAGCAGTGACACCCAGCACAATCAGCCAGGCATTGCTCTCTCATTTTGTGGATGTGGTCACTTGGAAGCAGGATTGCTGGAATCACAGGGACACTTTATGAGTTATCAGCATCAGCTAATAAAAGCTGATCTCCAGCTGATCACAGCAAGCCATCTACCCTTGAAAGGATGGGAGAAGACAAGCAGGATGAACACATTCCTGTGTCCAACAGCATGGTGAAATGAAGGCAGCCCAGGTGACCACACTTAGCTCTTTGCAGAGTACAACTGTAACCATCGTGTGAATGAGCACTGCTTTCAGCAGACTGAGGTCTAGATATCACCAGTAGAGTCTTCTAGCAATAAGGCACCAAAATTTGGTGTAATCTAATACTAAAGAGGCAAGCTGGGCAGAGTTAGTGAAGGCTACTTTCTTTCCCTTTGCTGTTCTTTGTACATGCCAGCTGTATTTTCGTGCACTGACAAGCTCAGTCATCACAGTCCCAAGAACAGACTTTTCCAGTCTGTGGGAAACATTTTTTGGAGGCAGGCTGCAGCTCAGAACGAATTTTGTTATTCTTACATGCCTTTTTTTTTTTAAAAAAAAAAAAGCAGTGCATATGGAACTTTTTGTCCTTTTCTGTTCCATAACAGATTCTGCTAATTTGTCTTAGTGCAAGGATATATCAACATTTTCCTTCGCACGATGCATTGCTGATACTAAAACACAATTGCTCTGGATGAGGCTGCGTGGAAATGGTCATTTGCATGGAGGCAAGCTTACAGGACAGATTCTCTGTCAGGAAAATGCTATTTACCTATGAAAGAGTAAATGAATTGTCCTGCACACAGGTGCTGTCTAAACAGCTGCACTGAAACTTGGACAAGGCAGTGTAAGCTGTGACGCTTTATCTGCCAGTCCACCCTGCAACTGGCAGCAACCTGAAACAGGAAAAGAAGTCATTGTGAGAGACTATAAATTCATCCTCTTTTTCCATTTCTCAGTCACAGTTCTTACATATTCCCTATTTTCTGCTCTAGGGTTTCCAGGAACTGGTAAATAAACACTTCTTACTTCCATGACGTGTTCTGTCTGCGAGTTCCTTAAAAAACCCTGAGCTGTCCTGACCCAACACCAAGCCTCCAATCCCTCACTTTCTAAAACAAGCTGTAAAATTTTAATGGGGTTGCAAAGCACAACACACTGATTGCTGAGGAGTGGCCATAATACAATAACGTGTTTGCTCCGCTTCATATCAAGAATGAAAATTACTTTTGGGGAGCAGCAGATAGGGAAATAAAAAAAATCATTTTACAGTAGCTATAACACCTTTAACTTTCACAATAAAGAAGATCTAGAGTATATAAGGGCATAACACCAGCTATAGTTCATGCAAGTACAGTACACACACTTTTCAGGGCAGAGCTGAGGCCAGAAACAATAAGAATAATACTCAATATATTCATTTATGTTCATGAAGTGTTTTGATATCCTCAGTGAGACAGAGATATTTGCCATTAAAGAAAACCAAGCTTGTTTAAATGGAATACTTTAAAGCATATGATAATAAAATTATAATAGTCCCATTGTTCTTCAAAGTCCATAAAGTTTTGATAAAATGATGTGACTAAGTTATCCCACAAGGAAGTGCACTCTGTGCTTAAATTAAACCCTTTCAGCCGCCTGCACCGTACCAATCCTCAAATACATTCTGGCCCCAAATGCAGAAGGTGTTCAAAGGACTTGAAATGTCGATAGAGAAGGAGGAAGAGTGAACAAAGATGTGGCAAAGAATAGAAGTGCCATTAAAGGCACAATTTCCTCCACAGAGAAAATCGCCTCAAGCTGTGCCAGGGGAGGTTCAGGTTGGACATCAGGAAGAATTTCTTCACTGAAAAGGGAGTTGAGGCATTGCCCAGGGAGGTGGTGGAGTCCCCATCCCTGGAGGAGTTCAGGAGATGAAGTGGATGTGGCACTCATTGCTCTGGGCTGGGTGACAAGGTGGGGATGGGGCACAGGTTGGACTCGATCATCCCAGAGGTCTTTTCCAACCTTGATGACTGGATGATTCTAAACAAGGCAGTAAGGAAGAAAGGACATATTTTTCCTCCCTGAACTACCCAGCTCCTCTCCATTTATTCCAAAGCCTGCTGCTGACAGCAGAAAGCCTTGCAATGTTGCTCCCTCCAGCCTCAGCACAGACAGCCCCTCGCTGGCATCCCGAGGATTGCTTCCTAAAACACCCCATTCAGTCTGACAGCACTTTTATTACCCTGCCCAGAGCCCCAAAATCAAGTGACACCATTAAGATGGGCAGCAGCACTCACCCCAGAGAGCCATGAAGATGGAGAAGAACACCGTGGCTGGGTTGTCAAACAGGTGGCTGGCTCGAGCAGTAGCACAAGCGGAGCTGAGGTTCCAGTAATCACAGAACTTGTCACACAGGGGGCACATGGTGAAGGCATTGCGTTGGTCACACATCTCTTTACTGGGAATGACAAGTGCACAAATTCCTCTGAGTGTTACAGCTCAGGAAACAGAGATGTGCAGCAGTGACACATGTGGCCTGCACTTGGCAGAAGCTGTGTGTTTCTGCAAGGCTTATTTATATATATATGGCTTATTTATTATTATTTATGTATTTATTATTAGTTATATATTTATTATTACTTATATATTTATTATTATCTATATATATGGCTTATATATAAGGCTTATTTATATAGATGTTTAATAATGTAAAAAATGCTTTTAGGCACCTCACCGACAGAAAAACAATGCAACACTCAACCAGACTGATCACTACCCTGTATTAGTGAATTGGGGAACCTCACCACTGAAGACTGAGGTTGCCATAATAAAAAAAACCCCATTCAAACACAAAGCAGAATTTGCCATCTCTGAAGTCAGTTATGTAGTTTGACACAGTTAAGATTTAAATTAATGAAAAAGAACACCAAAGTGATCCTAAAGGAAAATTCAGTGCCCTTGAAAAAACACACATTAATATGGGGGCACAAAAATGTAGGAGAAAAGACTTTTAAACAGATTTTAAAATTTCAGTGTAAGGTTGTTATTTTAATTCTTAGTCTCACTTGTTATTTGTTCAGTTCCTAAAAATCTTTAAAAAAACATGATCAGTATTTCTTTAACAAGCCAAACCTTACTTCACAGTGCTGACTATGCTTCCAGTTTTTTTCCATAAGGCTTGGATTGTGAAAGATGTTCATACCTGCACAGTCTCACTTAGGTGAACCCAAGCATTTCAAAGCTCAAGGATCAAAAGCCAAGGAAAAACTTGCACCATTGCTTTAAGGATAGCCTGGCACATCATGATTATGTTTACTCCTATATTGACCATCATTAAATAGCTTTTTATGTGACTTCAAATTAAAAAAAAAAAAAAAAAAAAAAAGAGCTATTCAAGTGTAGTATCAGCATGTTTAATATTACATCATCTGAAATGCACACAGCTGCTTCCAGCCCTCATGTTGCTACAGTAATGATCTCTTCTATTTCAAAAGGCAGCAGAGGGTGCTGCAGATACATCTTAGCCGTAAATCTCATTAAAGTTGAAATGTTAGCACAAGCTTTCATGCAGTCAAGCACAGCCCATCAAGATTCATTGAGATCAAGCTAAGAAAACAGACCCTGACTCAGATGTGGTGCAGTTCATCACTTGCCTATCAGTAATCCTGTCCTACTGCAGTGATCCACTTTAAAAGTTGTCAGTTCATTGAAGCAAATGCAGGAACCCATCATGAGTGTGACCAGCAGTGCTGGTAATGCAATATCCTTTATTATGGATCACAGATAAACTTACCTAGGAATGTCACTCTCAATGGTTATGCATCCATACAGAAATACAATGATCCCAACTACTGAAGAAGGAATGAGGAACTCTGTGTACAAACCCAGCCAGGCAAAATAAAGGCCTATCTTTTCTCCAAAATACTTCCTAAAAAAGAAAGAAAAAAAAAAAAAAAAAAAAAAAAAAAAAAAAAAAAAAAGGCATGTGTCAAGGGCATAATTTTATAATTTTTAAATGTGTTTTACAGCTACTCAACAATCCCAGAAAGTTAAAATGCTAATTGACAAAGACATGAATGAAAACCCCGAGTTTCTTGAAGACAATATGACCAAATAAAAGAAGTGATTTATGCAGTTTGGGCTCCTCTGTTCTGAGGAGTTAAACAAGTCCTGCATCCTCCTCCTGAGCAAATACTAAGCAGGTATCATTACAATACATACTTAACATGTGCTCAGGGAACACCATGGCTTTTGCACCTCTTAAATGAAGTCAGTGAATGGTATAAAACACTGGAAGACACTTGATTCCTCAGAGGGGTCTGTAGATACACAGTTATTTTTTGCCTCCTGGATTCCATTGGTGAGAGTCATGGAAATGACATCTGTGGGACCATACTGACAACATCCTCTCATATCTTAAAAGATGATTAATCTTTTAAAGATGACTAATCCGTTAAAGAACAAAATTTTATTTGCACACCTAGCATTGGCTTTCCAGAAAGAATAGTTTTGTCCAGTTAACAGCCTCTGGACAGCTGCTTTGAACAAACAGTTCCTGCTCTGAGGTACAGTCCACTGTAGATGTTGATAAATAAGTGCTAGCACTCAGCCCAGCATCTTCATGAATCACACTGCAGGAAATAAACTAAACATAGATGAACCTCACTGATCACTCCAAAGGGCTGTGTTGGGAGTGATTACAAATATTGCAGAACACCAGGAGCTTGACAGAGCTGCAGAAGTCACCAGAATTTCGGTAAAACCCAGCATGGTTAGAAACATTCCACAAGCCAGAGAGCAAGGTGGAGCAATGCTGGACAGAGAGCAGCCACACAGAGAGCACTCAGGGCATGGCATGACCTTTGAGTCAGTGAGACACATTCACACTGTGGTGGCAGCAAGAACTAAAAGAAATTCATGACATCCTGTGCAATAAAAGAAATACAAGACTTGCTCCCCATAAGGGTTGAGCACAGTCCCACTTTGAGATTTAGTCTGATCTCACTCACACTGGGAAGGTTTTACCCCAAGTTTAGCACCCCATATTTAAATTTTCCTAATGAAAACGTTTAAATGAGATTTTTGGAGGCCCAGGATTTCTTTTAACAGATATAATCCTATTCTGACAAAGCTTAATGGCAAACCTACACATCTACTGAGTTTGAGCTCCAGCCCTTTGAGCAGCTTAAGTCAAACTGAAATTTCCTGCTCCAGGGTCCGAGGGCCAGGCTGCTCCCACCAGAGGAGAGACAGGGGCAGGACTGCAACCAAGGCAGAGAGCCAGGGGACAAGAAGACAAGAATCCACAGTCATTTCCAGCTCAGATGAAACGGATAAGGGAAACAGCAGCGGGGGTTTTTTATTACTACAGATCCTGCTGTTCTCACACCATCCCAGCTGCAGCTAACTTCACAGCTCCAGGCTCTCACACAGAAAAGCTGGCAGTGCAGTCCTGCCTAGTTTAGTGTTTCCTTCGAAGTTCCTGCATCTGCTTATGTCTAACCAAGGCTGCTCTCCCTTTGGAAAGGATAAGGGTAATCACAAAAGGGAAAACACAACAAAACTACTTCAAGGTGACACACAGACAACATTATCCTTGGTATAAGGGGATGCCATGGCTTGAGAACCAGCAGAGAAATGAGGGAAATTTCAGGAACCTTCTGGGCAATAACTTAATTAGCTGGGCCATCCTTCTGTTTCAGGAAGACAACTCGCACGAGTCAGAACAGAAATACTATTCTTTAAACAACTTATATCAGCTCAGCAGCTCCACATTTTCACATCACAGCATAGTTTTTCAAGCACTTGGGACAGCGGATCATCACATTTGGAGAGGATATAAAGAAATATGATGTGATACAGTATATTTCATAAAATGATAACCACTAGTCTTGATTTGGCAAATATAAGCAGAATGCTGTGAGACTGCCCTGTAACCTGGCATGTGCCAGGTTACTTTTGAGGCAATTTTTAGGAGGTTGTTTTTCTTTATGTTCACAGTTTTGAGGGAGTTTTTAAGTATTTTCTTTATATGTAGTGAAGGAGGAAATGACTGAAATACAGAAATAATAAGAAGGGCTGTAGCTTTGCTTCAGTCCTGTAGGATTCACCAAACAGCAGCAACGGCCTTGGAACAGCCCAGGACAGAGGGAAACCCAGTTTGCTCTCAAGTTCCCTTTGGACTGAGGAGTGACACACATTGCATGTGAGAGTAAGGCAAATATTCCCCAGCACATCCCAACTACACAGAGCAAGGAGGAGGAGAGGGAGATTATTCTGGTTATGTCTTCATTACTGCTTCCTTGTCTGTAGAGCTGGGCAGCGTGCACAGCCAGCAAAGTGCTTCAAATAGGTCAAAGCAGACGTGAAAAATAGTCCACAATCTAAGCTGTCAAAACCATCTGTTCCTTTGACAAAGGGACACAAATTAGCACAGAAAGTGCTCAAATCCCAGAAGCATTAAAGAGTAGCTGACCAGGGTCATTGAAGCTGAAGTTTGTGGCTCATGAGGCTTCCCCAGGAATTTTTAAGCCTTCCAATGATAAATGTGATCTGTAAACCTGTAAAGCCAAGGGTTGCTGTTTGCACCCGTGCCAAAAGAAGTGAGAAGAGCTCAACAACGCCCTGGCACTATGGAAAAAAGCAGTTGCCAAGAAGAAAACTGTACAGGCTTAACTGTTTTGAAAAAGAAAAACAGTTGAGACTGGTGTGCCCAAGCTCTTTCCATCACTGTGCCAGAAAGTGAAATAATCCATGAGGAAGCAATGGCAGTGCTTGGAAGCATAATGATAAATTTAAATGTGAGTTTATCAAGCTATAAAAACACAAGATGTAGACATATTCATTCCTCTTTTTTTTTTTTTTTGACACATCCCAAGAACTGTTTTCTAATTCCTATGAATAGGAGTCAAGGCTCTGCAAACACCTGTGACCACCTGTGCCAACATCTACTGCAGCCACTGCTGGATTCTGTAGGGAATGATCAGGAAAAGAAAAGTGTTCTCCAATGACAGAGAAAGACACAAGTCAAGAAAAGGAATTTTTGCAAGTTTTTGCGTATTTACACCGAGAACTTGGCATGTTCTCTCATTTACATCGGGATAAAATAAGTCTAACTTTATTATACTCAAGGAATTACCCATGGTTTGTGCTGGCATGGGAAAAGAGGAGAGCTGAGACCAGAGTTTTGCCCTAACTCAGTAGCTAACTCACACCCAGCTCACACATATCCAGACAAAGCTAAGGACTAATCCTTTCCAAAGCACCTCATGGATACTGCAGAGTGCCAGAGCATGCCCTCAGCACTGCATGAGCTTTATTTCCACATCAGCTGTAGGGAAATATCCCTTTAAATGAACCTGTGCCATGAGGACACCCAAGGCAAGGGGCAAATGGCTTTGATGAGGAAGGTGCACTGCTCCTGTCAGGAGCAGCAGCCAAGGCTTTTGTTCTGGGCTGGCACAGCACAAGGTGAAATTTTGTGCCTTTCACTTTGGAAGGCTTTCTGAAGTCTGGTTAAATGGCCACCTACCAAGCACTGAGCTCTCTTGAGTAAGAACCTTGTCTTCAAGGAAAGATTTGGTCAAATCACCCACAACGCCTTCAGCAGCTGAACTAGAGTTTCACTTGCAGCAAACTGTCAGAAACAACACGAAAATGCAGCAACAACAACCACCTGTAGGAAGTGTGTTCCCTCCCACAGCAGGAATAAGAAGTGTTGAGAAGGCCACAGCCAAAAATGTTTACCCCATTTCTTGTGCTCCACCCATACAACACTCAGACCAGACATCTGCAGTGCACTCTGGTCTGTCTGGTTGCAAAACCAATGTCAGAAGGAAGAAGTGATTGTAAAACCCTCCTCTTTTGCACGTTGGTCACAAGTTGTGTAACTTTATAAATAGACCAAGGTTTGGGGAAAGGGGAGGGGGGAAAGAGAGAAGGAGAAAAAAAAACCCAACCACTTAGTTTTTGACTCTGAAAACAAGTGTGGGATACCTGGAATGCGAATAGAGCATGTGGTGCGTGACACACGCTGGAAAGAACTCTGGAGATGTTCAGGAACAAAGTTAAAAAAGCGAGGAGAAGACGCTGTGAGTCACCTAACTGGGAAATCTGTTTAGAACTCCCCAGTTTTTTAATTTCCATACCCAATTCTAGGCCATCTGTTGTTTCATGTTTATGAATAGTTCCACCACCCCTTTGGTGAAGGGGTGTTTTATATGCAATAGTTTCTAGGCAAGACTAAACTTGATTTACAGCTACTTACTGGGTACGTTTCCCCCTTGCAAATGGTCCAGCAAGTCACATGTGTGACTTATGCCTTCAAAATAAACCCATTTGCACAAGATTCCGGTGTTTCTGCTGTTAGGAAGGACAAGAGAAGTATGGTTTCATGTCAGGGCACCCCTACTACCAAGGCCAGTTTGAAAACATTCTTTCCCTCCCCAGCTTCCAGCCCAGGTGCACATTCCCTTCCTGACCCACCACAAGACAGTTCCCAGTATAGGCCTGTGGAAAACTGGGAAGGAACAGTGGGGAAAATGGAAACCAGGAACACAACTAAGTTCTTTCAGGGGCCTTTGTCACCGGAAGAAAATCCCCCATTAAATGAAAGGTAGAACAATGACTATCATTACAACCAGAGAATGAATTTCTGGTGCATATCAAGCAAAGAACACAGACTTTCCCTCAGTTCTGAGGTAATCCTTCACACCAAATTGAAGTTTCCATCCCAGAACTGCACACTTGTTTCAGGAAGACTGATGGAGCACAGGAGCACAGGTAATCAGGAACAGTGACAACTCTGTCCACCCCACCCTTTCACTCCAGGTAGAGTTGCCCATGTCCAAACTTTTCTGGATTTGTCCTTTTTATTCCCCTGGAAATTTTCTCAGGGCAGGATTCGAGCATTTATTGCAACCATCTGGGACACCTGGGTGGAATTACTGCTCAGCAGCAGCACTGAGGCTGCTGTGCATCCAGAGATCTTAGAGATTTCTACCATGTTTGTGCCTGACAGTGCATTCACACATTCCATCCGGGCAGCCCCAAGAAGGAACTCCTCACTGCTAAATCCAGATATATGGAGAGTGCACCAAATGGAGCAACATGGAAGCCAAGAAAGGATCCTGGCAGAAGACAATCCCCCTTGGAACAACTTGCCAAGAGACTGGAAAACTTTTTTTTCATTAAAATTTTAAGAGGAGGGAAAAAAAAAAAACAACCCAGCCACAGAACCTCAGATAAATTGCAATGCAGCTGAGCCTGAGGTAGGAAAGAAAAAGTCCATTAGAAAGGCCAATTGGTTCTGCACAACAGAAAACAAAGAAAGGAACCCCTGTCCAAGGTAAAAGCACATGGTTTTCCCCAAACTGGATATAAATATCAAGAATATCCAGTAAAGAGTGATTATAGGGGTGTTTGTGAATATGGTTGCAAATCTCACCCACTTCCCCTAAAAGTGGAATGAAGAAATGTTCCACAAGAGCCATTTAATCAAGCCCTCTAAGTTCAAATTCTTGTCTGAAAACATTAGCTAACAAATATTTGCTGCATCCTCCGACAAGACTTGAAGTCAGGAGCCAAACTTGCCTAAATTACAGATATATTTTGTTCCAAGGCACTGTGGAATATTAGATGTGATCCCTTATAGGACAAAAAAAACCCAAACCCACTGTCAAAACATTGTAACTTGTTAGACAACAGAAATTCTGAAATTCACTTCAATGTAGAACCATGTTTTCCCCTGGTTTCTTGGCTCTTAAGAAAAACAAAATAACAGGGTTCTGTTTAGGGAGCAGCTGATGTGTGTGGAGGAAGGGAATGCTCAAGTTCTTGAATTCTAATGTACTCAAAAATTAAAAATTTAGGGGAAATATGTAATAAATAGTAGTATAATAATAATTATAATGGTAATAATAACAACCAGAATTTATGCATAAATGGAAATTTAAAATAGCAAAAGGTAAAAACTTATCCTGCAAGTAAATAAAACCGGGACAAGCCACTCACTGAGCTTCATAGACTCATGAACTTGAGGCATCCATTCCAAGAAACTGTCAGAGTGCAACTGAGAGTGCATGATTTGTGGTGATGAATTATAAACTGAAAAAGGCTTTTGTTTACTGACTGTAATAGAAAGAACAATAGCAGCGTAATAAGCAGACGTGTAATGTGACCGAGACAGAAATTAAGGCTGACTACCTTCCAAGTGTGTAAGCAAACAGCCTGCTGGGCAGTCAGAAGCTCTGGAACTGCATCCTCCCCTCTGTTATGGGAAAATAAAAAGCTCCAGAGCTTCCCCAGGGCGTGTTTTGGTTTCCCAGAGTCGCAGAACACGCCAAGTTGGAAGGGACCCACAGGGATCATCCAGTCCAGCTCCCGGCCCTGCACAAGGACCATCCCCAAGTCACACCATGTGCCCAAGGGTATTGATTTGTGCACGGCCTTTGGAAAGTTTCGTTTTATAAACTGCTCAGGAAACCGAGTGACACTCTATATAAGGAACAAATAATTCATTCAGTTATAAATATAAACTTTTTTTCACAATAAACTCTGTCAGCTCATACAAATGAGGGGTAACATATTTAATAGGATACAGTGAATCAACCTTTCTTTTCAAATGGAAAGGAGGTTACTTAGTAATTTTCTTCCTATTTTTTAATATCTGTTAGGACTTTTAGCTTTTCTAGCTTACTGTTACTTGAACAAATGTGAGGTCACTGATATTTTATCACTTTCCTAATCTTCGGTTTTCACAAGATAATTTGCACAATTTTCATTATCTAGGTTAAGAGTCTGGAGCTCAAATGCTTCTTTTCCTAAATAAATTTCATTTATAATAACTAATATTTCATTAATGCTTTCTCGTTTTTCAAGCTAACACAGCTAATCCTTAATGGAGTCTGAATTCATTTAATGTACTTCTTTTTTTTTTTAGTAAGAAGTGGTGAGTGCTTCCATTCTAAGTATTACTAGTGTCAGATAGACACCATCTAGTGGCTACTAAATGGATGCATAATTTCTAATAAAAAACAAGTATAAAAATTTCTTTTTTGATCACTGCATCACTGCATGCCTTGAGATGGCAAGGCTTGCCTCTTGTCATTTAGAGACAAGTGAGAGAGTAACAGAACTCTCTTGTTTAACTATAATTTAAACTATAATTAAAATCTAAACTATAATTAACTGTAATTTAACTATAATTTAAAGACTTCTGCGAAAAATGGAAAGGCAAACAAAACACCTCCACGTGCACAGGGTAAGTCAAATGTGGGCAAGTTTGTGGTTTGTTATCTTCCAGGCCTTCAGGAATTCCAGGTCCCAGAGATCAGATGGAGAGGCTGGAGCAAGGAAGATGAAGCAGCAGTGGAAAAGGATCAGGTCAGGGAATACTGAGGCAAACTGGAAACATTTAAGTCCACTGGCCCTGATGGGATGCACAAGTGCTGAGTGAGCTGGCAGATGTCGTGGCAAAGCATCTCTTGATAATCTTTGCTTGATGATGGAAAGTGGAAAAGTGCCCAAAGACTGTAAGAAAACAAATGTCACCCTCATCTTCAAGAAGGGCAAGAAGAATGACCTGTGAAAGTACGGGCCAGCCTGCCTCACCTCATTCCCAGGGAAGGTCACAGAGCAGCCAATCCTGGAAACCATTTCCAGACAATTAAAGATAAGAAACACCCCAGGAGGGCCATATTGCCATCCAGAGGGACCTTGACAGGCTGGACAACAAACCTGGAAAATCAGAGATCCACAGCAGGCAGCCTGGCTTCTTGAGGCTGAGTTAATCCTAATGTCAATTAATACTAAAGTCAATAGGGGTTAGTAAATACCTGATTGTCCAGTGCTGCTCTTCCCAGCATGAGGGACATTGGAAAGAGTCCAGTGGAGGGCCACAAGGATGATTAAGGGACTGGAGCACCTTGCATGTGAGGAAAAGGTGAGAGAGCTGAGATTGTTTTGCCTGGTGTAAAAAGAGGAGCAAGCCAGGCTCTTTTCAGCTGTGCCCAGTGACAGGACAGGAGCACCAACTGAAACACGGGATGTTCCCTCTGAACATCAGGAAACGCTTTTTATGCTGTGAGGGTGACCGAGCACTCGAATAGATTGTCCAGGGAAGTCGTGGAGCTGTCCTCTTCTAAGAAATATTCAAGTAACACCTAGTCACAGTCCTGGGAAAATGGCTTTAGATAGCCCTGTCTGAGCCGGGATTTGGAGCAAATTACTTCCAGAGGTCCCTGCCAACCACAACCATTCTGTGATCCTCTGATCTCTGAGCACTTCAGATGCAGCTATTCCACCAAGACAATAATACTTAATGTCAGTAACCACCTGCTCAATATTGCACTAAAATGCACATATTTAAATGTGCAGAACTTTCTCTTTTTATTTCCAGATATGGCCTCTCAGCTCTGTCTTTTGCTTCTCCAGTTTGAAAGAACAAACTTTCATTTTTTAAAAAATCAAAATACAGTGATATCACCTGCAAAGACACCTTTTGATTTGGAACCTATCGCTCATGCCCATTAAAAAATATAAGTTTCTGGATGTGAAATTTAGGCTTTATACAGGTACTCTGGAAAACAGCTTGGATCTTCAGAGCCTTGGCTTGTAGATGCAGATATGCACGTCCTTTTCTGGACCTGGCTTTTGAAAATCCCACTGAAGGAGTGAGGAATCTGGGTGGTAGTGAGGATCTGAGTGCTCAGACAGTGACCTGAAGCCTGGGAATTATGTTTATCAGAAAGCAGGGATCTGTTTTTGCTCACCACTGCCAACACAAGCCTACTAGTTTAAAATTCCATCTCTCATACAAGCACCAATAAATAAGACCAAGCTCTTGCCAAAACAAAACAGAGGGGGAACCACTTCCTACAGGACTGGCAAAGTCTGTGAAACCCAGGGCTGTAAGTAAATCATCTCCCTTCAGTCACAGGCTGGAGAGAGAGCATCCAGCAGAATAATTCAATACAAACTCTGCAGTGATTTATGCATCATGAGCAAAAACCCTCTGCTTTGCAATAAACAATGGCTGGAGCGCTCGGGTAAACCCTGTGATGAGAAGTTCCAGCAAGGGGAGGGGAAACTCCCTACAACTCACACGAAAACTGCTGTCCTAGCACCAAGCACCAAATTATGCAGACCATTTAATGGATGTACAACACGATGCTAAAGGCTTTTCATAAATAAAATGGTGTTGTGAGGGGCAACGAGATCACACAGACACTGGAAAAGGGGAAAGAGCTATAACAATGGACAAAGTGTTCCTTTTTCAACAACCTGCCCCAGGGGTCCCACGGGCTTCTGGCTTCCTCCAAGGATCTCTCTGCTGTAAAAACTGGCATGGAGGACATCAAGAATGAGTGGATGCTGGCACAGCACTTCCCACTGTAACCCAGACCTTTGATGGTGAGCTGCAAGCTCAACATATCGCATGTTGGGAGTGAAAACTCTGCTGTAGAGCTTCTTGGAACTATAAAAAGATGTTGGACCCAGAGTGCAACAGGGTTCAAGTGAGAAGATATGCTCAGATTATTGCCTCAGGCACGTTCTTGGCAGAGGTTTGGGAAGGAGCTCGATGGACAGCTGCCAAAGTTACTGGTAGAGCTTGTGGGCATTTTTCTACTTAGTGCTATGTTTTCTCACTTTGGACTTTCTCAGGCTTAAATCTGTGTTTTTGTTTTTGTTTTTTTTTTTCTTTTTCCTAATACAGAATTCCCTGCAAAGAGCCTCAGCATCTTCATAAAGGGAACTCTCTCCAGGAGGGCAGGAATCAGTGTTGTCTCAGAAAGCTACAGAAACTCACTGGCCTAAGGGGGAAGGCACAGCACTCTCAACACACTGGTCACTAATATCCAAAAATAAAGCAAGCTCCCTCCTCCCTCAAAGGAAAAGGAATCTACAGAAGAAGAGGAGAACCTCAGTGGCACCCAGTGCCTTAGGGAGGGTTATTCAATCCCCATGAGATAACCACATACCACAGGGCTGCTTTCTGCCAAAGGGGTTCCCTTCCACAAAAAAATAAAGATCAGACATTTTGGTCAGACTTAATCCACAATAACAACAGAGGAGCAGCAGGGGAGCAGAGGAATTAAAGCAAACAGGAGAATCACCACTTTGAGGACCAACAACCCCAAAGTTAGGATAAACAATGCCTGAACAACATGTGTGCGTGCATCTGGAATTAGGGAGGGGCATAGCAGTCTTTATTTTGAAGTCCTTGCAGTTCTTGACAGTGTGTGGAGACAAATGTTCCTCCTCAAGAGATGTGACCACAAAGCATGGTGGTGAAAGAAGCAGCGATTTGCTCGTGCATTAGGCAAGATAGATGGCCACAGTTAGGGGAATGCTGTAAGGCAAATTAACCTTAACCATGGAAGAAACATGGCAGCAGTGTCCAGAGCTGAGCCACTCAAACTTTGGGTCACAGGTCTGTCACTGCTTTGAAAACTGCCAGGAAAAGCAAGCTACAGGATTTAGGAACACAGCATCCCTGTGCAGGAGCAGGAGGGGGACTGGGAACTGTTCTTTCAGGAGCAGGTTCACCACGGGTACACTGCAAGGAAGGGCCAGAATTCATCACACACAGAGTCCAAACAATTTTCCACACAAAAAGAAAACATAGCTGAAGATAGGAAGGAGGAAATATATTAGGTAGACAGTTTGAGCAACAGAAACTCCCCAAGTTTTGATTTATGGGCTATACACTGTAAATAATATTTACTACCACCTACTCCTGCAAAAAGAGTTATTGTATACATAGTCCTAATCTCCACATGTCTTCCCAGTTTTAGGCTTTACAGCAAGAGGCACTTGGAGCTTTGAAAGTAATCATTCCATAGATAATGTAGCCTCTTAGTTCTTAAGAAGTTTAGTGAAGTCCTAGCAATGGGAAATAGGAATTAAGACATGAAAAAGGAGATGGATTAGCTGGCACCTTGCTGAAGCACTAGTACTAAAATAAGCTCCATCACAATTAAAAATTATCTAGTTCTGCTTGATTTTCCAAAGGTGAGGTAATCTTCTACTAATAACAAGATATCAAAAGGGGACCTCCTCTCTACAGTGATGGTCCCCTACCTGGAATTTCAGTTCTCTCACGGGTTTCCACCTGCAGGTGCTTTAAGATGTCCATTAAGAAGAAAAATTCCTGGTTTTCCAGGAGTCAAGTAAGACTTTGTATCAGAAGGATAACCACCACTTTGTGACAGCAGGAACCTTGGATTACTCCCTTCATCTGTCATTTAGACCTCCTAAGTGACAGGCACACTCAAGAAACTCCTCTCTAGTTAAAAATCAATACTTAAACTTGAAGGACAGAAAAGGTGCAAATCTCCAGAGCCCTGCACATCCTAGGACTGCAGCTTTCATCCTCTGCTTGTAAATACATCCCTCATGCCTTCCCAGCCCAGGGGTGTCTGAGAGACAGGGTAAAGCCTTCTCAGTGCTTCTGGCCTAAGGCATCTGTTTGTTAGCAAATAATTCATGATTTCCCTCTCAAAACGTTTTTACAGATTAAGAGACAGAGGTGAATGGAACTGTCAGTGAATATTGTCATGGTCTTTTCTTTCCTTTTGTTATTAAGAACTTGAAAATTTTCCTACTGAATAAAGGTGAATGAGGAATAGTCAAAAATATTTCCACTGTTGCAAGCTGTATGAAAAATTAGACTAAGAAAGTGTAATTAATTTGGGCACGTGAATATTATTTAAGCAACATACTTCAACAGAGCTAATGCACTTGAAAACACCAGTCAAAACAGGCTTTAAGGCAAAATAAATGCTGCTTCTTCTGTCCATCAAAGCCTGAACACAAACTTGCTACATTACACAGTCCTGTCATAACTAGAAAAAAAAAAAAAAAAAAAAGTTGGGTATAATCTAAGTAATCTAAGAAAGAAGGATCACAGTGAATTCTCAAAATGCACCAAGTGTGACTGATGTCTGCCAGGGGAATAAATATCCACCCTGAGACTGAGGTCAAACCTCCCCACGGCACAGAAGTGAAGAAACCTCCTGCAGTTGCAGAAATAGAGGGGTGGTCATTCCTCAGGTATATATACACACTAAAGCTCTTACATTACCCAGGAAATAAAAACCACATTTATTTTAGTGGTAACAGCCAAACTTGCAGTCAAGCAAAGCATGGAAGATAAAAGCAAGAAAAATCATCTCTGAGAACAGAGAATCAATTGCACATGTCTGGTATTTTTTTTTTTTCTTAATTTTCTCACAGAAGTTTAAACCACAGAATTTCTATGAAATCATATCAGCAGAGAGAAACACTATAATGGAGACAGTGAAATACAAATGAAGATGGAGTGTAAGCAGATGGACCATTATTTTTAATTCAGCTGCTCTGGTAAAACTGGGGAATTCCTCCAGCCAGTCAAAGTTTAATTTCACACCTGTAATATTTACTAACAAGACAGCAGGTGTTGTAATCCTGCTCTGAGTTTACCTGTTCCATACAGTAGCCTGGGCCTGAAATAACTGCTGTTCCAAAATCCACATAAATCTTGCCCCAAAACCTTTGAGGTAAAAGAAGGGGAAATTTCAGAGCCTTGCAGAACCTCAGCAGGGTTCGATGGTCTCACAACCACCTGGCCAATCTGAAAAGTCCTTCTCCCAGCAGAGAGCAATTCCTCTCACATTAAAAGTTAGTGCTTAACTCTTTGAAAAACTACATCCAGTATTTCAGCTTTAACTCAAAATACAACAAACACACATTTTACAAAGATTATTGACTCTCCATATCACCAACACCAGCTTTTGCAGGTAATGACACCAGGGCAGATCAGGTAATAAAAAACCTAGCTGGAGTTCCATTATTCAGAAGATAAATAGTAAAAAATGCCAACTTTCCTACAATGTACACAAATTATCCAGAAACAGGTGTTTGTTGAGCTTTTTCTATTTTTTCTCTTTGTTAATATCACAGGTTCGTTTATTCCTAGTCACATAGCAGAATATTTCAAATTAGCTGTTTTCTCAAACATTTCTTTACTCAATATTTATAGTATTATTCTATTAGTAGTAGTGTTATTTTATTATTATATTATTATTATAGTAGTATTGGGTTAGTATTACAGTATTATTATAGCATATTATAGTATATAACAAAAATTGTTTTGTTTTGGCTTTCTTTCAGAGATATTATGCAAAACCCTTAAAAAGCATGATAGGTTTGTTTTGTCTTATTTTAAGGCCAACTTGTTCTATGTTTGTAAAGAAAAAAAAATCAGAAATATACAAGAGAACCAGTGGGGACACATATGGATGTGTTCAAATGACTAAAACTTGTAAAACCAGGAGTAAGAAAAAAAAATCAACTCCATTTCAAAACTGACAAATACTTTCACCCTGATTCATGATGAGACCACCAGCTTCTGGTTATTCAACAGCTTTTGTGACCATAGTCTCCAATAAAACTTCACCAATGAAAATGGAAATTCTTTTTTTTTTCTTTTTGATAGAATTAATACTTAAAAAACAAACAAAAAAAAATAATAGCCTAGAGTATGACATTCTTCCAGGGATAAGTACTATACAAAAACCAGAGGTACATTATTGTATAGTGTATTTTGGTTACAGTAAACTATCATCAGAGCCACAGAAAAGCAGTGAAAACATGCTTTTTAATGTTCTGATCAATCCAAGATTTGCTGAAGTCACTAGAAATTAACATCAGCTGAGAACCAGGTCCCTTGAGGTTTTATTCAAGTCCACATTACCTTATGAGATGGATAGGCTGAAACTTGTAAAACACTCCATATCTCGCCCATTCTCGATACAGCAACTAAACAAATTAAAGAAAAAAAGAAAAAAAATATCAGAAAATCAATTTCAAACAAGTTACCTCTTCTTTTTTTACAAATATCTTCTGAGTTAAAAATATGTGCACCAAAATGAAGAACTTTTCTCTGCTCCAAAGCAGACCTACAAGGCTCCAACCCCACCAGCAACCCTTGGGTTGTTTGTATTCCTTTCACAGTTTTATGCTATCAAAGGATTGTAGACAGTCTAAGACAACGTGGTCATTGAAAACTGTTTATGGAAGTACAGAGTGCTTTAAAAAAAAAAAAAAAAAAAAAGGAGAAAATTACTATAAATGAAACTAAATTAACTGTGTCCCTATTTATAGATTATAGCTTTTTATTGTTCAAAAAAAAAAAAAAAAAGTCAACCTCTTGTCCCTCTTTTCCAAAGAGAAGTGGAAGGAGTTCAGAAAAAGTGTAGGATGCCTCTCCTCCTGAAGATGCTATGTGAAAGATCTAAATAAATATCAAGCAAGCAGCTAAGACCTGGGTTCTGCAAACATCTTCCTGATGAAGTGTTATTGTTCAGAATAATGAAAATTTAAATCTGCAGAGCTATGCCACTGGGCACTCATTAGAAATACAGCATGAAGTATTTTCTGTTCACAGATCAGGGAGAACACCTTTCATTCAGCAATCAGATTCAAGGATTGTGGAATCTTGGATTTCAGAATGCTGCCCTTACAGAGCACAGGCTTTGCAATTGTGGAACGAAATGATGAGAGTGGGTTTGACTTTCTTTGGCTTCATCTGGAGTTCAAGAGGCTGGCATACTGATATTTTCACCTGAATACTTGTTGTTGCCTATTCAAAATCATCCCTTGTCATTACCCCACAACATGACCTACAAAACGTTATTTATTTCCATAAATAATCATCCTGATAAGTGCATTCACTCAAGCATACAGAAGAAGACAGTTAAAGCTGTTAAATTCTTAAAGCTACCTAAAAGCTGGTTTGAACACAGCTACAGAGCAGAATTTTAGGAGCAAAAAGAAAGATCTTTGTAGAATTGCTGTCTGTTTAGGAACAGGCTCCCATGGCATTATGGCAGACTCCAGAATCACACTGGTTATTCTGATTCCAAAAGCAGCAGAAGTGAACCTGGGGCATGAAAATTTTCCATTCATGTGTATTGCCCACACTAAACCTCAGTCCCAACACTGCAATTTTACAAGATTAGGCTTGGTCTGGAAGCCTCAATGTGCTTCCTTTCATGATATTTATTAAATTGAAAGGAACTCTAGGATGAGTTTTGCAGTGTAGTTTACTGTATTTTATCAGCTTCGTTTAAAAAATCGTGCTCTCTCTGTAAGTTTATAATAACATTTTCTAATCTGCTTCCAATATTCTGGGGATGTTGCTGCAGCACATGACAACAGGTCATATTTCCCAGGTAGGTAACAAAGCCCTCATGGATTTCTTAATGTCAAACAGACGGATATCAAGGAAGGGCTGCAATTTGCCAGTGGGCTGGAAGCTTAAAGACCAAGCCAGTGTTTATACTCATGGTGAGTTATTACCAGGCTGCTGTGCAAGAGCTTTCTTAAAAGATTTTTTTTTTTTTTTCTAGAGCAGAAATCTCACTGAAACAGGGAAAAAGCCTTTATTCCAGCCAAGACTTGGGAAAGACTGAAACCCTCTTATTCTTCTCATAGGATGTGGCACAAGAGTTGCTTCGTTGGGCATTTTCTCCAAGAAAATCCTAAAGATGGTTGATAAAGATTAACCTTCTATTTATTTTACAAACTGGTACATAAACCTGAATTACTTGTGCTGCCTTATTGGCATAAGCAGCCCAGATATACCCAATTCTTTTTTATTATTATTATTTTTTGGGGGGGGGGGGGCTTATACAAAAGAAAACTGAAATAGAAGATACTGGGCAAAAATAAAAAAGGGGTAGAAACTTAAAAAAAAAAAAAAAAAAGAAAAAGCTCAAATATGCCCTTCTTTCCTTTAAACCTGATCAGGTTTTTTCAGGAAATTAAACACTGAGACTAGTAGATTCAGATAGAAAACAGATGATGTTATGCATAGGAATAATACAGAAGATTCAATGGCTGGGCAGCAGGGACATATGTGAATAATCAATGAAGTATTTCTGGAAAGAAGCTTTTATGTTTTTAATACTTAACACTTCATAACTGAGCCTAATAGGCAGAATAAAAAGAAGGCAGCACAAAATACAACTGGTAGGGTGAATATTTTTCCAGACACTGCTTCTTTTCGGCCCTCTTCCCCCACTATTTCACAGCACCCAATCTTCCTTCATTGACTGATGTTCATTTACTTTTCCTCTCTAAAAATTTTGCTTTCCTTCTCAGCCAGTAATCCATGGAGCTGCCTCTCAAAGTCCACTACTTTATCCCTTGCTCAGAGAAAATTCTGCAAGTGCAGAGCAGACAATTTCTTGACAAACAAAAAAAAGATCAAAGTTAAAGGCACAAATATAAAAGTTTCTCTATAGTTTTCTAACTTTGTCCCTTTTGCTTACCAAGGTTCATACGTTGAATTAAATTGTGTACGGTACTTGAAGACATCTAGTGGCCAAATATTATCATTATTCACCAAAAACTACAAAGATTACGTTTGCAAATTTTACTAACCCAGCATGGGAGGAATCAAATTTCTTTATGTGACCTGTGAGCTGAGTCTCCATTTTAGTACTGAAATAGTTATCCGTTGTAGCAATTATATTCTTGTGTTTTGCCAAATAGTGGCATTTTTCTAACTCTCCCTCAAGGAACATATGGCTCATACCAATACTTGATGCCAGAGTTAAAAATATTTATAAAATTATTTACAGGTCACCAAAAATTATATGTAATTTGATTTCTAGTATAATAAACATTGTAAGTATCCAAACACTACCTTTTCCTTCATTGTTCCCTCCTCCCCTTCCTCTCCCTTCTATCTTCCCTCTTCATTTCCTATCCTATTGTTTGCATATCAAGGAAAATAAAATGAGTAAACATTCGAGAACAACACGGAATGGATCTTAATAGATTAAAGTAATTAATTGCTTTCCCCCATGTCTAACAGGAAGCATGTGTACTAAGCATAGTCTGAATTCACAGTTTCTCTCGTGCAGACACTTGGTGGGTGATTTATTTTCAAATGTCTTTCAATAGAAACTTCATTTACAAAGCAATTGGAAGCAGATTTTTAGAAATCACATGCAGTCTGAATGCACGAACAACCAAATGAAAAATACAACTGTCTTTCATTCTAGTAAACGCTGTTCACTGGTAGCATTTGGTTAGGACAAGAAAATTAATATATAAATTATTTAACAACTTTGCTTCCTGACTGCTTGAAAAAATCTTATCTATGCATGTGGAGGCAACCTTGATGCACTTCAAGAAATAAGAATCAAATCAAATTTACTCACATACCTCAGAGAAGACTTTACAAAAATCTTGCAAACAATTTTTATATGCAGAAATAGAGGAAAATATGTAACATTAATCCCCATTTATCACATTAACTCTAATATGAAAAAAAAATTTGAAATGTACTTTACCTTTCTTTCATTCGTGTCATCATTTGGGCCTTCATATTCACCCTAGAGAAAAGAAATAACTAAATAAGCAGATAAAACTAAAGAAAAGATTGCTCAGTTCTTACACTGTTGATTTTACTTTCAGGTCACAACTTGAAATGTACTTCTATACTAGTTTTCATATTTGCATCACACAGAATATATTTTCATTGCTACAGACAGCAAACATTAATGTCTATGCACTACTGAGTGATACCAGCAGAGATCTAGATATTTAACAGAGTATACCTACATCATGAAGTGGGTATGCTGCATCATAAACATTGTTTGCTATTAATGTGGTAATACCTAAACAAAATAAATAAAAAAAAAAAAATCAGATGGTCAGCAGGTAGGCACAGAAAAACAGAAAACACTATTACAGATTTCATTTTGTGACATTCCCTAGAAGTTGGTGAAAAAAAAAAACAAACTATAAGCTCATGTGTCTTATTTTCTTCATATTGTATTAGGAAACATGTTTATGGCAACCAAAGACTGCTATGAGCACTTCAACATCACTGCCCTGCCTCTTGTGCAAAATAAACAATGAAATCTTAAAAAAGAACCCTAAAACCCAAAAAACAAACAAACAAACAAAAAAACCCCAGTAACCCAATGATGTCTAAAAAAAATCTTTTAAACCCATCATGGTGCGTGGTCTTAAGCTTAAGAGCAGAGATATGGGAAAGCCTTAGTGACATAGGAAACGTGAAACTCTTGGGGGAAGGTCTCAGAAGACCAAAACAACCAGTAAATTTAGGGTGAACATGATGCATAACCATGGTTTGGCTGTGGACCAGAAAGATGGAGAGGATGGGAACGTTAAAATACTTACTTCATGTCAAATGGGATCTTGAGCTGACCTGAGCTTGAAGTGCATCAACCTGTATTTTCACCTTTTAGCATTAAAAAAAAACAAACCTGGAAAACCACTGCTAGTGCTTTGATCTCTAATAATGACTTTGGTTACACTACAAACCAGAACAAGCCATTAAAATAGAGAAAACTTTAGGTGAGAGGCAAAAAAAAATCCCCATTAATAAAATGCTCCTTCCCTTCCTATTCCCTTGTAAGATGGATTGCTTCTCTCAAGCTTTCCCCCAGACACCTTCCAAAGACCTTAATTTTTCAACAGATTCTTGAGACCTCTACTTGCAAGGGCATTTTTTTTTTTTTGTAAAGGAAGCAGCATGGGTAATCATAACTTCAAAACTCTGTAGTGGGAAAAGGCAAGTTATTTTTGGTTGAAAACGGGACGGCGTTTTGGTTTTGGGGGGTTTTGTTTGGGTTTGGTTTTCATGTAACTTCAAAAATATTGGGTCTCTATTTCAGGGAAACCTAAATGAAATTATTTTCCACCCCAGCTGATGTACCAAAGACATCTGTTTGCTGGGCAAAGTCACATCAAGACCGTGCAGAATCTTGCTACAGCACGTTCTTTGCCAGGTACGTTATCCTTGGACATTGTGATCTGTCCATATAGGTGGTCAAACTTGCAGAAAGACTTCCAGGAAACACGCCAGACAAGGAGCACCATCACCTCTTTGCCACTAGGGAAATATGTGTCATGATCTCACAAGGGGTGGGATAAAAGAATAAGCACACCTCTCTCTCTCTCTCTCTCTCTATATATATATATATTCTGAACCTCAAGAAAACAATAGCTCTGAGTATTTCAGAATTATCCCAAAAGTGTCTTCAAAATGGTCGTATTTAAGTCATATATTTCAGTAGGCAGCTCGTGGAGATAATTTTTTAAGGCTGCCGCAATAAAAATAACCTGGAATGATGTATTGTTCTATCGAAATGGCAAGAAAAAAATATGCTCCTTCAAGAACTGATATGACATATTGCACTTGAAATCTGAATTTTCAAAAGCAGATCATAGAGCAATCAAATCCAATTTTGTAACAGTTCATGAAATGCGAGTTATGTGCCAGATCCTGCACCTGTAGAAATGAAAAACAAGCTCCCATTACCACGTCCCATCCAAACCATGGTCCAGAAAGTCTGTCTCTATGCCCAGAAAATGCATTTGTTTCAACCTCTAGTTTGGGTTTTGGTTTTTTTTCAGTGAAAGTGTGCCAGCATACTTCTGTGTCCTGCTGGAAGAATCAATATCCTGGGAGATACCCAAGCAATTCCTTTGAGGAGAGCACAAATAATTCCCTTCCCTCCACCTTACCCATGCTGTTCCTGGCCTTTGTGGGCGTGCGCTTCAGAATTTCCCTCACCTGTGGAAAAGAGCAGTGGGATAGCACTCAAATCCTCTTTTAGCATGACTTTCACTCTGGAGCTACAAACAAACCGGAATTTTTAAACAGGTGGCTTCTGTAGGGTTCATTTGCACATATATTTAGGTCATTTAGCATGTTTTGCCAGTGGATCGTGTGCCCTAACATCTGTAGGCTGAATCCTGCTGTCACATCCTTATAAAACTATATGAAGTATAATTAAATACTACATGATTATATATATATGTGAAATACATATTTTATGGAATAAAAATCTGGTTAAAAATTAGTAACAGGGCTTAAAAGAGCTTTGAAGGATGGAGAGGAGTCCGTAGTTTCCCTGCACAGCACCTCCTTCTCCTGGAAGGGATTCCTTACACACATATGACTTGGTGTTTTACAGGAACAGAGAAATACACAAATTGATGAGATTAGCGAAGCATTTACCAACATTCACTGCTAAAGCAAATCCCACCCACCACAAGAATGACATGTTACTTTTGCTAACTTACTATTCGGCTGCGGGTGGCGTTGTCAAAAAAGGTGTCCCTGTCTTTGATGTTGTACCTAAAACATCACAAGGGGAAAAAAAAAAAAAATCAGTTCTTTTGTGAGACATGGAACTAATAATTAAGATAACATATAAGCTTCTAATTTAGGATTAATTTAGAAACTGCAGCTAATAAGAAAAACAGATGTTTAAAGGAAATAGAGATGACTTAGTGTGGCTTAATAGATTGTGTTGTTTAAGACCCAGACATTCCAAGCTCTACCAGGATTGCAGTGATGGTGGGCATAAAAATGCAAAGTTATCAACTAATATAAAATAATAACCTGACTATTGTTTGCAAAACATGGCTTTTTAATATTTTTCTTATAACATCCCCTCCACACTACAGCATTCTGAGGTGATGTTGTTCGGTTTCAATCAGCCTGATGAACATGTTCATTACTCTTCTCCAGGCGACCAAACAGTCAGCATTTCACTTGCTCTCAAACAGCCACCCCACTGGAATTATGCCTTCCCTTAGACCTTAAAACCATCACATGTGAAATTAGCTTCCCAGCTTATTCTCCTCCATCAATTTGACTTGTATTCAGAATCAACTAAACTTGTCAGAGGGCAACAAATGAAATGGTGGGTCATTGTATTTATTACTGAATTTTATTTATCAAACATAAATACAAGGAGACACCCACAACTTAAAAAAAAAGAGTGTTTAATGTCAAACTGGACCCAGAAATATTATTCTGAGTGAAAGGGCAGGTGTCAAGAATTCCTTATCTGCATATTGTTAGCCAAGTTTTAACTGCTATAATAAATCTATCAAGAGGGAAAATATTATGGGGGTTTTTCTAGTTCTCTGTTTCTTCAAAACAGGCAGTAATATCCTGGACAAAATAATCAGGAATTTGGTGGTAGGATTTTTGCATTTCAAGATAAACACATGGACATTTTATTTGATGCACTGCTTCCAATGCTTTATCCAGCAGAAGGAAGTCTCTGCCCCTTAGGTTTTTGTTATTCCACAGAAAATCTGACAACTTGGGCATTTCCTCAGGATTTCCATAAATACCTGATAAATTTCTGAATTTTGACTGAACTATGGGTAGAAAAAAATGACAACATTAAATGATAAATTACAGCTTTCTTCATTGTATATCACATTTTCAAGTACTCACAAATATATTTTCTCTCTGGAGAACGGGTAGGAGAGGTTTTTCATCTTAGTATTTTCTTGCTGTGGCACCTGGGGTTGCAGGGGTTCAGTCAATTTGCACCATATATCATTTAATGTCTTCAGTATTCCTCCTTCCTCTGTGATTTCATACATCTGAGTAAATAAAACCGTACATTAGCAGGTCCCTCCAAAAAAATACACTTAAAGTAAGAAAAAAACCCAAAGATTTTGCTACACACATAAGTTTAAATCTGTAATTAAATGATTTCTATGAAGACATAGTCCCATACAACAGCAAGCACCTGAATCCATACGGGTTGCACTTCCAAAATGCTGCTTTCAGAGAAAAGCTCAGAGCAGAATTGTTAATACAAGATTTATCATGGAATCATAAAGTCATGGAACATTTTGGGTTGGAAGAGACCACAAAGATCATCTCATTCCAGCCTTCTGCCACGGGCAGGGACACCTTCCTCTAGCCCAGGTGACCATCTTCAACAAGTGTTGGTCCAATATTTTCCTTACACCACCTCTTGATGTTAAGATACTTAAGGAAGCTTTTTTGTAGTTCGACACAACACTGGCCAGTTTTAACTCTGGATGAGCTTTGGCCTTTCCTGTTTTCTCCCTGAATATGTGAATCCCAGCCCTGTATTCTTCTTGGAAGGCCTGGCCTTGCTTCTGGACATGGAAAATTTCTTTTTCATCTCAAGCTCCACGAGCAATTCCCTGTTCAGTCGAGCTGATCTTCTTCTCCCCCTTGCTTGACTTAAGCTGGAATTACAAGGCACTGCACTTTTAAAGCATGGTCTTAAAGCTGACCAGCAGTCATGGACCCCTAAGCCCCTCCAAAGCAGATTCCCAGGGAACATTGGTAACCATCTCACACTGAGCAGCTTCAATTTTGCTCTCTTGAAATCCAGAGTAACAACCCTGCTGGCCTTTTTGCTCACTGGGCTGAACATTTTAAATTCAACCATTTTGCCAGCACTTTAGCCAAGACAGCCTCCTACCATCACATGTCCCCAAAATCCTTTCCTATTTACCAATATCAGGTCTAGGAGGGCACTCCAGGAGTGGGAGTGCCATTTCCACCAAGACTCATTAATCCCAGAGCTCTGGGAATGGAGCACTGCTCCCAGTTGTCCCTGTTTCTTCCTTGTACTGTTTGTTCCCAGCACTCATATTTGAGTTTGGTCCAGTCTCACCCACCAAAAACAACTGTGTTATCCCATCCAGAAGTTTATATATAGTAAAAAGTGCTCAAAAGGTACTTCTTCCAGCCTGTCATTTGTTCTCAAAGATGGTTTAGGACTGAACAATTTAAAAAAAAAAAAAAAAATTTGCAACCCATTCGTTGTGTTTAGAGTTGGAGAAGTACTTTCCATGGAAAATGTTTTTTTTTATGGATTCATGGGATCCTTGAGTAAATAAAATAACATCACCAAAAAATACCTTATGTGCCTTGAGAACAACGTTATGTCTCTCTGAACAAAAATAGAATTTTTTTTTTAGTGGTTACTGACTAAATTTTTCATTTTGTGTTGCCAAATCCCCAATATACAAGATTTCAGTTTTTTCAAAGTTGATTTTTGATTCTTTTTCCAACTGTCTTTAATTAAAAAAAAAAAAAAAAACAAAAAAAGCCATAAGACCGGAACAGAATTTTCCTGTCAATCTTGATTTCTGTAAATGCTGCCATTTCTTCACTAGAGATATCAGATGATTTTTTTTTCTCCCAATCAGAGGAGACAAGGGGATGCAGAACCCTTGTGAATGACTAAGGAGGCCACTGGAGACTGGCAGCTCCTGGAAAGATCTTAACTCAGACCAACATCGTGGCAACATTCATCCACTAAAATAGTGTAAAATTTGCTTTAGGGCATCTGCAAAAAGATAGAAGAAGAAAATTCCCATGAGGGCAGAAAGAGGGAGAAATGAGCAGGCACTAAAAATGCACAAAAGGAATGAAGCTGGAAAGGAATCAAAGAGACAGTTAAATATGTGGGACCATTTCTAGAAAGTTTCAAGAGTTACTGCAGTTATCCAAAATCTACTCATTTTCAAAGATTGATCCAAAATATCCAGATTTTTTTTTTCCCTCTGGTACGCAAACACAATCCAGTAAGAGTATGCAATCTTGATTTGGCCAATCTTCCAACAATGACAGATTTTAGCAGCCTGAGATGTGAACAACACTGAAGCTTTTGCTGGGTGAAAGCAATCAATATGAAGAAAACCCCTCAAACAAACAAAAAACCCCCAAATAACTCCCTGGAAGAAAATAAAATTAATCTGTCTTTTGATTCTAATGACAGTTCAAAGAAATAAGTGTTGATCAGTGCAATAGAAGATTGCCATAACTGAAAGCACAAGGCACTTGCTCTGATTTCAGTGGAGTTGTTAGGGCCAAGAATTTGGGGATCTGCCACTCAGAATTTACAATGTTTGTCACCAACTGCCCTAAAAACAGACTGTAAAGAAGATAATGAGCTGGAGTTTAAATGGCAATAGGCAGCTCTGAATTCACGAAGTCATTAACACCACCAGGACACTCTCTCTGGGCATCTGCAGGCTTTAGAGAAGTCTTAGGGCCATGCCCAGCTATCACACTGCCTTCCATTCTTCACCTCACCTTGGAGGAAAAGTCCTTGACAAAAATCCAAGCAGCCACTGCCTTCTCAATTTTCAAAGCCTGCCTTAAAAGTCACCTCTGTCATCACTCTCCTGGCTGCAGACCATCAGCCAGCTGCCTTTTGAAAACCCCTTTTGGAAATCCCGCCTTCAACACAGCTCCGAGCAGTAAATCACCCCAAAATGTTTCATCCCCTAAAAACAATAAGCCTGACAGCTCATCTGCTCTGATTTTGGAGATAAAGTAACTCCGTGGGTTTCCATACGGTCAGTGGCCATTCTGATCCCTCCTTCCTCAGTCACACAGCTTGCTGATGGGAAATGGGAGATGATTCCTACCTTTTTGGTGGGCATCTTTATTTTTAGGAGTTCTGCTTCCCGACTGAGCACTTGCCAAGGTGCGTGGATCCGGACAAAACTCAGTCCTTGGCTCTTATTCTGGAACAGAGTGAAAACAATGTATTTAAATATTATTGAGCAGCAGCAGAGCTGTTTCAAAGTGGCAGCTCCAAGTAAATCGCTCATCAGAAGGCAATCACAGGGAGCAGTCAACTTCTGTTACAACTGGGCTCCAAAGGGACATTTCCTTTAAAAGATGAATCTTCTAATGCTCTAAAATCCGTAAATCTACTGCATACAGCGTAGCTGTGTGTGCACCATGATGACAGAAGGCTACAGGTCCAGATTTTGGAATCCTGTGAACAAGAAACACCCAAGCTAGAGCTTTTTTTTGTGTGTATGTTGATATTTTGTAAGTTATCTGACTTCATTAGTGAGCTTCTGTGCCCATCTGAATCGACAAGGAGAAACATTTCCCCTGCTCTGGCTGGGCTTTGCTTTAGGCTCCCAATTTCAGTTTTGCCCAACTATTCCAGCTTCCAAGGCTGTATCATATCACACTGGCATCAACCTTTACAATGAGTTCTTAATCTTTTCAAAGCCTGTGAGTGCTTGCAGCTTCAGGTAAACCCCAAACATGCATTTGCTGGGCGTTTCCTGGTGCCTCCTTTTTTTAAAAAAGAAAGTTAGATGGAAATAAGCTCACATTTCTTCAGTGGACCAGGGCTATTTTAAAGAGAAGGACGAGCTGCAGAATGACTCTTTCATCAGCCCACTGGGGAAGTCAGCTTTAGGAGAAGGAAGTAAAAATTTACTGGGCATGAGCAGATGTTCTGGTAATCATCTGCTGAAAACAGATTAATAGCAGATGAGAGTTTAAATTTCAGTGGGCGAAGATCAGGAGGCTTCTTCTCAGCTTTTTGGCTAAAGCCAAGCCTGTGTCCCCTGTCTGGGGGACTGTATTCCACATTGGCAAGAGGAGGGACAGTCTGATCTAATTGGTTGTTTCCAGCTCAGGCTCATATGACTGCACAGATTGCAAATAAAATCAGTCAAATAATCTGAGGGAAAAGAAAATGACCTTTGTACGTTTGAACAAAAACATGTTGGAAGGTTGTGCTGTTCATGAAGTGATATCAGATGCTGAGGAATCAGGCTATTAAAAATCTTTAAAGGGCTTAGGAATCACCCCAAGGTAGGAAATTGAGATAATTTTAATAAAGACTAATGCAAAGTAAATGAAGTAGGGAAAGCAGGACCAGCTGAATCCTGCTCCGTGGCAAACCAAAGATGCAGAACAATGGACTGCTGAATACTCAGCTTGGGGTTATTAGAACATCTTCCTATATATTCCTAGCATTCAAATGAATGAAAGAAATTCAAAGTACATTTTAAATCATCAATCTCATATTCTATCTCAAGAGGTAAACGATCCAGCTAGGTTTCTATGGGTCACCAAAATAAAAACCAACAGGGCTGCTCTTCTGTTAAGGCTCCTTTCCCCACTTTTCAAGGCTTCACCTGCAGCACTTCCAGGTGTCTTTGCATGCCCCTTTTTGTCATTATCCTTACCATGTCTGGCAAAGATCTGCTCAACTGACTCATTCCCAGGGCACCTATTGTGTTGCAAACATCACCAGGAGTTAGAACTTGCTTTTCTCATTGCCAGGCTGGGTTTGTTTGCTGGAGACATCCACTGAAGGGGGTGTCATCAGCTTAATCCCCTGGAACGACCAAGGTCAGTTTGCTCTGATGAAATGCTGCCACTCTGCTGTCCTGAATGCTCAAAGTCACCACTGCTGATTCACTGTGCTCTGGATGTGTCACCAAAGCCAACAGTGTGCTGCTGGCTGGGGTTATTTTTGTTAGACCATTCACTTGTTATTTAATACGGCCATCCTTAATCCAGTCCTTTTCCACTTACAGCTGATGTCCCCCAGGACTTTATCCTTGGCCCTGCATTTTTCTGTGTCTGTATCACTGCACTCCCTGATTGTATTATTCAAATGACTAAGTATTCCTATGCAGATGACAAACAGATTTGTTGCTCTCATGATCTCTTTTTTTTTTCCTTCTTTTTTTTTGTCAAATCTATATTCCATATTACAGAGCTCTTCCAATAAGTTTCGGGAGTGGAAGTTTTTCAATAAGTTATTTCACAATTATTCAAGACATATTTATATCTTGGCTTCTCTTCTGCTTTCTAAAGTTGAATTAGGTTTTCCCATTTCAATAGGAAAACCCAGCATTAAAGTCAAATGGAAGGAAATCTGGAAGGTCTGCTTTGTTTTTCAATCAGCACATGAAGAAAAATATATCAGGTTTTTCTTCCAGTCTATCATGTATTCTTAGTAGTTTAAAGCAGGACTTTAACAACAATCTATATTGCTTTTTTTTTCTGTCTTAGAGTGGAAATGTATAGTCTGAGTAAGATTTAAATTTCTCCAAGGAGACTTTTTCTATCTTTCCTGCCCTAACAGTAAAATACATTAGGACCTGCATCAACTGCAAGTCTAAGATTTATTGCAAACTTATCATCATCAAGGCCACAGCAGAAAAAAACCTGTATAACTACAAAAGCCCTCATATAGATGTCTATAAAGGATGTACTTCTATTGGTTATAACTTGACTGGTGATAACTCAAAAACTGATTATTATTGTTTTTACTGAAAGCTGAACGTTCTGAAACATGGCCAGACAGACATAACTAAGCAATACTAAGTTTATTTAGGCACCTTTAATACGAGCTAAATCATATGGTACTGAAGATAATAATCATATTTGTCAGTCACAGCCAAGACAACAGAAAGAGCAAAACCAATAATTTTACCTAAACTCTTTTTGTAGTTAGCATAGTGCCCCTGGGAATTCGGCAAATACAAAATGCATTGCTGAATGCTGTATTTTAGTGAGTATTTCTCATTATTTCCTCATCACGAAATCACTAGTCACTCATTTAAGGAATATAGTTATATATAAATTGTGTGGTAAATAAATAGTTATTTTAAAATGCTTGTCCAAAGAAATACCTCTCTGCTGCATGTCTGAACAGGAAAAAAAGTAACACTGAAGGGTTGAATGAAGCTGAAAAGAGTCATTAACTACTGTATGAGGGACACCAAAGGAACTGCTGATCTTTATGATTTAAAAAAAAAAACAACAAAAACATAGGAAATGAAAAGGCATAGATAATAAAACCTGAAGCATGTAAACTTCCTTCTTAAAAAGACAAACTAAGTGGAATTGAAACATTTTCAGTTCTTATTAAATAGACAGGAGAATACCAGACACACACAGACAGGAACTTCTAATTCCTTCAGGTAACATGATGAGGCATCTTTTGCTGACATTGGTAATGCAGCCAACATTAGGAAAGCAACAGTGAGACAGGTCCTAGGAGCTCAGTAAAAATAATCATCTTCCCATTTATTCCGTCACCAAATGGATCCGTCATGTCTGCAAATGCAATTGTGCAAGATTAATGTCCGCTCTACTGATGCCAGCCCTGGAAATTCAAGGCAAATAACAGCGTGATGTGACAGTGCAAATAAAACTCAATTCCTTGTTGTTATTGTCACAGAGCTCTGGCCACATCCATCCCCCAGGGGCTCAGCCAAGCGCTGAGCTCTTGGCCCCCAGCACGGGCAGCGCTGGATTGCATGACACAGCACTGCCAGATCCAGACAGCAGCAGTGCCTGTGCTCTGGGCCACATGGGTTGGATCTCTATCTGTACGAGGGATGCTGTTTTTCTGTCCCTAAAGCTTCGTGTCCAAGACACAAAGTTCATCACAAAGCGTGGACACCGAAGCGTGTGACACCTTCAAGAGAGAAAGGAAGGGCAGGGCGCTCGTCCAGGTGAGACATCAAGACCCAGAATGCCTTGGCAGGGAAATGTCAGTCCAAAGCAACTCCTTGCTCTGTTATCCATGCAACTGATTTAATTCTGTGCCCTATTAAATGAAGATAATGGAATTTCCCTCTATCAAAAGGCCTTTGTGAGGGTGAATATGTCGTAGATTGACAAGTGCTCAAGTAATGCAATAAACAAATAAGAGAGTGTGGCTACATCCTAAGCATCTTACAGCTTTCACAATTTCCTTCAAAAAACTGTAGTCCTTTCCCTTTTCTATTTCCATTATTTCTCCAGGTTATAGATTTACCTTACTGCATTTGTATCTAGACATGTCCAAGTCCAGATTTCACACCTTGAGCAACACATTTTGACAGTTTGCCTTTCTTAATTTCTACCAACAGTGACAGTGTAAATCTCCCGTTTATTTTAGTCTTTTACTCCCAGCTGTAAACATGACTAGTTAAGGAATATACTAGTGTGTATAAGCAGAGAACAAAACATGCTGGCATGAAAAATCTGGCCAAAACACACTAAAAACAAACAAACAAACAAAAAACCAAGCAATATAATCTGAATTTCTTTGATAAAGCACTGTGGGATGAAAGAGCTGACTTTGCTAGTCCTCTGCAAAATGTTTCTTAATGGCACAGCTACCTTTCCAACCCAAAATCTTCCCACTCATGTACAGTCAGGAAGTGTCTCTGAAAGGAAGATGAGACAGGAAGCCTGAAAACACAGGCATGCTGCCCCTGAAGAAGATGGAAAAATTTAATGGCAGGTAACAAGAATGAAAACGAGCTGTTGGAAACTCAAGCACAAATGTAGAATAGATTGGTGAGTCTGCCAAATAAAGAGGCACAGACCTGTGCATTCCTGAATCACTCCACGCAGGACATACCTGGAGGGTGAGCAACAAAACATGCCAGGATTGTAATTCATTTAAATTCCTTCCAAATACACAGTTTGGATTTTAAAATTGCTTCACTCTCCTCGTTATTTTCCCAGTGTTTATCCATGGGCACCAATTGCTGCAGCACGAAAAGTGCGACTCTCAAATGCAAAGCAAAATAATCCCTGTTTGTTCAGAACAATTTTATCAGAAAACTTCTCCTATGTCAGTGACACGAATTTCTGGCTGCAAAAGCATAGCAAAATTTCAGCACATCTTCTGAGACTGAAGACTACCATAAATAATAACAAAATGCAAAATGGAAAGCCCCACACATAAATCAAAGTGCATCAAAGAGGAAGGGAGGAGTGTGCCTCCTCTACCACCTCCTGTATTTTGGCAGTGTCAGTGGAAAATCACGTAATCAGCTGGCCTGGCTGCACTCAGAGCCAAATTAGCCAAAAAATAAGCCAATATTCTGTAAAATACATCATATCGAACTCGATTATCAATAATAAAATCAACAAACTTCTTGAGGCCAAAGAGTTAACATTAAACAAGGGCAAAATGGAATTCCCCTTGAGGGAATGAGATACACTAATCTGCACAGAGATTTATACCCTAAACAATTTTCCAGATGAAGCAGCAAGATCATGGAAGTCAATCTTTAGACCAGATAACAGGCATGTTACCAGTAGGGGGATTAATGAAACAGAGACTGAATCCCCAGTCTAGTAGACTCAATTTTGAGGAAAAAAAAAAAAAAAAAGGATTTGGAGGAAAAGAGAGGGGGAAAAAAGAGTTAGTTAGGACACAAAACTGAAAAACAGAAGAATGGTACCTTAAAATCTTGCTTCATCACTCCATACTTGATCTGGGATATTAACAAACAAGCCTATGAAGGGATGATTTAATTCTGAGTGGGAAGGTTTTAAAATTCAATCCATTCTTAGCAAAACTATTTTAGGGGGTTTACTTTAGTTTAAAAGTGTTAACAGATGGTACAAACGTGTTTCATCTAATAAGGATGTTCTCCTAATCATATGCTGCAAGCCCCTTGCAGGATGGTGTGTCCCTTCCAGGTCTCTGCCCCGAGATCAGTAGCAGCAAAAGGAAGGTTGGCTGTATTTGCAGAGGCTTGATTAGGAGGGGATTAAGATGAAGATAATCAAAGTATTTGGGATGGTTTGTTTGCTGGCAGGGAATTCAAAACCCTCCCTGGACTTCTAAGGGGAGAGATGGGGAAGAAGCACCAGCAGTCTCAAGGTAACATCATGTGGCTCATTTTGGATAAGGCAACACATCCTGGGGTGGATAAATAATGGTTAAACAACAGGAAACGGGGTAGGAGGAGAACCTGCACTGCTGAAAAAAAGAGCCACCAAAGGGATTTTGCAGTGTCAGCACTATAAAACATCATATTAATGGAAAAAGATAAGCAGAAGGAAGGCAAACAGTGCTGATGGAGACTTTCGGGGTAGCAAGGATAAGAGCAGACTTAAAAATTGTAGGAAAGCTTTGCAAGAGTAAGAAAGAGCCTGAACAATGGCTCTCAATGTAAATATATAAATAAAGCAATATCTGTGGGTTAAATCCAGATTCACACATTAGATTATAGAAGGCAGCAATGACAGCTCGGGGTGGCAACATAAAAATATCAGCTCAGTATTTTGCAAGAGCCAAACATTACATTCTATTAGGCAAGATAGAATAGACTCTAAAAAAACCCCCAACATTCAAACACAGCTGTACCCACATCTTGAACTCAGTGTGCACTCTCTGCCTCCTCACCTCCACAGAGATTAGTTAGAGCAGAAAAAGGGTTCAGAGGAGGGCAAGAATCACCATAAAAGCCTTGCTATGACAGCTACAGAGGAATCACTGAGGAGACTGAGACCTTTTGTTCTGGAAACTTGAGGAAGTTACTGTAGAAGCCTATAAAATCGTGCATGATAAGCAGATGGGGTGTGGAGGGACAGCCTCTTTCAGAGCAAGCACTAAAGGGCCTCAGAGCCAGACTAGAAATAAACAAAAGGACATCATAGATATCAATGCAGTGGGTAAAAAACTCTGCCTTGTCACAAGGCTTTGTGGGTGCCAAAAACTGAAAAAGTGTTTCAAGAAGAAACTATACCAGACTTGGGAACAGAGATCCTCTCGTCAGGAGAACATCAGAGGAAAAGTGTCATAAATTTCTCTGCCATTCCTGCTGTTTCCTAAACATTTTACCATTGCAACTGTTATGTGCACAGGACTGCACTGATGGGCTCTCTCAAACCACATTTTATGGTAATTATGGCCAATATCCAGAGAAGCAGTTCCTAAACAGTGAAGTTGAAGCCTTCTCCAGATAGAATGTGGAGTTGATAAGCAGATGACTGGAAAGCAGCAAGAGCAGAGCCCTGGAATTTGAGCAAATCATCAAGGAAAGAAAATTAGTTGCTTGAAACTTTGCAGCTGAGGCTAAAACAGGAGAAGTTTGGCAAAGTAGGGAATCAGTGTCCAAGAAATACCTCGTTCATGGATGGAAAGTGAGGTATTGTGATTATTTCTGAGGCTCTAAGAGACCCAGCACCCTCAGTTAACATGGTGCCAGGGCTGGAAATAGGATCTTCCCACAGGAGCAGGGTGATCACTGAAATCAGACAGTAAATGGCCAATATTAGATTTTTAGAAATGTTCATTAGCCAGCACGTTCCAGTCATCTCTGCAGAATGTGCTGAGTTACTGATAGTTTCAAAAACCAGGCTCCAGTATACCCAGTTCCCCAAAAATTATGTTCCCAAGGACAATCACTCAGTAGATATCAGTGGAATATCTATTACAACACATACTTCATTCATCCATCCCAGCACTACATGCCACTACCTATGTTGGCCATATTTAGCTCTCACCTCCACCACCATAAATTCAGAGTCGCTCTGCAAATTAAAAAGAAGGTGCCAGCCAGTCAGAACTTACAAGTGCCACTTTGCTCCTTTGTAACACAAAAATTAAGGAGGATTATTTAAAAAAAAAAATCAGTCCCCAAGTCATTGCAACTGAAATGTGGGTTTCGTTTTCTATTACAGCTCTAAGAATAAACTGCCAGCAAATGTTCTCACAATACCAATGTTTGCTGAAGCTTGACACATTACAAAGTTGTAGGTTCTCCAATACATTTCACAGCAGCATGAAAAAGCCCCATATTTTAGTAAAATTTTACTTTTGGGTTGACACAGAGATATGAAGATTTACAGAAGATATAAAAGATTTCTTTAATGTAGAAATCACTCCTAGAGTTGTAAGGGTCAGGTGGACCATTAACTTCCAATTATGAAAAAGGTACTTAGCAGACAGAATGCAGAATATGAATATTAACCTGACACAGTGCCAAAGTGGTTTATGCCCTGAGAGGAAATGAATTAGCAAAAAAGGTAAGATTTGTTATTCCAAACCTGGTGGCATCAAACAAATTGAAATTTACGGGAAATCACTACCAGAGTTTTGCAGTAAACACGGTGCTATACACTGATAGCTGTGTCTTCCATCTTCCACATCCTAAATTCTACTTTATGTCTCGTTAGAAGTACTGCACTTCCTTCTACACGTCATGATAGCAGCTCACAAGTGCTAAGTCAGAGCTTTCAGAAATCAACAGGGAAAAAAAAATTATCTCTTTATATCAGATCTAATAAGGGCTGCAGAATGCAGCCATCACTTTTAAAGCCCTGAGAGAGTCCCACACTTGAGCTCCCATCTTATGAGAGTGCTTTAGGAGCACTCACAGACTGAACAGACAGGGGATCATTTCTGTAGCAGGAACTCTTATGCTGAGTTTTGAGTGCCTCAGTAGGGTGTGCTCCTAAGGACACATTCTCATAACAAACTGATATATATATATATATATAAAAAATATATATATATAAATATTCACTGTCCTCACAGCTGGCATGGCTGGAGAAGTGTTACATACATGAACAGTTTAGAGGTGATCAGATGTCAAGTGATACATATATATACATGTCAATTTATAAGAAAGGATATATCAGAACTGAAATCAAAAAGGAAAAAGTGGCAGGGGTTGTTTTGACCTTTTTTTTTTTCCCCTCTCCGTTTGTTTTTGCAGCCTTCAGTAAATATGGATGTCCATCTGCAGGGGGCATGACTGGCTCTGTTTGTTTAATGCTGATCCCAAGATGCCTTTTCTTCTGGGCATTCAGTAGGGAGAGTATTCTGAGGTGAGAGATTTAGAGTTATTCTGCAAAACTGGGAGCAAAAAACCAAACAAACAAGGGAAGAAATTAGCAGATTTAAGCAGTAATTGGCAAACAGTAAGGGATGGGGAGACTAAGGCATGGCAATATATTAGCTGCATATTTTGGCTTGCTAAAGAAACAATACAGAAGGGTGCCTTTGCCTTCCATTACCACATATCCATACTGACATTTCTATTACCCAGACATTCCATTTGTGGTCGAGGATAGCTTGAATACACTGTAATATCTTAACCATAAAATCTTTTGGCCAGATCAAGATCTCATTTGCACAAGTCTGGGAGGATGGCACATATCACTGTTTCTTTGTACTCACCCCACAATTTATCTTGGCCACTCTGCTCTATTCTCACACTCAAATTATGACCCTGGTAATACAGAATCCATCTTTTTCTTCTGTGCTTGTTTGGGACACGCCGAATTCTCATCTGCTGTACACCACAACAGTAGTATAAATAGCAGTAACCACATAGATCCAGACCTGGTTATATAACTTTTGCACATGATGTGAAAACATTATAAATATAGCTTTAAGTTTAGCATTCACCATTAAAAATACTGAGTGGGGCTTCTGCCAAAAAATTCTCACATCAATCACGGAAAACTGAACAGATGTTTTGGCTGAAGCAGGTTTCAACTGGGACATTCACACATACACAAAGTGACCTCTTAATTCTGGTAGGATATTATGATTTTAGAGCTTTCTTAAATTTTGTTTTAACAAAGATTCTTAACTAAATATTTGCAGCATGTGTTAGCACTTTTCAAATATTTATAGAGAGGGTTTACAAAAAAAAAAAACCCAAACAACTAATTGCAAAGCTTCCTTTCGACTAAAAGCACAAACACACATACACAAGTTTACATAACTCTGAAAGTCTAAAAAGTGCCTTAATTCCCCTTAAGTCCACATGTTAGTATAGAGATATATATATATGTATAGGTAGATATGCATAGTGTACATACACACAGTTATATATATCCAAATTAGAACCCCCTGCTTGAACACTGAGCCTCCAGGGAAACTGCTTCAAACCTTCTCCTCTTGCTCCCACCACTTTTGGGCTTTTCACATTTCCATTTCCACTCCTGCACACTTTGCCTGCCTGTAGTTAACAGGTATAGATCAGTGTGAGATCACGATGTATTTGTTAAACACAGCTCACCAGAGAAAAAAAAATTAGCAAATTTATGGAAGTGGTGCACCTTTTCCCATCAACTGAACAGAATACATTGGCAAGCACTAAATATATTTAATAACTGAAAAATTCTGCATAATATATTGGTATTCATTTTATGATTAGTCACTAAAATTTTATAATTTTTAAGAAGCAGCCTATAATAAATAAAGCTGTTAGTGTTAGTCAGCTGAGTGTCAGGATGAACCTTGCTTTTCAAAGGCACCTACCCCTTTATACTGATTGTATGAGCACATATCTGAACCCAGGCTGTGTCCAGTCCTGGGCTCCTCAGGACAGGAGGGACATGGAGCTCCTGGAGCGGGTCCAGCAGGGGTTATGGAGATGATTCAGGGACTGGAGCATCTCCCTGAGGGGGAAAGGCTGAGGGAGCTGGGGCTGTTCAGCCTCCAGAGCAGACACTGAGAGGGGACCCCATCCATGTGTGTCAGGGGCTGCAGGGAGGGGGCAGAGGATGGCCCAGGCTCTGCTCGGGGGGGCCCAGCAATGGCACAAGAGGAATGGGCAGGAACTGATGCCCAGCAAGTTCCAGATGGACAGGAGGAAGAACTTCTTGGCTGTGCAGTGACCCAGCCCTGAACAGATTGCCCAGGGAGGGTGTGGAGTCTCCTCCCTGGGGATATTCCAGAACCATCTGGACACAACCCTGTGCCCTGTGCTCTGGGATGACCCTGCTGGAACAGGGAGGTGGCACCAATGACCCTCTGTGGTCCCTTTCAACCTATCAATTCTGTGATTCTTCCCTTACATTTCTCACATCTTCCCATCTGTTTTCAAGAGTCCAGGTAGCAGGATGATGCCCGTTGCCTCACTTCCTGCATTTGGCTTACAGCTTTTGATATACAGCTCCTTGGCTGCACTTATTACTGTGATTTTAATTACAACTGGAGTGCTTCGTAATTATATGCCAATTATTTTCTTTGACAATTACCACTGACATACAAGTGGAGGAGTAGATCTTAGAGCTACCTATCAGTCTTTCACAGTACTTAAAATTCTACCACATTAACAAAATTGGTTTTACCTTATTACGTTTGCATCTTTTATGAAATAATGGAAATTGAGAACTACGAGGAACACATTACATGACTGCAGGATAGCTACTCTGATATCAGGAGGATTATCAATCACTATATTATAAAACCACACCTACTTTTTAATACTAAGATGAGCTGCCTTTATTAACATTATCCAGGAAGTAATCTGATGTGTGGGTTTTGTCCTGCATCTGATAATGCCCATAAAGCATTACGAAGATCTAGAAATTACCAACAATTTACAGCTGGGTCTTGTAAAAGCGTTTCTTGTGCTGGCTTTTCCATGAAGACGCTTGCCAGTTGGTGGCCAGATGTGACAAAACATCCCTAAACCAACAAATACTTTCCAGGAGCGTCACTGGTGAACTGTGGCTCACAGGTGAAAAACAAACCGGGGTCCCCTGTGGTGCAAGCTGTGACTTGTGTCGTTACCACGGTGCTCTCAAATGCCTCCTGCAACAGAACAGCTGAAAAGTAAAGTCCTCTAATGAGCAAACTTTGGTGCCTGGCTGAAGCCAAACTTTGCCAGCTTTGGGGTGAGCAGTTTCTTGAGGGCGGCTTTACTTTAAAACGGGAGAGAATTAGAGAGGATTCAAACTTTGCACAGAAGTCTTTGAGAGGGAAGCAGTTGGGAAGTCCTTGTGTGTGTAGCAGTCCCCAGAGTTTTCTTTGGATGTCTTGGACGTTATGAGTTCGTATCTGCAACTGCTGGACATCAGGAATAGTGACAAAAGAAAAGGACAAAAGGAGGACAGAGCAAAGAGAAACAGTCTGAGGAGTGGCAGGACTGCTATGGGTAAAAAAGAGCATCATGGAGAGAAATGGAACCTCCTGGGACGGGCAGAGGTCTGTGGTGGGCAGGCAGGCAGTCCTGCAGGAGACTGGAGTGAGGGCAGAGCAGTGAATCCACAGGGGACAGGGTTGGGTGAGCAGGTCAAGCACTGGTGAGGTGAAGCAGTCACCGTGTGCTGACCTGTGAAAGCTGAGCAGTGCTGCTGGAGGTGGGGAGTAAACATTATCCACTGAACTCACAGAGACCTGTGACAAGCAGGCAGGCTTGCCAGAGATACAGGGCACTCTGAGCTGTGCTGCAAAGCCTGAAAGTACCTACACAACAAGAATCATCATGTAAAACTTTACAGGTCTCACTAACTCGAGTGTGCACAATGGAAGGATGCAGAAGCCGTCCAGTGACCTTCCATAGGTACAATATCTTTAGGACATTCCTTTGTCCTGATGACCTAACGGGGTTCAGTGGCAGCTGAACATGTGCAGATCTTGAGAGGCAAGTAAATAGTGCTTATTCAAAGCCTGCAAAATGAAGTATGGAATGTGAGAGCTGTAAAAAAAAAAAAAAGAACAGGAACACCAGCAGTGTCCAAGTCAGGCACTGGGGCTTTACAACTTACAAATGAGTGAGGACAGTGGGAGTGAGCTGAGCAAGGGATAGAAACAATTACACATAAATCCAGAAAAACTAAACCCTGAAAAACCAAAGGTGACCTGCAGAACATGCATGGAGATGAAACTCCTTTCAAAGCATTAGGACAGACAGGTAATCCTTCACATCCTGTGACCAGTTTCAATGGGAGCAGACTTTGAGTGATTGGAGGAAGAGTCCTAAGTGATAGGATGGGGAGGGATATTCTTTCCCATTTTTAAGGGTTTAAACAAAAAATAACAGTAGTTTGAACTAGCACTTTGGAGACGTCAGCTTGGGATCCTTAAGTGTCTGCAAGATCTTGAATGTATATTCTGTATCCCCGAGGTGATAATTTTTCTTTGAATTACTAAATTACTACAGCTAAACCATGAGCTTAGTGGAGTCCTTATGTTCCCCCTAGAAAGGCTGTTGTTTCCAAAGAAAAGAAGGAATATCAGTCTACAAAGCTGTTCAGTTGTTTCCCTCCTAAATACAAGTGGGTAATTTTCTCTCAAAGATATTTTGCTTGTTTTACCACTAGACACCTTATGAAATTCCAAGGTCATCTAACTATACCTTAAAAATTCCCCTAAAATATATAGTATATAGGTCTCAATCATTTTAGTGATTCTATAATGTTATAAAATTACTACAGAGATCCAGGTATTGATGGGAGAAGCCAGCAGGCAACTGATGAATTAGTTCCTATGTGACAGAGCCTGAGTATTAAGCCTAAAGGAAAAATATCCACCATTTCCATAAACAAATAAACAAAAAGCCCCCAAATGAACTAACCAACCAAACAAACAAAAATGAGAAGCCCCACGAGACAACAAATAAAAAATCCATGCACCAGTTCAAAATAAATAATTTTGTCAAACTGTTTGGTTTCAGGTGATTAAATAATTGCTACATTAAAAGTAGCCTGGAATAATTGCATAGAAATTACAGAATATTACAGAATACAACACCATATTGCATAAAACAAGCTCTAATAGAATTTTTTCTTTGGCCTATCACCACAAGCACATAACTCCACACATAACAGTGATTTACTGGAGTGCACACATTTATCAGCACTGGGTATCAAGGAGGGAACCCACCCCAAAGGGTAAATTTTCCATGCTGTGCATGGGGATTTCGTCACCAAACTCCCATTAATATTAAGGGGAAAACTGTGCAGCCTGATGCCACTCTGCTGAATTATTTTCTTTCCTTGCTGTTTTATTTGGGACAAAACAATTGCTGACCTGGAACAGTGATACAGTTTGGAATTATTTGCCCTGTCCTATGATTTAATAGGCTTTGTAATGACTGGCAAAGACACATTGAAAACAATGTGATGACAACTTCTACGTGGCTTAGATATCACAGTTTCCTTTGTTTTTCAGGCTGTGGACATGTGGCACAGTTAATTAATCTTTCCCTCTGGGACAGCTTTCCCCCACTGAATCTGTGCTCATCCACAGACTTTACTGCTGGGTTGCTGGAGCTCAGCCCTTTCCTAGAACTCAGGTCTGCCAAGGGTAAAAAACCCAGTTTGTGCTGAGGAGGGTCTGCTGATTTCTGAGGGGGAATTATATATTTTTTTTTTTCTTTAAAAGACCCCTCCACTGTCCATGCTTACCATCTTGGATATGAATCCAGTTTTCACTCCAAAATTCCTGCTTCTCATTTAGAATATAACGCTTGAGAATGTACACAAGGTAAAGCATCTTGTTGTGCACCTGGAAGGGGATCATTCCTCATCACAGTTTCATGAGCAACAGAACTTCTAATAAAAACTCGGATTTGGGCAGAATGACACACACAGCCATTAGAGTAATCATCATGACAAGGAGACCTTACAAGATTTCAAACTACACAAGAATCCCACAAGCCTGAGTCATTATTTACATTACCTTTCCCGGGATCTGCTTAAAGACAGCAAATTCCACCCCCTCACTCCCCACACACACAAACAGTCGGTGTTTTCCCATGAGACAGCCCTATCCTTCAAAGAATTATTTCCATAGCCAGATCCCCCCCAGCCTTTTCCCTGCTGGAATCCATTCCTGCATCTGAGATGGCAGAAGCTGGTGAATGACGCTTCGTGGAGTGCCTTTGAATCTGTTTCCTCACAGGGCAAAAAAAAAAAAAAAAAAAAACATGAGAAAAGAAAAGAGAGGCACAATCTCGGCTCAGATCTTTTATACCAACAGCACAAACCAGCACATAAATTAATGTATATATGTATAAAAGCAACATAATTAGAAACAGGGAGCAGTTATCTACAGTGTTGCATCCACTCACAGGGAGGATTCTCAGCACTCTTCCTTATGCAAAGGACTTGCAGGAAGACTCCCTGCTTCCCTTTTCCATGATGTCTGAAATCAAGGCTAACCAGTAATGCCTCTAAAAAAATAGCACAACCACGGAGTAATTATCCACTCAGCAGAAATGCAGAGGTGAGGGCTCCTTTGGTATCAGAGATACCTGGAGGGCTGTTTGCTGCCCTAGACAAAGTAGGCAGTGGCCTGGGGACAGGAAAGCAAAGAGAGTCCCTTTTTCCCTACAAAAGAAACTGTGAAATTCAGGATGTATCACTCTGACAAAGAGCAGGTTGAGGTGCATGGGGCAGCACTTTGGGGCAGCCCTCACTCGACACCTCACCCCAATCAACAGCAGCCTGACTTCTGTCCTTTAACATTTCAGAAAAGCAAACAAACCCCAGGACCAAAATCCCTCAACTGTCTCATATTTTACTACTTTATTTCCCAGGAACTGCTGCTGTTCCAGCTGTGAGGGCCTAACCAGCTTCCAGAAATGATCACCCCCTCAGCCCCCTCCACGGGCACTCTGGCTATGGCAGCGTCACCAGCGCGCTGTGACGTCCCTCAGAGCCTCAGACCGTCCCCCTGGATTTAATTTGCAGATTAAAGAACTTCTGCCGCAAACAAGACCACTGATAATTAAAAAAAATGTTTTCAGGGAGTCATCTGTGAACAAGAAAAGCAGCTGGTTTTGTTGCCCTTGTTACTTTTCACTCCCTGTCCTGCAAAGCGCCCTGACAGATGGACAAAGCCATTTCTTCTCATCCACCTAGGGATGGATGTAGTTCTTCCAGCAGGTCACAGAACTCAACACAGGACACAGAGAAAATATGACACAAATTCAGGATTCAATTGGCCACTTCTACCAGGCAAGTCAGATAGAAACAGCAATATTTAAAAATACATGTAAAACTAGGATGCTTCACCATCCGAAATTCAGGATACTGATGCCACCATTTCCCAGTCTAGGGAAAAATGATTGCCTTTACCACTGCTGGCCCAAGAGCTTTATAAATATTGTTGATAGCACACAGGTGATTTTTGTACGTCTTTTAAATTTTCCCTAAATCCCTCAGAAGCCACTTTGACTAAAGTATCTCATATCTGAGCATTAAGTGTCTGGATGGTAATTAAAATACACAGAGTGGGTCTGTCTGCCCATTCATCTATTCAAGTCACAACACAATCCTTAAAGACAGGATTCATAGTATGGACTTTCCAGCTTTGACAGCAAAGCCATCAGTCACCCCCTTTTATCATGGAGCATTATTTTAATGCTGATTGAATCACACCTAACTCCCCTGAGACTACTCCAAAATCCTCTCTAAACTGGAGACATAATCTGCTCTTAAATAGTTCATCAGCTTGTCAATATTTTCATCACATTCACTTCAGTATCACTGAAAACCTTGCCTTGCCTGTTCAGCTTTAATTTTATAAGAGCTGTGTATTACATTTCAGCCCCATATAAGTAACATACAGCAGCAGAACATGTTTTAGCTAATTAATGTTTCTGTGACGAGAGTCGTTGAAAAATATGCATCAAATATTTATATAATTGGCTCCCCAGAGCAGTATTGCCTTGTTCTGAGTGCTGAGAGACTGAAATACAAAATCCAAAGACCTGGAGCACAAAAGACCCCAGTCTGCTTTCAGTACCACATTACTCTGTGTGCATTCTTGTTGGCTTTGGGAGGCATTCATTAACGTGGAAAAATAACATAAATAAATATAAAATAAATAATAATACAATAAAAATATAAATAATATAAATAATATAAATAATAAATATAAGTCCATTAACTGCCCTTTTAAAATTAATGTTAGCTAATATTAAGATTTCCTCTGCACTTTACAAGAATTAATATTTTGAGACAACTACAACTTTCACACTGAGTACAGGGTGAAAGATGCCTCATGTGGTAAAGGCATGAGATGTTTTCATTGGGATTATCCAAAAATCAAGTTGATTTGGGAAGAAGATATCCCCTTTTTTTTTTTTTTTGAGGTTTTTAATTACTACTAATTTAAGGAATATCTATTATATTATTTTGGCTACTTTTCTCCTTTACAGCTGGCAGAAGACAAACCCTTTTCCCACAGACAAATGGGGAGCACCTTTTAGTACAACAAAACAGTGTAAATTTAATCCCATAAATAAAATGTAGCTGCAGCACTATAGGCACTTCTTTGGTTCAGGTTGGGGGATGTTTGGCAGGTTTGGTTTTGAAGTTCACCAATTTTTTTTCCCCACAGAAATTCGAAACCGCGCCTTGGAATATGAAGAAGTAAAATCCAACCACAAGCATCACCATCAGTGGTGTTATTAACGGTGCTGCACAAGCTGACAGGCTGAGGACCTTAAGGACTTCCTTCCCTTGAAGTGTAATGCAATCAAGGAAGCTTAATGAGGCGTTTTCAAAACGATGCTAGCTCTAAAATTCAGATTAAATGAGTTTCTTGGAGAGTAATTTACACTTCGTTTTAGAAACGTCATCACCTTCCCCTCGAAGTAATTCTTTCCTTTCCTAATTGCTTTTTAGCAGAGCCCATTTAGAATCGTAGAATCGTTTTCAATGTGCTCAAAAATTACCCTGCTTTGTCCAAATGCCAAGGTGCCTCTCCAGCCTCTTCTTATTCCGTGCCTGTCATGCTTGGCCATAAGTAATAGTAATTGTATACAGTGTATGCTGCATTTGCAGTCATTAAAGCAGCAGGGTAATTCAAATTTAAGGGAATTGGTGGTGCTCCACGTTAGGTAAAACACAGCAGCTTCCCCAGGAACAGATAACCAAAAGAAAAAAATCAGTTCCAAGAACTGCCTGCAATATCCAGAGTATTTATTGCCTCTGCTGGGAACCCAGATGGAGTTCTGGAGGGTACATTTGGGGGTACATTCAAGAGGGAGTTTCCTCTTCTTTCCACCAAATATCAGTTCCACATAACCCTAAATTACCCTAATCCAGTTTTTTTCATGGGCACAGGCAACACTGGACTATCCAAATGTTCTGATTTGAAGAGATAACCAACCAGATTGCTCCTTGAACCTCATCTACCACCTCTGGTCCCCTGACACACAGCATCAGTATGAGTATTCAACTCCACCCAAGAGAGGAACAAGTTGTGACCTTCAACTTCAAGCCCATTACTTGTGCACTTTGCCTTGGACGTACAAAATATAATCCAATTTTAAAAGGGGAGAAAACCAAACCAAAACAAAAAACCCCACCACAAATGATAAAAAAAAAAAACTTGTATTAAGAGAAAACAGTTTCTCTAAAGGACAGCAATGACAAATGATAGAAAGTTATTAGGAAGTTGAAAAATTAGTCAAAAAGTCCTTAATTCACCAATAAGAAGCAGGTGGTTGTAGAGACAGACCATGATCTTATTTTCCACCAATTCAAGAAAGAGTTATCCACTTCTCCACACACACAAATTATATACCTTCACTTGTTTTCTCTATTCTTCAAGACAATGAATTGGCAATCCACATGAGAAAGATGTTTGTCAGTAGTTATTTAGCATATAACAACCATGGTAACACCAAATGTTTACAATCATCATGGAAATTCCCACTATTCCAAAACAAAAATAAAACCAAAAACCCTGGTGTTTTAAGGCTGTTCTGAGTTTAATGAACTTATGGACACATATTTTTCCCACGAATAAAATCAGAAGTTGTTCTCATATCAGCTCAACATGCAATTTTAATCAACACATAAGGCCAGCTGCCCCCTTCACATGCTCCTAATCAGCATTTTCTATGAAATTCACAGCAAGAACCTTCAGCACGTTCCAACAGGAATTAACTAACAGAAGAAATGAACACAAGAGTGAAGTGAGAAAAAGAAAAGGAAGTAAAAGCCACATGTCAGGGGCAGGGAAGAAAAAGGATAATGCACAGTCCCTTCCAGTATTCTCGGGAGATCCTGGAGGGAAAAACCTCTTTCCCCTTTTGATTAGACAGCTTATGTGCTGGGACAGGCAAGGGGAGGACACAGGAGTGACTCTGTGCATACACAGTTAAAGAAGTGATGGAATTACATTTTTTGTAATTTTTAAAGCCAGTCAATTTTTCTCTCATTAAAGAACTGATCAGCAAATAGTTTCCTGAGAAAATTCCCAATTCATTTACAAAAAGCATTTCCCTCTTCATAGGGAAAACTGTGACAAAAGGGTTTTTTTCCTGATCAACACTCTAAAACATCGTTTATCACTTTGTATATTATTTAAGAGCATATGTCATCACTTGGAAAGGAGCTGAACCAGAATCTGTATCCAGCTGGACTTCGGGTAAGTAATGAGTCAAATAATCAGATCCAAATCTCCTGCTAGACTTTTCGGGTTCTGATGAAATTCAGAACTGAAAGAAGTCTCCAAAAAACAGCTCTCCTCGTGGGTTTTATGAAACTTGGTTATAAAAATCATAGCAGCAAGACAGTCATGTGTTGAACCATAACCCAAATGTTCAGCACAAAAGAACCAGGATCTGAGATCACTTTTTTCTCTTTACTGCAAGGATGGCTTAGCCAGGCTGTGCAGCGAAATCCAACCCAGAGCCACCTGCAACTCAGCAAATTAAACAAGGGAAACGTTAAGAGTCAAAAGGCTTTTCTATTTCTTTCTATCCCTGCCAGTGGTTTAACATGCACACACCGTGCCAAGCCAGTCAGACTCAAATTTTCAGATGCAATTTGTGATTTGCTCCACATTTTGGAAGTGTTGACTGGACGAGCTGCAAGTTCTCGGCACCTCGGCAAAGAAGCCCTAAATTACTCGAATTTGGTGTAACAACACAACAGAGCACCTAAAACCAGAACCCAGCAGGGACTTCCAGCAGATGGAAATACCCACAGCTTTCCAAGAGGTGCAGGGGGAGAGCACAGCACTCAGAGCAACAACGAGGGATTTGGGAGACCTCTCTGCCCAAATATCCCAACCACAGCTCCCAGCTGACATGGCCACAGATCCACGCAACACCAGGCACATGTATGAGGCAGAATAAGAACATCAGAGTCTGGGAGGCTCTCCTGTTGCAGCACAGGAGCTGTTCATTACCTGGATGGAACAAAGAAAGGACACGGAACCTCCAAAAGGCTGGAAAGAAAATCGAGAGTCACGCTGAAAATCACTGAGTTATTCTGAGGAAATACGAGGTGTCAGTGCTTTCTGTTCCAGCAAAGTACTGAAGAGATATTTTCTTCATTTTAGCAATATTTAAATGTGGGTTATATATATATATATATAAAGCGTGTTTGCTGCATGCCACAAGAACAATAGAAAAAGAAATAGGTTTTGTGCTGAAGTAAGATTGAAATTGCTACTCAACAGCACATTAAACAACGATAACAACCAGTTTTTTTTCAGGTAGTAAGAACCAAGCAACACAGAAACACCCCTGGCATCTTCTTGGCTTCACACTGTATTTTAGGCATGTATAAATAATATATGTAATACATTTACAATACATAGTATATAGTTAATAGCATGGGCAACATATTTCTGGAGATCCCTGGCTGGGGATGGTCAGTACTGAACCACTGTTCAGCAGTCACAGCCTGTCCTCAGGACCAGCTCCTCGAGCTGGCCACCAGACACATCTCCAGGACACCCCACACTCTCTGTGGCCGCAGAAACAGCGGTGTGGGAACCAGGGAGGACGTGCTGTGAGGGGAGCAGCAGTTTTTAAGAGATGTCTAAAATATATTTATTTTTAAGGTACGTTAAAGAGATGTTTTTAAGCATCAGTCTTTTAAGAAGCGGCGCAGGCGTGGTTTGGCTCTGAGTTAACAGCCATGCGAGGCAGGAACGAAGCCACAGCCGGGCCCCGACACCATTCAGCGACCATTCCCGCCGGGACACCCCGTGCCAGGCACGAGGCTCGAGCCTCCCCCTCTTACCTCGGGGTCTTTCTCTATCTCCAGCCCCGCTCCCACCAGGTTGCGTTCGTACTCCTCCCGCTGCAGCCGCCTCTCCTCCTCCAGGGCGTCCAGCGGGCTCAGCATGATGCCCTGCACCCCCGGCAGCCCCGGCCAGTCCTGCAGGGCTCTCTGGCCATCGTCCTCCACGTGGCCCTTCCCCGTCCCGTTGGACACCAGGCCCAGGGAGCCGGCCGGGCGGGTGCGCTCCGGCGAGCCGGGCAGGGGCCGAGCCGGGCGTTTTCGGTAGTGGTAGGCGAGCACGTAGTCCACCTTCCTCTTGCTGTCCCTGAAGTGCATCCCGCTCGCAGGTGCCTTGTCCGTGGCCCCTCCTTGCGTCCCGTCCAGGTAGTTGTTGATAATCTGGGAGAGAAGCACAGGAGTCTCACAGGCAAGACGCCAGAAAAGCCCGGGGAGAAGGTGGGTGTGGGGTCTGTATCCACACCAGCACATGAATCATGGAACCATGGGATCAAACGGGTTGGAAAAGATCTCCGGGATCATCAAGTCCAAGCCTTGATCCAACCCCTACTGTGGTTCCCAGACCATGGCACTGATGCCACATCCAGTCTGTCCTTAAACACCTCCAGTGACTCCATCATCTCCCTGGGCAGCCCATTCCAGTGTCTGATCACTCTCTCTGTAACAAAATTCTTCCTAATATCCAACCTACACCTCTCCTGGCACAGCTTAAGGCCGTGAAGCTGTGGTGAATCCAAACTGGAGGTCAGCTGGGGGCAGGCGTGACCTCCAAACATTCACTCTGCACACCAGGTTCAGTCACACCTCATTTCTCCTCTGACCATAAACAAATGGCTGGAGACAGTGGCCTTATCCCAGCATGTGGGCAGGCACAGAGGAGTAAATCAACACTGTCTCTCTGTCAGACCACAGAGGAGAAGACACCCACACCATGAAATGGGATGGGGAACTGAGAATGAGGATCACGTCACAGACTGGGAGATGAGAAAGGATGCGCTGAGGAGCAAAGCAGGGCAGGGCAGGGAAGCAAAAAACTGTGTCAGAAGGCAAGAAACTCAGCTTAGCCAGAAAAAGAGAAATATCTTCAAAGTAGCTCAAGGTCAAGAAGGGTGGGGCCAGACAGAAACACTTTGGAAAACATCAGGGATTAGAAAGGGTGTGTCCCATGAATGGCTAGCACTGAGAGCTGACTTGGATTTTAACCTATTATGAAAAGACCATGTGACTGAGCAGTACCACTGCAAAAGGAAATAAATTATTAAAATAATTCGAATCACCTAAATTGCACTCAGTTTCCCCCTCAGACCACCCCTGCTTCCTCATCTGCACTCTCTGAACCCTTCTGGGGTGAAGCTGCTCCAAAGCTGACCCTGCCATCGTGCCCCATTCTGCAGCACCCGTGTGGAACTCCGACACCTGGGCACTCACTTGCACTTCTCATTCACTAAGGGAGCCCAAAAGCTCTCCAAAACTGGTACCACCCAACATTCCCAGCACAGTCCTGTCGTGCAAGACCCTTCACAGAGCTCTCCGAGGTGGCTGGGTAACAAGATGCAAGCAAATAGGGTCAACCTGATCCAAAACAACCTAATTCCAGACATTTCTGGTTCCCACAGGTGGCTACACAGGCAAAATCTTGACAGGTACCAGTTGCAGGTTTCTTCTTTCCCCTTCCATCACACACACTGGTAGTCCTGAATGCAAAGTTAGCCACATATGCTGCATGGAAATTCTCTCATTTATTACCACAACACCAATTTTCTAAGGTGCTATATAAAAGTTTCCCACAAAGTAGCTTTCAGCCACCTTACCACTAAATGAATCTTGGTTTTGTATGCATACTACATCCTTCATTCTCCCACGAAACTATTACCAAATGAACTGTTCTGCACATTACACTTACCACACACTTTCTGTGTATCCACTTCATGTGTATACACACCGTGTGTACACCCTTTATGTAGCCCCTTTAGGTACATCTAAACTTACACTCAGCACTACTTTCTGGCAGAATATAAAAGTGCATTTTATTGCCCTTCCCCATTTCCTAATTAGATATATTTTTGTGTGGTACTCACAGGCAGTCCATGCAAACCTCCTGGATCCATCTCTGCCCCAGTGAAGAAACACCCTCCTCGTGGAGGCAGATTTCTGGTCTCCCTCCCAGAGAGTTTCAGGCTATAGAGCACCAAAGTAATGATGTCACCACCACCAGGCCACTGGCACAAGGCAGTGCATTAGCTGGCTCTGGAGAGGATGAGCTCTAAGCATCCTCTCCTCCCTTATTGGAGAGTGTGGGCAGAAACCAGAAGCACCAAAAAAAAAAAAAAAAAAAAAAGCTTGAGATGGAACAAGGAGGTTGGAGAACATAAAAAGTCACTCAGAGGTTTTCCTGTTTATTTATTACCGTGCTGTGCCACATCCCAGCCACCTGAGAGAGCACCATGGCAACATCTGGTGTTGCTGGAGTTACACAGAACAGCAGGATGAAGAGATTCAACAACAGCTCTCTCGCCCTCTCTCTTGTCCCTTTTCCTGCCTCTTGCCAGCAAAGTGCCATCCCCCACAACTCTGGGTGTCCAGTGCACAGAATGCAAATCAGAATTCCCATAGGTTTTTGTGAAGACATTTCCTGGCCCTAAACTGGCACTGCTTTCCTTACCGTGTGACATTCTGGCTCAAGAAGACTTTAATTGGGGAGGAACGCAAAGAAGTTGCAATTTTCCAAAATTACCACTGAAGGGAACTACCAGGTTCTTTCTCTCCTCTTTTCTCACACCCATTGTAAAAGTCAGAAATGGCAATTTAAATGACTACCTTTGGTCTCACTTTCACTGCTTCTTGTGAGATTTCCAAGACAAGAAGCCTTCAAAAAAAGCAAGAAGAAATTGGAAGGGTAGGATTGGCATTTCATGATGATTTTATTCTAGTCCTCTGACAGCCAATTTTTCACTACAAATACATCCCAAGAGGTGCCTCCTCTAACAACAGCTCTGCTCTGAAGACTGCAGACACACTGCATTTCCACCTCCCAGTCCAGCCCCCACTAACCCCAGGGATGGCTCAGAGTTTGCACAGGAACACCCAACTCAGTCATCAACCTGCAGACCTCGTCCTACACTAGAGGTTATGGCAGCCCCCTTTTCTTGCTCTGAAGGACTTTGGCTAAAGCAAACACTTAAGAAAGGCTTGGTGAGATTACTGCTGCAGCAATTAGCTCCTCCTGTACACCAAGAGAGACAACTGAACCACCTGGGGCTGTACTATCAATTTACCTTTAAAGTCGCTTTCCTGGCTCTGGGTGGATTTGATTAACACACAGGAGGAGTGCACCACGCTTTGCTCACCCTGCTTCAGGCCTCTCCTCATCTCAAAGGTGTCTGAGGTAAGTCAGTGAACATTAAATCCTACTTACAGAGCTGCTGTGGGACACCAGTTGTGCTTCCAGAGCCCCGTTGGTCCCGCTGCCATGCAGGGAGGTCCTGTTGTGAGGAACAGTGAGGTATTTGCTGTTGTAGGCTGAAAAAGTGTCCCTTGCTGCTTTTGCTGCCCTCTGTCCATTCAGTGTTGGGTATGAGGAGGGTGGAGGAAAGTCTGAGAATGAGAGATAAGTGTTGTTATATAAAGCAAGTTCAGTGCAGGTAGTTCCCTAAAGGACTGGGAAATACAGTTAAAAGGCTCAACTTCAGGTGCTGCACTTCAGTAAAGGGAGAGGGGTGGATACAACTGCAGAGGAACAACAGGTTGGAACTGCTGGGGGATGGTGAGCAATGGGATACAGCACTAGTTGGTCAACAGCATCTGTACTCCTGAAGTTCAGCCACGAGGTTAGGAGCTGGAAAGAACAGAACCATGGGTTATCCTGAGTTGGAAGGGACCCACAAGGGTCACTGAGTCCAATTCCTGGCCCTGCACAGCCCCAAGAATTCCACCACGTGCCTGAGAACATTGACAAAATGCTTTCCCAGGATGTGAGCAGCCTGTGTGTCTCCAGTTCTCTGGGTGCAGTGCTCATGGCTGGTGGAAGCCAAATGAACACCAACCATTTGAGCCACATTTGCTCATGGCTTACAGCCAGGCCTGAAATGGATGGTGCTTCAGTCCTGGTGTGAGGTGAGCAGAACTAGTGGCATCAGGTCTGGATACAAACTCAGGGATAATAGGGTCATTTTCCATGAAGTAGTCTCTATTTTTGGACATGTCATGGTGTGAAATTCTCATTTAGCACACCTAAGTTTGTACCTACATGCTTTGGTTTGAGGGACTAATGTCTAGAAACATTTATTTTTTAACTTGTTGCTCATCTCTTGTATTTGACAAATTACAGGGCCACACTGCAGCATAAGGGACCTTGAAGTTCATTTAGTTCCAACCCCCTGCCATGGGCAAGGACACTTTCCATTAGGCCAGATTGCTCAGAGCCCCATCCAGTCTAGTCTTGAACAATTCCAAGGATTGGGCATCCACAGCTTCTTTGGGCAACCCATTCCAGGGCCTCACCACTCTCATAATAAAGAATTCCTTCCTAATATCCAATCTAAAGCTCCTCCCTCTAAGTTTGAAGCTGTCCCCCCTCGTGCTGTCACTCCAGTCTCTCTCCACATTTCTTGTGGGCTCCCTTCAGGTACTGGAAGGCCACAGTTAGGTCACCCCAGAGCCTTTTCTTTTCCAGGCTCAACAATCCCATTCCTCTCAGCCTTTCCTCATAGGAGACATTCTCCATCCCTCTGATCAGCCTGCTGGCCCTCCTCTGGACTCGCTCCAGCAGCTCAGTTCCAAACAGACAGCAGCACAGTGAAAAAATGCTGATAGAAATGGGTAGAAAAGCTGTGTTGACATGCAAAAATTTCATACTCTTTCCCTCTCTAGTGATGCCATAACTGGTACAGGGTTGACTGACCTGTACCCCCAGTTTCTTTGAGAGACAAGGCACCAATGCCTCTCCAGTCGGGTCTTTTATCTTCCCTAGGAAAAAGAATTAACAGCTCCTGTATATCTGGAAAGACACTGCATCCATGGTGTATTTCTGAAGTCTGGAATCCATATTTCCCCCTCACTTAACTGAACTCCTTCTGTGCCCTGCAAAAAGCTCGATCTACTTACCCACAACCATGAGACAGCGAGGAGACAGCAGAATGCTGAAGAAGGAAAAGCTTGGAGATGGAGGGAGCTGACCTCTAAATGTTATGATTATTCTTATGTTTCCTGTCAATAATAGATTAGGGTCCAGCAGCACTTGAACAGTCCAGTAGATTGACTCACCAAGGCTTCCCCTTCTGATCTCCCAAGGAGACTCGTGCTTGGTTTACTTTAATGAAGCACATAATGATGCCACAAGGGAAACTCCAAGGAAAATAATTAACAAGTGAAGGTTTCATTCCCAAAGGCCACACACAATGTTTCTCCAGTATTTTCAGACCAAGTCTGGGATATCTCACAAGACCTTTACACAGTCAGTTAAAGACCTTTTTTCTTTCCAGTCCTTTTAACTAGGCCTAGGAAAAAAAGCTGCAGTTCATTTATAATGAAATGATTTCATTTCCATTACGCTCCCCAGACTCCAGAAACTGTGTCACAAACCTGAGGTTAGCACTGGTAAACTGGTGAGGCAGCGAGGGACTCCCAGCCAGAATAAGTTTTGTTGTTGGAGATGCAATTGCCACATCCAAATTTGGGAGACTCCTGTTCTCCCAAAAGCTTTTCATCTTCCCAAATCAGACTGACTGAACCAAAGTGTTTTGTTTTGAACAAGTTCCACGTTTGATAGAACTTGCCTGTGGTACTGCAGAGCCTCAGGGGCTTCTGCTTCAGATGCTGCCTGACCTCATTCTACCCTGTAAGCCTTTACTGCATCTGGCCTTACATGTTCTCATTCTGTAAATATTCTGGAGGAATTAGTATGGATAGGAACAAGCTGTGTGTGTGTGTGTATATGTATAAGGATTTTATATATGCACACATGCATAGCTTTGGAGTATATTTATATGTCTCCCCAGAGAAGAGCAGTACCGTGGATCTTGAATTCAGACTGGGAAACAAATGTTCAAGAACTACACTCACTCTAGAAAAATAGCTGGGGAGCCATCCCTCCAGCCAAACTTCAATAAGTTGTAAGTGGCTTCCAAGGACAAGATACCTCGAGGACAGAGATCAGCGAGCAGGTCTGACTCCAGTGCCAGTTCACAGCCGGTCAGCACCTGCTTGCTCACTCAGGCTCTCCGCTCCCCTTTGCTTCAGCTTTTTGTAAATTTAAATGTTAGCCACATGTGCACCAGCTGACCTCCCTGTTTGTGTTCCCAGGTCCTTGCCCAAAGTGCCAGGATGAAGATGTTGCCCCTGCTGCCAAAAGTGGAAGGACTGAGGGGGTGTGTTGAAGGACCACACTGCTTGTAAAATAAGCAGCAGTGGAGTCTGCCTAATTAGGAGCTCTGTGTTAAATCCTGAGTAACAGCCAATTAACTGGTCTGAGTGGTCCAGATGATCAGATTATCACATCACAACTACTTGCAGAATACACTGTGAGTGCCATCCAGGGCAAAGACTGCTTTCATTTCTCTTTCTTTCTTTCCAGTTAAGTATCAGAAATTACCTGCAATTCTGAAAGACACCACAGTTAGATTATTGCCCAGATTCCTCTGCAAGGCAATTTAGGAGCCCTGTTTGGCAAACTTATTCCTTCCACCCTCTAAGAAGGTAGGAAAAGAACTACTTGAATTTGGTGTTTCTATGTAGCTTTACTCAAACATATCTTCTCCAAATGAGATATATAAATACATATAAATAAAAAGATGCAATATGATTGCCCTTTAGGTCTCCAGTAAACAAATGACTTCTCACCTCTGGACATGCACATCTAGAGTTGCTGATTTCAATATAGCCAAAAGCACTTGTATAACTGATTTTAGATCAGTGCAGTGTTCTCAGATGCCTTATTTGAATAACAGAAGGATAGAATTTGACCATTTCATTTCAAATATATGATATTTCTTTTTTTTTTTTTTTTTTAGGATGGTTGAAGAACTATTTAGGTGTTTAGTCCTTTGCTACTTAGCTGCTACTAAAATCGGTCCCGTAATTAAACTCTGCATTGTATGGTTCTATTTATAAAGAGTATTTCTTCTCTAATCATATTCTGGAGATAGGAAAGGAAAGGGGGAAGCAGCACTATGAAAGGCCAAATGCAGAGGAAGACAACTGAGATACTGATTCCTACCCAAGAGATCCTTCTTGCTGATTGTCCTTGAGGCTCAGCATGGGGCAAATCAAACTGGGTGCTGGAAAGTGGTTCAGACAGGCAGATTCACCCAGGCTGTCCAAGGCATTAGTCAGGACTTGTCACTCCTGGTTTTGCCCTTTCCATCTGCAGTCTGAGAGGTCCTGCACGAGCACTCAGATTTGGAGTGTGAGTCCTTGCTGGGAACAGGGAAGCACACCTGAAAAATTATCTTTTCTGCTTCTTCCTCCCTTTGGTTGCATCCCCAGTTTGGTTCCCCAGAAGGTCTGCCAGCCCAGGGCAGATGGCTGGGACAGTGTGCTGAGAATTAAAGGAGTCAGGGAACTGTGGGAGAGTGCTGCCTACCTTCAGCCTCAGCAGGACTGTCCATCTCTGAACTCGCCTTAACCCCTTGCTTCTTCCAAGTCACACCTATACTTCAATTTTCCTGAAGCTTCCTAAAAGTTCCTCCTCCCCACAGTACTTTTCATACCTTCTAAGCTGAAACTTGCTTTAATCTGTACCATGCTGCATTAGACAGTATTAGAGACAATCCAAACAGCCCTGTCTGTCTTTAATTCTTGTGATTCTTGAAAAGGCACTGAAATGGTGGTTTTGAAGACACGGTGGAAGAAATCTCACTCTTCTGGAGCTGTGTGGAGTCTGCTGGAGATTTGCACGAGAAGTAATTCTGGGACCAGCTGGGCTTCTTCATCTACATAACACAACTCTGTCTATAACTTTTCAGACTCTCTCTCCTGTTGTTTGTGGGGTTTTTTTTCTTTGTTTGTTTGTTTTGCAATTCTCCTGTACATGTAAAGGTTACAGAAAGCACCTGATTTTTCTGACTCAAAGCCCATATCAGGAGTAACTTAAACAGTGAAGGACCTGAGATAGAAAAAGGGCACTGAAATGACTCAAAGATCAGCAGCAGACATTAAACCTAGTGCAGTGACATTAAATCTAGCACACTGTGGTCTGCTATACAAATAATTTTAGGAAAGGAGCTTGGATGGGAGAGCACAGAAATAGCAGGATTCAGGGAGCAGTTTGATAGTTTTGGAAATCACAGCAGAGATACAGCCCTGGCAACAGAGGGATAAGGTGGAAACAACCCCAGAGCTTTTGACTGTAACAGCAAAGCAACAGCAACCCAACATCAGCTGAATTTTGTCCCAAACTCATACACTGGGAACTCAAACACAAAGGTTCTGTGCACTGAGCAGGTTTGTTCCTCGTGTGTAGGAACTGAGAGCTCACAATACTGCACATTGTCTTCTGGAAAGGGATGTTCCTCACTCCCCACAGTTGCACTGCAGCAAGGCAAATGCAGGTGGAAACAGCATCAGTCCAGCACAAGGCATTCGCCCTGTGATTGCCTTTCATCCCATGGATCACACAACACTGACCCACAGCTGCACTTCCCAAGGCTTCAGAACAAACAAACTCTGCATGTTTTATCTCTGAACTCTCTGTATGGAACCTGGGCCGTAGATTTCCCCCCACCTTTTTTTTTTTTTTTTTTCTCCCAAAATATCCCGAAAGAAGCCAGAGAAGTCCTTCCAAAGTATTCCTCTCCCTGTTCCCCCACTTCCTTTCCACCTATTCCACCTCCTAGGCAGCAATTAACAGCAGAGCAGAGAATAAACTTACCGGCCATGTGTGTTTCCATGTTGCCTGGAGGTTTGGCTGGAAGTTGCGTCAGTGCTAATAGGATGTGGCTATGCTGATCCTGAGCACAACCTGCTCCTGCTCTGGCTTAAGCAGTGAAGCAGCACTAGCAGCTATTTCCATCCTGCCCTGATCCTGCTTTAAGCAAACCACAAACAAGCTAATCAGCCAGACCTTCTGTTTTGGTGATTACCCTCACGGAGGGAAGAAGGGGGAAAAGACAACGTTCCCACGACATGAGGGGACGTGGCAATTCCCTGCTGGAACTTCAGCATCTCGTCTTCGTGCTCCACAATGCCTCAACAAGCAGCATAACTGGCATGTTTAGTCCTAGAAGGCGGTGGAGAGGGAGTGGAAGAGAAGCAAAGAACCAGCTAATGCAGAACCAGGGCTCTACAGCTCAACCCAAAGACCCATCACCCGAGGATTAAACCATCTTGGAGGTGGTTTCTGTGGGGAAGAGTGGTCCTTATGTCTGCAAAGCTTTGCAGTGCTTCCAGGTGGGAGGTAAGTGCAGAAACCTTTCTCTAAAGCTCTATTTCAGGTTCTCAAGTTACCTTACTGCCTGGATGCAGCACTGTCATTCCTGCATGAAATATTCAGGGGATTATCTTGTAATCAACAGTCTGATCAGAACAGGTGATGGGTCCTGCTTAGCCTTCAACCTTACAATTTAGGCAATATGTTGGGAAGAAAAGTTATTGATGCCCAATGCCATCCAAGAAAGGACTTTTAGTTGCTAATAATAACTGGATGGGAGATGTAATTAATTTGACTTCAAATAATTTTCTTTTTTTAGCTTATTTATGACTGTGATGGTTTCTCTAAAGTGAGAGGGAGAAATGGGTTTATTCAATGACTGAATAAAGTCCAGTGGTTCTACTAGCTTGTGAATTAGGATCACAGCTTTTGTCATGACTGGCAGGAATAGAAGTTATCTGTGTCACACACAGATGTGCTGCTGCTCTCTGGCTGTGCTACCAAACATGCTGAGTATATAAAAGGGGCATTGCAGCTGTTGTGTCCCAAAAATTGGGCTGGGTGATGCAAAATTTTCCCAGGATGGCTGAGAAATGCGTATGGTGTTTTAAACTCATTCAGTCACCCCTCTGTTCTTAGTCCCTCCTTTGGAATGGCATTTCTTAAGTGAGGTATCAACAGGTATCAAACACTTTGTTCTTTTCACCCCTGCCAGTAACTCTCAGAACTTCATTCAGAAGTTTTGAAAACAGTCTCTTTCCTAGATAGAGAACAAATTTACTGCTTTCTATACACTCATCTCAGGGAGAGGGAAACGAAAAATTTCTGAACATGGTGCTTTTTTATGTCCACAATCTACACTGCACCAACTAAGCACAAAACCAGAAGGGCATACCTGCTAATTTTGGAGCAGCATGGGAATGCAGAGCCAGGTCCTGCTGGGATCCCTGTGGATTTACAGCTCTGCATGCACAGGTTCAGATTACTATAAGCCATAAGGATGGGTGCATTACAGGTAATGCAGTTAGCTCAGGTAATAAATAATATACACAGCAGGCAATATGATAGGAAGCAATAACCAGCTGGTTAGAATGGAACTGGGATTGCAGTCTATTTTAGAGACTTTCCAATGGAGAAAATCATATCTTGGCATCACCATGTTTCCTGAGGCACCTGGGCATGATGTTAGTTGATAAGGCAGAGCTGTGACAAATAATACCAATACACCAGATTGTGTTTCCCCTGCTGCAGAGGAGCGGTGCTTGCAAGTCTGTAAAAGTTAGCAGAGAGATTAGGTGCTTTTAATTATTAAGAAGTTATATAAGACTCCTCCCCAAATCCATTTGGCATTCCTGTAAATCTATCCTGCAGCACACTCAACAATCCCGACAGAGTTCTGAAGTGCTGGGATGTGTCCTGGATCACTGGTGGAAAGGCAAGGACTAGGGCAGCTCCAAACCATCCAGAATCACAGACAGGGTGTATGAGTTGGAAAACAATGCTTGGGGGGGAAAAAGAAGCTTGGATTCACGCTCAGATTCTGCAGCTCTGTACTAATAACACATAAACCACCACAAAGTCCCCAGGACTCTGTTCTGTCAGCAGAGCCAGCAGGTTCTCGTGGTCTGTATCTCGCCGATAAGCCGGTGCCTGACTCACTCAATTATCTGATTAGAGGACCTGTCTGCAGCCACGAAGCCTGAGGCTGCAATCCTGTCAGCTTTCATGAGCTAAGAAGGGTCAGTCTGGGTGAGAAATAAAGCAGCATTCCAGTAAAAGTAGGAGGAGACACTGCCTTTACCTGCTATGCACTCCTTTTCGTGAAATCATGGAATCAGAGAACGGTTTGGGTGGGAAGGAACCTTAAAGCTCATGTAATTCCAACCCCCCTGCCATGGGCAGGGACACCTTCCACTATCCCAGGTTCCTCAGAGCCCCATCCAACCCGTCCTTGAACACTTCCATGGATGGAGCATCCACAGCTTTTCTGGACAAGTTTCTTCCAACTCTTTCTCTCATTTGCTCTGCACAGCTCAGGCTGTGCCGGTGCCTCACTGCCCTCACAGGAAAGAATTTTTTTCCTCATATCCAACCTAAATGTTCTCTCTTCCAGTTTGAATCCCTTTTCTGGCCCTCCCTGGTACTGCAGGTGGCTGTTCCAGGAGCTGCTGACCCGCAGCTTCAGATGAACTGCTGTGCAATGGATTACATGGGGTGACCCAAACCCATCAGTGTGGGAGCTCAACATCCAGAGCCAGCTCCAGGGAGGAGCTGGTGTGAGGATGGAGGTGAACTGGAGACAGAGACCTACTGCAGTAAGTGGGGCTGCTACCACTTCAAACTTAGTTTCTGTTCCCAGTGTTATTGTGGTCCTACAGAACAGAAGAAAGAGATGCATGGAAGGCCTGCACTTCTATTGAATGAATAATAAAGACAAAAAGGGCTTACCATTCAATGGGTGTTGAATCCACAGCTGAATGGCAAAAGAGAAGCAGCAGGGATCTTACCTTTTTTAGCTGAAAGCACAGGAGTTCTTGTTTGCTCCCAAAGAGAACCTTCCATGCAGGTGGGGAGGTGTTTTGACTGTTTAAACATGTGACAGTGGCATTCAGTATTTAAAAAAAAAAAAAAGTTAACTAAATGAGACGTTTAAATAATCCTTGTCTTTCAAAAATGCACATGGAATTAATGATCGTCCCTCCCTCATGTTTTGGAGAAATTAGTGCTTCCCAGTGAAACTCCTTCACTGACACCAGATTCCTCCAGGACCAGAAACACTCTGGAAAAATCTTTTGTGTTCCATGGCCTGGTCAGACCGACAGGAATTTAAATCCTGGCAAATTTATCCCTGCTAGCAGTAACTAAATTAAACCTGCCACTGATAATTCTGCATTTGAAAGACCTCTAGCTTTGGAAATTAATACAACAGATGAAGTTCTGGTATCTGGAACAAAGGGAGATAATCACAGAGCTTCCTCCTCGAGTTGGTCTGTGGAAGGGATGGAGTAAATGAGACTGTCCCTAACCCCGTTCACAATTACTGAGGACTTGCAGAATTTACAAAGCCTGCCCTCAGCACACAATTTCTTGCATCCAGCTTCAGGAGAAACATGATTATGCACTGCAGAAATGCATTTGGCTGTCTGAGCCATAACCAGGAACATCACGCTCTTACTGGGAAGCACTATGCCATAAATACTGCAGTCCCTGAACAGAGCTGGGGGCAATAAAAACTTAAAAAATCCACAGTGTGTCACTCAGAACTGAGGTGGGGAATGCAAGGGCATTGTCTCTGAAGGCAATGATTTGGGATATGTTCTTTAAGCAACTGATTCGGGGTTTGATTTTGTTTGTTTGGTTGGTTGTTGTTGGTTTGAGGTTTTTCCCTGGACTACTTTCCCTGGAGAAGATGAAGGGGAACAATAACACAATCTGAAATACCTCTACCATAAAGCACCCCCGAGATGAATCAGAAAATGTCGTGCTAGTAAGTTTTATTGTTTGCTGTGTTGATACAATCAGTTAGTCAGGATTCTACAGGATAAGACAGTCTACAGAGAAAACGAGGCTCGCTTTGTGAAGTTCCTTCAGGACAAAACTTCAGATTAAACAGCTGGGCTCCTGGGAAGGGCTCATTCTGTACACTTCTTAGAGTAGCATTCGCACTGGGAGGCAGAGGGGATGTAGTGCTGCACCACGGTCCCGTTGGCACATCGGAACGGGATGGTGACCAGGGTGGTTTGAGTGGCCTTGCAGCAGCTGCACAGGTCTTCCCACTTCTCTGTCTCCAGAGAGTACCTGGTGTTGCTTCTGCACTTGCCCTAAATGGAGAAAAAAAAAAAAAAAAAAAAAAAAAAGAGGTAGGAGGGTTGAACAGTGCCAGACTTCATTCCACTCAGAATCCTGGTTTTTTTCCCTTCAAAACATCCATGGACAACTTTGCCCGAGTTCTGTAAAACACAAACTCACAAACAGGGGCCTCTGACTCCAGAGTGTGGGGTGCTGCTCAAAGAGTAATGTGTGATGAGGGTGAGCGTAGGAGAGGTGAAGAAACTGGTCCCTCACCAAAAAAAAAAAAAAAAAAAAAAGCCCATAATTTCAAATATCACAGGTGATGTCCAGGGCTGCTGTGCACATGTGGTTATTGTTCAGCTGCATGAGATCATACATTCAGAAAATGCTTCAGCCCAAGTGGTGCAAACCACACATCCATTGTTGTCCTGCTGGTTGCTATTTTTCCTTGTTCTACTTGTCTGGCCACTTAAATAACTTAGAACAAGCTGTCAGTGCCTGCAGTTATAACCTTTTATGCTTTAAAAACAAACAGCCCCACTTCTTTGTGTGTCTCTGTGGTCTTATTTCTGACTCTCATTAAATAAAAAAAGCATATAAAATCTGTACTTCTGCAGGAGAAACTTGAATACATATCACTTTATGGCTAAGGACCACAAGGCCATGCTCCTGTTTCTAAAGGAAGTTGCCCTACAAGGTGTAAGCTGTGACAAGCTGGAAATTAAATTTCATTTAATCTGATTATGGAAGAAATGCACAAGACACGTAGACCACAACAGCTTAGTGCTGAGGATAACAGAGTTATAGAGCTTATAGAGCACAGAAATCAAAACATGGCACTCAAGTTTAAAGGCCTTTTAAAGTATCATTCACTTAAATACCTATTTACACTCTCCTAATGAACCTCAGAGTCTCGGTGCTTAACTACAGACTCAGACCTGAAAATCAGCTTTACTAATGCAAAGGTAAAAATTTTTTTTCTTTTATGTAGAAATTCCTCACAGAGTCACTTCAGAGCCATTAATTTATGGTGGAAGCAAAGGAAAGTGGGATGAACACAGCCTTTGAGTCTAACATATAAGCCTTTTTTTCATGCTGGCTTGAATAGGGAAAATTCAGCATCACCAAACCACTTTCAGGAGATAAATGCCAATGAGTTTTACACTGAGTCAATCAGTCAGGACAGAAGCTGGTGCCCCACTGACTGAAGTGAAGCCCTAGTGGAGGAAAATGTTTGCTTTCACAAGAGAGAAGGTGGGGAAGGCCAGGTTTTGGGGCAGGGGGTAGTTGCTTTTGTTATTTACCTCACAGTGAGAAATGGGCACTTCCCTTTCAGCCACGCATCCGTTGACGTTCCCGTACTGCACCCTGGTACTTACTGGCCGACACTCCACTTCCACACCTGAGACAAAGCAACAGGAAAAAAGTGTCTGACATTGCTGAAAAATGGGTTTTTGTAACTCAGTTCCCCCTATTCCTGAAACTGTTCGTAGCAAAATGTCACTCCTGGTAAGATCCTTGGTGAGGTGTGTGTCCCTAGAGTAACTATATCACCCTACAGCCCTAAAATTCCACTGGAGAGCAGGGTGTCCCTCCTGTTTCTTTTCAATTGACTGCTCTGTTTTAAAGTCACCTTGGCCATCTAACACCTGCCTGTTGGTTTCTTTGCTCTTGAGGTTTTTTTACTACTCTCTTTTACTTTTTTTTTTTTCCTTCTAGGCTGTGCCTCCTCTACAAAGGGAAGAGTTTGTAGCTTAACAAGACATATGCAATAGAGATCAGCAGAGAAAAGGTGTAAGAAGCAAAGATGCAACTGTTAAGTGAGAAAATAAGGAATGTCCTTTTGCATTTATCAAGTCCTCTGCCAGTTCCACAAAAATCCAGTGAGAAAAGAAGCCTCTCCACTGACCACTGTCGTGCCTAAAACCTGGACCAAAGCCCTCAGACACACTGACAAACTCCAGTTGTGAAGGAATTACACAGAAAGGGAAACTGGCTTCTGAAACAACCTTTGCCTAAAGACATGTAGGACTGAGCCAAGGGCATCACCCTGGGCTCGAGAGGAGTTTTTTTACCCAGTTCTGATGGTACTGAGACATTTGAAAGACAGACTCTGTTAAGACCTTGGAAGGCAACATAATCTGTGTCCACGAGAAGCTAATTATGCTCTTGTCTGACTTTTAAGAATAATGAAATTGCTGTGGTTGTGCAGTAGCTTTGCCAAGCCTCGGTGTTCCCTGTGGAGTAGGCAGCAGGCTGAGTGCTGCTACTGAGTGCCCTTGGTGAGAAAATATAAATACAGGGGAGGAGAAAACAGAGAGTTTGCTGTCTAGAAGTGTCTCTTTGATTCAAAGCTATGTGTTAATCACCATCCTTCAACTGATAACCCATAGTCAGCTGGCTGGAGGCAGTGTGGTGAGTTTTTCCCTATGAAACAGGGAAGCATCCTAAAACCAGGACTGTGCTGTCATAGAGGGCTTTTCAGTTTTGAGCTGTACCCAGGCAAACAGCAACGGGAATGAGGATTTGAAGGTCCCTACAATATGGGGGTTTCTGGGCACACAGCATTTCACTTGGATCAGTTTGCTTTTGCTGCTGCAAGGGGGTATCACTTCTAAATAACTGTTTAATGAATATTTGTATGGAGCTGTTGCTCATTTGGGACTGGGTTTCTCCTCAATCAGTGATTGGCATTCTCAATCAGCGCAGCCTGCCCACCACCCTTCTCTGAAATCTTAAATCTGTTTTTGTTAATGAATAATTTCGAGTATTCCTTACTTGAAGCCTGGCAGATCAAAGCTCTCTCAGCTAAATTACCTCTCTGATCCATCTGATGACAGTCTATCTCAGTGGCTTTCTATTTCTCGAGCCAGAGCCCAGTGATTATACAAGGCAGGCAATGGCTGCAAACTCCCTAGGAGTTGACATCCTTCATCAGGGGTATTATTGCAGCAGTTCCTGTGCCAGTGTGGTGATGGGCTGCTATGCTGGCCATCTTTTATTTATTAGCACACGCATAGCAAAAAAAAAAATAAAATTGAAAATTTTAAAAAACATAACAGGACACAGGCTAGATGTTGATATTCTGACCTCATAAAAGAATACCAATCTTTTGTTTGTTTTTTTAAATAAGTATTTACAGTATTATTAATTTTTTACTTACAGGGGAGAAAACTGAGAGGTTATCTCTTCACAAAAGCATTCAGAGATTCATTTTAGAAATGAGAACCCAACCCTGCAATCCTTCCTTATGTAAGCAAAACCCTTTCCTATACTCACAGCCCGACTGGCATTTGGACACATGAAATTAAGAATTGCAGGACTGACTCCTAAACTGCCAAATTTAAGATGCAGTCAGGCTGTGCCATAGGAATGCACCTCGGTCAAGCATTTCCCCTACCATTTTTTGGTTATGATATTATCAAAAACAATTACTGCTACGAGGTTTGGGGGGTTGGTTTTTTCTGTTTTTTTTTTTTTTTCTAAATTAATTTTCAGTTGATTGATAATTCATGAAGTGTTTTCCTCACATATTCAGTGGTATCAGGTTATGTGCCTTGTCAGGCTGCCTGTGCAGTGCTGTTCCTGTTGTCACCAGATGAACAAATAAAATAAAGCATTCCTAATTAACATCTGCATAAAATGTGGGGAGTATCTATTTCTTTCTGAGCACTTGTGAATGCTGTCAAAACACGTGTTCTAGATGACAAAACATGACAGCAGGATCCCAATCAGAGGGCGGAATTCTTTGGTGGTTTATTATAACCACATTGCTGAGCTCTGTTTCGTTTAACTGCCCATCATGCAAAATGTAGCCCCTCACACAGTAGCTTATAATCTCTGCAATTTCCATACAAGACCCCTGGCTCGTTTACTTACATGTGTCACAGCAGGTGTTACCAATTTTTGAAATTCTGCCCTAAAACAACAACAAAAAAAAAACAGAAAATTCAGATTTTGGCACGAGCGACACACACTTGTTCTGCTGAAGGAACCCAAAGAATGTGTAATAACGGGATATTAGGACAAAAAAAACAAACCCACACCTGTATCTATATTGCACACAAATATAAATCTACCATAATAATCTTTATCCTTTTTAATGTTTTGAACTTGAGGCTGTATTTTTTGATAGCTGATTAGAAATAATTTATTATATTGGCAAGTTCAACACCTGAAAAATCTTGCTTTCACCTTCTATTAGGAGATTTCTAAAATAAAAACATTGGATACAAATAAATTCCTGGAAACCACAGTAATAAAATCAATAGCATTCAAGTCTTATATATGTTTAAGAAACAAAGTCAAAGAGTCATTCATTAATTTCTTCATCAGTATAGATGAAAGTATGTCTATTCCCCAACAGCTGAAAGTGTACAAACAAATCAGCACAAAATATCACATCTGTCAAGCTAAAAACTTTGTTTCTTGTTTCATTGCTACCATTCAGAAAACAATTCTCAAAAATATATCTGGTGCAAATTGGTGAAAACCCACAGAGAAAGGAAAAATGGAGCAATATCTGCTCTGCAGGATGATGCCATTGTTGCACTAAACCCCTGAGCTTCCTACAGCAGTGTGAAAGTTCCTTTCCCTAACCTCAGAGAAAAAAATGTCTTACCATTTCATATGAATATTTATTTGGGAAAAAAAACAAACAGAAAAAAATAAATTAAAAAAAAAGAAAAAAAAAGAACAAAAAAGAAAAAATAAAAAAGAAAAAAAAGAAAAAAGAAAAAAAAAGAAAAAAGGAAAAAAAAGGGAAAAAAGAAAAGAAGAAAAAAGAAAAATAAAAAAGAACAACAAAAAAAAGAAAAAAGAAAAAAAGAAAAAAAAGAAAAAAGAAAAAAAAGAAAAAAGAAAAAAGAAAAAAAAGAAAAAAGAAAAAAAGAAAAAAAAGAAAAAAGAAAAAAAGAAAAAAAAGAAAAAAAGAAAAAAAAGAAAAAAAAAGAAAAAAAGAAAAAAAAGAAAAAAAAAGAAAAAAGAAAAAAAAAGAAAAAAAGAAAAAAAGAAAAAAAAAGAAAAAAAGAAAAAAAAGAAAAAAGAAAAAAAAGAAAAAAAAAAAAAGAAAAAAAAGAAAAAAGAAAAAAAGAAAAAAAAGAAAAAAGAAAAAAAGAAAAAAAAGAAAAAAAGAAAAAAGAAAAAAGTAAAAAGAAAAAAAGAAAAAAAGAAAAAATAAAAAAGAAAAAAAAAAGAAAAAAGCTCGGGGGGATGATCTGATTGTTTTCTCAGTTTGTGTAATTATTTACTGAATTTTGCTCTGGGCATCAAACTGAAAAGTATATTTTATATATTTTACATAATATAAAACTTTATATATATATAGTTATATAAACTTTATTTATATATAGTTAGGAAAACCATTTTCATATGTTTGATAGCTCAAGTAGCCAGCTTCACATTCATCTATGATGCTTTATAGCAGAGTGACTTCTCCCCTGCAGAACTTCCCCACAAAAAAAACCAACACAGATCTTAATACAGCACCATAACCATGACAGAGTCCATCAGAAAACCTCAAACATTTCCCTACTTACTCCTTCAGCCAGGCATCTCCTGGAATCAAACGGAGGACAGGTCGTGATTCTCCTCTCCCAGACGAATTCCCCTTTCTCGTTGACTCTGCAGGAGTGGCTGTCACAGCCATCCTGGAGGGTTTCGTTTGGCTGCAAAGATTTAAGGGCCGTTGGTCCCACAGGGAAACAACATGAGACGGGAAGTTTTCACTCATTTACTAGGATTTCAGTTCATCTACCAGGGTGGGGGGCATTGATAAAATGAAATTTTATATTATTTTTATATTTTATGTTATTTTATATTATTAATTTACATAAATCTTTAGTGAACAGAATTGTTGCTCTACAAAGTCATCATCTTCTATTTAATTTCACAGCCTTATTGGGTACAGCTCTGTCAAGACTGCCAAAACCTGACCCATTTCAGCTCTCAAAAGGGAAGAAATTTCCATTAACTTAAATGAGAAACTTCTCTAAGTGAGAAACTTGGGAATTTAGTCTATGAATTGTCTTTTAAAGAGATATATATTAAACTACTTGCATTCTGACTGAGTTGGGAGCTTCATTAAAAAAAAAATACATAAAAAACCCCAGAATCATTTAGGTCAGAATAAACACTTAAGAACAAGTCCAACCATTAAACTCACACTGCCAAGCCCACCACTAAACCCTGTCAAAAGCCTGTCATAAACTTACATTTTTTGATAAATAAGAGTACTTAAAACTTACCTGAAGATACTGAATCCTTCCATCTCTCAGCCTGATGGTACAGGAGGTTGGCACACATTTTCCACAGCAAGAGCCAGGGATATCCTGCCTTCTGTAATTCTAGAAGGTAAAGGACATTTTTCTGGATTTATTTTCTTTTAACTACGCATCCTAAAATTTATTTTAAGAAGGATTTTTTTAAAAGAGTAAAATACAGCGAATAAAGTGAAAGCCAGGAAAATGCTTTTTTAAACTGTAGGACTAGACTTGCTTAATCTAATTAATTGCATACTTTCCTGTTTTTTTTAAAGACTGGCATTAATCCTTGTACTGATTTATTATTTATAATGGAGGAAAAAAGTTTATTTCCAAGTCCAAAGCCTCCTGTGCCCAAAAAATTCAACATTCTTTGGCTCTAACAGTTGCAAGGTTAGGATCACTAAACAACACGTGACAGTAGGAGAGGGTAGCTTGGAAAAGTGGTTGGAAGTGCTTAAATTAGGGAGAAAAGGGCAGGATAACCAGTGGGGAGGGAAAGGGGAGGAAAAGGCTAGGGTGGAAAATTTGGACTGTGGAAAGAAAAAGGAAATGGCCTGATAAAACAAGAAAGTAAAAGAGCATCAGAGGGGCTATGATATAATAAGGAAGGGAGGAAGGGAGAGGGAAAAAGGGAAGAAGAAAGGGAAAGAGAGACAGAGGGATAAAGAAAGAAGGAAAGAAAGCAAGGAAAGAAAGGAATATGGAGCCCCATAAACAGCACAGAAGGAAAAAACAGTGGCAAGGTAAAGAGCATGGGAGAATAAGCAGCACTATATGGGGAGGAAGAAAGATAAAGAGTGGATAATGGAAAGGAAATAAAATAAATAAAATAAATAAATAAATGAAAAGGAAAAAAAACCACCAAAACACCCAGAAAAGAACAGAGTTAACATGTGAAGTGTCCCACAGTAATGTCTCCAGCTGCTCCAGGTAACCAACAGCTGCTTAAGATGAGCTGAACATTTTCAAGGCAACAAACACTTTCTTCTTGAGTGAAGGCATGCATGTCATCCAGATGTTTTTTATAGAAAGAGAATTCAGGAAAGGTGGGGGGTTACTGTTAAATCACCGGGAGAAAACATAGTTCATTGTTATTTAGGTGAAATTGCTCTACTAGCAAAAATGTAAGCACCTTAAGTTGGTCGTAAAATGTCCAAAAAAAAAAAAAAAAAGACCCTCCTGAGCAGAATATGCTGCAGTTGGCTGCACTTCAATTAGCAGTGCATTTACTTTCACAACTTCAGCATCCAGGAGAAAACAGGTGCTCCTGAGAGAATGAGTGCTCTGCTACATGTCTGGGTTTATCCACTATGAAGGAATGGCTGAATTGCTTTTATACCATGAAGTCAAAGACTTTGAGACAGCGAGGATCCCAAATCCGTGTGTGAATCCCATTGGCCTTTCAGGGATACATTCTCTATCTTATTTGATATTTTTTTCCCCCCCTCAAGCTCCACAGATTCATTACAATGGCTAGAAAGGGATATCTACACCAAGACTTGCAACTTCCCTTGGGTAGCTGCACATCTCCAAATTCATAGTCCTTAATAATCCCAACTGGAAATGGCCCTTTCTTCAGGGTTTTTTTGTTTAGTCTGTGCTTTTGGGTCAGGTGGGGGAAAGGAGCTGTCTGGGAACTGTGTGGGTGGTGAAAGAAGCCGGAGTGGAATGTGTCCCCATTCTTTTTTTTTTACCATGTATTATATTGATTCCTCTACCTTTAATTCCTACAGCTGGATTCTTGCACTGAACAGCAAGAATGGATGTTTGTGTATTTTTGTGTGGGAACATACACATGCACACATCCTTCTGGCCACAGATTCATTCTAGTGTATCTGTTTTTTAAGTTTGGGTTGTTTTGGTTTTTTTTCTGTGAAGCTTAGCTGCTGGTTTGTGCTCTTGGGCACAGGGAGATTAAACCATCCTCTACAACTTGCTCAGGTCTCCTCTGACTTGAGGTACTGGTGTCAAGAGAGAAAACTACATGATTTAGCAGAGCTAGTCAGGCTCTCCAGTCACACAGTTGGCCAGTGAAGCAAAAATGGGAGATATTTTCCTTTGGTTTTCCCAGCCAAACTCACTCCTTGCAGGTGATGGCAGCAAAGCAGCAGCAAAGACTTAAAAAATGGCTGGGAAGTGGACAGAAACACTAGTGAGCCCAGCTATTGGAATAGTCATAGAAAAGCCCTGAAGGATGATTAGATCAGATTTGGTCTTATATCATCTAATTCATGGGAAGAAGAGCACAAGAAAGGAATTCTCACAGAAACCTGAAGAAAGGCAAAAGGTCCCAGAGTTATACCAGAGGTAAATTGGTGTGTACACAATGAAAACAGGACCTTTTCATCAGACAGTTCTCAACCAGAACATCCAGACTGCTCTCACTTACCGCTGGGCACGGTGGGCAGCTCACTTTTGTACATCTCAGAGTGTATTTCCGAGGCAGTGGCTGGAAGGAGCAGTCGCACGTGGTGCACTGATCCACCATCAGGCGCCTCCCGGCCTGAAACACCACAACCAGTTTGTCAGTGAGTGGCTGTCTCTTCAGCAAAACTCAGATAAACAAGCCATTTTATCTAGGATAAATCTCTCTCTCTCGTTAAATCTTGCCCTGTAACTCTTTGTTGGACAAATAAGAAATCCAACGCCCTCAGTTTCCAGAGACCCGAATTGTTGCATCTCTAATTCCAGAACAAGCAGCAGAGCACGAGGCTGTTTTTCAATAAAGCCCTTTTAGAAGTCCTTAATCTGAGAAATGGCACTGGCATTTCCTACTTTGTTGTTTACAAAGCTAGCAGGCAAGAAAGGAATCCTTGAAAGTCATGAGGAAGATCTTATCACGAGCCGTCCTGCCTGTGTGGTTGCCAACAGCTCATTTTCCGACTCTAATAAAGTGGTTTGCCAACAAGTTTTTATTCTTGAGCCATCACAACCCGCAGATGGATGGGCAGAAATTGCTTGTTATTGTTCTTGTAATAATACTGCTTGGAATCTCTAAAGGCCTAAAAGCTTAAAATTGAGAAAGGACAAAATAAAACAAAATCAGAAACAGAATTACTGATTGAAGAATCCCAACTTGACCATAGTTACAAGCAAATCAGTGGCTGAGCTGGCCCACAGTTTGAATTCCCTGAGCTCTTCCCCAGCACCTTTTTTTTTTTTGCTGGATCCCATCACCTTCTCAAAGCAAGTAAACTGACATTCCAAACGTAGAGCAAAAAATGCCAAACCATTAAATGGGAAACAAAAGGATGTGGGGTTAGCAACTGGACTCCCAGCACTGAAAGGAATTCTAAATACAAAGCCTTTCTTCTGCCCAAGTGCAGAGCCCTTCATTTCAACCCCAAAATAACAAACCACTGATGCTGAAGGGACAAAGTGGGAGGACTCTCAGCTTTCCTGGTTTAACTTTTTGCAGTGAATATCATTAAGCTGGAGCGTTAGAAGACCTCAATGGATACAGGCATGAGAATACACTCCCATTTCACCGTGGGAGAGGGATGGTGTGCTGGTTTGGGCTGGGGTAGAGTTTATTTTCTTCCCAGTGGCTACTGTGGGGCTGTGTTTGGGATTTGTAAGGAACAAATTCATTGTGATAATATACATATATATATATATATATTTTTTTTTACATATATATAAATAAATACATATATATATATATGGTGATAATATACATATATATATATATATATATATATGGTGATAATATAGAGCTGATTTTGCTGTTGGTGAGCCATTGCTTGCACAGAGCCAAGGTCTTCTCTGCTTTTCCTGCTGATACAGACTGGGGGTGCAGGGAAGGTTGGGAGGAGACAGAGCCAGGCCAGGTGATCCCAAATGACAGAAGGGATATTCCAGACCACATGGCATCATGTATATAAAGCAGAGGAAAGGTGGAGGAAGGTGTGGACATTTGGAGTGATGGGATTTGTCTTCCCAAGTCCCTTGGGAAGGGATTCCTTGCAAATCCAGGAGATGCCCTTGTCATGTTGACCTGCTTCAAACTGTGGTTGGGTTTGTTCAGTTTAGCATTATAATCATGTTTAATTCAGGCCCTTCTAGAGGTAACTCTTTACCAAAGAATGCCTCAGCAGCTCTAGGCTTTAACACCACAAAGAAAAGGTTTATAAAGCCCCAACTGATGTTATAATTGATATCCTGGTCGAATCTTCTAATAGTTCTGACATTCCAACTGAATACAAAATAGATAAAGTTGATTTATTTCAAAAAAATCACTGTTACAGACAGGACACAGGGATTAATAAAGACATGTTGAAATGAAATCCTCACACACAAGTGCCTCAAACTTCTGGGGGAAGATCTTATATTGATCCAAAGTTTGCTCAGCATGGCAGAACTGAATGAAATAATGGATTGATAGATCTTTCCCCCTTCATATAACACACCTATCGTGGGTTTTTTGGCTAATTTGAAATGAAATGTCAATATCTGCTAACCCCGTGCAACCAAAATAACCCTCATAAAGCCCAAATCTATTCAGATCTGCCTCAAAAAATGTCACTCAGTAAAAGCCTGGGAAAACAGGTAAGGGATACAGGTAATTCTTTTGGTAAATACAGCACCTGCTTGGAATTCTGCAGTTAAAACCCACAGCACTGTTGAGAACAGCAGAGTGAATGCAATGCACCCCATTACTGGAATATAATATTGGTAACCAGATACAAGACAAAAACATAAAGGGATTAAGGACACAGTTACCAGCACAGCAGTAAAAGACTCAAAACTTGGAACTATTCAGTGAATGACTTAATGCAGCAAAGTTTTCCCTTGATATAAAATGAAACTTGAAACCTGCTCTTAAAGGACCCAGAGTAAAGGTTTTGAAATCCAGGAAGTAAAAACTTCTGTGGACAGCACATCTTTCCTGACCAGGACTCTGGAACCAGTCACTGGAGCAGAGAACAGTACAAGGCAAAGCTGTAGTGATGCCAGCTGCTCAAAAGCTTTCAGACATGCAGCTGATTAACTTAGAACTCATTAAATGAAGCTTATATTGAAGCTTAATTGAAAAGTTCATTCATTTTAGACAAGTTCTAGTATAATAAGAATTAATCAAAGTGTAGTTTTTTTCAGCTGAAACACTTCATAAATTTATAATAAATTCAGATAATGTGATGAAATTGGAATATTTTTTTCAATACTGTAGAAGCAGAAATATTTTGAAATACCAAAAATACAGATATTTCTCACTTGGCCTTCAAAGTGGCATTTCGTTTCAAAATTTGCTTATGCTTCATTTTAAAGTATTTTTAAATATTTCAAAACATTTGAGAGAGGAAAAAAAAAAAGATTTTACTTGACAGATCAGTGGCATGATCTGGGAATTACTATCCTGCTTGACATTCCCTACAAGTATGTCCTTTATGGAATGCCACAGCTAGTTGTGAAGACATACTATAGAGGAGATAAGTAGAGGGATCAAAGAGAATGAAGATTATTTCAGATTTTTACCACTTTTAAGCAAGTGTTCTGACAAGAAAGGCAGAGTTATTCCTTGGATTTAGTTCTCCAGGGAAGCAATCCCTACACGGAATGATGGATGCTTCATGACATGACTTTAGCTCTAAAATGCTGATAAACTTATGCCTATCGACTATGAAAAAAACCAAACAAACAAACAAGCCAAAGGAAATAGATGGATAAATGTTCCCCTGCCGTTTCTCCTCTGAAATAGAAAGGTATTTTAGTAAATTCACCTTTAAATAAATGAAAAAGGAAGACATATGTTGACAAAGCAGGAATACATAGGCTAAAAGTTGGGTTAAATGACCAAAGACAACCTGTTTCCCTGGGGGATGATGAGAATATTTAGAGCTCTTTGACACCAGAGGTGCTGCCAGAATGTGGATTTAGGGAAACAATGAACAATTGACAGAGCTCTCCAAAGATAAATTCGGCATAAATGAGATCAGATGCTTAACTCCCATCATTCCCACTGTCATGGGCTGGGTTAAACACGTCTTAATCTATCCATTAAATACACAGTTGAGGAAAAATTTCCTCAGAGGGCACATCAGCAGGGATCTTGAAAGGGAAAAGAGGTCAAACAGTGAGGAAGCTCAGCTTTCCTGTTGCTGCTAATAGCCAAGGAGGGATACCTCTCCTTCCACACAGGTGGAGCGAGTCTCAGTCCACTTTTCATCTGCCTTATCCTCCAAGCAGAATACGGGAAGTTTTGGCTTCCCTGAAGTGGACAAGGATCATTTCTGAGATTAACCCTTGCAGATAGTTTCCTGTGTGTTTGGTAGTCTGCAAACCATCACATAATGCAGATTACCACCATCTCTGAGCACTTTTCTCAGGCATCCTTTTCAAGACAAGGAAACATTTCTGCCCCTATTTTGCAGAGATACTTCTTGTCATATAGGGAGACCACGGCAGGGTCATGAGCTGGACAATACTCATGCTGAGCCCCTTGCCACTGCTTTTACTCCAAGGTCTCACTTGCAGAGATTCTGCCTGAAAAAAAGCTGCCCTTTATTCTCCCTCTGTGTATTCTGGCAAGTGTGTTTCCTTCAAAAGCTTATTCATCCACCTAAATCTCTTACCATCACAAGCAAAAGGAATTGTGTCTTACCCCAATCACAGTGCCATTCAAAGGACAACCATTCAGGGGGACTGGAAAAGAAGACAATATTCCATTTAGCATTAGCATTAAAATGACAGTACCAAGATTTAATCAATCATAGGTATGACTTATTATAGTTCCAACTTGAAGAAATGCACACCAAGTTTCACTGTAAAGAGCCATATCTGAGGCCTCTTACATTATACCTTGAAAGGCAGCAATATTTATCAGTTATACTTAATTCCACTTCAAAGCATCCCTCGCTGAGCTATTTTTTAACAAGCACGTGGTACAATACCAAAAGCATCTCGAGATCTCTTAAATGCTGAGAGCAGCGCAGAAACAAAGCCCAGGACGTGTCTCTGAAGCAATGCAAAGAGAGATTCAACAGCAAGTGGTTCAACAGGAGACAGTGAACACCATCTGGGAAGAAGCTGGAAGGGACCCACAAGGGTCACTGAGTTTAACTCCTAGTCCTGCACAGCCCTACCCATCTGTCATCCCCAAAAACCTTACCACATCTGCAGGAAGGACAGCAGTCTATTATTTGGTTGCACTGCAGCTCAGTCCCCTCTGGGCAGGCAGGCACGTCCATCTGAGCACAGGAAACGTTCTTTTCCTGCACAAAAACCTCGTTGTTCACCTGGACACAGGAGTTGATAACGCAGCGGTTGAAGGGGGATCGCCACTCTGAGCCGACCTGGTGGGGAATTATGAAAGGGTTAAACACAGGCAGCAGTATTTGTGCCACTGGAGAGGAGGAAGACCACCACAGCCAGCAGGCTGCTTTGCCAAAAGCACATTTACTGCATCAGGAGCAGTCTGTGCTCCACAAATCCTCACCACGGCAACCAGCTTATAGAGCTGCTTTGTTTGTAGAGAATAGGAATTACAGGGATAATTCCTAGAGAAAGAAAAGGACAGGTCAAATAACATGTGAAAATATGTAGGTTTAGGTTACTTGTTCTACTTAGGTTCTTCTTGTAAATGAAGAAGAGACCAAGGACAGTGAAAGTTAAAATCAGACCCTCAGCTTCAGTAAATTCAAACATCTTTGCTCTCAGGCTACACTTTCCTCTCATGTGCTAAGTACTTAGTTCTCAGTAAATGACAAAAGAATTCAAAGAGGACACAGCAAGAAAGAGACTGCAGGGTATAACACAGTGGGGCATTAAACAGGCCTTCTGAGGACTTGTTTTACAAAAATTATTGATCCACATTAAGAAATGCTCTTGTTAAAATCAGGGAAGGGGCAGGCTGCAAAATGATAAATTAACGTCTGGTTTTTTTAAGACAGCAGCAGATTCCTTTGTCAAAGAAAGAATTAGAAGGTTAATATTAAATATGTGAAAGTGAGATGTAGATAAAGACACAGACATATTATAAAGAACAGCACTTGGAGAAAAAAATATGGGGTGGCCTGTTATTTTAAATATATTTAATTTGCTGTCCTTGCCTTTGTTAAATCCAAAGCTCTACATAGGATTAATCAATTTAAGGCTCCTGAGGCTGGCAAAAGCTTGCCAAGGGTGGTTGGATTAGGGATAGAATGCTGAATAGACTGAAGGAATTAAATTTTAGGGAAGAAAAAACCAAACATCCAAGTAGCTTTGCAGAGTGGTAGAGTATCTGCAGTGCATTTTAAATGGGTGTTGCATGCACTCACTTCCTAGTGGGTCTTTGAATCCTCAGGGTAGAGCCACATTGCTGAAAATAAACTGTTTTTTTGAGCAGAAAACAAGTGTGGTCTGGACCACTGTGGTCTGGTCTGACATACAGCTACCATCTTCAGCAACCAGAGAATAATCCACCTTTCTATCCTCATGCCTGATATTTCAGTGTGTACCAAAGAGGATATCCTATTTGGATTGGACTGTGCAAAGTTCCACTACCCCACCCATCAGCTGCCCACAGAGCAGTAAAAATTAATTGGGATAATTTAAACAAGTAGCTGACAGCATTATGTCCCACTAACATTCCCTGGAGCTACCACTTCTGAAATCAGTTATTTTACACAAAACATCTTACCCAGAAAAGGGTGGGGAATCAATCACTTATTAGAATCAAGACACATCCCACCCCAAACCATTGTCCCCCAGTGCTGCTTGGTGTGCAGAAGAAATAGCTGGCATATTTTTCACCACCTTCTGTGGAACACAGAACAATTCCAGGGCATTCCTGCTGGAAGAGGAATCGTCCACACCGCTGGCACCTCCTCACCTGATACAGAGGGGGATCTGCATCACCCCGGGGCCGAAAGCGCGGCTCCTCACAGGCAACCTTCTGGCACCTCCCACAGCACTCCCCCTCTGGGACAACATATTTGTAGCCCTGGGGGAGAAAAGAGAAGGACTGATTGATCCAGGAACAGGAGAGACAAATCCTAAAAGGGTTCCATGTTTAATGCCAGCCCCAGTTTCTGAAAAGGCAAGCTTGGAAAACAACCCCAAGGCCACAACCCAGTGGTTGACCCAGCTCAGCATCCTGCTAAACCTTTACCACTACCTGTCAGAAAAGACAAATTAAAATGCACACAACATTGGGAACAGAAATTCTTATCTCATTAGTTCCTGCCTAATCTATATTTCACTGCAGCCACGTGGACTAACTCGAGGTGCTATCCTTGCTCAGGTCATGCCCATCAGCTGGTGGGCCTTGTGCAGTTTGTCTTACCAAACTGTAAAGAGCAGGTCTTCCCAATAACACAGCCCCGCAGAGGAGTGCAAAAAGAAAAAAATAAGTCCACTTCAAAGGTTGACAGAATTGCCCTGCTATTTGGCAAATTTTGAGAGAAAACGACATGTGAATACACATCCAGTTTAAACGAGCCCACTACATCAGGTCACTGTCTTTACATACCAGGCATATAGAGTTACAAGATTTATTTTTTTATTTAAAAAATATTTTGCATTTAATGTATATTTATATATAAATACATATTTTATAAAAGAAATTCAAAGGTAAAAGTGGTTCTTGTGTTATCTTGGAGATTATTCAGCACTCAAAACTCCCCACTCCTGAGAATTCGAAGTTGAAATTCAGTCTGAGCACATTCAAGTATCTGACTGCCCTGTGCTTAAGCAGAGAGAAAACATTGGTCAGATGTAGTCCAGGGACCAGTTTTGATTGATCATTTCATCTTTTTGTACAATCACAGAATCATTTAAGTTGAAAAAGACCTTTAAGATCATCAAATTGAACCATTAACCCGGCACTGCCGAGTCCAAAACAATATAAGCCCAAACATTAACTGCAAAAGGTATTTTAAAAAAATTCTACTAATTAAGAGAACATAAAAGGAAACTACTATGCAACACCAGAGATAATGTAGCTTATCAAAGTCTAACACTTAATTGTGGAAAATAAAATAAGCAGCATGAAAATTATAACTGAACAGTAGAGCTTGTGATACATTCATAGACCAGAGAACTGAAAATCTTGTGAATTCAGGGAAATTATAAATAGGTCAACTAAAAAAAAAAAAAAATAAAGAAAAGAAAAAACACCACAGAAACAACAGGAATCCCAATCCTCACTTTTAATACATATTCATCTCCTGAAACAAGCAACCAAATACTTAAATACTGGAATATCGAAGTGAAAGAAAGCAATGAGCTTTAATCTAATTAGAAGTAATATATTCTACATTTAATAGCCAGGCAGTCTCCAAGGGGCAAAACACAACACTGATTTCAACACTGAGTTAAAGGAAAGATGTTCTGCCATAGAAAACACCGTTCATGTGAAAAATGCCGATGGAAATAAGCAGAATTTTATTTTGGTCAAACCCTTTGAACTGCATTACTGAAGTATTCCCAACTGCTTCCTCCTTTCAGGAAATATCCCTGATTTGCAACATGAAGCACATTAGCAAACCTTGATAATCAGTGGACTTTTATATGGAAGTGTATTTCATATAATATTATAAAATGTGATGCCAGAGTTTGACCCAGCTTTGGGGGAAAAGTTGTGCTTTGTGTTTTGTATTATTTTTAGCTGCTCAGTACAGCTCTGAAGCACTGGAAGTATCAGATGCAACTTTTTATTTCTGTGGCAAACTCAGAGAAGTAAAAATCCATGAGCTGATTGTGTCCAGAATAAAGCAAAATCCATCTGCAGGACCCAAATTTCACTGAATAATAAGCTTTAAAGTCAATTCAAACTGCATTACAGCACTGCTGCTATTCTTGATATGTATATCCATGAATCAGGAATAAGTAAAGGAAAAAAAAAAATCTGAGCTATCCAGGTACTCCAACAGCTACAGTTTTGGTTGTACAACTTTGATAACCATTAGAGGAGCAGAAGAAAGGACAGATTCCCAGAAAGAACTGGCAGCATTTCCTTCCAGTCTTTTTTATTTGTTTTCATATAGTCTTTTTATTTGTTTTTAAACAGGTGTGTGTTGTTGTTTTGTTTGGGTTTTTTTTGTTTTTTGTTTTTTTTTTTTTTGTTTTTTTTTTTTTTTTTTTTTTTTTTTGTTGTTGTTTTTTTTTTTTATATTGAAACATTAGTTATTTTAGATCTGGTATTTCATAGCAATTGCCATACTAGAAACAACAAACTGAAGGGATTCTCTTGCAACAGCTGAAGGCTCTCACATCCACCCTCATGCTTTTCACTGCATTTGGCAACCTCAAACTTTCTGCCCCAACTCTGCACTTCCAGAAGCATTCATGTGGTTTCTTGGTTTTTCTCTAATGGATTGGGGTTTTTGCTCTGCTCCCAGAGAATGATGCAGCGTTTAAAACGCAGCAGAGGACAATATTACTCAAAAAAAAAGTTTATATCTTGTTCACAGCTTCTCAGCTACACACATATATGCTGTCCAGCCCTGTTCTGACACAGAGACCATCAGTTAAATTATACTGAGATATAGCTGCCTCAAGGCATTTGAAATTCTTTGAAAAAAACCAAGACACAATTAGCTTAACAGAGTCCAGAAAGGAGAACTGCTGCTCAGATTTTGGTTTGCTTAACTGAAAAGCTCATAGGCAAATTTCAGTGCATGATTTACTGGTTTAAAATATATATTAGGGCAAATTTAAAACTACTTAGGCAATTTGGGATTTCTGCCACAATATTAATTCGGTCTTGAGGTGCTGCACGTAAATGCTCTATGCCCAAGGTCAGTCTGTGACTCCCAGACACGTTATTAAAGATCTTACAACACACCTTTGGAAAGGATGCTTGGTTTGAATTTTGTGGGGCCTGCTGTGATATGTAGCCTCATATAAGTATTTTAAATAAGTATTTTAAATTATTAAGAATTAAAGAGCATTAACCAGCTCATCTTTGCTTCTGCGCCGGGCAATGAAACAAATTAGCTGCTTCTGGGTTTCAGTTCATGCTTCAAGGAAGGACAAATTCTTGGGGAAAATCCTGGGTCAAAAAAGACCTCAGAGAATACTCTGAACCTCGAACAGTTGCTCCACAGGGACCCTGCACAGCTCCTCAACCCACAGATTGTGAGCACATGAAACCACAGATTAAGGAGGAGCTGCTTCAAGTCACACAGTCATGGAATATCCTGACTTGGAAGGGACCCACAAGGATCACCAAGTCCAGCTCCAGGCCCCGCACAGGACAGCTCCAACAATCCCACCTGTGTCTTTTCCAGTGCCCAACCACCCCCTGGGTGAAAAACCTTTTCCTAATATCCAGCTTAAGTCATGTTGCTCCCCCCCAGCTTTTTGTACCAATTATCTGTCTGTTCCTGCTCGACCAGCTCTGTCAGTACAACAGAGCAGCTCATACTTCCTTTGCAGGCTTCCAAAACACAGGATTTTATGGCAATGGAGCAGATGTCTGAGCATAATAAAGGCCACAGCATGTGGTGTTATTACTGATACAATGGGCTGAGCTGAGCAACCACACAGATCCGAAATGGGAACTTCAGAAGGTGAACTTGAGCTAGAACAGACATTTTGTGGTTGAACTTCAGACACTGAACACTTATTGTGCAAGTGGTGTAAGTGACAGACACTTCAGGACGCGGGTTTTCTTTTATCAAAATACAGAATAAACTTGTCACTGATGTTCTTGGCAGCAGGATACGATCCTGGAACAATAACCCTAAAATCCAGTCAGCAATGCTCAGGCCCTCTTAGACTCCGTTCCCAAGATAATTTTGTTGCTACAACACTCATTTTCTACTTTTCTCTGGTTTCTCCATAAACAAGCAGGTTTAAAAGCAATCATTTCAGATTCCCATCAGGGCTCTCCTGGCTAAAGCAGTGGCTTAGATGTTTTACTCACCCGAGAGCAGAACGTGTTGCACACCTTGTCATGACATTCCGTCATCTGGAGTCCCGTAACATCATCCCTCACACCAGTGCAAGAGCATTCCCTACAACCATCTTCCCAGGTCGTCCCAACAGGGTAGATTATGTTGTTGTGCACACACACCTATTAGATGCAACAATTAATACATGGAAGAGCAAACTGCTGCCTCCAAAAGGCCGCATTTTATTTAAGGTGTGAGACCCACCATAAATTTTATGGAATATTTTGAGCCCCCCTAGAAATGCTACAGGTCTTAGAATTGTGGCCGTTCCGTCGAGGAAAGGAAAAAAAATCAGCACAACCAAATCTAAAGGTTTATAAAGAATAAACTGGAGAATTCTATCTGCAGTTGGTGGAATTGCCCAGGGGCTGACTATAATTTGACACAATATTTAGAGATAACAAACAGTGGGTCCTGTAGAAGGAGCTTTGCATGCAAAAATTCTTCCAGATAAATCATCTGACATGAAAAGATCCTACCTGGGGCTAAAAGCATTCATCCTCCTGTATCCTTAGGACACCACAGCTACCCCAAAAAGCAGTGCCATCTCTTCTACTGAACTTTCTATTAGTACATTTTACAGCATGATGCCCAAGAGAAGGGCATCATTCATCTTCACAGAAATAGCAAGTAAGTCCCAGAGACATAAAATGAATTATGCAAGGTCATGAACTACTTAGAAACAGATAATAAAGGCTAGAACTACCACGCTGCAAGACAATGTAACCCTATGTTAAGGTTGTTAGATTGCCCTGCAACCTCTCCCCTAAGCAAGCTTACCTTCCAGGTAGACATAATATAAAAACTTAATAAAAGGTTGGCAAAATAAGAAAAACATACCCCAGTGAAGTTTTAACAGGGTCAAGCATTAATTTGGCAAAATCTTAAAAGTGACAATGTAGTTCTTATATGATACAGCACCTCCAGAAGCAACAAAGGCAATCAACAGGCACAAGGAGTTTAGGTCTAAGATGTACCAAATATTTCCATAAAATTAGTATAGGATTGGAAGAATATATATTAACTGTAATGATCCAAAGGCATGTAGCCCTGTTATCCAAAACCAAACTGAAAATCTAAAAATGACCAGTTAGGTTCCTGTTTGCATGACCTTTCAGTTTCAAATGGGTTTGGTGTATATATATATATATATATATATGTATTTATATATAGATATATAAATATTTATATATATATGGGTTTGTTTTTTTTTTTTTTTTTAATCTGGTTGTCTCAAAGTCACAAAAAATGGGTTGGTTCTGTCAGAATAAATTACTGGAATAGAAGAAGCAACCTTGTGTCTTAAATTAAAAGTGCCCTGGCACCATTTCCCAGCAGTCTCACTAGTTTGTTAACACCTCCTTCCTTTGGTGCTGCCACTCCCTGCACAAAAGACACCGCCATCCGTGGAGAAGACATTTCTTTTGCCTTACCCTGTCTGGAATGCAGGTGGTGGAGACACAGCCACAGTCATTGGTGAGAGAGCTGGGGAGGTATCCCAGGGGGCAGCTCGCTGTTGAGTTCCTACAGCTGCAGGTGCACTCGTATTTGTCACAGCACTCGGTCCTGGTGACAGTCAGCTCCCGATGGGGTGGGCAGGAGGGTTTGGGAATCGAGCTGCACGCTTCCCTGTTGCAGGCTAGCGGGAAAAGGTGGGTACCATGGTCAAACTCATGGAATTCCCGAGCACTGAGAGACAACAAGGCAGTTCTCTGGCAGCAAGGCACTCATTGCTACTGCAAGCTGTTGTAAATCTACTTAAAGACTAAAGAAGTAACGCAGATATAAAAGGCTCGGGTCAAAGAGCGCGCTGCAGCTTCAGGAAAACTTCCCTGCCCTGCCAAAAAAATTCTTGTCTCATACACAAGCAAGATGTGTAAAACTAATATAGAGGTCAGGGCACACACGGCCAAGAGCAAAGTGTTTTTCTAGTTCTCAATTCAAAACTGTACTCAGAAAGTGCCAACAACACCCTCTTCTTTCAAGTCTGTGAAATCATCACGTGTCAGTCGGCTTCAAAGTTAAACCTTTCAGAGTGGGGAAAAAAAATAATGTCTAAAGGAAGTTGTCAGCGTTGCTCAAGTGCAATGTTCCAGTGTCACTCCCCTGCTAAGGAAAAAAATCTCTTACCACATGTGTAATTTGGTCTGCATTCTCCAGGGTTGGTCAGAGCAATCTGCTGGCCAAACTCACAGACAGGGGCAGGAGGCAAATGACAGGAAACCAGGTCACAGACTAAGAGCAGAAATTGAGAATGTTTAGGACCATGCCTGACTGGTCAGTTCTCAAGACACACACAAACATGCACATCCCCATTAAACTTTTTTTTTTCTCCTACACTCAATTGCTGCCCTAAAATATGAAGTGCATTAAAGAACAATAGGTCAGAGCCAGTTTTCAAAATAGCTTAGAGAAGAGTTCAAGCTTGGGTTATGGGGATTAAGGTTCTAATGTTATATTTAATGTGCAAATATAGACCATGCAAAAAACAGATACTTGAAAAAAGACCGTTCTAGTGTCACTTAGACCAAAACAAATTGCTCCATTCCCCTCCTCATCTGTTACAGAAAGAGGGACAATGTTGGAAGTGAGGGGAGAAACACATCCTTAGGAGCTCTTTATTTTTCTACATGGATCAGCATTTAAATAAATAATAATGCAGCATTTAAATAAATAATAATAATAATAGAAAAAATTATTATAAACCTTAGGAATATCTGGTAAAAGTACGGACAGAGAAGAATCCAAAAGAATCCAAAACCTACCACACTCGTACTCGGGGCAGCACTGGCCGGGGCCCCAGCGCAGATGAGGGATTTCACATGGACCACACTGAGCAGCTGGAGTGAGAAGAAAACATCCATAAAACAAGTTTGGGTTAGAACTAGAAAAAAACCGGGGTACCAAAAACATCAGTCCAAGCCCAGTCACACTTGGAGCAAAACGGATTTACGTTTGAGAGTCGGGCAAGGCCGGACCGTGCAGTTTATTTTCTGGTTATCAAGGCACGTGCAGATCATGCAGGGCTCATCAGCAGGAATCCACGTTTCCAGGTGCTGCATGAAAAAAAAACAACAGCTTTTTAGAAAGAAATCAAATATTCTGGTGATGGGAGTGGGTGAGAGTGAGTAACACTAACTTGGAAAATCAGAATTCTCCAGGGAGGGTTGGCTGGTTGCTCTGTTAACATTAAGAGACTGAGGAGACACATAATTCTGAAATGACTGCAGTGTACCAACTTAGCAAAGGATGTAAAGAATGCATGAATGGGCTGAGGAATTACTATTGTTTTAAGCATGAAAAGTGTTCAGATGTTATAAATGCAATCCAGCCTATTGTGAGTAACAGTAGAGCAATTACATACCATGATTGCATGTTCAGGGGTAATAAGGGAAACATCATTATTCTGGGAAATACATAGAAATGTCTGCTTTCCCAAACTGGTAATACTTAAAAACAGAGAAATAAATAGTGCTTTTTTCTTTTTTAAAAATTAAGAATATTTGGAGTGTCATCACTTGATTCTCCAGTGGACTGAAGCCTAGAAAAGCACTATAGCATCCCCAAAACTGAAAGTATCACTGTGGTGACTACCTGGAAGTGATAAGCATGTTCAGAAACAGCCAGTAAAGTGACTTTTCAACCCCTGCTCCTTCCCATGAGAGAGAGGAAATCACTAACATTAAAGATGTAGTTACCTCTACGGGATTATATACATATAACACCGTTGTGAATAGGGAGGAATGAGGGAAAAGATTCATTATGGGACAATAATGTTAATTTGCACAACTGAGCCAGGTTAGGATGGCACAAAGGAAAATGGTTCATCCAGAAAACTCTGGAGCAAAACTAACACTCTGCTGAGCCCTTGAGTGATGGAGAAGAAAGGAAGGCAATATCCCATTATACTGCCACCTGTACACCCAGAGATATTTACATGTTTTAAACCATCCTTAGGGGTCTAAAAAGACAGTTTATTTTCCAAGGTTAACCACGTGGCAAGAATAAAAGGCCAACCAGAGGTTTAAGAAAGCTTAGGAACCAAATCACACAGGGCTGGTTAATCCACAGAAAATACATCTTAGTCAAAGAAAGCTTGCATCCATGTATTGATAGTAAACTATCTCAAGGCTTGGGAAAACAACTCTGCCCTCTGCCAGGACACTCGGTGGCCCCAGGGTTAACAAGTCCTGAGAAGGCTGCAGACAGAGAATTCCTACATTTGCAGGTGGGTGGGTGTAAAGATTGTGGCTGTTTCAAGACACAAAGAGAGAAAGAGAATCACAACATTTGCTCTAACGTTTTCAGCAGGTTTTCTTCAGTGTAAAGAACCTTTTCCCAATATCCAACCTAACCCTGCCCTGACACCACTTCAGGCCATTCCCTGGGGTCCTGTCATGGGTCTCAGAGAGCAGGGATCAGTGCCTGCCCCTCCCAAAGAGTTCAGTAAACTTTGCAAAGACAACACAGTACTTTATAAATAAGGGTTCCAGATTTATGATTAAATTGTCATTACAGGCAAAAGCCTGCAGAATGGGGCTTATGCCATCCCTCCACTCTTTCCCCTGGACTTCCCTCCCCATGGATTTGTCCTGCCTTCCCAGGTCTGCACAGTCCCAGCTGTGAATTTTACATCCATCCCAGCCAGTTTCACACAGTAGGGGAGCTGTAAGGGGCTGACAGCCGGCCAGTTATGAGGAACTGAGCTAAAAGATAAAGTATCCAAAGGGGGATCAGACTTCCAGGACAGATTTCCTCATGAAATTGCAAACCCTGACCACTCACAAAGGGAAGCTGCCATGTCTGTGGTTACCTGGTGGCGCGTGCCATCTTCAGCGACACACTGTGAGCAGACCTCTTCACTGACACAGCTGTCACCAAAAACCACCTGTCCCTCTGGACAGAAGCAGCCCTCTGTGGGATAATCCTTGCAGACACTGGCTGTGGTGCTGTTCTCACAGCTCTTCACGCAGGCTCGGTGGCAGTGATCGTACGTCAAATGTGGGGCGCATTTCATGGCTGAGGAGGACAGGAAAAAAAGAACTAACCACCTTTATCTGGAGAGATCTGAAAGGCAGATCAATCTTTCCACTCAGGATTTGTTCGGAATTCTTGGGGTTTTAGAAGGCTATCAGCCTTGGCAGACACGAACACCTTGGAAAACACATTTTTTGAATCTAACAAAATCCACAGTGGAAAGTGATGGAAGGCATTTGTCTCAGTTACAGTCCAAGCACAAATCAGCAAACCACGTGAACTGACAACACATGGCTTACTCTGACAATGATGTGAAGGCTTGGATGAGTTGCTCACCTGTCTAACTGTGTTTTCAACACTGGGCCAGAGATGTAAGAATTTAGAGCCACCTTTATGTGTATTAGAGAAGCACTGGAAACAGTGCATGGTTAGGAAACATCCAGGACAGACTAAAGCATTGAATACATTTTGGATTTTTTTTTTTTTTTTTTTAGCAATTTGATAGGCCACAGTGTTCCCAAGAAACCAAAGAAAACTAAAAACCAGAACATTTTGGTTCTTCAAAACTGCACCTGCTGGATTTCTGTTTCTTTTTAACTGAATTGCCACATTAACAGAATTAACTGAATTAAGGAGACATGCATTCACCTCTAAGTCCCTCTAAAACTTTTAATGATGCATTCACAACACTGAGAGCATTGTCTCTAAAAGCAAACATAAAATTAAGGCTCCAGCTATTCAAGAAACCTGTGGATGCAGCTTCCATGCTGTGTACTCCCTCAAGCCTACTTTATTTTCCTCTACAGCTTCAATTAGGAAAAGTGTTTCTTATTTCCCAGTCTGTGACTGCTGTGAGGTTAATAAAACTTTTTTTCAGTCCCCTGACAAAAAACACTGAGAGAAAATTACTGAATGAAGAAGACCTGAGATCCCAAATAAACATTCATCAGCTGAACTGTCTGCACACACCCTACTTAGCAGCCAAAGGAAACAGAAAAGTAATGTATTTAACATTAACCCTTTCCTCCTTCAAGCCCCATTTAATCCAATTATTTCATAGAATCATAGAACGCTGAGAGTTGAGAGGGACCTTAAAGATCATCCAGTTCCAACCTCCTGCCATGGGCAGGGACACCTTCCACTGTCCCAGGTTGCTCAGAGCCCCATCCAGCCTGGCCTGGGACACTGCCAGGGATGGGGCAGCCACAGCTTCTCTGGGCAACCTGTGCCAGGGCCTGCCCACCCTCCCAGGGAACAATTTCTCCCTGATATCCAATCTAAACCTGCTCTCTGTCAGTTTGAAGCCATTCCCCATGTCCTGTCACTCTAGGCCCTTGGAAATAGTCTCTCTCCATCTTGTGGGCTCCCTTCAGGTCCTGGGAGGCCACAGTGAGGTCACTCTGAAGGTTCTCTTTTCCAGGGTGAATATATGAATATATCTGAATTCCAGAAACTGTATTCACCCACCCACTGCGGAGCAATCAGAAAGGTCTTGTACTGCTTGGAATGTCCCAATGTGGCATGACAAAAACCTGCAGATCAAACTCCAGAAGAATGACAGGGGCTCACTGGACTGTGGAAAGGGAAGCAAGGTAACCCAGAACCAAGCCAGTGCTATGAAACATGTTTTGGTAGAGTTGTTACCTGTACTGACTATTTAGTCATTAATGTAATCTGTATAAACCAAATGTTGGCACCTTTATTTTGGCAATTGCACACAGGCACGTGCCTGAAGGAGGATGATGATGCTGTTGTTGGGACACTGAAGACTTTTATGTGACTAGTGTTGAAATGAGCAGCTCGTTGTCTATCCTTGCACACACTGTGGAACCAGAGGGGAATTTGAAAACTGCAGAGAGTTATTAAGGTAATCCATTGACAGCCAGCTCTGGATGTAACCATTTGCAAAGTCTGACTGAAGCGCTAAATTGGGATATGGGCTGTCAGCATTCTCTCTCTGCTTTCTAGGACTGTGTTCTGAACAGACTGCATTCAATAACCTATTATTCTGGAAAGATATTTAAAACATTAACTGGAGGTTCAGGCCTCACTCACATTCACATTTTTGACTCCCTATCCCATCATTCCCTCAGTCTGAGTTTAAAGCATGGACAAAAGCAAAGCATGGACTGAGCTTTTGTGCTGCCATGCTGGTTCTGCAGTCCTGAAATGAAAAGCACCTGGGCAGAAAGAGGGGAAGAAAGCAAAGCAAAGCAAAGCAACAAGAACCGACTAAACTAGAGAGGTAAAAGATGTGAAAACCAACTGGGACATCAAGACAGTGTCATGAGGAGGGGGCTGGGAAAGAAAATGCCTCCATATGTATATCTCTGAGATACTCAAATGAATTATTGAGTGAATATCTGCATGTCCACTGCCATCACTGCAGACAGGCCAAGAGGAGAAGAAACAGGAAGATAAAGCAGAAGCACTTGAATTTAGGACAGAAGCAACAGCTGTCTGAATTTGGCACTAGCATGCTTGTCTTGCTAGTCTTGACTGGGTTCTGGGTAATTTGCAGGACTCACATCCTGCTGTGCTGCCTTCTCTCAGCACAAACTTTCCACTTCCAGAACACAAGTAGCACGCAGGCAGAAGGAGAACCAGATTTGCAGAGCAAATCACAGCAGGTTCAATCAGCACAGCATGGCATGTCCTGGCAAGAAATGACACCACAGAGAGTGGCCTTTCCCGATTTCTCCCCATAGCAGAAACTGAAAATCTCACTGGCTCTTCCACCACATTCTCAAAAGTTTAGGCTTTGATTGAAATGGGTGGAATTTTATGAACCAACTACAAAGAAAAGTCTTTTTATGCACAGTATGGGAAGCAGTTGCACTGGTCCAAAGCATGAATTTCCATGGCCACCTCAGACCCTCCAATGCCTGTATCAGAGCAAGGACATCTGCTGCTAGAACAGGCAGAATGAGAGCAGGCTCTCAGTCCAACCCCATGACGGTTCAGAGGCTGCAGAGTCAGGGAGTGTCACACAGCTGTGTGTACCTGTGCACAGCTTTCACAGTGTTTTTACCCCTCCAGCCTTGCATTTTACTGATCAGCAGCTTACCAACAAGCTCCACAATGTGCATCTTAGTGGATGGCAAACCAGTCTAGTCATTTGACGTCAACATGACCTGTATGATAAAACGTGACCTGGAGCCCCTGCCCTGTCTCACAGCCTCCAAAAATCACTATTGCACTGACAGGGTGGTCGCTGTCACCACCACCACACAGTGAGACAATTCCTATGGCAGCTTTAAGGCAGAGAGCGAGGCCCTTACGGCAGACGTGGGGTGCCCTCCAGCGCACGCAGACGCCGTGCTCCCTGCAGAGGTGAGCGTAGGAGGTGATCATCTCACAGGCCTCGTCCTCGTAGCAGCTGCTCTCCATGCAGGCCTCGTAGAACATGTTGGGGGAGATGACGCCGTGGCACTCGGCGAACCGGTCGGACAGCAGGAGGTGGCAGTGGCTCGTGGCGCGCTCGGAGCACTCATCCTCCCTGTGGATCTCACAGACCTGCCCTGGCTCTTCCACCGCCCAGTCCTGGATGAACACGCTGCTGTCAGGGCTGACGGAGCCATTGCGCAGCGTGAAGTCGTTGATGTGGTTCTGGTCACACACCCCTGTGGGACAGGGAGGAAAAGGAAGGGTCTGAACACAGCCAGCAATAAAGTGAGCCCAGAGAAAAACAGGGACAGGACGGATGGCACTGCTTGGGGCGGCTCAGTGACTGCCAAGGGGCAGAGGAAGGAATGAGCACAGAATCACAGAATCAACTAGGTTGGAAATGACCTCTGAGATCACTGAGCCCATCCTCTGACCCCACACCACCTTGGCACCCGGGCCATGGCACCAAGTGCCACATCCAGTTTCTTCTGGAACACCTCCAGGGATGGTGAATCCATCACCTCCCCAGGCAGCCCATTCCAATGCCCAGTCATTCCCTCTGTAAAGAACTTTTTCCTGATGTCCAACCTAAACCCCCCCGGTGCAGCTGAGGACTCCACCCTCTTGTCCTACTGCTGGTTTCTGGGAGAAGAGACCGACCCCCACCTGGCTACAACCTCCTCTCAGGGAGTTGTAGAGAGTGATGAGGTCTCCCCTGAGCCTCCTCCTCTCCAGGCTGAGCATCCCCAGCTCCCTCAGCCTCTCCTCACATCACTTGTGCTCCAGCTCCTTCACCAGCCTCACTGCCCTTCTTTGGACACACTCCAGCACCTCAACATCCTTCCTAAATTGAGGGGTCCAGAACTGGACAGTTAAATTCCTTATCATTCCTATTATAAACAGAGGCACAAACACCCCGGGTCTTTGTCCCCATTTCCTTGTTGAAGGAGGTTACAGGTTATGCCTCAGAGGTTTAATCTAACCATGGATTATACCATGGAATTGATTCTCCCAGGCAGTAGTTCCACTCTCAAACTTTTCACCTTCCCTGCAAGCATAGGTCATGTCTCTCATAAACACATACGCAACAATCTAAAGTTAAACCCTCATGCAAAAAAAGGGCACAAATCTCCTTGAAAATATAACTTGAAGTAAGAAAAACACAAGAGTGGTCACACCTGTCCTTTCTAAGGCATTACTGGAAATCAGAGGTCAGTGAGCTCTTACACTGGTGGCCACAGTAGAAAAAATTACACAGATTTGCAATGTTCCCTCAGCAGTGGGGGAAGAGTTTACAGGTTCAAAGCCACACAAAAAAACCCAATAAAATAAATAGAAGCTCAAGCCCAAGGGGGGAGCTGTTAAAACTACTATCTTTGAAACTCACCACAAAGGCCTTTTGTTCCTGAAGAAAAGCTCTTGGAGTTAAGTTTAAGAAGAAATTCGTTGTTTATGGGAGTAAATGTGAGATTATGTCCAAGATGGAAGAACTGGATTTCATGCATTACTGCTCCATAGACAGCGACTCCAAACAAGGAGTTAGAGTAGGGGATACGAACCCTTTCACCATTTACAGTCACCTGTTTTCAAAAAAGGCAAGGTCATCACATCAGTTTTAGCAAGCAGTTAAAAATCAAGCCCAAACTTACAGTTGAAGCACATTTTGACTTCACAAGTACTTGAAGGCCCAGCTGAATCTGGACATAAGAATCAATTTTGCTGAAACTTTCTATTGAGCCTGAAAACCTACAGAAGTACTTTAACTTCATTTTGTGAGTTGCATGAACAACTCTTTCAACATTTTCCCCTACAAGTGCACTCCTTGAGCATCAACTATTGATAGACTAGCAATCTAATGCCATGAAGTTCAAATACTGCCTACAGGCCCTGATTACCAACACCTCAGTGAAAAGTCAAGGCTGTCTATCATCGTGCAGAACTGGGTGCAGGTGTTTTGGTCCCCCCTATTTTGCTACACGAGTCAGAAGAGATCATCCTTACAAGCCAGCCAAGTTATGTCTGAGGACCCAGAGATTGAAAAATGGGTCATAATGCATCTGAACACTTCTTTGCCCATACAGCAGAGGTAATGCATACTAAGATGCTCTTTCTTCTGATGCTGAGGCCCAAGCACACAAGGTAAAAAGCAGCTCTCTGCAGTCATTCACAGCTTTGTGAGGAACAGAGCACTCTCCCATACACCAAACAAAAACATTCTGTAAGGGACCTCTGCCAAAAGAGGAGAATCACAGTGTACAGTGTCCTGTCTATAATCCCTGCCTTTCTGGCAGAAATGTCTGGGAGATGCTGCCAAATCCCCCGTTCTTGACATTGTCACACCAGCACAACACGGAGAACAAGAGGAAGAACGTGCCTGGCTCGTTCTGGGAACATCGATTGTATCATGAAATCGAAAAGAGGCATTTGCTCAGGAGCCTAAAAATAGGCTGAAAGGGTTCAGAAACTGGGTAAAGGGCACAAATTTGTCCCCATAGCCTGGGTTCTCCAGCACGAGCAGCCAGTGCACAGATCAGCTGGTTGTGTTTAGCTTACTGCCATGTTGCTGAAGAGCTGAACGGATACACCGCGGTGCTTCACTTCGATGGACTCCATGCAGTTCATCTTCGGTGCTGCCCTGCAGGGTCCCTCGTGCAGGAGAACTTCAACATCGTGCTGCACGTCCTGGAACAAGGTGTAGGAGCAATTGCCAGCCAGCTTAAAGTTCAGCCCGTCGAAGGTGACAATGTGCCGAGACGAACTCCCCATGCAGACACCTGCAAACAAACAACCACCACCAAAGAAAGCCATAGGGGCACTTGCTTTAGTTGAAATTAAGACCATTTCTCCACAGTCATCATGGGCACGTGGAACCAATTGATTGGGAAGGCAGGGAAAGCAGGGAATTGCAAAGGCCTCAGCAAATCACTGACAAGAAAGTTTGGTAAATATTTCATCACACGTGGTGGTTCTTTGAAATATCTTTGTCTGGAACAATTGCTATTGCAAGAAATTTGGATAAACTCACAGAAAATCCTTTTGCCTGAAATCTGCTCATGCTGACTATGATTTAGTAACAGATATATGAAAAATAAAACAGGGAAAGTCCCTTCTGTATTTGTAGAAAGACTGTAAAACACTAATTAATTTTTGCATCGTATCTTCATTATGGAATCAGATTTTATTCTGTTCAGTATTACATTTGAAACCAAATAATACTATCTCACTGTTATCAAGTATATGTCACAAATCAGTACCTGGGGACTTTTTGTTTTCCAGATTGGAAACAGGAAAAAAAGCAAGAGAAACAATATGCACCAAATAATATAAAGCAGTGGTCAACTGACAGCTCAGTGTTCTGGCCATTAGGTTGTAAACACTTCCTTGCCTTCACAAACTGGAAAACAAGGAGAATTATAACCTCAAGGATACCAAAACAAAACACACAAAACAAAAATACTTAAGACTATCCAACTAAATTCTTTCTACCTTTTTTTAATACTTGAATCAAAACAGAAAGGTAAAATTCAAAGGCTTTGGATAATCAAACACACTTTTAGGAAATGCTAAAACTTGGGGTGCAAAAACTTTGCATGTCTAAGTTCAGGGATGGAAAATTCAGCTACCAACTTAGTTATTTCAAGCAGGATCTGGAACAAATTGTTCTTAAATCAGCCAGTTCAAGAGAGGACATTTTAAACTGAGATTATGCTTTCTGAAGACAAGTTACATAAAGGGTTGTGACTTACTTTCAAAAAGCAATCTTATTACTTAAGATGTAAGCCTACTTTGTTTTTAAGGATCACCAGCATCAGGGCTGCATCCCTGGACCCTGTAAATGTGAGTGGGTACACTTTTTAACTTCAGTTCCTGCCGTCCCAGCCAAGACAGCCATCACACAGAGTGTCAGATTATATGGGGACAGGGAGCACTTTTTGTCGATGTTTCTGTAATACACATGTGTGGTTGAGCTCAGGTCAAACCCTAAAACCAGGAATAAATCACTTGCTCACGGCCTGCCGAGGTAAATTCCTGTTTGCTTCCGTACATCCTCCTTCACAGTACACACAGCTTTGGAAACTGAGTGTGGGATTCTCTAAATAAAAAAAACACTGTAGGTCTACTAATACAAAAAATAAGCTCAACTTGCAAACAGCATTGGACACTCCAGCAACAATACAACTGTCACGCTCCTGGTTATTTCTGTTCATCACCGTACAGGAATTAAACAGCAATTCCTCCCACCCCAGCCACCTTGGATGGGTACAGTGGCTGAGCAGCTGCACCCAGCATTGCATTGCTGGGAAGGCACTTCAGGTGATGGGGAAGGAGAGGTAACACGTGCCGAGACAGGTACTCACACGGACACATCCAGCGGCAGCCGCACGTTTCGTCCACCTTCACCGCAGGGAGGTTGCTGTGACACACCGGCTTGGCCATCCTCTCACAGTTAATGTGGTGGCTCTCCAGGACCGTGTAATCTCCTGGAAAGCACGTCACGCTGTGGCACTGGTCTGGTAATGTCCATTTATCCCCAGGCTGGGCAGGGAGACAAGGAGATTCAACCATGAGAAGATGGGCGGGACGGGGGGGGGGGGGGGGGGGGAGGAAAACACAAAGCTTTTTAAAACAGTTCCCCCCCTTCCCAAAGGGAATTTGTTCCTTTGGCATATCAGTGTTACTAGATAGATATAGTGGATTTGTAAATCTAAAAATCAAATGTAAAATATACTCTCAGTTTCCAAAGGACAGTCTAAACTTTAAGGCACCAGGATTACATACTAATAAATGGCAGAGAAATAGATGTGGTCACAGTCTGGAGTATCTCAAGATTCTGATCTGCAAAAAGCTGAGCTCTCTGGCCCAAACCCCACAGAACTTTCAAGTCCATACATAGGCTCAGTGAATTTAAAAAACAGTGTTCATCCCTGAGGTCTGCATTCCCAAGAATACCCCCAAATGTGGGAAACAGCACTTCCCAGATCTATCTGCACAGAGGTGAGTCCAGAAACACCAGCACAAGTGAGACAGTGGTTCTATGAACTGGGTTAACACTTCTTGATATCCACAAGCATAAAAATATGGGAAAGAAAATATTGCTATGAGGGAAGGCCATCTCCCATCATCTCCTTCTCACTTTAACCATCATTCCCATAAAAAAGAAGAACAAAGGGATAAAACAACTGGGTAACAACATGATTCACGGATGAGTCTTGTCACTGGTGTTCAAGCTGAGAATAATGCTGTGAAAGCACTGCTCTGTATCTCTGAGCTATGTGATTCCATCAACTCTAAACTAGAACAGTCAGATTCGCAGCCATAAAAAATTACATATTAAATACAAGTTAATTTACTGGACCTGTTTCAGGACTTGGAGCAGGCATTGAATTGCTTAATACTTGTGAGCCTAGAGGAAGCTGTGAAAAAGTGACAAGGGGAGCTTTAAGTACGGGAAAAGTATTCAGATAGGAAGAAATAGAATGTTTTTTAATTATAGTTGTCTCGCCTACAGCTCACTGAAAGAGGAGCACCTGGAAGGGTACAAATACAGCTGTGCAAGTCTGGCTTCCATACATATTTAATTGTTTTTATTTCACTCTTTAACAGGACATCTATTGGTAAACATCTAAGAGCTGGACAAGAACAGCAAAGCACAGCACATTAAAACAAAAATACCAGTTGAGGAATCACAAAAAAGCCAAGAATCCCAGTGCAGAGGAAAATGCAGGGACTCTGAAGACAAAGACAGCCTAAATCCCACTTGATGTGAAATCGTAGGAGTTAAGCAGGACAGAAAGGGGAGGAAAATCAGGGGTTTCTAAATCGTGAAGGATGTCTGCTGAAAGCAGCGAGCCTGCCAGGACACCGCAGGAAGCCTCAGACTTCCTCTCTGAGGGAGCTCTGAACCTACAGACCTGGACTTGCACACTCTTCCCTTGCTGTGCATCTGCAGGAGGGAGGGACATGTACCTCGAGCAGCTTCCTCAGCTGGTACCTTTTAATTTAGCCAGGGGTTTGTTTGTTTGTCTGCTCTTTAAGCCAAGAGCTGAGCAGTACTAAAGAAGCCATGGGACAGACAGTTTAGGAATATGGTTTTTCCTGCCATACATAGACTAGAAATGCAGATCACTTCATCTTGAAATGCTACTAATTGTAAGTACCTACACTTCTACGATCAACTTTATGCCTGCTGAAAACCATCACAACAAGACTAATAATGAACATTACCAAAAAAAACCCAACACAAACAAACAAACCAAAAAAACCCCACAACAACAACACCTTAATCTGCCATAATTTCTACCATAATTGTTCTGATGTTCTGTCAGCTGGCAAGTTCAAATATTGAACCAGTGGCTCTTTGCACACCCTGTATATTTAGCACTCCTGCAATCCCCTGCCACTGGACCTGATGAGTACTAAAAAACTTATGTGGGTTCAAAGAAGGGCTGAATGAATTCATGGAGAGAAAACTGTCTAGTCCTACCTAACATAAAAAGGTGTCACGAACACCTCAGGGTGTCCCCTGAGATATAAACTGTTCAAGGCTGGGGCAGTTCAAGGAATTTTCATACATATTTTAATTACATTCCTCCCCTGGCTCCTATTTTTGGTCACACAATACAGAGGGTTGATCTGCACATTTGATCTGCTGTCCTTCTGCTACTAACAGCGACCATAAGTCACAAATCTTCCTTCAACAATCCTTTCCAGGGTAGAGGTAACAACAAAATCCCCCAAAAAAAGTAATAAATCGTGTTGTTCACGATAGAGATAGGATTTAGGCTGATATTTTTGATCCTGAGTGCTCCAAACTGCACGAGATGAGTTCCCACAATCTCCAGGTGCATGACGGACATCCCGCCGGGGGAACTGAGCCTCCTGCAGCGACTCTGTAACCCCTGAACCGCTGTGAATCCAACACAAAAACCTGTGTTTTCTGAATCAGGGAAGAGCCTCGATTCTTCATCCCCGTGGATTTGAGGGGAACAGAACAGTGGCACCTTCCTGCCAATGAGGCAGCAGAGGCGTTCAGGGCGTGGGTGCTGCTCCAGGACACGCTGCCCTGGAGGCTCCCAGGGATGCTTAGCAGCTTTGGAACACCTTTTTTTTTTTAAAAAACAAAATCTCCCCCCTTCAAGGCTGCCCTTTGAAAGTGTGGGTTGTTTTTTTCCATGGCCTGCAGCCCGGCCTGTTTTCTTCGAGGAGCGGTTTCAGCCAGAACGGAAATTGCGCTTTGAGTTTATCGGCGAGGACAACGAAACGTGACGTGCCTGGAACTCGAGTTCAGCCTTCCCAGCTCTTATCTCCACATACCTGAGTCTGCTCCGGGAGCCACGAGGCCTGGACACTTGCTATTCAGATTGCAAATAATCAGATTTTTGTTGTTGTTGTTGTTTTAATCAAAGAAGTTTTTCAAATCTATTTTTCTTTTTTTTTTTTTTTCTTATTTAGGCTGTCATCCTCGAAGCCACCAGATTATTAGTGCCTGATTTAGCTAAAACCTTTCTGTGTTCTGACCAGCTGACTGAGGCCAACCCTGAAAAGGCAGTTTTGACATATTTCCCTTGTCTAGACAATTCATAAGCATTTCCTTATTAGCCACATCCTTCCTTACAGTCATGCCTTCACAAGGGAAAAATCAAAGGAATAATTTTAATGTGATAGGAATTCAAGAAAAATCCTAGAGTAAAGCTTGTAACTGATCCCTACTAGAAAATATGGCACAAGTTTATGCTAATATTAGTATTAATATTGTGTACTGATTAATATCATGTACTAATATTGTACATGAAGTATCATGTACTCTCAATAACCTTGGTGTTTCACCTGAGATGAGGAAACTGAACCATTTTTAACATCTACATCACTGCCCTCTTAGATCTGGATCACTTTTGAAGGTTTACTTTCCTCAGGATAAATAAGAGCTTTTCCACACATGAACACAGAGAATTTTGATTCTGCTACTTAAGAGATGATTTCCCCCAACGAGATAATCATCACACAACAATCACCTTCCTAAAAAAAATTTCCATAGGGACAAAGTATTTGTGTAATTTTAGCAGAAGGACAGGGTTTTCACAGGGATGCACCTTTATTTTGGCCATGGTTGGCTGTCCCAGAAGTTCTTCCACCAGGAGAGGGAAAAGCATTTTTCTTTCTTGGGGAGGACACACATAGTCACAAGTTTTGGTTCTGCACTGCCTTCAGTAGCATTCAACACTTGTGTGCAAGCTACCCTACCACTTCAAAAGGCAACATTTTCCTCCTCCAAAGTAATTCTTAATATTTCCCCATACTTTTTTTTTTTTTCCATGTTATCTCTGAAAGCCAGATGGACAACCCAGGCAATGCACTCACTTTCTTTTTGTTTCCATCCTCATCCACACATTCTCTGACAGGGTCTGAAAGAGAAGCAGACATATTTTAGTCACATCACTCCCTCACCCAGCCTTTGAAGTGGTGGTCACCACTTTAAATAAGAGTGCTTATTTAAAAACATGATTTAGGCTGTAAGAAGTTTATTTGTGTGTGTTTGAATGTGTGAATCCCTACCTGAAGGCTGCAGGCTTTTGTCCATAGTGTACAAGAGTAAGTCACAGGCGGTATGAACTGTGTTACTGCTCCCATTACCCGGCTTTTGCGATGAAAATGGTCCCAAAACACCCTGGGAGCAATAGCTGGGCTGCAGTTCTACAGCACTTCTTGCACTGACAGCTCTGCCCAGATGGTACTTTAAAAAAATCATGGGTTTAGCTCTGAGTGAGGCTCCAGCCTTACTTCTGAATCATGTGAGGGACTGAGAATATTTCTAGGAAGTAGCAGGTAATGAGAATTTACACTCCCATGCACACACATTTACTAAAGACAAATACAGCATAAGTATGGAAATACTGCAATGGGAGCACCCAAAATCAGTTTCTTTACATTCAGGCATTACTGTGATGAGCAGGGTTTTTTATAGAACCAGTTAAATATTCACAGGGCACCCACTGAACTGCAGTTTCTGTGTTTATGTGCTCTCACTGCACACCTAGAGATAGATGGGAAGCAATCTCACAGAGGTGCCATGGCATGACAACACAATACCCACATCCAGGAAATTAAAACACTGACTAGAAAACTCTTCCTAGAATATTAGACTATGCTATCTTATATTCACTATATGCTCTGTCTTTTCCAGGACAAGTAATGCATTTTGAAAGCATTTAGGAAATCTTTTAAACCTTTTTAATAGTATTATTTTTGGTACACTTCCATACATAAGGCAAGAATCCATCCGTACAAGAAATCCAACTGTGTGAGTCTGGAGGGGAAAATTATACTTTACAGATTGCAAGAAGCTTGAAACAAAGCAAACAAAAAAAAAATCCAAACAAGAAAATAAATCCCCACCAAAAAAAGTAAGATTATAATCTTCCACGCCACAGCAAAGGCTTTACCAACAGCAAAAGGAAGAGCTAAATTTTTCAGATTTAGGTGTTGAAGATTAGATATCTATGATTCAAGGTTTTTTGAACTATTAGATAAGCTTTCATAAAAATACAAAGCTCTCACCTCTAGTACTAATGGGTTATAGCACAGACTGCAACAAGAAAACAGTTATTGGTTCCAAATTCCTGCTCCCCATCCTATATCGTGGATCAATGTAATTTACAGCAAGAGAAAAATTGCGTATTTTGCAGCGTGAAGAGAGGAAATGCATCTTTAAAATCTTATTTTAAAAGAAAAGAAAGAAAATGGCAGCTGTTTAAATCTAGAAAATGGCAGCTGTTTGATGCTCTGGAGAGATTTTAAAATGCCAGAAGTGATCCCAGTGGAGAATGATCGGATATCTCCAAGCTGGACTGTGAACACTCTGCAACTTCCTCACGCTCAGTGGTACTTGGCTCTGTAAAAAAAACTCCACTTATTGTAAAGGAGATGTAACTAAGCCCTTGTAATGCTGGTAAAAACCTGTGCAATGACTAACACTAGGAGACAGTAGTTTGTGGTGAGAAACACAAAGATGCTGTTGGAAAAGAAACAACAATATGTGTAATAAATATCTACATACAAACAGACCAAGGAGGCAAAAGTAGTAAAATACTGGTCAGTGTTGAATCAAGGTTCCTTAGAGGAGGAGTATTGTTATGTCTAAGTGCATTAATATTTTTTTAAAAGATGTTTTACACTTTTTTTTCCAGTATTGGTTTTCCTGGAAAAGTTAATTATTTATTCTTCTTTTTTCTTCTACTTGGGCTGAAATTTCATAGACACACACATCACGCCTGAAAGCTATGTAATTTGAAAACTTTACTCACAAGTAAACATTTCTGAAGCATGTCCCATTCAGTCATGACAGCTTGAGCTGTCCTGCTGTCCTTCAGTTGACCACCAGCCCTGATTATTAAGAAGGTGACAGCTCAAAAGTTCAGGCCTAAGCAGTTCTAAAAACCTTGCTGGAAGTTGGTTGATTGGAATAGCAACTGGCTACAGCCTTTGAAGGCTCAGGTTTTGTCTCACATCTAAGTGATGGTAATGGTCTGTGTTAACATTTGTGGTGATTGTTGGTAAAACACAAAGGAACGCTGCGTTGACTTCTAAAATGAAGCAAAATCATTTTGGTTTTGGCATTTCAATTTCTGTGTTTTGCTCCAGTCATGCAGCTACAACTACTGGACTTACCCATGCACACTTTTTTGATAAATTCACTATTCAGTGTGATCATAGTGGATAGATCTTCAAAATTCTGGAGCTTCATGATTCTGGTAGCAGCAGATGGCCCAGCCAAAGTCCTTAGTTGCTCTTCATCATAACTGTTGCCAACACCAATTGGAAAGAGGGATACCCCTAGGAAAAAAGAAGGAAAATGTTTTAATTAGGCAATGCACAGGATAAGGAGCTCTTTGCTCATGGAAGTGGTGGAGCCATCATCTCTGGAAGTATTTAAAAGGAATGTAGGTGTGGCACTTGGAAACACAGTGTAGTGGTGGCCTTGGCAGTGCTGGGTAAACAGTGGGGCCTGATGATCTTGAAGGTCTTTTCAAACATAAATGATTGTATGAATCTATGGGGCTTTCTTTCATTTGCTCCTTATAAATAAAAATTGAACAAAAAAACCCCAACCAAACACAAACAAACAAACAAACCCCAAACAAATAGAGAAAAGCTTTTCTCCAACAGTTAATTTTCATGTATTCCTTGCATCATTCCCTCCACGTTGGCTAAAGGCAACTAAGGGCTGAAATGGTAATGCTCTAATCACAGCATTAGCTAAGAACATGCATGGTCAACAAAATGCAGCTGCAGGCTTAATGAAAACATCTTCACTTTTTTTATAATGTAGAAAGCCTCAATATATTGCTTGCTTTCTTCAGTTACACGGCAATTGGATTATTTTCAAACCATTTAATTAAAAATAACAGCTGATAGTTGCTATGTAGTCCATGCCTTATTCAAAAGCTCCCAGAGCAACCTTCAAAGGAAGTCAAAGTTCCTCAGCTGAACACCTGAGGAAGCTGAGGTCAGAAACGACAGACAGAAAACCTGGAAAACCATCACCCAGCACACATTGACAGCAGAAATACATTCCTGTCCAGGTCAGTGCAGAATCTGAGCAAAACCTCTAATTATTATTCTTGTTATTATATTGTTTTTATTATTACTATTATTACAGTAAACCTTTCAAGGATCACTGTACTGCAACAGCACTGACTTTATAACATCAGATACATTCCTGTCATCCCTGTCTACCCACAGTACTTTGGAAAATGAAATGCCACTAATGTGTGAAGCCTGTGGAAGCTGTTCAGCCTCAGCTGCAGATTGGTGCTGAATTTGCCAGCACCTCAAAGGCATCTCCATCAGGCCCATTTTGTTCAGGTCTGTTCCTTACCAGAACATTGTGCACAGTAAGGCCAGAACTCACATGAACACACCAGTGTCCTAATTTTCCATCTGTTGTTATAGTGCACTACTTAAAAAGCAACAACTCCATTTAAAAACAGTGACAGTGGAAGGGGATTTACTGTTGAGCCTTGCAGAAAGAGCAGCAGCCTCCACAGAGTCCTCTGACCTCCCCGACACGATGACTACGGCGACCTTCGATGCGCCGGCTCTGCCCCCGTGGGACTCCGACATGGCATTCTGGACCACGAAATCAACGGCATTTCCTGAGAAGAAAGGAAGAGATAAATAAAAGATATGACAGAAAACTCAGGGGAGACCCTAAAATTAAATCTTACTTTACTATTAGTGTGTGACATTAGTAGGTACTGAAAAAAAGTGATTCTGAAAGGACTTTAATGTCTGCTTTACTGCTGATACATGAGAGATCTCAGCTGTCAAGAACCTTCCAGCACTACTGACACATCCCAACACAGGAGGACCATCCTCAGCTACCCAGTTTCTGCAGTAATTGGAGCTTTGCTACCTTTCCTTAGCCACAAGAATAATGCTCCTCGCTTTAGTAATACTCCTGGAAAAGGACAGGACAGATGGCAGGGAATTATGTTCTTATTTCCCAATCGCCACGCAACAGTGACATCCAGTGGCGATCCCAAGCACAAGTTCACATCGTGCCGAGCTGCTCTCGCTCCGGGAGAAGATTCGGTGCTTCCTTAATTTCGTCAGCTTTCAGTATGGGTGTGAAAAGCACACCTTGCCTCCCCACCGCCAGCGACCTCTCTGAAGTGTGATCTCAGAGTAACCCATAATCTAACTGGGTGATCCATATTAAAAACAATCAAAGAAACCACAAAGACACGCCAGACCCCACAAAACTCGCAAAGAAATTCTACCTTAGCCAGCAAATCACAAACTGGCTTGAAGCGGGAGCTGCTGCCCTTTCATTTAACATCTGTGAACACTCAGGCAAATTTTTTGTTGAAAATCATGACCTCAGCAAGAGAGCACTTTGTTAGCACTTGCATTTAGACGTGTATTTGCACAAATATTTACACTGGGAACCGTGATATGCAGCTTTCTTAAAAGCTCCTTCGGGCTTGGAAGTTATCGGGTCAGGAAGCAGAAATGGCACCGGGTGAGTGATGTGACATTCAGGGCAAACAGTGACCAGTGAACAATAAACACTTGCAAGACTAGTTTCTCTTAGTAATCTGCCCATAACTGTGGAGCAGAAATAGGTTTGCCTGAGGAATTCACTGTACCATTTATAATAACGAGCACATTTGAGAAACACGACGTCAGACCACAGATGATTCACCAGCACACTCTCAGTGTACCTCAGAACACCTCAACGCTTGGTAATTTGTCTTTATGCATCATGTCACCCACTTTATTCAGTGATAGAAGGAAAAATCCTTTTCCCAAGCTGCTGCAAGCAGGGACAACCTCTAGGAACCTCACTCAGCACGCTGATTATTGATAAGGCTGAGAGAGATGGAGTTATTCAGCCTGGAGAAGGGAAAACCCCAGGGAGACCTCACTGCAGCCTTTCAGTACTCAAAGGGAGATTAAAAAAAAAAAGAGGGAGAGTGACTTTTTGCATGAGCAGACAGTGATAGGACAAGGGGGAGTGGTTTTAAACTAAAACAAGAGAGATTTATATTTGATGTGAGGAAGAAATTGGGTGGGCAGGCCCTGGCACAGGTTGCCCAGAGAAGCTGTGGCTGCCCCATCCCTGGAAGTGCTCAAGGCCAGGCTGGATGGGCCTCTTGAGCAACCTGGGCCAGTGGGTGACATCCCTGCCCATGGCAGGAGTGTTGGAAAGAGATGATCCATAAGGTCCCTTCCAACCCAAACCATTCTGAGAGCCTATGATGTCATGGCAATTGGATATTCTACGAGGTTTCAATAAGAGTTTCAGGAAGAATTTACCCCCTGGAAGAATCTAGCCTAGAATAGATAACTGAAAAAAACCCCAAATGTTTCCTTTGCCACAGCACTGTTTGGAGGTCAAGCTTCCTTCTCAAATCCTGTTGCTTCCCCACCCATCCCTGTTGTCCCATCCACCCCTACAGTCCCTGACAGCCTCATATCTCCTCTCCAACTTATCCAGCCACTTCTCCATTAGCCCATTATCATCAATTCCTCCACAGCCTTGTGTTCAAGTGTCATCTCTCCACTCAGATGCCCACAACTAAAGATCTGGGACCAACCAGGAACTGCTGCCAGGCCCTGTTGGACCTACAGCAGGAATAGGATCCACATCAATTTCCCCTTTTATCAACTTCCATCTCTCACCTGGCATCACCTCCACTATCAATCTCCTCTCTAGAAAAGGTCACCTATTTTCCCAAGCCCAACTCTTCGAATAGAATGATTCACGTTTGTTTAAATCAAATTCAACAGAAAGCTTTCAACAGCATTTAAGAACACAACAGGACGTCTCTCTTCTGTTTCTTGCTTTGCAATTACTATATTTTATTTAGTTCTTCCAGCTGTGTGGATTAATTTCATTCCTATAATTTGATTTTCATTCCCACTGTAACTCTGAATTATATTTTACATATGAAACAAAAACGCTTCTGAGTTTCTGTCCAGGGAAAACCTCAACATTTTGAATGTTTTTCTACTTGCAAAAAACCACATTTTAAAGCACCGTTATTGCTCAGGTGATGGCGATTCCATTTCCCAAACTACTATTCCTGACCACAAAAATTAACTTGCTGCAGGTATTAACTCATGTCCTCTACAGCTGCCTCACAAGCCTTGCTGCAAATGGCTTTGTGTCTGTGGAGGTGGAATGTTAGATGCAAAGTGGCAGGTTAGCTATAAATAACTGAGGATAAAACAAAACACAGAAAATTATTATGACTGTATTCCAAATCCCTGAGATTGCTGCTCCAGGATGGTCACTGTGCCAGAAGATTGACTCATTTCCCTTTTGTCCTATAAATAATTACCAAAAAAAAAAAAAAAAAAAAAAAGGAAAAAAAAAAGAAAAAGAAAAAAGTATTTCAGGTTTTAACTTTCAAATATTTTAAGTTACACTTTTGCACAGTAAGAATCACAAACGATTTTTCATTCAATTTGTGAAAAGCACTTGAAATTTCTCTGTTTGCTGGGGGTTTTTTAATGACCCTTTGACTTTTGTGTGTTGGTGTGGGCACCAGCAGCTCCAGCTCCCCATCTCTTTCTTACATCAAATCTGAAAATTTTCAGAAACTTCCACACGTTTTTGTAAACTGCAAAATCCATTATTTTTTATAATTTCTCACAAAGAGATCAAATACCACTGCAACAGAACCAGTGACTATTCCACAGTCCCCCAAAAACAGTTACCCAATTTAATGCACGGAAAATTTGTTTTAGCGTCCCAAAAACTCTTTGGATTTCTCCCCTTATTTTGAAGCCAGCTCCAGGGAAAAGGGCCAGGTGTCTGAAGACATCATCAAATGAACACTTTTGTCCTGCTAGAGGGACTCAAAGTCCCCACCCCGAGCTGGAAGTTGTCACTTCTCAGCTGTTTGTCTCTACATCTCACCACAGAGGGAAACACCAAATCCCTCAGAGGCCACAATAAAAACTCTTGACTGCTTGTAAACCAACCAACCTGAACACTTCCTCACTGTGACACAACAGTAAACTGACATTTCCATACCAATAAAGGAAATTTAACGTGTTTACACTGAGATAAACACCAAGCACAAGGCTGTATTGAGACTGGAAAGAGTTTTCACAGCACAGAAACAGAGAGAGAATCATGGAATGGTTTGGGCTGGAAGGGACCTTAAAGATCATCTCATTCCAACCCTCCTGCCATGGGCAGGGACACCTTCCACTGTCCCAGGCTGCTCAGAGCCCCATCCAACCTGGCCTTGGACACTTCCAGCCAACACTTTTCCACAGACTGAATACAAGAGTAAATTATGTTACTCTCATCTATCACTTTTACAAACGGTCCCTGTTTCTTACATACTAAATGTGCTACCAAAAAAAATTAAGAAAAAAAAATGAAGGCAACAAATAGGCTTTGGAAGCAAAATTACTTCCACGCTCACATGGATTTTAGGCATCAGACATACGAGCCATGAGAAATCAAGATGGAAGTCTCAAAGCCAAAAGCATTCACAGCTCAGTCAGGAGGGCTTGACCCAAATCACTGGGCATGTCCAGGGAAAAAAAAATGCAAATAAATAAAAGGAGAAAACCAAATAGCAGTTCATCTATACAGGCTACTTTAAAAAAGGTGTTTCTAAATCAAGAGGCATTTTCAGTCATTCCCAAGGCTGCCAGCACAGAACAGAACCTTCTCCCCATCTTCCAGTGCTGATACACTCCTGGACTTACTGATACTGTAGAGTACAAAAATTAGGTCATGTTTGGAATAATTATTAAAGCAAAACCAAGAGAAGATATCCTACAAGGCTGGGGAGGGGAAAGGAGAAGGGATGGCATTACTCCATGATTCTCTCAGCTAAGACTCTGAAAATCTGATGCTCAACTTCTGACAGTCAGAAAGGGCTTTGTAAGAACTTTTCTTTTTTTGGTGGAATTCAACAGGACTATTTAATAAGGGCTAATTATCTGAATAATTTTTTTCCTAATTATTTTTTTTTGATTACCTGATGGACTTTTAAGCCAGAATTGTATTCTGAAGTAATAATTCAGAATGGTTCATGCAAAGACTGAAAGCTGATTAAATGAACAAGCTTAAGGATAAAAAAGACAATCTGTTGAGTAGGATTGGAGGTGGGATTCTACAGGGAATTAAACTAGATTCTGCCTTATTGAAAAGTTTCATTAATGATATGGATGGAGGAGGAAAAATGTGTTAAAAGGAATGCTAATCTGAATCACAGATACCAGACTGGGAGCAATTATGAACATCATGGAATGATCTGAAAGAGCACAGAAATGCCCAAGAAATGTTTGAAATATATCCAAGAACTAAAAATGAAGATTCATCCCAGAATAAGCCAATTTGGAACACACAGACATGGAATGGTTTGATGGATGCCTCAGGGAAGGCAGAAACTTCCCAAGAGCAGCATTTGCAATTATTCTCTTTAATTTTGTCTGAAAGGTGGATATTCCAGACTGGATCTATTTAGCCAAGGGCTTGCTTATAAGGAGCAACCCTCCATAATGATAATCATGGAAACACAGAATGGTTTGTGTTTGAAAGGACCCAAGATATCATCCAGTTCCAACCAGGGGCACCTCTCACTTGACCAGGTCACTCAGAGCTCCATAATCCTGAAGCTAATCTTGATATCCTAATTTAAGGGTCTTGAAATTGAATTGGGATTTCTTATTTAAAAATAGATTAGTATTTTCCTTTTGAAACAAATTAGCTATTGCAAACTGATCCCACAGATCAGTGCTTTAGACAGTTTTTAGCACACTGATATTCGGCATTAACATGAGTCAATTAACAGAAGGGCTGAACTTCTCATGAGCATCACAAATCTCAGTCCAACACCCCACCACCACTGAAAGGAGCAGGCTAAGAGGCCCCAAAACCTCTCTTCTGCTTTCCTGTCTCTGCAGGTCACAAATCCTGCATTTCTCTCACCACCAAGGGCTTTTGATGATCCCAGGCCTCGCACCGGGAGCACATTCAACTCACAAACCTTGTAAGAAATGAACTGCTAAAAACAAGCAAGCCAATAAACCTGCAGGACAGTGAATTAAATTAGCTCAGGCAAGGGATTAGAAGGCACTCCAAGCAGGCTTCAGAAAGGAGTTGGCACCACCAGCTCAGAAATACCAGCAGGGAAACAAGTGAAGATTCTCTGTCAGTGGATGGGAGCCCTCTGATCAGAGCAGCTGCTGGCAAACCCATGGCCTTGGGGAGATGATGGGGAGCAAGATTCTGGGAATTCTGTACAGACCACATCACTTGGAAAAGTGCTATGGTGGGCCTGTGCTTCCTAAACTACAGGGAAGTTTAGAAGAAAAAGACAAATTATATCTTCTTAATCATGACAGCAAAGCTGAATGCTGCTCATCAAATATTTTAATAATAACTCAAAGTTGCAGGGTTTTTTTTTCTTGGTGGTGGGGAACACGCATTTCTTTCCCTGATGATGCTTTTAATACAGTTGAGCCACACTTCCTCCAAAATTTTGAGTCTGAGGCAGGCAGTGGGCACGGGAAACATCAGCCTAAATGAGAGACTTTTACTAGCACTATGAGCAAGCAAAGCCATGTTTTTATAAAGTGTTAAGCAGTGTTTACTGTAGGGATTGCTCAGTATCCTTCCCTATGACTCTCCTAAACACCCAAGAATGCTGAACAGAGGCACATTTATGTGATTCTCAGTTCTCTTGCACAGCTCACTTTTTGAGCTGAATGAAGCCTTATTCAGTCAGCTCTTCTTGCTGTTATTCTTCTCCCTTTTTTTTTTTTTTTGTTTTTTTCTTAGGTGAAGTTGTACACAATTTCATGATGTCTTAATATCCCCAGAGCTTCTCCTTGATAAGTTACTTGAGCCAAAATGTGCCTGATGTTATAGAATGTCCCCATTGCATAAGCATGGGGAAGTTTTGTAGTACAGGCTGCTTTTTTTCTGTTCTTTCTATACCTTCAAATACTCTGTAGTTTTTTCATTATTTCCTAATAATAAAAGGTCTTTCTCTTCTGGAGTTTCCTTATGGTTAAATGATGCAGAAAAGGGAACACTTTCTGCAGTGATGGCAACAGAGCCAACCATTGCTCTCTACACAGAGCTTTTTTGACCAAATTAGTGGGATTTTGATCAGCAAAGACAGGATAAAGATTACACTGGATTGTGCTTCCACCACAGGGAGGCCAGTGCAAACGAGAAGAAACATCACCAGCCTAATAGCAATGACATTTTTGATGTGTAAATCCTAAACAAGCACGGGCTAGGAAAGATTTCCAAAGCTGCCCAAGGAACTGCAACATCCTGACCGAGCCACCTACACTTCCAGAGGCCGGAGCAGAGACACAAAGACCTGACTGGCTGCACTTTTCCCAGGGTTTCTGTCTCCCACACAGCCAGGAGGACTCACACACACGACAAGGTGCAGGACGGGACCGCAGTGACTTTATTTTCATTTACTTCATTTGGGAGGAACAACTCCTGCCCCATTCCACTTTGGTTCATTGCAGCACATCCCTCACCACGGGTCTCTGAGCATTTTCCAAGGAGACATAAACAAACCACTAACGAGGATGTCATGTGGCTGCCTCTCCCATTTCACTTCCCAAGGGCCGTGTTTGCTCCGTTTATCCCGCAGTTCCGAGCGCCTTTCTAAGCACAGTACGTGGAAGGCTTCACAAAACTTATCTATTTGTGTGCAGCAGCTTATCCCACAACGAGCCTATAGAAGTCTCATCAGCCATCTGGTATTTTTATTTCTCCAGGCTGAGAAAGCAATCACAGCTAATCCTCCTGCGAACCATGGAAGCCGGGTTTTTATTTCTCACTTTTTCTGGACCAATAACTCTTTACAGTCCAAAGTAGGCCAAAGACCCTAAAAAAATCTGTGTATTCCTTGACTCTTACAGGACCCTAATGCTAGGTGTCTGCCAGAACAAACGTGGTTCCCATCCAGAAGAGCAAAATTCTCAGTTTATCTGGTGGAAGATCAGATATGCTGCAGGAGAATCTTTCCTTGTTGGGCCCTGCAAGCGATACAGGTGCGTGCACCGAGTTTCCATGGCCCCAGCGGGAAATCTGTGTGATGTTTCAGCACGTGAAAATTGAAGTGGACATGTTTTTCAGTTGTCTGGAGCAGAGGATGATGACATTTCACCAGCAGCTCTTCAGCTGAAGTGTCGCCTTAGGCAGCCCTTGCTCCCTGGCACCACCCCCAGCCCTTGTGCCAGCCCAAAGAGTTGTGGAACCAGCATAGCAGCTTGGATGAGGGAGCTGAAGCACACAGAAGGTAACTGCTGGCTTGCTGGTTTCCAGCCAGGTGGGGTTACACTGGCTCAGCACAAACATCTGGCAAGGGCAGCTACTGCAGTCAGTGAAAGCAGTTCTGCTGCTAAATGTCTAATCAGCTGATCAGCACTGAAAGGTGAATGATCAAAGCCTTTTCTGGCTTGGAAGATAACGAATGCAAACCCTGAGAATTGCTTCACGGCTTCTTTCCAAAATGCATTAGGAAAAACTGTAATTCGTGTAACCTACTGATACATTTTAATAGAGAAAATCGAACCTTAGCAAGCAACACACACATACTAAAGGTATGAATGAACAAAACAACTAAAAAAAAACCCCAACTTAAGAGTCCTACTCCAGAATGCTACCACAATGGCACTGGCATAAATTGGTGCTTGGGGTCAGGCTATATTTAGCATTTCGTGGGGGGGGGGGTTCCTCCTCTTGTTTAAACATCAACATGCACCAAATCACTCACCTAGTCTGGTAGGGCCTTGCTCCCTTTGTTGAATGGACTGCACCATGTCTACAAGCCTCTCAGTCTCCTGAGGCACATTCCATGAGATTTCTAGATTATTCTCCCTGGCATACTGCAGGACTGACACGTGAACTGAAGTATCACCTGAAGCAGAAAATATAAACACTTTAGGCAGTGCATATGAATGCTTTAAAATAAACCTAAAGGATACCCTTGTGGTTGTGATTTACATTAAGCACAACTAGACAGTGATTTTTTCCATAGGAGTGTGAAAGCTGGATTTTCAATAAGAAGATCAAAACTGAACAATACCCACATGAAAAAAAATGTGCAAACTGCTGGAAACAGCTGATTTTCTGCCAGGAGTCAGCATGCAGTATTTTACCCCTAATCAGTTTGACCACGATTGGAGAATTTCACTTTATTGATCTCCAATATCAGTCCTTCTCCATCTTAAAACTGTCTAAACATCACATTTTTTATGTGCACACTGTCTTGCACAAGCAGTAGGTTGATGCCCCCACATTTGTCAGGTGGACCAAGCTCCCTGGATGACACCAATCCATGCAAAATTCCTTCTGTCACACATCACTGGAGGGACATAGTGCACGGGGCATCCAGGGAGCTTGAGCTGCACAAGCAGATGAAGAGAAATTCCAAGTTCTGCTTTCCTCTGACACCCTGGTTCTGATTACACATTCTGTGAGAAGGACGAATAAAACTGTTAACTGAGAGCTGATATAGACAGTTATAAAATATCAGATTTGCAGAACTGAACCAGGTAACACGTTGCTTATAATTTACAAATAATGTATAAATTTTCAGAATCAGTGTCTTCCATGTAGAGTCTCTAAAAAAACCCAAGTTATTCTACACATACAGAAATGCTGTACTGTGAGCTCTTTTGCAAGCACAGGTACAACACAAACACATCAACACCCAGTGGGAAACACCATCAGGAACAGCAGTTGCTCCCTGGAAATGGTTTAATGCTGATTTGAAAAAGTACAATTCTAATTAAAAAAAAACAATCCAAGTTTGTTAAATTCCACTGGGAAAACACAGGATCCTGTGTAGCCCCTGCCATGCAGATGGACTTGGTACAACGGCACACAGAGAACAAATCGTTGTAGTCAGACCAAACCTAAAGCAAAAGTTCTCTGAATTATCCATTCTTACTCAGAGCAGAACTGAACTTGAGCTATCATTTTCAAGTATGCTGAGCCCAATTCAAAACCTAACCAAAAACATGTATTTTGGCTTTTCTGTCAAAATAACATTCAGGTGAACCTCCATCCTGTGGCAGAGCCCCCTTGCCCTGCTTGGCACACACAGTATTTACAGGGAAGTGTTCACCATCACATGTCCAAGCTACTCCTCATCCCACGACTCCCAGAACTGGATGTCAGACCTGCATCCACCTGAACCACAACACCTTGATTTGAACTGTCTATCTGAACAAAAAACTTGACTAGCCCAATTTCCCCAAGATGAACTTCAACTAGAGTGAGTCATTTAAAAAAACAAAAATTGAAAAACCTACGCTGAGGAGCTGATTTGTCCTCTGTAAGCAAAAGAACACCCAACCCCTTCCAGTGTTTTGGTTATAAAAGACAGGCACGTACCGATCACGACACTTTCAATAAATGCTCGCACAAAGCTTTTCATTTCCTCAAACTCTGCTGCTCCAATATTGGAACTTCCATCCAGAAGGAACAGCACATCCATAGGTTTGTTGCACAGCTCTGGGGAAGGGGTGGAGGAAGAGGGGAAAAAGGTTATTTTATACATGATAAGCAAAAGTAGCATCTGCTGATCTATGGGTAGGAGCAGAAAGGGCATTTTGGGAATGTATTTTGGGAAAACAAAGCAGGATAATGACCAGTTAAAACAGTAAGTGATGCCCCTTGAATGAAAGCCCTGAGATTCATATTCAGTGGGATTCGTGGGTATTTCAACTCCTGCTTTCTACTAATTTTATTTTACTCTCGGGGGAGCCAAAACAAAAACCAACAGCAAACAGCAACAACAAAACCAATACAAACCAGCAACAAACAAAACAAAAACAAATGAACAAAACCCAAAAAATAACCTCATCACCCCCAAACAAACAAATAAACAAAAAAGCAATAAAAATAGAAAAATCCAATTAAGACTTCAGGAAAACAGGAAGTAAATTTTTGTATTATACTAGACAGAGAAGAATAAGTGGTTTTCTCCTCCAACCTATCTGAAAACTGCTGCACTTCAATGGCAAAAGAACACAAGGATTTCTGAGCCTGCAGAAGGCTCGCAGCAGGTCTGTGCTCAGTTCTGCTGAACTGAAGCAGCATCCTCAGCCTCCAGTGAAGATAGATAGCCCTTCCTTGGCATTTGGACAACAAGATACCAAACCAGACACGGGGGCCCTTTAAACTGCATCAGTTTGAGGGGTAAACAGAAGAGACAGGACAGAGGAAAGAAGAAATTACACAGAAAACACACCCAATTTTACCTGTAATTTCTGTCCAACGTCTGTGAGAGCAGCATGACTGCAGCACTAATTCAGGTGCTTCTTCAATAAGTCTGTCATAACTATTCAAGATAATGGGGTTATTGGGCTGGCTGATCCTCCTGAGCTCTTGGATATCTGCACCAGGGGTTATGCCTATGGGAATGACATTTATGCTCCTGGGGGGTCGTGTGATAACATCAGTGGAAGGGCTGGATGACACCATATACACCAAGCGAGGAACGTCTTGCCTGCCCCCGTTCACTGCCGTAAATGTGTGTTTGGAAATATAATCCAGGGCATTCCCAGTGTTGGTAGCCTTCCCCCCTTGGTAGGGTATGCCCCTCACCTTCTCAATAATGCTTTCCTTGGACTGCATTTCCCTAAAGGAATACTCCAGAGTGACAGTGTCCGAGTACTGCATGATGGTAACATGAATGTCGTCCCATCCCACGTTCATCCCTGTGACCACCTTCTCGAGGAACTGCTTGACTTTACTGAAATTCTCCTCCCCCACGCTGTCAGAGCCTTCCACCACAAAAGCAACATCCAGCTTTCGGGGAGGGGGCTGTGCTGAGGAGGGTGGTGTGGCTGTGGGTCCCGAAGGGGGCAGCAGGACGCGGGACGTCATCGGGGCGGACGTCGCCGGCAACAGAGAGCTTTCCTCGGGTCCCAGCTCGCACAGACCGTCGATGAGATCATCTGCCCTGTCCATCAGCTCTAAAACGTTGCTCACTCGGTAGGATCTGTTAAGTGGTGACTGCTTTTCAATGAACTTGACCTGCTCCACGTTGATGTGGGGCCCGATCCCCACAGGAATCACTGCGATATCCCTGTTCTTCAGCACCTGGAGGATGCCACGGACCTTTCCTGAAGATTTGCTTGCTATAAACAGCACTGCAATCCTGGCAGCATTGGTCCTTTCTGCTTTCCCAAACACGTGGAACACGATGTATTTGAGGACTTCAGAGGCAGAGGCTTCTTTATCGCCCGTGTATTTTATGCCTTGGACAATTTTCCTCATCTGGGAGTTTGTTTTGATGTCCTTGAGGCCGAGATAGATCGTGGGACCACCCCTGTACACCAGAACTGACACTCTGATCTTCTTCTGGGAGATGTGGAGTTTCTTCATCACCCCAATTATGAAAGACTTCAGGTGTTCAAAGTCCTCCTCCGACAGTTTGTTGGAGCCATCAATCAGGAAGGCCAAGTCCATCATTTTGCTGCAGGAGTATTCACTGGCTGGTCGCTCAATATCCTCCTCTGGAATAGGTGTTGTCAGTGTTAGGGTGCTCTCCACGGGCTCACAGGCTGCACAGCTTAAGTTCTTCCCTTCACACAGACTGCAAAAATTATGAGTAACTGTAAATAGCAATGCTTATAATAACACATCGCCCACACAAAATCAAAGAGCAATCATACAAAACCAATAAATATTTCAAAAGCACGACAAAAATAAAGTATGATGTGAATGATTTTCTTTCCCCCCCCCCCCCCCAGCCCATTTCCCCACAACTCCCCTCAAGGTATTGCACAGCTAAATCCTACATGTCTATGAACCTTTGTCCTTACATCAGCCTTTGGCAGAATGTGTAAAATCCATGTCTGAAAACTGTCTGGGAACCCACTGAGCATCAGCACAGATGCCTACAAGTTACTGGTGGACTGAACTGGTTAATCTGGTTTGCTTGACAAGGAAGCAAACCATGAGGCAAACTGGAGGCAGCTAAAGCAAAGTAATAAAGTTTAAAAAAAAAAAAAAAATCCTAGAGTAGCAAAGATGGTTTAGCTCTGATACTCTGCAGATTTTGTGCAGGGGGCTCTTTTATCCACATTTTAACCCTGGTGAAATTAAGTCCTTTTTTTCTTCCTCTGAAGTGCTCTGAATTCCCGGGTTTTCTTCCTGGCTTCATTTTGGTTTGAATACAACATTTGGCACATTGGTTTTTATGTCTCTTATCTTCCGGTTATTTGCCATGATTTCTTTCAGTCCCTTTTCTCATATTAAATGGTTTATTTCCACTATACTTATCATCTCTTTTTAGCCCTATTATATTCCCTCAATATTACTACTCATCTCTATTTTTCCCTTTCCATATCAGCTCCTCTTTTCCTTTCCCCCCATCTCTGCCTTTTCCACTATTCACCCTTCTGTACCACCGTGAGCTTTTTCATCTGTCACCCTCCAGATCATGCTCCTCACAACCCCATCCAGCCTGACCTGAAATGTTTCCAGGGATGGAGTATCTACCACCCCTCTGGGCAACCTGTGCCAGTGTTTTACCACCCTCATTGGGAAAAACTCCTTCCTTATATCCAACCTAAACTGGTCCTCCCTCGGTTTAAAGCCATGACTCCTTGCCTTGTCAGAGCAGGCTCTGCTAAAAAGTTTGTCCCCATCCTTCTCATAGGTCCAGTTTTAAGTTCTGAGGGGTCACATTAAGGTCTCCCTGGATAATTCCCTTCTCCAGGCTGAACAATCCCAACTCTCTCCGCCTTTTCTCACGGGAGAGGTGTCCCAGCCCTCTGACCAGCTTCACTTATCCGAGCAGAGAACGTGACTGTGCTCACACACAGGGTGCAACAGAAGTCCTTGGCTTCCTGGACAGCCCAAGAAACAGGACAGACAAAGGTTGTGAAAGAACAAGGACCAAAAAAACTCTTGTTTTCACTGCCAGAGAAAACCCAGGATGGCCTTTTTTCCTGATTCTTTCCCCCATCCCACTGAGGGAGAGAGAGACAACAATGGAAGGTGCCATTTTTTCAGGAAAATGCTTCACTTTACACATGGCACCCTCATTTAAGTTGTCTTAGTTTAATTGTTCTGTTCCCTTCAAGCTTATTTTATCATCTTCCTAATTGCAAAATGCACAGCTACTTCTGGCATTAACATACAGCAGCAGAAGATTTATTATTTTAATCCTAATATGAACAAGGCTCTTCTAGTTTCCAATTTCCTTTGGATATTTGCTATGAAATTCATTTTTGTGCAATATTTTCTATTGTTTGTACAGATGGTGTAGGCATCTAAATTAGGTGACAGTTATGCAAAAGGATGTTTCCCTGGTGAGGTAAGCTTTCTGAAATCTTTTGTGAGCAGTGGCCAGCGTATCAACATTTAAGATAAATTATTATTAGGGATTACAAAAATTAGGGAACAGAGACTCATTTATGGAGACTCTTTCTTGACCTTCTGATGGAATTCGAGGCTCTTTGTGTACATTGCTAAAAAAAATATATATATTTAATTGATTAGCCTTAGAGCTCAAGCCCTGGGTTTATAGCACAGACATAAGTGAGCTCTGGCAGGAGACCAGGAATTGGAAGTTTGTACCCATTTAGAGCTTCTGTGAGGTTCAGAGCACTTGGAGTCAAGGTGTTAGTCTGGCCTAATAACTGCTGCGGTTTTACAGCTCACTTTGCATTAAATCCCAGCAATTTACAGGATGGAAAAAAATCTCCCGTATTCACAGGGTTGTAAGTGCCTGGTGAAAGTATCCATCGAGGGTCCAGGCACCTGGAGAATGCCAGACTTTCAGATACTGCAGAACGTGCCACGAGGCTTTATACAGGACACAAGTGCCCAGCACCAGCACCCCTTGTCCTGCATTCCATCACATTTGGAAACCCGCGCATGCAGGATCTTAAAATCTCATGGAAATTGGTTCTCCAGGAACAGTGCACGATTCCAGCTGCTGATCATCTCAGCAAGTCCTGCACTGAGTGCACGTTCGGACCCAGCGCCGCAAGCAGGATATTTTTGAGCGCTGGCAGAGGGAAAGAGCCTGACAGCTTTACTGGTGTTGAATCACACGTTGCACAAAAAGAAGGGGAACATCTCAAGCCGGTAGGGCCACCTACACATGGGAAAAGGCCTTTTCTGAAAGGAATTTATGGATTTTAGTTCAGCTGGCATCCTATAATCCCCACCGCCGCTGAAAAACTTCAGCTTTAGGTTCTGTTTGAAGGGGAATTGATGTAAAAACTGCTTTCCAAGCTTCTTATTCAGTGATATATTTAAAGTTACATCCATAACTTATTCATGTGGATGTATTTCATCCCTGTCCTTTCATCCCATTCAACATTCACTGCATAAACACATCATACCAAGACTGACAGCGCTGTAGATCATCTCTGTTCAAAACTACTCTCCTTCCATGTGGGATCTTGTCATCTCCAACTGCACACACGGGACAGTCTTCTGGACTGACACAATCCAGGGACAGTTCATCGAGTATTTTCCCTGTTACAAAATAGCACAGTAGTAAGAAGATGCCAATTTCCATTAATTTTTAAAGCTAATCATTGCACTAAAAACACAACGAGGCTTCTCAGGTGGGCTCAAACTTTCTGAATACTGTGTGTGGTTGAGCTTTTACTCTCCTTTTGGCTCTTATTTTTCACTCTTCCCCTTTCTCTCTGTCTTTCCTCTCCTTGCCCCATATTTACTGTATTTTTTTCCTTTCCCTTTTCCATGAGATAGTTGTTGGGAACAGTTAAGCTGGAAGCTCAGGATCACAGGAAGATGCCTGCTGGGCACTCTCAGGAGCATCTTGAAAGTACTAAGCAGGTCAAGGTAATGGGTTTCCCCCACTGTCAAATCTGCTCTGAAGGAGAGCATTTTATCAGTGTCCAGCACGAATTCATACCCTACTTTAACCACATAGCCAACAATCTCTGTTGCCAAACAGCCTCTAATCCTCCTGTCCTCCTTTCTTATCAACCTGTTCCCATCTTCTCTTGCTCTTGCTGGCAGTTTCATCCTCCTCTTCCAGGCACTACTTCACGCCTTCCCCCATGCTGTGTGCTCATTTCACAAACTCAAACCAAGGTGCTCAACCATCTCCCTATTTAGGCAGTAAGAAATTGTGGTAAAAACACATCAAAAAAAAAAAAAAAGATAAGTAACTGTTTAAGTAAAAGATGGACTTACCTGCAGGACAGTGTACATGGCATCCTTCCACACACTGCAGGGGACACTCCAAAGGCTGTGGGTGCTGGCACGTTACAGGACAAGCAGGCCCACAGCTGTTATATCTCCATTCACACTGGTAGTCTAATTCATTTTTATTCAGGTCCTCACAGCTTTGTGCTACGCAGGGAAAGAATCAGAGGCAAAAAAATATCAAGCCAGAGTATTTATTCACCATGCCTCTCAGAACTATGGCAGCAAGTGTCATATCAAGTGGACCACATCTACCTAAAAAACAAGTATTTCTACCTTTAACCGTTTTTGTTTTGGTTTGGGTTTGGTTTTGTTTGTTTGTTTTACTACATGCAAGGCAGGCCACTTCTTCACACTTGCATCTTTTTGGTACATAATGAAATACTTGCTCTAGACCAGAGATATTTGGGGCTGATAACAGCAAATGCAAAAACACCCCAAATTTCAAGCTTTAATTAATGGACAGATATATATATATATATAGATATATATTACAGAAAACATTTCTTTGTTTGCACCACAGACTGTCACCTCCCCTAACTGATGGAATGGGTTTTTGAGGGGTAACTCTGAACAGAAATTGAAAAAGGAGCGGAAATGCCAGCATGAGCTGCCAGCCCAGCCCCATTAAGGTGAAGTTCTCTGGACATCAGTGGGAGCAGAGCTAAGCCTGACTGACCAGCTCATCTGAGCCACAATCCTGACCCTTTTCACCCAGTTCTTCCCCGTGTCCCCAGCACTTACGGCACAGGGTCTGTGACCTCCAGTGGACAGGGACCCCTTTCTGGGCACAGACGTGGGCGTAGGCAGAGATGGTGTCACAGAAACAGGCACAGTCCCCAATAGACTCACAAGCACAGGTGTCATACATGCAGATGTCTATGTAGGGCTCAGGATTCACCTACAAAAGAGAAACATGGGGCAGAGTTCACTCAGAGATTCCCTTCGTCTCCTTCCTCTGGACATATTCACCCTTCGGATGGTTTGGCTGCTCCACTTGCCAAGGGTTGAGGTGCCACCTAAATCGGTGCTGATATTCCTCCTGATGTCAGCAAAACCACGCCCTTAAAGTCCCTATATAAACAGCAGTTTGTTGTCTCTTACTATTCCCCATATGAAATAATTTTAGATGTTTTTAGGCCTCGCTCCCATCCCTCTCATGCAGCACCTTGGGTGTTGTATTAGCTCTGCTCCCCCTTGCCTCAAGTCTCAACCCTTGTCCTTCACTTCATGTGCCAGTCTCTGGGCTGTAGTGTAAAATCCCCCTCAGTTACCCTATGGCTCACACTCCCAAGGTGGCATCCTGCATTTTCCCAGGAAGCATCAGCTACAGGACAGAGTGAGAGATGAGAACTGAGTCAACCTCCCGCACCTCCCATGTCAGCACAACCACACCTTTCCCCTTAGCCACTAACCAGTGTCAGCACAGACCACACAGAGCTGAGGGATGCGAAACACGTGACTCAATACTCACAAATTTTTTGCACTCTTTGAAGAGATCTCCAGACAAGATGCTGCATGATGTTTCTACCATCATCTGCTTCACTACGTTTCCACCACACAGCGGAGACATCAAGGCCTGTTCCAGGTTAGGCTTAGTATTGTAAGAGACAAGTAGAGATCGCATTAGCCTTGCCTTTAAGACCTCAGAACTCCTCAAACTGAAGCAGGAGGCTCACTAGCAATTTTTCATGACAAAGGAAATTGTTTCTTTGAGTAAAGTTTCTACTTGTTGAACAACAGGCACAGATCCTGCTGTGGCAGAATGCAGGGCAGAGCAGATCACCTCCTAGATTTTTCTCCAGCTCTTGCTTGTACACTGCAGTTTTAACTTAAGACATTTTGATGACAGGAAAACCCTCTGTACCAAACACTCATCCTGAAAAGTGATCCTCCACATCTCTGCAGAAGGTCAACCGGGCTCAAAAATACAACCAGACTTCAGCAGACAACATCCAAGGCCACTTCTGGATGGCTCAGGAGTCTCTCTCTCTCATTTAATTTATCTAAGAGCACAGAGCCACTGACATGGCATTTATCCCTGTGACACTCTACAGGTTGTGTCCTGTGGCTGTTACACTGAAATGACAAGCTGCTCCCTCCCAGCATTGCAAATTCCTCTGTGCTCCAACCAACTCACATGAACAAAGTGGCATCCAGCACTCAGAAACGCTGTGGTCACGTCATTATCGACTAATTGTGGCACATAATTAGCAAAGTAACCCAAAAGATTTTATGGGATCGAGAATAAATGTTTCATTTCAATTTTCTGATGATTTAAGTATTTTCTTAAGAGATCTAAAAAAAAGGCTTTTTTCTTCCCCCCACCCTCCTCTGACCATTTAGACAAATTTTCAAGAAAAAGTTTTCAGCCTTTTAAAAGCATCAGCTGAATGAGATGCTTCATTCTACAAATGTCAAAACAAGTTATCTTCAAGCTGTTTCCTCACACTTTCTGATTTGGAAATATTATGGGTTATTATTTGCCAGCTCAATACAAATTTATGACTCAGTTCCATTCTTTCAAAAGTCTGTATTTGGAAAAAGAGAACACAGACTCTCATGTGTAATTTAATTAGTATTCCATGAAATCTCCAGCACTGGGACATAGATAACACTTCCAGGTAGCAGGTACCCTCCTCAAAATTTAGATGCAACCATAGATGGCAATAAAGTCCCATATCCTGGTCTTTCTGTTCAAGCCTTTCCAATTTTAAAACAAGAACTGAAAGCTCTTTAGAAAAAGAATGAGAAGCAAATAGAAATAAATTAACCTGCGTATTCTGGTGCTTGTAATGGACAGACTAAGATTTGGGATGTAGAAATTTGGGTAGAGAAATATGAAATTTTTATCTGAATTCCCCGCGACTGAAAATCACAGCTGGTTTTCTTTAGGTTTAACTGCAAAATGAGATTTCCAGTTATAGCTGGATTTCAAGCATCTGGGCTGGATAACTCTGTGAACAGCCCCTACCACACAGATTGGCTGTTTTGACATTCATCTGAAGCCAGGCAGCACAGCAGCCTTGTGTAAGTTAATTGATCTCTCATCAGATATCAAGAAATAACATTATTTGGCAAAAACACGGGGAAGGGAGTTGATTTCTACTTGTTTTTATCCTTTCAGAACCCTTTGCCCGCTCCTGAGTGATACTGCAACCCACATTAATTAGTTTTCACAGTTCATTCACACTCACCTTTTCAACATCAGCACAGGATGGGTTAACTTTCCAAGAATTCCCAAAGTCAACTGGATCTACTTCAAGATGTTCACTGCTGCTGGTCAAATCATTGTTTTGGACTCCATCAAAATCTCCACACAGACCACACACTCGATCCTTGCAGGGGAAGAAACACAAACCACATAAATTTTACATCTTAGGCTGGCTTAGGGTTTTGTTAAGAGGTCTTTTTAGCCTCGAGCTTTAATGCCATGAGGCTTAAAAGCTGAATTACCCAGGGCCTTGCCTAGACATGGTCTTTCACAGAGAAGTTTAGCTCTTGTTCCCGTTCTGCTTAGCTGAAAAGTAGGACCACACTGTCTCCAGAAAGCAAGACAACAATCAGCAGTGACTGCTGGTTTTACATTTTATTTCTAGAGATGAACAGTCCTCAGGAACCTGGCTCCTTACACTGCTCTTCCTGAATCCAGAGGAAATCACTCAAGGCACAGTTATTCTGAGGCACCTCAGTATTCATCCTTTCTGCCATAGCTCATCTCCAGTGAGCCAGGATTTACACCTTACAGCTGAACTACCAGGAAAGCAAGACCAGGCTAATGGTATTAGCAAAGAAAAGCCTTTATTTCCAAGCAAGTGCCTAATACTCCATGGAAATCTATCAGTAAGTCTGCATTTTAAAAAAATTGCTATTCCCCAGAGAGAGGGTAAGTGCATTCTTTAGCAAGAATAAGAAGTAAAGCAAAAAACAAACAAACACTTACTTTGAAATTGCCTTTTAAGATAACAGAGACTCCCATGGCCAGATCCCAGGTCACACTGATGCTTCTGCCCAGTAAAATGATGTAATAACGGCCAGACTTCATGACCTCTAAATTATTTTCATCACTAGGAGGTATCTTGATGTTCACCTGAACAAGAGAAGCACACTGTGCTATCAACAGTGTCTCTAGTTACTATTTCAAGTCCCAGTGGAACATGTGCTCATAGGTTAAGGCACTTTCAAACATGCTGTTCTCTAGAGAGTTACCATACACTACCCAGGTGCTCCAGAGCAAAACAGAAAGCTGGGATACAAGTGCAGTATTTCAATCTCATCCCATTTCTACAATTTTTGGATGTGGTCCCTTGTGCTCCCAGGACAAAACATACACTCACCACAAATACTGGCAAACAAGGCAGTGACAGGAGGGCTGATAAAGAAGGCAGGGTATTCCTAATTAATGATCAGTTTAGTATTTGGTCAGTGCTTCACTGAATAATTATGTGTTGGTTTTTTGGGTTTGGTTGTTTGGTTTTTTTTTTAATTTCATCTTTTTAGGAAATTATTCTATGTTCCTGGGGGCCGGTAACAACCAAGGGGCTGGCTAGGTTCAAGTGTAATAGGAACTAGAAAAAACCACATGCATCAGTGGCTTCTGAAGGACCCCACTCTGATCCTGAAGTCAGGAAGAACTTTCTTCCCAACTCTGCACCAACAGGAAAATTCCAGCGAGATTCCTTTCAGCGTTTCTTCATTTTTCCATCGCTTTCCCTTCCCCTCTGTGCCTGTTTCCCTTCCACCTGGCTGCAACTTCACTGCCTCCAGCTACTAAGAATTTAAGAGATTAATTTAAAACACTTTATTTCACACCATAATCCCCTTTCAGTGGGAACTCTAATAGAATTATGAACCACATTTGGAAAGAAAAGTCTGGCATGGCCCTTACTTTAAGCACCATTAATGTGTTAACTGCTTAATTGTGAAAGAGGCAGATGAAAAGTTTCAATCAATACAAACAGTGATTAAAGCAAGGGAGAAAGAGGAGCCCACAATCCATTCATCCCCTCCCTAGTTTGAGGGAGAAATATTTCCTTATTCTACTTTTCTCTCTTGCTCAATTTGGTAAAAGCTCAGCAATGAAATTCAATTCTCTTCACCTCTGAGTTATCATCAGAAACTTTTAGCCCCCAAAGAAGACAGCTCACATCTTCCATGGATCTCCTAAGCAGGGCCTTCAGTGTTTTTAGGGGAGAACACATCAAAAATATTTAGGTACTGGAAGCTTTTTTACCTTCTCCTATATCCCATGCATGACTACAAGGTCAGGTCACTTGGATGCTCCTAGAGCAGTTTTTGTCTTTCCAAACTCAGCCAAAAAAACAGAGGACAAAGTTGAGCTGAGAGGTTGACCTAAATTACAAAATTTCTATGTTTATGGAGGCTTTTTGCCCAACCATGAAGTCCAACTTTTGACCTTGCAAACTGGCAGATTTATTTGTTTCAGAAAAGCAAAAATTATTTCACCTTTTTTTTTTTTTTGGTAAATGTCAGCCAGAACTGTAACATATATATACTCCAATTAAGTCCCCCATTTACCTAAAATTAGAAGCTGCTCTCAAAAGAGATCATCTTAAAACAATGCTAATTGGAAACATTTTAATGGGCAAAAAAATAGCCAATACTTGGGCTTGCTTTTAAGGATTCTTGTGGAAAAAGAGTGGGGGAAGTCATCTCTGGGTCAGAATTTGCCTAAGAGTTGTTTTCTCTTAATCTCTATTTTGTTTGCTGTTATTTCTAGGCAAGTTTGCTGTAGATACTGTTACACTGAGAATTAAACTCTCTAAAAAGACAACTAAAAATTCAGTCAGGGTCGTGTGGACAGTGTAGTAATACTGATCCAGCTCCTGCAAGGACAGGCTCTCTCAGGAACCAAACATCCTCTGTTGCTGGAGACACTGGATGCTCAATCCCCTCCTGCCTTTTCTGGCCCTTCCTTCGGTGTCCAAATGGAAGCACAGCTTTTTCTGAACATCTGTCACCTAAAGAAGCTTCCAGACAAAGCCTGGCTTGATGGAATGATCCCTGTGCTGCTTACTCACCCTCGACCAGGCAGGGAACCCTTTAGCAGGAAAAACAAAGAACTGGGCAATCAATATGTCCCATGTTCATCCCTTCCAACCCAAACCATCCTGTGATTATCTGAGATAAATTTCTTGGCATCAAGGAGAAATACCAAAATGGCATTATGCCCTCTGGGAGCAAAATGGGTCATTGTAATCCTGCTAAATTTTTTGTTTTATGATCAAGAACCCCCTGAGCATGAGGTCATTCATGCCTCACCTTACTAAACAGTTTGGAATTCTTTCACCAGAAAGAAAGGAAAGCAAGAGAAAAGAAGCATACACACATTTTCATTAAACAACTCTATTTCCCCTCCTCCATACAGAATGATAACTCTTTTGCTGCACTTTTCTCCAGTGAAGCCACAACCTTCGTTTGCAATCAGTATCCTGAATGTTCCAGGCTCATCCCTGCAGAAATCCTACCAGATTAAAAAAAAAATAAATAAATAAATCAGTGAGTCAGTAACATGGAATATTTAAAAACCACAGACAAACACCTAGAGCAAATAGAAGCCTCAGATAATACCCTGTATAATCTTGGCCAATAGGATATATCTCGGCATGTCAAATATTCCCATATTCATATATTTTGTGCTTAGCCTTGATATTCCTGTGGTCCATCCCTGAACACACAGATATTATTGGATTCACAAGACTCTGCAGTTTCAGTGCTAAAATTCAAATACTAATCTAGAAGGTTAGGTCAGAAGGAAGAATCAGGAAGAAATTTGCAGCCTTGAACAAAAAGTTTGATTCCCACGTTTTCGTACCTTTGAAGTCTCAAAGCTCTACTCCCCTCTACCATCCATCTGGCTGGCTAATTAAAGATATTTTACTGTGATTTATCCCAACATTGGCCTTCTCACCTGATGTAAAACACCTTGTCCATATTTATTATCAGGCAGCTTTAGCATTTCACACACTCTTACCTGAACTAACACATACAGACAGTTTCCTGGGAACTTGTATTTCAGTCCATCAAATGTCAGGTAATGAGCTGTGCCAATGACAGTGCAGGTGCCATCACAGAGGTTTTTGGTGCACTCCCACTTCCTGCCCTGGCACACGCTGTGGCAGAGAGAACAAGTCAGTGACAATTATCATTACTGCAATGTATATAATAAGCAGCTGACATCATATCAAATAATAAGACTTTAATAACATAATAAGAAATATCTTGCTTGAGGGTGGCAAAATATCCATCTACTAAACACTCTAGGATGGACACCATCACTGCCCCAGGAATTTTCTGATCAAGCTCTGTAAGGGCAGGGAAGGGGGAATTCTATCTGTGCTTTAGGGACATAAAAACTCAGGGATAAAGAGCCTGAAATACTTTCCCAAGATCAAACTGCTGCCCAAAGGAAAACCAGGCACTGGACCGAGTTCCCCAGTAATGCCTTAACCCATATTCAAGCATCATTTATAATCTTGGTGACATTTCACATCACAATAAATATTCTGCAATGCATTTTCTCCAAAGAACGAAACTTCAGTAATATAAAAACCATTACACCCTCTGATATTAAATCTCTGCTAACTGCTAGAGCAAGACCAAGGGTTTGCATATATAAGATTATAAGGTACATGGCGGGGCAAAATTCAGATTAGCAGATTTCTGCTGCTTGCTGCTTCCTAAGTGTTGCTCCAAAACTTCCACTGAGCTCTGCAACCAATTCCCAGCACGTTGCATAACAAAAGCTTTGCCACTGGCTTCGACTTGGAGACATTCCGTTGTTCCTGAATTAGGGCCTCCCATATGTCAGGCTGGATGTAAATGCCAAATCTGACACCTCTGGCTCGTATATTGCCTTTGCAGGTGTTCACATCTGGCTAGGAGCAAGTGAGAATGAGAACTCCTGCAACAGCAGTACAAAAAAGCAAAAAAAAAAAAAAAAAAAACAAAAAAAACCCAAAAAAACCACCACCAAAGGGAAAGGAAGATCTGACCTCCAAAATGCAGACTCTCGATTCTTACTAATTCTCAAAGCAATAGTAATTTCCTATATCACTTTCTAAACGACATTTGACTTGATATTTGCTGAGAACTATCATGAAACTTTTCAGAGACACGTAGTTCAAAAAAGCCCCAGTGACATTTTTTTGAGGGAACCTGCTTTCCAATTTTACTTTCACATACAAGAAAAATACCTAAAATGTGAGGAAGGATTTTTTTATCAGCGAGAAAAAGCCTGATTTCTAACATTTTCTCAACCCTGACACTGAAGGAAATTCCGTGTATTTGAGGAAATGTAACAATAGGCCCTCACAAGAATGAAGCAACGTGGTTCTGACTATTTTGAGATCAAAGATTACAAGAATGACTGAAAACAGAAAGACTGTGCGTGGTTATGATGAAGAATCTTGCAAATTTCACAACAACACCTTGGAGTTTTACTCTTCTTGTTTTCAATAAAATTTTCATTGTGTCTGCTTTTCATCTGAGTCACTTTTACCTATATGAAATGTAAGCAGGTTATAGTACTTGTAGCTATACAAAATAATCAGCTTCTCCTCCACCTTTCTGCCTTTCAATTCTACTTTTCCCCAGGTTTAATTACAGTGGATGATTCACAACGTTTTATGTAGCTACAAAGGAAAGAAACGAAACAAAACACTGAAAGGTCAACATTTCCATATAAAACCTCAATCCAAGTCTAACTTACACTAGTTAGGAGCAGTCCCACTAGTTTAGGAATAAAAGACTTGAAATCACTGTTACTCAGAGGTCAATGTAGCAAAACAAAAACCAAGCCAAAAGACTCTTCAAGGGTGATTCCCTGCTCCAAGCTCCACCCAGTCACGAAGAGAAATCACAAACATTGCTCCTGGGGTGCCAAAGAGCTGGGCAGGGACATTTGGGATAGAGTTTGTGACAGGTTCTGAAGTGTAAATTCAAGGAAAACAGAGATTTCGCACTGCTGGTGGCTCAGTGTCTCACACCTTGGACTCTTGGAGCTCTGCAGGGAAGAGCCAACATTCCCTACACACATACACGTGGAAAGCAAAACACTTTCAGTGCAGGCAGAAGCCAAGAGTGGCAAATACATTCCACCTCACCAAAGGCTGTGCTGAGGGCTTCCCTTCAGGCAAATTGAACAGCCCAGCACTTTCTTTTGAACCCATAAATTCTATCTCATGGACCACACAGCATAAGGGTGAAAGACAGGGAGCACTTTTTTTTCTTCTGAGCTATCAGAGTTTTTGCTCTTTTCTCCCCCCACATACCATCAGGCTGAGTACTCTTTAGAGATATAAGAGGTCAACTCTGTCTCTGCCTAATTCTTAAATATTTTCCTGAAGAGAATCTATCATATTATAGCTGGCACATCACAACCCTTGTGCTGCTGCAGCTTCTGGCTGAAAAGGAATGATTTGAAGGGTCTCAAGTGACAAAAGAAAAAAAAAGAAAAAAAGAAGGGGAAGCCCAACAGCAAAGCTTTGTAAGGTACCAGGCACAGGTTGCCAGGTATTTCCAGGAATTTTGCTGGGTCTTCATGCAACATGCAAAGGGAATGTGATGGTCTGTGCAAAACTCGAGTTCCTGTAAAACAGACCCATTAAGGCAACAATATTTGGTGCCAATAGAAACACTGTCAGGTGCCCAAGGAAAGGGATGTTCCAGTGGCTCACCAGGTGTTGCAGTCCTTGGTCACCGTCTCTCCCTTGGCATATTCCCTTCCATTGTGGAAACACGGGCACCTCTCGGGAGCAACACACCTGTTTTCATGTCTCACCTACCAAAAAAAACCAGAGTTTGTCACCACGTGGGTGTGTGGGCACCCATCCCTACAAAGGGGAGCAAGGAGTGAGATAAAGAGTAAAGGAACAGAGAGACAAAATGGTAAAGTAATACCTAAAGTAGGAAAGGTGCAGTACCTCTAATATTTTCCCCCCATAAACATAAATAGAACTATGGGTACATATATTCCATCTTGCTCCCACCAGCCTGAGCTGCTGGGGGAATGGATTGGATTATACAAGAGTGGCAGGATGAGAAAGTCCAATCTGGCCCCGAGCAGGATGCACTGGGGATAGAACAGGCTATAAATACAGAGAGCAGGTGAACAGCACATGCCTGTCACACACAGCAAACTGGAGGAAGGCCTACCAGAAATACAGCCAGACACAGGGCTCAGCTGGACTAAAAACAGTAATAGGATCACTGAGGAGGAGATCAGGAATCACAGTGCCAGAAGAACCCACGTGCAAATGCAGATCCCGTTGTCACAGACAACAGACCCTTAACAAAGCCCACTCTCCTCTGTCAGCTCCCCTCTGAAAACTGCAGCAATCATTCATTTTCTTTCAAACTTTTATTTATTTCCTAGAAGGCAAGATATATGTCAATCCACTCGAGATTTTATTCCACTCTCACAAGCTCAGTTTGCTGGGAAATAGGTCATTATGTACTATCTACCTTTTTTCCTTTTTCAGTTTCACCCTACTGATCTTAGTTTCTCTGTGTATAAAAACAAATCATTTTTCCTGCTTAAAAAAACTAAACACCTAAAACAAAGCAACAACAAAAACCAACCAAACAAAACAAATGAACAAAACCAAAACTCCCATAACCAAACAAAACCAAGCAATGCCTTCAGACTATTTGGGGTTTTTTCCATTCCTTTTCTGTTTTCTTTTTCTGTGATTACTTTCCATTTCGAAGACACCTAGCTTTAGAAAATCAAACATAACCAAAACTGGCTACGCTGAATTTTCACTTGGTCGTGGTTCTGCAAAGTCAGGGATAGGTTTGGCTCTTGCTTCATGGAATACTTAAATAGAGAGCCTTCCTCTTTCTCTCATTCAAAAGTCACAAAATATCACCTTCCCACTTTAAACTCGTTCAAGAAAATCATTAAAATAGTTTCTTTTTTTAACCATTAAATACGGGTAAATGAGCTCAGCATCGTCTGAACGCCAGGTTAATAAAGAAGAACAAATCTGACTTTTCCTGTGGGGACCTAGAACTGCCACATGGAACAGCTCCTAAGAAAGATTTCACAGCCCAGAGTCCCTTCATTCTCCTGCAGTCTCACGTGCTCTGTGGCTTATGGAGAGCTGTGTTATGCCAAATAAAAACCCTCCAGCAGAAGCAAGATGGAAACAAAGAAATGCTTATCTAGATGACAGAGCTACAGCTCTGCCTCAGAATTAATCATTCCAGGGGATAGTGAGGAAACAGTCCAGAGAAGACCACAGGTTTCCAAGGGAATTTGAATCCTTCTTTCCTTCCTTTCTGATGGCACTTTAAAAAAAAAAAAATAAATAAAAAAAAGGCACCATATGACTTCACACCCCTGGCTACATTTGAGTTTTTGCAGAGTGTTCAGCAACAGTTCACAATAAACTTGGGGGCTTGCCTTGGGATACAACACTTGGGATTAGACATTTGATTAGTAAAAGAAGGATTAGGACCTATTCCACTAACTCCTCAGCATCTTCTTAGACTGGCAGTAGTAATTCTATCACAACCAGTTCAGCAACTGTTGATCCAGTGACAAAGAGGGAAGAGCACTTTGTCCTGACACTGCAGAGAGGGGGGATTGGATTTAGAAAGCAGGACATAAAAAGCCAAAAGTGGACTTTGACCAGACAACTAAACAATTTTTTGCTGCAAACTCAGTGAATTGTGATTTAGTTAAAAGTAACACACAAAACCTACTGGTCATACTGGCACCACATCCGATAGCTGGTGCACATCTGGCAGCCTGGGTTAGCCTGGATTATTTGGAAAAGGCTCTTCCCCCAGAGGCTGGTTGGGCACTGAACAGGCTCCCCAGGGCAGTGGGCACAGCCCCAAGCCTGAAAATCTCAAGGAGTGCTTTGACAATGCTCTCAGGAACAGGATGGGATTGTTGGGGTGCCCTGTGCAGAGCCAGGAGCCAGACTCGATGATCCTCGTGGGTCCCTTCACACTGAGGAGATTCTCTGATCCTAAACTCCATCTCAGTAAAGCCTAAACTTTGACCTCTCCTGGGCAACACAATTCAGTGAGTATCTGTGTGCCAAGGGAAGCTCAGATATTCACTCTGTCCCTCCTGACACACCTGGGGGGCTTCAGCAGCAAGTCGGCCAAAGGTATAAAGGAATATGGGATTAAGTGAAGGAAGTAGGTCAGATTAGAAGCCAGTAGTTAATTGGTTTTAGAATAATAGACTGGTTTGGGTTGGAAGGGACCTTAAAGACCATCTCATTCCAACCCCCTGCCATGGGCAGGGACACCTTCCACCAGCCCAGGCTGCTCAGAGCCCCATCCAACCTGGCCTTGGACACTTCCAGGGATGGGGAACCCACAGCTTCTCTGGGCAACCTGTGCCAGGGCCTGCCCACCCACAGTAAAGAATTCCTTCCATAAATTTACTGTTTTAACTAAAACAGCCTGTGACCCTTTCTGTGCAGACAAACACAAGTCAAAAACACGTTAGGAGAGACCATCAGAACGTACTGGTTAACACTTGACTTTTCTTTCTTACATTAGCTGTACACCTCTTATGTTTGTCTTATGTACCCACCTGCTCATGAAGACATAATAAAGGATATGCCTCCACTGAAAGATGCACAACAGAGCTAGCTAGCTGGAAAAAGCATAAAAACACTCAGGTAAATTTTAGTTGAAAAGAGTTTGGGAGGAAAAATAAACAAAACTGTCCAAACTTTCCTGTATAAAATGTTTGGGGTTTTTGTGTTTTTTTTTTTTTTTTTTTTTTTTTTTTTTTTGTGTGTGTGTGGTTTTTTGTTTGTTTGTTTGTTTGTTTTTCTACTGACAAAGTTTTAGAAATAGTTTTATTTGAGTAGTCAGAATGTAACAAAATATTTCCCTTCACTTTTAAACCTCAGTTTTTCTTCCGTTGTTGGAAATTGAAAGAAACTAATTTTCTAGTTTTGGAGTGCCTGGATTTTGTGCTTTCTGATCGTTCTGCTCCTCTTTTCCCCCAGAAAGGTGGTTAACACTCCATTTGTATATTTATTAATATTTTCCAATGGGAAAAACCTGGAGTGCAGTAAACTAATCTGAGAAAGCATATTTTCCCCCACACTTCTGCACACATGTTATGATTTATCTTTTCTGCTCTGCAAAAGGGCGACAAGTATGGAGAATTTCCCACCCTCCAGATGATCAAAGACAGAAAAAGAATTACTTTTTGTGACATATTGAACGTTTTTATTTGCTAGAAATCAAAACAATGTAAAATAGTAAGTCAAGATGAACCAGAAAACTTGTTTTTCAGTTGAAAGAAATTAGGTTTTTTCTGGGGAAATAATCAATTGATCAGCAATTTCTCACCCCAGCAAATTTTCCAACTCAAACCAAGCCAGCTGGAGCATCATGTCCATGAACAATCCTTGATTTATTTCTTTGTCATTGTTTTTCAGATAGACAATTGAAAATTGGCAGGGTATTTGCCCACACAGATTTTAGGCTACGGATTCCTCTGTTTAGGACTGATAACTCAGCTAAACTGACCTGTAAATATCTCTTTACACACGTAGGGATAACTTAATCACATCCTAACTGCTACACACACTTACAAATTGTACTGGAGAGCTGTTTATGTAAACTGCATATCTGACTGTGTTGGTATCACAGAATCATGGAATGGTTTGGGTCGGAAGGGACCTTAAAGATCATTTCATTCCAAAACCCCTGCCATGGGCAGGGACACCTTCCACCAGCCCAGCTTGCTCAGAGCCCCATCCAACCTGGCCTGGGACACTGCCAGGTAAGGTGAATTCACTAATTATTGACCATTTTAGGCATGCAAAAGGATTAATTATTTTGCTAACAAGTTATCCATGGTCATTGATAATTTTCACGTGCTACTGTAACACAAAAAAAAAAAGGCTCCAGTAAAGAGGCACAATTTCTTCCAGAGTATTTATATATGCATATACATCTATTCCCATAAATATGCAAATATTTATAGGAATAAATATTCAGTAATCAATCATTCCCACAGACCTTCCCTGCCAGAAGGGAAGCCAAGGAGAACAAGGAATTCCAGGCCGAGCTTAGTGGAAGATTGAACCATACTGTCATCTAGTGGACAAAGAACTTATTTTACTGGTTCTTTAAAGAAAAAAAAAAAAATACTGAGCCTTATTCTTCTATCCAAAACCTGACAAACCATCTTGAATTCAGGGAGGGGGTTGTTTCACACCACTGCAAAATCAACTGGAGTTTCCAATTCCAAAAGGCAAAAAAACCTGATCTCATGGTAAGAATTTTATGAAGCAATTGTTTATTCTAACTTACTGAAAAGGAACAGAGAATTCTATGCTAAACATGAAGGTTAATTACCAGGAAGCTGATTTTTGGGGAGTTTTGTTTTCCTTTTCCTGTTGAGTAGTCATCATAACTTTGTTTTCCACAATTATGTCCAAAGATATTACCATATCCTGGAACTGAAACAAAACCTCAAGCCCCTTCACAAAATCAAAGAGGTCTGACTGTCAGAAAGAGAGAAAAAACCTGTTCAGCCTGGCAATCTTGGAACTTTACAAGTCCACAAGCTTTTCTAAGTTTAGTTCTCCCACTACTATTTAGGAATATGCTTCTCTAAAAGGATATACATTTGAAAACCGAAATATGAAAAGAAGCAAGTCTTTTTTTAATTGTGGTGAAAACCTATGGATGCTTTCAGATTCTGTCCTGAAAACAGTTTGTACCTTCAAGTACTTTCACTTTGTACCTCCAAGACATTTCACAAGCCTGAGCTTTTGGCTACAGCTTGCATTTTATTCTCGAGTAGCATTTATTGACAGAAATGCATATATATCAGCAAAATATGGCAGCAATGTTCAAGAAATATGTTAATATTAATGCTAGAAATTACTGTATTTCTAGGAAGGAATCTGGGGGCAGAAAACACCTGTATTGATATAGAAGAGGAGAAAACAACACATCTTTATAAAAAGTCATGATTCCAAGTGAAATTAATGGCTTTTTAAAATGGAATTTAAAGTAGTAGTGAAGTAAATTCACTAAAGCTGAAGCCTAAACAGAAACATGCATCTCAACCCTAGAAGTAATAAGCTACACTTCATTTGCTAATGCTCAATGTCCAGTGCATACTCATGAGCCTGAACCTTGAGCAGGTATAAAGGATAAAAAAAATAAATAAATAAAACCTAAAAATAATCTTTTTCATGTCTAGACTTCCTGGGATGCAACACTTGAGAACACCATGCTTTATTACGTGCTTCTCTGAGTCTGAAAACTGGGGCAGCAATGTCTCCAAGCACCACAGCAACCAAAAACCATCTCAAACAAAATCAAGACACAACCTCAGTTCTTTTTCCAGCATATGCTAGGTATGTTTATCTGCATTTCATGCACTGCACATCAAAAAGCTTCTAAGACTCCATCACTTTTCCCGGACATGGAACTCAAAATTGCCATTTACTGAAGTTAATAAAGAGTGGACCGTGTAGAGTGGACCATGTGTTCCACCTCTATCCTGGCCTAAACCCCAGCCCCCACTGAGATCCTGGGCATGACTTTTCCACCTGCCCAGGTGTGTGGCACAGCACTGAACACTGATGCTTCTTTCTGCTGCTCAGAGAACAGCACAAACCTGCTGTCCCTGCTTTTTATCAGGGCTCTAAACTGACACTGAGTTCACAGTCACTGACTGAGCAAAAACCTACTTGCTCTATTTAAAAAATTACTAAACTGTCGATTAAATTTGAGGCTTGCGGTGGGACAGAAACCTGAACCCCAGAAAGCGTCTCAGCAGTGAAAAAAGCATGCTCAGCACACCACCAATTTCCAAGGTGCAAGAAGACTGCTGGTAGGAAAGAGAGAAGGCAAGAAAGCAAAGAGAACCTGCTGGGCCTGCTTACCATTCCTTTTGGACAGGCACATCCAGAGATGCAGCCATGGCTGATGCACTCCAAGTCATAGTTCTGGCAAGTCTTGGCACACTCCAGTCCTTCTGCTCTCGGGTTGTTTGCAGGACACAGAACTGTTTCCATGGGGGGTCTGCACAACAGGCTCCTTTTTACTGCAAAGAATAATTTTACAAAAATTGCAATTCGAACTCAAGTATTGTTAGCACGGTATTTTTTTCCCTAAAAGATGGATCAACGTTTTTATTAGAAAACTAATTTTTAGAATATAAGACACTAAAGCACCATGCCATGGAATTGTAAAGGAAACAGTCCCTACTTTCCATGAAGTGACCTCAGGCTGCCATAAAAGCAGGTGTCCTAATACTGAAGCAAAAAAAAAAAGAAGATGCACTAAACATAACAGTGCAATTCCAAACACTAACCATGTCAGCAGAAAATTGATATTCTGAGGAGCAACAGCATAACATTTGATTGCATTTCAGATCCACTTTCCACACTGAATATAACGACTTCAGTGACTGTAAATAGCAACAGCCTTAACTTAAATACAAGCTCTTTGAGAATTCCAGATTCTGTCAGAAGATCAGAATGTTCCAAGCAGCTCCAGGTCATTATTTCAAGCACTACTAGCACTAATGCCTCTCTGAGGTTTTGGTAAGTTTTAAACACCCTGATATCAGGAAAAGTACGTCCTGACAGCATTAAAGGGAGAGTTGGTGAGAGACACACCCAGAAGGCTTCACCTGAAGAGCAGGTGGGCCAACCTGGTGGTCTGCCAAGGGACATTAAGCAGGTCACTACCCTGTACCTACAGTTGAATTTCCAGTGTTTTCTGCCAGGAGCTCTGGCAAAAGGATGCCTGGTACTTTATCAGAAGATGCAAAGACCAGCAATGACCTTTTGCCTCTAAGGAATCAGCCAATACCAACCAAAAACTGTCTCCAAGCACCATGTACAGGTGCATTTGGCAGACTGCCATGGAAGACACCATGTCTGGCACTACCCATGCTGTTCACAAAGGCATCATGGAAGCCTAGAATATCCTGAGTTGGAAGGGACCCACAAGGATCATCCAAGTCCAGCTCCCAGATATTCCCAAGCCTCTCCAAATGCCCACTAGCCCATAAATTCTATCCATGTATCAGTGGGAAACCCCAAAAAGTCCCTTGGCACTGCTGCCCTTTCTCCAGTGCACTGCTGGCTCTGTGATGGCATCTGATCCTCAAAATCTGGGGGCCTCAGGTCACTGCCAAGTGATCCCTTCAACCTCTTCAGCTCAAGAGAGGTTGCAGTAGCTAATTATGATTTTGAAAGGTGAGAGTTAATGAGTTCTGCACTCTCTCAGGCAAACCTTCTGTTTCTATCCTATAACCAAAAAAAATTAATTAGAAAAACACTCACAGCCATTGCAACCTCCAGTGCTTCTTCCCTATTCTACATTATGGAGAAACTGAATAAGGGAAAAAAAAAAAAAGAAAAAACAAACAGGAAATAATTATTTTTTTAAGACATACTCACTTCTGGCAGATGGCCTCTCATCAGCAAAAACATCAGGCAGGAAGGCACCAGGAGCTCTGTTTGTACTGCAGTGCATGAAGCCATTTTCACAATAGCTAAAAAAAAAAAAAAATCAAATAGAACTTATAGTTAATACAATGACATTTAGCTTTCACTCACACCTTGGTTTTCAGACAACAAGGAATTGTCAGTACTAAAATTGCAGCTCTCAATGGAGCTGATTTGTTCTCTCCATCCAGTGTGTGTGTCAACCTTAGAGCCAAACCTTCCTTTGGAGTTGATGTGATACACTAGCACGGTAACAGGGATAAAGCTGGGCAAGGAAACGGGCAGTTTTGCTGTGGCACCATCTAATGGCCTGGAACTTAGGATTTTTGTGGTAAAGAGGAAAAAAAAAAGGAGATACTGCTCCCAAAACTGGGCTTGCCAGGAGCTGCCCAGCAATCACGTTCCCCCTCTCAGTGTGCCACCACCACTCAATTTAACACTTAGAAATGCTCTTTAATATTTGCATCTCTGATAGAGTTAATTAGGTTTTAATGTTTAAGGAATGTATCACAGTACATTAAAGTGACATTTTAAAAGCCTGCAGAGTAGGTGTTGTCAGTGATTGAACTCCATTTCAAACTGGCAGGAACCGTTCATAGAACAAGGCTAAAGACTGTTTTCTGAGCTAAGGTGGCACTGGATAGAGATAAAACAGCAAAGCTCACTTCTTAGTTTGTTGGAGGCACAGGAACTGACCCAGCTAATCACTCCAGCTACCCAAAAATCTGAGTCAGAGCGCTGAGGGATGAGCATTACAAACAGCACACTCACCACATGGTGTGACGATCCGAGAAAACATCATCCGGCTGGAAGATCTCCCCGTCATAGTAACAGGAGCAGTGGGACTTGGGCACACAGTGCTCTTGCTCGTCCAGGTAGTGGCCAGGGGGACAGTAGCAGCCCTCCAGGCAGAGCTCCTCGCAGTCCTCCTCAGGGTAGGACAGGGAGCGGCAGGTCTGGTTGCAGGGGGTGCCGCACTGCCGGTACTCCTGCCCCTCGGGGCAGGTCATTGCTGCGGGAACACGGGCACGTGAGGGACACTGGCACATGAGCCAAAGCCAACCCAAGGGAAAGCTGCCCCAAAGCAGACTGGGAAGAGGGATTAAAGGGTCTTTATTCACTCATTAATAGGGGGGCCCCTATTGCGCTGTCTCTCCTGGACTCTGCAGCACCGGTGGGCGCTGCTTGTACAGACACAAACACAACCTTACTACCTGCAGTTCCCAAGAAGCATCACGACTGGATTGCAGCTCCTGCAGTGGAAATTCACCCACAAAATTTCATCCAGAACAAGAAACAAGAGCTCTGCCCAACCCCTGATATTATTTGGATGGCAGCCTTCCCATACCTGAGGATGAAGAGAGACTATTTCCAAGGGCCTGGAGTAACAGGGCAAGGAGGAATGGTGTTGAACTCATAGAGTGGCTTAGATTTGATATTAGGAAAAAAATCTTCACTATGAAGGTGGTGAGGCTCTGCCATAGGTTGCCCCATCCCTGGCAGTGTCCAAGGCCAGGTTGGATGGGGCTCTGAGCAACCTGGGATAGTGGAAGGTGTCCCTGCCCACTGCAGAAGGGTTGGAACAAGATGAGGTCCCTTCCAACCCAGGCCATTCTATGATTCTAAATGTTAGGAACATTACAAGTGCCATGTACTCATTCACACCCCTCTTCCTTTCCACATGGTTAGGGACAATTTGGTCATAATAAATAGAAAAGTAGTAGAAAAATTCTTTTCTGCCCTGATAAGCAATACTTTACAGCCTCCCATCCCAGAAGCACTCAGTGATTTCCATGGAAACAGGGGCAAATAATGAAGTAATTTAGCATTCATGGAGGTAAAACTTGGCTACTAACGATTTTTGATTATGAATTCACCTTTATGGAGACTAATTATGAACTTGGGAGCCACTCTGGCTTTTCTGTGTAACTTTCACTTCCAGAGGGCTGATTTTGAGGCGTTCACCTCTGCACACATCAGCATCAGCACTAGGTGGCAGCTACGACAACACATTGCAGAGGAGAAGAAAACAGATGAGTATTTTCGAGGGCTCTAATTTAACAGGGCTCCTGATAACCAGGATTTACAAACCCTGTCGTTTATAGCAACCTCCCACAACAAACAGTCAGATTTGTAAGAGGATGAAGAAGGATGTTCAGCAGAGTGGGGGAAGCAGTTGTAGGTAAAGGTTGGCACGTTTTTACCTGGCTAAAACCAAGATCAAAGGGTTGCACTGAAAGCTCTCCCTCTCTTTCTACATGCAGAACGATGTGATAATCGCTACCCTCTCTTCTGTGAACACACAGCCCTGGGAGCTGGAACAGCAGGGGCAGGAAAACAATAACAGGTTACAGATCTGCAGCCACCCCAGGTGTCAGCTGGGCTAACAAAGCAAGGACTTCACGCCAACAAATGCCTCACAAAATCCTTCTGAAATGAAGAATTACTTCTGCCGACTGAACACACACACGGTGGCACCAACATCTCCCCAGCTTCTGCTGAGGGTCCTGCATTGCCACAGACAGGAACACAATTCCCTAAGTTAAGGGTCCAGCCCAGAGGAGTCTAAGGTGGCTTGAAGGCTCCTCTGGAGCAAAGATCTCCCAAGTTTGTGTCTTGTGCCCAAACTGTTCAATATGCCTTTCAAAGCACAGCCCAAGAAATCTAAGTGTGCTCATCCACACAGGAGGTGGAGTAGATGCTTCCTAACTCAGAACCAAGTAGATGAAAGGTGCACTCACAGTAACAGGAGTCTTTGGCAGAAACTCCCAGAAAAATACTTCTAATTTACATAAACAATCTCTGCAGTAAATGAAATACTGAATGGGCACAGCCTCGGGCTGAGGACCATTTTAAAAATAACTTTCATCACTGAAGGCAAGTCCAAGAAGGAACAACCATGAGGCCTCAGCCAAAACTTTTTACTTGCTACACATGAACCTCTGGAAACAAGGAGCTGCTCTGACAGATTTCAGGCAGGTACATCAGTTTACCAGACAGGATAACTGATCCCAACATCCTGCCCTACTTTCTAGTGGACACTCCCTGTCCACAGGGACAACATCACAGGGGATCCCTTCCTTAGCTCAAATTTGTAACTCATTTGGGTGATTGGCTTCCAATTGAAAGAGGGCAAGTTTAGATTGGATATTGGGAAGAAATTCCTTATTGTGAGAGTGAGCAGGCCCTGGCACAGGTTGCCCAGAGAAGCTGTGGCTGCCCCATCCCTGGCAGTGTTCCAGGCCAGGTTGGATGGAGCTCTGAGCAACCTGGGATAGTGGAAGGTGTCCCTGCCAACTGCAGAAGGGTTGGAATTAGGTGATCCTTAAGGCACCTTCCAACCCAAACCATTCCATGATTTTATGATTTCCCTGCTCATGCACCTCTTAGGATTTTTGTAACATCCTCTTTTTTTCCAGCTACGCAACCCAATGCCGTGCTCACAGTCCATGTCCCACTCCACTGCTCCATCACCTCCCAGCAATATCTGGTTTTAACAGCAAAAGGGCGAGACAGCTGACCTGGGAGGGGACTGTTGTCTGTACACTGTGTAACACACTGCCATTAAAAAAAAAAAAATCCCATTATTGCCAGGAAAATGAGAGGAAAAGGCGAGGTGCATCCAGCCTTTGCGGATGCCTGTTATCAAAACTAAAGAGCTCAAAGCCGTGCTCTGAGGCACAGCCTATCCCAGGAATAACACGAGAAACAGTGGGAACACACTGGAAAAATGTGTATGCATCAGACAGCTCATAAAGCTTTTGTGGGCGGGTTTTCAACCCTGAGTGAAAGAGGCACAAACCCTGACAGGTTTCTTGGGTAACAAAAGGTGAAAATATTATCACCCCCAGGTCAGAGGCTCTGGGTGAAGGTGCACCCTGTCAGGACTGGATTTAACACAGCTCCTCCACCATGTGATGTTGTAGCCACCACCAAAGGCTGTTCAGAGCATGTCCTGAATTCCCCACCCAATCACTATTGGATTTATTTTATACAAATCCTTTTACAGAAGCCACGCCAAGACAAAAGCTACCCCAGCACTCCCACCTCCAGGAGAACAGTGGGCTTATCAGTGGGTCCTGAAAACTGAAAATCAAGGGACCTGTTGACTGCATCCCCTTTGCCAAAGAGCAACACATGCACACATGTCAAGTGGTGTTCCCCAGGGCTCAGTGCTGGGGCCAGTGTGGTTTGGTATTTTTTGGGAAGTGGTGTTAAATCCAGCCACCAGACTTTTCCCCCCTGACACTCCTCCACTTCAAATCAAGCAGACTTGGCTCTGTCAGGTCACTTCCCAAGAAACCAGATCTCTTTGGGACCAAGGCAGGAGTGGAGCACATATTCAGTGCAAGGGGCCATCAGCACAAATTACACAACCTGCACATTCACTTTTTGAGACCATTAAAAGAGGGACTGCTCTCCTTCGTGTGGCAGGAGATGTCTTGGGCATCAGGATCATTTAATGGGGGCTGATGGATCTGCAATCAGGGAAATCATCATTGTGTAAAGAGCACAAAGCGCTCTGTAATGCCCAGAAAGGAAGGAGCAGCTCTGCGCTATTAAAGATTAATTGTGAAAATTGACTTGCTCAATTACAGAAAGAACAATGGTGCATTATCACTGCTCCATTTCTTTTGGCCTCCAGACCTGCAGAGTTCTAAAAGGACTTTTATTACATTAGTCTTCCACTATCTGAACATTTACATAAATTAGGTAAAATATTATGAAACCACGCAGCACTTAAACACGAACTGGTTCGTTCTCATTTGCAGTAAATACTCTCCAGCCTCCAGGAGCTGTGGTTACTGACCTTACTTGTACAGACCCTACCAGGTGGAAGGCCAGTGACCCCCCACCTGTTTTTCACTCTTTTCCAGTTTCTACACACTCAGTTTATAAATGTTCTTCCCCCCTCTGTCTGGAAAGAAGCAGCAGAGAGAGCAGATCTGGAGAGCTGCCAAGCACACATACTTTGCCCCAAAATTTTCAATTGTCTTCTTTCCTTAATAACAAAGTCGCTCAGGAAAATGGAAAAACATCCACTTCACAAATATTTATGGGGAAGTGAGTGTCCATACTCCATCAAAATTGCATTGCAATGGATTTTTTCCTACCACACTGACCTAACAGAGAAAGAAATGAATAAAAGGTGTTGGATTCTTCTGCTCCAGCCTCTTAGCAGTTTGGCTGCTGATCTTGCACTAGACAAGAGACAAGTCAGGGAGCTTGTGGGATCTCCATCCTTGGAGATACTCAAAACTTATCTGGACATGATCTCAGGCAACCTACAGTAAGTTAGCCCTGCTATGAGGAGGGTGGTACCACCAGACTGCCAGAATTCCCTTCTGATATAAGTTTGTCTCGACCAAGTACCTGCCTTGGTGCTTTCTCCAACCCCTCACACTCAGCTACACCAGGAGTCACTGATGGGGTCAGGACATGGGAAGCACGGGCCTCAAAAGAAGGCAGTTCATGGATTACTGCAAATCACTTGGAGATTCCTACCCTGGGACGGTCAGGAAGTTTCCAGGTGAATACCTAAAGCTTAAATACAGCTGAAAATGGAAACCAGTCAAAAGCTGTGCAGAGGTATGGCAGCTGACTGCTTGTCTGCCCCAGTCTGGGAGCAGTCTCTGGGAACAGCTTTTGCATCCTCTGCTAGTGTGGAGGAAAGACAGACTCTCTCACCATGCCATAAGAAATACTCGGCACCTTGCAGGAATCACCTCATTTGCATTTCCTATCCAACATCGCCAGAAAAATTCCTTCCAGGCAAGGAATAGAAGCGGGTGTGGCAGCATTTCACTTACAGCAGAAGTCAGGTTCTCTCCACTGGACCAGGATGCCCCTCCTGGCACAGGCTGCTGCATAACTGGCGACAGCAGAGCACAGGCAATCCTTGCCACTGGAGCAGGAGCAAACGTCAAAGCGGCAGTTCTGCACGTAGGGAGCGGGACTGACTTCGTGGTGACAGGGTTCAAATGCAGGAGAGAGCAGAATCGAGCAGGAGTCCTCAGCATATTTGGCTAAAAAGAGGGGGAAAAAATAAAAATGACATGTTTGCACTGAATCAAGCAGTGACTTTCAAGAAAAGCACAGAAGAAGAATAAAATAGGATCAAGCAGGCACAGATAACATCATAGCTCATATGTCAGGAGCTCTACTGAAAGAATAATGTTACACCGGTAAAACCAATCAAGAAAAAGCAATGCTTTTATATTCTGTTATCACTGTTTCTGCTGCTGGGCTTCCTCTTACAGGGCCTCTGCTTTCTGCTGCTTTTTATATTTGCAAAATTAAACCCTCTGGGCTGCACTACACTCACAAATCACCAGTGCCTGCTCTGACCTACAGCCAGAAATTTTTTTTTCTGTGCTTGCTTCTCCCAGGAATCCGAGGTTGCTGGAATACCTGGGACAAGAAAATTGCTCTGAGAATTTCTCCCCACTGCCCAACCAGGAGAGCCAAGCAGTGTGGAGGGAAAAAGGAAGGCTGCCTGTTGGGATGCAGAAAAATGAGGGAGACAATGAATCGAGGAAAGTGTTTAAGCTCTAAGCACAGAGGGACCACGAGAAGGTGTTTTCTCCATCCAGAGGATAAAGATGGTATTGCTCACACTTGCAGGAGGAGTTTTCAGTGGCACAGATGTCCTCTGGCTGTGATGGTCTAACTCCAGCTGTAGTCCAAACTGATCAGCAGCATGATTCACATTACTGACTTTTGTTTTCAATTTTCACAAAATATTACGTTTTCCTGCACTGATCTGAGCCTCTGGGAGCTGTTTCTTGTTGTTGCTTGCAAAGTTGTTTTTTTTACACACATATTACAGCCACCCTGCTGGCAATGTAAGCACCATTAGCTTCTTCTCTCCTTTTTTTTCTTTTATTTATTTTCAATTTTTATTGTCACTTCTTCTCTTGTTCTTTAATCTCTTTTAACTTTTAGGTTTGCGGGGGTTTTTTTTTGTTTGTTTGGTTGGTTTGGTTTGTTTGGGGTTTTTTTTATGTAAACTGAAAGATCACAGTTTGCAGCTCATTTTCACTTAGGATGGATTTCAGTACCTAAACGGGGATTGAGGTTGCAGGGGTCACTGTCTTGTTTTAACAAGTCTTGGCACTCTGCGTTGAGCTTCCAGGAGTTTCCAAAATCCTCCAGAAGAGATTCCACCATGCCAGAAGGTGAAAGAAAATCATCCCCTTGGTTTCCATTGTAATTCCCACACAGGCCACACATCCTTTCGGAATAGACTGGAGACAGCTGAGGAACACAACATTAGCCTGGTTACCACTGTATAGCAAGATTTTTTTTAAAGAATTAACCATACACAATCCAATAATCAAGAAAATTATCATTAATACTCATTAAAATACTACAGACACGACATCATTCCACTACTTTTTTAAACTTCTAGCAAAAATGCTACTATTAGTGGCAGCGGGACAATTTTTGCACAGTACAGTGATAATTTCAGGTGGTAACTGGAGGTGACTAGGAGAAAAACAACTTATTTTTGTGCCTTGATCATCAGTCCAGTTTAGTCTTTCCCTGTTTTCCCACTGCATGCATATAAATGAGCAGGGCAACACTGGGGGCTGCACATTTTTAACCCAGTGAAATGATTACGCTTCCAAGGGCAATCTGGGAAGAGATACTGCACCTGAAACCATTTCCCATTTTAAAAGGAAAATCTGAAGGTGGAGGAAATTTAAACAGGCTGTTTTGTCCCAAAACAGAGGCAATATTGGAGATGTTTCCCTCAACATTACTGAGGGGAAAATCAGGAAGAAACTACTACCCCTAAAACCTCCACACATCAGAACTTCCTCCTGCCCAGAGGAACTTCTGGCACAGTGAAAGCAGCACTGCTAACAACCCACAGAGCAGATGCACTTTTCACCCTGCCTTATTCCTGCTGCAAATCCAGGGGCAGCTGAAACGTGACCCTAAACCTAGAGGTAAACAGGGAGAAACCTCCTAAAGCAACATCTACAACACAAAGGCACCAACAGGTTTTTATTTTAGCAGGAACTGTCAGTTTGTATTAGAAGTGAAGCTCTGGTACATGACAAGGATTACCAACCGCTCAGGAGCTGACTCAGGGTTTTAATGCATAATTAAAGATAAAAAACATCCTCCAAAATACACCCCAGCACCACCCAACCCTTCAAACAAGGTGGTCAGAGAGTAAAAATATGGAGCATCAAAAGGAACAACCATGAATTATTGGAGTGTGTGAATCCTCACTGCTCCAACAGCCAAGGAAGCTGCTCTTTCATGTACTCTGCAGATGGAACAATGACTCATGGAAATCCCAGTTCTGGCGTATTTTAGAGGGGAAGCTCAAATCACAAATATCAAGCAGTCACAGAGAGGCGATCCTTCTCGAGGAACACAGCAGGAATTTTTGCCAGAAGCCTGGCCAAGGTAATGGAAGTGTATCACTTCCCCCAATTGTCAGAAATATTTGGCAACGGGTCAGTCTACAAATCCAGCATAAATCAACTCTCAAAAAGCAGTTAAAGAGATGCTTTAGATACCCAGCAAGGGAAGGAGCAGATGACTGGAGAAACTTCCACCACTTTTATGGGCAGAGGATCTGGAGCAGAAAATTAGATTTGCTTTAAGGGAAAGAAAAAAATTTGCCAGGCAATACAGGCTTCTGACCAGGCAGAAAAACACTTGGAATACTGAGGAAAGTCAAAATTTCTGAGATGTGCCACGGGACTGAAGTGAATCATTCTAAGCCCCAAAAAGAACTCCCTTGGAGAACAGAAACACAGGTTACATAAAAAATAAAAAAAAAAAATAAAAAAAAAAAAAAACAAACAACAAAAAAAAAAAAAAAAAAAACAAACAAAAAAAAAAAAAAAAAACAAAAAAAAAACCAAAAAAAAACACACACCACAAAACCACAGGTGCTTTCCAAAGTTATTCTCGACCTTCCTTATCTGCTGTCTTTTCAACTCTTGAACTCAACTGTGAACCAGGTTTCAGGAACCTTTACCCTGTGCCAGACGTGACATTTAAGCCAGATTTCAGGGCAGGCAAGGAGAACTGCAAAAGCAAGGCCATGGTTCAGAGAGAGCAGCCTCCATGCTCGGTAGAAAACCCCAGGAAAACTGACTTTCTTGGCAAAACTCCTCTCAGTGAGCAGAACCACCCCACAACAGGGTCCAGCTGCAGATCCCCTTTTATGAAGGGGGTTCAAAGGCAGCAGGGGCTGTGGTCACAGCTTCCCTCATACAGCTCATTTCTTTTAAACCTGGCTTGGGTATCTCTCCACTCTGCTGTGGTCTGCAGCACCGACAAAGCCTAATTGTTAATCAAGCCTGACTTCAAACATTCCTCACGGTAGAAGGAGCACGCAACCCATCCACAAGCTAATTCCTTCTTCCTGGAAATTGTGAGTAACTGTGTCCATGGAGACACTTTCTTCCCTTGTTTTAAGTCATTCACATCCATTGTTTCAGACAGGACAGGCAAAGCAAATAAAAGCCAAAAATCCAGTTCGGAGGGTATCTGCTGAACAAAATCACAAAACTATTCATGGTTAATAATGGCTGTCAATGCACAAAAAAAAAAAAAAAAAAAAAGGAAAAAAAAAAAAAAAAGAAAAGAGAGGAGAGGAAAAAAAGCTACCAAGTTGCTGCAGGATCAAATGTTTGTTTCTGGAATACAAAAGGACCTGTGTATCACTCCGGGGGTAGCAGAAGAGAAAGGAATTTCTAACATGCAACGCGAAGCAAGTCCTCGCTTCGGACAAGAACATCTTTGTGCACGTTTGGGTGGGAGGAGAGGAGGGGTGAACAGGCAGAAATAAAACAGAGAGGGAGAAAGAAGGAGTACCTTCACCAGGAGCTCACCACGGCCATCCCAGTCGATCTGCAGGTGCTCCCCGTAGGAAAGGCGAACTGCAGTCCCCACCACGCGCTGGACACGGAGGGCACCTGAACACAACCCCGGGGAGTGTCAGTCACTCAGGGCAGGGTGGGATGCCTCGCTGCCTGGCTGGAAGGGCCAGCAGAGCTGGGGGCACACAGGCCTGCCAAAAGCCAGGGGTGTCTGCAGTGCCCACATCGCCTGTCCCCAGCTTTGTGCCCGCTCAGCCCTTGGCATCTCTGTGAACCTGGCCACGGGCTCTGCTTCGGGGCACTAAGAGGCCCTAGGAGAGGATACACGTGCACTTGGCCAAACCTCAGTCACTAACCCTGACATTTTGCAAGATGCAGTGACAGAACAAAGGGGGAATGGCTTCAAACTGACAGAGAGGAGGTTCAGATGGGGTATTGTGAAAAAATTGTTCCCTGGGAGGGTGGGCAGGCCCTGGCACAGGTTGCCCAGAGAAGCTGTGGCCACTCCACCCCTGGGAATGTCCAAAGCCAGGTTGTACAGGGCTTGGAGCAACTTGGGCTAGTGGAAGGTGTCCCTGCTCATGGCAGGGGGCTGGAACTGGATGGGCTTTAAGGTCCCTTCCAACCCAAACCATTCTGTGATTCCATGATTTCAAGCTTCTGGATAAACAGTAATAGTTTCAAAAAAAATAGACTGACAGTGGCTTTCATAAGTTTGACAAATGCAGACCAGCTTAGTTCTCCTGATTTTAGAGGAGCTGAATCAAGATGTGTTGGCTGCACAGAGAGAAGCTGAAATGGCAGAGCCTGCACAAGAGACTGCACACGAGAATTTGGTGTTGAAAACACTTTTTGATTGACCTGGCTAAGGAAACACTAGCAAGCAGGACCCTTTCAGTGGCTGGCCAGAGTCAGCCCACGAGAACACACCTTGTAGCAGAGGGATCTGAATGTCTTGCCCATTGAGTGAAACTCCTCCACCATGTTTCATTTTGATGATGCTGTTGTCCATGTCCCGGATCCGGACAGAAGCTGAGCGAGTGCACACGGCATCGGGATCATCTGCACACTGCAGAGAAGGGAAAATCTGCCTCAAGCTGTCACTGTATTGGTGACTCAGCCCCAGGCCCCCAGAAGGCATTTCAGCATCTAATTTTGGAGGTGTTGGGTGTCACAGTGCTTTTATGGATCTAGTTTCTGCATCCCACAAACACCAGGGCTGGCAGCCTCCCTTCCATTATCCCACTAATCACACACCAGGGAGCTCCCCATCTCAGAGCCTGGAAAGCAATCTGTGGGTGCTGCACCAGAGCCCAGGGAGCAGCCCAGGCCAATGACAAACCCTCCTCCAGCCGTGGAAGGGGCAGGAAGGGATGGAGATATCCTGGGAGGGGGGGAATGTCACTGCACTGACCCACACAGCCCATCAGCCTGGGAAACAGCTACACAGTTCACACCACTCAGGACTTGTGTGGTATTTATTTTCCTGGCAGTGGGTTACACAGCTGAGGAACGAGGATTGCAGGGCCCCAGCTCTCCTCCCTGGTTTCCAAAGGGGAGTTTCAGTGGAAACCTGTTCTGCAGGTTCCCCAAGCACAGATTAGCTCAGAGCTGCACCATCAGAGCTTACTAACACACAGCACAGATGGCAGTGGTGCGTAGAACCATCACAGCCCATTTCTCCAAAGCCTGGGACTTCTCGGTTGCTGCAAGACAGGCTGATACTCCCCTTCTTCCTGTCAGTCTCCTGACTCCATCACACCTCTCCCTGCCTTCAGTTCCTCCATCCCCATCCTCTTTCTTCCCCTCTGCTTCCTTCAGTGCCCTTTTCAGTCTCTGCCTTTCATCTCTTCCCCATGGTCAGTTAATTTCACGGCCACGTTAATCTTCCTGTGACACCAAACCAGGACCTCCATCCCTCTGTCCCTCCCTACACTCCTTGCCTCCAACTGCCTCTCACACACCCATCAGGGGACACAGCAAACAAAGCCAGGAGCTGCTGATTGGCTACAAAAAAAAAAAAAAAAAATCACCAGACAATATGACTAAATGGGAAGCATCTCGAGGCACTGCTCTCTCTGCCAGTGCACTCCCTTTGGTATCCAGGGAAATGTCCTTTCCCAACGGGCATTCTCCAGCCAGCCAGGGTGCTTTGCAAGGGGTGAACCCTCGACTTTGTTTGCTCAGCTGGCAAAGAGGTGCTGAGGGCCCATTGTCCAAACCTCTCCACCTCCGAGCAGGCTCCTGGGATTGGCAGTGAGGAGAAGCAAAACACTTATTAACTGAAAGGAGAAAGGCTGCTATTTAAACTAATTATTTCACGGGAAAATTGCTCCTGCTGGCCTGTGCATCTGCAGTTCCCATCACCCTCTCCCAGGAGGATGCACAGAGGCTCCAGCCGAGGCTGCTGTTACCTGCACCGTCTCAATGACCACAGAGAAGGAATTTTCCACGCAATCCTTGGCAAATAAGTACTGGCAAATCCCGCTGAAGGTGAAATACTTGTTGTCAAAGCTTTTGAAGTGGGACTGGCCGGTGACAGAGCATTCTCCTGGAAAAGGCAAAGAGCCATTAATCAACCCCTGTGCTAGCAGGGAGCAAAATCCTGCCCGGCCCCCACAAGCCACTGAGGGGGAAGAGTAGCCTGGTGGAACGGGTTGTACAAGACTCCCTGTAGAGCAGAAAGCACCAGCAAGATGCTTATCTCACTGTTTATTCCTGTAAGGCATTACCAGTAGTAACAGAGGCACCAAGGACAGCTGGAGAATTCGGCATAAATCGTGCTCAGGAGTCGGAATTTGTGCCTCTGGAAAAGCCTGCAGAGCGTTTCAAATGGTTGATCATGAGGACATCGGTGAAAAACGCCCTGGAAATTCATCACAGTCACCTCGTGGTCATAAGCTCTTGGCAGATTAGGTCATACCTGGTAGCTGAGACAGGTGCTGGTGGCACTAAACCCTTTTAAACAGCAACTCATGCTCTGTGATGTAGGAGCTACGTTATCCTCTCCATACAATGGGGAAACTGAGGCACAGAGAGTGGAAGCACTAATGCCTAGGGCTGGCAAAGCTGGGAAAGACACTCAGGATTATCCAGCATTAGTCATACACTGCATGCAATTGGACATGTGGCCTCTCTTATCCCTGCACAGGAGCTTGCAACACCTTGGCATCACACACTTTAAATCCAATTTTCCTTAACCCAGTGGGGCACATCTGCATTCCATGGAGCTGGCTGCAGAGGGCAGGTGTCTTTACAGAGTTGAAAGTTAAAATTGTTAGCAAGACTTGTTGGACTTTCACAGCTGCTCTTCTCTTCTGCAGAGGTGCCTCACAGTTGTATCTTGGCAAATTGTGAGCCCCCTCTCTGTCTCTTTACTGCTGTTTTTAGAGGATTGCAGTATGGTTTTATGAAGGCAACAGTGTCTGAAAGCCTTCTTCACAACGGGCTCCTTGAACACAGCCCCCAAGAAGTGGCGATTCCTTTGCTGGGTTGTCTTGAATGCCAGTAAGTTATTCTGACATTAAAGTTAAAATGCCTTATCAGGATGAAGAGCTGGAAGATACTAAACCAGGCCTAACCCACCATATTACAGATTGATTTCCAGGGCATTCCCTGCAACTGGAAACCACCAGGACAGGTTTGCAGCACACAGAGCTGGGGAACTGCCAGCCAAGACAAGTCCCAGCCCTTTGGCACTGCTCCTGGAAGGGAAATTTCTTTCCTGCGGCAAAGCCTCTCCTTTTGGGTCCCTCTGTCTGCTCCATTTGGTGTAATGCATCCCAGGAAATTCCCCGAAACCTACTGCCTTCATAATTATTTCAATTATGATATCAGCTTGAGAGCTTCTTGCTCGTGCCAGCCAGCTCCTGCTGGTTGGCTCTGCCACTGCCCTCCCTCCATCTGGGGACCCAGTTTTATCATCAAACTTACTGGGGCCAAACTGGGCAATTCATTCCCACAGTATCAAAGCTATCTCTCATTTTTTTCTTTTTTTTTTTTTTTCTTTGTTTTTCTCTTTTTTTCCTTTTTTTTTTGTTAAAAACAATAATGGAACTACTTGGAGTTTATCTAAGTACATAAACTTTCTGGACACAAAGTTTTATAAATATTTGTGGTAACCAACCAACAACAAAAACATGCTGCAATATCGCTGCAAATAGCGACAAAAAGCACGGGGAACAATACAAATCTGGCTGCTTTGGGAGGTTCTGCTGCCCCCCCCATGCTGTCTCAGCACGGTTTGCTGTTGTTTGTATTCACATGTACGACAATCAGCACCTCAAGCACAGGGTACAGCTCGCTAAAAACATCATCTCTGGTTTGAACATTTGCAGAGACCACCACGCCCCTTTTTTAACTGCTCTTTCGGTCTAAAGCAGGAGGAAATGGAGCACTGATGGCTCAGGCAAGCTTAATGTTTATAGAAAGACAGGGGTTTTTTAATGAGCATTTTAAGGCTGTTGTGATTTTCCCACCTTGTGAGTATTGCACAGCCTTATCTGCTCTTCTCCTGTCCAGCCACAACCCCAGTCCCTCCTCATCCCTTCCACTCCATCCTCAAGGGGAATAATGAGTTAAAGAAGCTGTGCTGTCTCCCTACAGATTTCTGCCCACAAAGGGTCAGGGGCTGTTTCAGGTCAGCCAGGGCTTTCTGTGGCCAAACACAGTGCAGGAACCAAGGCAGGGGATGAGCCACAGGACCAGCAGGAGGAAATGATTTGCTGGCCAGTGCACAACATGAAGAGCCACATTCTCCATGCAGCCAAAAATGTGGGACAGCAGCCATCCCATGAGTCTGGGAGGTGGAGGAGGAGGAAAAGGAGCAAGAGCACCTGCAGAGCTGCCTCTCCAGCCTGGCACCACCCATGGGAGGCAGGGCAGCCACCTTCTCCCTGGGGCTGTAGCCCCTTCACCCACAGCATGACCTTTGGGGCCCAAGTCCTGGGGTTACTGAGTGATGCAATCCATTCTCAGTACTTCCTACTGTCCCATAAAACAATCAGTTTAAGAACTGTACCTGGTCAAAGAAACCCAGGAATGTTCTTCTACCTGAAGGCCAGTCCTCTGAATGCACAGACCCTTCCACCTTGGTAAATTAAGTAAAGAAAAAAGGGACCATTCTCCTCACCAAACAGGATTTTTCACTGCTGCACATAAACCATGCAGCACAATGTCTGACTTGTCTCACGAGAGGAACCTACAAGTGTGATCCCACCTGGATGCACTGGAGCAAGCAAGCAAGAACAGAGACAGATTCACCTTTTGTGTGGAAAAAAAAAAAAAAAAGAAGAAAATAAATGGGAGGGATGTAGGCAAGGCTTACTTGTCAAAACCTGAAAAGAGTAAAGCCAACATACCTGGGCATTCCCCATTGCTGCAGAGCCAGGTGCCACGTCGGCAGATGCTGGAAAACAAGTTAGACAAGAGCATGGGAATTCTAATCTTCTGTTGCAAATTTCCCCCAAACTCCTGCGACGTAGGCCCCTGTTCCAGGGAAGTTAGATCAGTCCCCAATATCCTCTCCATCTCCCATAACCTCATTTCTTGATGTATTCATCCCTTCTTACCATCATTTGACAGCAACTGCTGGTGACATGAATGGAAACGGCTGCAAAACTCAAGAACTTCTGATGTTCCCTGCCAAAGCTCTGTGCTTAATATGTACATATTAAGCTATATATTCAGCTATATTTCACTGATGTGGAATGAGTTTTCAATGCAGTTCTCAGGGTATGTCCATCAATAAAACAGAAAATCACAGAGGCAAAAAAAGTTTGAAGGACCCTTTAGAAAAAACATATACTACAATCCCCCAGCTCAAAAAAGGCAATGTCCAAGGTAGACCAGGTGGCTGAGGACCTTGAGTTTAGAAATATCCCACTGCAGCACCATCTCAGGGGAAGAATTTTTCCTTGTATCAGAACAGAATTCCCTCTATTGGAACTTGTGTCCATGGCTTCCTACTCTTCTGCTATTTGCCTCTGAGAAGAGCCTGGCCCAGTCTTCTTCACAGCCTGTCTTTAGGCAGTGACAGTCCCCTCATTAATCTTGAAACAAATCTATTCCCCTTTGCTTCCCCTCACATCAAACTCCCCTGCTGAGATCACCTCCAGTGCCCTCCACAAGACCCTCTCCAGTCCTCAGCCCTCTCTCTTGCAGTGCTGGCAATGCTACTCCTGTCACATCCTCACAAATTCATCACCAGAGAGGGATTTCCAAGTCAGTCAGTTCTGCTAAAGACTCCAAACCCATTTGTGGGGAGTCAGTGTGTTAAGGATAAATGCAGAGTCAATGGGATGATGTTCTCCACAGCAGTATCAACTTGGAATAACAGGAAGCAATAAAAAAAATAGTCTGTCAGGCAGCACTCATCTATCTCCCAAGAGCACCAAGTTGGAAAAACGTGGCCAAGCTCCAGAGAGCTCCAGGGAAAAAGACAAAATACTAGTGTCGTGGTTCCTGTTCTGTGACACTTGGTGCAGGTAATGAAAACATTCTGATTAATAAGGATGATGCACAGACCACCTTTCTTCTGCATGTCATGGGTTTCACTGAGTCCTCCTTCTGTACTGCAATTGGAAACTTCTGAGTACAGAGCTGTCTGAGCTCCTTCCACAAATATGTCTACACTTCAAACAAAACCAGATCAGGAATACATTAGTCATCTCCCTTCCTTTCTTTAGGCTGCTAGCCTTCCCCTTCAGGTTGGCATTCCTGAGTTGAGGAAAAATCCTGGGCCATGCTAGGAAGACTCATTAGCAAGTTCCAAGGACGTGCCTTAGGCTAACCCCTCTTGGAAAAGATATGGGGCTTAGAGGTTAAATAAATGTAGGAAGTCAAAACAAAGACACCACTGCTGACACTAACCAGACATGGGAACCCGGCTTATCCACAGGAAACAGGTAGTTCTCTGCTGTTTGAAGGAGTGTGACCTCCACATTGTTCTATCAGATCAAATATCCCTTCAAAAGCAGAGCTGATTTTGCCTTTGTGAACACCTCACTTCTTGGAAGGGGCTGGCAATTCCAACAAGAGAGGCAAGTCCTTCACCAATAAAAGGAAATTTTAACGAAGTAGAGAGATTTCTAGAAAGATCATCCAAAACACCAGAGCAAGGCAGGGTTTACCATGAGTTGCAGTCCTGGGAGATGGTGAAGCCAGGAGGATAATGTTTTCCAGAGTGGATGCAGGAGCACTCAGAGCTCTCGATGCAGCGTTCACCATCCAGGAGCAGCCCCTCTGGGTAGGTCAGGTGGCATCAGATACAGGTACCACGCACACACACAGAGGGACAGAAATGTAAATACAATTAGATTTTCTAGTTCTTCACAGACTTTGGCAAGACTTCATGTGCATTGTTATCCATCCTTAGTCACAGAGAGCAACAAAAAGGAACGAGGTTTGCCAAAAAAGCCTCCCAGGGGCTGCTCTCTGCTCTCCTCCTAGTGCTGCCTGTCCCTCAGGTGGGCTGAGCAAACCCCTTCTGGTGCTCCCAGTCAAGCTCTTTGCTTAGCAAGTCCCCAGGTCCAAAATACCTGACTGCTGGGAAAGCTGTGCACTTCACTGACTGCAGTCAAGGGCATCCAGACAGGTTTTGGATTGGACATGAGAGGACCAAAGGGGAAGGGAATGTAGGGAATGAAGAAACAAATATGGATAGCATGTAAATCTAGCAGAGAGGTCTGAGAGAAGGAAACATCATATGAGGAGCTGTGGAATCTCCTCTCGACTTCAGCAGAAGCAAAAAAGCAAAAGGGTCAACTTCACATGACACAACTGCAATTACCTACTCTACATGGAGAGTATTTCATCTTACAAAGATAAGTGGAGGCACAAAAGAGTTACAGGACTTGTCTGAGGTAGCACTATAAGCTAGAAACAGAAGAAAGGAAAAGTTTCTTTCTCTGCAAATGCTATATTGAGAGAGAGTTGATATTCCTCCATTTTTAAAAGAGCTGCTGTAGCAAAGCATTTTGTTTCTTGAAAGCCTCTCTCCCTTCTCCTCGAAGGACTCCTTCCAACAGCCTGCAGAGACTTTGGCTCTTCTCCCTGACAGTGAGATACCTGTAAGTGCCCCTTTCTCCCATTCTTCCCATAGAGCTGCCTGGAAAGATCTTGGCTGTTGAGAAAAATCCTTCCAGGGAGGGATATTCAAGAGAGGATCTGAGCGTTTAAGAGATGGGTGGCTCTCCAGAGAGCACAAGAAAACAGAAGGCCTGCCTTTTTTTCCTGGCAATAGTAATTCCATTTACAGCAATTAGAGGAACTGTGGAGCATTTAAGGGAGGAAAAGAAAAAAAAAAAAAGGAAAAAAAAAAAAAAAACAAAAAAAAAAAAAAAAAAAACAAAAACAAACATTTCCAGAACAGATACTTTTTACACTTGGAGAACTAGAGGGAAGATAAGCAAAAAGGAAGACTGCAGTGGTTGAGCTGCCCCCTTTAATCCAATCTCATCTCCTGTATGAAAGATTCAGTAATAAGTGAAATTGTTCATCTGAAATCACACAGACTTTTGAAATTATATTGAATATTTGAAATTGAGCTCTGCAGGGATCGGTTTTTTGCAATAAATTCTTTCAGTACATGCTCTGTTGTTTCTTCCTCTAACTGTGTGCCTCTAACCAAAGCAATTCAGAAGGAACACATCAAGGATCAGCAGTCCCTCACCAGGAAATAAAGGCAACCCTAGAGCAGCAGTTGGTACTGATTTTCACAGAAACATTTACTTTTTTAGTTGGGTCTGAAAAATGGCCCTTTCATGGAGTGAGCATACAAGCATTACAGAAACTGGTTTATTCTGGGGCTTGGGCCCAGAAAGAAAGAAGTGTTTCTGATTTAAGAAAATTTAAGGGAAGACACAGCTCTCCTTCTTCTAATAAAATAGGTAGCATGACTGCCAAATGTTTCTCTGTAAATAACCCAGTAAAAAAATTACCAGGGCAGCTGCAGCCATCAACACATTGTCCATGACACACTTCATTGATATTCAGGCTCTGGCAGGTTTTGGTACATGGGGATACACATTCCTTATACTCCATGCCAACTGGACATCTTGGCCCTGAAAAAAAAAAGAACAAATTAGAAATGCAAATTCCTTAATAAATCTTAAATAAATAAATCTCTTAATTATCAAAAGCTTAACCACAGGAACACCAAGGAGGTCATATCCTCTCCAATCATTGATTTCTTTTTCAGAAGCAGGACCTTTAGGAAACATTTGACTTTCAGTTTGCTGCAGCACCATCATATGTCAAGTAGTGTAGCAGATATGTAGAGGTTAATTTGTTTTCTAATAAATTGAGCCTTAATAGCTACACCCAAGTGCGTTAAGAACGATCAAACAATGGGGAGAAGTTTTGCAATAATATCTGTCTAAGTCATTTGGACAGACAGTGTGTTCTGTACCTTTAAGCTATGCAGTTTGTGAAATTACTCTCTTTGGTAAAACTGCTTCTTCCTGAGAGCTGCCAGCACAGGGTAACCCCCCTGCCATGGCACCTTCCCTGCTGTCAGGGCTTTACACAAGCACACACTACATTTCCATGCACAGGCATTCCACACCCTCCAACACTGCGTGGGCACGGAGTGGGAAGAAGAGATCAGAGCCTGCCCTTTGCCATGAAATCCTCCATTGAAGGAGGTGGGAGGGGAATGGAGGAGTTTTCTTGCCCTTGGTGCCCTGGGCTTGTGCACCAGCTCACACTCACACAGTGTGCCCAAGTAACATCTCCATCACCTCCTGAGGCAGCACCACAGCACAGATGAAGGGGGATGGAAAATTAAGCTCCTGATGTGGCAGCAAGGCCACTTCTCTTTTTCCTGACTCCTTAAAAAAAAAAAAAAAAAAAAAAAAAAAAAAAAAAAAAAACCAACATGGCTTGTGAAATCAAGGGTTAGAAATGAACTCTAGAGCTCCTGGGATCAGAGAAAAGTTCATTTCACTTGTGGCTTTAGTCAGACTCACAAACAGCCCCAGCAAAAATGGGTCCTCTGGATCGCACCCTGAGCCAGGATTTGAGCCTTCATCAGATCCCTTTTATGTCCCAGTGGAAAGGTAACCAATTACTGCTAGAACTCAGGCTCTCCCTCGTGTGCAAGCTCTCTCCCTGGTATACAACCCCTCCAACAAGTGGTTGGCAGTATCTTCCTGCCCTGACCATCATCTGAAGGCACAGCGGTGGCCAGTAGCAGAGTGCCTTTACCAGAGCAGGAAGTGTTGTCAGTACAAATGAGTCAGCTATTCCACAGAATCAATTTACATAAACATCCTGAGAAAACTGGGTTTTTTTTGTAACGAAGAGCTATGAGAAAAATGTCTGAGAACATGATAGTAGAGGACCAGGGTTCTCCAGTGGGGGCAATATGTGTGTATCAGAGCGAGTGCAAACATGACCTTCCCCTCTATTCCCAGTCAGCCTGTGCACTTCCCTGTTGCAAAATCTCAGCAGAGATGCAATCAGGACCCCTGACATCAGCAAAGCTGGGCTAATAAAGGCAGCAGCTCAAGATGCAACCAGGATCCCTAACCTAGACAAAAAATGGCTTAGGAAAGGCAGCATCCCGATTTCAGTGTAATTGGTTGAAGCAAATAAAAGGTGAAACAACTGTTTTTATGGGAAAAAAAAGCTTAGAGAGTCTCTCACTAGGATGCTGAGTTACAAGTGCCTGTTGAATAATGTCACACATTTGAGTCATCTGTGAAGCAGCTCCCAAACATCCCAGTCTGCATCCTTGTGCACCAAATAAATCTTCATAGAATTTGTACACCAAGGTGGCACATGTAACAGCTCAGGATCTTCTTTAGAGAGGATTCAAACAACCCTGTCTCAGGGATAAAAACTCCTAGAACAAAGGTGGGTGACGGAGAGCCGAAAGAGCTCTTCGGATTTTAACCTGCCGTGCCTAAACCTAAAAAAGCACTGGTTGCTTTCAGCTGCAGAACAGAAATCTGCAAGACAGGCACGACCTTGTTTAGGACAAAGAGACCAGGAGAAATCCTGCCAGCTTACTGCACGAGCTCTCTTGGGGCCAGCCCTCCAGAAGGACTCCTTGGTGGGCGCAGCTCCTGGCGTACTCCAGGAATGCCGGGCAGTGACAGTCCTCGTGGCTGCAGGCACAGATGTCCCTCTCACACACACCCATGTAGGGCTCTGGATCCACCCGGTGGTGGCACCGGGAGAAGGTGGAGGATGTCCTCAGCAGCTGGCAGGCTTCCATGATGCCCTGCACGGGAATTGAGGAGCAAAGGTAAAAAAAAGGAAATTACAGTTATTATTTAACACCACCATGCAGTTAATTACATCATAGCCAAGAAGGAATCATGATTAATACCCATTCCTTCACTGCATCCACACACTCACAGAGGTACATTAATACACTGATTATTACAGAATAGGGTGTCACATGAGGGGGTTTTCACACAGAAACATGTCAGTCAGCCAGCAAATGGATGGAAGAATTCTACTTTCTTCAATCACAGAGCTCACAGAATGCTCTGAGTGTGAAGGGGCCCACAAGGATCACCAAGTCCAACTCTTAAGTGAATGGACCAAACCCACAACCTTGGCTTTATTGGCAACACAATTTACCCAGCTGAGCTAATCTCAAGGCCTGCTTCCCACCCAGCAAAGAACCAGGTGGTGTCTGCTTTCCCAGGAAAAGAGGAGCCTAGGACTGAGGCACGGAGGAAGAAAAACTACCAGGTCATCTTGTGAATAATGAGGGAACAGAGTAAGTTTTAGAGTGAAAGACTGAGCCTGACTTGAAATCCCAGGAATGAAATTTGTTTCCCATTTCTGGCCACACCTGCCTGTTGCTCCTGCTGGCTCAGATAAACAGCAGAAAAATAACTCAGGGAAGAAAAATAATTTTTTTCTGCTCTTCAGGTGAGTTAAATCAGCATGTCGACAGCAAGAGTGAGGGGGGGAGAGGATATCAACACCTCTCTTTTCAGACAGCGGCAACCTAAGAGGAAACTTAGCTATATGTGAAAACAAACAAACAAAAAAACCTGAGGAAAACTTAATGTATGACTCAGTTTTCCATGGGAGGCTCCTAAAGAGATTCTTAGGTGCACATTATGTCACATTCAACAACTCTGAGGTCCTCAATGTAATTTTCTGAAAGGATGGCCCTGAGTTTAGGTAAGTGGGAAAATTATTTCCTGGCACAACCCTGGCACAGAGAGTTGAAGCATAACGTGCTTTCTCATTTTTGGGAGATGAAAAATCCCACAGAGCTGAGCAGTCAGCAGAAATGTCGAGATCTTCTCTGAATGGCAGCTGTATAGGAAATTATACCTGTACAGGAAAACTGCTGAGTAGAAAATACTTATTTTGACAAAGGGTGCTTTGTTCAGGTGATCAGCCCAAGCTAGAACATGTCTGAACCAAGACAGAATTTCTTGCTTATGAAAACAAACCAACCAGAAATGCCTGGCCCATTCTGAGTTTAGCAAAGGGCTCAGTGAACAGCACAGAGGTTTTGAGCTTCCTGAGAATGGTCTCAGGGAATTTAAAACAATGCTAACTGAGAGCTGAACATGGTGGGCCTTCAGAAAACCACTGGAATAATTCTGATGCCCAGGTAGCAGCCACCATGCTGAATCAGAGGGGGGAAAAAATAAAAGGGAGGGAGCAGGAACTACATAAATGGTGGCTGGTGCTGCTCCAAGACTACACAGAAGCACAAGAAAGCTGAAAAAGTGCCCTGAGGGTGGAAGTAACAACAACAGAGGCAGCCAAAAAAGCCATTAAAGCAGTGCTTGGAGATGAGACTGATAAAACCAAAAGTGAGCTCAGCCATTCAGAGGATGAGCAGCACAGCAGCTCCTGGATCAAAGTCCTGATCCAGACATTATGAAGTGCACCAGAAAACCAGTATCCCATGTAGGGGCTGTGCTAACAAAATTTCTTAACAAGGAACTTGATAAAAAGTGAATACAACTGTTATGTTACAGCACAGCTCAGACTGTATGTTCCATTAAAAGGAAAACCAGTAGAAACAATTTTTGTGAGCATGGTTGTTACGCATCAGTAAATTTTAAGATGTGAAAGCCACTTAAAAAAAAATAAAGCAGATTACACACAAAAAAAATTAAACCATTTCTCTTTTCCTACAGTTTTCTTTGGTCTTGGACTTGTTCAGTAACAGATTAGCTAAAGGTTGAGCTCGAGTTGATTGTCAAAGAGACAAGTGATACGTGTTAAAAAGCAACAAAAAGTCCTTTTTTTCTCCCTCATGTAAAGGTTTTCTTTGCCATTCAAATTTTTTCAGATTTCCCAATAGCTTTATAGAAGAAATTAGAGGTGGAATTTTCCCATCCTTTAGACACACCTCAACTATTGTGATGAATTAATGGACATAAGCTGAAATATCATAGAATCACAGAATAGCCTGAGTTGGAAGGGCCCCACAAGGAGCATTCCAGTCCAGCTCCTGGCCCTGCACAGGACACCCCAACAATCCCACCATGTGCCTGAGAGCCTTGTCCAAATGCTCCCTGAGCTCTGGCAGCCTTGGGGCAGTGACCACTGCCCTGGTGTTCCAACACCAGTAAATCCAAAGAGAACCTAAACAAAAATTCACCACGAGGGTGGTCAGAAACTGGAACAAGTGTTCAGAGAGGCTGTGGAACCACCACCCTTGGAGATACTACAAAGGTGAGTGACAAGGACCTGAGTAGCCTGACCTAGGATGGCCTTGCTGCAAGCAGGGAATTGGACTCAGTGACCTCTAATGGCCCCTTGAAAATTAAACCATTCTGCAAGTTCTTTTTATTTTCTCTCCCTTTTTTTTTTTTTTTAAACTCAGTGGTTGGGCTGAATTGAGAGGGTCTTAGTTTATGAGACAGTGTGATATGGTGAGCATCAGATCTGGGCAGCCTCATCCACTGCTGTGACATTCCTTCTCATGGAGCAACAGCTCCAGAAGCTGCTCCACACAAAAAAATATTTAAACCCAACAGACCAGGGAGTGGAGCCTCAGGCTGAAAAACAGTGCTTAGGGTAAAGCTGTCTGTAAGATTCAAACGGGAAGAACTGACTGCAGTATGCAAAGTACAGGTGAAAGTCATAAAACTTCTCCCTCCACTTCTGTAGAAGTTTTATTTTAAATGTTTCTTTAAATGGATCAGCAGCCTCCTGGCCCTGACAACCCTCAGTGACCACAAACTTGCTGACCTTCCTTATTCCCCAGTCCCTCCACACAGAGCTGGAGGTGGAATTTTGTACATTCTTCCCATTGCTGTGGCATTGCCTTCTGCTGCTGCATGGACTGCATTTGTCTGTTGATTAACAAATGCCATTTAAAGAGATACAACCTAAAAAATAACAGCAGAAATCAGACACCCCCTCCCATTCCCTTTAATTTAGGCCCTAAGGTACACAGAGGCACAGAGTTCCTCCAGGTCCCTCAGGAAGGAATGCTATCACTTTATTGCACATGGAAGTATTCCATGGGACAATGAGCTGGGCTGTTTCTTACCAATCACAGCAAAAACTGAACTTGGGAAAAGCAGAAACTACTTGAATTTCACTTTCAATCATTTTCACACCTAATGTTTTATAGGTATGATTTCCTAATAAGACAGAAAAAAAGGAAATAATACAGTGGATACAGTGAAGTCTGCCCTCCACACACCATTTCTATTAGCTGAGAAATCTAGAATATAAAGGTAACACATAAGATGCATAAATCAACTGCAATGCTTTAAAAGATAAATATTTGTGTTTTCAAGGCTGCCTCATTACTAGAGTTTTCCACACCACTTTTCTATACTTCAACATCCACGTCACCCATGCTGTTTGTCACCTGAGAGCTAATGAGGTTGCAGTGCTTCACTGAGCAGGCAGCCCAAACCAGCACAAGCAAATGGTGAGAAAATGGATCAGACAACGCAGTGAAGCTCCTTTCTGATAACTGAACAGCAGTGGCTGAGGGCAGGGTGTAATGGGAAGGCAGTAGCTTACTTCCCCCTTCTAAAAGTACCCAGTTTGGAATGCTGTCTGGATCCCAAGGCAAGGTGGACAACAGGCAGTCACACACGGGTAAGTGTGTGTTTAAAAGGTGGAGGGCTGGGAGAGGCTCTGAGCAACAGTGGAGTGAGAGGGTGAGCTGGTTCCAGATTTTCAGCTGATACACAGAGCCATCAGTGAAGACAAAACCACAAAATTTCCAGCCTTTTCTAGGATTTGAAGATCAAATTGCTACAGAGCTTTCTGGTTTCACTGCGTAGAATCAGAGGGGTTTGGGTTGAAAGGGACCTCGAAGATCATCTCATTCCCACCCCCCCACCACGGGCAGGGACACCTTCCACCAGCCCAGGTTTCTCAGAGCCCCATCCAACCTGGCCTTGGACACTTCCAGGGATAGGGCATTTACAGTTTCTCTGGCCAACAAAAGCCTCACTGCTCTCACAGAGAAAAACTTCCTCCCAATATCCAATATAAACCTCCTCTGTCAGCTTGAAGCCATTCCCCCTTGGCTTGTCCCTGCAATTCCCAACGAAAGAAGTGAGAAATCATCTCTCCAGGGATGCTGTTGGACTGGGAAGGGGGACAGGGTGGCTGACAGAGAGGGCAAAGAGAAACACAGACCTCCCAGCATGGGGGTCACAGGGGTGGGAGGAGTGCTCTGAACCTGAGCTGCTGTTTTCCTCACCTAACAGCTGATGGTCTGGCAGGGAGGGAGGCTGGGAGACAGAGGAGATTTACATTCCTGGAGCTGAAGCAAGCAAACAAAGCACACCATTAAAAAGCCCTACATTCTTCAGCAGGCACTTGTTTGGCCAGACTTCTATTAATAGCTCTGGGTTTATTCTTGCACAGGGACTAAATTAAGGCAATGTTAAATGCTGTGAGCTCATGAACTCACACGAGAGAGAATAGAATCTCATTCACCTTGCAGGAAAGCAAACTTTATCCACAAAGCATCAATATTTAACATGATCTATAGAAAACCCACAGTAAGTTGCAGTCGACCCAGTTAATCAGACTGGATTAACTGCCTCATTCTACAGGCATCACTGAAACACACCTTCCCTAAGTAACACCAAAGTTTCTTTGGCAGCAACTCACACTTCAGGCTCAAATAAACCGATGCTTTCTCTGCTTATCTGTTTGATGTTTGTGTGTTAGGTTTGGGGGGGTTTCTTTGTGGGGGAGAGAAGGGGGTTTTATATATATATATATATATATATATATATATATATATATATATATATATATGTGCTGCAGCTTTTAAGAAGAGCAGGTAGGGTTCAATAGGAGAGATCTCTCCTCTCAGGGACAGGACCCAAGGGACCAGCATGAAGCTAAGCTGTGTCAGGAGAGGTTCAGGTTGGACTTCAGGAAAAGGTTCTTCCCCCAGAGGGTGGCTGGACACTGGAAAAAGCTGCCCAGGGTCGGTGGTCATGGCCCCAAACCTAACAGAGCTCCAGGAGCGTTTGGACAATGCTCTCGGACATGTGGTGGGATTGTTGGGGTTGTGCTGTGCAGGGCCAGGAGTTGGACTTTGATGCTCCCTTCCAGCTCAGAATATTCCCTGATTTGTGTTCTCCTGCCCAAGGGCAGGGCAGTTGCCTTTCAGGTAGGGGAGGACACACCAGAATGGCATCTTGCAGCACCAACCTTCTCTGCAATATCAGATGAAATGTTGCAGGTGTTGCTTGGAGTCTGCACCCTCTTGCAGCGCTTGTTTTCGCTGTGCAAAGCCCAGGAGTTGGCAAAATCATAACTGTTCCCCACCAGGGTCCCTGGGAATGAAAAAAAGAGGAGAAGCAAGTGGCTGTTGAGGGGTTTCAGCAACGAGCAGGCAGTACTGGCTATTCTCAAGGTGGCAGTCTCTAAAGATAAAAACTGTCCTATCCCATGGATTCCTGTTCCAAAAAGATTGACTGCAGGAAAAGCTGCTATCAGTGATGTGGACTGACTCCTGCAGAGGACCTCTCTGAGCTCAAGGACACACCAAAGCCTGCAGAAGGCAGCTCCCAGCACCTCTCACACCTGCACGGACGTGGGGGAGTTACTGCTGGTAAGCTGTGATCTCCACAAGCCAAAGCACACCTACACATCTTCCTACTATTTAGAGGCTGTCAATAAAGCACAAGATACATTAGAGGGGCAAACAAAATGCAGCTGCTTTCCCTATCCAAGCATTAGCATTCTCCTACCCAAAACTAAATCACATGAAGAAATTAAGAAACTGAACATACATCGTCATGGTTTGAGCCCATCATCTGTGGGAAAAAAAAAAAAAAAAGGCAAGCAAAACTGAAGGAGTTTGTATGGCTGCCACTTCCTGGGAGATGCAAAGCCACCTCCCTGCTCCTCTTGATCCATCCTCCTGAGAACTGGGATCCTCCCAGAAAGAGAATGCTCCCTCCACCCCCTGTTCCCTCCCATGACCTGGCTCATTTGAGGACTGACTACCTCTGCTTCCTTCCGTGGGTTCCGGCTACAAAACAGTTCAATTCATGAGTCCCAGTTCCCTAAAGCTGCTTTTTTAAAACCCTGCTGTGCTGCATGTGAGAATATCAATTGCCACTGTTAACACACTCCCAAAACCCTTATGCAGAGAATGTGTTGAAAAAAAACCCTGGCTGTATCTAAAAAAAAAAAAAAAAAAAACAAAAAAAACCAAACAAAACCCAAAAACCAAACCAAACAAAAACTAGAAATTAGGGGCTTATAAAGGTAGCATGAGCTAGGCCCACAGCAGATGGCAGAGCGGGGAGACTCAGAGGAAAGGATGGCAGGGAAAGGTGGTAAAAGGTGGGAAATTTTTCATCTCTACAGCCAGGGCTTGCACAGGAGAGGAAATGCAGCAAGAAGTGGAACACAACTCTTCAGCTTAGCACAAATTATACATTAGAGCAACAGTGGAATCCAGCCTGAGGAGAAGCAAGGTGCCAAATTAAACGTATCCCCTTCTGTTTGCAGTAATTCAGCCTTCCAGGTACGTAACAGGAGTTGGGCTCTGCTCCAAAGCAATATTCCTCTGGCCCTGAATGCACATCCATGCCAGGCTTCCCACTGGCAGGGACCCATGGATGCTCATTCATACACAAGTTAAGTTTTGCAGGCTGGGACAACAATTGTTGGCCCAGAAATGCTGGTCACTCGTTTTTCCAATTCTCCCCCTCCAAGAGATTTTTTTTTTTTTCCCCTTCTGTGGCACTTGTAAATTTATACCTTTACACAACTCTTTTATACAATATTTCCATGTTACTAGTTTAGTTCTTCTCCTGCATTCTATGATTAATACTTTCAAGAAGGTGAATAGAGAATAATTCTCTACTTTCAAGTGGAGAATAACTCCTGTGAGGTTCAGGTTGAACACCAGGAGGAATTTCTTCACTGAAGGCATTGGAAGGGGCTGCCCAGGGAGGTGATGGAGTCACCAGCCCTGGAGGATGCTCAAGAGCAGAGCACTCAGTGCTCTGGTCTAGTTAATAAGTTTGACTTGATGATCTCAGGGATCTTTTCCAACCTAAATGATTCTGTGATTCTGTTAATTCTTTACAAAATAAATCATCTCAAACCTTGTTTTGTTTTTTTTAGAACCTGCTTTTCAAACCCTCATGTTGCCAGCATCTGACTGTCTATTAGCAGACGGTGGAAACGTGAAAAGCAGCTGGACATGAAGGTTTTTCTGATCACCACAAGACCTCTAATGTGAAATTATGAAGTGACTTGGGCCGCTGAGCTGCTTAACCCACAGGCATCATGGAATAAGTTATTTCTGCAGAGGGTCCCTCTGGAGAGGACTCTCACACTACACACCCTGTCGATCAGTAAGGGGATCCTCAAATAATTCATTTATTTGATGAGGTTTCAGGAAAAAAAAAAAGCAGGGAGGGAGAAATGCCTCCAGCACACCTGGCTGCTCTGGGCAGAGGGAAGAGCAGCTGCCAACACCCCTGCCATCTCCATTTCCTTCTGCTGAAAGACTCAAGGGGGTAGGAAAGGAAAGGCAGTGGAAGAGACAACAAAAACAGCCTAAAAAATGATGTTATCAAGAGAGCACCCAGGCAGCTGAGCTGCCTGATCTGGCACTGCTTTCCCAGTATGCAGTGCCCTCCCTCTCTGCACAGAAAGCATTTCTGGAAGAACTGGTGCCTGATATGGACACTGTACACAGACACCAGCGTGCAAACGGGCTGCTCAAAAAGCCAAGACCCCCAGGGCAGCCAGCTGGTGTGCAGTGTCCTTTTAGGATTCAAGATGGGGTCAGATAGGTGATGCTCACACTCTTGACAGAAAAGTCTGTGTCCCCAGTGATATCTGAGTCTCAGAGCCACCAGTTCCTTTTGCAATCTGAAGCTGGGGTGCTGCTTGTTTACTTTGGGACCCAAGGTCAGGCAAGGCAAGGCATTAACAACAACCACCCTGTGCTCCAGGCACCGAGGGGGAAGCAGCAACCCTGACCTCCTCCAGATTTTCCATCCAGCCACAGGCCCATCAGATAACTCTCTCTCTCAGGGTCTGTTAACTCATCTGTAAAATATATGCAAGAATTCGCTCAAGACACTACAGACCTGTGAGTTTTAATTGGTAAATAGAGCCTTAGTCGGTAAAAAAAACCCAACTTTCACATGTTGGTTATTTACCAAGCAATGAGGGAGGTTTTGTTTTTTAGGGTGGGGGTTTTTGTTTGGTGGGTTTTGTGTGGGGTTTTTTTTTTGTTTTTGTTTGTTTGGTTTTTTAAACACAATTTTACATGGTTTAGTACATAGTTCCAGATGAGCAAAACTATTGGCAAGGTTGACCAAAAACTGACCCATAGTTTGCACCAAAATTAGTGACTTGGAATAGTTAAGTCATGGGTTATAAAGTTTTTCCTTCCCTCTCCAGATCAGTGAACATAAAAATTAATAATATTGAACATGAGAGGGGGGAAAAGCCATCCCCCAAACTCTGCAGCTTAGTGCTGAAGGCACTTTCCTCACAACAGAAATGTCTGACCTCGATTCCAGACCCGGAATAAAGACAAGTGGGATATGAATGCAGGTTTTTGGCATCTCAGCTCAAGTTCCTATTACAAAGGCAGGTGCAACAGAAGTCATCTTCACCTGTACCATTTGTGTCAGCTTCATTCCCTTTGCTCCCAAATGAAAATTCAGGAAGGAAAATGAGATGACTGAGTCAGGCCAAATAAAACTTTAAACTTGCTTAAAATCAAATTGCTGATATTGTTTAAAATGCCAAGGAATTTGCATTTCAGAATGGCCAAAACTTTAGTTTACTTTCCTAGGGAAAAAACCCCAATAAAATATTTATTAGCTGCACTGCTCTCACTGAGTTTGGAACGTGCTTTAAAAGCTTCTGATGCCAGGTACCACACCCAGAGGAGTTGCATATTCAGTCACATGCATCTATACTGCTTCTGGAATTAAATCATTACCTGAAATATCAGATTTTTCCTTGCAGATACTGTCTGCTTCTCCTTGTTTAACCTATATTCCAACCCCTGTGAACAGATATATTCATCATATATCCTGTATTTCAGCAGCTTAAAGGCTGGGATATGTTGCTGACAGCTGCAGCAGGCTCAGAATATCAAGACTTTATCCAAAATTCTCCAAGGGTATTGCTTTATCATCAATGTCTTTGTAATTTGGAGACAGATTCCCAGAAACATGCCTCCTGCCAGAGCCAAGAAAAGCACAAGGGGATGCTGGATTAATTTAGGTTGGGGTATTTTTTTAATGCCATTATGCTGAGAGTGTGTAACATGGACACATGGATTAATATCCCTGTGTTGGACTTGAATGATCTCTTCAGCACAAATAGACTTCATTGATGGTCTGGACATCCAGGCACACATCACAGCAATATCACAAACCTCTAGGCTGCCTGATTTCTTTCTATAATGAATATTAGCTCTCCCAGCTGCTTGTGAGGCAACAACCAACCAAACAAAAACCCCTAAAAAGCTTCCAAGACCTTTCCTTTTATATTTTAGTTACTTTTAAAGTGTGAGAACAAACCCCTCAAATGGGCTTGTTTTTGCTGCCATATCCAATAAACAAACAACAATAATAATCCATCTTTGTTTGTAAGTCTAGACAGGACATGAGCACTTCTCCCCAGGATGAACTATTGTAGCAACCATGTCGATGGGTAGATGACAAAGCATGAGTATAAATAGAATATGAGTAGAAATATATTGAGAGAAAAAAAAAAGGCAATTGCACACTGTTCACTAAATTTTAAACCCCATTCTCTTTGGGCCTCCTCTCTTTATTTGCTGTAAGTGGTACTATCCAGTCATACAGCAGGTGCTTTGCCTCTTATTTCACCACCACCCTAAAAACAATCCAAATACCAACAATTAATGAAGTCCTGTATCACTCTCTTAGGGGCAAAGCAAACTAACTCTGTGTTATTAAATCACAACAGTTTCTTTCCCTAAAATATGGAGAGAACATATTTTCATTTGTTTTCAACATAAACATTGCCCTTTTTTTTTTTTTTTTTTTTGAAACCATGACAAAACATGGGATGAAAGACAACATTCGTGGGTTGGATTCTACCCATAACAACTCTGACTTCTGCACAAATTCAGATTCTGGTCCTCTGGTGCTATAAAGAAGCCCTAGAAAGAGACCATCACATCATGTGAGTTTACTCCTATGCAGACAAAGATGATAGAGAAGAACCATCTGAGCTACAGCCCGTGAGAGACAGAAGAAAACATTTTGGCTGCAGACCTTTCCATCACAGTGGTTCCTACAGGCAAGGACTATCAGTAACCAGACAAGTACCATTTCAGTGTAAATTAACACAGCTCAAAGGCCAGGACAGCCTGAGGTGCCTGCCCAGCCTTTAAAACACCAGGAGGAAGGTTTCACACATTTCAGATCTTAATGCATTTTTTTATCAAATCCATCCCAGAAAGCTGTCTAATAATGGATTAGAACTGAGGCCCCAATCTGTTAAATTCCAGATTTTACCAGGGAGCAATAGGCACACCAACAGGACAGGTCAGTCTGCTGGTAACCTAAAGGTAACCCTTCAGTGCCCTTGGATCACCAAGTCATCACACCAAGCTCACATCCTGGGATGGGCTGGCCTTTATGAGATCTGATGAGGCTGAAAGGAGAGCAAATAAAAGCTGCAGTGAAAAGAGAAGGGTAAACTTCTTCATAGGCTACCAGTAGGCTGCCAGTTCTTTTCATTTTTCATTAACCTCTCCCAGCTGCTTGTGTTGTCCCTTACCTGGAATTTAGCTTCAATACTTGTGGGGTTTTGTTTTGTTTTTTTTTAAAGAGGTGATCTGAATTATTCAAAAACTGATTTTACTTGGAGCAAGTTAAGAATCCCTGCAATGAACCAGCAGAGCTGCCACAGAGACAAACAAACAAACAGAGCGTGGGTGGAGCGACATCCCTCACTGATACAACGAATTCAAACATAACTCACCCTAATTCCTTCTAAATTAGTTTAAATGAAAGCTCTGTTGTATCAGAGTGAAGAACTGGCAGAATTGCTAACACACAATTGTGTTTTTCAGGCTAAAAATCAGAGAAACCTAAATCCACACAGGATACTGTTCGAGGAAAGCCCTGACTTGTGTAAGACACAGAAAGCATATGTTTTCTGTCACCTCCTCTATTATTTCCCAGCTCCTCTAAGCAGTGACCTTGTCATGGACTTCATTACACTCAAATCTGTGGCTGTGAAAGGACTGCTTTTGGGTTTGTTTTTTTTTTTAAGGGGGAGGATACAGCCTCCAGCATGTAAAACAAATACAGCATCAAACATTTAAACAGGAGCAGCAGAGGGGCCCTCTATTTTCTGTACAATGAAGCTATGGTCTTGTATCCCAAGCATCAGTAAGACACATCTATGGAGCACTGGCAGGCTCCTTTTCAAGTTGGTTTGTCTCCCTTTCTACTTTCTGAATCATTTATTTTTACTACATGTGAAACATTACATTGTCATTCTAAGTTACTAATGTGTTAATTAACTTTCAACCTCTCCTTTTTGGGTAAGGGCTCACAATTAAAAGACACTGAAATGCCACAAATAAAAATCAGTCATAGGACTTCCCAGTCATATTCAGGGCTTTTCAAAAACTCTTATTAGCCTTCACCCACACTGGTAGACTTCACATAAAGTTGTACTGAGCAGCAAAAGCCACTTCTCCCCAGGAATTGGTGTGATATCAGGTGCACCTTCAATCCAACAGCCCTTATAGACAAGGAAATGTCATTAAAAGGTAACCAGCTCATAGAACAGCCCATGCCAAACCCAAGTACAGACCTGCCAGCAGCAGGGATTTAATCTCCTGCTGTTGCAACACTACCTATTCTTACTCCCACTGGTCTAACTCATGAAAAATTAAGAGGCTGAATCAATGTGAATGTCTTGCACTTATTTTACTGGGTGGTCTTCTGGTCAGCCTCCCCACATCCTACACTGTACATGGATTAACCTGGAGCTTCATCTTTGTATTTTAAAGTTTTGAGGTTTCTAAATGAGCCAAGTTCAGGCACCTGGGCTTTACACAGGAATGAGATGTGACAGCAATTTCAGGAGAAAGGGAGATGAAAGGACTTGGACAGCTTTTCAAGCACACCAAGGTGAGGCACCTGACAGGTTCTGCAGAAGCATTTTGTTGTATGAGCAAAATCTTTGTTGAATCACCCATCAGGAGAAGTGTGCAGAGCATACATTAAAATGCAATCAGTTAGTCCTGGTCTTACCTTCCTGAGTCCTGAAGTCATCCTCGAGGAATTTATTAAAATTGCCACACAGCCCACAGGTCTTATTATAGTGCCTTTCTTGAAGGAGTATCTGGATGTTGCCACTGATATCAATCTTCACCACAAAGCCATGCTCATCGCTGGATATTTTGTGATAACCTGCCTCCTTCTCTATAAATATACCATTGGAGGCAAAAGGTATGGAAACCCTGTGAGAGAAAAACGGGAGATTCTCAGAATATTCTCACACACACACCAAAAAAAAACCAAAAAAAAATCAGGTTGTTTTCTGCTGGAATGCCAGCTCCCACAGGTACCTTTTGTCCTCCTGCATCACGGCTCCATCGAAGGAGAAGCGAAGATTGAAATATTCCCCGAGGTACAGGGAGAAGCCAATTTTCTCCCCATTCTGGTAATCACCTGGGGAGATGAGAGGTAAGCAAACACTGTTAGTTCTGGGAGTCAGGAGGACAAACTGTAAGGACACATTGCAGGGTTGGGAGCTTATCTTCTGACATACAAAGAATTTTTACCAGGTTGTTCAAATTGAGGGAGAAAATTTCAGCTGGTATACGGTTTCTTTTCAGAGTGATAGGATCAGTTTACTTCAGTTTACTTGCAGTCACTAAAAACTCATGTCAAACACTTAAAAACATGTTAAACTACGACCCATACAGAACGATCATCAGTGAATATAAAAACATCTACCGAAGCAGATTGGTGTGAAAGTAAAATACACTTTTGGTACACATATCATCAAGGTAACTCTGCAAAGGCTCATGCTAATTCCAAGGTCTTCCATCCTGCAGGATGGGATTTTTTTTACTGGGGTGATTTAGCATCCAAAAAAAATTAATTCTACAGGGTTGGGTAGTTCCTATTCCCATACTTGGCTTCAACATCCACATTTCCCCAGAAAATTCAAAATTAAAAAAGGTCTTACTTTCCCTCTTTAGAAGAGCCAGTAAGAAAAGCACTGTTTCTTAGAAGCTTATTTATGTGTGAGCTACATCACCAAGGGATAACAGGAGCCTCAAAAGTAATCCTGCTTTCTACAACAAGCCCCCCAAAAAACCAACACAACCCACCAAAAAACACAAACAAACAAAAACAAACAAACAAAAAACCAAACCAAAAAAAAAAAAAAACCAAAAAAAAAAAAAACAAAAAAAAAAAAAAAAAAAAAAAAAAAAAAAAAAAAAAAAAAAACACAAAAGCCCAACCAGCAAAACCCCTCAGCCAAGATCCTTTCCATGCAGTGGTCCATGCTGTCTGACAAAGGATGACTTCTTGGGTTTTTTTCAGTGATGGAAACCAGCTCAGACTCACCTAAGAGCATGAAGGAGTGCTTGTGACAGTCCCCAGCGAGGAGGTAGCTGCAGTCCCCAGCAAAATTGTAGAAAGAACCATCAAAAGTTTGGATGTGATCATTCCCAAAAAGGCTGCAACGGGAAGCTGATGGCTCCTGAGGCAAAGAGCCTGATAATCCTGGATATCAAAACACAGCATAACACGCTATTTCAAACCATCATCTTGCAGTTCAGGAATTTATCTGCTGGAATTTATCCCCACTGATCATCTCATGTCCTGATAGCTTCCAGGCAGACTGTATGCCTGGCATGGCAGTCCGTGGGATCAAGAACAGATTTTTTTTTTTTTTATTACATACATTTGTGAAATGGGTTTTTTTGCTTTACTTCTACTGACCCAAACCTTGCAGTTTCAGTCCTGATCCTTTGAGGAATGCCATGTGTTCATTCATTCATTGTTCTGCAATCCCATTAAATTCTGTTGGGGCACCAGGAAAACCCCCATGGTTTGTTCAGCCAAACATCACTGACTTCAGGGAATTTTTGGGACTCAACACCCTGCTTGTTTCAAGGCAAAGAGACAAAAGCACTAATTTTATCAATGTCTCCAGCACGACAAGGATAATCCTTAAATTCACATTGCAGGATTGAATGGGCAAAAAGGGGGAATGGGGGCAATATCTCATAGAAGAAACTGAAAATAAATTATGGTCCTTAGACAGCAAAAAATAAATGTGTTTTCCTATTTTTCCTACCTGTGACTACAGTGGTCAGCAGTAGGCTTGTTTGCAGCACTGCCAAGAGGAGCATCTGTCAAAAATCCAAGAGAGAGTTTAGAACATTCTTAGCTTAGGATGCACAGTCTGTTTCGTGACTCCTCACCACCTTCTACCCTCTCTTTATCCAGTTATTTTCGAGGTTCTACAACATTACAGGAAGCAACAATCCATGTAGACAGTAGTTCAGACACCCAGCCATCCTCCTTTAACTAGTTTATCTGGGAGGATAATTATTCTCTGCTCCAATTTTCACCTCTCCTTGCAGGAAAACAGGGAACTGCAACCCAAAGCACACATGTTCTCCAGTTTACCTCAGTTAGCACATGGCACACAAAAAAGCCCTTCAAAACACAGCATTGGGTCAGCCAACTTGGCTCCATGAGAAGTCACCTTTGCTGCACAGGATTTGCATCCAGCCCAAACATCCACAGAGAGAAAGAATATGCAAGGTTTTGCACCAGCCAGCAGGTCTGGCTGGCAGACCACTGCAACCACATGCTCTTAATCCACTGATTCCAGGGTGATAATGTGCTTGAGACAAGAGGCAAGAAGTAAAGGGAGGAAACAGTGCAGAGATTAGAGACTCGGAGTGAGAACTTCCATTCACCAAAATCAGTTTTAGCACTGCCTCCTGCTTTCTACAACCAAAACTCCACCCTTTGTTCTCTACACGTCTGTAAGCGACCTTCTGTACAACCAGGCCTTTAAAAATTATTATAATAATAACAATAATAAAAGGATAGGAGTGTCATGCAGATGCTGAAGTACATGTGTTCTGTGGTAAGACACCGCACTGAATTAACAGTTCAGGATGGAAGCTGTGGGGACCTCCACCTAATGGAGGTAATTTCAGTGATAACATAAAACTAGAGAGGCTTAAATATACCATACTTAATATATTAAGGCCAGGAGACCAGACACACCTTTTCATAAGAGCCCTCCAAATAAAGGCTGGAATGACTGAATGCTGAGTTTGCCTCGATTACAAAAGACAGGAGGAGAAAGATCTCTTATAAAACTCAGTCTAACACAACGCTGCTAATCCCACACTGACATGAGGCTGCAAGACAGCCAAGAAGTGCCAACTGCATGGGAATGCAACAACGAGGTAATGGTAAGGAAAACAACGGGCATTATCTCAGATTACACACTTGCTAGTGTATTTTTAGTGCAGGCATGGTGTCATTGTGGCTGAATCAAATATTGCTTTTCTTTGTTAAGCCTTCAGCTTTACAAAGCAGGCAAAGAAAAAAAGACAGGGTATAAACCCCTTCCCTTCCCTTCAGTCCCCCCTCCACCTCCTGCTCTATTCTGAGCTGCAGATAAAGCTTCCCCCCAGTTCTCGTGGAGCAGGTGCCACTAACAAATCAGAACACAGCCCAGTAAGATCCAGCATATAACCCTCCATAAATTCATCCCTGGCTTAGTTAGAAATGAAAGTACCTTCTGTGCGAGATTCCTCTTGCACATGAGCAAGAAACTCCTCCAGTTTCCACCTCTAGCCTCCTACAACACCATCGTTCCCCTGTTGCTTCAGAAATCGGGACTGGAAAGGCTTTGGTCTGAAATTTCTTGTTTTTGTCCAAGCCAGGAACTCTTGTCCATTTTAAAGGAAAGATAAAAACAGGACGTCACATCCGCCTGACCCTCAAGACAATAGATTAAATTGCTATCGTGGAAATCAGCAGCCTCGATTGCCAGAAGGGTACAATGAGGGGAAGCAGTTTTGAAAACTTACATGACAGATAAGTCTTTGAAATCCATTTTGCATGTGTATGTGTGACAAATCTCACTGGCTGGGCCAATAGGCAGCATATTTATGTGACAGACTATTGTTAAAGAGGAACAGTAGGATGCTCCATACCTCAAAGACCACAGAACCAGGTAGTAATTTTTTTTTCTACAAACAACTGCCATAAAAGAGAAAGAAAGAAAGAAAAAATCAGAGCTAGAAATTCCATGGGCTTATTCCCTAGGTACAAACATTTTAATCCTGCCACGTTCCATCAGATCAATATACTTGGCCCTTGAATTGTTTATGAACATCCCCTCTGGAAAAACCTCTCGTTGTGGTGACAAGCTAATCCTGCACTTACTTTTTTTGCAGAGTGGGCACAAGTTTTATGGGCACTTGTGCAGCACTGAGAAAAAAAAAACACAACAAACACTTTACTTGACATGTCCAAGATAGAGGGACAAGTCCCTTGAAAAATCCCTTAAAAACAGAAGTATTGCTGGTTCTGGTCTGTAGAGATCTCTCTGTTGTTGTTATAAACAGCAGCCAATTATTGAACAACACTGGGCTGTTTAGTCTGTAAGGGGATGGATGGCCCAGGTCTTCCTTTATTAGATTTTGTGCCACTGCCTTCACACCCTGACAAGCTGAGGGCCAAGCAGGGGAGAAAGCAAAAGCCTGAGCCCATCAAAAGGTGCTGCAGGAGGACAGGTTACTGAGCCTGGACTGAGCTTCTGAGGATCTCAAACCCTTCCCTACATGAGGGGACATTTTGTGTCTTGCACTGCTAGTGTTTAGTAGATGGTTCAGATACACCAGACATCAAGACACATCTTAAGTGTCTTAGGGAGCTTGGGAAACATAACAGAAGATTAATTAGATAGACAGACAAAGAACAAGCTTCCTTTTTCCCCTCCTGGCTCTTTGTCCTCTTAAAAAAAAAAAAAAACCAACAAAACAACCAACCAACCAACAAAAAAAAACAAAACAAAACAAAAAAACCAAACAAACAAAAAAAACACGAAAAGAAAGTTTAGTGATGCTTGGGTAGATCTGAAATGCTATTTTCCAAATAGTACACCTGAGACACAGGAAAAAATATATAAACAACTATGCACTGTCATCAAAGAACATCTATAGTTCATTCTTGGAATAGAATAGGAAGGAATTCTGAGAAAAATTATCCCTAATGTTGGTTTTCATTGCTTTGTTCAAATATCGGTTTGCACGCAACAAGTTCATGAGAGAACACACACTTGTCATGGAGTTTGTTACCCAAAAAAAAAAATACAGAAGTTCCTGGATTATGAAAGCTGCAATGCTGAGTGTAGGAACAGTGATGAAATACAAAGGGCCAACAACACACAGGAAGTTTAGCAAAGTTTATTCTGCATTCCCTCTTACCTTTCCCGTGCCCAAGGAGGAAAAAAAGAGGGGGGGGGGGGAAAGGGAGGGGAGAGATGGAGAAAAAAGGAGGGGGGGGGGGGGAATAAATCAAAAATATCCACACATGAGAATATCAGCTGGCAAAGTCCACATAAGCCCAAATTTGAACTTTTTTCTTTGGAATATTTAGGCTACTGCACACACTGCAGGAAAAGCCGAGGTAATAATAGGAGAAAATGAGAGTCTGAGTTGTGCAGCATCATGTCATGCCAATTTTCAACCCCCGTGCTTTAAAAGCAGTTCATCCCTCCCTCTGGGAATAAATTTGTCCAAATGCATGGCTGCTAAAGAGTCTTTAGCTGAAACCATGGAAATAATTACCAGCTAACACTTCTGGGCTGCAGCTCTGTAAAACAGGTACAGCAACAATTCACCTTGTGACACTACATATACAACACAGTAATTAATTACTAAATTATTAATCACTCTTGGATACACACCAATATCTCCAAATCTCATTTATAGGAAAGGTGTCCTCAGTTGGTCTTTTAACTGGAATATCTGAGGTTTGATCAAGCACCGTGAATGGCTGCATGTGCAAATATACACTGATTTATACACCCACTCACACAAATCCACCAGTTACAGTGGGGCTGACAGGAAAATATCAATATACTGTGAAAGAAGGAGAAGTAAACAGGAACAACCAAAAGGAAATATCCTTTTGATGGGGGTAGGTAGATGAAAAAAAAAAAAAATAGAGGAGGAAAGCCTTCTTTCTTGTGTGTGTGTTCTTACAAATGATGTCTTGATTTGTTGGTTCTTACAGCTAAATGACTTGATTTTGCACCACCTATCTCGTAAGTATCTGTGATTTTGCTCCTAAAACTCCATTGCCCTTCAGCATAAATCCTCTTATTTCAGCAGTTATGGCACCTGAAACAAAGGCCACAGTTTTCCAGATGAGAATTAAACTGCAAGAGTGGCTATTTTTGCAGAGTGAGGCCTTGCCATCACAGAAGGGAGCAAACAGACTCAGTGCTGCTGCTTTGAGAAGCAGTTTCATCCCTCTCCCCTTCTGTAACAAGACAGAAACAATACTTTGTGTATTTGCATCACAAGTGTGTCAGCAAGGATAAATTAATTACCATCTCCTGCTCCACGCACACCAGGGCTGGTCTAAGGTCCCCAGAGACTTACTAATTATTAAGTTTACTAATGACAGACTTCCTGAGATGCTCCTGCATGAGCACAGGTTTCCACCCAGGGTCACAACAAACATCTCTCCACTGCCCAGCTCAGGCAGCATCCAGAGCCAGCTGGAGCTTCTGTGTTCAAGGCTGACCCCTGTAGGTTTGTCCCATATTCTTCATTTTTCCAACTAGAACAGCACCAGGGTTCATTCACCATTTCCACAGCAAGCTGTTACGACCATTAATGCCAAACCACGCTGAAAATCCATGCTGTAACTCAGGTTTCTGCTGGCTCAGTACATTAATGAAAATTTCACTATTAACATGGTTTCTCCGAACACCTGCCCTGACAGTGAGCTCAGGGCAATTCCCCACCATACACTTAAATTAAATCAACTGAGCTCCCAGCTTGTCTCACTAAAGTGCATTTTCCCCCGTTTTTAATGGTTTTGATGACTCATCTCTTAACTCTGTCCAGAAACCAGAAGTAGAGGCAGGTTTAAGAATCCAACAGTGCTGCTGTTCCTCGAATGCAGCACTGCCCCTACCCCTCCCTCCTCCCACCAGCACCTTCTACCAGCTTACCAGTTTAAACTGCACAAGGCAGAGATAAATGTCCTCATACTCCACCAGAAACAAACCACCTCAGAAGGATAATTATCATTCAGCAACGTATAATTAACGTGATGAGCCCTCAGTTGTCGCTGAGTCTTGCAGTCACCCAAATATGTTATATTAATACAATTTTCCAAAGCTGTCATCTCACCAAACATTCATAAGGTTTGTTATACGTGATCTGTTTTTCCTAAAGCCACCAAAATTCACAGAAAGTTCAAGTAGCATGATGTAAAGTACTAATCTATCCAGATCCTTTCACATTAAGTATAAATTATTTGGCCTTGACTGTTTAAAATATCCAACGTGAATTTTCAGTGAAGTTTTGCAGTGTTCTAGATGTTTTTGCTGCCCTCATAAGTAATGAAAAAAAAAAACTGTCACATCACTTCCTGATGAAAACCTCCTCATATTCAGAACAAGTTATTTTTACATAAAACCAGGTTATACTAGTGCTGTCAAAGTACAGCTGACCAGAAATACCAATGAGCAAGGGGGATCTTATGCATTAAAATATTTCCTCCATTAATTTCAACTTCACTTAATGAAATATTTGTCCATGCTTTCGGACCTGTTGATTTAAATGTCTTTTGAATATGGGCTAAAAAAAAAAAAAAAAGGAATGTCTCTGACCAAATGCTACTACACCCTTTCTAGTGCCAGGAAAATTCTGCACACAAAACAGTTGTAAAAGACTGGGAATAGTGCCACAAATTAAACTGAACTGCAGAAAGATGCCAGTTCCCATTGAAGAATAGGGGGTTTCTGAAAATCTTCACTGGGAAGAGCGACCTTGGTCCCCAGGATTGACATTTTGGCCTAGGGAAGATATTACAATGCATCAGGTAGAGCCAAGACTTTATCTTAAACGCTTATTCCATTCTCTTAATCACTTTCAAAACAGAAAAGGTGTGACTTTAACTCATTTTTATGGTGGTAAGCAAGAAACAACTCTAATAATAAGCAGATCGTTAAGACAAAAAAAACCCCCGTGTTCCTCTTTCTGAAATGCTGATTTACCCCAGTACAAGACAGAGCATGTTACTCATTGTGGAGGACAATTAAGTCGCAGAAACATTCACTGCTCCTTGGGAACAATTGGCACCATTATGTGACCAACAAATCTGTGTCTTATGCGCATTCCCCACCACCACCCTTTTTTTTTTTTCCCTGCAGTCATCTAATATAAGCACAAAGGATAAAAAAAAAAAAAAAAAAAAAAAAAAGGGGGGGGGTGGGGGCAAAAATCTCAGATTTTCCTCTAGTTCCTGGTTTCTTTCCTCACATATTGGGATGGAGGACAAATCCTAAAAAATCACAAGAGATCGATCACAACATAAGAACTATGAAATTCTAGAATATTAAATGGCTCTCTCCCGTATGCCTTTTGATTTCTTTCTAGCATCCAAGATTAGCATTGACAAGATTTGCTTCAGAAACATGAAGGGTATGTTTCTGAAACTTATTTCAGGACGAATAACAAAGCAGAGATATTCACAATATTCACAAACTCCCAGTGCTCACACTTGGCATTCAAATAAAATTGCCCAAATACCGTAAGACTCCAAAATATCGTCAAGCAAGTTGACAAAGCCAATAAAGGGATTGGAATCACAGAATCATAGAATGGACAGTTGGAAAGGACCCACAAGGATCATCAAGTCTTGCACAGGACAACCCCAAGAATCCACCCTGTTCCTGAGGGTGTTGTCCAAAGCCTCCTGGAGCTCTGGCAGCCTCGGGGCTGTGCCCACTGCCCTGGGGAGCCTGTTCAGTGCCAACCACCCTCTGGGGGAAGAACCTTTTCCCAATATCCAACCTAACCCTGCCCTGACACAGCTCCACCCATTCCCTTGGGGGTGTGTGTCTCTCCCACTGCACTGTTCCTAAAACTACGGAATTTTACAGAAGTGGCATTAAAAACACCCTCTAAGTTTGACTTGATCCAAACAAAACATGGATCAAGTAGTCCAATCTTTTTTTTTTTTTTTCCTATTTGTAGTTGGGCAAGAACCCTACAAAACTGCATTCTAATAGAAGTTTATTTTTTGAAGAGCCTCAAAGCTGACAGCTACCTTGGCCATTTCCAAAGGCTTTGTCTTTAGAACAACAATAAAAAGATAGTGTCTCCTGTGCTTGCCTAACAAAATACTGGTCATAAATTGTTCAGAGCACAAAACAGTTAAAAATTAAGATTACTTTCTGCATCAAACAAAAGAAATCAGAACCTATTCCTTTTTTTCCTTCTCTTGCTTAATAGAAAAATGCATGGTATTTAAAAGGAAAGTGCCTGAGGATATTTGCAAGCATGAATATACCTGCATTTTTTTCCTTTATTTGCTTTTTACTTTAGTTCACATCCTTCTCCTGTTTCATACACAGAAACAATCCTGGAAGTCCTCAGGCCCCAGTGCACAGGTAACACATTTACACACATTTATCTTTGTGTGTATTACTCTGTTTTTCTCTCCTTGTTCCCCTGATTTTGGAAACACATTCCAGGTCACGTCATCACTTTCAGACTCTCAGGGGCCAGGAGGCAGAGATGCACAGGAGGTACTGCCACAGCAGGTGCCACACTAATTGCACAAAGGCAATTTTATAGCAATTACAGTGACAGCAGAAATGACAAAACTGATTCCAGGGAGATATTTTTTCCCTCCTCACAAGTCGTGAGCATCCGCTATTTTAATGAAAACTGCAAGCCATAAACTAAACCACAAGAAGTTCCACCTCAACATGAGGAAGAATTCCTTTACACTGAGGGTGGCAGAGCCTTGGAACAGCTTCCCAAGGAGGTCATGGATTGTCCCTCTCTGGAGAGATTCCAAACCCACCTGGACACATTCCTGTGTCACCTGCTCCAGGTGACCCTGCCTTGGCAGAGGGGTTGGACTGGATGATCTCCAGAGGTCCCTTCCAACCTGAACTACTCTGTGATTCTTTAATGTGTAGAACCATCAATGACTCTAAGCAGGGGAGTGGCAAAAATAGAATAACTTCTCTGTAAGTTAAAAAACAAAACAAAAAAAACCCAACAAACAAACAAACATTGGAAAAGTTTTATATCTATTATAAAAACATATTATAGCATAGGCATTCTTTTGAGAAAACAGAAAGAATGAAAAATACCTTTCAATTATTTAAAACACTGCATTCTAAATCAGGAGCAGAGTCTCATCTTGTTCATTAAAAGACAATATGAAACACAATTCTCATAAACACATACTGATTTTCTTCCTGGCTCAGAAGCATCAGGCCGATTGCATATATCTAAAACTGAAAACACATCCCACAATGCATGATTTATTTATAAAGAGGAAAGAAAAATACTTGCATTTTAGGCCCTTAGGAGTACCTACAAGACCAGTGGTCCCACTATGGTAAGTGCTACACAAACACAGGACAAAAAAACTCTGGCCAAACCAAAGCATCAGACCACAGAAGGAACACTTGAGGGAGGAAGTTATGCTGAAAAAAAATTTTACATATCACCGAGTTGACCTTAGCATGGTTTGGGAATTTACTGGCTTTAGAAGTAAATTAAGCTTTAAATATTTCAACGCTGCTTCCAGCTGTTTGTAGCTTCAGTCTGAAACTTGTAACTCGAGTTGGAGCAAAAAGGCCTGTTTAGAGAAGACAAACCAAAGAAAGCATTCCTCAAAGAGAAGCTGAAGAGCACTGAAGCCTGAATTTCCAGTAACCAGAACTACAATATTACAAACATGGGCTAAACCACAGATCTAATCCCGCCAGAGACTTAAAAACACGCAGCTGCCATACTTCAGCATCAGAAAACAACTTGTATGGCATGTTATTATGTCCAAATCTCTGTGGTCCACAAAACTATGGAAGGGCTCTGTCCTGAACTGGTGGTTCTGGGGCACTGAACTCAAGTTTATGTTTGAGCTCCTGCCCATGGGACCAGGCTCTTCCAGATGTCTGGGCTCCTAATTTGTGGCTGGGGATCAACAGCACTGGAAAGTAACATTCAGAATTTCCTAAGGAGATGCATTTTAAGCTTGTTTTTCAGCCTAGTTTAAACCTTACTTATATATATATATATATATATATAAATATTATTTATTTATTCCTCCCCTTTTGACCAAATCATGGTTTTTTTGTGTTTCAGAAAGATGAGCAACCTTGGTGGAATGGAGAATAAACTGAAGCACCCACTCAGCAATCACCAGCATTGCCTCAGCTACAGACCAGTCAATGGTTTTTTCCCCTGACAGTAGTTTGCAAGCAAAGGAGGGGTATTTTACTCCGCTACCATTCCCAAAATTATTTTATATGTTTAGACATATTTTTTTTCATGCAACATCTGGAAAATCTGGCATGGGATTTGCAAAGTTCCTGTCCTGCCCCCTGGTGAAGAGGACAGCACAGAAGCCCAAAGTCTGGAAATTCCCATTAGACACGTAAAACTCCACAATCTGGTGGCAACTGAGCTCAGTGGGAAACGACATTTTTGCCATTTAGAAAAATTTTCGTTTCCCAAAAGTTTTCCTCCCAGTTTGGGAGGCTTTCTATATATCCCAGATCTCCCACTACCCAGGAGTTAAATGAAGCTGTGGGCTGAAAAAAAAAAGGGAATTGGGCAAGGGGGCAGATTGATACCTGAACCAGAAGTGCCACAGGCACATCGTCTCTGCTGATGATCTAGAATTTGCCATCAATCATGCCAGAAAGCCTCTGACCAGCTGCACTGAAAACTCAGGAGCCACAGCTCCTGTCAAACAGTACCACACTGCCCCTTCCCTTCTCATCAATTGATTTGCTTAACAAGTAACGCACCCAAGAGAACAAGGAGGCTGTTGGAAGGATTTTTGGTGGGGGCAAAGGAAGGCTTGTGAATTTACCCAGAAATGCCACCTGACCAGGCAGGAAGATAAACCCTACACGGATGTTCTGGATAGAATAATGCTCAGAGCAGTTCTCAGTCTGGTTTTACCCAACTGCTGCTGAGCAGTTCAGTGACACCAAAGAATGCAAATACTATTGACATCATTTATCCTGACAGAGATAAAGAGCAAAACAGGACCCTGACGGTGGCTTTGACTACAGAACTGCCAAGGACATGGCCAAGATTGGTTCACTAATTATTATTCACTAATTATTTTGCCTCTCCTGTCTGCAAGTGACTTTTGTCTCATCTTTTACACACACTGCAAGCTCTTTGGGGCTGGCACCTTCCTGCTATTCTGTTTGTGCAGCACTGACAGTGAGGACTGGGTACACAACTCTGTTACAAACAGCATCAGCACCACACCATCGGGGGGGGGGGGGGGGGAACAAAACAAAACAGTATAAATAAATAAATAAAAATAATAATTTAAAAAAAGGTCAAAACTGAGCTCTACCACATGCACTGAACTTGTTGGGTGTAATCCCGTGGAATGGAGGGAAGGTAAAAGCTCTGAAAGGGATGAAAGACACATTCATACCTAGGCTGGAGTTTACAGCCATCAAGGAGCTAATCTCACAACTGACACAAATCCTAGTCTAGACAAAGCTTTATACACTGAGAGGGGTAAAAATACAGTGCAGTGGCACCAAATACAGCTTCACACCCTTCTTGGTGCAAAGGTTGGGACCATTCAGCTCAGGCTAGAGTAGATTTTAAGCACCAGAGGTTCAAGCTGCCTGTTCAACACACCCTGCAAGTTCAGAGCACCTCGGATATGGGCCTACAAAACCCACACCAGGTATCTGCAAAGGTTATCTGGCACATCTGTGTCCCAGCTGATGCCACAGCTGGTTAGCTACTGCCCCACAGTGAGAACACGATGCTCCTCAACCCTGTTTTGTAGAAGTCCCTCACAGTCTCATGCACCAGGTCAGTCACTCCCCCTCATTCTTGCTGCCCCCTGTCCATTTCCAGCATTTTACACACCTTAGGATGCCTCATGTGGAAAAATAACAGAAAGGGTGTTGCAGCTTAAGAGATGGTAAGGAACAAGCATGCAGCCAAGGCACTCCAATTCCCAGTCACTGCCAGGGAGCCAGAGACTCCAAAATATTCAGCCAGGGCTAAAAGAGCATCCTGAAAAATCACTTCAAAAAAAAAAAATTGCACACACCTGTACAAAATTGTCATTGTTAAAAACCCTTGTTCACTGAAGGTACCTCCCAAAATACAAACATGCTGTGATTCAGGGGGAGTCCTGTTCTGACAGCTTCTCCCTCCCTGCTGCCCCAGCTTCCCTGCTCTTCAGCCAGTGTTCCATTACCCTTCTGCAACTCAGGCTGCCACAGAACCAGTCTTGCTGTGCTTTGTATCTTGGCAGATCCTCAGATAGGAGGAAAACATCCTTTCTGGCAGGCACAAGCCCCTGCCACGTCACGAGACCAAGTGCAGCAAGGGCCAGATTAAACCTGAGGTTTATTAATACTGATTTTGGGCAAAGGCTTTACTCAATATACAGCACCAGCTTTTCCAGCTCAGGATGTGCCAGGGTGAGGTTGCTCTCAAGCATGACTATATTTACTATAATCCCAGATCACATGCTGGTGTATTAAGATAAAAATGTCTTTGAACTTTTGGATTTATTTCCCTGGTACTGATTCAGCACTGGTACTAATATCACACTGATAAGAGAAAGCAAGTTACATTATCCTAACTGTGCAAATACAATTTAAATCCTTTCTGGGGAATATTTTCAATGCACTTAAAATGATGGAGTTCTAAAATGATAAGAACACACCTGGATTTGCATCCAGCTGAAAAGATATCTACTGGGCTGCTGCTGGCTGTGCTGAGGAGCCCTTGAAATAAAAACAAGCCAATGACAAATCACACTAATGGGAAGGCTGTCACTTCTGGATTCAGTCCTAGAAATGAAATATAATAGGAGAAAAGAAATACTGGCTTTAGTCCCGGATACAAAAAGTAAATCATCAGCGAGCAGAGAATGACATTCCTCTCTTCCCCTTCATCCCAAACCACAAATCAGATTTATCAACACGAGTAATCAGAAACTTTCCCACCTTCTGACAATCCAACTGAAAAAAAAAAAAATCTGAGAAAAGAAAAAAAACAAACCCAAAACACAACAAACAGAACAGCTCTACATGGAGACCACACATATCTATCATATCTAATAAATACAGGATACAATCGCCTACAAAACCAGGAATCTCAGTTCAGCTGTAAATTTCCAGAGGTTCCTTGGAGAAACTGGAGTGGAGAATGTTACACATAGAAGGTATTTTGTGAAAATATTTACATCTATGTATTTATATATCTGTATAAACATATAGGTAGATATAGATAGATGTCTGAGGACTGAAGTATTCTCAGTTTCCTGACCTGGTATCTCAAGCTTCCCCTTTCTCAGGTGCACGGCCACAGACTTCCAAAGGACCAGAACACATTAAAAGGCAAAAATCCTCCTAATAATATCCAACACAGATATCTTATCATTGCTGTGGGGCTTTCAGCTTCACTTTTGTCTTATCTAACCCCAGGCTCGAGCCCACATTCCGTGACGCCTCAGCAGGATCAAGCACTTGAACAACACATTAATTTGGATGCCAAAATTAACGGCCTTGAATTCCAAGTGGAGACTCTTTGAAATATGCATTTCTAATCCAGGTACTCAAAGAGGACGTGGGACTTTCCTAAAAGTTTTGCTACCAAAGTGGCAGCTGAGCAGTGGGAAACCCAGCTTTCACAGGTTTGTTAGCTCTGTGCTCAGAGAAGAATAGCTGTGTACTCAGCCCCCAGAGCCCTCTGAAGAATATATTCCAGTCCTCCAGAGCTCTGGTATCTGGCAAATCTTCAATACCACATACTTGCTGACTATCCTAGTGTGCTCCAGGATAATGCTGAATTATGAACCCAGCCCTCTGCACAAAGTGTTCCCGTGTTTTCTTTTCAAAAGACTTCCCTCCTCCACCCCAGAAAGTTAAAGAAGCGATTCAAGCCCCGCTGTGGAAATACCAAGTCTGTGTTTTTTAGCTAAGAGGAGGGCAAAGCAGGGAGAACAGAAGTTTACAGGAAAGAGAGGGACAAATCAGCAGCCCCTGATGAGAAGTTAGAGCCCAGGCCACATGGAAAAATCTGCACCTCTCATCCTTTCCACCTAAAGGATTGAGAGCAAAATGTTCAGGAAATGACAGTGCTCAGGTCAGGGATGATTCAAGAGTCTCCAGGAAGCAAAAGAATTCAAGGTGAGCAAGCGTGCAACAAAGTTTAAGAAAAATAGATTAAAAAGAAATAAAAGAATCAAATGGATCAACAATCAGAGGGACCTTTGCCCGAGTGCTGCCTCTTAGAGGCTGAGTGACACTTGTTATGCCCTAAACTGCAACCTCAAGCCATACCCACAGGGGATATTTTTTTTTAATTTCAAAAGATACCTTTCAAACACCCCTTTCTGATAATTTTCCACGACTTGCTTTAGAATAATAAAGATACCTGGCGTAATCTTCAAGCTTGGCAATTTAAGTTAAGCGCTTTGTATAGACACTTAAAAATAGAGATATCCACACACTGCTGAGTATTTTTAAAAGATCCTTATTTTTTATTGATGGCAGAGCCCTCTGAGTAGAGAGCAACGAGGACATCTGAGAACTACAGCTTGAGTTCATACCAAGCTCTGAGGCTGAACAAAATAAACCCTTTCTAGCTCTGTATACAACTCTGACAGGTCTGCAATTCCAGGGAAACATTTCCTCAAGTTTCCATGATGAGTCAGACCAAACACTGGACAACTGGACAGCTTCGTGGCAGCGAGCTTGTACACGAGGAACGAAAGGTAAAAATGAAATAATTAAAAAAAAAAATCGCTTTTCTACAAGATCAGTATCTACACTGAATATTTATTAACCAGATGTGTCAGATTTTATAGCACATTAGAGACCACACCTAGACAGGCAGAACTGAGGTTCATTTCGTGTATGCTTGTGTTCAGGTTCAGATATATGACAGGTTATTGGAAGTTTTTAGGGACAAGTTGGCACGCTGTAAATCAAACTCAGTGTCACTGCAGCTAGCAAGGAACCACACAATGCCCACAGACAAGCAAGATCACAGCATTCTGGTAGGAAAGAGATTTATTACTTGGCATTTGTTGAAGCTTTAGAGCCATCAGCAGACTAGAATCACACACCAGTTTTGAGACACACCCCTGAGTCTGCCTCTGCCTCCTGGCATTTGAAGAGTGGTTGTTAAAGTTAAAAACTCTGCTCATCTTTTTCCCCAGGACACTCCAAAAGGTCTACTGCTTCTATTATTTTTTTTTCCCTAGGTTTAGACTATCCAGGTTTGGGTCTACTTTACTTCAATCCCTTATCCTCCACATCAGCAGGAGAAACTGCCCCTCCCTCCTCCGGGAGGAGTTTTATTGAGCAGGTTTATTGAGCAGCTTTAATCCTTTAAGGAAACGAGAACACCCAGTCTAGCCCTGAGAAAACACACCTTCAGGCATCTCAAAAAAATTTAAGAGGAGGACTTAATTCCCTCCTACTTCAATTATGCTGACTATTAACATCTTTCCCCTTCAGTTTGGAGTTGGAATCAATTGCCTTCTAACAAGACTTCTCCAGAGCCAACTCCCAGAAGAGGTTAAAACTTTTTAGGAAATCCTCACTGCTTGCTGTAAGGCTGCCTTGCAGCAATCCAGAGGTAAACTCAATTGTTCCTTCACATATCCATGCCACAGGATGCTTTCTAAAGAACTCAACAGTGCTTTAAATCTGAAAGCCACAAGCTTGATCAACTGAAGTCACCAGAGAAAAACTGACCGACCAAAGCTGTAGATCCAACACAACTTTAGAGCAGCAATATCTGAAATTATGGCTATGCACAGTACAAATGCAATTTCAAGTTTAATAGTGAGATAAGTAAGATTACATCTCAAATCAAAACCAAAGGACTTTAATTACGTCTGAAAAAATAAAAAAAAAACAACAGCTTGAAATAATACCATGGTGCTTATTTACAACCTCTTTGGCTTCTCAGGTGAAGACTCATTTCAGAAAATATTACATAAACAAGAATTAAAATTTAGAGATTCTAACACTGCCTCTTCTGCAAATGTGAAGAACACCCAGAAATACACATACCAACCACCATTTTTAAGGAGGCTTTCAGTCCTTACTTCATGACTCTGTAGGCACAGAAGAGATGATTTTCAATTATGCCCTGTTTGGATTCTTGTTTCCATCCACGAGTTTCATCAGCTTGCACCAAAGGAGGTTGTGGCACTAGGTCAGAGAAGCTGCATTGTCAATGGCCAGTAAATTGAAGTTCCCCTGGGGCTCACCAAGCAATCCTAAGACCTGTAGATTTGCTCCACAACAGGAAAGTTTCACAAGTTATGTTGACATGAGTAGAGTGATAGCTGTGCTTTTAAAGAAAGATCTTAACACAACACAAGCTGAGGTTGAGAGGGGAAGAAATACAAAGCCATGGCTTTGCAAACACACCTCGCTCTCTGAAAACCCTCCTGTGGAAACAAACCTTCCTGGATGATGCCACAGGGCATGTACTGGCCCAGATTTCTCCAGGAGGGTTTAATTAATCATTTAATTAATGGTGATTTGAGGAGTTGAAAAAGTGTGTGTCCATCATTTATTTTAAGGCAGTGTGAGCCACAGGAAAAAACACATGAGAATAGCTGTAAAACATAAAATATAGTGCTCCTTTACTTTACTCACCACATCTTGTCTTTGATGAAAGAATGCCACCTTGCCCCTGATGGTATCACCTGGAAAAGGGAAAGCACATTCAGCAACCTGTTCATACTGAAAATCTTGCTTTGCTTCTGGATTTAATGCAGATACAGCCTTGTCTGGGCACTCACTAAAAAAGACTTGGCAATCAGCTCAAATTTGCTGTGGCCTCCCTCTTCTAAATTGACTCACAACATTCTGAATTTCCTCACCTTGGCTTTTACATTTCTTTTACCTACTCCAAAGAGCAGCCCCATATTTGATGTATTTCTTTCCTGTGCTATTTCCTAAACTCTGTTTTTTTATTTTCAAGAAGGGAGTTGTTTCCATTTTACAATGCCTGAAAGTCACAGACTGAAGGTAGAAAAATTATTTCCTGCTCTCACTCTTGGAGATACAGATTGGTTTCCCTCAAGCAGGTCTTGATGATCTATGCTTCTCTCATTCCATCCCTGAAAAGATTAAATGTCCAGGTAAGCACAGAAAAGTAAAAGAACCAAAGCAGAGAGGTTTCAACTCCCCAGATAGCATCCATCACCTTTATAAAGCCTCTTGCAACAGCTTCCCAGCTGATTTACATTTGACATCAGCAAATGTGATTGGCCAAGTGCTGAGAACAGGGAGGGACTCATCCTATCATGCTTTTCAGTAGCAGCTGTAGCAAAATAAATTTCATAATGTGTTGCATATACCAGCTGGATGCCTGCCCAACATCGCTTTGCCCTCCACTCTTATGATGCTAGAACAACTAAAAATAAAAATGTCAACACTGCATGACCCTGGCATTACTTTCCAAAGCCTGAGAAGGTGTTCAAGTACCTCCTGATAATTTCAGAGGCAAATGCTCACCTGCACTTTAAAAGAAGGGTCCACAAGGAGCACATTTTGGGTCCTTGTCAGCTGATTTTCCCGATGTAAAGTTTGTGACACGGTCAGAAGCCCTCCTCACATACCAAGATGAGCTGCAGTCCAGCAACACTGACAATTAAAGTCCTGTTAAGAGTTTTCCTATGAATAATAATCCTGTGACACCGGCTTGGGATGACCCACGTGCTGAGATCAAAAGCAGCAGTTGCCACCTGTGGGCATTGAGTATTGTCCCAGGTCTGCAGGAAAGATTTTGTGGAGTAAAGAAAAAAGAGATGCTGAAAGAAAGGGGAAGTGATTTTTCACAGGCTTCTCAAGCTATGAAGCAATCTGTGGTGTGATCAGTAGGAAATGACCAGAGACCTCATGATGACACTAAAAGTCTGTAACCAGGAATAGTTGAGAAACTCTATTCTTGCTCACTTATCATCCCACAGAAGCCATTGGAGTCAATGACTTCAGTAGAATGACAAAAATAAACAGTTCATTTGGAGATATAGTTCCAAAGTACTTTTTTTTTTTTTCTCAGAGACCTCAAGTGACATCTGCAGAACTGTCAGGTTCAAAGGAGCAATATTCAGTAGTGCAGCTTCTCCTGTTCAGCAATATTTCCTCCTCAGTTCTCAAGACAGTTAAAAGAAACTGAAGAGAGAAAAGGAAAATAACCAAGAAAATGTGAGAAGATTTCAAGAACTAATTGGAGTGGGCATGGGAGGGTAAGGAGTAAGAGAGATAAATCAATAGAATAAAACATAAAGCTCAACCCTACAAACAGCTATTTTTTTTATCCATGAACCCAAAGCTATACATAGCTACTTAAATAACCAAAGAGTAGTTTGCAAGCTTAAAATTCATAAGTTTGTAAAAAAAAGAAGTTGAGAACAAAACTGGAAAACAAAGTCCATTGTGAATTAAACCTGTACTGGAATATCTGTCTAGGCCAGCTTCCTCAGATGAGTGCTATCTCAGAATTAAAAATCAGTTAACTTCACCTGCAAGTGCTGTGTGGTTACCCAGAAATAAAACCCTCTCCATTTCAGACAGGGAGGATGTTACTCTAAATAATTAAGTCATGCTAATTTTCAGTGAAGATAGAGCTTGGGGAACTTTTTTGTGTACCCTAACACACCCTAATAAACCACTACTGCTAAAAAAAGGAGGCATCTTCCATTTTTTTTTTTTTTTATTATTTTCATGTATGATTTTATTCGTTTGTTTGTTTATTGTTGTTGTTTTGGATAACTCTTTTTTTGTTCTTGGCCTTTTCATAAAGAAAGGGAAATTGCTTTATGAGAGAACAGTGGGAAGAATCTCCTGGAACACTTCAGCATAACTGAAAAAAACTGGGGGGAAAAGATCCCCACTTTCTTCACTGGTAAACATTACTTTTCCTGCTTTCTTACACTGAATGAAAGTTAAACCCTCAGCGTTCCAAAAGCTCAGTTGTGTAACTCCAGCGTCCCTAGTCAGCTGTGAAAAATATTTACACTTACACATTCAAAAAGGATTTATAGGTCTGAGATTCTGCTGGAGCGTTCAGACTGCTTTGCATCACAAATTCAAACTGTAAAACACTTAATGGGAGCACGAACCTCGGATTAAATATAACCAACTTGACAACCTGGCAGCACTGGGAGGAACAGCCCGAGAATCCACCTCACAGCTCTTTATGAAACCAACTTCTCGGTTGGTTTTGGTCTGTTTGAGCTGCACACTGGAAGCTGGTACACAGGGAAGTGTTTACACTTTACCTGGAACACCACTCAGCCTGTGCAGGTAGTTTCCTCACCCCTCCAGCAGAGCAGAAGTGCTCTGGAGCAGCCCTGGGGCAGCAGCACGTGGGAGGAATCGCTGACGTTTTAAAAGCTTGACGTATGGGAGTCATTCCTTCCACTGGAGATACAGGTGAAACCTTAGCGAGAAGTAGAGAATAAAAATGCAAGAGATTATCTGGGTGTCACCAGTTTATGCCAGCAGTTCACACCAGGGGAAGCTTTTCTGTTCAGAGCAACGATTTGGTTTATCCTAAATAGCCCCGTGTCAGAGCCCCAGTCAGAATCAGTGACCCTTGGCAGGCATTGGCACCTGCCCTTCACAATAATCAGAGATCACATCGAGGTCCCTGTGCTCAAGAACCTGATACAAGATCATGAACCTCGACAACAGCCACAGCCTGTGGCCCTTCTTCTGCCCTCTGCTCCCAAAATAACCTCATCTTTGCCAAAAGCTCTGACACACACAGAGGGCAAGACAGTCAGATGAATCACACTTGGGGCTGCATCCATGTCACAATTTCCAAACAGGCATTTTGCAACCTTTCAGGGTAACAGCACTTTTGTCACCACCAACAGCCTATTGTTTATTAAAGCTTTGGGCTCCTACAGACACGAGGCTGCTCACAGGGAAAAAAAAAACCAGGGACAGGCACTGCTGTCTGAAGCAGGAGGGTCTGAAATGGTAGTTTAACTTGAAAAGGAGTGAAACCATTTTCTACACGTTCCGTGCCATCAAACTGCTGCCACGGAAAATTAAGGGACGTGCAGACCATTTTTTGTGTTCTGTGACAATTAAAAAGGCAGGTGTGTTTTCTTTTCCCCAGGTAAAACCGTAACATTTTCCACATCCCAGAATGGTTCAGTTTGGAAGGGACCACAGGAAAGAAGTTCTTCCTCCTGTTCAGGGGAATTCCCTGGGCATCACTTTCTGCCCGTTCCCTCTTGTCCTGCTGCTGGGTCCCACGGAGCAGAGCCTGTTCCTGACACTCCTTCCTTCCTGAAATGACCTACTTTCATCACTGGTATTATTAGGAAAGAGCCTGAATTATTTGGAACGGATGCTCGTACTCTGACTAAAAGTTTGAGTTCAAACAACTAAGAGCAAAATGCTTTTGCTTTTTATCCCGTGCATTTTATCTCAGAGTTCGAAAACGATAACTGATTAAGAAACAGACAATTACGAAATAAGGATTCCTAAGTTCATATTGAGATTTTCCAGTAAAATGATAACTCATTATGAAACAATTTTACGCGGGTTCCTAATTTCATATTGAGATTTTTCAGTTGCTTTCCTGACATTGTCATTACTTACATATCATACATACAAATGTCTTCTGCCAAATATTTGCAAGGATGTGCCTAAATCTCTTCTAAACTTCTTCCGATCTCAGTAAAAAAAAAAAAAAAAAAAAAAAAAAAAAAAGTATATTTAAAACAGAAAATTATGAAGCCTGGCTTTGGGTTTTCACTTCCAGCTACACCTCTAGTTGCAGAGGAAGACCTAATTTCTAGTGAGGTCTCACAGGGCTGTGTGGTTCCCTCAAAGCCTTTCTCTCGTGGCAGAAAGCAGAAACAGGAGGCACAGCTTTACTCACAGCACGAGTTCTCCCAGAATTTATCTGTTATGGATACCAAACACCAAATACTTTTCTCCCGTCGGTGGAAAAAAGGCCTTTGACGTGGAGTTATTATCGGCGTGACTGAATCTGTGAGGCATTTTTTGCAGTGACTCATTCCACTTTGCAATGGAATTGCAATCTTGATTCTCCTGCTCCAGGATCAGCCCCTGATGTGAAAGCCAGCAGGAGCCACTCACCCATCCTGGCTCCCTCTTCCATCCATCCCTACTCCAAATTATTGAAATGAGCAAAGCAAGTGCCTGTAAAATATTGTTTGATAAGGTGAGAACAGAAAAAGTAAGGCACTGAACCTGAAGTGTGGCAGATGAACTTGGGGGTGGGTTTTAAGGGAAAAGAGGAAATAGGAAGCCACAGAGTCTACATCAGTGTCATTTGGGTCATCCTAAACTCTCAGCTCCCTGGCAGTAGAGAAGTTGTGTGTTTCCTCACCGGATGGACGGATCCAGCCCAGCACACAGTGTACCGCAATCACCCCTTGCACAGCAAAAAATTATCACTGAAGCAAAAAAAACCAAGCAAAACAACCTTTTGGGTTTGTTTTTTTTTCTTTCTGTGTCTGGCTGGTACAGTCAGAGATGTTATTTCTCTACAAAGAACAAAATTGTTATTATTTTTCTCCTTTAATCCACACTTCTCAAGAAACTCTGTTAATCCCTAACCTTCACTGGGGAAAGCTTTGCCCTTTATCTCTCTGCAGCTCCAATAGTTTACGCCTGGCTGTTTAAGAGAGCTGAAAGAAAGATTTTGAATGACCTGAAATTGTTTATGCAAGGAAGGCTAAAGGCCTCAAGCTCCTTGACACTGGTCCTTCCACATATTCACAAGGTAGAGATAAGGGGGAAACAGGTCAAGGAGGCTGGGAACCACAGGAATTCTGCTGTTCTAACCAGTGGATCCCACCATCCTTTAATACAGTCAGGACAGAAAGCCTTGCTATATGAATCAAAGGATCAGGGTCCTTGGATGGTGCAGCCAGAGGGGAAAAACCCTTCCCAGTGAGAAACAAACTTCACAACTGGCCCCAGACAGGACAGTCAGTTCAACACTAAAGCAGAAGAAAGTAATTCAGCTTATCTGAATATGAAAACTAAGTCAGTGTTGCATCTAGATTACCAGAAGGGTGATTTTAAAAGGCTTCTGGTAAACTCAGATTGCTTCTTATCAGCAATATCCTGAATTTGCTTTCTCTGTTGCAGTAGGACAAAATAACTGTACAATTTTTGAGTGCAAATAATAAATATTTCATGCAAAATGCCTATTATCCCATGTAAATACAAAGTTTTAAAGCAATAAATCATTTCAAAGTACTTCTACTAGGGTCTTGAGTTTCCATTAGTGATTTCTATTATGCAGAAAATCAGATGATTACTATCTCATTCCACTAGTCAGAGAACTTGAGGTATGATCAAAAAGATGCATCTACCAGATCAGACCCTTGAAGAGTGAAACACAAATGTTCTCTCTGGATCCTTCACACGGAATGACAAAAAAAAACCCACACGAGCACAGATTCTAATTACTCTCATTCCATATTCTTGTGAATATTAAAGATGCACAAATGTATTTCACTTCCTTATAAATTAATTCACCAGATGAGTGGGGAGAGCTTAATTTTTTACAAACTCACGTGAGGTTTTGATCCAACAGGTCCATTTCTTGCTTCTGATCAAAAGGCTACTGCCCATGAATTTTAATGGGAGTTCCTTTCACACAGCATAGGCATGAAAAGTTTAATAATACAAGGGCATGAGGGGAGGTATGCAAAGTTTTTCCTTGTTTCCTAATTTTAGAAAGTTAGGGGAAACCACATTACTGATATTACCTAACAGCATAAATTCTTACTGGCAAAGTGACAAAAGAAAACCAACTCAGAAGCCATGCTGAAAATGAGTCTGAGACACAGGGCTTGCCCTTCCTCAGTTTACACAGGAGTTTAGTCACTTGCTCTTACTCATTTCAGCCTTGCTGGGTCTATTCTGTTGTGGCCAGCCTCTATCCCTCTGCTTCCCCTTATTTTGGAGAACAAACCAAAATGCTTGACGTAGAGTTGGCTTCAAGTTAAGCACCGTTCCCCCCCCCCCCCTCAGGTCAAGCTCATCTACGACCAGCCTGTGCAGGGATCCCAAATCAAAAGCAGCAGCAGCAAACTTCTGATGGCATCCTTTAATATGCCACAGCTTTCTGCTTTGGGACTCACAGAGAGTCAGGCTACTTGGATGCTTGGCTGGGGCAGGCATGACTCACAAACAGCAACGCAGCAGCCAGCCAAACTTCCCAAACCCTCCTTTGCCATTTATACCTGTCCTGCAGCAGCAATAGAAGCCTCTTGGTTTGGCTACTCACAACCATCTTTGCATTTTTCCAATCTCCTTTTTTTTTTTTTTTTGCCTTGCTTTCTGATGGAAAGGTATTAATGTTTTGTAACCTGCTCTGAGAAACAGCTGCCCAAGTCAACGTCTCTCCCTCCCCATATTACCTCTGGAATGTGCTCTGTCTTATCATTTATTTTGGCAACAATGACTCCAGCATGTTTTTATTTGCATTTCAGTGAGGCTTCTCTGTTCTCACTGTTCTGCTCAGGGTTTTTTTTGACTCTCAGTACCTGTTGAATTTCTAGTCCCACTATTAAAGATAAATTAGGTACAAGCCCTCAGCCTTCGTTCTTGAGCTAGCAGGCTCAGAAGTGAGGTGCTGAACTCCCAGTTAAAATTAAAGGAAAATTCTTAGCTGAAATTCAGCGTGTTTATTCTCACAACTGGGGTGACCTAAGGGCACGAGCACAACCAGTTAGCATGGATCTCTTGGCAGGCTTAAACTTATCCCACCTTATTTTCCTAAAGTGCATGTTTATAACTTCATACAGACATATTTGAAAGATTAAAGGAGCTAAACTATGCTGTAAGTTTATCTGGTGTAGGAAAATACCCATTTAATCCAGACTGATGCATTTAAGTTACACTAAACATCCAGAAGAGAGCCACAGAGGTGATGAGGGGTCTGGAGCATCTCTCTCTTAAGGAGGAGAGACTGTGGGAGATGGGGCTGAGAAGACTGAGAAGGGATCTCATTAATGCAGTCAGGTGCCAGGAGGATGATGCCAGGCTCTTTTCAACGTGCCCAGGATGAGGAGCAATGGCCATAAACTGAAATGCAGGAAGTTTCACCTGAGAAAGAACTTTCTTTCTTTCACAAAAGAAGAACTTATTTACACTGAGGGTGGCCGAGCACTGAGGCAGCTGCCCAGGGCTGTGTGGAGTCTCCCTCTCTGGAGAGATTCTGAACCCCCCTGGCTGCGTCCCTGTGTCACCTGCTCCAGGTGACCCTGCCTTGGCAGGGGGTTGGCACTGGGTGATCTCCAGGGGTCCCTTCCAACCCTAATCATCCTGTGACTCTGTGATGGATCTAAGAGCAGGCTGGGGGGATGGCGGGGGGAGGTAAAGGGGTGTGTGGTTGGGAATAAGGACAAAGTCCTTCCTCCAGAGGGTGGTCGGGCACTGGGAGCGGCCCCCAGGGATCGCTGCCAGGCACACGCGGTGGGATTGCGGGTGCTGCGCCGCGCGGGGCCGGGAGTCGGGACTTGGGCGATCCTTGCGGGTCCTCTTCCATCTCAGGGCATTCCCCGATTCCCTGGAAGGGCCGATCCCCGGTCGGGGCCCGATCCCCGGAGCGGGCGGAGCGGGCGGCAGGTGCGGGGCGGCCCCGGGGGCGGGCGGAGCGGAGTCCCCGCAGGATCCGGGGCACGGCCGCATTTAAGGAGCGGCGCCCGGGCCGAGGGAGCCTCGCCCCGACCCGACCGCGCCTGCAGGAGCCGCCGCCATGCCCGTCAAAGGAGGCACCAAGTGCATCAAGTACCTGCTCTTCGGCTTCAACTTCATCTTCTGGGTGAGGCTCCCGGGGGGGCCGTGCCCGCCGCGCTGCCCGGCGGGGAGGGGGGCCGGTGTTTTGCGTGGTTTTTCTTTCTTTTTTTTTTTTCTTTTTTTTTTTTTTTTTTTTTCCGCCGTTTTCCCTACTTTCCGCCGCCCGGCAGGAGAGGGTTGCTCCCCGCTTTATTTATGTTTTTTTTGTTTGGTTTTTTTTTTTTCCCCCGTATGACGGGGCGGTCCGTGTGTCCCGCCGGGCGGGCAGGAGGTGCTGGGGGTGCGGGATCGCTGTTGGGGAGGGGGGAGGTGGTGGGGAGACACATCCCTCTCCCCAAAAAAATCCACGCAAATCCTGCTGCTCGGTGGCTTTCCCGGTGCCGGGGCTGTGCCCGGCGTGGGGCTGCTCGTGGTTGTCCCGCCTGTGTGAACTCCTGGTGGGAGCCTCGGTGGACACCGCGGCATCCCTTGGCAGAACCTCGTCCTGATCTGTGGGAGCACAGGATTGGGACCGTGTCGTGTGGTTCCCTGCCTGTCCCTGGTTCGCCGGGCAGCCCCACGAAGCACGGCTGAGCTGCGAGGTCGTGGCTGTCCCCAGGCTCTCGGGGCGTGGGCATCTCAAATTTAGCGTGGAAAAGTACCGAGGCAGCGCAGCACGGCTCGGTGTGTGTGCCCGATGGATAGGGGGGTGTGAGAAGCGTGAGGTTCAACACACAGATTTTTTTTCCCTTGGGCAAAATTTTGCCGCAGTGGAGGAGTGCGTGTGTGACCCTCCTCTGTGGAGGAATTAAGTCGGAGCTGCGGGAAGAAGCCACTTTTGGAGCCCGTTTTTAGGGCATCGCACGTGGGATGAGTGGAAGACACGACGGTAAAGGGATAAAAGGCTCGTGATGTCTCAACTTAAAGCGTGGGTTTCGGCAAAGCTGAGGAAACGGAGAGGGAAGTTGTGCAGAAGCAGTTGGCACAGGAAAGAAGGTATTGCCACCCGAGACTCACCAGGAGAGTGAGCAAGGGGTGTCCCGTTTGGAGGGTTGTGGCTGATGAGAAGAAAAAGCCAAAAAAAAAAACCCCACCAAAAAAAACCAAACCACTGGCTGAGACCTCTGGGTCGGTGAGTTTCTAAACCTTATGTTGAAACAGACGGGTTTGCTTTGTGGTTGGGTTTTAGTTTGTTTGTTTGTTTGTTTTTAAAGCCACAGAGTTTGTGCAAACTATTTTATAGGACAAAAGTGCTCGTTGTTGCTGCAAAGAAGAAGCTCTTGAGGTGAGCATCCCCGCCTTGGTCTCTGGGGCCCAGGGCTGAGAATAAAGAGCATGGGGTTTTTTTTTAGCTCAGGAAGTGCCTGTTGCTTGGGAGCGTTGTGGTAATAAAGCTCTGAAGCTTTACTTGCACCTTTGAGTGCTCAGTAAGCACGGATGCAGGACTGACCTGTTAACGAGGTGGAGGGAAGGAAAAGTAGCTGGCAGAACCCAGGTAGCATGTGGGACAGAGAAGAGCAGGAAAAAAAAAAAACTAAAGGGAAATTAATGCATCTTAAATATCCCAGCAAGTGTCTGGAAGCTGAAAGAGGCAGTAAAATTCAAATAGCTTGGGTTAGCCCAGAGGTGGGTGTGTGTTCGGCCAGCTGGAGTAGTCCTTGGCTTTTGGGAGTCACCATTTGTCACTGTGCCCTGCCAAAAGTTGTTGTAAGTGTTAGTTGAGAGCGTGGTGTCCTCTGTGGAAGAATAAAGTAGCAGAATCAGACCTGTTAGACCTCAGTGAACAGCACACAGGGAGAGGCAGCACCAGAGGGAAGGAACCACCCTAATAAAAAAGGCGGCTTTTAACATCTCTTGGAGCACTGGAGATGTGAAAAGTCTGTGGAGTAACGGCGGTAAACTGAGCGGAAGTGTGGTGGTACCAGAGTGCAATTCTCTACTCGCTTCAAAAAAAAAATAAGTTGCCTCAAAAGGACAGGCGAGGGATTTCAAAGCTCTGCAGGTAACTGTGGATGGCATGTTGGGTGGCACGTGTTTGCATCCCTCAGAGGCTGGAGGGAGGGGGAGAGGAAGCATAAAGGCTGAAACAACTTGGTATAGGAGGTTATTAAAAATTGGGGAACTGCCAAAGTTTGAAGCTGTATTGAAAGGAAGGAAATAAAGGTTCTTAAATGCTGGTGGGTCGAATGCAAAAGTACAACAAAGTTAGCCAGAGGAAAGGTTTAGGAATAATTACAAAAGTAAACCCAGGTAATAACCCCTCTTCAGACACATTAGGACTAGAGAGCTTCCCAGGGAGTCCTTAAGGACAGGCAGTAATAGGTCTGAGTGTCAGAGTTTTGGGAGTGTCGTTCTGCAGGACTTCATTCTACTGGGGAGAATCTCGAAGTGTGTTTTTGACCCTGAGTCCTGCACAGTTTTGAACTGACTTCTTGATGCAGAGGAGGAGAAACAGCAGCAGATGCTGGTTACCAATTCTCCGGGGTCACACAACAGTTACTTCAGAATTATAAATGCATTGCAATTGGGTAAAACCCCCACCACTTACCGTCCATCTCAGTGCTGGAGGGCTGGAATGCAGTGAATTTTTTAAATGCTGGGTTTTTGCTTTGTGCTGTTCTGGGAGACATGAAGAGTGGCACACATTGGTGCATCTGGAATAGGCAGAGAAGATTCTTCGAAAAGCAGCAGCCTAGAGTTATCAGCTAGATGGTTCAAGGGCAGATGCTGCCACAGAGCAGTGAAGTCTTGGGAGAAAAGGATCTGTGATGGCTTCACAAAAGCACCAACTCAGCACCAGCACAGCAAAACCAGCTTCAGAAGTGAAGATCCCAGAGAGGAGGGAAGATTGGCCTAAAGCTGCCTGAATCCATGGCATGCCAGTGTCCTGTGAGCTGCTCTGGTCTTCTGCCTCCCTTGAGAGGATCACAGTGGAGCTTGGTGATGTTTGGGAGAGGAAGAGAAGGGTTTCTGCCATCAGAAGCTGGAAGTCAATTGGGATTTTTCATCCTGGAAACAGATGAGGGAACTGTACCAGAGGTCTGTAGGATCCTGATTGTCCAGGTAATAAATGGGACCTGACTGTACTGGAAGAGCCAGTGAGCAAGAACTGTGGTGGATTAAGCCTACAAAGAGGACACTTTCAGAAGAAAAGTGTTCTGACTGTGGGAACAGCAGTGGTGTTTTCTCCACAGCACCTGCTGTGGAAGTAGATGGGTGAAGGGGTGCCTGGCTCACATGGGGTTCAGCCTTTCATTAATTTTTCTTCTTTCAAGGTGCTGTTTGTGTCTTTGCACAACCTTGAAGTGCTCAGCATGTAAACAGGGAGGTTAGTCCTGGGAAATGCCACTGTCTGCCCTGTTCCAATAAGCTTTTTGGGGGAGCACCCTGTAGGATGCTGTGCTCGGTTCTGGTGATAACTGATCTGATGGCCTTTCTCCAGCTGGGAAGGCTGGGCACTTCCTTGGTGTTCTGTGAAACTTAGGGGACTTCAGAGCTTGGGTTGAAGTCTTAACCTGTAGCCTGAGTGGAAGGTGGGGGGAGACTGGTAGATATTTGCTATAAGGGCTTCTGAAGTCTGGTTGAGCACTTGTAGAGAATGGCTTTTAGTGTCGTGTTTGAATAGCCCAGTTAAGTTGGGTGATTCAGACCCCTCTGGAGGGCTGGGAACGAAGGCTGGCTGTGTTTTCCCCTGGGGATCAAGTGTTGCTGCAGGCACCAGGCTCCTTGCTCGGTGTTGTCCCCCCCGGGTTTGCAAACAGCTCTTGCTGCCTTGGCAGGGCTGGTGCTGGCCCTGCTGTCCCTGTAATGAAACCTGCACCAGTTCAGGTCTTTTTTTTTTTTTTTTTTTCCCACCAGGCTGGTTTGAGCTTGGCGAGAAGTCAATGGAAACAAACACATTATGTGCCTCCAACCCAGGCAGGGAGTGGAGTGGTCTTAGCAAAGCTGGCTCTGAGCAGGGCTTGGTTAGCTGGAGTTGTGCAACAGCGCCTGCCTCTCTAGCTGAGCACCCTCAACTCCCGGGGTTTGCTCAGGCTTGCTGGCCCGGCTGACAGAGCCTTTCCCCAGGAAAATTGGGGGCTCCTGAGCAGCTTGGGGCGAGAAGCCTGCTGCTGAGCAAAAGGACAAGGGCTTGCATCTTTAAACTTGAGCGCTGGGGCTTCCCCCAGTGAGTTCTGTGGCATCCAAAGGCATCTGCTGCCACTCTCCGGAGTGTTCTGTGTTTTTATGAGCAAGTGCGTTTGTCCGTGGTAATGTCTGCTAAAGAAAGATGAGCCAAATTAGGCCTGGAGAGCTCTCTCTGTAACTAGAAGATAACCTGTGACACTGTTCTGAGCTGTGATCTCAGCTGGTCGCAGTTCAGAGGGTCTTTCCTGCCCCAGTGGAGCAGAGGACTTGCAGGATGGACAGGGAAATGCACATATGTGTCCCTGTGTTCATATGTGCAGGCACACACAGGAGGGACAGAAATAACTTACTTTAGCTTTCTGCAATCAGCTGATTTAGTAGGAATCAAAATGCTGCTGGGGCTCAGTTCAGTGTATTTTGACTCCAGTGCTGAGTTGGACTGTGTTCCCTTGAGAAGCCTGATGTGAATCTACGTGTCCTTAGAGTTCTAGCAGACCTAGTTTGTATTTGCAATTCAAATTGCAAATATAGTAGACTGGCTTCTGAATAGGAACTTGTATGAAGTGGGCAGTAGTCTTGGCAGTGGTTCAGGAATTCTGTAATGCTGCTCCTACTGTACTGGAGCACCATTTTATTGCCATAAATGCTGTGACATTAACACAGGCCACAGCATTCTTGAAACTAGCTAAGCAGAAAGAAAATACTACTTTTCCTGTCCTTTTTCACCAAACAAGTTTGAAAATAGCTGCAGTTTCTTGTGTAACTGCAAGCACTTATTGCACATCTGTTAGGGAAGCCTTTTTTCTTTTTTTTTCCCTGTGCTGTTGTGGATAACACTAATCCTGTAATTGAGGGATGAGAGTGATGATGAACCTCATCTGTACTTACTGTTTACGGGGTTTTGTTTATAGAGTACCAGCAAGTAACAGAACAGAAACACGCAGTTCATCACTACTCAGTGTTCTCAGTGTCTTTGTGCTTTGCAGTGTTGCAGGTCTGGGCCTGGCTTCGTTAGTTCAGTCTTTACACGGTGAGAAAGGAGTTGATTGTCTGTCTTATGCAGAGTAAAATCTTTTAACTTTTAGTCCAAGTGTCTGTGAAGTGATGATGGTGGCTTTCTCAGTGTACTCTTGGCACACCCCGGGGAGAAAAACCTATGTAAGGAGCAGTCGTGTGGAGCCTGACATCCCTTCCTGCTTCCAGAAAAAAAAAAAATCAGCAAGTGATTGCATCTGTTGGATGCAGTGCTTATCTGCCAGCTCCAAGCACTCGATAACTGCTTGGACCTTGAGCTGGAGAGGTGTGGAAAGATAAGATGCTGTAAGGTGTCTGTAGCAAGTGGGGTACTTGTCTGGGGGATTGTTCCTTCTCGGGGATGGGTCAAGGTGAGAAGGAACTCCACAAAAATGGTCCTTGGAAAATAGCGGTTAAATCCAAAAGGAACTTTCCAGCTCCCCAAAATAGCGTCCGTCACGCACCGCGCCGCTATGGGATGTGTTAACAAAATTGGAATTTCTGTTTTGAAAAGCTCGAGTTTTTAACCTGTGTTTACGCCAGCGTCATTAAATCTAATTACTCCCTGTGCAAGCCTTCTGCTGGGAAACCATGCCTGTGAAACCTCAGGTGCTGGGGAGGGAGGGAGGGGTGGAATGCAGTGGGAATTGCTTGATAATATTCAGGGCTGAGGAATAGTCGAGATCAGGTCCAGGTTAGCCAGGGGTGGTGAGGGGAGGAAGGCAGAGTGTTTCCATGTGGCTCCTGCCTCCAGGATGGACAGGTTGTTCCTCATCTCCAGCGTGTCCTGGCTGTGGTCCTTTGTCAGTTATCTTCTGGCACATGGAAAGCTCAAGGAAAAGCAGGCTGGCAGAGATAAATACCGGGACACACCCTTAGATACACCAGAGGCAAAATCGTGTCCTTGTCAAGGAGGGAGAGCAGAGCAGTGGAAAGGGCTGACTTTGGAGAAGGCGCCTGTTGGTGTGGGATGGGAGGAGGGAATTCTTTCGCAGCAGGGCTGGTGTAAGATAGGAAGGCAGACCAAAAAAAAAAAAAAGCTGTTTTTCCTGTTGGAACAGGCAGAAAGAAGTGTGCAGGAGCGAGCTTTTGAGACAAGGGGAGCGTGTTTGCATGTGATGCAAAAAAAACCCCAAACAACAAAACAAACCAACAAAAATCCAAGAAACCTCTATAGGACTGGAGAGGAACGACCAGGTAGTTCTGTCCTTTTTTCTTTTTTTTTAGCACATGTCCATTGCAGCCACAGAACGGGCAAGTGGAGCAGAACTGAGCTGGGAGCTGTGAGTTGTGGTCGGGGCAAAAGCAAGGAAGGCTCATCAGCTTGAGGAGGGGATGTCAGTCAGCGTGGTGTGGCTGGAAAATCCCTGCCACAAACTTTCCAATACAGGGATTGAGTGGTACCCCTTGAACTTCACCGTTTGATTAGATTAGAGAAAACAAAACAAAACAAAAAAAGCAAACAAACAAAAAACCCCAAAACCAAAACGAAACCAGCCTTTCTTCTAAGCTCCTTTTTGCCATAATTGTCCCTACAGAAACATAACTACCTTACCTGTCTGATAAGCACACAGACCTGCTCCTAACTTTGGTCTCCTAGTTTTGCAAACACAACTTCAGGGGAAAACACAGTGCTGTTCTTTCTCTGTTAAATTCCTTTTCCAGCACAGGATAGACCTACAAAGCGACTCCGTTAGATAGGAAAACGCTTGGCTTTCCAGAAAAGCCCCAAAAATTAGGTTTGCAGGGGATCTGCTGCCATGCACCTAAGGGGAGGGGGATTGCACCCCTTTCCCAGGGAGGAAAATCACAGCTGCCAAACCTGCTGGCACAGCACTGGTGAGCACACAAGTGCCTGTGCATCAGTCTCTGCTGTGCCAGAGTGGTCAGAGGTTCTGCCAAGTGCCCACAGGGCTGTGCCTGCCTCTTCCTCAGCGGCCGGTGTTGGTGTGTCCTTGGTTTCTCCTTGTTTTGATGGAAACTTGAAGCTCTGAGTTACTTGCCTCCTGCTTTAAAGCTGCCTTTTTTAGTTCAGTGGTCAGTGTGGGTAGAAAGAGGACAAACTTGAGAACACAAGTCTGCTTTCCTTGAGGGACAAAAAGTTGCTTATTCTTGAAAGAAGGAGCTGCATTTTATTTCTAGTCTAACATGGAGAGAATTACCGTTTTAATTCTGCAGTTTTTTCGGTGCTGTGGAGTAGTTCACCGGCATTGTATTATCACTGTTCTGTCATCCCTTAAGTCTCTTGCCTCTTTGGCATCTTCTTAACCTTTTCCACAGAGCTGACTGCTCTTCCAAGGGGAAAACATGCCAGCACTCCACTCTGGGTGGTGGTGAGGGAGGGGGAAGTGTTGTTTTATGAAAGGAGCTGTGCTGGGTTCACATCTCTGATGTGAACCAACCAGTTTGTTCTGAGGAGGTCATTAACTGAGCCTTCTCCTTCGCTTGCAGTTTTAAGATTATCTGTGTGATTGTGCTGTGGCTTAAAGTTTCTTCACAGTTTGAATGCTCTGGCCTTAAAAGGTCTGCTGGGGGATCAGCCCTGGGTTGTAGTTGCAGTCCTTTTCTCTGCCCTGCTCTGTTTGCAGTGCTCTCTACTCAAACACTGGGGCTTGTCAAGCCACAACTACTTGTAGGTAGATGAGAACAGCTGGGTGTGCTCAGGCTTGTGTCTTTGCAGTTCCTGAATTCCTAGCAGAACAGGCAGAAGCTGTAGGTTTCTTTGAATGATGTGTCTCTGGATCCCTATAAAACCTGAAGACTGCTCAGCGACCCAGCAGCGAATCTCAGTGTTGTTAAATACTGGGTAACTTAACTGAAGGCCAGAAGCTGTTCATGAATTTTTTTTTTTTTTTTTTTCATCACTAAGCTCCTCTGGCTTTTGAGCTGAGGCACTGAGGTGAGACGAGGTTGGGAAGGCTTTTTGAAGTGATGCTGTGAGCGAGGAGTGCCGGTGGAGCAGCAGCCCCTTCTCCCTGCCAGTCCACTGCTGCACCTCTCCCTCCCCTCAGGGTGCTGCTGCTCCACTGGAAATGGAAATAATAACCCTGCTGTGTCACAGCAAGGCTCCCCAGCGTGGTTAGTTTGGTCAGGATAGCCCTGAGGAGGCAGGCAGGACATCTGTGCAGGTGTGCTTGGTGAGCAGGCACCTCTGGCACCAACCGAGTGCATTTTGCGTCGGTCTGGGATTCTCCACCTGGGTTTGGCTCTCTGTGTGTTGTGGATCACCCGGATCTGTTTTCCCTGCAGCTCCTCTCTGAGGCAGGCTTGGGGCTGGGGTGCCTGCCATACAAGAAATGCTGGTTTTCCTGGCACTGCTGATACCTGAATCCTTTCCACTTCAGCTGGGATGTTTTCTGCTGAGAGAACCCTGCCCTTAAAGCCTCTCTTAGCTCCATCCTCTGCCCTGTGTGACTCTCCAGAGCTGTCCCTGTTTTTGAGGAGCACCCCTCGGGAGTTAGGGGAGATGCCAGTGGGCTTGGTGTAGAAGGGATGTATCCACCGGTGTTTTCCGTGGGAATGCTGTCCATATTCCCACTGAAAGCTGACATTAATAAATGCTTTCCAGTTTCTTGGAGGCAAATCAAGAATGTTGTTTCCTTCTAGAAGGGACTTCTTATCAGAGATAAGGCTTTGTTTTTTGTTGGTTGGTTGTTTTTTTTTTTTTGCTTTTCATGCATTCTTTGCCTGACCGAAGCACCAGAAATTTATGAACTTACTGCTCACTTTTAAGTTTAAATTTTTAATGTCTGCTGCAACGTTTGGGATCTCTGTCCTCATCTCACTTCTGTAGAGGTTTGGGGTTTTTTTTTTGATAGTTAAGTGGCCCTTAAAGGAAGAGCTGAGAAGCACACTTTCCAGCTTTCTGGTTTGTCCTGGATTTTTTTTTTTTTTTTTTAACATGGCAAGACAACCTCATTTTTTTTCTTTTCAAGGGAGGATTCAGTCTCTTCACAGTAAGCAGTTAGTGTTTGCCTTACCAGAGTGCAGTTCTCTGTTGCAACACCCTTCTGATGCCTTCTGCAAGATGTTTCATCCAAAAGCTAATTTATTCACAAAATGACTTGCTGCAGACACAGGCAGCAATGTTAAGAGGAACCTGGAGGCAAACAGCGAGAGATAATAATGAAATAAAACTAAATATTACCTAAAATTAGATTGTATTGCTGTGCATCAGCAATGTTGCTGCTTCAGCAGCCAGTATCCTCTTCCTCTCAGTGTGGTGACTTAATGGGTTGGTTTTATCGTGTTTTGCAAGGAAGAGCACTCTTTCTGAACTCCCTTCTATGCTGCACTGAATTCTTAACAGTCTTTTTAATGCACTAAAACTTCTGGCTGGCCTCACAAGGCACTTCTCCTTGTGACACGCTTGTCCTTCAGCGTGAAGATTTTAAGATCACGAAGCCAGGCGATGTCACTGGAGTCACACAGACCGAAACAATGGGTGGAGGGGGTCAGTGGAAACACTGACACTTGGCTAAACCTTGGACATTTTCAGTAAGGAACAAAAATGGCATTGTTCTCCTGTGGCATTGGGCTTTGTATTATGTAAAGCATCTGTCAACAAGGTGCCTCCTGTCTGGAGCGAGGTTTGTTCGTGTTTTGGTGTCCCCATCCTTTTCTGCTGGTCCTCTGTCACCAGCTCTTGAAATAAAAGCTGTGTCCTGGTGTTTGCTTCTGATGTTGCTGCTGATGTAAGGGTGGATGTATTAATTGGTTGTCATTTAACAAGGCTTCCTTGTTCTTACAGCTGGCAGGGACAGCAGTTCTTGCAGTTGGGCTATGGCTTCACTTTGATTCACAGACCAAAAGCGTCTTTGAACTGGAATCCAACCAGACGACGTTTTACACAGGTGAGCTGGGGCAGATCACACTGATGATGGCCACACTGCTTCCCCCTCAAGGGGGAGGACGACAAAGCAGCCCTGCACAGCCTCAGTGGGGCAGAGAGCAGCTTCCCCTGGCTGGAGCTGCGGTGCAGACAGCAGCGCTGTCACGCGAGGAGCTTCTTGGCTCTTGGGCTCTTTTCCCATCTTAAATCCTGCAGTTCCTCTTTGGTTGCTGTTGCTAAGCATTTTGTAATCCCAGGGGCTCCTGGTATGTCTCTTCTTGATGAGTTTCCCACCAGACTGGATGAGTAACCACAGATGGCATCAATAACTTTTTTTTTTTTTCCCGAAGTGGCCAACCCAAGGTACCCAAACCCACAAGTCTTCCTCATCTCTCAGAAGGAGCACATGTGCAACTCCTGCATGTCCATGTCTGCTAATTTATGCTGAACAGAGTGGGAAGGGTGCACAAGCACTGTGGTTGGTGTGAGCAGCTATTCCAGCCAACCTGGATCAGTGCAGCTTCAGCTAGCCCAGGTGGAAGTTATTCCTCAGCATATTCTGTCTGCAGTATGACCAGCTAAGGGACACAAACATTTTCACTTTGTTATGCTGGTGTCATAGGTGTTCCTAATTGAGTTGGGTTTTTATATGAGCTCTGATTTTGACACGGCCAAGGGAATTTGGGTTGTTCAGCTGGAAAACAAAAGGCTTTTTGGGGTTGACCTAATTGTGGGCTTCCAGTTGCTGAAGGGAGCCCCACAGGAAAGATGGAGGCTTGTTGGAGTCAGGCTTGTGCAGCCTCTTAAGCTTATCTGTGAGAAAACTTGTATTTTTGCCCCTTGATACGATGGCATCGTAGCAAACTGGGTGGTTCTTGCAGCTGCCAGGAAGGTTTCCAGATGCTTTTGGCTGTGTCTTGGAAAGGGGACAGAAATCTAAACTTGGCTGTTGAGCTAAATATTTAACCAGTCTTATTTTGGGTAGTCTAAAACAACTCTTTCACCTCCTGAAACATGAAAGTTTTATGATGTGATACTCTGGTTGAATGCAGCCAGTGAAACCTACTTGAAATCCCTGTAGGTTAAACTGAGTTTTCAAAAGAAGCTTAATAGGAATTGCTCTCCTAACTTTATTTTCTGGGAGTAGTTACTGACTGCAGTTTCCAATAGGAAATGAAAAGAATCTGTCATTTTGCACCCAGTACCAAGGCAGGTTACCTCAAAGGCTCTCTGTATAACTGAAAATAAACTGAAATAAGAGGTACTGATGGACTCCTATTTTAATTTTTCATTTAAAAAGTTTAAGCTGGGTTAAAAAAAAAAAATCAGTGCAGGAATTTCCTGCTGATAAGAAGGGTCAGGTTTAATCCCTTACATATGCTTTACCAAGCAGATATTTATTTTGGCAGCTGATCTTATCGCTTTGCATATAGAATATATCGTTTGCAAATGCTTACATCTGGCTTTCTTTAATTAGTATTGACTGGGGCCTCTGAACTGTATTTTTGTCCACATTGATAGAAATGCCACACTCATTCTCTACATGTTGTGCTGATTCTTTGATGTTTCACCACCACATTAGTACTTTCTTGCCATCCTTTGGGAGTTGTCCTACTCATTACATCTTGATGCTCTCAGCTGTGATGCTTAGACTGGCAGTTCCCAAGTTCAGGAGCCAGAGGATTGGGCATCAAATGGAGTCTTTTTAGCCCAGAAATGTTTGCTTTCTCTGCTCCAACACACTCAGCTTGTAGAATATTTTAGAAGCTCCAGCACTTGTTACAGTTTGAGGGGGTATCTATCTGCTTCAAGAGCTCTGTTGCTGATAAATCACCATTCCAGCTCTAACTGCAACAGAACCTTCACCTGAAGATAAGTTGGTAACTCTGACTCTGAGCCAGCTTTAAAAAAATGTCTTGTAGTTTGTGTTACATGGCTTTATTTTGCCTATTTTCTGAAATTTATGAAACTGCAGTAGTGGTACATATTAATTATTACAGGTTGAAGGTTTTATGTATCAGTGTATTTCCCCACAAGTTATGAGATGTTTGCTTTGAAAATTAAGCACAGGCTTTTTTTCTTCTTTTCTTTTTTTTTTTTTTTCTTTTCTTTTCTTTTTTTTTTTCTTTTTTTTTTCCTTCTTTTTTTTTCTTGGAACACCTCAGTAAAGAAACTTAAACTTTGCAAAAGCTACAAATGCTGCTTGTGGAGCAGCTGATTTCGTGCCTTGCTGCTGAGGTCTCAACTAGTCCAAATCTATGTTTCTGTTCTCCTCCTCCCTAGGTGTTTACATCCTTATTGGAGCTGGGGCACTGATGATGCTGGTTGGTTTCTTGGGATGCTGTGGTGCATCACAGGAATCTCAGTGTATGCTTGGCCTGGTAAGTGTTCAGAGTAATGCCTAAATTTTTAGCAGCATGATGGGAGGGGAAGGAAAATACCATGGTGGAGTTAAAAGGCAGCAGATGGTGATTGTTTTGGCTCTGCAGTGTTTAAACTCACGGTCACCTCCATGATGGTAAAATGTTAAATATGGTTTTTAATTTCTGGCCCTAACCCCAAATGTTCCTGCTGTATTTGAATCGAGAGGCTGAGAGTGTGACCTGCTCAGACACACAAGTGTCAAGACTGGCAGTGCTGTAAACACAGAACAAAAGTGTTGATAAGAGCAATGCTGTTGACTAGACAGTTTATCCTGGACCCTGAGGGTTGTGCAATCTTTAATCCTTGAGACCAGAACTGTGGTATTTGGTCCTTGAAACAACAAGCCTCCACTGTTCCTAATCACAGGATGAGCTCTTCTGGCTGACAACTGCTCTGCAAGCCAATTATTGGAGAGCAGCCTCATTGTTTTCAGGCTGGAGGGGCCAGTTGAGCTTACTGGGCTCATGCACATCTGTACACTTGCAGAACTACTCATCCAAATAACCAGAAGACTTGGTTAATAAAAGACCTGCTACTATAGCCAGTGAAAGAACAATTCCCCTTCTGTGTTGTGGAAGAACTTAAATTCGAGTATTTCTTGCAAAATGATGCCTCTGGCCCTTTGTACTTCTGAGCATTTTAAATGATAGTGGTGTTTTGGACCTGGTAGTCAATTAAAGACAAGAGAACCCCTTTATTTCTGTTTTATGGGATGCACAACAAAGTGACCATAAACTCTGTGGGAGGTGGTGGCAAGCTGGGGATTAAGTAATGACTCCTAAAGCAATAGGAGTGACAAACCAGGGAAAAGAAGTGGTGTCAGCTGTTGTGATGTGTCTGAGTGACTTGGGCAACTTCAAAGTCTGAGTTAACAGATGACTGGCTCTAATTAACACTGATCAAAAAGCAGGACTTCTGCTGGGAGAGCACTCCTAGGCTTTCTGACGCTCCTGGGAAGAAGTGCTGACCCAGTGCAGTGTGTCCTCTTTCCTGGTTCCACTCATTTTCCAGAACTCCAGCTGGGTTAACACTGAGTGACAGTTCCCCCAAGACTGGACAAACTTGCAGTAAACGTGTGTGATGCTGTTTTGTGGTGCTGTGGTCTTCATTAACAATGTGATCTTTTTTTTTTCCTAGTTCTTCTTCTTCCTTTTCGTGATTTTCGCCCTCGAGATTGGTGCTGGGATCTGGGGATTTTCAAATAAAGAAAAGGTAGGTTGCTCTTGAAAGCTGGAGTGGTGGGATGCTGGGATGGGTTTCCCAGAGCAGCTGTGGCTGCCCCATGCCCTGAAGAGTTGAAAGTCAGGTTGGATGAGGGCTCTGAGCAACCTGGTCTAGTGAGGGGTGTCCACAGGGTGGCCTGTCCTTCACAAGCAGTCAAGATTGTCTTGTTCCAAAATAAGCTGCTTGGTGGGCCAGGATTGCTTTTCTGCTTGTGTTACACAACAGGGGAATATAAAACCTTCTGGAGTGCAATAGGGAAAATTTTGGGAGCAGCCAGTGGGCAAAGACTTGGTTCTCTCATTCCTTGTGTGAAGCTCAAGAGCTTTGGAAGGCAAATCAGTCTTAGCTGCTCAGGTGTGGCTTTTAAGAGTTAGGCTCACTTGTTTCAGGTGAGAAATACTGTCCACCCTCTCTTTTCACCTTCTGTTTGTACATGTCAGAAGAATGGGTGTTGTGGGCTGCCAGACTCTTGTTGACTGACTTGCTCACTGTAAGTTTGCCATAATAACATTAAGGTAAGACAGTTGTACACCACAACTCTTTGCTGTCCTGCAGATTACTGACGAGTTGAAGGAGTTCTACATGGACACCTATAAGAAGAGGAATCAGCCAGGTGCCAAAGAGACCCTGACAGCATTTCAGCTCGCTGTAAGTACGTGGTGATGATCAAACTAGACAGTAATGCAGCTTCTTCACTCCCCTGTGTAAGTCAAGTACCTTACTAACTAGAAGAAACCAAAACATTATTAGTAACAAATTGCAGAGAAGATGGCCTTGTGTAGTATCAGTGAGTTCAGTGTGTCCCTCTGAAGTGGCTAGAACTAGTTCATGCTTTCCTAAAGCTCAGAAGCAGGCTGGGAAACCCTAGATCTGTGATACTGAGCTAGAGACACCCTAGAATGCATACCTGCAGATCTGTGAGGAGTCCATCTCTGTGCCTGTAAGGAGTACCAGCTGTCACCAAAACAAATGTGTGAGTACTTAATGAGATCTAGCTCTCTTCCTTAAGAACCTTGTTCTTTAACATAATAAAGACTTCTTAAAATCAGGTTTTATAGCAGTCACACTGACTGGACTTCAGATTTGCTAAGGTCTGTAATAAAAACGAATCTAATTTTATTTCTCCTTCTTTTTTTTACCAGATACTGAGCAAAAATAAGGATTATTTAACCTGGCTGTCTTTTCCTGTTTTGTCTTGTAGCTAAACTGCTGTGGCATCACTGGAACTATCGAGCAGCTGTTCATGGAAACCTGTCCGAAAAAGACACTGACTGAGTCAATCACTGTCAAGGTAAAGCATGACTTCATTCACCACCAGCTCTGCCCAAGGAGCAGAATGAGAAGCACACTTCTGAGTAAACCCTTCCAGCCTGGGGAAAATCCACGTGTCACACTTGCTTACCAATCTATGTCTGTAATCAGCCTGTTTGTTGCTGTTGCCATGGAAAGAACACCCAGGGTCGGCAGGAAATGTGCAGTCTGTGTGTCACAGACCCGTGGGGTGGACAGGGAAAGATCAAAACTTGGTCTAAACCAAACCCATAATGCAAGAGGGCTCTGTTCTTCCTTGCTGCCCCTCTTGCCACAGCACCTTCCTGCTGTTTCCCTGGGGGTGTCACCTCCCCTCGTGGTTTGGGAGACGTTTAGAGCTCGGAGTTTTAGCAAGGAGAGGGGGTTAATACTTTGGCAGCCTGTTCAGATGAGTTTGTCACTGGGAAGGCAGTTCTCTGCATCAGGTTTCCCTGTTGGAATGTTGCTGCAGAGGTGCCTGTGTGCCACAGATAAAGAGGAGAGGCAACTTGTATAGCTCCTAAAGAGGAAGAGGGTTAGTTTTCTCACAGCTGCCTTGCTTCAAGCTCCAAGACAGTCTGTATGAGTCTTGCCATAGAAAACAGGGCTCTTAATGGAATTCCATTAATTCCATTAATGACCTAACTTCTTTTTTTTTACTTTACTTGTGACAACCTGAAATATCTGACCACGTGAGACCTTCAGTCTGTAGTCACACCTGTATGTTTAGTCCTGCCCACGCAGCCTGTTAGGAGTTAAGAGTGTATGGGAGCAGCTGGGACAGCGTGCAGCTCTTCCTATTTGCTTTTATTCTGCTGTGTGTTTTAATTCATCTGTTCACTCCATCTTGTGATGTGTTTATGGCCCAGTCCCAGCTGTAGAAAAACAGTGGATAGACTGAGATCAAAAGGATGGGATGGAGTGGCTGATTTGTGTTGCCTCTGAGAAGCAGCGCTGTATTGGTATTCCAATTGAACTGATTCATCCTTGCCAGTATATCCCTTTCATCCTTGGTTCAGTCTTTTTTTTTTTTTTTTTTTTTTCTGGGCTGGATAAGGAACAACAACAGGAAAAAAAAAATGGCTTTCAGCAGCTTGCTGTAGTCTGCAGCTGGAACAAGTAGGACAGGAGCTGGGGTGAGAACTTTGACCAGCTACCAGGCTCTTAAAGATTTATGCTTCTGTAAAAGTATTTAATTGGCTACCACATGCCTTTTCTGGGGAAGGGACTGTACTTATTTTTTTGTGTGTGTGGGTTTTTTTTGTTGGTTGTTTTGGTTTGGGAGTTTTGGTTGTTTGTTGGGTTTTTGTTTTTAGTTTTGTGTTTTGTTTGTTGTTGTTGGGTTTTTTTGGGTTTTTTTTTGTTGCAATGGTAATTCATTGTCCTGGCAGCATCAAACTGGCCCCTCTGGGAATCTTCCCATTCCAGGGATGCATGCAGCCCAGGATATCCTGCCATTCCCATGCAGTGTGGGTCCATAAGGTGTCTGCAAAACTGCAGTAGCAATTGGAAATATCCAGAGTGGCTTCAAATAAATCTCTTTTGAGAAGGGATGAGCAATATGCAGCAGCTTAAGTGTCGACAGCCATTAGTAACAAGCCAAGCATGGTACAGCTTCTGTTGATCCTGATAAACTGTAGGTGTTGAGAAGGGAATCCTGCTGAAGCCAAGGTGCTGTAAAGGGGTTTAGAGACTCGAAGAGTAGATTTAAACTTGTGTTTGGAGCATCCCTGGCTCTGTTTAAGGATGTGAAAGTAAGGCCAGATCAAAGCAGCTTTCAAGAGGAAGCTTTCTCCAGTGCAAGCAGGCTGGAGCTCAGAGAAGCAGGCAGTGCTCTTTGGTGTGTGTGAAACACTAATGAAACACTAATGAAACACTAATGAACGGTCTGTTCCTTTCCAGTCCTGCCCTGAAGCCATTGACGAGGTCTTCAAATCAAAGTTCAACGTGATTGGAGCAGTTGGGCTCTGCATTGCTGTGATGATGGTGAGTTCCCAGATTATTCAGAGGGATGCTATGTGCTCGCTCAGAGCAGTGCCTGGCTCAGCAGCCCACAAGGCCATTGCACTAAGGACAAGCCCCAGCAGGATCAGGGTGTGTGCTGCAGGGCCCTGAGGCAGAGCAGAGGCTGGGGTGTCTCAGAGATCCCTGCTCCTACTTTGGGTTAGGATCTGTCTCCTTGTAGCTTTAGCAGTGGTGAAATCATCAGTGGTGTGTGTATATATAGAGAGTGAAGATGTGCTGGTCATGTTGCTGGCCCAGTTCTTCATCCTGCTATCTCTTGGGGACTTTATCCTAATACCTCTTGTGTATTCTTGCTTTTCTTTCCTTTATAACAATTGAAGGCTCTGCTAGAGAACTGAAATAACAGTGCTGCTAAGGAAACTTGAGCTTTTGTGTTTGACTTCTCTGGAGAAGATGGATGCAAATATGTTGGGGTGGTCACAGATTTCTTAGGAGATATGGCAGTGCTTTAGGGCTGATCTATTTTCAGATTTTGAGGTGAAGGGGATTCACAGGAACAGATTGAACTTTGGGGGTGGAGGGGCAGGTACTGCAGAATAGAGGATATAAATACAGAATGAATTTGCCCTCTGGGCTGGGAAGAGCAGCTGTGCTTGTCCTCATGCTGATAAAAGAACATGCTTTGGTTTCCTGATTTCCAACCTGTTTGCTCTCTTTACAGATTATTGGCATGATATTCAGTATGATTCTCTGCTGTGCCATCCGCAGGGAAAGAGAGATGGTCTAAGAGCTACAGACCCAAGACTCCTGCACTATAAAATCTTTGTCATTAACTTTAGTGTTCTGAGAGCATTTCTTAAAAAAAAAGTTATATATTTGTTACCTTTTTAATGCTTTATTTGGTACTGATGTAGGTTTTGCTTTTTGTGTTACAGGTTAAAATGATAAAGGTTTATCTGACTCAAGACAAACATTGTACATAAAATATCTGACTTTTCTTGAAACTTAACATAATTTGGATGTAATTTATGTTGGAGACAATTTGATACTTAATAAAGAGTAAGATGTATTGTATTGTTTGTGGGGGAGGAGAGATGTTGCTATGTTGATTAATCCTACTGTTTGATGCATAGCATGGAGTGGAACTTGCATAACATAAGTGTTAAATGACTAGGGCTTTGGTACAAAGCAGGAAATAACTCCTATGTCAATGCCAGGTTGGAAGGGAATTCCAAGGAGTGGGAGATGCTGTCAGAGCATGTTAGGGAAGGCTTGGCCATTCCTCCTTTCCTTGGTTGTGTGTGTGTGAACAAAAGCAGGTCTTAATAACATTCCTAAAATGTCCCTGCAGTAACATTTTGCTGTCTCCTTCCTGGAGGAAGGGGGGGTGGCAAAGGCTGTGAGTGCCACCAGGGTGATGTGCAGGCACTGGTGCCCTGCTGCAGCCAGGCTGGGCTCTGCCCTGGAGCCAGCTGGGCCTCCTTCCATCAGTCTGATACTGCCAGAGCTGGTACCTTGTCCCTGGGCAAGGCAGATGTGCCCCAGTGTGTTTGCTCAGGATTTTTTGCACTGCCTGGCTCTGTGCTTTGTTCCTCCAAAGCCACGGAGGGTGCAGTCTCAAGGGCTTTACAAACACGTGTGCCAAATCTCAGGTTTCCGAGTGGAATAAACACAAGTTGCATGAGAAGTTAACTGGCCAGCTCTGCAGCTGCAGAGTTGTGGCTTTATCCTGTTTGCAGTTAAAAAAAAATGGATATGGGAGAGAGTGGAGACATCAGTGTGGAACCCTTTAGCTTGAAGAATTACCAACCTGTCCTGTGCTTCTACTCTAAATGGCTTTTTGAAGTGGGTTTTGTCTCAAATACCTTCTGGTGGGGGCTGCCCATGGACTTGGGTCCTTACCAGCAGGTTGATGTGCTGTACCTCGTGTTCCCTCGCTGTAGCATCTCATCTGTGTTCTCAGAAGCTTCTGGTCTTTGTCCTCTGGGTACTACACATGCCTCTTGGTATTCCTTGCTTGTTCCCACTTCTCTCGCAAGGAGTTTGGTATTTACTGCGAGAAATAACCGGATTTTGTGAGGGCTGGGCTCTGGTTGAAGCTCTGGATGATGCATGAATGTATTGCCACCTTTGTGTTACCCACTGTCACTTGTCTAAGGGGACCATGCAGCTCTCCTCTGTAACGTGTTGCACTGTTCTGTGTTCATGGGCTTTCTGAAAAAAAAAGAATTTAAAAAAAAAAAGTTCAAATGGTAATCCTGCTTCTGTGTGTCTTGCAGAGAGTGGAATGGCTCCAGAAAGGAGCTGATCTGATTTTTCTTCTGTGGATATATGCGAGAACCTGGAGGGGAAAAAAAATGTAGTCTCATGGGAATGTGAGACCCAGCCCTGTGCCTGAGCTCTTGCAGAACTGAAGTAGTGTTTCTGACTGAGTGTGGCACCTGAAAGAGCTGAAAGTTTACTGCTGACTTCAGCTGCCCTTGGGATTTCTTTGCTCCCTGTTCCCAGACTCATTGAGGTTGGAGAAGGATCCCCAAGATCATCAAATCCATCCTTGAGTCCAGGGGAAAAAAATCGCAGTGGGTTCATGAAATGGGGAAAGGGTGTGGGAAGAAACTGGCTACAGTGGAAAGAAAGGGGTGAGTCCCACACACTGGGAGGGTTGGAGTAAATCCTATCCACTCACACGCTTCAGAAACTTAAATCCACCCTATGTCTCAGCAGGTAATCGGCTTACTCACAGAGGGTGTAGAGAAGATGTGTTTGCAGAAGGGGAGGATGTAGTTACCTCCAGGGTGACTTCCAAAAGAGCTCCCAAGGGAATTGCTCCAGCAGGCAGAAAAGCCTGGATTTATTTTGACAGGCTCTCCCAGTCAGGAGTCAGTCTCGCTCCCCACGCATCAGGAGAGAAGGATATGGAGTGTTTGCAGACAGTTTTTAGGAACTGCCTGTACATCTCCACTATTTTTGCTTTTTGGGTGAGTCTCCAAGCAAGCCTTGCAGGAGATGGGCTCAGAGCAGTTGTCCTGAAGGAGGAGGGGGGATAGAAGGAGGTGAGGCCTAAAATCCCCGTGATAATCGTGACTCAGATGCTGTTTCCATGGGGGATGTGCTGAGAAGTTCAGGCTCAGCCCTGCCCTGTTTCCTTGCAGGCTTTTACAAGCCTTGGCAGAGCTGCCCAGCCAGGCTCCAGCTGCAGGCGATGGTACAAACAGTGCCAAGGCTGCCTCCAACCACTCCAGCATCTTTTTCCATCCTGTTTTCTTTATTTTTCACCGCTGGCAGCAGGCTGGATAAGGTGGGGGCAGGTGAGAGCCCGTCTGCAGCTGCCACCCATGAGGGACTTCCCAGGGGGACCAGGGACTGGTGTCCCTGGATGAGAGTTGCTGCTCCAAGTGCAGAGCCCAAGCTGGGTTTTGTGGGGTTTCTAAATTTAGGGGGTGGTTTATGCCTGTGGCCACTGTGTAATTATGATTATAAAATAGCCACCCCTGCAGTTTCTGCCTCTTGGCAGCTCTCGGGAGATGACCTAACTTGAACTGCGAGCAGTGGGGACCTTGAACCCCGTCAAAAGTCACTTCTGAACGAGCCCAGAACGTGCAGACATTTGCCAGACTCTGCTGGCAGCGATAAAAATAGGTTAGTGAGATTTTTTATTTTTTATTTTTTTTTTCCCCCCACTGCTGGACACAGGCTTCCACATGCGTGGCTCCCACGGAAAATGAATCCACAAGGCAAGCCATTCATGGCACGCTGAATGCTCCTCTCACTGCCCAGTTTCAGGATCAATAGATACTCAGGCAGGGGCTGAGAAATGACCTTTTAATAAAGCCGCCTTCTCATGCTGGCCTTTAGTCCTCGAGTGGCCTCTCCCTTCTGCTGCATCCCACCAGCACCACTGCTCCCTTGGCAGCGTGACCAGGGCAGGTCCTGCTGGGTGGAAGGAGGTGACATCTCCAGCTGCTGCTCCTTGTGTGAGGACAGAGCAGGGTGGGGGAGCTGCACCCCAGGACAGGTTTCTCAGCTTCGCCCTGGCTGCGCCTCCAGCATCGCCCCTGCTCCTTGCAGGGGTGGGGGAGTCCTGAGCAGCCCTCTCCAGACCCACAGTCTCGCCCAAGCTGGAGGTTTGTAATTAAAAGGAACAGGTTTAATCATCCCGGGGGCTGCTCTGGTGCCGGGGTTTCCCCGTGCCTGGTTATCCTGGCAGCACAGGGCGGGCTCCCAGCAGGGAGTTGGGACATCTCCATAGCTCGGGTGATGTCCCCACCATCAGCAGCACGAGAGAGGCAGAGGAGAGGTGGGGCTGGTGTTCGGGAAGCTCATGATTCATGGCTTGGATCCATTTGCAGGATTCAAACAGATGCAAATAGATGTGAAGAGTGGCAGTGGGTGTTCAGTGAAGTTACTGTTTTGCCTCCACTCCTTTTTAGCTCCCTGTGGCTTTATGGGTGTGAAAACAGAAAAATCTGTATCGTTCAGGGGGGTGCCAGTAGGGTCTGTCCCTGTTTTCAGATAGAATCCACACGGCTGTGCTGTGCCTTGGGGCAGGTTGGCTGCTCCACAGGTGAGAAATGGCTTTATTCACAGTGTGAGTTCAGGGGCAGCTGCTTATCCTGATTTTTAGTACCAAGAGATTGCCCCCCAGGAGCCTCTGCCCTGACAGGGTGACTGCTTTGTAGTGTGGGAACACTGATTTGTAGACCCTCAACCATTAATGTCACCAGGCCACCAAGTGTAAAGAAAATTATTAGCACTGTGGTTTTACTTCTATTTTCCTTCTATTTAAGATTTTCCTGGAAGACCTATAAGGATTCAGCTGCATTCATTTTTACTGTAAAAATCCCCCAGGGTATGTGGACAGTAAAGTGTAAGGATAATTAGAATCATGGGATCACAGAATAGTTCAATTTTGGAGGGACATGAGGAGGTCCAACCTCCTGTTCAAAGCAGGGTCAGCCATGAGGTCAGACAAAATTACTCAGGCCCTCACCTAACCTGATCCTGAAAACCTCCAAGGATGGAAATTTCACAATCTCCTGATCCCCTGCTGGGCTGGTGTCCTGATGAGAAAGTTTTCCCTTACGAGTTTGAACTTTTCTTGTTTCAGCCTCTGCCTGTTGTCTCGCCATGGCAAGGAGCCTGGCTCTGCCCTTTTGGTCATTTCCTCACAGATAATGGAAGATTGCCATTAGCCCCTTCCCAGCAAAGCCTTCTCCAGCTTGGACAAGCCCTGTAGCCCTACAGGGCTTCCCTCAGCCCTCTGATTATCCTCCTGCTGATGCAGCCCAGGGTGCTGTTGGCCTTCATCCCTGCACAGTGGGGTTACATCCCATTACAGAACAACTATAGGGGTGAAAAACACTTCCTTTGGAACTCTGTGGGTTGGTGGCAGTCAGTATGTCCATTCCCAAGGACTTTAGAGTGGAGAAAGAAACAAAACTGAAGGTAGAAACGGGGCAGAGAGATGAGCAACCATCAGACACCCCTTGGCAGGTGGTTCCTGTGTCCAGGACTGCCAATCCCACGTGCCAAGGTCCAGCAGTCAGGGTTAAGTTTCTCCTCCTTGTGAGTGCCAGCTTGGCTCCACCCTTGCCTTGGCACTTGCAATTAGGAAAAGCTGATTTTTTGCTGCCATAAGTTCCCCTTCCTGAGCCTGCCAGTGTATCTCGTGGGCTGCCTCCTCTTGTTCTTCCCAGCAGTGGGGACACAGGCGACCACATCCCTTTCCGCTGTTGTGATGGCATCTTGTCACGCCACCAGAGGACCCCTCTCCTCCCTCGGGGCTGGCAGAGCTCCCATCTCACCCCTGGGGGAGATCTCTGTTAAAAAGCTCAGGCTTTCCTTCTGCAAGTGTTTTGTTTTGCAACGTATGTCACGTTTATCTGTAAAATTAGCCCTGCAGCTGGTCCCAGCAGTTCCTCCGTGCCTTCTGTGATGGCTCTTATCAGCACCTTGTCGTTGCCACAGTTCGAGTGTCTGGGCTAAAACTTTCTGCCTCGAGTCAAATGGGGTTTTTTTGTGCGTGCTGAGGCGTCTTTGGCCATTGCCAACAATGATTCCAGTGGAAAAAATGTTGGTTTGCCTGGGTTTAAAAAAATAAAAAAAAAAAATCAGCCATTTAATTGAAGCACAGCCTGTGTTTTGGAGGCAGTGGATGGTTTCTGTCATTTATTAGCACGTAGCTTTTCAGAAGGGAAAAGCCACAGAAGCGAGAGATTCTGGGAGACACCTGAATGTGTACAGTTCTGATAGACCAGGCGGGGAAGCCCCCAAAATACCTGGGTGTTCCAGCATAACAAAGCAAATCTCAAGAGCTTCGCCTACACTCAAGAGGCCCCACATGCACAACCAAATTTTCTCAGCCTGGCCAGAGCTGGGGTGGGTGGCTCTTGCCTTTGGCTCGCCCCCAGGAGGAGATGGCCTCACCTGGCCCCCTGGGAAGGTCTCCCTGCGTGGGAAGCTCTTTCCCAGGTGCTCATGGACATCTAGATGGATGTGCCCCGAGGATGGGATGTGGTGTAAATACTCCAGAGGCAAATTTTCTCAAGGTCAAGGCAGGAGGAAAGGCCTAGATGGAACAGTCTTGTGATGAAGACACGTTGATTTTTGCCCTGCTTCAGGCCCGAAGTGATCTGAGGCAAGTCACACAGTGGGGGTCTTTTTTATCCCTCATTTTCAGAGTTTACTTGCTGCCTCCTACTCCTGCGGGGTGCAGTGTGAATATTTTTGTGTTTGTTGACAAACAGTCATGAGGAGCATCATCAAAATGCCACATGGAAGTTATTAACTACTCAGTAAGGAATTAAGATTGCATGAAGTTAATATGGACTCAGCCACACACACTGGCTGAAAAGACTAAAAAAGTCCCAATTGGTACCTACTCACTGTCTGAGACAGGGGTTCTGAGCTAAAAATAGTCTTTACCTACCACTTCACATATGCATAGGCTCAGAAGAGATGAATAGAAGTTGTACCTTCATAGCAGCACTTCCTAATTTTTTAATTATTAACTGAAATAATTTTCTGTGGGTTTTTTGAGGTGAAACATTTACCCTCTTTAAGGTGCTCTTCTACCCTCTAAAAAGTGACTGTCACTGCCTGCACATCAACTATGCCCCGTGGAAAGTCTCTCAGATGGATTTTGTTTGCTGCCTGCCCGCTCTGTTCCAAGCAGGATCTTTTCCATTTTGCAGGCAATTGCCAGTAAAAAAAAAAAAAAAGAGTCCTAGAGAATTCCAGGCGTGCCTCTGCACCTCTCCAGATAACAGCTCCTTTTTATGTCAGTGAAACCACGCTGCAGCTAATTTTGTGCTAATACCTTTGAGGGCAAAAGGTGCTCCTGAACCGGGAGCTTAATTTAGTCTGTGCTGTGTGGGCTTAGGGGTTCCTCACCCATTTTCCCCTGTCTGGGTTGGGTTTTGCTGATCCAGTAAGTTAAACAGAAACAATTCTTGTTCTAGGATGTTATTCAGCAGCATCACATTTATACAGTCACTTTTCAGAGCACAACAGGGAATTCCCTCTCCTCCTCCTCTTCATTATTTTTTTCTGTGCTTCCAGACTCTGAGCCAGGGCAGGATGAAGGGAGGGTGTTGGGTGCCCAGTGTGTTACTCACCAAGAGCTTTGCCTGTGGGAGGAGTCCTGCCCACCAGACCGGAACCTGCTCAGGCTCCAGAGCAAACTCTCCTAAAAAGCAGCTTTCACTAAAGCACAGCCTGCTGGAGGCACCATCACCTACATCAGCAAAAGGATTCTTTAAACCCCTGTGGGACTCGGTGACCTCCCTCAGCCTTGGGACAGAAACTATTTCATTTCACAAGGAATCAAGTCAGAGAGGAATCAAGCCCATTTCTCACTGCACTCCTGATTTGTACCCACTCTGAGCAGCCCCCTGCCCTCGCTGCATCCTCGTTTGTGTTGGACCAGGCAGTGCTGGCTCCCCTCCTGCTGCCCCGTTCCTCCGTGTCTCTTCACACCTCAGGCTTACTCTTCCACCTTTATTCAGCTGCTTCTTGGCCAGGACAGAGAGACAGATGCATATTCCTGCAAGTATTACTCACTTCTTCCCCCATGCACAGGCTCTCCCGTGGGAGCAGCCCAGGGCAAGCCTCGCCTATAGGGAGGCAGGGAGATGGGGATTCCCTTTCCATTTCCTCCCTTTGTGCAAGGCAGGGTTTAAAACAGTGTTTAGAATCAGTGGGATGACTCAGTACAGCAGCTCTGGCAGAGTGGGGAGCCTAATTTGGAAAAAAAAAAAAAAAAAGGCAATGACTTTTGCATTATGATGCATTGGCTGCTACTCAGTCGTCAGTACACAAAGGGCTTTTCTTCCTGAGCCATTAGCTAAATGAATCACCAGGAGTGTTTCTCCGGAGCCCCATCTCCCCCGTTCTTCTTCCCGGGCTGGACTGGCACACATCCCCCTGCCACTGCAAGGACACGGCACAAACAGGAAGATGCTTTTTTCGGAACGGGAGGTTCGCTGTGAAAAATAAAACCGTGACTCCTCTGCTGAGAACAGCGAGCAGAAATTACGGGAAATATTTCCAGCCTTTGCTGTTGTGAACGGAGGGAGCGTAAACAGCCCAGCTGGCAGAGCAGGATGGGGCTGGGGCTGGGTGTGGGGTGGCTCTCAGCCCTGCAGCCCCAAAGCTGACACAGGCCAGGTTGGATGGAGTTCTAAGCAACCTGGGATAGTGGAAGGTGTCCCTGCCCATGGCAGGGTGTTTGGAATTAGATGATCTTTAGGGTCCCTTCCAACACAACCCCCTTCCATGACTGTAGGGGCTCCTGAGACATCAGCAAGGTTTCAGGCAGATGAAATGCAAAGATGACCTCAAGAGGGTGGGGTGTGTGATAGCCCAGCATTCTGATCCCCGTGTGAAAATCCAAAGGGGACACTGAAAAAGGAGGCTGATGGCTTTCTAGCCCCCACTTGCCCTTCTGGCAGCACAGGACCACCAAATACCCTGAAACCCACAGGTCACTCAGGGAATGAAAGCACCTTCTGGAGCCCTGTGTGATTATGACAAATTAACAAGCAGGTGAACGGATGAAAGACCCTAACCAGAGTTACTTACTACACAGTGTAAAAGCTTAAAAAAAAAATCTACTAGTAGAGTATAATATAACTAATACAGTGCACTGCAACAAAGCAATTCCATTAAAGCAATCTTATTGAAGCTAGCAATGGAAACAATCATTAAGTAGAGATTGATATAACTCACCACACGAGGCTGAGGGCAGATCTCTCTCTTGTTGTCCTGGAGTCCCTCTGGGTTGGCTTTGATGACTGATGCTATGCAGGCTCACCTGGCACAGGTGTTATTATCATTATGCTAAATATGATTATCGTTAAGGTAAATGAGGACTCACAGGTGTTTTCATGCTCATCAGCATTCAGCTGTGAAGGTGGATGGCACTGCCAGGTGACTGATTTGGTTTTGTTTGGGTTTGTGGGTTTTTTTAATGTGTTGTGTTTAGCACAGCTGTGTGAAGAAAAATCAGCATTTACCATTCAGCAATAGATTATTGTCTCATATGATTTGCAGCAACCTTTATAATAAATGCAAAACAAAAAAATACCTTGGGAATTCCTGCTGTTAAACTGAATTGATACTGCCAAATGTATCCCACTTTACAGAAACTAAAAAGCCTGTAAGAAAATATTTCTCTCACTGACTAAAATCAAAAAGTTAGTGGATGAGAGTTCATGTGCTCTCACCACATAAAACAGGACTTGCTTGTAGAAAATAATGTCTACTTGGTGGCCAAGGCACGTAGGAAATGGCCAATGTGCCAGATTTACCTGTTCAGAAGTAGCAAAGTTAAAAATTTAATTACGCTAAAATATGCAAGATAGAGAGGACAGACACACAGATGTGTGTACTTTCAAAATTTAATTATACTAAAATATGCAACATAGAGGACAGACATGCAGATGTGTGTGCTTTTCAGCTGAACAGCCACACTCTGGGGAGCTGGACAAAACCTTACAGTTCTCATTCCTCCTGTGGAAACAAGTTTGGGACAATAACCTCACCCCCATTTCCAGTCTCACAGCCATGGTACTGCACAAGTCCAACACAAATACATCCAAAATTTGGCTTTCCACCTCGAAAAACAAGTTTAAAAAACCCCCAGTAACACCTGATAACACACACAGCTTTATCTGTTTGCACCAAGTCTTGCTTCAAATTTCTGACTTCTTGGCTTGGCACTTCCATCATCAAATGATGATACAGAAGCAAAACAATTGTATCCTTCAAAAGAGGGGGTGCCACAGTCAGGAAGCCACAGCATTTGGAATTTTTGTTGTGCCCACCCTAACAAAGTGAGCCTTCTTGAGACTTAACTTGAAAAGGGAATAAGAGAACAACACAGGGGCCTGAACCCCCCTGTGCAACACTAAATCCACTACCAGTGAGTTGCAGCACTCTCAGGTAATCCCAATGAAAACTCCTATTCCCACCTCTTGGAAATGTTGTTTTAGGCTGTTCAGCCCAACAAATCTCAGCTCATTCCAGACCAGAATTAGCTCTTGCTCTAGGAAATGCCAGTTCCAGAATATCCACACCAATCTGTAGATACCAGAGTGAACAATCTCACCCCTGGAATCCCCTGCTCTTGCCCCTGACAGCTGATTTCAGAGGCACATTTTGTTTCCCAGGCTGACAGTCCCTGGTAAAGCAGGAGCCGAGACAATCAAGCCAAGATCAAACAGATCAGTTCAAATGGGATGCAAAACCAATTAATAACTGAGAGGGATCCAGTTACACTGCCAGCATTTATAGTCACAGTTTTGCAGCTGTTTATTGTTACAGTTTTACAATGAAAATATATTTTTTTAAAGTAATTCAAGGCTACAAAACACCAAACTAATGGTGGACTTCCGAAAACACATCTTTCTCCATCTGGAGTCCCTAAAATGAGGTGGAATTCCTCCCCCTCTTTTGCATACATTTTATTCTTCCTGTGCTCTCTTCCCATGAATTCCAGGACAGCAGCCATATCTTCTGACTCTTGCACGATCTGGAATTTCCACCCATGGGATTCTGGTGCCTGTATCAACTCTTTTCTGTCTGTGGGCTCCTCAAGATTAGAATTCAGGACTAAACTCAGGAGACTTGCAAAAAACACACACACAAAAAAAAGAAAACAAAACAAAACCCCAAACAAACACAAAAAAAAAAAAAAAAAAAAAGAAAAGAAAAAAAAAAAAAGCCACCACAGACCAGAAGCTTTTATTGATTGAAATTTCCCCGCTTCTTTCCTCAGCAGGAGAATAATCATGGACACAAGAAAAAAAGAATACCAAAAAAAAAAAAAAAAAGCAAATATTGTTATTATTGACTCTCTTTTTGACTCTTCTTATTTTGCAGAGTTTAAGATGGCAACGTTTCCTTTTCCTTTGTTTTGTTTTTTTTTTTCCCCTCAGAGAGCAGCATCAGTCATTAGTTTCTTCTTTGATTTCTGAAAAAAAAAAAAACCAAACAGATTCATAACAAAATGTGATTTCACGTGACACAAAACACCCTGGATTTTTCAAATGTCTCACATTTCAAAATTAGACACACATATACCCCCATACACCTCGAATGTTTAAGGCATATGACACCTTTGAACAACTCAAAAGTAGGGTAATTTTTTTGTTTCCAAAACAAAAGCAAGAAAATGGAAATCCAGGCAGAAAGCTCTCTGTTCTCTTCCCTCTTCCCCTCTCGTGATGAAGAAGTTCTGCCTTGAAGAGAGGTGTTTGTATCTCTGGAAATCTTAGAAACTGTCAGTCCTGTGCAGCCATTCAGCTCACAGCAGATGTTGCCTGAGAGAGAGGACAGAACTCTGGCATCTGTTTTACTGACTTCTACAAACAGATGGATCTAAGAGCCAGGTACAGGATAACGGCACCAGCCTCGGAGGGCAGCCCAGAAGAAAGAAAGAAAGAAAGTTCCATTGCCATTCATGCCACAGTTCTGATCCCTGCATTCAGAGGAGCTGCTGCTGCCTTAGAACTCTTTCCTGTTCCCCTCAAAAATAAACTCAGCTGGCCTTCCAGTTACCAACAGCGGTGTCTCCCTTCTTGCTCCACCACTCTACATCCTCTCTCTTCCAGCCAGCGATGCCAACTCCGGCTCTGTTTGGCGGCTCTGGTTTGAACTCTGCTCTGGTGCCATTCCCTTCTGCTTTCCAGCCTGTGACACGGATCCCAGCGCTGTTCCATTGGGCACTTGAAGCAGATACGGCTCTGTGAAGCTCTGTCCTCCTGCCGTGCTAGAAAATGGCATTTGGGAGTGCAGCTGACTTGAGAGTTGAGCTCCCTGCAGGTAGAAATCACTCCAGGGGACAGCCTGGTAGGCAGTGATGTCTGCTGGGGGAAAAGCAACAAAGGAAAGACAGTTTTTATCCAAAAGTTTTTATCCAAAAGGTAGTTCTTAGGAGGAAAAACTTAGGAAGCCCATGGCATTGTTACATCGTAAAAAGAAATCACAATGCCACTCAGCGTGATCCCGAGAGTATGGAATGACATTAGAGACACCCATTCCCCAGGTTTTTTTTTTCTCCACTCCCATTTTCCAAGAGGTTCCAGCTCTGCCAAGCATACCCTGAATGTTTAATCTTCGCTTCCATTTACAGAAGCTGGAAGCAGGAATGTTTTGTTAAGTAATATCTATGATCCAACTAAGCTGCTCACCTGCTTACAGGCTGAAGTAAGAACTCACAGGTGTGTCTGCACCGACAGATTGGTTCCCTGCCCACTGCACTTTGGCAACCTGGAACCTTTTTAGGAAGAAATCCTTCCCTGTGAGGGTGGGCAGGCCCTGGCACAGGTTGCCCAGAGAACCTGTGGCTGCCCCATCCCTGGCAGTGTCCAAGGCCAGGTTGGATGGGGCTCTGAGCAACTTGGTCTAGTTGAAATCTTTCAACTTTATCAGCTTGCACCTCCACACACCCCTTTATGCTCACACAAAGTGCCCCAAAGAACTGAACCCACACTTTGGCATCACACTATAAAAATGTTAATTTGGTGCAGAGGGGCACAGCCCTCTCATTACTTCTGGCACTTCTGGCTGAAGAACCACTAAAAAAGAATAATTATGCCTTGAAACCAGAGAGGGGAGACAGACCAAGGGTGGTAGATAGCAGGGGTGCTGCAAACCTGGCCTGGACAGTGTCAGCAGCAATAATGGGACCACGAGCCAGCCTGCTGTGAGTCAGACTCTGTGAGTCACACTTCCCTCCCTGACAAGGTCCACAGGACTGGTACCAAAACAGCGGCAGCATCTGCAGTCTGAAACTATTCTCTTTATGTGATAAGACAAGAGATGTAGTTTTTGGACCGCGAGCTTAATTCAACAAACCTGACAGTCCAAATAAATTAGCTGCAGTGGTTTATCATTTGATTATACATGGGCTTGGGGAACTTCAGAACACAAAGCCCGGACACAAAACAAGGAGACCAACAGTGCCAGTTTCACCTCGTCACTTTTTGGGAAATTATGCAGAAGTGCCTTAATCTGTTGCAAATTCAAACCAGAGGAAGAAAAAGAAAGATTCTGTATGCATACTCTGCTGGTTTCTGTCTCTCCTTTTGCATTACCCCAAGATAGGAAACTTCAATCTGGTTTCTGCAGAGGCCCAGCGGAGTGAGAAGCCAGCACTTAAAAAAAAAAAAAAAAAAAAAAAAAAAAGCACACAAAGAAATTAGGAAAAAAAAAAAAAAAAAGATGGGCACATATATATATATCTTTGTGCATACATGTGCATGTTTCTACTTCCTGTCACAGCCACCCATAAAGCCACTGATCATCCTGAATGTGTCAGGGTTTGGTTCAGTTACTCCAGAGGTGCAGGATGACAAAATATTTCAGAAATTTACCTGAGTGCCCACTTGGCTGCTGTGGCACCAGCTGTCCCCCCATGTGGTTTTGTCCATAGGTGGCTTGTGTGGCTCCGTGGGTTCCTGCTCCAGTGTTCCCAGGCAAGGCCAGGAAAGCTGGATGGGACTCTGGGGGTGTTGGAGGAGGGAGGTGGTCACTGGAGAGCACGTTGGTGGCCAGGTGATCTGGCAGCTGGCAGAAGTGGGAGAACTGGTGCTGCTGGGAATACTGGGACAGAGGGTAAACTCCCCCCTGGCTGCTGTACTGGCAGTACATGCTCTCCAGGTTCCCTGTGGTCTCCAGCTGCTCAGGGTAATGGCAGGAAGGTGGTGGACTCCAGCTGCAGAGAGCAAGGAGAGGCAATCCAGGGATTAAAGCAGGGTCACAACAGCTACAGCAACCCGTACAGTGAAGAGCTGTGTTATTGCCACCCCTGATCTGACTCCAAACCCTCCTCCCACATGCCAGGACAAGGGCAACAGAAACCACTTCAGCCAAGTGGTTTCACAGCACAATTCTGGACCAATGGGCATTAGTTGGGCTTATCTTCCCACTCTCCAAAGCACACCCCAAAGCTGGAAACATCCTCTCTTTCACCTGACAGAGTGCTCCATTTAAAAGATACTCTCACTCCCGCACCTCACTTTTCACTAAAGCTCCCACCTAATTCCTTGTCCCACGTCCCATATTCACCCTCCCAAGGGCTTCTCCCAGGCTTTGCTTTTTTTTCCATCTCCCTTCTCCTCTGTCCCCTACCCTTGGCTCTGGATGCTGTAGGTGAAGGTTTCCCTGGAGCCATTTTCCTGAGCGGACAGGCAGCATTCACCGCTGGCAGCGCCCAGCACCGAGGGAACAGCGGGGCTGTGGGGGCTGAAGGGCAGGTTGGTGGCCCTGCGGATGGGAGGAGGGCTGGGAAGGCTGGGGAAGCACTCCACCCTGCCGGGGTTGAAGCTGAGCTGCGGCGACGCCTTCGTCTTCGTCTGGACGGATTCGCGAGGTGCCACCGCTCCTGCCACCGAGGAGGCTGTGAATGAACACAGGGGCTGTCACACCGGGCTGCCACAGCAGGAAGGAACAGCAGCAAGCAGAGGGAAGGAGGGGCAGAACAGAAAAGCGAGATGCCAGGGACAGAGTGGACATTAACTGGTGGGAACAGAAGTGAGCAAGCACCGGCGTCGCTGTAGAGAAGCAGGGGGAAGTACCAACATGCTCTCTGGAGCACGGGATGGTGTTTGTTGGCTAAATAAAATTACCCTAATGATTTCAGCCTCTGCATATTATATTTATTCAGCTCTCAAGAAGTGAAGCTGAGTAGTTCCTGAAAAAAAGCCAGGAATGATCCCCCAGTCATCTTCCATCACTACTGTCCTCTGGGAAGAGTGTGCTCCACTCAATTCAAAAGATTACCCTTTTGAAAAATTTAACTGTGGTTTGAAAGAAACAAAAAACGTGCACATCCACATCCTTAGTCATTGTTTTGACCATATTTTCACTCGGATGAGTCATGCCAGAAAAAGCAGTTAAAAGAGCAGAGATGTCAGCTGAATATCTTTTGGAAAAAGAAGCTGGGACATGGAAAAAAAAAGAAACCAACACCTTTTGGTTCCTAGAATCTTGTTTGGTGACCTCTCTCCTCAGTCACTGCTGGAAAATGAGAGAGGAAGAGTTTCTTACAGAAGAGCCTCTGTGGAAACAGGACAGCAGAGAAAATTAAAGTTCAGAGTCACATATGCTGGTGATGCAGAGCAACAACTACACACAGAAGTTCAAGGAGCTTGCTCATGGGGCAAGAGAACAAGATTCCCTTTCATTATGGCAATTAGCAAATGATTTCTCTCTTCACAAGTGTAACCATCGAGCGTGCAGGACAAGTTGAAACGATTTTTCAAGTCTACCTAGGCTGAACCAGCACAAGGATGAGGCAGGCAAGAGAAAATATCACCTTGCTCTTTGCTTAAGCATTGCCTGCACAGACTGGGCTCCTGACAACAATACAGCCATGTGAAACAAAGGATTTCCTGCAAAATCACCAGTGGGGCAGAAAAACCCCCTCCCACAAACCACAGGAACTTTTCTTTCTAAAGGGTTAACTCGAAAAAATTCGTAAGCCAATTTTAAACCAACAAATCACAGATGCATTTATACCAGTAAGGAATCTCAGGAAAACTGCCAGTCTCAAAAAAATCCATTAATTTCAAGCATGCTGTCCAGCAAAAGTAGTAAAAAACAATTCTAAGATCGAAGCAAGCTGAAAATTGAAGGTTTGAGGCAGAAAAAGGCTCTCATATCGAGTAGTTGCCCAGTATCCAAATCAGAAGCCAAAACTGCCATCAAGGTAAGATACATCTCAAATACAACTCACTGACATTTTTAATCAGCTCGTTTGGAGAACTGGAAAAAAAAACCAGTGGGACATTAAAACAAACAAACTCACAAACCAACAGTCAGAAGGACTGGCCAGAGCAAGGAAAAACAATGGAAAAGGCAGCACTAAACACTCTCCAAAGGTCCTGGCTGACAGACTGTCCTGTCCCCGTGCAGAAAGGTCATTTTCTGATGAAAGTGGTTAAATACACAAGTACCAAGGAAAGCACCTGAACAGCCACTCCAGCAGGCCACCATCTATGGGCACAACTGCACCACAATGCACGGGTCACAAATTATTTTGCTGAAACCTTCCACGAGGCACATTCCCAACCAATTGGTTTTGCCTTCTAAACTGACAACTTTTTTTTTTTGTTGTTTTCTAATTTGTTTCCTCTTTTATTTTGCTTCAGCTGGTTTGGATTTTATCCTGTTCGAGTTTTGCTGCCTCCATGTTCTGAGATCTTCTAACAAAGCTAACAAGTGGACCCTGGATGGCTCTATTTCTTGGAAAGTTTTTTGGTTTTTTTTTTAATGAATGAATTCAGGTAATGTGTCCTTTCATTTTCTTTGTTTCACTTTTTGCTTTCTTAGAGATAAAAGTCTGCCTCGACAACAAGCAAACAAACAAAATTAAGCAAATGTTATTGTTTTATTCCCCATAGCTGTGTTACCCTGCATCCAGTTAAGGCAAAACTGCCACTGCAGCTTTCCATGTCATTGTGCCCTGCAGATCTCTCTTCTGTGAGGGCTCTCTACACCAAACATCAGTCTTCTCCCTCAAAGACTGCACCACCTCAGTAAGATGATCCTTAAGGTCCCTCCCAACCCAAACCATTCTGTGATTCCATTCCATTCTCTCTTGACTAAATAGCACGTCTGCAGATGTATTTTAGGAACCAGCAGAGGTTCCTAAAGCATAGAAATCTGAGGATAGTTGGTTTGTTTCCTTTAAATGAATTATTTTGCAAAATCTTAGTTGTTATCTAATTAAATAGAGGGCTCAACAGACCACACTGCCTCCTCACTCTGGGAAGCAGTGAATTATTCAAACACTGTGACCATATTTACCCTGCTGTAAGAAGTGGAAAAACTAGAACTGAGTTACAGTCCTATTGTTTAAACAGGTCATAGGACTGACTGAAGTAGCCCTTGCCTTGAGAGGATGACAGGCAAATTCAAGTGACAGAAATACTAAATCAGGTTATCAAGAAGGTATCTCAATTACGTACTTTTAGCACACATGAGTATTTATTAGCATTCCAAGCTTAGTGATACAACCTTGCAGGTACTTTTTAGAGTGCCAAAGTACTTTTAAGGTGTCAGCACTATTAAAATAAGAATGAGTCATAATCACTGATTATGATTATAATTATCACTGATAACTAAATACTGGTAGCATTTAGAATAAAATGGGGGAGCAGAAATTCCAGTGAGTGAATTACTCTGGGAAGCAGGAAAATGCACACAGCAGTACCACATGTCAGCACAAACACTGCTTGGGATATCCCTCCCAAGGAAGTGAGGAGGCCCTCATCACTCTGGAAATCTTTACAAATTGTGCCAAGTTGGAAATGTGAACCTATATATAGGAAACGCTTCAGGGAGCATTCCTGACTCCAGGGAATGCTCTGGTACTCCACACACGGATAAACAATCGAACAAACTCTGTCTTTCGTTGCCAGCTCAGGTAGAACCCTGGTGGAACAGCACACCCCACTGACCTCCAGCTCCACTGCAACCAAGAGTAAATTCAGTGCCAGCTGCACAATTCAACTAGTCTCACTCCCTCCAGGTCTTGCACAAAATGGAAAATTGCACGGCCTGGGGAAGCCAAGGAACCCTCTTGGACATTTCAAGGTGTGGAGTGCCTGAGGGAGCCTCTACAACCCCAACAGGTTATACAGTGCATCTTCCTCACACAGCTCACTTGGCTCAGGTTGTAGCCAAAATGTTTTCCATCCAAACCAGAGTATGGGATGTGTGCATCTGCCATGGAGAACATCACAGCCAGAGTAATGCTTTCCTCATCGTTTAGAGCAGCAGGACCGGTGTCAAACAGCTATTATGGAACAATACCCCTATCACTTATCCTTATGAAGTCATGTTCAGAATTCCTTGCTGGCTTGGGCTAGGACACGAGCCAGGACTGCAAATTTGGCTCCAGCATCAGCACAGAAGCACCACTGTGCTGGTACAGACTCAATGAGCAGAGAGCTGCTATATCTACAACCATAGAAAAGTTTGGGTTGGAATGGACCCTAAAGATCATCCAGTTCCAACCCCCTGCCATGGGCAGGGACACCTTCCCCCAGACCAGGTTTACTTCCAGCCCCATCCAGCCTGGCCTTGGACACTTCCAGGGATGGGGCAGCCACAGCTTCTCTGGGCAACCTGTGCCAGGGCCTGCCCACCCTCACAGGGAAGAATTTCTTCTGTATATCTAACCTAAATTTTCCCTCTTTCAGTCTGAAGCCATTCTCCCTCGTCCTGTCACCGATGAAAAGTCCCTCTCTGGCTTCCCTGTAGCCCCTTCAGACACTGGAAGGTGCTGTGAGGTCTCCACACAATCTTCTCTTCTCCAGCCTGATCAATCCCAACTTTCTCAGCCTGCCAAGTGACCTGGTGTCACATTTTGCACTGATGGCCTGGGGCATTCACACGACCTTCCCTGGAGCGTTTGGGAACATCCCAGCTCTACCAGCCGATGCTGTAGAGCTGGTCAGGGTCTCACCTGAGGCAGAGGAGAGCGGTGCAGGCTGTGCTCTGAGCAGGCTGGAGCAGTTCCCAGCTGCAGTGATTCCTCCCAGCGCTGCAGATTGGTCACGAGAAACGTCAGGACACGGAGGCACAGGCAGAGGAGGTGCCCTGGAGGCAGCAGAAAGGGTGTGAGGATGAACCAGAAGACAAGGCAGGGGACTATGACCAAATACACACTGTTCTACCCTGCAGTGGGCAGATCCTACATCCACTAGCAGGTGGAAAAAGAAAGCAGTGCTGACTTAGGGGTGCAAGGAATGCCATCTTGGCACTATTTGGGGAAGCAGCCCCAAGTCACCAGTGCAGGACAGGCAGCAGGGACAGTGCAGTGAAAGAAGTCAGGTGGTCTCCAACCTTTAACTTAATTTCCCCCCTTTGCATCCTGTTTTCTCGCTTCAGATTGCCATAAATACATCCCTGTGGAGACTGATTTCTTCCCTCACACATTCACTCCCTACCCCTTGGAAGACCATCTATCCTCTCACATACTCCCTTCCCCACCCTGTAAATGTCCCCTGCTCACCTACAAAAGGTGCTACCTTGTATTTATTCAAAGAAAGCCATGACTTTGTAAGACTGATCTAAGCAAGCAGCGCTCCCATCACCAAGTGAAAATCCATGGAAGTGGAAACCGATAGAGGGAAAAGGGCTCTGGGCCATTTCTTTCACAAAAACATAAAATGGAGGGGTGATCCACTGGTCTTTCTACCTCATCCCTTGTCCTTCACGTGACTTCAGCCACAGCAACTTCAACAGATTTATTTCAAACCCTCTTTTTAGGAGGTTCCACGACAACTTGGCAAGAAATCTGACGGGCTACTGAGATCCAACTCAACTGTCAGCTCTCCAGAGTTTAAATGTAAAGGGGGGATGGCAAAGGAAAACACTGAATTCATTAGGTATCTGTTGTGGAAAGATGAGAAAGCAGAGTAGGTCCCTCACCTGTAATCATCTGGCAGAGGTGGCGATTTCGGATGTTTTCTGCTGCCTTTCGAGTTCAGCTTCTCCGATTTCCGCCACTTTGCCCTGCGGTTCTGAAACCAGACCTGGTGAGTGGGAAAGAAAGGATGCCTTCAGGAGGGAAAACATCTACACACGGGGGGACAGGGGCAATGAATCAGCAGTGACTGCCTCCACACATCACCAGGTGAGCCAAGAAACCTTTCTTTGACAGAAAAGGGACCTCAAGAAACCTTTCTTCCGAAAAACCTGCACAGTTCATTGCAAACAGAAAAATAACAGCAGAAAGGCACCCCCAAACACAGATTTCCTTTGTTGCCCACGATCTTCAGCACAAAAGAGATTAACTCTGATCTCCTCAGCCTCGTTTATCTACCCATTATAGGGTTCATCTTGGGAAATGGGAAGATATGGAGTATGCAACCCCGGACTCCATGGCCATTTTGGGTGGGGTTGAGCAGTGTCCATCCCTGTGAGCTCTCTTCCTTGTCACAGGTGGAGTCTCTACCCTGTTACTTCATGGGTTCCCCCTCCCTGCCCCAGTCCCTGCCCATCCCTTTTCTGCACAGAACCCACTGCCCCCCACGCAGGCATTACCAGGATTCTCTGTGGTGTCACACCAATCATGGCTGCAATCTCCCTCCTCTTCTCGTTGTCGGGATAGTGGTCTTCCTGGAACACCTTCTCCAACTCTTCTAGCTGCTCTGGAAACGATGCATTGTTCAAAAAGAGAGAGATGGAGAGTATGTGATAAACAAGAAAAAAAAACAACAACAACAAAAAACAAACAAACAAACAAAAAAAAACCAGAAGAGGGAAGCACAAAAAACCCCAGAATATTTTTACTACACTTAGAAACACATGAACAACATAAAAGATGTTGTTGTTGTTTTGTTTTTTTAAAGGAAACCACAAAAATAAACAAAACTCTCCTTTTGCAGCAGAAACAAAGGGCACTGCTAGCGACGCCTCAAACGTCAGACACTTCATTTGAGCACCTTCATTTGAAGATCCTCACACCATCTGATGGTGTGGAATGCAGTGCAGCGTCACTTAGGGCAGCTCAGCAGGGGGAGAGGAACACCAGTGCCACTGGCACAGCGGGTGCCCCAGTATCTACCTGCACTGTAGAAGGTGCGGGACTTCTTCCTGACCGGGGGTAGGATGCGTGGGTTCTCAAGGAGGGCTTTTTTCTCCCTCTCCCCTTTTTTGTCCTCCTTGACTGCATCGTGGCTGCTTCTGGATTCCAAGACTGAGGACGCCCTGTAGGACTGCTGGGCTGCAGCACATTGGGGTGACCAGCAGCGAGCTGGGCCACCCTCGTCCTGCCCGCAGGGAGCTCCGGGGATTCCACTCGGTGCTTCCTCGCACCACGTTCCGCTTCTGCTGGTGCTTTTTCTCTTCTTTGCCCCCTTTTCAGCCCCATCAGGGTGGTGACTCTCACAGCGTTCACGGGACCCTGACTGGCCTGTGGGCTCCCGTGCCAATCCAAACACAGCAAGTGGGGACTTCTTCATGTCCCTGCAGGAATCAGATGGCTGCCCACACACCAAGGCAGAATCCAGCTGGCTGCCCAGCACCACGGGGCCTTGGGAAGCTGACCCAGCTGACTGCAGGGTGCTGTCTCTTCCATCTTCTCCCCCTTTCCTTACAGGGCCGATCCTATCTTCTGTTCCCGAGGTATCCTCAGGTTTTTCTGTGCTTTGGAATGCCCAGAGCACACTGCCCCCTGTGCTGTAGCCACCGACAGCATCAGCATCCACCACCACCAAGTGCTCTGGGCACAGCAACGTGTCCTCCTCCTCTTCCTGGCACTCTGTAAGGAAAAAATGGGGAAAAAAAAAAAATCCCAAACAAAAACCAACCCACACCCCACCCCACCCACACTGTGCCTGGATCGGGAGTTTCAGTTCTGGAAGAAGGAAAACGCCACACAACGAAACCCAACAGCGACAAGAACCGGGGAGCTCAAACTAAAAACTGTCTGCAGGACAAAGCCTGCCAGGGAAGCAAGAGCAGAGAAACTGGTATGGTCAACAGGGAGATATTCAAACCTCTGTGAAGAGAAAAGGCTCATTTTGAGAGTGAGAGGTGTCTGCAGAAACATTACCAAGTGTAAACTGCAGGGAGAGGTAATTCCAGGCACTGAGAGTAAAGGGAAGGTTGCATGTTACAAATTTAGTAGTGGGAAAACAGCACTGGGGATTAGCAAAGGTCTCTGGAATAACGGACAGAACAAAAATTAATGACTTATGAAGAAAAAAAGAAAGACACAAGCAAAATTCTGGTCTACTGTGTCAACAGGGATTATCTGACAAATGTCATCACTTTTTAATTTTTATGTGTTTCTGTCATACCTAAGCTGACCAAGCAAAAACCATTAATTATACAAACTTCTGAGTCTGTTCGATTTCTGCTAACTATAAAAAACAAACAAACAAATAAATAAATACTAGAAAGTAGAGTAATAAACCTAAACCCTTGTATCTAACTCTTCCTGGAGAGGGGGAAGTTTGAGCAGACTGTTGGCAGCATTTCAGTTGTATGTGCTTACAGAGAAACTTGGTAGTTTAATTTTGGGGAGGAAAAGGATCTAGAAGAATTCTCTTCCTAAAGTTTCACCCTGATTTGCTTTTGATATATATTAGTGTAATGCCAAAATAAGGGATTTTCCTTCTGCCTCAATGTTCCTTTCTGAAACAGCTGTCAGTCAAGAAGGAGCCCCACGACATCAGTCAGATGGGAGAATCTTCATGGAAGTATGAGGGGATGCCAGGCTGTTCCAAGACCTTCTAATTTGCTTTTTACAGGATTAAGAGAACCGAATTAGTTGCAGGGGGAAAAAAAACAGAAGCAGGAAAACATACAACTATAATAATTTGATCTTGTTAAGCAACAACAGTTTCCACCACTGCTAAATGACATGAAATATTCTGATGGGGGAGGGTCAAGAAACGAGTGAGGCAGAGTCTGGCTCTGTTTTGTGTAATTCCTTTTCCCACCACCCTCCTTGTTGCCTCTTAGATCACCTCACTCATTCTGTGAAAAAAACCCAGTATTCTCATGTGTCCTCCATTCTGCCACTCACCCAACACCTCAAATCAGCAATGGCATTTTCAGCTTAGTGCTTTGACTCGAGCAGGGGTTTTACTTGTTTCTGTGCAAACACCAGTACGTGTTTACACCACAAAATAAACTCCCAAGTCTTGTGTAGGTACCTTCTACCTGTTTTATACTACCTACAGAACTGTTCTTCCAACAGAAAAGTAAATCGTTCTTATTTCTGAAACACAGAGCAAAGGCTTCACCACAACCTGGGACTGACAAGGAAGAGCTGTAATAAAAATGGTTTGGAGAGAAAGAAAGGCCTTCGTGGTAAGAAAAAAGGACTTCCCAAACCACTCCTTTCTCCCATGTGGCAAGAGAACCAGACTGAGCATCACTTTGTCCCACTTTTAGGTAAAATATAACCTTAAGCAGAGGAGATTTTCACGGACTGGGAACATCAGACGTGTTCAATCTGGAACACCTGAGCTGCTGAAGGTGCACGAGCAGGAAGCCAATGCCCTCTTTTCCCTCTCACAAGCCAACCACTTGCACTGTGACAGCAAGACTTCTGGGGTGTTTTTTGGGGGGGGCATTTGTTACAAAGCCACCTGATCGCACACACACGGAGAGATGCCAGGGGTCCATCCGCACAAGGAGGAGGAAAACCCTACAGAGGGGAGGGGGGAAGGTACAACCGAGAAATCCACAAGCAGCAGTAGGCTCTCAGCACGATAAGAAGGGAAAAGCAGCTGCCCCCACACCTCGCCCAGGTGCTTTTACAAGCCAAGGCACAGGAGGGCCCAGCAGCCCTTCGCCCCCAAACCCCGCCGCGGAGCCCCTGACACCGGGATGTGTCCATGTGGACACCGCTGGGATGAAGGAGGCAGCAGGAATGTTGGCCGGAGCGCCCGGAGAACATCCCGGAGGAGCCACCATCCTCCCCCCGGCGCCGCTCATTAGGCTCATCGCCGGCTGCCTCCCTCCGGTCATTAACGCGAGCCAGCATTGCCCTTACCCATGCCCTCGTAAGGACCCTTATAATAACCCTTAAATTAACCCTCGTAACAACCCTTACCCGGCCCTCCGGCCGCCTGCTCCTTGTCCTGCCCCTCCGCGCCCGCCCCGTCCATCCCGGCTCGGCGGCGCTCCCGGCCCCACCCGGCCCGGCCCGGCCCGGTTAATGCCCCGCCCGGGGCCAGTCCTGCCCCGGCCCCGCCGGCTCATCAAGGGCACCTGGGGCAGCCCCCGCATCCGCAGGGAACGGGGGCAGCGTCCCCGGCTTCTCCTCGGGGATGCTGGTCCCGCACGGAGGGTCCGGGAATGCTTCGGGCTCGGCTGAGGATACCTGGGAGGCTGCTTTCCCGGGAAGAGGTGGTGGGAACACCGCCAACAGCCCGCCGTGGAAGCCTAGGGGTTGCAAAAACTCGTGCGAACGAGGCGAACCTCGTTATCTGGAGCGGTGTGTCCACTTCTGGGCTCCTCGGTGCGAGAAAGATAAGGAGGTGCTGGAGAGGGTCCAGCCGAGGCCACAAAGATGATGAGGGGTCTGGAGCATCTCTGTGAGGAGAGGCTGTGGGAGCTGGACTTGTTTCGCCTGGAGAAGAGAATGCTGAGACAGGATCCCGTTAATGCATACAAATATCTCCAAGGCAGGTGCCCAGGGGATGGTGCCAGACTCCCTTCAGTTGTGCCCAGCGACAGGATGTGGAGCAACAGCCATGAACTAAAGCACAAAAAGTTCCACCTCAGCATGAAGTACTGGAACAGCTGCCCAGGGAGGTCGTGGATCTCCCTCTCTGGAGACATTCCAAACCCACCTGCCATGCTACCCTGTCACCTGCTCCAGGTGACCCTGCATTGGCAGGGGGTTGGACTGGATGATCTCCCTGGAGGTCCCTTCCAACCCTAATGACTCTCTCATTCTGTAATCTTTTCCAGCGGGCTGGCACGAGGACCTTCCTTTTTTAATGTGCTCTGGCTGTAGTTATTTAGCAGTGCTTCTGGTTCTCCATCAGCTGGGGGTTGCACTGCCTGCAAAGACAGTGCTGGCACGAAGAGTGAGCCTTGCTTAACTGCATTCTGGTGCCCCAAAACAGAACATCCTTCGTCCTCCTCATGGCTGCTGGCAGGGCACCATTCTCCTAATGTGTGTTTCCCCAATACCTCCTGTCTTTGTTTCAAGGTTCACTAGAGCTTGGAAGGTCCTGCTTCTACAGATGCTTTCACCTGAGGGTAGTTTCACCGTGTTAAGTGAGTGTAAGCTGAACCATGTGCCAGCATTTTGCAGACAGTATAATCAGCCTAGCTGGGCACCTGGTTCAGCCACCAGCTGCAAGACATGCTGGCTGCAATGTCATTGTGGCTAAAATGGCATTTAGTTTGCTAACAGCATTCAGCTGGCAAAACACAACTCAGAAGGGATGGGACCTCTTCAATATTAGGTAAAAGTGCAAATATAAAAAAATCCCTAACTGCTTTAGAGGTTCCTGTTTCTGAGCAAGGTTGTGTTTATTTACTGAGCTCTGGCCCTAATGTCAGCTTTTTCTTGTGAAGAGAGTAAGAATTGTGGAGAATGCTTTCTTTTATTTTCCTAGAGGAGGGACCAACAGAGGTCCCCAGGGGTGTGAGCCTTTTTGTTTTTTGTGAGTCACATATATCTATATATCTGTTATATACTTCTTATATGAAAAATGGCAGGAGTAATAACTTTTGGTTTAAACAATGTAAACAATTACTTTCTCAGACTCTCAACAAAACTGTTTCGATGTAGTTTATATTTGTACTTCATTGCTGTTCTTGTCACAAAAATAAATTAGTGTGACTGCCCCCTGAGGTTTGGTTGTTTTGGGTTTTTTTTCAGTATAGAAATACTGAATTTCTTTTGTCTGGATACACTATGTATCAGTCTCCAGAGGTTCCTGGAGAAGATACACTGGCACCTCTCACACAGCGTTCCTATGCCCTGCCTTCTTTGTGGATCTTCCTAGAAAAGTATTGGGACTTGTTTGGCAAACCCTATGCTTCTGTTTTATACTAATTTTCTGGGAAATCAGGTTATCCACATCAGATAATGCAGGGAGAAATCCTGACTCATCATAACTGTGATAGGACACAGCAGATGCTCTGTTGATTCCTGTGTCCTGAATGCGCAGTTGGAAGGGGTGTTGTACTAGTTTGATTAAGTTTGTACAAATCAAAGAGATGTTAATCGGTTTCAAAAAGCATTTCAGTGCAGATATGGATTTTGGTGGCAGGATGGTGCTGGAGTTAAAAATTTAACTAAATAGTGAGAAGTTGAGGCCTATCTGAAATGTAAGAAATCGAAGTAAAGCAGGGCACGAGCACTTAGAAGAGTAAGCTGACCTTTAAATGTTCCTAAACACACAGAGGCCTGACATCAGGAAATAAAGGCTGTGCCTGTGACATGAAGAAGTTAACCTTTGATTCAGCTGGTTAAACAGCACAGAAGGGCTATCAATCGCAACAGCCTCGAGGTTTCCCATCTCAACACAGATTTTTAACAGGAACATACAGAATTTAACATAGGTACCACCCTGGGAGGTTGCAAGGAGCAATCTGCCTGTTTTTTTCAGAGCAGAAGTTGAAAGAGTAAAGAGTTCCTGACTTTTAAAATACTGAATGTATATTCAGTAAATACTGAATTACTTACATTTGAGAGGAAAGCCTGAGTAACAAGGAAAGCAGAAAGGTTTTTTTATTTTAACTGGAGAAGTGCATGAGTTTATTAAGACTAAAAGCAACTCTTTTTTTTTTTTTTTTTTTAATCCAGCTAAAATTATTGATATAAATAGGCTGTAATGAGCTATACTAGATACAATGTAAATGGGATTTAAAGGCAGGATGTTACAGAGACAGGAAGCTGGAAATATGAAGATAACTAATTCTTCAAATATATTAAATGCAAGAAGGCTACACGTTGCTTTCTTTGGTGTATTGATTCTCATCCTTGATCTTGCATTGACTGAGCTGAACGCAAACACTTTTAACACAGAAACAGTATTTTACACTTGAAGGCATATCCTCAAATAGACAGGTTCTGCACAAATGCATGTAAACTGGACTTAAAACCAGAGAGTTCTATAAAAGAACGGAGACCCTGGTGCATATACTTTGGCTTTATCTACAGTGGCTAAATAATTCAGTGTTCTCCCTAAGTGTGCAAAATGGTGCATGCAATACCACATGAGTGATCAGAGCAAGAGCAGCAGGAAAGTGCCACTTCATTGCATGTGCCTTAGTCATGGTAAATCTGTACAGGGCGTGTGCCAACACGTAAGGAACATCTTTGTCAAAAGTCACTGATCTACTCTGAGTGGGAGGCAGAGTAAAAAAAAAAAAAAAAAAGCTCATTTCAGACGGCTTAATGGGACGCTTGTTCGTAAGAGAGGTGAGCTTTGTGAAGCAGATTCTTCAGCATGATACCCCTTAGGGTGAGGGAAATCATCACAGTGGCTTCTGGAAACTTTGCTCCACTCCAGTGGATTTTATCATGCTGTCAAGGACTCTTGACAGCACTCTGAGACCGAGTTAAATTTGGGTGCAGTGAAATATTTGCCCATCTAAACCCCAGTAGACCTGCACGATCAAACAAATAAATTGTTCTAAGTGGAAATCACGCTGTGGAGATCAACACCATGAAGAATAGTATCAAGAGGCTGTTCAAATGGAAAGCCCTCCTCAACTCTGCTGTGCTTTGCACTTGGCACCTTCCCTCTCAGGAGCTCAGAGCTCTCAAGTTTGCTAATACCAGTGAATTTAGCCTCACACCACGCAGTGAGGTAGGTGAGCTCCCCCCCATTTCGCTGATGGGAAAACTGAAGGCAGAACTCTGAAGTGACTTGCATAAGGTCCCCACAACTTTGTCAGTGGCAAAACCAGGAATATATTTTCAGAAGTCCAGATCCCAGACCTCTGTCCGCTTTTAAGTCCCTCCCTACTACCACAAAGCAAGCAATGCATGCAACCTCTTACTCCTCCTCCTGCTGCCATAGTCCTGCTGACACAGAGGGAGTGAGTGATTTTTTTTTTTTTTTTCCTGATTGAATTCCCGCTTTCTTTGGCAAAAAAGCACCTGGTCCTGTCAAAGTGCTGTATTATGCTCTCTGCAGAGGCATTTCTTCTGAGGCACAATAGAAAAGGCAATGGCTTCCCCCACGGCAGGGAGACTGTACAGGTCCAACCAGAGTCTTTATTTCTTGCAGAAGACCTGCTGCTTGGCATTCTTCACACGCTGCTCCTCCTTCAGGTTCTTCTGCCGGACGTGCTTGCTGGAGATGTTCTCCACGTGTTCTGAGGGGAACCAGCCTCTCTCCCGGTCTGAAAGTTTTACCCCTTCCATCCATCCTGTGGCACGGGGAGAAACACAACTTGTGAGGCAAAAGAACCACGGTTTTGTTTCCATCCTTCCCCAAAAAGCCCCCCTCCAACAAGGCCCTAAGAGCAAAGGAGCAAAATAAAGCATCCCAAAGAAGAGTCTCCTTGTCCTCTCAATCCAACACTTTGGGACAAGCCATTGGTCATTCTGCTCACCATCGTTGCTGTACTGCATAACCATGATGATATCTGCCTTCTCCAAAGCCAGCTCATCATTTTCCCGGGCCTTGTAAGTCTTTATGCACTGAACCTGGGGTGCATCTAAAGGGGAGGAAACATCATATGTAGTGTAGGAGAAAGCAACAGCAAACCTGTGTGCATCAGGGACAGAGGAGGTGGGGAACAGGGAATTACCCACCCCCGTGGCTGGAGCAGCAGGGCGGACTCACCAGGGCATTCCAGCAGGTCCAGTTCTCCCCGCGGAGGAGCCAGAGCGGAGATCCACCTCAGCTTCTCACTGCTGCAAAACAGCACAGGATTCGGTGTGAGGGGCAGCAGGGTGCTGACTGACACGGGAGGGGGTGTTTGCTCACAGCAGGGGTACTCTGAGGAAGCAGGGAAAAGGGGAGTGGAGAAAGGGGGGGGGTGGGAAAAGGCAAAAAATCCCATTTTTGGTATGGCGTAACGTGTAAGTATTGCACGGGCGGTCATGATGAGATGGGAGGAAGGTGGTTCATAAGGAAATAGTTAGAGCAAGAGGGTGTTTTTCAAGACCTCTGCTCAGCAGCTGCATTTGGCATGTCAGCATTTGGGTGGCCGAGGGACAATCATCAGGCTCCCAGGAGGTGCCTGGCTCTGGTAACGGGATGTACTGAGGGTAACCTTGAGCTCTTACTGTGTCTCTGTCCGAAACAAAAACTCTGCTCTCTTTCCCTGGTAATTCTGGAGCAGGAAGAGACGGAAGAGGTTTTTGTTTGCTCCGTGGAGTTTCATCTCACACTTCTCCCCACGCACGTCCGAGAAGGCGGCGTGGTCGAACACGACGAAGCGTCCACCCCTGCAGGGAAAGAGGAGGAGCAAAACAACCTGTGAGTTTTAAGGTGACAAAGCGAGTCCATGTCCTTTTCTGAGGGAGGAAAGCAAAAACCTTTTTAATGAGTCTTCATCTGCCTCAGACAGCTCAAGCGTTATTCTCACTGTAAGTCTCAGAAGGCCAGAGAAAAGAAAGAGGGGATTTAATGAAAAGGATAAAAAAAAATATTCTGTCCTGACAGAATTTAATTTGGTAGCTTACAGCTTAAAAGCAAAACCACCACCCCAAAACCCCCAGCACAGTCAAACAACTCTCTTGACAAACCAGTGATTTGCACACTCACTAGTCTTCATGCTGTCCCATAGGAAGAAATCATTTACCAAGTAAAACTAGAATAAATGGTTATTATTAAAGTGTTTCACATTATAGAGATGGAAGGGCGGAACAGAAGTGTTGCACTAGGGGCCACAAGCTATCTTTTTACATTATCATATGTTGTAATTAAGGCTTGGGACTATGAATTTCCACGTACTTGTATGCTACTCACATCAGGCTGGGATAGGAGAGTGACTTGACAAAGGCTGCCACTTGCTGGCAGGCAGAGGGAAAGGACTCTGCCACCAAAGCACAGACCCCAAAAGAGACAGGTATGAGAAGGGGCAGCAAGAATTGTGTTGAGGCACTCACTCCTTCGGCCGAGACAGGAGCAGGCAGTCGTTGAAAAGGTGTAGGTAGATGGGCCGGGTGGTGACTTTCCATTTTGGACTCAGGTTGTTGAAGTCCAGTGCTGTCAACTCACCACACTTCACAAGCCTCCTCGACTGTGAGATGAGTGGGAATATCTGCAGGACAGAAATGAATGTTTACGTCGATCACGTACAAGCAAATGAGTATCTGTGAGCTTTGGATTTGCATTTTTGCCTTTCTCGTGAGGAAACATTTCATCTCTCCAGCTGGAGAGGTGCAAGTCGTGGTAGGCACCTTTATCTGAAGGTTGACATGAAAAATTGGGTAAGGGAAGTGCTGCTGAAGAGCTGGTTCAACAGTTCTGTGCACATCGGAGAGGCAAACAAAGAGAAAGTGCAAGTGGCTTTGTGGGGAAAGGCAGAAAACACATAAGGCAAGGCCCAGGGAATGGATGAGCTCACCTTGCACTCAAATTCAATCTTCTGGCTGAGGTAGATCAGCTCTTCAGTGCTCTTCATGCGCTGGACATTTTCATTGCAGTCCTTGATGAGCTGCAAAGGAAAAGAGACCATCAGTGAGGTGGGAGCAGAACTGCCTGGTGGGATCAGTACTGCTCCCAGCCCTCAGGAGTCAGCATAAGTGACAATCTCTTAGGCATCCTCCTGCAAAAAAAACACGACAGAAGGACCCACAAGGATCAAGTCCAACTCCTGGCCCTGCACAGGGCACCCCAAGAATCCCATCATGTGTCTGAGAGTGTTGTCCAAACACTTCCTGAACTCTGGCAGGCTTGGGGCCACGATCACTGCCCTGGATTCCAGTGCCCAACCATCCTCTGGGTAAAGAAACTCTTCCCAATATCCAACCCAACCCTCCCCTGACACAGTTCCAGCTGTTCCCCCGGGTCCTCACAGAGAAGAGATCAGTGTCTGTCCCTTCACTGCCCCTCGTGAGGAGGCTGCAGATGCTGTGAGGTCTCCCCTCAGCCTCCTCTCCTCCAGCTGAACAAGCCAAGTGACCTCAGCCACTGCTCGTATGGCTTCCCCTCCAGGCCATGCACCATCTTTGTGGTCCTTCTCTGGACACTCTGAGAGCTTTAGACTCTTCTTGTCACCCTAAACTGCCCACAGAACTCCAGAATGAGTATTTTTCCAGGTGAGCATTCTAAGCCTCTCCATACCTACAGTGATCACCCTTATTTCTTAAGGAAACTATTCTTTATATTATTATATTTTTTTATATAAATCTCTGTGGTAAGCATTGCTTTAAGTTTGGGACACTGGGGGGGAATGCTAGAGACATGCATTGCATGATGCTGTAGAAATTTTAGGTAACAAGTTGTCCCAGAACACTTTAAATCTTGCCTCTGTAATAAGCAGGACAGAAGAAGGGATGCAACAGAGCAATGCCCTGTTTTTATTTAAAGAAAGATTTTCTTGCAAGGACCAGGATGGGAGTTGATCATTAATCAGAGACAAAGGTAAGGAACACAAAGGGCTGGTTAGGGGACTGGAAAAAGTGAGCCCCGAAAGAAGTAGTTTGGTATTGCTGGCACCAGTTCAGCTGCATCCCAGCTGCTTCAGTGTTTTCTGCTCACAGCTGCCACTGCACCTGAACACCCTGATTTGTTATGTGTGAGGATCAGTGACATGGGCCCTCAACAAGGGGGAGGATCAATTAAAAGGACTGGGCCACATCTGTGTAATGCTGCAGAGTCACAGAATATCCATCATGAGGAGGCTGCAGAGAGCAATGAGGTCACCCTCAGCCTCCCCTGAGCTGAACAAACCTCATGTCCTGTCACTCCTCATAAGCCTTGCCCTCTTAGTTCTCTCACCGCCTCTGCTCCCCTCCCTTGGACACATCCTAATATTTTCACTGCTGAGCCCAAAATGTTTGACTTGCATTGTTGGTACCATCAGCAAAAGCCCCCAGAGCCCTTTCTGCAGGGCTGCAGGATGGGCTGGCAGCCCTTACCTTCTCAAGTGCATCGTAGGCCTGCGTTGCTTGCACTTCCTCCTCCGACCCAGGCCGAGTTCTTTTCAGGATATTCTGTGTGAAAAAAAGATGCTTTTGATAACTCAGACAGGGAAAGCTGGACCTAGGTATCAGTGAAGGGTAGGAGGTACAAGGGAACACCAAGATACCAGTCTCAAGGGAAACTAAAGCAGGTTATGACATGTGGAGGTGACAAGACCAAAAATCTGAGATGCAGAATGTCACTGGTAAGTCCCACTGAATAGGATATTCCTGAAAAACTTAACTGTGTTAACTATCCCACAGAAGTTACATGGCATAGGAATCAACCAGTAACTCAAGCACAAATGGGAGAATGCCCACAGTTACCTGCAGGAGGAGCTTGAGGCGAGTGATGCGCTGGAAGGGGAGGATGAGGAAGGATTTCAGTGAGAGGCGCTGGCATACTGGATCACTTTCCAGCCTCTCCAGGACTTGCTGGAACCCTGCATTTCCATTTCTGTGGGAGTGGTAAAGAAAAAAAAGACATCCAGGCATCAGAGTAAATAAATAACCTCCTTAGTATCAGATTTCAGTGAATGAAATCCCAACAGTCGGGTTTGTTCCTGGGGCAAGAGATGCCACGAGACTGCACCACTCTGCTGATGAAGAGCAAGTGTGGGTTTGTAACAGCTACAGGATGGCAGCACAGCTGTTACCATATCTTTCCTCTTTCTGTCACGGCCCCCTGAATAAAAGGCAGAAGTGACATCTACATTTCAACTCCTTCTATCAGTACTACACCTTTTGTGGAGGCTGTGGTGGTTTGTATTCTTTCCTTACACTGAGTTGTTCAGCTTCAGGGGCTGTCTGGAAATAGCTGCTTCCCATTCCTTGCTACTCTTGAGGGGAGCTGCCTTCCTCCCTTATGTTCCTAGACACAGCCACTGCCTTCAGTAAGCTTACTGACAGCAGCCATGGTGTTTTAGTTACAGAATCCCAGAGTGGCTGGGGTCAGAAGTTTCACAATGAAGTTATCACTTTCTGGTTCTTCGTAGCCTGGAAACCACAGACCGAAAACCATTATCTGGGACAGTCATTTTTGCTCTCTGCAGCAGAGGGCAGACAGAGAACAGCCTGCAGCAGCTCTGTCCTGCTATCCCAAATGCCACCGAAGGCAAGCAGGTCCCTCCCTGTCCCTCTGGGGGCGAGGTGAGAGCAGCCTGTAGTCAACAGCCAGCACCTGCAGCATTCCCCATCTTGGGAAAGAGAAAATGCTCAAGGAAGTGAGAGTGGAGAAGGGGTGCAACAAGGGGGAAAACTTACAGTAACCGCTGGAAGGTTTGCTCCTGGTAGGTCTGGTTTGTCACGTAGGGAAGGTACACCCTGCGGAAGTCGGGGGCGTGTTTGAGGGCCACGTCGCACACGTGGAAGGTAAACATGTCCTCCTCAAACTTCTCCTCCAAGTCAAAGAGGAAGCTGCAGCATGCGTGGATGGGGCGGCATAAAAGGAGAGGGGAAATGTCAGTGTCGTTGAAGTCGAGCAAGAATGGCCTCAGGTCCTCCAAAACCCATTGGTAAGCACCAGACAGCTCTGTACTCCTACAGAGCATAATGTCTGTAGACAATCACTATTTAGGGCTTGGAGTAGGCAAGGAGAAAGCAGAGGTAATTCTCTGTTCTTGAGAGGTCGTTCTTCTAAACACATGGTCAGCAACCAACTGAAAATTAGGAGCTCACCAGAATAATCTCACTGGTAGAATGGAAAAAGGCAGCAGCAAACCTTACTAGCTCAGTGTATTGCCAAGCCAAGCCTTGCAGGAGGAAAAGCAGAACAGAATCCTACAACATACAGGACTCCCAGCATGTGGGGTCACGTCCACATTTTCATGACTTACGCTCAATTGATTCACATTAGTCTCTGTCAAGTGATGGCTGTAACTTGGGGGTTTTTTCCTCTTTCTTGGGGGGCTTTTTTTTTGGTCAGGGCTCATGCAGCTGCCTCTTTTGTCTTGTACTTGGTCAGGAGCTGCTTTGGGACGGGGTCTGGTTAGTCAAGGTTAATTACAGTGAAGCCAATGGCACGTGGGTACCATTTTGAACACCCTGATCTCTGTGCCACCACTGAGCCGCGATACCCGGGACTCGGCACCAGGATTTACATCACCCAAAAAAGGCCACTGTGTACCTGCCCTGCAGGTCAGTAAACACGCAGGGGAGGAGTGGGAAACGTTGCTGATGGAAACCCTGGGAAGCATCGTGTGCCTGTCAGCCCTGGAAGCGAAGGGGCCGCGTCTCACCTGGCGCTGACATCGCGCACGTCGGAGAGGCGGGAGAAAAGCCACTGGCGCTCCTGGTTGGTGAGCATGGCCTGGAGCTCTGCTGATCGCTGGAAGTGATCCACTGCCACGTTCAGACTGCGCAGGTAGGAGGCCTCAGATATTATCAGCTCAAACTTGGCCTTGGGAGAGAAAATAAGGGAGCACAGCATCAGCAGGCTGCACAAGCCAGCGAGGAATCTTGCGGAGAGGAGACGGGGGGAAAAAAAGCAAGAAAACCTCCCAGCATGTGATTACAGAAGAGAGGCTTTAGAAATGAAAGGCAAGTGTGCCATTACATATAGTCTTCCTTTAGAAAACAGACTTGTGGCATGACCTAAAAACAAAAACTTGCTCTCACTTTATCCCCCCTCAACACCACTCTCACACATTTTACACAATGAAGTCCAGCATCTGCACCATCCACATTTTTCTCCATCATGTCTCCCATGCTATTGTTTTGTCTGTGTCCTCTCATCCACTTCTCAGTTCCTCTCATTTTCCTTACCCAGTTTCTCTGCACCATTTTGCTGGACCCACACACATCTTCCTATTCCCTCTCAGCCCTGCAGCTCACACAAGTCAATTTTGTAAGCTCACACTCTACCAAAGAAAATACAATTTACTGTAGGTTTATTAACCTCTCTCATGAGTTTATGTGTGGGAGAATGCTGCAAGTCTGCTTTTCATATGCTCTTTTGCATTAAACATGCTCAAAACTCTTTATCCGATTCCCATTTCCCCATGTCTGTTTCTCTGAAGTTACTGATACGGTCCAGAGTCTGTCCTTCAGTGCTGCTTTCTCTATAATTTAGAATTTCAGCACACACACTGGTAGCACAGCCCCATAGTGCTTGCAGAGGTGACCTCTGCATTCAACCACCTGCATTCCCACGTCACGGTTTTGGCTCTCTGCTTTATCCCCCCCTTCAGGAGACACTTTCTGGGCCACAGACCACCACCCATTTACCTTGTCACATCTGTCCCTTACCTCCTGCAGCCTCTGCTCCTCTCGGGACATATTGAGCAGCATTCTGCTGCCCCGGATCATGGGGATGTCCTGCCAGAGGGATGCGTTGGACGAGACCGACAGGCGTTGCAAGTACGAGTCCTGGGGAGACAGCACCTTCCTCCGCAGCCTCGGGGAGCTCGGGAAACTCGACTCTATATCCTCTGGGTAATCCACCCTCTTCTGGCTTTGAATGGCCTTGTTCAGAACCACATCACTGTACTCCTGGTACAGCAGTCTTGCTGTGAAGACAAGACACGTGCATTTATCTTTCCTGGAGCAGCTACTCGCCCTCTGCTTCAACCCGGAGGAAACTCTGTTACTGTCTCAGACCGGGGCAGCCAAATTCACCAGAGCACGTTTTGCTGTGGTACTGATGTGAGAACTGATGGAGGAGAGGGGGTCACAGCAGGTACTTACAGGAGTTAATCAGCTTGGAGTGCCGGCGTTTGAAGTTCTCCGTTGTGTCCGCAGGTTTCTTCTCTCTGTCGGGGAATAAGGATTTCAAAACAAAAAAAAAAAGGGTGAATGAAGAGGTGAACTGGTCTGCCACATCAAGGATCTCTCCCTTTCCAACAAGCTCAAGTTCCACGTGCTTTACTTAACACAGAGGGCAAAGTCTGGCTTGGTGGAATCACTGGCCTAAAGGCACAGAAATACTTCTGCTGCACTGGGGTCCTCTTCAAGAGGGGAGAACTGAAGCACAGGCCTGAGGCATTTATTTAATTATGGTTTTCTTCTCCTTATCATCAGCTTTGGTAACTCAGAAACAATGGAGTGTGTCAGGTGTCTGTGCTGCACGGAGATGGGGGTAAATTCTAAGGGGCCTTTGAGAGACTTACCGCAGTATAACAGTTTCTGAGCTGACTGGTGGCTCCCTGGGGGCCTTGTGAGCTTCTTCCTCTGAAGGAACAGAAGAAACTTCTGTATGTAAGACAGTTAGAAAGTAAACACATAAGTCCATTTTTAGAGTGAAGCTACAATACAAATGATGCACAGACAGCACTTCCCTGTACCCCACCCAAGTGTCAGCCTGGAGCTGGAGTACAGGTGCCCTAATAATCCTTGACACTGCTTACAGTTTACATCTGTGAGCCGCATTTATTTTTCATACAAAGAAAAAGGCTGTGACAGTAACTTCTGTGTCCAGTTGTCCAAGCAAAGACACTGCCTGTAGGCCCTGTTTGGTGCAGTCTTTACCTTTTCAGCTTTACTTGCAGGAGGTCAATGGACCCAGAGTCACTAAGCAGGTCTCAAGACTTTCTTTTGAGGATGTCAAGCCCCAAAAACTCTGAGCAACTCTGGGGCAGAAATGCTGAATGTCTAACAAAGTCACTCCTGCGAAGAGTCTTAAAAGGGATGTGGCCTGACAATGAATGTTGTAATCCAGTTCTCACATTTACATGTGGGCATTCACAAACTGCTGCTTGAGTCATCTGTTTATGTCAAATGCAGAAAGCAAGGCTTTTGCTTCTGGTTTGTGAGGGATTTAATCAAATAAGGTGTGGAGAAATTCCAAATATAAATTCACTGGAAGCAGAAGGGGGAGAGAGCCCAAAGACTGGGCTGCAGGTATGGGTTGGGGGAAAGACAGTACCATTGCCTTGAATGTTTTAAAATTCAGGACCAAGAATTTACAAGTCAAACACATGAACAAGTTTTGATTCAAGTTCTGCCAAACCTTTCATACCCCTCCACACTCCCCTCCTTTTTCCTCTGTGCCAAAAATCCAGCGTGCTGAGGAACTCGAAAAATAAACCAAGCAAGAGTTGAAAAGAAATAAGTATGTTTAAAGCTCAAGTCAGATTTAACAATAAAGAACAGACATGCATCCTGATGGTAGGTACTGTCTGAATGAGCTGCACAACAACAGAAGATGCTTATTTTGCACTTGTGACATCGGTGATGGAATTCTATGCAAGCTGGGTTTGACAAATTAGCTTTTCTTATCTGTAACCTCAAATCCTGCGCTCACAGTAAAATCATCTTTTTTTAGGTCAAATTGGAACCCAAAAGTGCCAGTTGCAAAATAAATGGGAGGCAGCAAATAAGCAAGTGATAACAGATATGGGCTACTGAGGGTGTGTGCATGACTCTTGCCTACTGCCTGGAAATGGGCTGCTCCAGGGAGGAGGCAGGGGGAGCTGGGAAAGGGGAGCTGGGGGCAGGACAGAAGGGGGCTGCAGGGAATGAGGAACATAACCAGAAAGGCACAAGAGCAGCGCTAAGCTCTCAGCTCTCATGCCTCTCCGTCACACTGCCTATTTACTTTAATCCAGTGTTTTTGGGAACTGCAATGGGTTGGGGCAGTGGCAGGGAAGGGAAATGGAAGGGAGGACTCACGCTGCAGGATGTCTGGTGGCACTGACATCCTCTTCAGGCCCTGGCGGTGCCAGTCCTTGCTTTTCACTCGGCGTCTGATCGGGCTCTCTTGGCTGGCTGCTGGCTCCTGTGCAACCACCCCCACCTTCTTCTTGTCTGGCCAACTTGAGGATTTCTCCAAGGGTGCATGTTTGGCCAATTCTTCCTTTGGCTGATGTTCCCCTCCTTCCAGCCTTTGCCTGACCCTCCTGTCACCTTCTGTTTTCCCCGTGCCTGCCAGTGGAGCCTGGACGTGCTTTGTGTCCCCACCGAAGACGCCCGAGGGTTGCTCCCACGGCAGCTCCTCCTCCTGGCAGCTCGTTCTGGTGGTCGGTGGTGATGGAGGGCTAAGCTGGAGGAAGTGGATTGGGTTGGTGAATGCAAGCATTGGGAGGGGCTGTGCAGAGTCTCTGCTCTTGGGCTCTGTCGATGCTATCAAGCCTTCCAGCGAGGGCCAGTCAGGGTGGTCAGGTGAGGATTTTCCGCTTTCTACGTCCACGTGCCGGTCTGCTGTTTCAGGGCTGGTGTCAGAGCAGCCAACCAGCATTTCACTCCCAGCAGCAGGAAAGCTTTTGGCCAGCAAACTGACCCCTGAGTCGTGGGAAGTCTCTGTATCGTGGGTACCTGAGTCACCGAGATCCCACTCCCCAGTTACTGGGACGAGGCCATCCCTCTCTGCCAGACTTTCTCCCTCAGAAGCAGGGGCCACGGAGCTGGAATGGGACCCAGAGGCAGCAGTCTGGAGAGGATGGCTTAGGGCAGGGGGAATGGCTCCTAACCTATCATGGTCCACACCCCAGTTGAGTTGTGGCCTGGAATATGGTCCAGGAGCCAGCGGCTGGGATTGTTCGGGGGCTGGGGGTGGGACAGGGTGATTTGCATTAAGTGCAGGGGCCTGAGCTTGAGTGGGCCTTTGGACATGGGAAGGAGGCTGAGGAAGCTGTTTGGCATCAGGCTCAGACACCAGAGGTAGGCTCGAGTGGGGCACGGGGGACAGAGGTTGTTCTTGCTGGTCCGCAGCAAGGACCGTATCTTCTTCAGAGGGCCAAGTTAGGGTGCTCAGGACACTGGAAATTCTGGATCCAAGCTCTTTTTGGTCCAAACTGCAGTCAGGCTGATCAAACAAAGGCATTTGCTGTGCTTCATGATCCACATTTGCTCCCGTTTCTTTTCCCTGCATAACGGCACTTTCTTTGGGGCAGTCCTGCTGAATTGTCTCTGGGTGGCTCAGGGGAGTGGAAGTCCTTCCTGGTGTTTGGGATGGTCCCAGAGGCCCTGCAGTGCTAACCACAGACCTCCTATCCCCAGGAAGGCTCCCTTCTAAAGGAATCACAGCGAAAGAAGATGGGCCATTGAGATCTTCGTGAAAGCCTTCCTCGGAAGTAAGGATTTCACGGAAAGCCTCGTCCTCCCCTGGGTCTGTACTCAGAACAGCAGTTTGCCCTGGTGTTGGGTCCCACAGCTGTGTGGGAGCAGCTTGGTTAGGTGGCTTCCCTGCAGAGCCTGGCAGCTCGTTGAGGCTGGTGCCAGGACAGTCCTGGGGGGCCACAGAGGCTGCTCTGGCACCCTCCTCCTGTGGGCAAAACGCTGAAGCCACCGGGGTGAGCTCTGAAGGTGAAGCTGGAATGGAGGGCCAAAGCTCAGCTTTTCCTGTAGCATCTCTGGGATCAGGTGGCTCCAAGTAATTAGTGCCAGAGGAAGGGTGTGCTGGAACAGAAGCCTCTGGGTTCTCTGCTCCTCCATGGAGCAGTGCCTCTCGTTTATCAAACCCCTGCACGGCTTTTCCATGCCCATCACTGCTCTGTCTTGTCTTGTCATCCCAGTGAGCTTCTCCAAGGTCCTGACCACCGATGGAAAAGCGGCCAGAGTCTTCCAGGTCTTCTGACTGGTCAGACACATGGCATGCGTGTGGAGCTCTACCCCCTGGGTTCAGGTTGTTTGAAGACACAGGTGCCCGACATCCAGAACCTGCTTCTGTGGCATGAGCTTTCAGCAGCACATCCTCAGCAGGATCCACAGAGACGGGTTCCCCAGGAGGAAATGCTGATCCCCTTTGCTCAGCCAAGGAAACATTCTCCAAACCACACACGTCCACCTTATACCTGGGAACAGAAGACGTCTCTGACCCAAAAGCCGATGACAGAGCCTCAGGTTTGAGCTCTTCCTCCAGTCTGAGCTCTTCCCTCTGCAGTTGTTCCTGCCCATTTTGTTGCTTGTTTTTCTGATCTTTGGGCTCCAAAGATCTTCCTTCTTCCGGCAGATCCTGCTCTTTGCACTCTTTCTTCTCCCCTTCCTGCTGAGGTTCAGATGCTGCCTCCTTATGCTGTGGAGCACTCCCTTCCTCACTCCTTTTAGCAGTGCTCTTTACCTGGAAGGCACTCCCTGCTGCAGGGCCAGGCCTCCCCTCTGTTTTTCCGTGATCATCTTCCAGATGAAGGCATTTGGAAGCAGGTGAGGTTTCTTTAGGCACTTTTACTGCTGCCTGGTCTTTGGCCGTGCTGGTGTTCCTTGTCTCCCCAGCTGAGGTGTTTCCTTCTGCTCGCAGTGAACTTACTTGGCTGTCGCATGTTAAGGTGGAAGACAACTGATGGGAAGAGGAAGGCTCTGTATTCTCTCCCAAACCCTGGGGTGATCTTGGGCTTTCCTTGACATCTTCAGAAGTGTCAGGGTTAGCTGTGTCTCCTGCTGCTTCCTCTGATGTAGGCTGCTGGTCAGGTGCTGGTGCCACCTTCCTGCTGCTTTGCTTCTGCTCTGCAGCACCATCAGCCTCCTGCAGGGAATCCCTGGAGCTGCCACCTGGGAACGGTTCGGCCTTGTAATGTCCCTCCGAAACAGTTTTACACACCAAAAAGCACTTGGGTGTCTCCCTCTGAGAGGAAGCGGCATCAGCCAGAGGAGATTTTGGTTGCTGGGCCTCGGGGTGCGAGCTGTGAAAAGCCTGGCATTGAGCAAAGTCGGTGCTGAGGGTCACAGCCTGCAGGATGGGGCTGCCAGGGGCCAGCTCATCCTGAACTGTGCTGTGAGAGGAAAAGTCCTGGTTGCTTTCCAGGCCAACTGCCTGTAATTGCTTAGGTTTCAGAGAATAATCCAGCCCACCCTCCTCTGAAGGCATTTCTCCTTCCCACTCCGAGAGTCCCTTTCCAGGCTCTGCATCCCCTTGCTCCTGCTCCAGTCCTGCTGGCGTTTTTTGCACAGGGTCAGTAGAGGGTCTGCCCAGCATCTCTGCTGCTCTCCCTGGAGCAGAAAGGCAGCCCTCAGGAGTGCTGAGCTCTGCTGCCCGTGCAGAGCCCGGCGGGCCGGCGCTCATTTCGGCTGCTGTGTGAGTGGCATGGCGCTCTCCTCCCGCTGCTCTAGGATCCCAGGCTGCCCCAGGGGTGCTGCTGGCTCCTGGGGGAGCGGTGCCTCCCTCACTGCTTTCTTCAGACTCCATCAGTGGCACATCCTGCTAAACAGAAATGCATTTTTCTGTTACTACAGCAGAATGATACAATCAGTCTAATTCACTGGTTCTAGTGCAGCTGAGCAAAAAAAAACCAAACCCAAAACCCAACCCACATACCTAGTAGGTGATAAGATTTGGGAAACTGAGAGTAGGCAAGCACCTGATGTAAGCTTGCAGTATGAGTAACACCAAAATAAAACCATATTTTGGTTATAAAACCATAAAAATACCTCTGGTGTCCTTTTAGTTATGCATGCAACTCCAGGAAGTGACTTTGGTCAAAGAGGAGAGATGCTGATCTCTCTGTCGTGGCTGCAGTGCAACTTGTGAAAAATGAGTTATCTCAGACCCAAAAGGGGATACCAGAAGGCATTCAGAGAACAAGAAAATTATAAAAAAAATCTCCTTTAAGTTTTGTGGGGCCTCTCCTAGTTGAGTCTTAAAAATCTCTGTGATTTCAACAATGAAAGGCCTGTTCCTTGGAGCTGATGCTTCTTTACAGATCTCTGTGTATATCTGGCCAATACAGGACCTTATTGCAAATAATCACAGAAACTGATTAACAAGACATAGGAATGTAACAGTTTGATTAACAAATAACTAGGACATGACACAAGACACAAGATATTTGAAGGCTGTAAACCACATGGGTTGAGAGGAGTAACTCTGGTATGTGTGGACATCCCTGCAGACCACAAAGAGAAACTACATCATCATTTATGGAGGGTGGGGGGGGAAATGCCATCTCAGGATTGCTGGATATAGTGGAATTTCCCATCCAGTGTTGCATTTGAAGTTCAGACATGACAAAGCACTAGGGAATGCACATTTGGGATATGTCTGTGAAGAGAACAGAAGAATCTGATTCACCACTATTATCTTTCTGCCTTCTACCTATGCCGTGACACACAATCCCTACCTGAAAAAAACATGAGAAAGAGACAAACCCTCATGGTTCCCTTCCCTTTGACACATTCTCTAGTGGGTCCCCTTGCAATTTAGCCCTGAATGATCTGCTGCAATGTGCAGCCACAGCCAGACATCCCCCTGAATAAACCTTCAGTGTTCTCCTCCTTCACCTGTCTTACAGATGCTGAAGCTTCCAGACACAAATCCATAGTTCTGCATCTTTTGGTCGGAGAAACCATTCCACATTTCTTCAGGTTAAAAGCCCAGCAGCTGTTTAGTGACCAAAAGAAGCCCCAAGGCCTGGCTCTGAACCATTCACAAAGCTCAGGCAAAAAAGAGGTTCTGATTCTTCCTCAAAACAGATAACCAAATCTATATACTTTGTCACCCTCTTGCATTCCTAATTTCCATACAGTTTTAAGATTAACATTTTTGTCCAGAATTTCACCTGCTGTTTTGGGGTGAAACGTGTAACAATTTGAACTTGGGAGACTCAGAGATAAAGGAAATTCTCTGCATTGAAAGAGGAATCTTTGAGATCAACAGCAATTTCCTTGTGCTACGATGGCTCTGTAGTCCCAAGTAACAACCTCTGATCCCACACAGAAAGTAAAAGCAGTAAGGGCATAATTACATCTGAACTAATTGTCCCAGTTAGCTCCATGGCCAGGGCACGCCTGGCCTGAAAGCTGGTTTAGCTTCTGTTTTCCCTTACGTCAAGTGAAACAAAACACCTGCTCTGAGTGCAAAGAGCACGTGCTCTGGAGACAGAACTGAAGCATCAGATGAACCTTAATCACAGGGACTGTCATCACAGAATCATAAAATGGCTTGGACTGGAAGGGACCTTACTGATGATCGTTTTCCAACCCCCTGCCATGGGCAGGGACACCTTCCACCAGCCCAGGTTGCTCAGAGCCCCATCCAACCTGGCCTGGGACACTGCCAGGGATGGGGCAGCCACAGCTGCTCTGGGCAACCTGTGCCAGGGCCTGCCAACCCTCACAGGGAAGAATTTCTTCCTAAAATCTAAACTGAATCTCTCCTCTTTTGGTGTAAACCATTCCCCCCCGTCCTATCACTATCAACCCTGTAAAAAATCACTCCCCTTCATCCCCTTCAGGTACTAGAATGGGCTCTAAGGTCTCACCCAGAGCCTTCTCTTCTCCAGACTAAACAACCATAACTCTTTGAAAAAAAAAAAAATTAGGAAAAAAATTGAGTTAACTCATCAGTTAACTTTGTTCCTGTGCATTTTTTCCTCATGTAGTCTTTAATTTTTGTTTATATTGAAAATACTGCCTTTCTTGCAAAACCAGGCCAAAACTGGGATGCTTCCACAATTTGGATTTTCCCCTTCCAAGTGGCAAATATTTGTAAATAGTCATAATTTCAACAAACAGCATATTTCAAAGACATATGTCCATTCAGGAAGTTCCCACAGGGCGCCCACCACATCTTACTGCTGTCAGCTGGTAGTGAACTACTTGGGTGCTGCTAAACCATCTTTTCAAACCTGTGGGAAGCCGTAGGACGGTCAGGAGGAATCTCCAGCACAGACACAAGAGGGTTTGGCAGAGCACAGAAAGCAGCAGGGTCATAAAACTTGTGAACAACTACCAGGACGGCTCATAAAGGCTTGAAAAGTAAGACCCCCAAAATCAAGCCCACACTCTCTGAGGGGAAGAAGAAGTCTTGCTCACTCTGCTGATGTACAGAACACTGAATTTTCTCTTCTTAAGCTTAAAAACCCAGGTTCCACTTGCATGGCTATGTTGCAATGGGATTTGGACAGGTTTAAAGCTGCATTTGGAGCAGTTCCATGATAATGCTGGGAGACAGGGTAGAGAGGGAGGCGCTCAGCACATCAACACTGGAAGCTGCCAAGTGAGATTTGTCTCATCGTATTACTGCCAGGTGTTTTGCACACCTCAGGGAGAGCAGGAGAGAAGCTTTGGGAAGTGAAGCAAGAGAAGGAGCAGGCAAACTTTGTGCAGAGACAGTGGGGGAGGAATTAAGCACCCAGTCAGGGAAACAGCTAAGCTCCTGCTCAAAGGCTGGGTGCACCGTAGCGAAAGAGGCAGATGTCTGGAGTAAGGATTTCATGGAGATGGAAGAGGAAATAATAAAACAAGACTGACAGCACCTGTAGTCTACATGCAAGAGCCCAGTAATTACCAGAAGAGAATGCCTGTGGAGCCCTGCCACGTTATGCTCCTCCTGCAGGGCAGCTCCATCAGAGGAGGGCCCAGGAGACCCCTGGGAGCTCAGCGAGCCACAGTAAACCTTCCATCAGCATTTTGAGAGGGCCAAAACCATGCCAGACAAGCACACATGAGCCTATCCAGCAACTGCCAGCTTCTATCAGGCTACACAAGCTCTCACAGATCTCTGTTTCCACTTTTGGGGCTTACTGATCTTTCACATCTCCCTCTCTGGATGAGATGTTGGGCTTCCCATCATTCCCTCACGTGCTCTGTTTGTGAAGTGAGGTGATCTGATGTGCCCTGTTGAGATAGAGCCTCCCAAGAGGGACTGGAAATCGTGGATATCAGCTCACAGGCACCCAGCCTGTGAGTGACTCTGGGTGCACAAACCCCCTGCAAGCTGGGACGGTGGGAGGGAGCAGCTGGCCACATGCCAGCGTGAAAACAAAGGGGCAATGCTCGGCCCTGCTGCAGTCAGAAGCACAAAATTCGAGAGGGGAAGGGTGCAGAGAGCGGGCAGGCAAGCAGAACAGAGCAGGAGCGAAAGCAGGAGCGAACAAAGCGATTCCGGCGGTGATGCACACATCCATCCACGGCTTTCCCAGATTACAAAAGGCACCGTGAATGCTGTACTTCCTTCCAGTGCGGGTTAATTCACCTGGACGGAGATGACAAACACTTCTGGTTTTAAATAGAAAGTACCTCACCTTCCCTCCCCCCCCTCCTCCAGCAACCGAGAGAGGAGCAACAACAAGTGCTATCATGCACAGACAAGCCCTGCAACCAGCCAGGAAACGAGGCTACGCACAAGTGGAGCCCTGAGATCCTCCTCCTCCTCCTCCAGAACCGGGGAGAGCTGGGGACAGCTTTCCCTCTGCCACCCTCGGCCTCCCCACACAGTGCCGGGAGCCGCCCGGCCGCCCTCAGCCCCGCTCCCCATCCTGCTCCCCATCCTGCTCCCCATCCCGCTCCCCTGCCCCAGGCACCAGGGCAGCCCACATGCCCAGGCTGCTGCAAACACGCTCCCAGCACAGAGAGTCCTGCCCTGCGATGCCGGGATGGAGCCGCTCCAGCAGCCAGGGATGCTCCGCACCCGCTGGGCAGCTGCTCGGTGCATCCCGAGCTCTCCTCCGTGGATCTCCTTTATTCCCTCCAGGCAGCAGAGAGCTTGTGTCCACGGGAGAGCCGTTCACAGCAACCAAGGGCACTGATACTAAAACAAAGGCCTTCCCAAGCAGTCCATGGTTTGGGCACATCCTTGCTGGCACAGCCACAGCTTGGTGTGGAAACGCCAATGCCAGCTTGAAGCGCTGCAGCTGAGGTGGGAAAGAGCTCCATGTTGGCTCTAACACCCACCCAAAGCGAGGAAAAGGCCGCCTGGAGCCTCTTCCTGCTGCTTCAGCTTAGCTTAATCATCTCCATCACACGGTTCACGTATGCTTTGAAAGGAGCTGAAAGAGGGGAAATTTGGGTTTGATATCAGGAAGAAATTTTTTACTGTGAGGGTGGTGAGACACAGGAACAGGCTGCCCAGGGGATGCTGTGGATGACCCATTCCTGGAAGTGCTCAAAGCCAGGGTGGATGAGGCTCTGAGCAACCTGGTCTAGTGGGAAGTGTCCCTTCCCATGGCAGTGGGGTTGGAACTGGGTCATCTTTAGGGTCCCTTCCAACCACTTAACATTCTGTGATTCTGTGAGCTGGATCACTAGGGAGCAGCTCACAGCCAGCCTGTCTCCTACACAATCCAGAGCTCAGTGTGCAGGAGAGCACCCTCTCTCCCAGGGGGACATGAATTATTTGAGTTTGGTGAGACACCCAGAAAAGGGGTCGGTGCAACTGCGCTGAGACAAAGCCTGCCTGCCACAAGCCTCAATTTTTATTTTGATACAGCTACTCTGGCCATGTTTAGGCCAGGTTTCTCAGCTGGATGTTTCTTTCCTCCATGTGAGAGATGCCCTCTGCAAAGAAGCAGTCCCTGGTTTTCACACACCACCCTGGGCTGCTCTATCACTGTACAATCCCTCGAGGGAGGTGAAGAACTGGGGTCAAAACTCTTGAGCTCGGGAGGAGATTACACAGGGCACTGGAGATAAGAATGAAGGAGGGAAATAATGTTACATGGAGTCAGCTTTGGACTGCAGCAGGACTCCCTCTTTGGGGAGCAGAAGGAGCTTGCTAAAGAAAAGGATGCATAGAGTAAGAAAGGTGATCTAAAAGGTCCAAATAATGTAGAGTTTACTGCTGTAGAACCAGGAAACCAGGAGCTGCCTCAAGTGTCTGAGGCAGGGGAGAACAAAACAAACCTGCCAATAGCACCCAGTCTCCTGGAAGATGCATCTGAGCTGCTACTGAAGCTTGAGGAAAGCAAGTGAGACCTCCCAGTCACACCAGGGCAATTTTAACACACCCAGTAGCATCTCACCAGCTTTCACTCATGATACACTGAGCCTATTAATTATATAATGACTCACTAATCAAGGGGAAAAAAAATTAAGGATAAGTTTTCTACATTTGAATGGATTATAGTATTTCATGCTACCAAAAAAAAAGGTGAAAGAAACTCATTTTGGGTAGAACAAAAATTTCAGCTTGGAAATCGTTGCTGGACATTTGGCAAACAGAGAGTGAAGAACGTGGCTTGGACTGCACATTGCACTTCCCAGAGATGCAATAAAAGTGATTCATTCTTAAGATAAAATGGGGTGACCTGCATAGCAAAAAAACTCAGTGCACTCCAAGCAGAGCTTAAGTTTTATATTCATAGAAGTAAAAGGTGAGCCTTGATATTCTGCAGTCTGCTGGTATGAGGGTAAACAAGAACAGTTTATGATTCTCACTGCTTGAGCTCAGTAGAAAAACTACTGACACCACTAGGTGGATAGCACAATTCCCACAGGGAAAGCAATGTACCAGGTCACTGCAAGTTGCTCCCTGGGGACGGACAGACAACCAAGAGAAACATCTGGGGCACTAAAGGACTTCCCAAATAACTTTCCTACGACTTCTTTTTGTGCAGTGGTGGGTGTACAGCAATGCTGTACACATTCCTGGATGGTTGAGGAGTTCCTAGTTCCTCTCTGAGCAGAATGGTTCAGGACCTGCATGGGAGAGACTCTCCAGTCAGCAGCAGAAATTTCACAGGGCTACAGAAGCGCGAGCCAGAATCCCACGCTGCCGTTTCTGAGGCTCAGATTAAAGAATGCTAATGTTTGCACCCAACCGTTTTTTTTTTGACAGATGCAAATGCCATTAAAACATCAAAGGGCCTGGAAACGCACTTGAAAGCCTGGCCTTGCCCAGACTGCAGAGCGGAACCATTGCTGAGCACGGCTGTTGTCACGTTACCTGCACCCGTCCCGAGCTGAAGTGGGACAAACTGCCCTCCCTTGCACAGAGGGCCTCTGAAGTTACCCACCTGATTTGCTTGGCAAACATGTAATATAACCCCTTTCACAGCCAGCCTTGGAAAAGGGTAAGATTTCTGGTAGCTGTCAGAGCCCCGCAGGACGGATGACAAAGCTGCAGATGATGCAACCAAAAAAAATTCCTAAAATACCCGCAAAACTGCACTCGTGCATCACACCATGCTGGTGGCAGCACACTGTCATCAGCCATAACAACAGCAGAACCTGTGCCATGGCTTCAATATTGTACTATCAACTGGAGGGAACAGTGAAAAAAAAGATTGGTGTCAGCATAGCATGAGAGAGCAACGACAACAACAAAGCCGCATATATTTGTCCTCACACTGTGCCTTCAGAATGCATGTTTTCAGCCCTAGCTGAACACCCCCTAGTGTTTTTAATTATGGCTCCAGTAATGAGCTTTATTTTTAAAAAGTTATGATATTTGTATCATAATCAAAACCACTTGGCAATGCTGTAACAGTGATGGAGCTTTGGACTGAAAACTGCAGCTAAAAAAAAGTCCATTCAAAAAGGATGTAGGGATGTGTGTGGGGAAAACAGATTTTGGTGCAACCCTCCCCTAACCCAGCTTTTCAGGGAACAAACCATTCTTTCTTGGAAACTTAACTGGCACCCTCAGATTGAAGGAGCTACAAGCACAGTGGGACAAGTTTGCTATTGGAAGCGAAAAGTATTAGATACAAATAAAATGTTTTAAGAAATGTAAATGTGGGAAAGCACCAGAGGGGACCCCTTCCCTCTCCCCCGTGGAAAAATAGCTTCACACACCCAAAGCCACAGGAATTGTGTGGGTGCTGAATAGGAAGGTACTAATGCAAACACACGGAAAACTTATGGTTACTCACGGTCTAACACTTGCATGGCCAACTGCCACAGATTTATTGGGCACATCCCAATATTTCCCGTTTTTCATATAGTCCCTCTCCCTGGAATCTTGTGGTTATGTGACAATTTTGGCTTACAATTCAGAAAAATGGATGTATGGCCTTTAACGGATGAGGAACAGGCTTGAAGAAACTAACTATGATTCAAAAATTAGATCTCGCTGTCTAGGTTTATCTCAGCTTTTTAATGTTAAGCCTGAATTTGTGACTAAAGAGAGGAAGGGCAACTCCCCCCTTCCCTCTCTGCCTTATCTCTGGTTTTCAGCAGTTGGAACTGATGACAGTGCAGAGTATTTAGGCCTGATGCAGTGAGCTACCTGAGCTACCAGAACCCAAAACACCAGCAGCAAAATATACTGTGACATAACTGGGATAAAAAAGATGAATAATCAAATTTGGCAAGCCTGATTTAGGTATTTGCAGATATTCTGCAAAGTTCATTTGTTTATGCTCCACTCCCTTAAAAAAAAAATAAAAATAGAGCTCCTTCACCTCCTTCTGCTGCTGACTGTAGAAATTATCCAATGCCACCTGGAATCAGGTCTTAATAAATTTTGATTAAGTCTTGATGTGGCACCCTGAAATCCAGAAAAGACTAACTTGCTATGCATCCAGGTTGCTGCCATCATCTCCCTCGTGCCAGTGCACTTCTGAGCCATCCCAGGGAGTTATGACACAGGAGGAAAAAAATAAATAAATAAAGGTAAATAAATAAATAAATAAAGCTCCCTGCAGTAGCTGCATACAGAATCATAAAACAGCCTGGGCTGGAAGGGACCTTAAAGATCACCTCATTCCAACCCCCTGCCTCAGGCAGGGACACCTTCCACTAGCCCAGGTTGCTCAGAGCCCCATCCAACCTGGCCTTGGACATTTCCAGGGATGGGGCAGCCACAGCTTCTCTGGGCAACCTGTGCCAGGGCCTGCCCACCCTCCCAGGGAAGGATTTCCTCCTAATATCCAATCTAAACCTGCTCTCTGTCAGTTTGAAGCCATTCCCCCTTGTCCTGTCACTCCATGCCTTTGCAAATAGTCTCTCTCCATCTTCCCTGTAGCCCCTTCAGGTACTGGAAGGGCGCAGTGAGGTCACCCCGAAGCCTTTTTGTTTTCTGGCTGAACAATCCCAATTCTCTCAGCCTCTCCTCCCAGCAGAGCTGCTTCATCCCTCTGATCACCTCGGTGCCTCCTCTGGCCTTGCCCCAGCAGCTCCGTGTCCCTGCCTGTGCTGGGGACCTGGAGCAGATGTGCCACCTGCGGCAACCACCGCGAGGAGCGGACGGGAACTGGGGGCTGGGCAACGGGGCGGCGAGCAGGGAAGCAGAAACCTGGACTTGGACCTAAGTTATGGTGAAACCACACCCAGGATCTGCAAGCAAAGGCCCTGGCACCCCAGCGTGGGTGTCCCTCCACCTGCCAAGCACCTCAATCCCAGGAGCAGGGGCTCCCTCAGCAGCCCACGCAGAGCGGGAGCGGCGCAGCAGGGAAATCCCACACCCCTCTGCTGGAAACACATCTGCTCCCCTTCCAGGTGAGAAGCGGGCACTAGGGGAAGCAGGATATACAAATCTGATTTGCAAACGTTTCCAAAGCCATTATTTTTATGGTTTAGTGTTTCCTTGTCTCGTCATTGCCACTGACTCCACTGTTCCCATGAACCCAAGGGCAGCCTCCTCTCTCCAGCAAAGGACTGGGTCTCAGAGGATGTTCCATGACAGACAGATGAATGAGGAAACAGCCCCTGTGAACAGCTCTGAAAACAAGCTGCAACATGAAGGAGATCCTAGGGAAAGCCCTGGAAACCTCCTGAAACCCTCTGCAAAGTCTAAACATGGAAACACTCCAAATGGAAGGGGAGGGGAGGACATTCTTGTGACCTCGTCTTTCAGAATGAGCCACGAAAAGACGTATAAATCAGGGGTTTAAATGGCATAACTGATACACATCAATCTTATGAAATGCTTTTTATAACTAGCTTCACCAATTACCACTACCTTATTTCAAAGTTTATAGAAGTAATTACAGCTCCTAGATGTTGTAGTTAAGATTTAGCTTTAGTTCCTAATACTGTAATTAACACAACATATTATAAATTAGTAACAAAAAAAAAAAAAGTAGAGCCCCACAGGTACAATCTTATGAAGAATTTAGAAATTGCACACACAGATCAACAATACTGATATTCTCTATTTCAGCAATATTTGCCCTTATTTGTCAATGGGCAAAAATATTTTGCCCACATACTTTCACGTGCAGTACATCTCCAAGTCTGGATTAATTTAAAGCATCGATTTTATACCAGCTTAGAAACATCACTAGCATTTCTACGATGCACTAATCACAGAATTTTTCCCATTTTAATAATTGAACGAGTTTCAATGCTCAAGGAACAATTACAGATATTCCTTCCTGCCTCCGTTTTCATTTTTCTGCATATGAATGAGCGGGGAAAAGTCTGCTTCCCACCACCACCCTTCAAGATTTCCTAAAACAGCACTCCTTGATGGCTCCATGGCTCTTCAGATATCAGCTGAGCACCTGCAATCCTGAGACTGCCCTTTGGGAGTCTTTGAAGACATCAACTCTGACTCCCTATGGCTTCCTTTTCCTCAGCCATGTAAAACCACCTCCCTCTTCCCCCTCCCAGGTCCAACCCTATCAGATGGCGATACAGAGGAATAAAATAAGGTTTGTGCGCCTCAAATTCACCTCATGGCTTCAGCGAGATATTAGAACACCGGGCAGCTTAACTCCTAAGAGCCACCGTGACTAATAGTGGCGAACCGAGCCGATACAATTTCCTTCACCTCTTTTATGGCCCGGCCACAAACAGCCCCGGCTGGGGAATGCAAAGTCCTGGGGTGCCCTCGCGTCCACCAGCCCACGCAAGCGTGCATCCTGCGCTCTAAATGGGCTGCTTAGCATCCAGGAGAGGCTTCCCCTGGGAAGCTGCAGGCACCAGGTAAATGAAATCCAAGACTCGGCTCGTTCTCTTTCCCCATTGCCTGCAACAGCGCTTTGATCAGCGGGGCATAAATAAACACACAAACATCCCGTGTCTGTCAAGGTCAACGAGATGCAGCAGAGTTCCTCCAGTTCAGCTCTCAGCTGCACCCTCTGACACTGCCCAAACTGCCCTAAAAAAGCTTTACAGACTTGGCACAGCAGGCAAAGTGCTAAAAAAAACACAAAAAAACACTGGATGTAACAGCAAAGAGCACGATGTGGTGTGACCACTGTAGTTTGAGAAAGATCAGAGCACCAGAGGGGCTTTAAGGGGGAAAGGTTGGGAGTGTCACTGGACCATGCCCAAGAAGGAGGGAAGAGGCAGAGCTCTCCTTTCTAGAGTCCTCTTCCTAAACACTTTCCCATCTGGAAAACGGGCCTTAAGTCTTCCCTCTGCTGCTGATACACTCGAGGAACCCAACTTTCAGCACAAATATTAGCTGTTCATTACTGAACCCAGCACCTCTCCTCTTCCAGGTGAAATTCCAGCTCTGCCCACAGCAGGACACCCAGCATTGCTGCTTTTGGAGCACACATGGGCAGCACCCCAGCACTCCGAAGTTTTGGCTATTCCTGCTCTATCAGCACTAACCCTCACAGGAGGTGACAAGGATGCATCCTGCTGTTTGAAGCCTTGCCTCTACCAACAGCTGCAGCTTAGGAACAGTTAAACATCGGTGCAGTCACCAGAAATTTCAAGCCAGCGGGTCCACAAAGGGTAACTGTTATCATCAGTAACATAATCCAGGCCGAAAGGGGAACACACACCTTAGGATATGAGGAGCTCTCCTCCCTTCAGTTCCCCGCTGCAGTCATTTATTAAAAGAAGGGACTGTGCCTTCATCTCCAGACCTTATCCAGCAGAATCACCAGTCCCTAATTCTGGCAGTTTCCAGCAGTTTCTGCCCGTCTGAGGGTCATCTGTGCAGCTGAGGTAATTCTGACCCCTCCTACCTCACAGCCATACTCTCAGGATTAGTCAGGGAGTGGCTGCTCAGTGTACTGAATATGCAAAGCCCTGTTATAAACTCTGTATCTGATTGCAGCCATAAGCAAAGTCTTATTTAAGCAATCCCTTCACCAACAAAAATATATCGACTGCTCACTCTGTTCCTTCCTTCTGTGTCTTTTGCCTCCAAGCTCTTCAAGATAACAAGGCAGGTACTAGGATATCTCCCTTTTGCACTGTAAAGTTGTTTACTACAAACAACAGACACCTTTTTCACACAGTAATTAGTTATTTGGCTCATTCTGGGCCAGTGTTACTCTGGTATCACACTTGTTGTAGTGTGGGGGGTCTCACTGCCCAGTCAAAGAAAGCCCCCACCCCCATAAACTCCCACAGGTCAGATATTCACAGCTCTCTGTTTCTCTGTTCACACTCAGATGAGATTCCTTCTCCAATTCCATCAATTTTATGAATTTAGGACATGCAGCACTGGACATTTCTTGCTTCCTCTAAGCACAAAACTGTATCTGCTGTTCAAAACCACGTTTTTGCACATTTACCTCAACGCTTCTGTATTAGTCTCTTGCATCTGTTAGTACTTTTTCCCCCTCCCCTTTAAATGCACTTTGATCACTTCTTTTCAGTGGTCACAACCAAACTTCGTGCAATGCCATCTTTCCAATTAATTTTTCCAAGGCAACTTTCTAGCAAAACATAATACACTTCAGGGCAGATTTTCTTCCTGAGAGTTTTGATCATCTCACACGCAGCGCAGCACATCTCGCCTTTTCTTGCTCTGCTCTCTTTTAAAGTCATTTTGCTACGACTATCAAGAGCCAATCCATTTTTCCCCTTTTACACTTTGTTCTCAAGCCTTTGATACCACTGTTATTACACACTCAGCAGCTGAAGAGGTAAAAATGATGCTGGTGTGGAATGAAAGAAAAATGTCTGTGGCATATCTGATAACACCCATTGGGCAACTCAGCTGTCCTGACTTTTCTATACATGCAGACACCATTTTTAGCTGCCTTTTAAGGCCCTGACCCTCCCTTGTGACTGGTCAGAGCACACACTACAGTGACATAACTTGCATGCCTGGCCTTGCTCTTCCAGGATAAGGCACATTTCATTGCTCCAGCATAATTCCAAATTGCTCATCTTCCTCTCTCTGCACCTCCCCGGAATGAAACAGCTCAGTTTGCTCGTTGTGCAGGGGCAGGAAGGCAAGGTGAACTGTAGGAGCAATGTCAGAGGAAGACTGACTTCCCAGATGGCACCAAAATGGGCAGTGTTCACCCTGTGCCTACAGGAACACCTTAGAGCTTTTCCCTTTCAGTCTCCCCCAGGTGCACTGACAGCACATCCCTCTGCCCAGCTGTGCCCAGGGATGAGGAGGAGAGCAGCAGTGCACTAATGTAATTCCCATGCTTCCACACAGCGCCAGTTGTTAGTAAGAAATTACTGGATGACTTGAGAGGTAAGCCCATTCTCCCCAGCCACTTGCACATTTAAGAAAACACACCACAGCCCATAATTTGCTGTAAAAACAGGGACAGTCCCACTTCCCTTTGCCTATCTTTCCCCACAGCATCCTTTCTCTGCCTCAGGGTTTGTCACAGCACAAAGTCTTGACAGGGTTGTGTGTGCTGCACTGCAGCATTCTCAGTGCTACCCCCACTGCCCATCCTGAACTTCTGCTTGCCTGTACCTGGAACGTGGCTTTCCAGCAGAAAACACCTTTCCCAGGAGCTGGACTTTGATGATCCTTGTGGGTCCCTGTCACAGGACAGGAATCTGTAGTGAAGATACAAGGGCCCAGTTAAGATTTATGCTATTCAAAGTCTATAGGTAGGCACTTTTGATCATTACACCCACACCATACAGCTTGCACATCCTTATTTTTTGTAGCTGCCCAGCAAGACTGTGGGTGCAGCACCTTCTTCTCCTCCCCACTAGTGGCATATGTGCTAGTTTAACACTGCTCTGGCCATCTATTTCTATTATTAAGTGACAATTAAAGTGTTGCTGTGGCAGCCACCCCGTGGCAGCTGTGAACGAGGACCACGTCCCACTGGTTATCCCTGGGCTCCTACAGTCTGAACAAATCATGAGCTAATATGAGCAGCATCTTAATCCCCTCCCCTCTAGAGGGGTGCACTTTGGGTTTGCAAACTCTGCTGCTGGAGTTGTCGAAGCAGGAGCCGTTCCTCACCTCTCCTCCAGTCCCATGGAGCTTGTGGGTCCCACCGAGCACCCCCTCAGCCTGACCCAGGGAAAGATTTGGGAGTTTCTGTGCACAATCAGTGGCAGGAGCTAAATGTGCTCTGAGCACCAGCGAGGCCACAGGCAGTGGACCTCACACACTGAGGCCCGTGCCTGCAGCTGGATGTTCAATCTGAGGTTACAAAGAGGTGGTTTGATGTTTAAATGTCACACACTCCTGTGTGACAACGCAAACAGGGGGTGTTTTCAGGAAGCTAATTTATGGGCAGCTCTGCCTTCATGCAGTATTTTCTGAGCAGCAGGTTCATGTGCTTCCTCCCTCCTCAGTTCACTCCTTGTGTACTATCCAATTACAGTTTCTACAGCCACTCCTCCTCAACCTCTCCTAGCATCAGAACACCCTCTATTTTGTATATATTTACATATGCATGTTTGTTTATCTACGTACATTTGTACACATGTCATGGTAATCACCTTCCTCCCCTCTTCTAAACTTTTCCCACTATCAAAACCAATAGTCCTCCCCTTGACCTTGCCCTGAACTTGTGCTAAGCCATGGGAATTTCTTCTTTGACTTCATCTCTCTTTTAATCCAAGCCCCAAACCATGAGCTCAAAACAAGCCTCCACCACAGGCTCAGTCCCTCATCCCCTGCATGGCACTTGAAGATTTGGTGTTCAACAGAAGAGATGGGGAATGGATTTTGTCTCAGCAAACTATGAGAGCAAGAAAGTTGGAGTCACTTGTTAACAGAAGAGACTTCCCTACTGAGTAAATCAGGGCAGCTGCTCTCATACATCTGCTGCAAAGGGGAGGCGAAAAAACACATTAGCTTCCATCAAGATTAAAGGTAAGGCGTGCTTGTGACAACTCCTGTACCTCAAGCCTTAGTTTCACACACTCTTCAGCTTGCCCAAAGGAGTTCCATCCTTTTCCCTTCTCATTCCCACCCCCACACTGCCCTGTCTCTCCTGGTGGTTCAGCTGTACGTGTGGTCTCACAGCAGACCGGAGCAGGGAACCAGCGTGGATGACAGGAGGTAGTCACGACGGCTTCTTTCAACAGCAGTGCCAGCCGAGAGGATTTGTGCAACCACAGCCTGTTTATCTGAGCACAGAAACGTAGGGACTAAACACGTGTTTCCCTCTGGCATCTAATCCAGCACAGGCAGGGCGGCTGCTGTTGGAAGAGGTGGTCCCTCTCTGCGTTTCTCATGCTACACTTCTGCAGAAATCCTAGTACTGTCTGGCCAACAAAACAACCTGATCCCACTTCCAGATCCAAAAGGCATATTTTTTTATTTTGGAAGGGGGTTGATTTTCAGTTGGAGCAATGATTGGACTGATTTGAGACCTCCTGGTCACTAGATCTAATCCAAGAGAAGGAGCAGGACTGGGTGAGAACTGGATGGTTCCTTCAACACCAGCCTGTTGTTACGCTGGATTACTCATCACTGTGAAGGCAAACTCCAAGCAACACGAGTTATTCAATCACATTTCTCTGGAAGTCCTGTCCACACACTCAGCCACTGATCACCCTGACTCCATGACTGCCTCTTCCCAAGAGGAAGAGCTTAACACGGCTCACAGGCCATTTTTCTGCTGGAACGTGTCATCCTGGCAGCAGCAGGCTCTGTAATCTGACACGAAAACTTGCTGCAAGACTCTGTGGCCGGAACAGATTGAGATAAGAAATTAGTGAGGGTAATCAGCCATTGGAATAATTTACCTGGGGAACCAGTGAAGTCTATCGCTTGGTATCTTGAAATCAAGACTGGCTACTTTTCTAGTAGAATTCTGGATTCGATGCAGTGATAACCAGCTGGGAATGTAAATACCTGCCAGGGGTCAGGTCAAGGCATCTGCCCCCAAATGGCTGATGATACGAACATCAGCTGCGTGATCACCTCACGAAGGAAGGAAATAATTCCTCTCTGCGCAGCCCCAAGTGCCAGAACAATAGAGCACAACTGCATTTGCACTGAAGTCACTTCTGAGGACTTCATTAAAAGACTGGGCAGAAGTTCGGCGAGGAGCTGCAGAGGAATTGCAAAACTTCCCAGGCACGACTACTGAAACAAACTAGCTATGGATAATTTAGCTAAACAGTAACTAAGTAAACAACATCAAGCTGGAAAGATACCAGATGACAGAAGGCACAGTAACTCTTAGAATCAAACATCTCTGGAAAAAAAATGTGATTCCAATAACGGATTTGAAATCCCTCGCGGGCCGTTTCTTAAATTTTGCCTGGAATAACCACTGAGACTGAACGTAATTTACATGAATACAAAGTAATTAAATAAAACAGCCCACTTTTAACCAGACTCCAAAGTAGATTACATTAAAAAGAAAGAAAAAAGGAAAAAAAAAAACTATAACATAATTTGGCTCTTTCCTGCTAGAAAGCACTTGAAACAAGTGAACCGTAAGAAAGGATAAGACTCAACAGAACTAGAGCAAGAACATCCCTCCAAAGTCAGCAAGATGAAATAAAATTAAAAAAAAAAAAAGGCCTGGGGAACAGACTCTTACCAGCAAAATCTATCAGGATGCACAAGAGGTTCCCAGAGGAAGCATTTGTGTCCCACTGTTTCAGACAGCAGGAGCACCGACCTCAGGCCCTGCTGTCACCAGTGACTAGACCATATAACCACTGAGATCTACCCAGACCGCCAGGCTGCTGCACAGGCAGGACAGGAGCTGCTCCCAGCATTAACTGAGAATTAAGAAGAATTCAGGTTTGGTACAACTTCAGCTCTGATTTACAGATACCTCCTGCTCACCCAATTCAGGAGCAGTTCTGAAATCTAGGTCACCCATGCATTATTACTCCAAACCAAGCCACCTCCCCCCCCCCACCCCGTGCAACCCTTTAAAAGGACTCTGCCCTTATCCAAGCCATCTCCAAGTCATTTAGGTTATGAGAAACTCCAGAACACCAGAGAACCAGGTCACAAGACTTCCAACAACACGTTATAGATGTGGCTTGGTCCGAGAGGAACAGGCTTCTCAAGGAGATGCTAACAGCATCCACATCCAGTCTGCAACAAGTCAACCCCGACGAGCTGAGCTCAGATCTCCGCCTCTCACCCTGTAATCCCCTACCAGGTTTGATCCAGGTTTTGGCCAACATCTGGGAATACACGAAGCATCAAGCGCAAGGACAAACATGGGTGTTGGAAGCAGGACGGGTCAGGAGAGTGCCGTGGGAGCTCGGAAATCCCCCCCCAGCAGGTTGTTTGGGGCGCTGGGGTTGCCATCGGAGCTGCTGCGGTGGCCGGGACTGCGGGAAGGAGGCAGGAAGCGAGCGGCGGGCAGGGGATCTCGCCCGGCGTTCCCCTGCCTTCCCTCCGTGACAGGCCATAAAAGTCACGAGGCGAGCAGGAAAAACAGCGAGGTGTCCAGAGTTCACCCCCGCGGCTCCCGGGCCGCGGCTCCCGGCGGGAGCTGGAAAACCCAAGCGAGCGCACCGTGGGATCTCGCTCCTGCGTGGGAGGCACCACCATTTCTGCGGGAAGAGGCTCGGGCTGCTTGGCAGCCGAGCCTGGGACCGGGCCTGCGCTCCGGGCCCTCCCCGCTGCCGGCGGCGGGCGGAGGGGCCGGGGGGGCCACGGGGCGGGCGGTGCCGTCGGGGCGCGGAGCCCCCTGCGGAGGATGCGGGACCCCCGCGCGGAGGATGCGGGACCCCCGCGCTGCCCCGGGGCAGGCGGGCCCCTCGGCCGCCTCTCGGCGGGCACCGCGGCTCCCGCAGCCGGGGGGATGGGGGGGCTCCGCGCCCCGACGGCGCCCGCACCGCGCACCCGCACCGGGAGGAGCGCGCAGCTCCTTGCCCGGAGATCCCTCCTCCCGTACCCCCCCCTCGGGTCCTAAAATGGTGGGTCGGCCGCCCTGCCTCCCCTTTCCTTCCCCCTTTGTGTCCCCCCCCTTCGCCCCGAGCTCCTCCGCCCCGCAATCCCCCGAGCCCGCCCGTCGCCCCCGCCCGGGCCCCTCGGGGCAGCCGCCCCTCCGTCCGTGCGCCCCGGCCCGGGCTCCGCGGGGCTCCGGCGCCAGGCCCGCGCCTGTCCCGGGAACACCGGGAGCGCAGCAACGCCTCTCCCGGGAATACAGCAACGCCTCCCCCATCCCATCCCATCGCCAGCTTTACCTGCGCCGGGCTCGCATCGCGGGGCCGGGGCCAGCGCTGCCCCCCCGCCCCCGGCGCCCCTCGGCCGCCGCCCGCCCTCCCGCCGCCCTGCGCGGGGCCGCAGGTGTGTCATGAGCGCCGAGCGGGCCCAGGTGAGCCGGGCACACCTACAGGAAGGCAGGCGGGCCGCCCTGATTGGCGAGCGGGGCCGCGGCCGCTCCGACGGCTCCGCGGCGGGGCCGGGCCGGGCCGGGCAGGGCAGGGCAGGGCAGGGCGGCCGAGGGGCCGCTGCGGGACACGGCGCGTCCTGTGCCCGCTCCTGTCCCCGATCCTGTCCCCCCTCCTGTGCACGGCCGGGAAAAGCCCTCCCCTCCTCGCCTCGACGCGTCCGAGAGCAAGGTATTTTCCTTTCCTTCCCCCCCCCTTTATTTTTTTTGTGTTTGTTTGTTTGTGGGGTTTTTTGTTTGTTTGCTTGTTTATGGTTTTTTGTTGTTGTTGTTGTTTCGTTTGTTTCTTTGTTTTTAATTGAATAATATGTGAACGCGGGTGAAGGGCCTGGAGGGGAAGCCGTAGGGGTCTTGGTGCGTTCAGCCCGGAGGGAGAGAGCACTGCCCCCGAGGACAGACAGACCTCGCAGCATCCGCAGCTTCCTCAGGAGGGGCCGTGGAGGGGCAGGCACTGATCCCTGCTCTGTGAGCAGGGACAGGACCCGAGGAAATGGCCTGAAGTTGAGTCACGCGAGGGTTAGGTTGGATATTTGGAAAAAGGTTCATCCCCCAGAGGGTGGTGGGCACTGAACAGGCTCCCCAGGGCAGTGGGAACAGCACCAAGGCTGACAGAGCTCAAGGAGCATTTGGACAACGCTCTCAGGCAAAGGGTGTGACTCCTGGGGATGGTCCTGTGCAGGGCTAAGAGCCGGACTCGATGCTCCTTCCAACTCAGAACATTCTGTGATTCTGTAGCAACTGCATCCTCCCCCCGGCTTTGGGCGAGGGGAGAAAGCTTGTAGCACTTGGTTGCTTTGCCTCCAGGGTGCACCTGACCCACCTGATCCTGGCTTAAGAAACAGAGGGACTTTTTATTTTATAAGTTTCCTTCATTAGCCGAGTCTCTTCTTTTCCCTCTCTGTAACTTTACATGCGTGAAGCCCTTGTGTTTCCTCCCAACAGGCAGCCAGAGTTTCAAAAAAAAGCGCCAAGTTGTCCCAGACTTTACAGGATTACAGGATCCCAGGATTACGTCTGAGATTGTCAAATAAGTGTAAATGAATGAAACATCTGAATTTAGAAGAAATCGAGTGGGACGTGGCCAGAACTCTGTAGGCTGCATTAAAAAGCTGAATCCACAGCTCAAAATCTTGGATATTCTCTCCTAGATACATTGGTAAATATCCTGAGCAGCCCTGCCTGCATCAAAGCTTTGTTTGGCTGTGCTCAGCTGTGGACTGAAAGGAGACAGCACATCAGTTCCCAGCAGAGGTAATTCTGTCCCTGCCTGCCAGTTTGGCTGTAGTGACAGCGGCTCACAGACTGTAGGGAGATTTCCCCCCCATTGGAGAGTGGAACAGAGCCTAGCAGAGAAAAGGCACAAATAAAGGGAAAGAAGAAGAGGGGAGAACAACTAGGTACAAGACAGTATGTGTTTGGGAAGTCTAGGAGCAGCAAGAAAAAGGGAAGCCCTACCACAGCTGATTATAGTGATAAAAAAAAAAAAAAAAAAAAAAAGGGGGTGAGTTCAGAAGTTTTGGGGTTGCTGGGGGTTTTCATTCCATGGCAAAATAAACAGAGTAGGCTGCTTTGTTCTTCACTGCCCCAGTTATGCTAATTGCAGTATAGATGCCTGGATTTCCTTAAGGGGGTACAGGATTTATGTGAGGATGCACCTTCCCTCAGCATAGATCTTTGCTGACCAAGAATGCAAGGTGTGCAAAGAATTATGCTCAACAGGTGACTGAGGATGGCTTTGAGTCATCTCTTTGCTAAGTCTCTTTTTTTTTTTTCCCCAAATAATTTCCTGAGGCTTGCACAGGTGTGTGTCCTCCAGGATGTGCTCTGAAGAGCTCAGCAAAAGAGAAGAGGGAGCTTGGCCTGACCAGGGACATCATACTTGTGCTTGCTGCTGCCTTCTGATTCCATAACTCCTTTGTTTGTGTGGATGACTTTTTCCAGCAGAGCGGATCAGCTTCTGCCATTGAGATTCCTATTCCACATCACTGTGTTTGCAGTCAGCAGCGAGGAAAAGGATGCTTCAAATTCCCAAAGGTCACAAAATACTGGGAAATCAACTCTGGATCGTGTCTCTCTTAGGTTGGTGCTCAGACTTCTGGGACTCTACATAAATAGGCGACTCTTCTTCCTTCTGCATTTTAGAAGTTCCTGGGAGTGGGCTGGAATTCTTCATCCTGACTGGAAAACAGCACCTTTGTTGTTCAGAAAAGGGCAGCTCGTTGTCTGAGAAGGGCTTACCCCTGTCCTTGGCACCTCCAGCATCTGCAGAGGCAGCTTTCTGTTTGCTTTTGTGAATCATATCCTGAGGTATCTTGCTTTCTCTGGCCACTGCACAGAGAGTTTGAGTGCCTGACTTCTCTTCGTGCCTTACCTTGAGTGGAAAAGTGCCTGAAGTTAAAATGTGGAGCTCTCAGTATCACCACCTGTATCCTTCTGTAGGCCAAGCTCTCATTCCCGAATTTGCTGGGAACTGGACTCCTAAATTCTGTGCAAAATTACTGCGGTGCCACTGAGGTGCTTCTGCCAGTGACAATGGAGAACAGGTGGGCTCCAGAATCCCTGAGGCTGGCTGGCACTTCTGGAGACCATCTAGCCCACCCCTTGGCTCAGAACAGAGTCAGCTGGAGCTGCCCAGCACCGTGGCCAGTTGGGGTTTTAATATCTCGAGACTCCACAGCCTCCCTGGGCAATCTGGCCCAGTTTAAGAATCCTTGTGGTAAAAGAAATGGTTTTCTTATGTTTAGAACATCTGCACATCTGGAACCCTGCACAGGGGAAGTGGGTGAGGTCCTGTTCCATGCTGAGACCTTTAAGAAGGTGAGCTGCAGTGAGTCAGTGTTTTTTGGCCAGGGGATCCCTGGGGGTCCTCCCCTGGCAAGGTAAGAGCCAGCATTAGTGGGAGGTGGGATAGAGAGCAGCACAGAGGTGTCCCATCTCAGCCCACCAAACTCTGGGCTGCATCACCTGAGTACCTGGGATGTCCCTCTCCCCCCAGAGAAAGCCTTCCTGCTGCAAAGAAGCCCGGCAGCCAGAGGAGCAGGGCCCTGCACCCTGATGTGCTCCTGCTTCCTGCAGTGCCTTGTGCTATCAGCAGGCTGAGAGGCAGCTTGGACACTGCCCTCCCACTCAGACATCCTCCTGGTAAACATCCTGTCCTGCTGAAGCCCGGTGCTGTCACGTCCTCGCTGCTCCACAGCAGACATTGCTCTGGGTTCCATTCTCCTACATGCAGAGCACACAGCTGTGCATGTAGAAAAGCCAGGCAGACAGCAGGACAGAACCTGGGCAGTAACTCTTGGTTAAGCTGCTGACATGCCAGAAGTACTGCAGAGGAAGGGAGTTGTCTAAGGGTCTTAAAATTAACTAAAATCATCTTCTTGAGCCCTCCTTGGAAAACCAGTTCCCTCTCCTAGGCGTGTTTAGCAGCTATACCTTAACTCCAGGCAGATGCAAACCTGTGTGTATGACAAGAAGAACCTTTGTAATCGTGGAAAGTCACAGAACAGTGAACTGGAAGCTGAGCTGGAGTAAGTTTACACAAGCAGCAAGTAAAACACCCATCCCCAGTGAGTCAGGTCCGGCTGTTTCCTTCATTTCCTCCAAGGCTCTCTGGGAACATCCAGCGGTAACGGGCCTTGTCTCCTTTCCTGCCCCTTGTTTACAGCTCTCCCTCGGGGGAGAGCAGAGTCCCAGCATCCAGCACTGCATTTTCACACAGGGAAGGGCAGGCTCCCCCGGGCCTCAGCTCAGCTTTGGTACCACAGTGCACTCGTTGCACTTGTAGGTGCCAGTGCCAGCACCTCCTGGAGCTGCAGCAGAGCAAAAAATGTCACATTTTCACAGTTTACTCATGGGTTTTTTTGTTTGTTTGTTTTTTTATCTTGAATACAGCCTTTTGATTGACAGAGGTTCTCTATTCTTACATCCATCGCTTTGGATTCAGTCCCAGAAAGGGCACACTGGAATGTTACGCTGCTGGAGTGTGCAAACCGTCTCTCAGAGATACTTCCCTGGTTCAGATGAAGGCGTATCTCACGCTCTGATTTCCCCACATGGCAGCAGCTGGGGAGGAGCAGTATTTTTAGCTTTTGTTTCTTGGTTTGCTTACAGGAAGTTCCTCATTTGTGGAAGTGAGCTTGGGCCGGACTTGGTCTGGGAATCTGCTTCCGTGCCAGCCGTAGGTGACGTCTCAAGGGTGAACTCCTGCTGTTGTCTGGCAGAGCCCTCACTTATCCCAGGTGTCCCAGAAACTGTGGACTTCACATAGACAAAGTACTGATTTCTGGAATCTTCCCTGAAATTTGTTCCAGGATGTGTCCAGGTGGCTGTGACAGAAGGGCTTAGGAAAATGTAGAGCTGGGGAAGTCCTTCAGGTGATATGACCAGAGATGCCTTCCTGTGTGAAACTGGTTATAAACCCACATAATCTGAGTTAATAATAGTAGCTCTGAGACAAAACCCATGCTGTCAAAGAGCAAGTGCATCCCAAGAGAAGCAGGCACAGAATGAAAGGGGTTCTCAAGTGCCTTCTCTCCTGGGAATCCCAGATAGCCTGCAGCCAGCAAGTGACCTAGATACACCACTGTGTCTGCTCCTGCAGAATAAAACCAGGAACAAAATAATCCACTAAAATTATATATCTTCATAATCCTTGTTCAACCTCATCCATTTTTTTTTTTCATACAAAAAAGATCAGGGAATCTTTGTACGAATGGATACCTGCATAGTGTTTCCTGCTCATCAGTAGCATTTGGCAACTCACTGATTCAATTTTCAGTGAAATAGGAGTAAGCTTTTTTACATTTTTAGGAAGACTTTCCTCATTCAAATTTGCAGAAATTATATCTGATATGCCTAATGCAGTATAACACCACCTTTCTTCCTTCCTGTTGAATATATGGCTTTTTTAAGCCCTGTTCCCACCTGATTAATATAGAGAGATCTATATTGAAGTGTCCCTGCAGGTAAATAACATGAGCTTTAGATAAAGAGATTTTTTTCACCCAAAACACAAAGCTTGAACTAGTGCAGGGGAAAGATGGTTTATGACCACGAACATAAATAAGGACAGTTTTTGTAGTTTACATTGAATGTCAGCATAGGTGTCTTTTACTGAGTCAAGCTATTGCAGTGATTTCTGGCCTGCTGTCCACAAACATCAGGAGACCTAGGAAATACAAGGTAATATCTGTAAACAAGGATCCAGAAAATAAATACAGGTTAAAAAAAGCCAGTGCTTCATACTATTAAGACATACTCCTTCCCCCATTGGTACTGGGGGGATGAGTAGTCAGACAAGGAGAAAGATAGGAAAGCTTCTGAAGGGCTTTGCCTCTGCTTCATCATCAAAAGTTTTAATTCCTGGTAGTCCAGAATCACAACATTGATCTTCCTATCCAGAAATGCCACAAACAAATGTTGAAAAACCTTAACGCAAACTGGCTATGCAAACATTTCCGAGCAGCTGTTCTCGTACAACAATCCACACAGGCAATTCCAAGCTCAGTTACAATTTTAAGGAAGTCTCTGGGCTTATCCCTTTCCCCCTGTGAGTTGATCCATGCGAAGGATACGCCAGTTGCTTGTTCCTGGCAGGTGCCTCTCACCGGCTGGAATCCTCTGTTGCAGCTCCCGGGGAAGCTTTGGGAGGCAGCTCTTGGTTTCCTGTGGCGCTTTCAATATCTGTGTTTTGTGACTCTGAACACTGCAACAAAGCTTTTTTTTTTTTTCCCCCCCCCAAATCCCTCTCTGATCTCACGTACACGTGGCCTTCAGAGGTCTCTGAGAGCAGCTGAGAGCTCTGCGGTCTGCGGCGCTGGGGAGCAGCAGCTTCCTGAGGATATTGCAGTCTGGTGAGGCTGCTGGGGTGTCTCCAGCTGTCTGGGATCCAGTTCTTCAGATCCCTGTCTCGAATACTGCCTCCACTGAACAGGAGGCTAATTTGTTAACAGCTTTGCTCCTCTGTGCTCCTTCTCTCCTGGGGCTCCATCCAGAGCTCGGGCTGTAATTCGCAGCCTCGGTTCTTTAAAGCTGTCATTTCCTCTCTTTACTCCTGCAGTGTTCCTGATCCTACAGTCGTTTAAGAAGCAGGTTCTCCCTGCAGACTGGCCTGGGAATTTGGCCTCTTGGGAAGGAGGAAGTTGGTGGAGATGAGCAGACAGATAACCGGGAATTTCCCAGTGTCGTGTCCGGCCGTCCTTCCTGGGCGGTGGCTGCAGAGGGACAGGGAGCTGTGCAGAAGATACTGCTCGAATAAGATGCAGCTAAATCCTTGTGCAAACCTGAGGCACAGCCCTATTGCTACGTCTCGGTGCAGTAAATTGTTTCCCAGCCCACTCCATACACACCTCTCCCTTCCACATCCACATGCAGGTAATTGCTGGATTTGAGTCTCTAACAGCTGCTTGGCTTTACCTGCACCTCACTCACTGATGTTTTCCTTCCTTAGGAGTGAGAAAAGGCTTAAATAGAGAGGATCCACGATCCATTTTCTCCTTTTCCTCTTTAAGAAGTCCAGGAGAAGGCTACTCTGACTCGTAAAATACTGACACTCCATTTGCTAAGGCAAGAACTTCAGCAGAGTCCTCCTCTGAACTTTTCCCATTTGTATGGGTGTTCATGGCAATGACTTAGGGGGATGTGTGACACACAGAGCCCTCCACAGAAAGGATGCTGGTAACAAATCAATTCACTGCCAGAACAACCAGCACAGTTCAAATTATCCCTGTGACGTGGATGTAGGATTTGGGGTGTCATTTTGGCTTTTATTGGTGGATGAAATTGCACATAACAGGGTAACTTTTACTGAGATAAACACAGTAATTTCTCATCAGCTTATTTTTTGCAGAGGAGGATAAACAAAGCTGAAATGTGCCTCCCTCCACATTCAGCATCTTTGCATGAGTCCTTGAGGTGGAGATCTCCGAGCCTGGATGTGTAATAGTGCAGTGCCCCCTCATGGGAAGCTGTTCCAGACGCTGTTTCCTGCATCCAGGTGAGAGGACATGAACACAAATACCCTCTTGTTTGTTGTATGTGCTCCTGTATGGTGGTGAGGTCACACCAGCAGATTTAAAGAAGAACTTGTCTTTCCCTCTCAGTTTTTGTGAGGCTGGGGCAGGCAGTTGCACTGGATTACTGTTAAGTGAGAGTGTTCAAGAGAGATCTGCCATTCTATTGTAGTTTCATCTTTTTTCAAAACAGAATCTCAGTGATTTTAGCCCAAGGAGGAAATGAGAGCCCCTTGTTCAGCTCAAGGCACTCAGGCCAGGCTGGCTCACGTAACAGGGAGGTGTGTGGGGCTGCAGACTGGCTGCTCTCTCCATGTCTGTGCATGGTGGAGATCAGGTTTGGCCCAAAGAAACCACCCCTAGTCTTTCCCTGTGGCTCTCCAAAACACCTGCAAGGTGCTGGTCCAGGATAACAGCTCAGTCAGCTGAAGTCACCTCTGCGATGCTGGCCTGTTTGATACCAAGAGAGGATTCCCCCTGCCCCTCACTCCACTCAGCTGTGGAAAAAGAAACCTTTTCCCATGTGATAGATTGTGAAAATGGATGTGAGCTTGCAGAGAAACACACCCATGCACGTGGCCTGGGGAAGTGTTGTTTGTTTGGAGCTCTGGTGCCGCTGCTGGAAGGGCAGACTGAAGCAGGATTGTTTTTGTATCAGCTACAGCACAAAGGCTTTTGTCCTCAGCACACAGAAAGGGCCTTTTTTGTGATTCACGCTGGGAGATATTTTTAGGGTTTTTTTGCATTTAGTTAAGAAAGGCACAAGAATAATACTGCAAATAAAAGCAGAATGACCCTATAAAAAGAGTGGGTTTTCTACCTTAGGAAAAACCTCACTGCGTTACACTGGAGGCTCAGATTGTAGACTGGCTGAGGTAGGGACCACATCCCACATCCTTGTCCTGTGCTCAGTGTGATTTTGTCACAGAGAGACTCTTCTTTTTCTTCTGAAATTTTCACACCTCCTGGGACAGGTGAGTTGCAGCCCCCCTCCAAAAAAACAACAACAACAACAAAAAAAACCCAAACCAAACCAAAACAAACAAAAAAAAACCCCAACCAGAATAAAGAAACAAAGGCCAGAAAGTTGTTTAAAGGTAAGCTGTAATTACAACTGGAATCCAATGGATATGATTAGAAGAGAGACACCCATTCAACATCTCAAAAAAAACCCCTTCCTAACTCTGTGTCCATAAGGTACTCCATTAACTTAGGATGTCCTACTGGCCTAAATTACTTCTGATGGACTGGGAAGGTCTGAATGCCACAAAATACTCTATATCTTGGGGATGTTCTCTGCAGTGGATCCCAAAAGAACTAAATGGTCTGGTTTTTTTCCAGTGTATGCTGTGGCCCTATAACGTCAGATGGTGAAGAGATGGCTGCATGACCTTGCTGTGAGACTGGCCCAGCCCACAAGCATCTCAACAGAAGCAAAAGTGCCCCAAAGGACACAGAAGAGGCCAGTGCTTCTCTGAAGGTCACTACAGGGGAGCAAGAGATAACGGAGGAGAAAGGTTGGTCGCAGGAAGGAGGTGCAATGAGGTGACTTTCATGACAGAAATAGTGCTGAGAGGCCCTGGCAACATTTACCTGCTCAACAACACTTTGAGAGAGGAGAGATCAAAGTTTTCTATCCAAATGATGTTTTGAATTTGAATGTAGCAGTAAAATTAGGATTTGCAAAACTATAGTAGTTTTGTTATCCAAATGTTAAAACTTTTTATTTTTATCCCCTATGCATTTAATGGTCTGTGTGAAATGCATGGGTGCTTTTTACTTTGATTTTCAAAAGGAGAGATGGATTTTTGCTTTCCAAAGCCTGAGGGATAGCATGGCTGTACTGAGAGGTGTCTGGTTAACTTCTCAAGCTTCTAGTACAGGGGGTTTCACAACCTCCCAGAGAATCTATCCCAGTGCTGGCTTATTCAGAGAACTCTTTTGCAACACCCAGCCTTTTTCTTTTTCTCCTGTCCTCTTTCCTTTCCTGGAAATTAGGTTGATTAGGTCTTATTGTTGTCCCTGCTGCAGTGTAATCGCTGCCTCTCTTCACAACACCCTCTCACGTGCTGCAGCTCCGCTGTCGTGTCCTGCCCTATTTCCAGCCCCCTCCCGTAGACTCAACAAACCCACTTCCCCCGCTTCTTCCCAGAGGTTGTTTTCCAAGCTCCTCATCCTTGCCGATGCTCTCCCGTGCCCGTGCTCCTGCCTGGGCCAGGTTTGCTGTTCCCTGCCTGGTGTCAGTGGTGGTTTCTTGCTCCTCTCCGGGCACCCTCTTCCCCATTCCCAGCAGCTTCCCACAGTGGGGCTGGCCGGGATTCCCACTGGGGCTGAGCAGGGATGCTGTGTGGGCACGGGGTGGGGGGAACCCTGCAGATCCAGGTGGTGGGAGCAGGATGCCAGGCCCTGCCGAGCACAGGAACCGGCACGTGCGGTTTGCTCCTCGCACCTCCCAGCCCCGCCAGGAAACCGGTGCCCTTGCCCTGTGGGGTTTGTCCTGAATGCCCAGGTTCAGGAAAGTCACCGGCTCTCTCCTTGGGTGCTCTCAGATCATAAAATCACAGAGTGGTTTGGGTTTGAGGGGACCTTAAAGATCATCGAGTTCCAACCCCCCTGTCACAGGCAGGAATACTTCCCACTATCTCAGGTTGCTCAGAGCTCCATCCAGCCTGGCCTTGGATACTTCCAGGGATGGGGCAGCCACAACTTCTCTGGGCAACCTGTGCCAGGGCCTGCCCACCCTCCCAGGGAAGAATTTCTTCCTGATATCCAATCTAAACCTCCTCTCTGTCAGTTTGAAGCCATTCCCCCTTGTCCTGTCACTCCAGGCCCTTGGAAATAGTCTCTCTCCATCTTTCCTGTGTGACCCCTCTAATATTCAAATACCACATAAAGTCTCCTTGGAGCCTTCTCTACTCCAGGCTGAACAGCCCCAACTCTCTCAGCCTTTCCTCCCAGGAGAAGACAATTTCTGATCCATTTCTGGTAATCTGTGTTGGAGGCTCTCTTAGGAGGCAGAGGTCCCCATCTTCTAAGGGATGGGAGAATTTCAGGATCTCCTAGAGAAGATGGGCTACCAAAAAAAAAAAACAGGTGTAGGTCCTGCCCTTCATTTCAGGAGCACCAGCTTCCAGGCTCAGTTGGAGTTAACCAGCCCCACATTTGGCTCTTGACAGTCCTTGTGTCAGGTGCTTCAGTGGACAGCAGTGGAAGTCCTGGTCAGGTGCAGAGTTACAGAACCAAATCCTTACAGTCTAAAGACCCCAAACAGTATATAGGATATAGAGAGCTCATTATCACCAATACTCCAATTAATACTTTATTATAAAATTCTGCAGTTGTTTATTTTACTCTCTTCCCAACACCCCTTTCCCTGTAAATCATCCTTATGTCCTTCCCATGTTCCCAACAGATTCAGTGACCCTAAACCAAGTATTTTGACCTGCTGCCTGGACAAGATATTACATAAACTGCCAAACAACATGGATAAGGGCAGTCTCTGCCTGCTGATCCTCCCATGGGGATGCCACTGAGAGTTCTCTGCTGTGCCTGGCCACTGATCCCTGCCTATAGGAGCCTGCTCATCTCTGATTGCTCTAAGTGCTTGTTAAATTTGATTGAAATGAGCCAGTTGGTTCCTCTGTGACAAATGGGGGGCTAACAGTTTGATTTAAAAAAACCTCATCTCCTCAAGGAACTAGAGGGAAAAACGCCTCTATGAAGCCTGTCAAAAGTAGATCAGGAAATTAATCCTCAAATCTTAAAATACATATTTTAATAAAATCAAATAGAGAATCTAAACTGTCTTCTGATTTTGAAACTTCTGGGGAGAAATGGACACTCTTAGGTGGTGAATCATCCAGCATATTTTAGTGTCTACCTTAGGAGCAGGTGAATCATGCTCTAGAAATGCTTTTTCAGTATTTGAATAAGGGGCTTTTCTTATTTTGTTTGATGACTTATGCTCAGTTTGTTATTACTTAAAATATTTTAAAATTATTTTTGTTTTTAATACAGAGTTAATATTTGCTCAAGATGAGGAGGGGCTGATAATACATCTTTCTCTGAGGGCTGTGGTTTTAAAAATTCATCAGTTTCACTCCTGTGACTTTGGAGTTTGTCTTCTGGAAGGGATGTGTGGAATAGAAACAATGAAGTAGTAAGACCAAAGAAGACAGAAGCCCAGAGGGGAAAAAGGTGAGCAAGTCAGAATCTGAAACAACACAGTCAGGAAACACAGATGATGTGGTTTCTCTGAAAAGCTTGTTTGTTCAGTTAGAGGGAAAGGGAATTTGTGTATGCATAGCTGTAGTTTTACTAACTGTTAAACTACTGAGCTGTATTCAGTGTCCTTTTTCCTGTGTGTTCTTATGAAAGCTGTGTTTTAAACCCTATGTTGTATAAAATGTGTCTATAAAACTTTACTTGTGAAAAGGGTGATAGACTAAGGCACAAAGCTAATTTGACTGGGCAGAAGACAGAACTTCATTTAAAATAAATGAACACGATGTTGTTACCCAAGTAAGCGGCACCCAGGCTATTCAGGGAATGGCATTTGCCTTTAATAATATTTTCCACAATACATGCAAGTTATTCATGGAATGGCATTTATTTTTAATGGAAGTTTATGTAGTGCTGACCACTTGGGACTCCTGGGAATTAAAGATTTGATAAGAACATAGTCTGTCATCTTATTTTTCTTGATTTTTGACCCCAGAGCTATAAAAGTGGTTGTAATGTTGTTTTGTTTTTTTTTTTTTTTCAGTTCCAAACCCCTTCAACATTTCCATTACGCGTAGGCCTACGAATAAATCTTTGCTTTTCTTGGTGGCCTCTCGTAGATCCCTCAGTACTTGTTTGAATGCCCTCCCAAAAAAAACCCCCGTGGCTTGTAGGTTGAAAGTTTGGGGTGTGTTTGTGATGACTTCTGTTATGGGGGGGGTGCTACTTTAAAACACAATGGAATTGTGGTTGCTTTTTCATGCAGGTACTGATGACAAATCCCCTTTGGTTAATTAATTCCCATTAATCCTTGGGAAAAGCTGGTGGCAGGAGCCTTTGCTGGAGGTGGCTGTGGGGCACAGCAAGCCTTGGCCAGGACGAGCAGAAGATCTTTTGCCAACTGAAGTCGTGGGGTTAAATGTGCTTTTAACAATTATTTAAAGTGAAATTCATTGCGAGGGTGAATCAGGTGATTGGTATTTAATCTGAACCGGAGTTGTGCAACTTCAAGTGACTCTGCAGGAGATGGGTTCCCGTGATAGGTTCCTCATCCAGGGCTAGGAAGCTCTTCCAGGCAAAACATCTCCTTGTGGTTTCGCCTTTTCTTGCCTTTCTTCTTGCTCATGGAGAAAACCTGTCTTTGGAACAACGTGAAAGGCCTTTAAAATGTCCTAAATAAAATTATTCATTGATAGGTAAGTGCCTCAGTGGAAACACACGCATTTTATTTTAATGCACGTTGTTATAAATATAAATGTCTAAATATGTAATTAGAAAACAGTGTAATGGTCCATTCTTTGAAAGAGGAAGGAGTGTTCTGAACTAAGTTTTGTGGTGGCTGATTTTGCAGTAGTATTATGTGCAATATTTTTGGTTTATACTGCAGAGCAGGGGTGAGAACTCTCTCTATTTTTAATTTTGTGCCTTAATGATATGCATAATTCACAGTAGTTTCTTTTGTATTTTTCTCAGTTGACTGTGCCTAATGCAGTCAAACCATGAAATAATGTGTATTATTGTGGGCTGAGACACAGCATGAAAGGGATCATCAGTATTTAAACTCTTACCTCTAGGTTTGATAAAAAACTTTTTAGATCAGGTGTTCAGGTGTTAATAATAATAATAATAACAACAATAATAATAAAGACACAAAGCAGAACTTTCACTCCTTCTACTATCAACTTTACAGTGGATTTAAAGTATTTGTTCTTAAGTGTTTCTTGCTTTCTGAAAAAGGAAAGGTTTTTTGCAAAGGAAAATGTGAGATTTACGGCTAAAATGGAAATTTATATGTACAGGCATTTTTTCCCTGTTTTATTTGTTTATGAGTTGGTTTAGGTAGCATTGCTTTATCTAAATCTTGTACCTTATTTATTAGTGGATGTTAACTACTCAACAATCCTAGGAGAGGAAGTAGTAGGAGAGGAATGGAGATTCAGTTCTTCAGCTCAGAATATAACACTATAAAGAGTTCACGTTGGATCCCATTTAAATTAAATAACTTATTGTCCTAAACAACTTCTAGCCAGTTTTCTTTCCTTTTTATTTAATTTTTCAGCATTGTTTTGGGGGGTTTTACAGTGCTTGTCATTCCTGGATGCTGAGATTAAAAAAAAAAAACAGCCAGTATTTGCACAGCTTTTTGATTTCTTGGGACAAACCCTAACTATGTAAGGGGTGGCTTTGTCCACAGTTTCATCTGCTGCACTCGTGGTCATCATAAAGGCAGGAAAACAGACCCAGGTGCACCGTGCAAGGAAAGATGATTTGTGGTTGGGCTTGATGATCTTAAAGGCCTTTCCCAACCTAACAGATTCTGTGATTCTGTAGCTGGGTGGGTTTGTTTTCATACGTGGTTTGGCTTTTCACTGCACCCTTCCAGTCCCTGAAGGGAGCCTACAAGAAGCATGGAGAGAGTGTATTTAAAAGGGCAGGACAAGGGAATGGCTTCAAACTGACAGAGAGCAGGTTTAGATTGGAAATTAGGAAGAAATTCTTCCCTGGGAGGGTGGGCAGGCCCTGGCACAGGTTGCCCAGAGAAGCTGTGGTTGCCCCATCCCTGGCAGTGTCCAAGGTCAAGTTGGATGGGGCTCTGAGCAACCTGAGATAGTGGAAGGTGTCCCTGCCCATGGCAGGGGGGTGGAACTGGATGATCTTTAAGGTCCCTTCCAACCCAAACTGTTTTATGATTCCCTGGGAGAGCTGAGGTCACGTGTAATTCCAGAACACTCATGAAAGGCTAGAGAATGGCTGTACATAGTCTTTAGAAGCCACAAAATACCCGTGTGAGTCAAAAAAACCCTGCCCAAGGAAGGGAAAACTCTTCACACACAAGCAATTTCTAAATGACTCCACACAAATGTGGGAAGTCACTCATTTGTCCTTGGCAATCTCCGAGGAAGTCCCGTGTCTCTGCAGTTTTTAATGTGCTTTTGCCTGGCAGTCAAAAGGATTGGCTGGGGTTTGGTAAGCACTGGCCTGCTGTCAGAGCAATTGCCCCACAGAGTTCACCTTCAGAAACAGCACCGCTTGAAACCAAGAGATGCATCGTGTTTTCCCTCTTAAACCCATTTTATGCCTCCCAAATCCATAATAAACCACCTAAAGAGCAGGCAGTTGCCTTGGATGCTTTTCACACTGGAGCCTGCAGTCAGTCCAGCACTCAAACAATTGCCAGTTCTCTGGCTTGTCTTTGCTTTGGTTTCCACAAAATACAAAGTCTACCCATGTCAAATCAAACCATTGGTGCCAAGAAACCTTCCATGTCAGGTAGGCAAGCTGTGAGGAACCCTTGCTGCTTTAGCTGCCAGCAGGCTTGTTCAGGCTCCCTGTGCTCAGCTTCCCCTGATTCCTGCAGAAAGGTGCAGCTAAACCAGTTCCCTCTCTTGTGAAGTTCCCTGGGCCTTGTTTCTTGCAGAAGGAGTAGGAGAGGTGTCTGCAGAGGAGTTTGAACAACACCTGCCAGCCATTTAAAGCAATCATTCACGATTGTGCTTTCCCATTTGGCATCAGTGATGATTAAACTCCTCTAAGCCTCTCTCCTCCTCTTCCCTCCTTCTCCTCCTGTCACACTGACACAGCTGTGTCTCTGCAGTGGATTGGATCAGGAAGTGACCCAGCTAAAAATAACCAAGGGTAGTCTGGGGAACTCTTACCCTTCACCCACTGAAACTCCCCAATCAATCTGCCTCAGGCTGCAGCTGCACCCACAGCAGGCAGAGCACGAGGGGTAAATGACCACTGGGACACAGGGAAGAGGAGATGAGGGACCCTCACGCTGCTTTTAAAAGAAAAGCAGGTAGAACAAGATCTTCAGTGAGACAAGCAGAGCAGTACACGCCTCAGAGGCACTAAAGAGACGGGCACTGATTCCACCTGCGTGACGTACGCTCGGAAAGGATTCAAAAGCTGGATCTCCTCTGGAAATATGTGCAAAAAAAAATAAAAAAGGTAATTTCTATTTAATGCCCTTGTTCTGCTTTCTCTTAACTTGCTACTGCTCCCCAAACCCTCCCCAGTCTGCCGTGTGATGATGTGGTGACAACACCGAGTAAAGGATCCACCGGGCTCTGAGGATGTTTGTGCCAACCCTGCTGTTTGTGGAGCCGTGCTGAGCACTGGGTCAGGGGAGCAGTCCAAGTTAAAAATAACCCAGAGGGTGGCTGGGGATGGCAGGAGCTTTAGCCATCCCACGCAATCTGCTGTCACAAGCCAGCAAGGGCCATTTGAAACTGCTGGATGTCATGACAGCCCAGCCTCGGAGATGTCTGTTCAAGGCAGGGGATGTGAACTTTTCAGCCGTGGGACCCTTGGGAATGAGGAGGCAGGAATCCTTTGCCCGTGTTCATCAGGGACAAGAGAGCAGACCTCACCATGCACAGATGGCAGCACAAAACATCTGCACACAAGCTTTACTTCAGCAGCTCTTCACGTGGAGCTTTTGGGACAAAAGTTAGCGGCAGTGTGCGCTGTTCAGCTGATGGATGTTCTTTTATTCCCTGGATTAGGGAGAAAGCTGCCACGACTTTAAAGTGCTGGCAGGGTGCTGCAGATATGGGGGCTGTGCTGGCACCAAGAAAGGGAATAGGAGATCCTTCTTCACAGACATAAATCCGACAGCTCTGTGGTACAGAGAGAAATAATGATTTGTGGATGTATTCCAGAAGAATTCCTTTTCTTCTCTGCCCTACAGAAGCACTGCCAGGGCTGTGATGCACCAGCGCTGACCTACATGATCACAGCAGCAGTGACATCATTTTCACTCACTCACAGGCACGGAGGGAAGCATCTGTAATTATTCATTCTCTCTTGCATTCCAAGCCATGTCTGGGTTTCTTCTGGCATCTCTCTTCAGTTCATGGTTCGTGCCTCCTGGGCTGAGTATTTTTAAACACCAGTCATTTCCTTTCTCTCCCCCTCCTGCTTCTGACTTGGCACTTCACTGCTGCCCTCCCTGGGAATGCCCCTGCTGGGAGATGGCAAAGAAGGTGAAGCATCAAGACACTCAGAGCCTGAGGAATTTCAGGATCTTCTGGGGTTAAACTTCTTGAGAAAGGAATTCACTTTTTCTCCACAGGCACCAGTGGCTCAGTGCACAATGAGATGGAAGGTGCAGGTGAAACCCACAGTCACACTGACACGAGCTCCATCCTGAAGGCTCCATCCCAGGTTTGCCAAAGGAAAACCAGGACCTGAAGCTTGGGCAGGATGTGGCTGCCCTGAGGCAAACCCTGAGTGCTTTCACACCAGCCCCTGTGCTCAGAACAGGCCTGACTGTGCCAGGTAATTCCTTAGATTTAAGGGTTCAGAACAAACACCATCATGTTCTTCCATCTTCTTTCACCCCTCTAAGAATATGAGGACTTGTGTTGAATGATTTTAATTCTCTCTCTGGACACAGAGGGAATTGTTCTGTTCCACCCTTTGCCCCCTGCACTCCCATTTCGGCTTCCCTTCTTGTAATAATTGTTAAAATACATATGTTTTTTTTCAGTAAAGCATCTCGTGGTTCCTTTTTGACCCTGGGTTCACAGGAAGGTTTGATCATCTGCCCAATGCACTGGGAAGATGCCTGCAACCTCTCTAAATGCACACTAAATGTAAACTCTGTTTTTCCTGTCTTGCTTGGTTATTTCTGCCTGCCTGAAGGCAGAGAGGAATCAAAGGTCAGCTGTTAAAGGAAATCAGGCAAGAAAAGAAAGCAGTGCACCAGCAAAGAGGCATCTTCTCAAGCACAACAGCCACGTGCAGAGCTGTGGGAAGAAACTTCTCAGTCCCTGTACTAGAAAAGATCTGCTAAGGCCGGGAAAAGGAAAGTCCAAGGACATTGCATGGGTCTGTCCAAAGCTCTGCCACCTGTAAAGGCAGAGCTCTGTGTCCTTGGAGGTGATTTGGGGTAAGCAAGGCAAGGCTGCCCTTTTGTGAGGGGAAACTCTGGCAGAACAGGGTCTCACTCCAGCAATGCCTCTTCGGGTTTCCCTTTGCTCTGTCTCCTGAAATTTCCTGTATTTCCTTTTTTTTTTTTTTTTTTTTTTCAGAGATGGGGGCTCCTCCTGCTGTGTCTCTGGCCACTCAGACTGGTGTTGCTGGGGTAAAGGGAAAGCACAGCCAGAAAGAAGAGTCTCCTGTGCATGCAGGGACAGTTCTCTTTGTCCCTTGTATCTCAAAAAAGGTGTCACAAATTACACGTAAAACACTTCTTAAAATTTATTAAACACAGAAAAAAACACACCTCTTTCCCAAGATCAAAAGAAATCTGTTTGCCCAGCCACAAACAATGAAGCAAAGAAGAATTTGAGAGTAAAAGCTGTATTTCAGCGATCACTGTTACTTATATATTTTTTTTTTTTTCAGCAGAGGACTGGAAAAGTGGATCCCATACAACTCAGGTGGAAGAACTGAGAAAATAATCTCTTTAGGACAGCTGCAGCTCTGCTAGAACCAGGTTCAGCTACCACTAGGATGGTTTGTCACTGCAGAGTGAAAAAAGACAAACCACTTTCTCCCATAAGGGAACGGTGAGCCAGGAGTGCCCTCCTCTGGCTTTTCAGATTCTTGCAGAAACGTTAGAAAATTAAGGCCAATTCTAAGAACATCCCTCAAATTCTGGACTCTTGGGACAAGAAACTGATGCCCAGGAGGTCACTCTGGAGAGAAAGGAAAGGAGGGGAAGGAAGGGAAGGGAAGACAAAAGTGAGGGAAGGAAAGGAGGGAGGGAGAGAAATGGGATAACAAAAAACACCAGGACTACAGATTTTATTTCAGAGACGTCATTCATCCACTTGTCTACCTCAGGGATTTCCAAAGTGCCACAGTCCCCCTGCAGTTTCTAAGCACACCAGGAATTCACAGTGTTCTACAGAGCTCCCACAGCTGGTGGGAGCATCTGGACACCAGCTGGTGACCACAGGTGTGGGATGGGGTGTGCTAGGGGTGGTCTGCTGGAATTACAGCAGATGATTTCCATTTTCCAGTCGCCTCCCTGGGGGAGCAGAGGGCTGGTAGAGAAGCCAGCGAGCTGGCTGCTGTGAGAGGGAGTTTTCTGCTTCTTGCCTTTTTCCCAGTACCTTCTGAATTTGGCTTGTCGGTGCCCACACAGTGATGAAATCCCTGGAAGAAGGGACCGCTCCCGCTCCTCCCCACGGCCCTGCCCGGTGCTGAGTCCTCCCACCCTGCCCATCCCGGCTCCAGGGCACCCTCGGGACCGGCTCCATCCTCCCTCAGTAACCCTTCCAACCCCAGCCCCCCGTCCCTGGCACAGGCGGCTGACCAGGTGCCATTCCAATACCAGTCACCCAGGAATGGAAGGTGTCACTGTCTCTGGCAGGGTTAGATGACCTTTGAAGGTCCCTTCCAACCCAAACCGTCCTGCAAACCCCGAACTTCAACACCTGACATGTTCCCAAACTGCTCTGTAAATGATGAAAATCAGAGCGCGTGGCAAAAAGCAAACAAACAAACAAAAATTAAAAATTTGGACTTACCAAAAGGTAAGAAAGAGACATAAACTTTCATGGGAGTTTCGTGCAGCTGAGTCACGTCATTTGAAAGTAATGAGTCAACCAAGAGAATGGGACACGCCTATTTTTAGCTTGAGATACAAAGGTTTGCTGAACCTGAACTGGCACTTGTCTCTGTGTGCTTAAATCCTGGCTTGAATATTCATTAAAGATTGACTATGATTTTTAAATAACCAAGGCTGAATGCTTGTGTTTTTCACAGTTATTCAAAGCTGAAGAAACAAAAGCCTTTTTTGTGCTTTGGGGTCCCTGAACAACTCTTACAACTTTTCTGTCTGACCTGATATGGTGGGAAAACAGTTCTGTTGTCCCCACCATGCATGCAGAATTGTTTTCTGATTTATTCCCAGCCCTTTTTAAACGGCTCTGTCAATGAATTGTTCTGCAGAATTTATACCCAAACCCTGCTTTGTTGAGGTAAGTGTTGACTCCAGAGAATTAGCCATTGCAGGAGAGAAATTAAGTTCTGCAAATTAAGAAAATGTGTCCCAGGAGATGGAAGAACAAGAGGAAGGACCAGTGAACTCCATACCCACAGCGTTCCCAGTATATTCAGCTGGAGGAGGAGAAAGTCTCTGCTGAAGCCCTTCATGGGGGCTGTGAGAAAGCTCAGCTTAAAATCTTCAAAAATAAATCTTAAGGAGCAAGTGGTAAATGGGAAAAAATGTGGCAGCGATTGTGTTCAGCCTGTTCTCTGCTGTCTGGAGAGCTGGGAAATAATCACAGGTAGGGAAGATGGAAATTGGGATAAAATTGTCAGTAAGGCAGCTGTGAGGAGTACAGAAGGATTAGGTTAATATTTACATGCAAATGCAAAAGAAGATGCTGATCCTAGGATGGGACAACCTTGACCTCACAGAGGGTGGAGGCACAAAGGGAATGCATATGACAAACAAAAAAAGATCTGTAATTCTTTGGGAATGTGTTATTTCTGTTGCTCAGGATACATACTTCCATGGACTGGCATGGCTGAAGGAAATGGAAATGAATCCAGTCACTCCCTGGGTAAGGAAAAGCTGGGAAGATGGCCAGGGATGCATGGCTAAATCTTTGGAATAGAATACACAGGTGAGAGTCATCAGGATAACAGCAATAAAAGGCTGGAGGATGGCTTGTTGTGAATAATTTACAGTAGTTTAATTAATATCAAATAATATATAAAGATTTTAATCATAATCTAAATTACCAAGTGAGCAAATTTGAATTGAGTAAGCAATGTTAATCATATTTTGTAGGCATTCCTTTAAGTCTGAAGGACTGAGTCTCATTAGTTGCTGAAGATTCAGAAAGATTAAAGTAAGAATACACTTTTAATGAAATAACTTATTATATATAAATAATAAATTTTTTTTATTAGCAAGGATACACTACATGTACACACAAGGAGTTCTGTAAATTAACATGAGTTTAATTATTTATTTAACTCACAAAAATTTGCAGTGTAATGATTTTGTAAACTGTTGAATCGCACCCATAGCTCTGGAACTGGGCAGGGAGCCCAATGGCCTGGGAGAGGCACTGCTGGGTGACAATTCCTGAAACTCCATGGGAAAGGCTGACCACCATGTCCAAGTGCCTGTCAGTCCCTTCTGAGCTCTTGAGCTTCAGGGCCCTGTCACTGCAGCAGTGGCTCTGCATGTTCTCTCTCTGTTGCCACAGGGCAGCTCTTCCTCTTTGCTGTCCTTCCTTTCTTACACATGGACACAATGGAGCTCCTGGAGCGGGTCCAGCAGGGGTTATGGAGATGATTCAGGGACTGGAGCATCTCCCTGAGGGGGAAAGGCTGAGGGAGCTGGGGCTGTTCAGCCTCCAGAGCAGACACTGAGAGGGGACCCCATCCATGTGTGTCAGGGGCTGCAGGGAGGGGGCAGAGGATGGCCCAGGCTCTGCTCGGGGGGGCCCAGCAATGGCACAAGAGGAACGGGCAGGAACTGATGCCCAGCAAGTTCCAGCTGGACAGGAGGAAGAACTTCTTGGCTGTGCAGTGACCCAGCCCTGAACAAATTGCCCAGAGAGGGTGTGGAGTCTCCTCCCTGGGGATATTCCAGAAACACCTGGGCACAATCCCGTGCCACGTGCTCTGGGATGGCCCTGCTGGAGCAGGGAGGTGGGAACAGATGCCCCCACTGTGGTCCCTCCCAGCCTGACCCGCCGGGATGGAACCTCGACGGCACCGAGGGAGGAGCTCCCTCCGCATTCCCGGGCGCTGCCGCAGGGACATCCCGACCCCGAGACCGGCCGGGAGCGCTGGGATTGCCGGGAAAAGCCGCTGGCACTGGGGGGAGCCCAGGCCGAGCCCCTGGGACAGCCCCGGTGAGAGGGCAGGACCGGGCCGGGAGCGCTCCCGGAGCCCTCGGGGATGGGGATGAGGATGCGGATGGGGATGGGAATAGGGACGGGGCGGAGCGGCCCCGGCGCATAAAGGATGGGGGGCGGGAGGTGTGGAGAGTGGGAGGTGCCTCCCAGGGAAGGTGGGTAAAAAAAGTAAAAAAAAAGGCGCTTTTGGTCACGTTGGTTTCTGGCTGAAGTTTGCGGCTCGCCGAGCTCCAGGTCTTTCCCGAGGGCTCCCCTCCCTCTCCGCCCGCAGGTATTCAGTCTCAGGTTTGCCCCTTTGAGGCTGGGCGCTGCCAAAATGTGCTGGAACGGTGTATCCCTCCCCTCCCTCCCTCTTCTCCCATCAGCCTGGAAAAGGTTTCACGCTCCACCTCTCCTCTTCCAGATGGAGCCAACCATGGAGTCCATCTTTTCAATCTTCCAGAGCCCCGGGAGCAGTGATTCTGCAGGATATTCAGGTGAGGTTCAGGCTTTTTCCCGCTGAATCCCGGAGGAAGGCGCGGGGCTCTGCCACGTGGTGCCAGAGACACTGCATTCCCAACTGGCTGCTGTGCCCTGGGATGATGGGATGGGATGGGATAGGATGGGATGGGATGGGATGGCATGCTGTGCCAAGGCTGCCGGTGGGATTACGTGTTTCCATCTGCTGGGGGCTTCTAGCCCCTTCTCTTTTAAAACAAAGCAAGACGGATCATTTGGAGTGAAAGGGAGCATCCCGCTCCTCTTTTCCAGGCTTTTCCGCGGTCTGAGGGAATTGTGTGGCCATATCCAGGGTGCACGATCCCGCAGCGCCGGGTGTGGGTGGGAATGGAGGGTTGTTTGGTTCCCATTTCATTGTTCTCCGACAGACCCGGGGTCTCTGCAGGGGCTCTTAGGGAATTACCAACCTCGTGGTAATTCTTCATTCCTCTGGGAGAAAGCTGCCCCTTGGGTGTAATTCCTTTATGAAAGAGATAGGATTCCCTCCCCCAGTGGGTTGGTTGGTTTGTTTTTACGGCTGGTATTACATCTTGGGAGCTGCAAATAGGGAGCATTTTGCCCCTTCAAGGACGTGTTAGTTGAGGATTTTGTTCCTTGGTGTTGTAGAGGTAGGACTGAAGCTGCACTGCAGAGTTTCATTTTCAGTGTAGAAAGCCTGGTTTGGTTTGGTTTTTTTTTTCCTTTTCTTTTTTGTTAGTGGAGTACCAAACCTTCTGTGTTAAATGTTTGAGTAATATTTTAAATTCCAGATCAGAGATGGGAATTGCTGAGTTCTCTATTTGAATTGATAGCGAACACCTGAAGGTGCTTGCAAAAATCAAGCTTGGCTAAGTTGCATCAGGTGATCCTTATAATTCAGTTAATGATGAACTGATGTAAATATAAGATCTAGTCGGCAGAGTAAAGTATCTAGAGCTCACCGTGGGGGGTGTGATCATTCCCACTCAGCTGTGAAATAAATGGGTTGGATTCTTTAGGAAAGAAGGGCTGTGTTTGAATGTTCCTGGTGAGCTTCTTTGGACTGCAGTTTATTTAGCTTGTCTTTGCAAGGAAAGTAGGTGTACTTTAGCAGAGATGAAAACAGTAAGAGTTAATTGGGAATTAGTTAATTTTTTTATCAAAAAAGACTCCTTTGACTTCTGATTCATAAATGCACAGTAACTTTAAGTAATTACAGGTGTTCTTGTGATAATTAGGGCAAAACCCTGATGTGCCAACCTGTAAAGACCCAATTTAATTTTTTTTTTTTTTTCAGTAAATATGAACTAACACAATTAAGAACCTGTTGGTTTTGCCTGCTGGGGTTCAGTGGACTTTTTGGTGCTGAATGATGCCCACCTTTAAAACAGAGTGTTCATGCTAATTTAGCAGGCTGGAAAGCTTTTGAGCGAAGTCTGCAGGAGCAGGTAGCTAAAAGTAGATATTTGTGATGGGTGAGATGTTTCAGCACGTTGCTTTTGGAAGTCTTCGTTTTCCCATTCCCTGAGGAGCAGAACAGCAAGGAGGTGGGGAGAGAAGGGGGGTAGGTTTCTTACCTCTCTCTTCTTGCCTTTGCCACCTTCCCCCCTCCCTTTTTCTTCTTGTCTTCGAACTTCCCCCGTCTCTTCCTCCATCAGGGGGCTTTATTCTGAGGGACACCGAGGAAGAGAAGGGCATCCATGAAGACCTCCAGCAAGAGGAGCTGCCTCAGGTACCCCCAGAGAAAGGGGAATCCTGTAATGAGCCCCCTCCCCAGAAAAGAAGCTCCGTGAAACTCGTCCTCAGCACCGACGACCAGGAACCATCCCCGGAGCAGAAACCTTCCTTCAAGTGCCCAGAATGTGGGAAGGGCTTCAAGGGGCACTGCATGCTCCTGAACCACCTGCAGATCCACAGCAGGGACAGAAGGTTCGTGTGTGCAGAATGTGGGAAGAGCTTTAGCAGGAAGGCCAACCTGGTGGTTCACCAGAGAATCCACACGGGAGAAAGGCCCTACAAGTGCAAGGAATGTGAGAAGGCCTTCAGCTGCGCCTCCAACCTCTTTGCCCACCAAAAAACCCATCTGAAAAGGAAAGCCTTCTCCTGCACCATGTGCAGAAAAAGCTTCAGCGGCAGCAAAGGTCTCCTGCAGCACCAGAGGGTCCATGCGGGTGAGAATCCCCACAGGCGTCACGAGGGGGGAAACAGCTTCCCTGTGAGCCCAAACTCCATCAAACATCAGCATCTGAGAGAGTGTCCCGGTGCCCAGACAGCAGGTAACTGAGCTGAGATCTGCTGTGTTGCCTTTTGTTCCGAGTGGTAAGGAATCCCAGGGGATGTATCAGATGTTCTGGTCTCCGTTTATGCCTTGTGCACTTCTCCCTCCTGGCTGTGGGTGGGAGTGTCAGGGTTGGGTTGGTTGGGTCTGGTGGTGTTGACTTTTTTCCCCCTTCCCTTCTTGTAGATTTACCTCAGTCAATTGAAGAAGGGCCTTGAAAATGCCAGAGTTGAATGGGTGTTGAATGAGTAGGGTTTTTTGTCTGCAGTGGGAAGTCTCTGCTGGCTGCCCACAATATTCCTAGCACAGCACAGGCTGTCAGATGAGGGCATTGTCTCAAGTAGGGAGTCTTCTGCACTTTGCAGTATTTCATGTTCTTGTAATGACCAGAAACTCCGGGATAAAAACTGACACTGTGTTTTTTTCCTGTTGTTTTACTTTTCCCTGGGCAGTCCCTTTATTCTTGCTCAAAAATGTTTGAAGTTTTCATCTTGGATCTTGCCTAGAGACCCCTGGAATTGGTCTGGATGTTAGGATATTGACCACCAGGTTATGAAACTGCAGGGAAATTAAGACATAAGGCCACATGAGGAGCAGGTGTTTTGTTTGTGAGGTTTTTCTCTTGTTTGCTTTTTTAAAAAAATTTTTCCTTTGTGTTTTTGTTCGTTTGGCTTGGTTTTTTTTTTTATTATTATTATTATTAGCTTTTGTTTGTCTTCTGGAAAAAAAATAGATTTTTAGATGTAAGAGTTTATAATAAATAAGAAAGAGTCTCATTGTTGCCCTGGCATTTGGACAGTAATTAGTGTCAGATCTGCATAATCTTTGGTCTGGTTTGGCTTAGTCTGCACCCACGTGGCAACTCTTGACTTCCACTGTCTCCCTCCTAGCTGCAAACCAGCCTGAGTTTACATCTGTGCATCATAAAGAAGAGCAAAGGTGCAGTGCAGAGAGAGATCACTCCAAGCTTGTTTTTGAAGAGTGTAAGTATTGAGGAGGTTTCTAAATGGCCCTGCAGTTTCTATTTGGACATAGCAAGCATTAACCTTCTCTTCTCTTTGGACAGTGAGGAAAGTAAGGGAAAACATGGATATGCTTCTCCTGAATCACCAAAGTCAGCTGCAGGTCCTGCAGGAAATTCAGAAGCAACTGAATGTTCTCGTCCCAGGCAATGCCCTCCTGAATTCCAACGTTTACAGCCTGGGAGTTCTGCTGGGGCAGCAGGCGGCGGCGGCAGCTGCTGTTTCGTGCCCCCTTCTCAATCCCAGCAGCCTCCTCTGCGAAAATGCCGCTGCCTTATCCCCTTCCTCTGCCCCTGGAATTCTGCCTGCCGCTCAGCTCCTGGGCTCTCAGGATCCTGCAGCTCCCGAAGGCTGCTCAGCGCTGTGCTGTGAGCGAGGCCAGTGCAAACACAAGTGACTGTTGTGACCCCTCTGTCACTGGAACACTGGGATCTCCGTGCTGTTGGAATGGTTGTACCTTGTAGCAGCAGGTGCTGGCTGTGCACTCAGACTTGCTGATTGATCAAATCCTGTCCATTCACTCCCTGTGGCCTGCAGAGGGTTTGGCCAGTGGTGCCTTTTGCCAGGAGAGCTCCCGGGGTTGTTATCACTGGGGTGCAGTGAAGTGCAGGATCCTTTTACAGGATAAATGGTTTTTTTGAGCATATTTTTTACATGTCTCTAGCCTGTGCTTGGGCAACTGTACCTCTCCTAATGAGCTGAAACTAAGGATGAAGTCCTAAGGGGTTCTTGAAGCATCTCCTGCTAAGTCTGATTTATATAGAGTTAAAACATGCTGATGTAAAGATGTTCAACAGTTTGCCAAAGTTTTCTTCCTTCAGGAAGTCTTGAAATTAGGTGACCTTGAAGTAGCAGACTCTTGGCCCAGCATCACTGCTAGAACTACTAATAAAACCTTTTTTTTTTTTTTTCTTTAATACACAGACAACTCCTCCTGCCTCCCCAAAAAACCAAACCAAAGAAACCTCACCAAAATACCACCTTTCAGGTCTGCCTTTGTTACTAAGAGTTCATGAGGAAAAGCCAAATTGGTTTATAGGGCACTTGTTCTTTTGTCCAAAGGTGAACTCAGCTGAGTTTGGTTTTAGGTACTCTGCCATATCCTGTTTGGATTATTACGTGTTTCTTGACTGTTGTGTATCGGTGCACTGGGGGCAGGGCTGGAGTAAATAATTACTGGTTGAGGAGGAACACTAAGGGGAACGCTCAGGTGCCCCATCCTGTGAAGTCTGCGGAGGAAATAAATGATATTTTCTTTTTCATTTCTGCAGGACTCAGACACTGGGCCTTTCAGGGTTGGAAAGTGCAGTTTTAAGACACTTTAGTTAGTTCATTCTACCTCGGTTTCTGTCAGTACCTCAGGGTTTTGGCAGTGTCAAGAGCCTCTGAGCCTCTAAAATGCAATGACTTACCTCTGAACAGCTGCTGGGAGAAAGAAACTTTGGGCCTTGCACCTGTGCCAGAAACAGTCTGTGCCTTGAACTGGTAACTGTGTTTGTGGGTTGTTGGTTTTGCGGTTTGTTGTTCGGATTTTTATGTTCCCTTGTTAAAAGGATGCACTGTTAGTAACGAATAAAATGTTTCAGCTTTTTAAGAATGGAAAACACTTTTTTTTTTTGTTAATAAGTCATCTTATTGAGAGAAGTCTGTGGCACCAGGCATGATGCTCTCTATCTGTGGTACTGCAGCTCTGGGGTGCTGTCCGTACTTTCTTGGATGTTTAATGTAATTTTGCTCAGGAGCAGAATCTCCTGTTCAAATCAGCGGTTCAGAGTTTGTATTTCAGTTGTTTCTAAGACATTCATTAATAAAATGTTGCAGTTCTGTTAGAAATGAACCCCTTGGTGAGCTTTTGTCCTTTGTAAATGAGCACCAGTGCCTTGGACACCTGAACAGGGGGTTGGTTACTCCAAGTCTGCACCTTCTGTGGCTCCTCCTGCTCTTCTTCTTCCATCAGCCCCTTTCCCTGCATCAAGGCATGTCCTTCCATTCCTGTCTTTGGAAACTCCGAAAAAAAAGAGAACACAGTAAAAGTGGAGAACTTCACAAGGCAGACTGGGTAGGAGGAATCTCTTACTTGGGGGCTTTAGGTAGGATTTTTTTTTTTTTCCCGTTGGGAGGGAGTTTGATTACAATGTTTCTGTCCGTAGCTTTTGTGTTGGGGTTGCTTTAATGTGGTGTTTGGGTCTCAACTGAACTTAAGGATCAAGTCCCGAAATGACTCGGGACTGGAGAAAGTGCTGCCCCAGAGGAGCACGAGGAACCATCACATTTGCTATTTTTGGGTTACCTGTCTTATGTAAGTTTGAGTTGATGCTGGAGTCTTTCTCCTCCTTTCCTCCCAAGCACTTAGGTGCAAATACTAAATATCTTTAAAAAACAAGAAGAAAAAAAACATTAAAAATATTTGTGTGCTGCTCTGTTATGGGGTGGTTTTGGGGGGGATGTTTGTTTTGGTTTGGTTTTTGTTAGAAAAGGCCTTTTGTTACAGTCAGGGGATGCTGATAAACAGCTGGGTTTCAGAGATGGAAGAAATGCACAAAATGGAACCTGATAATTAGATTTTTGTTTGACAGACTTAAAACTTTAAAGGTCCACATTTTCCTAAAACAAACAAACACCACACACACACAAAAAAACCCCAAAGCCCTCACCCCACACAAGCAAGAGGAATGTTGCAGATGAAAGATTATAATCAAGGATGATATTTTCTCTGCCATTTAAGGCTTTAGAGTCCCACTGATTATCCAGACTTCCTGATCTTAGTCTTGCAGTTCATTCAGCTCTCCTTTTATGCTGCTTCCAGTTGATAAAATACGAATTGCTTTCAGTGATAGCCACTCCTTGGTGCTGCTGTAAACTAAGGTGATTGTTTTGACTGACTTCTGGTCTTCAGGGTATATTTCTTCAGTTGTCAGGATTTAAGTTTGATTTGTGGAACAGCTGGACTCCATGATCCTTGTGGGTCCCCTCCAACTCAGGGAAAAAGGGGAGCCTAGATTAACTGGCTTCAACATGTTGGAAGTTGGTGAAAGGGTTAATATTCCCAGTACCTAAATGAATCTGGACTATAGGTATTGAAGTGATGTCAGAAAAATGAATAAAGAAATGAGTTATTTTCTTGGCCTGGCAGAATTTGAGCTCTGTGACATGATAGCTTGTAAGACCACACAGAGGTTATAGAGGTGCAAAAAAGATCTTGAAGAGTTTCCTCATTCATCCATCAAGTTCACTGAAGAAACCAGTGGCTCTTCATGCAAATATAGTATATAAGTAATAAAAGAGCCTGTCATAATACAGTGGGATAGAAAGCTTTGCTATGGCATTTTATAATTTTAAATTTTCAAGTTTGGGAGATTAATAATGTTCATTTATGTAAAATCCTTTTGAGACCATATATGAAATTAGGCTAGTAAGTCCCTATTAGATATCTGTGCAAGTATTTTTTTATTTGAAAGACATGATTTTCACTAACTTAAGTAGGAGCCCTGTGTTTCCATTTAACAGGACTGTTCCAGGTTCCAACTAGCCCTGCATTGCTTGCAGCCTTCCCACCTCAAGGTCAGCTGCAATTTTGAAGAGCATGCTGTATCCCATCACTCAAATCCTTAATGAACCTGTTGAATCCTCTCACCTGGGGTAACACAATATCATTTCCCAGGTTAGCACTGAATGGTGAATAAGTGTTATGATTTTCTGGCAGATTTTGCATTATTTTATATTCTTGCCTCATCTGTGAGAATAATCTTGTGATACAATCTCAAAGCCTTTTGAAGCATAGGTGGTTTGCCATCCTCATCTCCTCTGTTTTTAACACTCTCACTGTAGGAGAAAATTGGACATGACATAATTTGGCTTTGGAAATCTATACTGTCTATTATTCTTTTCTCTTTTAAGTGCTGTATGACTGCTAAATCTTGTTCTTGCATGGAAATCAGGCTCACTAAAAATAGTTCCTGGATTCTTCCTTGTCCTTTTGTGTTTTCTCCATCTTTCCTGAGTTCTCCATGACATCCACCAACCTACCTCAGCATGCTCGACCCCACAGGTGACGTTAAAAAAATCTAACCTTTGTGTCATATTGTGCTATTTGTGTAATTTCTGCTGATCTATCTAGCAGAGGCACAGATTCTGTTTCTTTCCCTGTTGATGTTTCCCCCTGTCTCACTGAACAGAGCGTCAGCTCTTCCTAGTCTTTTTCTTCCAATCAGTAATATTATGGAATTGGATTTTGGATTGTTCTGTGTTCCAGTTATGTCCCCTTTTGTTGCTTGGCTGTGCTTTTTTTTTTTTTTTTCTTTCCCTTTTTTTTTTTTTTTTTAAATACATTATTTTATGTAATCTGACCTACTTGTCACCTCCTGTGTGGTTCCTGCTCATGATTTCAGACCAGTAGGGAAATCTGTGGCTTGTCAAGTTAATTCTCTTCAAGTTTTGGGTTTTTTTTTTTTTCTTTCTCTAGTTTGGGATGGTGCATATTTAAGCAGTTTCTCAAATGACATGAAGTGCCCATCTTCCCACTACCTGTTCTCCAAGGATTTACTTGCCTTGGGGTCTTACTGCTGGTTCTCTGAGACTGCAAATGCCTAATTTCTGGATATACAGTCCTTTCTTTTTTGGGGCAGGCACATTTCTAGGTGTTACCCAGAAGCAGGTACAGTGTGGGCCTTGAGAGAGACAGATGCTACAATCTGATTTCATGTGCCCTGGAAAGTGACCACAGCAAACCCAAAACCCAGGTAATTTTAAATGCCACAAGACCTAAAGGTATCATACACCTGCCTAGCAAATACAGCCTCTAGAAGCCAAATTCTGAGACTTCACATGAAGACAGAAAATCTCTAGTGGTTCAGAAAGATGCAAATGCAATAATGTGCATTGGATTCTTTTCTTTAGATCTATTTGCCTTTAAACTGTTTACTTAAAATATTCCCTGTGTTGTCACTACTTTGTGTAAAAAAAAAACCTGTGTGTGCTACACCTGCTTTATTTTCCTATATCCTTCTTTGTGTATATGTTAGCATGCAGCCAGGTATTCAGATGACAGCGTATTTAAATATATTCCTCAGGTGTTTATTTACACCATGTGATTCTGTTTGGAGTCTTTAAACAGAGCATTTGTAAGAACAGGTGCAAAACATTTTCCTCGTGTCTGTTTTATAGGGACACTTTTAAAAAAAACAACACACAGTTTTTTCAGCAGCAATTTTTCCTCCTCCAGATGTCATTTTCAGTTTGTTTTCTATATGACCTGCAAGTACATATGAAGAGAAAATGTTAGAAAATAAGGAAGAGAGGTGGCAAAACAACTGTTTCTGCTTAAATTCTTCCCCAGCTTTTTTTTTACATTTTAAAGCCACCAAAGCAAGTCAGCATAATCATCTCTGGTTATTTTTAGGGGAAAACAGATTGTTTGTAGAATAATGCCAGTACTAGCGTTGCCTGGCATGCTCACAAATGTATGCAAAGCCTGTCTTGGGCAAAATATTGGGCAGAACTGTTAAATCTAACGTTTTTAAAACATATTGCCAGAGATGGACAGATTATTACCAACTTATTAGTAATTTTGCTGCTTCTGCAGCTGCTGGGTGCTGAGCTGTCAACCCTGGGGTGTTCTTGCTTGCTCTTTGGAAAACAGATCCTCCTTTTACCATCCCAAAAATGACAGACTCACTTCTCCTTCCCTTCCCTTCCCTTCTCCTTCCCTCCTCACTTTTTTAGTCAAGCACTTTTAAGTCCCTAAAGATGTCAAATGGTGTTTCTCCTTCTTTAAAAAGTGCTGACTTTTTTGGGGTTTGTTTTTACTCGCAGTGACACAAAGCCTCTGACCTCTAAAAACAGCAGGGCTAATAATACTTCTGCAGCAGAAAAAATGAATTGTTATTTTACTCAAAAAGAAAAGCTCTTAGGACTAGGGAGTTCGGTGTGTAATCAAAGAATCACAGAATGGTTTGGGCTGGAATGGACCTTGAAGACCAGCTCATTCCAGTCATCAAATCAGCCTCGTCACAGACCACGTAAGTCATGCCAAATTTTAATATTCTGGAAGTCATAAATGACTTAAATGTCTTATCAAGGACTCGATTCAGTTCACAAGAGAGAAGGGGGCAGCGTTTGCTTTGGTAAAGGTGCATTTTGTGTAGAAACATAATCCTTTCACTGCTGAATTCGGTGGGAATTCTGCCATTAAAAGTGTAACTGCATTAAGTGTAATGGACTTCTGATTACTCTTAGCTGAAATCTGGAGGAAAACCAGCTTAAAAAACCCCCACCTGACTACATTTCACTGTTTGTGCTCTTTTGAAGAGCCCTTTCATTATAGTTTGGAAGATCATATGTTTGCTATTTATAGTAATCCCGTTTTCTGCTGAGCAAGAGAATGTCTTTGAATTTTACTGGAAGAGGGCCCTTGCTTAATTCATTTTGTAAGAATGATATCCTCTATTCCTTATCCCTCAGCAGTTCCCTGCATCACTGATATTCACCAGCCATTCTCTGTGTCACTGCTGCCCCTTATCTGTGTTACCCCAGGACAAGACAGCGTGGCCAGAGCTCTGCAGAAAAACCAGTCTGTGGTTACTGAAAAGAGGGAACAAGCAAGTAGCACAATCTCCTGGCTCTGTGGGATCTGAAATGCTGAACCAGTGTTTGGATCAACACCTCCGTGCCTCCTGCTCTTCCTCCTTGCTTTTCCTGGGAATCCCTGCTGGTGGCACAGTGGCACAGCCTTTCCTTGGGAGTGAAATCCTGTCCCGTCCTTCACCGAGACCTGATGGCAGGAGGTTCTGTACAGCAAGTTCATTCTTGAAGTGACACCACAGCGTCTTTCTCTGTGCTTAATTCAGCCCCTAAAATAAATAACGATGGTAGGTGGTCTATATTTCTAAATAACGCTGTTTAAAACTTAGTTCTTTGGAGCACTTTTTTTTGGTGGGGGTTTATTTGTTTGCTTGTTTGTTTTTTGTTCTCTAACTTGCCTCTGTGGTCCTGAATTTGTGTCAGTGAAGGTGTGGAATAAGCGGCCAGGCAAGGAACATCTGCTTCCAGCTGTGCTTTAGTGATGGTTCCCTCTTGTTTATCTGGAGGAGAAACTTTGGCCTTCATGGGTAAATCAGCCAACCTGCTCTCTTTGCCAGGAGGAACAGGTAAGCATTATTTATGTTGTAACAAAATGAGTTGTTTTTCTCTGTAAGGGAAATTATTCTTTTAAATATGAGATGAATTAAACGTAATTTTCACAGTACTGGGCACATCAATTAAATTAATGGGAAAAAATGAGTGCAGCTGTGTATACGTGGAAACTGAAGGCAGGAAAAGCATCCATTATACAGAAAATTCCTTATTTAAAAAAAAGGATCCAGGGCACATGACTTTGATGTTATTTTTTTTATAGTGGTGACCAAAGTAAGAGTGATCTTCCAGTTTCCATAAGTTTTGCCAGAGGAATATTGGGTTAAAAGGGTAGTTTCTGCCAGGGAAATGTGCATTTTTAATTTGGAATGCTGCAGGCTAAGTGATATTATAGAAAGTAATTAACATACAAAGTTCTTGCAGTTGTACCCTATATAAAACCAGGAAAGGTTTAGGTTGCCAAAATCAGTGTGCTGAAGGGAATTCCACTGTTGCTTAGGGATAAAGTTGTAATTAATTGTTTTATATTACAATGGCACACATGCAAACATACAGTAATAAGAAATAAATAAATAAATATGATATATACGTTTAGTTTTGTAAAACTTCCAGTGCTTCAGATCCTTATTTGTCACATGATGTAGCACTTCCAAATAAAAGGCCAAATGCTTCAATAGAACAAGCTGTAACAAACAACTTATCAGCAGATAATTCTGGCTTTACATACCAAAATATATTTGCTATTCCCTGTTGCTCATTGACTGACTTTATGCTGCTTTCTGAGGCTAAATAATATCTTGTTTAGGAGAAATGCTAATAGAAGCTAGTTTGAATTTAATACATATTGGATCTAGTTAATTATTTTGCTTTCTTTCACGTTCTTTGAGTCAGAACTCACGCTAATGAAGCCTAGGAAAAATCTTTAAAAAAAAATACTCTTTCTACAAATATTAATCTCACCTTAATGCTGAAGTTCTCATTTGAATAAATTAAAACAAAACAATGAAAAGCTGCACTAAGTTTGGACGAAACACATGGAGTTATTTCTGATAAAATGCCCTGCTTTACTCGTGGTATGGTGCCTGCTAAATATTTGGCTGATAATTCTGCAGTTTTTTTCATTTCCCTGGTGGACCTGAACTTCCACTCTTTATTATTTCATATTTGTTGCAGGACGAGGCTACCAACCTACAGCTAAGCTTGTTGTCACTGGGGCGTGTTTTATCCCCTTCTCTTTGTTAATTTGTTTGTTTGTATCCCTCTTCCCTGGATGCTGAGCCACAAACTCTGCAAATCAAACTTGGATCAAAGAGATGGAAGCAAAATACAGAGTGGCAATTCGCTGCCTTATCAGTAAGTGTTCTTCTAAGGACCATATCTGAAGTGTTTTTCTCTCTTTCATTTACCAAAATAATACAAACAGGAGACCAAAAATGCTTACAATATAAATGCAAATTACTGGAAATTGCAGTATTTTGATTGGGTGTGGGAGGCTTAGTTTAACCCACGATTATGCATAATGAGCATATTTTAAAAAATGGGAAGCTTGTCATAAAACCTGAACGTTGGAAATAGTTTTAGACAAAAGGATTTTTCCCGTTAAAACTTGAAGTTAGAAGCTTCTGAAGGATAAATTGTCAATTACTGGGGAAAAAAACCAATCCTCTAATGTTTCAGTTCTGCCATGTTTTGTACGAGTTCCTTGACTCAAATTTACAAATATATTTTAGGAAACTAAATTAAAAAAAACACAAAAAAACCCAAAAAAACCCCACAAACAAACAAACAAACAAAACCACAAAACACAAAAAACCAACAAAACAAACAAACAAAAAACCACACAAAAAAAATTTTAGACATGATTCAAAACACATATTTGGGAAAGGTTTTGACCTTATTTTTGATTCCACAAACAGTGCTGGCTGTCACAGGAGCAGCTTCCCCCCGTGATGGGCGTGAGGGTAAAACAGGGAGGATGAGGGAGGGAAAAAAGGAGTGGTGTGGGGAAAGGGGAGGATCTGGCTCTCCCTGGGAATTTAATTCACGATCCTAATTTTGTGTACGGTGTGTTCTCTTCAGAGTTGTGGATGTAGGGCTGGCAGCCAGAGCCGAAACATCAGAGGGGTATGACTGGAATTTGGAATCACCTCGATGGATTGGGAAGAATGCCCTGAAGACCTTGGAGATCATTCAGCACAGCCAGGGGAGGGTAGCCGAGGTGAGGACACCTTGCAGTGGCTCACTGAGAGTGTGTTGTGATCAAGCTGGGAAGTGAGAGTGGTGGAAGGAGGGAGGGGGGAAAAAAAACCCCTCCACCTGGAAAAGTGATTGCAAATGTTTGATGAGTCAGGATAACCTGAACTGGAGCTAACTGCTGGGCCTGTCTTTCATCTTGTCTTCAGCATCTTTGTCACGAGCTTTGCTGTGGAGATCGCTGGAGGGGTAGAAAAATGGGACACGAAATCCTCTTGCAGGTGGTGTTGCATCAGGGATGAGCTTGTATCACAAAACTCAGTTTCATCAGGGCTTGTCAATTCTCACAGTGTCAAAATCTGACTGGATTTACAAAACACAAATTTTTCCCTCACAGCAAAGGGACAATTTTAAGCCTCTGACGTCTTTTTCCACGGCAATGCAATTAAAACTCTAAATCAAAGACCCAACAAATAACAAAACCAATGCAAGATTACAGCGTATTTTTCAGGGCAGAATACTGGGAATGTGTGGCTCAGGTGACCCAGAAGCAGCATTTTAACCAACTTGTCAAACTAGATAAATAGATGCAATTTTCCGTAGTGCTGCTGCTGCTGCCTATCCAGTTGCTTCTCCATGTGCCTGTCTGCTAAGCCCTCAGACTGGCTTGTGAGGCTTGTCTGAGGAGCTCCCCCTCAGAGGATGCAGCCACATCCATGGAAAGTCACTCTTGCAATGTGATGAGTAGCTCTGAGTGCTTTTGTACCCCTGAACTGTGGCATTTGGGACGTGACACCTTGGCTACTTCCCAGACCACAGTTTGGTGATGGGGAGTTGGGACACGAATGAAATGTGTTGCACATCCTGCACAGCTCCCTGGAGATTCCTCGTTCCTGCTGCTGAGGTGGGCAGCTGGCTTTCTAAGACCCCAGGGAGTCAAAGAGGGGAATGGGGCTCCAGGAGTAGAGCCAGGGGTCTGGAAGATGCCTCTTTTTCTGATCCCTCTTGGTGGCACTGCAGGGTGGAAAGGAATCTGGGCCTGAAGGAGAGTCACATGTCTTCTGTCTCCCTTTCACTCCCTCAGTCAGATGAAAAATGGGTTGATTTCTCTTTATTTTCTAATTTATCCTGTTTGGCCCAGCTTCAGTGTAATTGTCCTCCTGACCTGCAGAGTGTCAAACCCCTGGCTTGAGCCTCACTTGTCCTTTCAAGCTAGTTTACCTTCCTAGTCTGTTCACTGCTGGCTTTGCCCTTGCTGACTTTTAGTCTTTCTCAGTATTTTATTTTTGCATATCCTATGTGGCAGCCCTTTATTTATCAACAAGGTCTCCCCAGGGGTGGTAAGAGGTAGCAGACTTCCTAGAGACCTCAAATTTCATATTTCTTTTCCCAGACCAATTGTCACATTCAGCCTCTGCTGGGAGGGGAGTAGCAAAATGTGCTAAAATGATCAATAATCATGGATTGTGAAGACAGGACTAACTCAATTTCCCCTTGAACTCGGTGTTGCATGAACATAGTTATTGTTGGATAAGTTACTGCTGTTCACACTTCCAAGCAGCCAGATTTTATTTATTGCTCCACAATTACAAACTCTAGTTTTTACTGTCTGTAATTGTAAGTTTTTCTTTAGGTCCTCAAGTTCCAAGATGCCTCCATTTTTAAGAGCCTGAGGCAAAGAGTAAGGTACATTTTAAATCCACCTTCGCTTCTCTGCAAGATTGTGTCACACTATTACTTTTGTCAAAAATCCTGGGATGTATCAATTAAGGATTGCTTGTCCTGCATTACATCATTTTCCTCCTCCCTATTTTTGCTTCCCTTAAAATATGAATAGTAATGCAATTTCCCTAGTTTATTTAATTGATTATTTGGCTTGGTAACACTGTGCAATCAGAATGTCAGAAGGTTTAAAGTCTGCAGGTTGACCTTTAAGTCTGTTCTTCAGAAAGAATCTGAATTTTCTTGCTGATGGCTTTAATTCATTGATGCATCTTAATGGAAAATTGATTTTTTTTTTCCCTCCCTGAAGATCACATTTACATATAAAAAAAAAACGGAAAATGGTATTTTAAGAAAAGATTTGCTAACAAAATGAAAATTATGTCTTTGATGTATGCCCTGGGTTTCAGGATCTGAAATAATTTTCATTAAGGAAAGGCTCATGATAATGCTGTGTCTCTTCCTCTCACATTAGTTTTCCTCAATATAATCTGCTATATTGCAAGGAAGTGAGAGATGATTACCAGACATTATCTATCCATCATGTTATGTGTTAACACCAAGTGTAAATTAGAGTCCTTACCTTCTAAAACTTAAAGAGTTTGGGGTCCTAGACTCAGGCACAAATGGTGTGTGTTGTCCAAGGAGGTTGGTTGGGTTACTCTCCCTTTGTTTTTCCTAAACACTCATCGGGGATGGGCCTTTCCAGGTCAGGGAGGGTTAAACTCTCGCTGTCACAGCTTTTAAAACTCTTGGGGTTTCCCCTTTCCTTGCTCGGGCTCCCTGTAGGTGGGGCTGCCGTTCCACCCACAGCTGAGGACAGATGTGCTGCAGATGCAGCCTCTGCTCAGCTGCAACGACCTGAAGTGACCGAAGCAATTCGAAGCGACCGCGTAGTTTTAAAATATTTTGTTTTATTAAATGTCTCAAATAACGTAAACGTCGTATTAACAATTTTTTTTTTTTTTTTTTTATGGCTGAGGTTCACGTAATTTGTGATTTCGTCGTTTTATCTGATTTGAGAGCTCAAAAGATTACGGCTTAACATATTAGAAACTTTTCTTGTCATTGAGATTTCTAACAGTAAGTTGTCTCGTAGCTAACAAGAGAACAGAAATAATAGCAGATAGAACCGTAGAAACTTTGGACAGTGGGAGAGTAGATATTTTACTATAAACTGGGGTCTGCCAAGGTTATGTAAGGACAAGAAATCTGTTGTAAGTGGTTTCTTGTCAATCTGGAAAAAAAACCCAACTCATTTCATAGTTGTCTTTTAAGCAGTAGAGAAAAGTGGGATAGTACATCTTTAATTATTCCCCAAATACGCTTTATTTTTTTTTTTTTAATTTTAATTCTATTAAGCAAGTCTGTACCACCTTTATACCGATATTTAGCACCATGTAATGGGATATTCACCACTTGGCTTCTGGGGAATGTACAGTATGTGGTTTACTCTGTGCTAGGATAAAGGATCCAATTGTACTGAAAGTTCACCCTTGCTTTCAGCGGTGTAGGACGTCAACGCTGGAAGAGCAACAGCATGCTTTTGACCATGAAGCTGTAGCTTATTTACAAACAAAAGGATGCTCCCCCCCCCTCCCCTCTTTTCCCAGTTGCTTATCCATGGTAATGAACTGGTTAATAGTACTACAGGTCAGGGTTTCCTTTACAATGGAAATTGGGGGATGTTTTAATCACTTTGTCTGCAACACACCAAGCAAGCACAGCCTGGCATTTCAGCATGAGCTCCACGACTTTTTTCCATCTTTGTATGTTGTCTGGTGCTGAAAGATGCAGCTGTACACACAGGCACATACAATGATGTTATCTTAGAAAATTTATAAAAGAATGATTTTCTTGAGGAGGTGGGAAATGGGCCAACAATCTGTAATGTACCAGTATGTCTGATACCCACATCTCTACCAAGAAAGAATTGTATTTTCTTAACAAAGTTATTGGAATAGAGGAGTGTGGAGGGGCGAGGAATTCTATTTTTTTGGTAAGAGACGTGCTGGAATTTTGGTTGTCAGTCAAAAGGCAGTTTAAGCGTGGGTTAATTTTAGGGATTTGTTGTTTGTTTGGGTTTTTTTTGTGATCACGATGTAATTAAAAAGATAGTTGCTGTTAATTGCAAGGTTCTGCCCACTGCTGTGTGCCAGTGAAATGATATTCAGTGTTTGTTTCACAGCTCTGGCACAACTGTAGCCGATGGACCAGGGTGTGTGCAGAGCATTAACAGAGGAGGTTCCGCAGCGCTCTGCATTATTTCCACTGTGAGAGGGTAAAAATCACTGCAAGTTCAGCAAATAATCCCATCCCACTGCCCTGTGGCAGGTATTTTCTTTTGTGCCTGCCAGCATTGTTCTTCATGCTGCCTTGTAGGCAGCTGGGCAAAGGACAGAGGAGCCTTTGAGTCTGGATGTTTGATCACAAGAAACTGAACTGGTGTCAATATGCTGATAGATCTCCTTCTTCCCCACTCCTTGAGGGATAGTCCTCTGAGTCTGGCAGCTCATTGATCAATGCAGGTTTTTTTGCAATAATTTGTCACCATGGTCCTCTGATTTAACTTCGTAGCAGCTGCATTTGGCTTCTCTGTTGTCAAAAGCTCGTGAGTGTATGTGAAAGAGCAAGAGAACAGAGAAGGAAAGAAGTGTCTTGTCACTCGGTGTTTTCTTTTAGGTATTTCCCCCAAGACTTTGGGTTTCCTCAGAGCACACACAAGCAAATCCACTGAGGAGCACAAAGTAAACCATCAAAGGTAAGTAAGCCACTGCTTGGGCTGAGAACAAGTCCTCGTGCCAGGCCCAGCTCTCTGCGATGACAGTCCCGACTGGCACCCGGGGGCCATCGCCACACGCCAGCCCCCTCCACTAAGCTTTCCTGGGACACTTCTGTGGTTCAGTCGCACGGAAACATCTCAAGCCACAAGGAAATGGATGGGAGATCCAAGTTTCCCTGTGTGTTACGTCTGTGTTAGACAAGCTAACAGCTTGATCCGCCCCAGGCAAGGCCAGAGCTCCGGAGCCAGCTGCTGGCAGCGCTGTGTGGGCTGTCAAAGGTCTCCTCGAGAGCAAACACCATCTGCAACAGCTATGTTTTTCCAACAGCCCAAGCAGCTCCTGCTGGTTTTTTGGTGTTTTTTTTTTTTTTTTTCCAGGGCTGAGCAGTAGTTTAGCTGTGGCTGAAGAGCCCTAAAAATATCCCACCACCGCTGTTCTGAGTGAAACCTGAAGCATCTTTTTTGTGCGTTCAGAGAACAGGTCCGGGCGTGCTCAGGTGAGCAAAGATACACCTGAGGCTTGCTGGGACAATACAGCCTGTGCAAACAGCTGGGAATGCCCACAGGCATGCTGGGAGGAATGCATGGCATGACCAGGGAAGGCAAAGGGAAGGTGGGACAGTTTACCCTTGGCAGAGCTGACTGATGTCTGTGTGGCAAGGTTTGCACCTTTAACTTTTCTCTGGCACCCAAGTTTTTGTCCGTCATAGGACTAACTTCTTCTTTGTACATTAGGCAGGCACTCTTAAAAAGACTTTTAGGATACAAGTTAGAATTTATTTCCTAATTTTTGAATGGAAGTTTGTTTCAAAGTCATCTACAGTTTTGGTCTGCTTTGTTTTTTTTAGCCTTTCAGATGAGGAGACTGCGAGGTGCCTGATGACCTGATTATGTACCTGAGGGAATTCTGGAGGAATCCCTACAGCAGCCTGCCTCAGCCCCACCAGGGTAGCAAGGTATAATGCCACTAACCTTCCCTGACACTGCTATGGCAGCACTGGACATGAAATGTCTGTCCCCAGCACCCAAACCCACAGCTCCAGCTTTCCCAGGCAGTGGCACCTGCCCTTTCCAGCTTTTTGAAGCTGGAAAACACACAGCTAAAAGCCAGCACCAGTTTCCCTTTGAAAGTTTACATTTTCAAGGCAAGAGCTTAAGAAATCTGCATCTTTGTAAACTGGGTGCTTTGATCTGATTAATCACAGATCAGCAGTAATGTGTGACAAACACAGAGGTCTGTGGTAGGCAATGCCAGAGCCCTGCTATTTTGGACACTGTGTTTCTGCTGCAGGCATCCTTTGGGAACTGCTTGAAACTAGACCTCTGGGGAAGATAAATTCCTTGCACCTTTAGAAAGACTTCTGAACCAGCTTGAAGGCCTAAGATATAAATATACTGTCGTCATAACTCGCTCTTGCCTTTACTGCCAAAAACAAGTATAATTTTTGAAGAATGCCAGCTCTGTAAATACCCCGCTATTCTCAGCTAGCAAAAGAGCAACTGTGTCACTTTGTTGTGATGTAGCATTACTTTTTCAGACAGCCAGCACGACACAAGACTGGAGTTTCGAAAACGAGCTGCTTTGAAGTCTGATCTCAGAGCGCTTATTCAGTGTTAGCTGAATACAAAATATCTCGGTATTAGATTTGGCTCTGGAAATCTGACAGCACGATGGATTTGCTGCTGTTGCACCAGGTTACTTTGAAGAAAGCTCTCTCTCTCTCTCTCTGCCCCCACAGGAATTCCTGCTTGACTGTGTGGAACGAGTGTCTCCAATGGCCACGAGCGTTAGGAAAATCCTTGGGTTCAACTTCACAGTGCAGGACTGTTTTTACAGAGAAGCCATAGAATAAGAGGGTTGTTTAGGTTGGACCTTTAAGATCACTGAGTCCAACAGTACCAGCAAAACCAACTTTCAGAGTTTTTAATGCCCACTGACAAAGAGTGGCAGCAGAACTGGCCCGATGGCGTTTCCTCCGGGTGTGTCTTTGCAATTGGTCACCTCCACTGGCAAAGAAAGTGTAAAGTGATTTAGCTGTAATGAAAGCCCGTGAAGCACAGTATCAGGCTGGTTTTGAGTTACAGGGACAGAGGTTTCCTGCAGACAAATCCAGGGGGGAAAAAAGACCTATTAAAATAATAAAGAGTTTCTGAATTCTTCTTCGGTCTTTTAAGAAAGTCTTCTCTTCGTCCCCAGAGTTAATAGAGCGTTTTTTGAGACCCCAAAACTGTTCTGAGCAAATGTGATAAATGCAAGAGCAGGATTTTTTAGTAGACTGAAACCTTAACCAGAGAGAAGGAAAGACCTGTCTGTAAGAAAGCAGCTTGTGAGTTAACACAGGTGCATGAATTCTATGTGTGTCTTCAGTTATGGCTTGAGAGCATCAGTCCTCAGTAGCAATATAAGACAAGATCTGAAAACTATTCTGTGTTTTCACTGGCCCAGTGTAACTCATCTTTTTCCCCCTCTAAGTTTTGAAAAACTGGAAAGTGAAATTTTGTTGGTTTTTTTTTTTTTTCAATAAGGTACCATTTCACGGAATGAGAATGAAGGAACAGCCTCTTTAGGAAGACCCCTTACAAGATAATTTCCTTGGCTGGGTCTTCTCTGATGGCATCCTGTTCTGCCAGGGTTCTCTGCTTTAAATGTGCCTCTTTTGAGGAAGAAGATGGGGTTAAGATAGCCTAGGTGGTAGTACATGGGAAGACAACGACTTTGGTTAATCCTTACTCTTGCACATCAGACTCTAGATGAAGGGTTCCACAGCTTGACCTGTTCCTAAAGCTTCAGTTATGGCTTTAAAAATTGGCCTGGTCCTATGGAAGAAAGACCACCACGTATTAAAGCATTAGTTAAATTAAAAAGGTGAACGTATAACAGTGCACAAACAAATGCCAGCTGCTGTTGAGGGGGAGAGGAGTGGAATTTTCTGCTACTGTCAGACCCCGATGCCCATAGTTGCTGCTCAGAGGAGATGGAGGTCCTTCTGCAAGGGGCTGGTTGCTGATGGGTGGCTTCAGTGCCGGAGGGTGCTGGATGCCCTGAAGTAGGAGAGGAACTTGTAGCAGAGGCTCACCACAAAGTACCAGATGTTCCGAGCCATCTGCGACCGGGCGATGAAGATGCGCCAGATGATGACGAGGAGGGTGGTGTTGAACGCGTATCGGATGTTCCTCAGCCTGGGGGGAGAGAAGGAGGCACCTTAGAGGGGAGAAAGGCAGAAGCAACAAGGAATCCTGCCAGCTGGCGTCCTTCCCTACAGGTGACTTCGTAAGAAATCCTATTTACGACTTCTAATCTTCCCTGTTTTCCGTGCCCTGCCTTCTTGCCACCTGTGGAACCCCCTGTACTGGAGTTCTCTCTTGTTCTGTGTTCTGTCATGTCAAACCAGATTGTTTTTTGGGAGGGGGAGCAATTTACAGCATCTATTTCAATGGTATAATTGAGTTTTTTTAAGATGCTGATAATTCTGTCCTCTTTCTGTCAAGCAAAAGAAGTTTCTGCACTTCTCTTAAGTCTCACTTTCCCAGTGCTTAACCAAGGGAAAAAAAAGCTTCATACCTAAAGACCTTGAGACTGGTTCAATTTTTGTAAGAGTCCTTTTTTTTTTTTTTTTTTTTTGAAGTAAACTGTTATCACTGCTCTATACCACACTGCCTGTCTGGGCTGAGGCAGTTAATAGTCTGTTACTGAGGTTCTTATAAATCTTCTGAAAATGATCCACGACTGATGAAATTGCTTAGGATTCCTTGCTATGGCAAACTGTTCTCTCACTCCCTGTTTGTAAACACTGGCAAACTGCTGCCATAAGAAATAAGCTCCTTATCTCTATATTATACAATAGTAACAATTATTGCAAGGTAACTAGAATTATTCTCCTCAAATGCCACTCCAGGCAGCCAGGAGGTCTTGTCCTTGTCACTGGGGAGGACTTACTTCCGTAAATGCTGCTTTGCTGCTGGAATTCCTGCCATGTCCTCATTCAGCAAGTACTTCTTGGCCCCTATGCAGTAGCTCTCGATGTATTCCGACCAGTGCAGCTGACGGACATCGAAGTTGTACAGCTGGGATTTCAAAGACAGAGAGCAAAAGTTAAAACACCAGAGTTCAAAACTAGCTTGCTTTAAGCATCAATTCTTCACTGAGTGGCATTCCACTCAATATGAAAACCTCCATGCAGTTTTTAGGTGTCACTAGAATTATGTGTAATGATGCTGAATGCCCAAAGTACCTCTTTGCAAGGAGATGCTGACCAAAGGTGCTTCAAGCTTATCAATCACAGATCTACTCTCCCAGTTACAATGCCACTCTTAAGGTGCAGTATTTCAAACATATAAAGACTACAACAGAGCTTGACATGCAGCAAATTAATTGCTCTTTGGGGACTTGAATAAAACAGGAACTTTTTTGATATTGTTCAAGGTAATACACTGTGTTAACTGAATTGCCCTATCAAGTGCCATTTAAAACCAGTGTGGATGAAAATGTCAAAATCTTTCAAGTAATTTCCACCTAGATCACCCACCACAGTGCCATGTTAACTGGAAAGACTTCAGTGATTAACCTGTCTCACAAAAAAGAGTAACACACTTCCTGTAATAAATGGAAAGTCCCTGATAAGTTACCTAATAAAACAAGGAGGAAATAAATTATTTCAGGTTAAAGTAAATTCCAGTCATCTGGATGTCATTCAAAAGCTCAACAATACACCAAAAATAATCGCTACAGAGGAACAGAACTGGAGGTTAGCAATGCATATTCAGGATGCACTTACTTACCTTTTTGTCCTCTGTGTTAAGGTGAGTCATTAACATATTCATATTATCTGAAGACCAATTCCAGGACTGGGTGGAGAAATACTGCAGGAGAGTCATAGACTTGTGCAGTCGATTGATAATTTTCATCATTCTGGAACGGAGGAGGAGGGTCAGAGGTGAACAGGAGGTCTCAGCAAGTCTGAACTGCTCCAGCTGAGGTCTCCAGAGCCAAATGCTACCCAGCTTTTACTGCTGGTTTGAACATGAGTGCAAACACGTGTTTGCCACTTGTGTCTGACTTACTGGTCTGACCTAAACAGGGGCTGGAAGCTTCATCTACCTCCTGTACCACATGTGGAGTGAAGAGCCCATCTGGACTAGGATGAAGCCTGCACAGCAGGCTGCAAAGCCACAAAGCTGTATTGCTTGCCTCCCAAGGTGGATGGTCCTCCACAAATTCTCTTCTGTTCCCAAGCCTGGGTTGTCTGCTGAAGCAAGGCTCTGATTTTGGAAGTTAGCTCCAGTACAGAGGTGACTACATCTGCAGTATGGACAAGCTCAGACGTCCACTGCTCAACTTTCAGATACAATCAGAGAATCACAGAATGGTTCGGGTTGGAAGGGACCCTAAAGATCATCCAGTTCCAACCCCCTGCCATGGGCAGGGACACCTTCCACCAGACCATCACCATAGTCCAGTGTCTTACCACCATCACAGGAAAGAAATTCCTTCTAGTATCTAATCTAAATCTACTTCCAATTTAAAACCATCACCCCTCATCCTATGATTACACTCCATGATAAGAGTACCTCCACATCTTTTCTTTCAGTCCCCTTTAAGTACTGAAAACCTGCTAGAAGCTCTCCCTGGAGCCTTCTTTTGCCCAGGCTGAAAAATCCTGGCTCTCTCAACCTGTCTTCCTAGGGAAGATGCTCCAGCCCTCTGCTCATCTTCATGCTCCAGCCCTCTGCTCATCTTCATGGCCCTGCTCTGGACCCGCTCCAACAGGGCCACATCCTTCTTGTCTTGCTTCGGGGACCCTGGAAATGTAGGTTCAGGTCTCTCCTGTGTCTTGGCCTTTTCTTATGATATTAATGTCCTATACAGGAGGGGATGGCAGCAATGCTGTCCTACCCTGCAGGATTATTTTACAGTTTCCCCAGTCCAAAAGGCCCCTGGCAGCTGTCCTGAAGTGTGAGACATACAACGCTCGGCTGATTTTGAGAGAACACCCTGTCCCCTCAGCCTGGATAAGGGCAAGAGAGAGAGAGCCCTGAAAGGCTGATTTCTGTGGAAAACAGAGGAGTTTTGAGCTGCCCAGCTGCTGTGACAAACACCGACGGTGCCAGGCGGGGCTGTCCCCACGCAGAGGGCACTGCCACTGCCATCAGCACCCCGAGCAGCACAGACAGGCACAGTGAGCCCAGCAGCTCAGAGGAGAGCTCTGCAGCCCTCCCAAAGCCATCTGAAACAGCCCTACAACCTTACACAGGCACTCCTGCTCAAAGGGGCTGTCACTTTGGAAGCAAAGATTCCATCAGATTAAAGGAACCTTCGTTCTCAACAGCTGTGAGCACGTTGGATAAACTGCATTCAGTCAAAGTACTCTAAAATTATTTCAGATCAATCTTCCTGATTGTGCCTGATTAGGCAACTGCTATGGGGCAAGGCTTTGAGAATATTTCAATACCTTTTAGGAACTTGGGAAGCATAATACATGGCTAGGTTGCAAAGATCTAGAAGTTGCCCCTCAAACCGGCATCCCAAAAGCCATGAATATCTTTAAAGGCTTTAGTAGGGCTAGTGGAATAAGCCAGAAAAACTGACATGAGAATCAACAGTGTTTCCCCATTTATGTTTTGAAAATGGGCCATCTCCCATGGCCTCCTGTCCATGTGAGCAGAGTAAGCTCTGTCTGTAAATTTAACCAAAGCAACATTATCTGGGTGGCCAAAAGTAAGGGTCAGATAGATAGAGAAAAGAAGTACCTACGAAAAACATGTTTCATGTTAACAGCCTGAGCTCAAATGCTGTGAATCAATACATTAACTGACTGCAATACTGAAAACATTGACTAATTTGGAGGAAGGAAACATCAACTGAAAAACATCAACCGAGTAGAAACACATTTTTCTGCAGCCTCTGTGGGAGATAAAGGTATCCAACAGAAAGTCTCCACTGTGGAGGAACTGAGAGGAATAAAGCAAAAATTAGCTGTCTCTATAGCCTTAAAAAGTTACACTTCAGAAACGCATCTTGTCTTCTAGAAAACTGTTTACAGCAATGATTTCTTTATTTCCTCCCAGACAGAGCCTTGCATGAGCAGATTCTCAGGTGTGACAGATTTCCCCAGGAGACTACTAATGTTAAAAACCACATAATGCTCTAAGCCATGGATGGATGTGCAGCACCCACAGTAAGCTATTTAGGGCAGTTTTGCTCAACATCTGGCAATTTATGTGAAATAAGGTTACATCTAAAATAAGCTTCTCAGGAGAGGGCTGTATATAGAAGTCTAAAAATGGAGGAGATGACTCTTGTACCTACCCTTTGGTAGACAGGGTACAGAGTGTGATAATTACAGGAGGAACTGCAGCCTGTAATTCAAATTAGTGAAGGTCATCAGCGTGGTCCTGAATACACAGTACACTTACAAAACCATAACCAGCTCCCAGATAACCTATTCCAGATGATAACCCAGCACCTTATGATGAGTTGAGTATGGACACAGTAGAGAACTGAAGCCTGAGTTCTGGTCCTGGCAAAGAAATCTCTCCTTTCTGCTTGCAAATCTGGCATAGGGTCATGGGAAGAATTCCAGAAATTGCCTGGAAGATGGCTTGTGACAAGTGGGAAGAAAGTTAAGCCTAGGTGCTCTGTTTGAAGCAGAGGGAAAAACTAAAGGGAAACTTTAAAACAGGTTCAGTGATTCAGTCAACTGTTTGGTTTTTTTTTTATATGGTTTACTGCCCTTACACCACAAAGGTCTGATATTTAGTTAGGTGGGAAAAGGAGAAAAGAATGAGCTGCTACTATGCTTCCTACCACATTCCAGCAATACCTGGATGAGCTTAAGTGGAGCATAAAAAGAAAAGGGATATTGTATTAATAAAAAAAAAAGGACTTGGTGAACTCACAATTTCATTGCTGGGCTGTGTTTGCTCAAGTTGCAAACCTTAAAGTTCAGAAGATCATGCTGAGGTCTGTTTGACATTTAAGCACAGTGTTGTGGGCAATGTCCATTGGTTACTTATGCCAATCAGCTTTATGAAAAGAAATGTCAGTTGGAATGGCAGTGCTTTTTTTTTTTTTTTTCTTACTGCTGCCCATTTCAACAGAGTTTGGAGATTCCAGCCTGTTCCTGAAATTTCAGTTTAGCTCCATTTCTAAGATAATGCCTGCCTCCTGGATAGCTGGAAGGATTTTTATGGACTAGTTTCCCTCCAGAGCAGGGAGAAATGAGAGCAATACACCAGCCAGGGAATTGCCTGCAAACAGCTGAATCCAGCTTCTTAGCTAGCAGAAGAGCACAGGAGCAGCTGACATGCACACAGCGCTGGCATGCTGTTCTCATGTGGCACAAAAAAAATCTTCCTCTGTGGTGGCAGGGAGTAAAGGAGGACAATCTCTGGAGTTGTGTTACTCACACGAGGATTCCTTGCACATGAGAGACAGGAATATCACTGTTCCTCCAAGCCACAACACTGCCAAGGCTCAAACACCACCTGTAATGGGAAGCTGCCCTACGAAATACAACTCCGAATTTCACAATTTTCAAAAACAACTGCTTCCTAGATTTCAGGGGGCTGGGCCAGCGCTGCAAATTGCTAATTATGCACCTGATTTATGGGGAAAAAAAATTATTAGCTGGAATGCTGTCAGCCTTGCCAATCACACGTCCTTATGCAAGGTCAAGGCAGAGAGGGGCAATCACATCGGGGAGCTGCAGTGGTGGAGATCTGGCTAGACAGAGAACAGCCTTCCTGCCTGGGGAACATCTGAAACGTGTAAAACTGAGTTTAAAGGATGTGCTGTTAGCCAGGCAGTGGAAAGGGTGGGCACCCTGGCTGTGTTTAGCTATGGCCACGCATTTTCTTTCTTTTTCTTAAGGTAAGGAGATGGAAAGACAATCAAGGACTCCCATCCAGGCTGAGGCAGCCAGTTCTCATCACTGGTTGGACACCTTCTCCCCACCACAGTGGCAGGAGGCTGAATTAATTCATGGTTTCCTACCTGGGCTTTCTCCCCGTGAGCCTCATGTACAGGTCGTAGAGGATGGCGGGCGCCTTGTGGCTGACAGTGATCCAGTACTGGTTTATCAAGTAGCTGGAGGTCATGTGAGTGTTGGGAGTCCGGAAGGCCTGCTCCAGGGGGTTCCTTTTGAACGTGGACATGACATACTGCCCTGGAAGGGAACAGGCATTTCACTCAGGATCACTCCCTTCCAGCTGGGCACAGCCCACGGTGAACACCTTCGACCCACACTTCTCTCTTGGACAAGATCATCTCATCATCCCTCCTGGCTTGATGACTCCATCTGCTGCCTACCTGAAGCACAGTCATACTCCAGACTCAACAGTGGCTGACAAAAAAAACCTCCTCATCAAAACACCAGAGCATGAAGGAGGAAAAGCAGGCAGTTGTAGCCCTGAATCGCTTCAAGGAGCTGCAGTTCTGTTTTTCACCTGCAGCAGATGCAAAAGAAACCGGTAAGTGCTAACACTGCTTCAGATGAATGAAAGCACACTTTGATCTGCTGGGGATTAAAAAAAAAAAAAAAAAAAAAAAAAGGCATTTAATTTCTAATCAGATTTTCAAAGGGGCTGATGTCTGTGCTGGTCAGAGTCAGGGACAGGTCACTTACACACACATTTAAAAAAACTTCATTACATCCTTTCAAGCCACACCTGAACCACAAACAACAGCCTGTTTTCAGAAAGAGCTCTGGCTGCTCTAAGGCAGCAAACTGTCTTGCACTCTTAACTTGAAAACAAGGGATAGGGAAACAATCTTCCATTCCCTTTGCAAGTTAAGGCACAAAATATGCTGGATCTAATTCTGAGCTCTTGCAGTGGCACAGTGCCACAGAGTGGCATCTAGATGTGCATATCTGGGGCATTTGCATATTGCAGAGGCTTAATAGAACTGCAGCAGTTGAATATAAGACTATCATCCCAGGGACTGATCAACAGATGGTGCTCCTATTCCTGAGCACCACTGAGCTCAAGAAAGAAGAATATGTGGGCTTTTTTTCACGTCTTAAAAAACTGATTCGGGAGTTAACGACACCAATCTGTGCTCGTATTATAGTTTAGTCTCTGAGCTTATGTTACAAATAGAAAATCAGATGAGAATTTGCAAGTCACAAGAAACATCCAGATCATCCTCAGATAAGCAGATTTCAATCATACCACTCAGGCAGGACCCTCTTGTGTGCCTGTGGTCAGCTCATTATTGCATTTCAAGCAGTGACTTTTGCTGAACTTCTTCTAAACAGCAGCAGCTTGTTAGGCCACTTAGATGCTATGCTGAGACACCAACGACTTCTAAAATAATGCAACTCAATTTTGGTGCAAGTTCCTCGCTTTTGTATCTCGAGCACTGCGAGTTTACTGGCCGAAGACCGGTTCTGCTGCAAATCATCTTGCATCTGAACAGCTAAAGCTCACTGCCATCCCTTCTGCTCCCACACTGCAATGATTGTGGTTATCCTGTGGTCACCTTGTGGGCTGTGGTACAGAGATCTTCCCCTTTGCAGCATGTTCTCCAAAAAAAAAAAACCCAAAAGGATTAGCAAAAGCCCTCTATTTACAGTTCCCCATGTAGCTGGCAGGGAGGGCTCACTGAAGGTTTGCAAAGGTGATTACTCCTGGCAGAGGGGTGGTGATAAGCAGTCTGGGATGGGCTGCTGGGAAGGAATGCAGTGCCAATAATATACTAATTTTCATTCACAATCAAGGTTCTAATAAGGTTGTTGATAGGACAAATTGAAAGAGGTGAAAATTAGGTTAGACATTAGGAAAAAATTGTTCCCTGTGAGGGTGGGCAGGCCCTGGCACAGGTTGCCCAGAGAAGCTGTGGCTGCCCCATCCCTGGAAGTGTCCCAGGCCAGGTTGGATGGGGCTCTGAGCAACCTGGGACAGTGGGAGGTGTTGGAAGGTGTCCTGTTGGAGCTACACAGAGCAGCCTCTCATAGAATTAAGGGACCGCTTCTCTGTTCCTTTTCTCACACACTTTAAAACCTCAGAGCAGCCAAGCATGGTTTGGGGTTTTTTTTCTGGGTTTTTCTATGATAATGCCCACAATGAAAGCTGAACAGAGGTTTTCCTGAGCTGAATGCTCAGCACCAGGAGCTTTTCCTCACTGGACCCTCCCTGACTGCAGCTGGGCCTCCCACACACACTCGAATGGCAGACAGTGAATGCCACCTAAATACTGGAAACCACTTTCTCAAAGCCTGTCTGAGGAATCCTGTTGATGTTTGACACTGTGAGGAACACGATGCTCTCAATTTGAGTTAGAACTTACCCATTTCTCCCCAGAAGAAAGGGTTGATTCCACCCGTTGTGCAGTTGTACACCAACAAGTTTTTTGGTCTGGAGAAAGAAAAAGAAGTATTATTTCAAGATAGTGAAGAAAAGCACCCAAAGGTTTATTAATAGAGTATGAGATTTCAAAGCCCAAGAAACAGTAACATAAAAAAATGCAGAAGAGGGCATTTTTCATCACAGGATCATAGAATGGTCAGAAGGGTCTTTATGGACCATCTTATTGCAGCCCCCTGCCCTGGGCAGGGACAACTCCCACTAGACCAGGTTGCTCAGAGCCCCAAAAACCTCTCTGGCTGTGAGCAGAATTCAAATGTTATTAGGGAATCCCTAACTGGATTTTGAGTCCAACACCTTCACCCTCCCAGCAATCACAGGTGAAAATACAGTGTAAAATAGGAAGTTTTGATAAGATTCAGTCAGATTCTGGAAAGCATATGAAGTTAATAAAGACAGATGGGGTTTAGGAAATCCATCTATCATCAACAAGGATAAAAATTATAAGGAAAGCATGCACACTGACAAATTTCTGATTTTTAAAAAAACTAGTTTCTCTGAGTATATTGTAAATAATAGGCCCGAGCCAACCTGTGTATTTTCCAATAATATACTTGATGCATATGATTTGTGCCACTTTTAAACTCCATTTCTTAGGGTAGAGATTATAAAATCAATGTTTTTCAACAAAATTCTCATTTTCATACCAAGCAAACCTCGGGTTTTGGGGTGTGGAACTAAACACAGATCATACTGGTTTTATTTCTTCCTTCAACAACATAAGGCAAGAATTAGTCAAACAGTCCTCTTGACCTGAGCCTGCAAGTGATGACACCGGTATTTGAAAAACCCACTCGGATACTGCACAGTTTTAATGGTGCCTTTCTTAATAATGCTTTGAAATCGTGACATTTGGCTGTATCTTAACCATCATCACCAATCCTTGGCTGAATGGTTTGGCCTGATGGGCGTGCCGAGCTCTGGGTCCATTTTCCCAGCTCCCAGGGAAGGGTCTCTCCCTGCTGATTCTTTCCCACTCCTCACACTCCAGCTGAGTCGGTGACCTGGGTGCTCTCCAGAGCTTTGCAGTGCTTCTACCCTGTGCAGTGCAGACTGCAACTCTCTGCTCACTTTTAGAATCCAATTTCTGTTGCTAACGTCACCTGCCCCGAAAGGACACCAGCTTTCCAATTAGATGATCTGAAAGCAAATTAATTTTAAACCACAAATGCTGTTCTTCAAGGCAGCACCTAAACCCAAAAACTCTCTCAGGCAAATCAAATCTACACAACGTTCAGGCTCGATTTTCGTACAAAGATTGCTGACCTTGGGGTTGTGCCCACAGCTTTAAATATAGTTCTGCAATTGCTCCCTTAGCCTGATAATTATTTGTGTGAGAACAGTGAGAACTCAGAAAAACAAGACTTCTCCTACCATGGCTACAGCCAGGCAGTCCCCCTGTGTGCTGAGGTACACTCCATCAGCACATGATCATCTCCTTTCCCAGCTTTATGGACAGGCAGCTGCCTTATTTTATCCTCTGTTTGTTTATTTTTCCCAAGGGGAAGCTGTGTTTATTTTTCCCAGACCTTGCTGCTTTGTTTGTTGCTGGTGGAGGGGGACAAAACGATGACAAAAATAAATCTGAAGAGCTGGGTGAGCTGCCCTTCAAGATCCTTTTAGGTTCCCTGTAGTTTGCTTAATGTATGTAGCTCTTTTCTACCCTTAGCTCAGAGGGTCTTTCAAAGTAAAATACTTCTACCTTTTATTTGCCCAGTCCTGATTTCTCAGGGTTCCACAAACCTCCAGAATAATTCATGTGGTTTACTTTGGTAGCACTTCCTTCCTAATGATTTAGGTCAGGCCAGAATTTCAACTTAAATCCCTAATGTCACTTATAAATACCCTTCTCAACAACGCATAGAAGGGAGATGTTTTTTACATTACATAACCTATCATACAAGCCCAGAAAAAAAAATATATATATTGTGCAGTGTTTTCCAAGGAAAACATGCACAGCATTTTTACCAAGGAAAACATGCACAGCATTTTTACCAAGGAGACTCTAGAAGACACTTGGAAAGCAAAAAAAGGAGGCCCAAAACCAGCTGCTGCAAAGCCCTTAAGAAAAGAGACTTCTGAGAGGCAGACTTGTCAGCTAAGCCTAGACTGTACTAAGAAAGAGGTCTCACCTGTAGCTTTAGAGATTTCCTAGCTCTAAAAACCTGCCCTCACTGCTTCTTCTACACTTTTAGTCCTTGCCAACTCCGGGGTGGGGGGGGGGGAAACGCGAACCAGAAAACGAATCAACCAGGCTATCGCGCAGGTTTTCAGCAAGCTTTTGGTTCCCCTTGAAAGTGCTGGTGCAGGCTGTGAATGCCCCTGTCTGTCCAAAAGCCCCTCCCCACCTGTGCACAGCAGTGTACCACCCCGCTGCCAGGGTGAGGTTGATGGCCACGTCCACCGGGATCATGTCGGCCACGGCTTCGTTGTTGGCGATGACGGTCCGCAGGATCCCTTTGCCTGCCTGTGGGAACGAAGGGGAACAGTCACCAACTTGTGCCTGGGGGGGTGAGATTTCCCTGGCAAGATTTCATCAGGACCTTAATTTTTTCTCTCTTCAGTGAAACAGAGGCTATTGTAAAAGCTGAAGCCTCCAAAATAATTTCCCAGCCAGAGCCCGACGTCTCTGGGCGGCCTCCCAGCTGGGGTGTTTTGGGGGCCACTCACTGCCCAGAACACAAATTAAAGCAGTTCTGCCCTACAGCTTCGCTGCCTTGCAGGGAGAAAGGCCTTTGCAAGTAATGTGGAACAGTGAGACAAAATGCCTCAATTACAGCCCAGCAGAAACCTGATTTCATTTTATTCCTCAATCAACACAGCTCCCCACAGCAGCTGGAGAAACTGTAGGCAAGAGAAACATAATTAGATTATCAAGAACAAGTTGGGCTCCCACATTTCATGAATATTTAAAAGAAATGTATCTGTTCACGGAATGAAGTGATCAGACTCAAATATTGTGACTGAGGAAAAAAAAAAAGAGTCTTTGCCAGGTTTGGAGTTCAGATTCTGCCCAGGATCATCTGAGCCAAATCTGAATCTGGGGGTTGTTTTCCCTATAGGATGAGCTTGGGTTTGAAGCTAAAAGTGATTATTTTGGTATGGGGTAACAATTCAAATACACAAAACCAAACCACCAGAACACTTCCCTTTTGCTTTTTCCATCCTTAACTAAGGCAAACAAAGCTACTTGTCTAATAAGTGCAGTTTGAAATCCAGCTGGCCAAGAGAACTGGCTGTACTGACACAAATTTCAGATAATCAAACTAATGCACATCTCAGATATTCAAAGATTCATTTTTAAGCTACCAAACAGGAATTACCAATTCACCATATCCAAGTACATTAACTCCTGTATTTATTAATTAATCCTGCCCCAACCCCAGAGACCAAAAGTCTCTTGGGTCTCTAATAATAAATACCTTTCCCTTCCAGAAAACATTCCAAACAATCTGGTCTTTACACCCTGCATCTACTGTCATTGTTCTTTGTCTTTTTCTTGGTTAAGCCTCAGTGTAGTTACATATCATATTTCAGTACTGAAGAGCCGAGTGCAGATGACACGACTTTCATTGTCTCTTTATCTCCCATACTGAAAAACCTCAGAGCTTCAATCCTGAGCCAAAAAATACCATCTCTACTTCAAATCTTTCAGTGCAGGTCGAAGCTTTTATGTAAAAAGGAAGGGAAGCTATTTCCCACAGTGACCCTAGAACCTCATAATCTTAACTTGCCATGGAGTTAATTTAGAGCTAAAGATACAGGCTGGCATCTGCATGCAGAACCTGGCCCACCTGAAACCAACAGCAGGTTTGCTGCTGCATTTAGCAGGGCTAGAAAATGTTTTGGTTTAGAAGAACTGGTACGAGTGTCAAGGGAAAACCATATAAATATATCATAGAATCGTGGAAAGATTTGGGCTGGAAGGGATCCTAAAGATCGTCTTGTTCTACCACCCCTGCCATGGGCAGAGACACCTTCCACTATGAAAGAAGATTTTGGGGCTGTTGAATGTCTCTGGAATGTATAGTGGGGTCTCAGATAAAAGCATTAGCTGGGATATACACACTAATTTGTCCTGTGGATTCCAGCAGCAACTGTAACAGTTTTATTTATGCTCTACTTCAGGTAAAAGTGAGCTTTTTTTAACAAAATGATATTTGGATTTTATTCTTCCCTCCTATGATTGCAGACTACTAATCCTTTTATACACTGCACCAGGCTGATTATACAATAGAGTTCTGACAATGCAATCAAGTTGGACAAATCATATGTGAACAAAAATATCTGCCCATAGCTATGCAGCATGATGCAATGACAAGCAGACCTAAGGCAGTGATTTTAGTTCAGGAAAAAAAAACCTGTAAGGCAGGAGAAAAGGTATGCAACTTTACTGTATTCATATATGAAATTGTAAGGATTAACTTTGATATTACAGGGACTATTTTGTCAAGTTCTTATTTATCTTATGGTTTGTTCCTCACCATTTTGCACAGCAGTTATTTACACCAGTGTTAAGCAAGAATACAGTGAATTATTCAAGTCACTGGCAGAGCCTGAATCAATCACACAAATTGTTTAAGTCCAGTCTGCACAAGGAGAAATCCTGCACAAAGCAATGGCAAGTGGGACCCAGAATCTTTGGTACTGTGGATGGGGAACAAACTATAGCAGTGGATTGGGAAACAACACATACAGAGGGAGATGAAAGGATAAATACTGCTGCCTTGTATTGATGGTATGGGAACCTGGTTTGGAAAATAAAGCTGTGTGAAGAGATTCAAGCTCTGACATCTCTGAATTACCCGAGTTTCAAGAATGCATCTTTTGCCTTCTCTTCGGTAATCTGGCCAAATGTGCCCAAACCTTTAGTGTCTTCAGTTTTTAGAACTGCAATTCATGTTTAGTGAAGCAGAAACATGTATTCTTTCAATGTTTTGGGTTTTTTTTTTGAGCTCAGCACAAACAGACCATCTTCTGCATCCTACAGGCATGCAGATGTATGGCAAGCATGTGGCATCTTTCTACCAGACCCAGAAACCTGCTGTGATCCTTTTTTTTTGCACACAGTTCATTAAGTGGTGCTGCTAAAGTTGCTATTTTAGTACCTCGAATTCTACTTTAAGGGGAGTTTACACAGTAACCAGACCTACCGCAATAAATATTCCACTCGTCCCGTTGAAGTTGTCGATCCACCCCTGCCAAAAAAAAGAAGAATGATCAGTGTTACTGTCAGTGACATGTTGGGACAGTGCTATAATGGTGTTGTGTGGACAAAGCAGCAAGGAGACACCAGTTTAGACGGATGCCAGCCCATCTGTGACAGCTGCCAGGACACCAACCCGTACCAGGGGGATACATTGTCGGACACCTCGTTCTGTCTGCAATTTACCCACCAGCAACAAGAATCTAAGCTTGTTTTTTAGAAACCACTTCTTCCCCATTTCTTGGCTACAGGAATAATTATCTGCCTGTAAACACTGCAGTGTCTTGGTGCTGTCACACTTGCAGAAAACAGTCGGTGTGTTATTTACCCTCCAGCAGACAACATGCCGATGTCACCGGGAGGGATTTGGTTGCTCCAGCTGATTTCCAAGGCAAGGAAGGTAAAAAAAAAAAACAAAAACAAAAACCCACAACCATACCATTCCACTTCTAAAACCCATCCTTACTTCAGGTCAGGGAAGCTGCCACTTGTGGGAGCTGGAGTTGGGAGCAGTCTGATCTGAAACAGCCTCTGCCTTTCCGGGATGGGGAGCTTGGCCCGGAGCCTCGGCTCTATCTCAGCCATCTCTGGCACACTTCGGGCTGCACAGGAGCCAAAGGTGACTTTCTGGTGCCTTTCCAATTTGGCTGCAGTGCGAGGGCACATTATTCTTACCAGTATATATTTAGCCTAATGGGTGATTTCATTTCCAAAAGTACAGCTGCATTTAATTACCGTGTGCCTGACATCTGTATCTGCAACGGGCCCACCCAAGTGTGGCAAATTCAACGACTGCCAACATAAACCAGAGATATTGGTTAACTGCACACAACATCACCCAATGCTTCCAGGGACCATGGGAGCCTAGGGTGCTGATAGGATGAGCAGACCATGGAAAGACTCAAACCAGAAGGCATCAGGACTGATACAACTGACCCTCAGAGCTCATGTTTCAAACACAGAAGCTCCCTGTGTGTCTGAACAGACAATCAGCTTCAAGTCCAGCCTTTTGCACCATAACTACCCCAGCTCTTGTTATTGCTTAAATGTGTTCTTTTCACTTGGAGACAAGAGTCCTTCCTGAAGATGCTGCAGAAGGTTTGCAGTTCTGCTCCAGCACAGGTTCTCCACGTTTTCCTATATTTTCCTATGAACTGGAGTACCCACTTCTCAAGTGGACACTGCTACCCAAGTGGAGGGAGAGACTGCTGGCAGCACCACATCCCCAGCTGCATCAAAGGGCTCTCAGCAGGGAATGGTGCACCCACACTTACTGGGAAAGGCTCGTGCCAGCTGGCTCCCACGATGGATGGCCTGATGATGGCAATGTTCAAGTTCCCTTTCTCTTGCTGAATCAGGTACTCTGACAAGGCTTTGGTGTAGGTGTAAGTGTTGGGCCATTCCCCAAGCAGCTTGGGTGTGATGTCTTGAATGATGGATTCATCCAACCACCTACAGGAAACGGGGAGAATGTCATTATCCACACTGCAGAGAGAGAAAAGACTCAGGCAAAAAAGACTGGTGAGACAGGAATCCTCCCCTGAAACAGAGGTCAAAGCCACTTAAGGTCTGGAGTTAGAACAGCTCTGTGGGAGAAAGGTTACTTTTGTGCTCAGGGTGCAAAATAAACCTGGTGAGCTTCACACTGCAATGCCCAGCTCAAATCCAGGTAGCTGTACAGCCTCAATTTAGAGCAATCTCTTGCATGCTTTATGCTCCACTGCAATCTGTAACATAAATACAGCCTGACTGAGCTCTCCAGCCTAGCAATCCCACTAGGCAGAGCTCACCCTTAGCCAACACAAGCCCCTGTATGCTGCAAGGACATTTCAGGAGATTCTGGGTCACCTTGAGTTCCCAGGTCACACAGCACTTACAAAGGTCTCAAAAGCTGGGACCACATACTACAGGAATATTATTCCAGCAGCACAATTTACAGTGTTTATGTTCCTTCTCACAGGTTTTTTTCCCAGGGGTTTGTTCAGGTAGAACAAACAGTGAAACTGATGGTGCTTTAAAAAATAAAAAACAAACAAACCAAAAGAACCCCACCAAATATTTTTTATTTTTTTTAAGGCAAGCAGGTGTGTAATCCATCAAAAGTAGTTATGCATACACCTTTTAAAAAGCAGCCCTGACCACCACGATGCTGCAGCAAGGGCCTTAAAATCCCTAAGGCTCTTCCCTGGCACACCATCAGGACTTCACAGGTCCTGCCAGCATCTGGGTCTAAAAGGACAGGAACTGGCTGTGCCTCCAGAGCCCTCACGCCACTGCCAATCCCCGACAGTCCTTCCAGCAGCCTGGTGTTACACCACGGAATCAAAGATTAGCTCCTCTAATCCAATTTGTAATTAAGTCAACGGGCTTACAGTTCAGTCTGAATGGGTGCCCTCTTCCCAGGGGGCACTGCAGGGATGCTGCTTCCCGCAGATCCTCACTTCACCCCTCCCTGCCTTGGATTTCAGGAACGGGCAGAGGTCAGTGGGAGAGGTTGTCACACCTGAGGAATTACTGGATCACACCAACTTAACCCTGCAAGCACCTGGTGGCTCAGGTGGCACACAGCACTTTTTCAGATGGCTCCCATTAAGGCACGGATGGAAATGTTACAGGAAAACTGTTGCATGAGAAAACCATTGATTCACTGAAACTGCTGAGCAGTCGGCAGGGGAGGGCTGAATTCAGTGAATCTCTCAGTTTTGTAATGAGTTAACAGGAATATGACAGTTTTTAGTATATAGAATTTATTTTTTTATAATAAAAAAGCAGCATGGAGGCACAAACACCTTCCCTTGCAAGCCTGGTCCCGTGCTTCAGAAACAAGACAGAAAAAGTGTTTAACCACAAAATATGAAGCAGAAATACACAGAGGTTACAGAGCAGCACATAATACTGACCTAATCTGCATAGCCTATTTAGGCAGCCACAGAACCTCAGGGTCTCTGCTAAATTGCCACTGTTTGAATCTGTTGAGTAACTAATTACCAGCCTACCAGAAGGAGAGGTCTGTTTCTGCAGGAAGACTAGTTTCATTTGGGAACTCACATTAAGCTGCATGCAAGTCTTTTTTCTCCTTCTCTTTTTTTTTTCCTGTTGCTTTTTGTTTCGTTGGGTTTCTGTTTGGGGTTTGTTTTTGTTTGTCTTTTTGTTTGCTTTTTTAATTTGATAATAACAGGGTCTTACAGCTTTGCACTCTCACAAAGCAAGGACGGGCACAGAAATACAGGGAGAAGCGATTTCCCCTCGCCCCCATCCTTCCCTCAGGTCTCTGCACTGCTTTAAGTGGTCATCCAGAGGACCTGTCTCAAGGGGACCACCCTGCCAGGTGAGCTGATCCACCAGCACTCCCATCACAGGAGCTGAGCTGACAGTTCAGCCAGGCGAACGCTCCTACCCCTCTGTGACCTACTTAAAGATTTTGAAATGCCAGCTCACAGAGCCACCACTTTTGCCTCACTGCTGCAGCTGCCCCCTGGAAACAAAAGATGCAAATCAAACCACCACCAGCTTCTCCATGCACCAAATGAATCTGCCCACAGGAAAACATAATTTCTGTGTTAATTCCTTCGCAGTAACGACACTGCTTCTTGTAAGTGAGGACTGAACTGTAATTTCTGCAATAACAAAACCAGTTCTGCTTCAGCCTACAGTTCTCTGTGCACCCTGTTCCTTACCTCAGCACACCCTTCAAAGCTGATTTCCTTCAGCTTGAGATTAAGGCAAACCATGCTCGATGCAGCAGATTATATGTTTCCCCTATTGGCCTGGCAGTACTTTGGGAGTGTGACTTTTGGTTTACACAGCTTAAGCCCAAGGCTTTACTTGCAGGTTAAATATCAAAATACAGAAAACCCAAGATATAATAGAAGGAAAAAGAAACAGCTGGGAGTCCTACTTGGGATTTCAGCTGAATAAATAATCGTAAGCATATATCAAGTGCACGGCCAAAAGTGTCATTAAATGGATCTGTTACTGCACCCAGTTCTATGATTATCCCTCTTAATGCACTTGCAGAAGAGCACTTTAAGGCAAGGGTTGTTTGTGAAGGGAATCTTCCACAGCTGGTTGATGCAAAACATGACCTGTATTTCTCCCCTCCTTTCTGAAGCACTTTATATGTCCTTGTCTGCTCCCCCTCCCTCCACTTGGAAGGTAACATCTCTTAATCTCCTCCCTCCTTCTGTGCCCAGACATCCACACACTATTTCTTTCACTTACATGCATGGTGAGCAACAAAAGGTGCATCTCTCCCATCTTCTTGCAAACCCTGCATTTCATCTCCCCTCTCTTCCTCCAAGCAATCCTCTGCCCTTTAGAACCTCCCAGTTTTCTCTATCCCGTTCTGCCCACAGTATGACATCCCAGGGCCTTTCCCCATCCTGCTCCTTCCCACACCACGAATTTCTTTTCATGCCCTGCCTTTGATTTGCAGAACACCTGCCAAACCACTGACCCTGGGGAGAGTGATTTCCAGCAAGGCCCACCTGGTGTCTTTGCTGTGAGCAAATTAAATGCTCCCTGCAAACACTTGCAGGGAAACAGATGCCATCCCAGCCCAGGGCAGGCTGTGATTTCTGCCCCACTGAAAGTACCAGAAGTTGGTTGGTTGGTTGGTTTCTGGATTAGGGGATGTAGGAAAAAACAGTAAAAAAAAAATTAAAAAGCTAATGAAAAAAAAAACCTAAGAAAATTTATCTGTAATTATGTGACCAAGAAAATAAAATGATCAAAGATCACATCTGAAAGCCCATCCTCTGTCATTTCAAACATCACCCTCTCTGCTGCACATGCAAGCTGTGATAAGTAAATTCTTAGGGTCTCATATGAAGAAAGCTGAAGTAGCAACCTCTGAGGCAGTCAGGTCCTTCTGCACATCTCTGATTAGCAACCAGACCTGTACTGGAGTCTTTTTTTTTAATCTGAGACGTCAACACCAATTGTTTTCAAAGCTGCAAGCGATGGTAATTCCTGGGGCAGTGAAATGGAATATTGACAGTGATGAACTCCAAGGGACACTGGAAAACTGAGGCAGTGGGCAAAAAGGTGACAGATTGGCTTCACTGTAAATAAAGGTCAGGGATTTAGGGAATCTGCACTTAGGGACTGCGTTTAGGGAAAAGCCATCTACCAAAACTGGTCTGAGAGGTTGCTGAGCTCAGAACTGGCACTGCAAGAGCTCTGGAATCACAGCTGACAGCTCCATGAAACCTCCATGGCAATATCCAGGCTGGTGCAGCTACCCTAAATATAAAATACCCAGTGCCACTGTTGAGGGCAAGATATTGGGCCAAGCAGTCCTTTCTCTAATGCATTAGGGCATTTCTTATGTTTTTATCATGCTCCACTTACTGAATAAATGATAAATGACAGATGACTACTAGCTGGAAGTAAGTATATCCAAGAATATGGGGCACTAGAGAAATTCAGATAGAAAATACTGGTTTGTACTAAATTTTCAGGAGTAGCTCTTAGGCAGTGAAATAATTTCTTTAGACAAACTTTTTTTTTTTTTTTTTTTTTAATAAGGAACCAGTGGTTCTCCTGATGGACATTAATTAATCTCATCTCCTATTACCTTAAATCAGGAAGACAGATTTTATGCCAGCTCTTGGTGTTACTAGTTCACAGATCAGTTGCTTACAGCACCCAAGTGGAATACCAGTAGAAAATTCATGAAAAGTTTTCAAAGGGGAATGTTTCCTGGGGCCTTAATCAGCTGATTTTGTTATTCTTTCCAATTACTCTTAATTTGGCAAATTCAGTTAAAGAAGATTGGTGTTCCCTCAAAGTGCTGGATTCCAAGTGCCTCAAGTTGCACTGGGGGAGGTTCAGGAAGAATTTCTTTGTGGAAAGGGTTGTTCAGCATTGGAAGGGGCTGACCAGAGAGGTGGTGGAGTCACCATGCCTGGAGGTGTTCAAGTAGTGACTGGACATGGCACACTCTGCTATAATTTAGTTGACAAGGGGGTGATCTTGATGATCTTGGAGGTCTCTTCCAACCTTAATGATTCTGTGGTTCTCACACTGAATTCTCTAAAAAAGCCTGTTTCTGACTCATCCCCATACAACTCCCATTTAATACCACAGGATTTTTGAAATGAGTGAAAAAACAACGCTGCGAAGCTGAAGAGATTAAAAAAAAAAAATAATTAATATAAGGCATTTGAAAAAATCCAGTTCTTACTACGGCAGCCTGTCAGAGAGAGCAGCAACTCCACTCCTGGCAGCAAATACACTCCTTTTGTGGGCAGAACTGAATGCTGGGCTCTCATGAAATCAGAGTCTTAAAAAAAAAAACAAAACAAAACAAAAAAAAAAAAAACAAAACAACAACAAACAAACAAAAAAAAAAAAAAAAAACCAAAAAAACCACACAGCAGTAACAGCACCTAGGGACAGAAATCCCACCCCACGGGTCCACAGCCCTGCAGAGCGGGGAGGTGATGAGGTTCCTACTCACTCCACTAAGTCGAAGAGCTTCTTGGGCTCGGCTGGGGGCGGGTAGATGATCTCCTCGATGCATTTCCGGACGCAGTTTGCATAGGCAGTGGAGATGTGGATGAAGGCCTCGAGGTTGTGCATCTGCCGGGCCAGCTCCAGGAGCCGCTGCGTGCCCATGACGTTCAGCTGCAGGGCGTGCCTGAGGAGGGCAGGGGAAGCAAAAACACAGCGAGTTCCACTGGGAAGAACGTGCTAAGAACGAGCCTTATCCAAACCCCTCTGTGAAAGGAAAGGGAGGTCTCCAAGAGCAGGGGGACACAGTGAAATGCAAGGGCTGAAACAGCTTTCAGAGCAATGCTGCTGGATCTGCTGTTCTGGACGTGGAAGGTCTCTCACTTGTTTTTATTCCTTTTGAAGGGTCAGAAGTATCACTTCACTAACATCTGACATATTTGCCACCCCTTCCTGGGACAACTACTTCTAACAGCTGTGGTCTTCAACGCTGTGGTTCCTCTGGTACCCATTCCACACTCTCCTTAGGGGGCCAGATAAACACATGGTTTCAGTAAGCAGCAAAAGGTCCTTTGGCCCAGAAAAACATAATTCATAGAACTGCCAGGATTGGAAGGGACCTTAAAGATCATCCAGTTCCAACCCCTTGCCATGGGCAGGGACACCTTCCACTGTCCCAGGTTGCTCAGAGCCCCATCCAACCTGGCCTTGGACACTTCCAGGGATGGGGCAGCCACAGCTTCTCTGGGCAACCTGTGCCAGGGCCTGCCCACCCTCCCAGGGAAGAATTTCATCCTGATACCCAGTCTAAACCTACTCTTTCAGTTTGAAGCCACTCTTAATCAAAGAAGACACAGTTAGAGATAACAGCTTAAATTCCCAAGGAGTGGAGGGCTGATAAGCACATGAGAGTGTCCCAGTTAGCAAGATTGACCTTCAAGCACCCAGCATGGCTAGAAGTTGTCCTAGAGACTATCTGCAATGGATCTGAGCAAACAGATGTACAACTGTGCTGCACACTTTGTACTGGAAGAGAGACACTCTCCTGCACAGGAGGGACAAGGGTAAGGAATATGCAATCTGTTCAGCCCAGCTTTCAACAACATTACAACATCACAGCATTTCAACACCATATTATGAATAAAACTATCAAGTACAGTGTACACTAACAAAGTTAATTACCTTGAAGATAAATTGTAAACAGTCCAGAGAAATGAAAACAAAAGCTAAGAGAATGATTAATATTTGGACCGCAGTATCTAAAGCCAGAGATACTTTTCTTTTTACATGCTGCTGTTAAAGAACAGCATTTTCCATACACTGCTATTTCTTTTTGCCCTTCTAGCAGGATGGATACTCCTGCTTTAGCTACCCTTCCTATGAAAGCCACTTTTCTGTGTCCTTTTCTGTTCCATTCCATCCCTTCTGAGAGGGGGTGAACAGAACTGTGCTCATGATACAGGCCCAGCACGAATTTCTGCTGAGATGCTCAGAGTTCCTTTACCCTTCTAAGGAAGTATCATCTAACCCTCTAACTCTTTATATATTCTATATTTATATATCTTAAACCAGCATCTACTAATATTTCAATGAAACAAAATTTCTGGGGTTTCTGCCCTCAAGAGTTTCATCTGGAGAATTCTCTAAACGTACTGCATGTTGATGCCAGTAATTAATTTAGTTTCTTGATTGCTGATTTTCTCATGTCTTGATAACATTGCTTTTTCACCTCCCTTATCTACTGGCTTTACATATTCTGTGGTTATCTCTGGACTTCTGCCATGTTTAAAAAAATAGGTGTTTTTTGGTTTTTTTTTTAGTCATTATCAAGTTGCTGCTTGAAATCCTTTTTTGAGCAGCAATATTGTGCTCTCACATTTCACTTGTATTTTGTTATTTAGAGAGGAATAGTTTGATTTGAACAACTTCTCATATTTTGCCATTTAATCATACTGGATTTTCCTTGTTCTGTTGGGAGAGATTTTAACAGATCACATGCAATCAGTCTTTAAATAGCTTCTACACTCTTCCTGTGAGCTGATGACCATTTAAACTTTTAACTTCTTTCTAGCTATCCTCCTTATTAAAAAATACTTTCCCTTTGATGTTTCATGCCATTAAGACATATTTTTAAAGCATGTTTATTTGTGCATTGATTTAAGAACATTTATGGCTATTAACGCAGCACTTTGGTACTTACATCTTTGGCACTTACATCCTACATTACAACAAGAGGTGCTTCCTTTCTGGTGTTTCTCTAATTATTTGTTCTAAAAAGCAAATACTTGTGGTGGACATAGTGGATATCTATTTATCCTATGCACGAGCAAATGAAGATTGATATAAATAGCTGTGTTTTCTACTCTCACAGCTTTAGTGTTGTCCAAAAAGCTATGAAGATCTGGCAATCCTGATCAACCACCACAGTTTGTTGAACTGCACAATCTGCATAGAAGCACTTACACATCTAATCTTGGTTTAGTGGCTTATTTCTGGGTTTTTTTTTTCTTAATGGAAAAGCCTGCCTGGACAAGCACTCCCCGGGGGGAAATCCTTCAGAAACCCAGCACTTATTGTAAACAGTTAATTACACTGAGTGTTGGCTATTTTAAAGGCTATTTTCTCAAACCACCTCTCATTTCCCTCTCCAGTTAGTCAGCGGCAAGGGAGGCTGGAGACAAACACAACACAGTTCCACTTCAAGCTGCCTCCAGCTCTGCCTAAGCAGAGACAGACACACTCTGAGTGACCTCAAGCACACTTTTCCCCACCCCACTTTTAGGTCATTCCTAACTCCCTTACTGCATTGCAACCCAAGCCTGCAGTTCTTCCTTTCTGTTCCCAGGGAAATCTGCCAAGATGCTTCACTTTTGACATGTGCACACACACACACACACACACACACAAAGCATTTCCAGAGCATTTACGCTGCACCTTCAGCCCGGCAGGACGTGCAGCACGGACACCTGAGTGGAGAATCCAGCACTGCAGTCGCAAAGGAGATGCTCTGAGCAGCGTGTGGTGGGGCTGCTGTGCACTCTGAACCACGCTCAGCAAACACAGAAAGCAGCACATACTTCAGGGGCTCGTCAAAGCGAACAGTCGCCGCACAGTGGAAGACAATATTGACCCGGCTCAGGAGCTCCTCCTCGTCTTCAGCACTGATGGCCAGCTTGGGCTGAGTGAGTTCTGCATTAATAGGCTTAATCTTCTCGTGGAAATTAGGGCAATCTTCTCGGACCCTGTCAAAGACCTTGAAGCACAAACAGAGAGAGATCAGGTACAGAATTAGGCTGCTGAGATCGCTTTGATTAGTTGCCAGTCTGACTACATCAATCAACGAAACTGGCACAAGAGAGAGGGCCTGTCTAGGAGAGCACAGGTGAGGTGATAAAATAGTTAATTCACTTCTTCCCTCCCATGGGAACAACCTCACAGGGGAGACAGAACAAAGTAGAGGAGGCAGTGCATTGCCCTGAAAAGATTAATGAATTTTCTCTGGACCACTCATTTCCTTGGACAGCCACTGACATTCCTCTGCCTCCACGACTCCTGCAACCACCTTGCCTCAGGGGCTGCCTGGAGGACCCTTACAGGAGCTAAAGAGCAGGAGGGCAGAGTATGGAGTGGGAAAACCTGTGCAATATTAGACTCAAGCAACCTTCTTGATGGTTCTAGAAAAGGATTCGTGGAGAGGATGGGAACAGGGCACGTTCTCTCTCCTCCTCCTCCTCCTTTGCTGCCCCTTGTCTGCTGTCACTGTTCATGTCAGATGAGTCCCGTGGGGAACTGCCTTTGGGATAACAGCCCAGCAGGTCTGGGTGCCCTGTTGCTCACACCATGAAAGCAGATGGCTACAGCAACTTCCAGCTGGAGACCTTTAACTGTGTAATCTCACAGCAAAAGAAGAGGAAGCCTGAATGTCAAACCACTGTGACTTTGCTGGAGCAGGATTTCCAAAAAAAAAACCACCTGAAGTTTTAGAAGCACCTGTTCTAAGGGGTTTGTATTGCTGCCCAGCATTATTATACTTGAACAATTTTCAACCAAAAGAAAAGTAGCCAGTAAGTCCAAAAAGCTCCCCCTTTCCTTTTTTTTTCTTTTTGGAGGAAAAAGAGTGGCAACACAAAAGGCAGAATGAACAAATAAAATAGAAAGGCTGCAAGATCTGAAGAGTTACAATCTAGATTCCAGAGGATAATCACACTTCCAAGGTAAAGAGTGTACGAACAGGAACTACTGGGAGAGATTACTGGGGCATGATGCAAAGGGTGCATCGTGCCTTTGGGCACACCGAAGAACTGTCTAGATAAGCAGGGAATAGCTGAGCTTGCCTTGGGGCTGGAGGGTGGACCAGCTGACTTTTCAGCAGCTCTGTGGGTTTGGGGTGTTTCCCCTCTGCTCTGTAATTTGCTCACCAGTAACACTGAGCTTGGAAATCTCTTTACTAACACTGTCTCTTGTTTTCCTAGAGATTGTTCTGCCTGTGATTTGCCTGGTGCAGAAACTGTGTGACATAGATTAAACACACTAAAAGACACATGAAAGATTAAACTGATACTAAGAGCAGTATTTTCCTGTTTAACTAAGGGATTACCATCTTTCCCCTTATCTGACAACCAAGTCTAGATAAACCTTGAGGTTCTTAGGGGATAAGGAGGTGATGATAAAATCATTAGCCTTCCCCATTAGGCATCACACTCTGTACTTGACTTCATGGATTTTAAATTGACACACAGCTGCACATCCTTCCTAAACCAGAAACTTGAGCAAGTTAGAAGTTAGGACACAGTGATGTCATTTCACTGCTCTCAGCTGCACACACCTTTCATCAGTAAGGCTAGGCCAGAAAATAGATTTCTAAGACAGAGAAAGCTATTCATGGGCAGAACTGTTGGTGAGAGCTGGCTGGACTGTAGGAACTGAATTCCCAGGCACCAGCAGCCTTAATGCCTGTGAAAAGCTTGTTTTCTAACAAGATGCTGGGTTGGCTCTCCAAAATGTGCATCGTCTCGTGAGAGATCACAAAATGGAAAGGCTTCTCAGAGAACCCATGGGAGACCAAAGCTGTCTCGTGGGAGTTTTAGGAACACTTGTTTGTATTTGTTTGCTGTATTGCAAAGAGAGTGCAGAACTCCACCAAATGAGTGATTTTTCTACTTGTTTTACTCTGGCACAAATAACGCAGAGAAAGAGTAAATCAGTCCTTTCACCATTTCAGTCACGGCATATAAAAAGAAGAGTGGTGCTTCTCCAGTGCCTTGCTCGAGTCTGGACAGTTATATTCTGCCTGGGTGCCAGCTCCTCCTGACATTCCTACTGCAGATAACATTCCCCCTTTGGTTTCTGTGCCTGCTGTTACCACGTGCCACTCCACAGCTGCGGTTTTTTCACCCCCTCCGACGATTCACTGAAGGAATGAAGGCAATTTCTGAATACAAGCTCACAACTCAGCAAGCACACTGCTTTGGAAACCTTCTGGGCCACAGGAACATTCAGTTCACTGGCACCATTAAATCAGATAACAGCAGCAGCTGTTTAATCAAAGCCTGCTGCCTCTTTTACGGAATCTGAAGATTTCAGGCTTGTCAGTGCTCTACGGGGAAGTGCAGAAGGATTCAAAGATAAAACAAATTCAGCTTATTCTGTACTGTTTCCTACAGTTCAAGAAGTGCTTCACATAAAGAGTATGCTTACTCTGCAGGTAAACCATAATTGCATCTGTTAAATTCTGCTCATCCAGAGCGTAAATAACAAATCCCTAAATAACTGCATGAGACCTAAGGATTGTCCTGTCCTTTCTCTTTAGAAGCCTTCTGCCAGTATAAAATATATTCAGTGGGCAGAAGTGACCTGGCAGAAGCTGTTACTGCTGGAACTGCATGAAAACACTGGCCATTGTCACAGAATTACAGTGAAGAGAAAGGCAAGGGTGTTTGATTTCAAGTTGCCCAATATTAATTACACTGAGGGAAATCAGTAAGAACGATGCCCTGATTTCAGTGTCTTTTTGGGCAAGGTAATGCATGCCAGGGGCATGCACTGCTGCCTTGCCCAAACCAATGAATGACTCTAATAATTGCTATTTCTATTTTAAACCTCCAAATAGGATGCAAGTTCAGCATAGGCTGCGCTGCCCCCTCAACTGAGATGAGAACTCCTTGTTTCTTATTTTATAATCAGGCAATTCTCATCTATAATAATAATAATAATCTAATCTCTGCGTTTTCACTTTACACTGCCATGCCCTTATTGTGAAAACAGGACATCTAGAATTTCTCCCACCATTCTATCTGAGTGTGTTTGATGGACATCTCTTTCCTTATTCCTTCCCACTTAAGCTGTGACCTCCCTCTCCAAAGGACATCTGCAGCTCTCAGTGTTCTCTGGTTATGTTCTTACAATATATGTAATAATTCAGAGAGATTTCTGCCTACCCATCCTTCAATCAGAAATTTTTTTCCTACCACAAAGACAGAAAAAAAACTCAAAGTAAGGAGTGAATTGCTCATCTATGGAACAGCACAGATGAGAAATAAAGGAAGCACCCAACACTGCAAAATCCCAAAGGCTTTGCATCTTCCTCAAGACACAATTTCAGTGAAGCAAAGACAAACTAGTGGCAGTAGAGTGCTTAAGCCATGGTCTACTTTAAAAAGGAACTTGCAGGAGTTTGGTCTTATAATTGCTTTTCAAAGGCATGGATAGTCCTTTTTGTTTTGGACCTATCAGTCCTCACCCCTAAAAAAACCAACTTACTTCTAAGAGGCACCATGTAGGTGCAGGTAACCTTTTGTCCTCAGGTGTGTTTAATGGGATACTGGGCTTCTCTAGGAGGATTAATATGCACATTTCAAAGTACTACTGAACATTTCAAATGGAGAAAAATCAGAGAATTCCCATGAAGTGGATCTCATGTATGAAGAACTACTGAAAATTTTGATTAAGGTTGAGAGAGTTCAATTAAAAAAAAAAAAAAAAAGGGTGAAAAGCTTCCATACTTTCAGAGAAAGAAATGGAAGGGATTGCTTAGCCCAACAACTCAGGAGAATAGAGGCATGAATTGCTATATTCATGAATTTATCCTAAGAAAGACAAAGGGGTAAAATATTGTGGCAACAATTTCTTCAAAGAATAAAGAACAAGCTGTTCAGTGGCAGTGGGGAATAAATCTAAATCCAAGGTGGTTCAGATCCCTCTCCTGAACAGAGAAATGGTGTATAAATGCAGGGGAATAGCCTGTACATAAATACACAGAGTAACACCCTCTGAAGTGCACATCCATCCCTCTGGTGATTTCAATGGCAGCCTCACGAGTAACCATCACAAATTTAAACTACTGAAGGTACCAAAGTTGTGAAAATGACTCTTGAAAAACCCACCTGATCTCTACAGTTTTGTTTCAATGAAAAAAGGGCTTATCCCAGCTGTGTCTGCCATTGATAAAATCCTCCAATACAGTCTTGAAGGAAGGAAGGTACATAACTACTTTCAGAATTGCCATTGTAACAAATCTGATATAACTAGGCAGCTTCTTGACATAAAGTAATTAGCCTGCAATTAATTTTTAGCCTGGTAGATTTCCCAGCAATAAACACCAGGATTGTTCAGTCAAGAAATGTGTGAAAAGGCAGGTCAGGGAGCTTTGACTGAGACAGAGCCCTTTTTTTCCCCCCTTTTGCACTCTCTGCCTCATTTCCTCTTCAGAAAATTGCTTTTAAGTACGGTTCTTCTCAAGGCAAATAAAGCATAATTCATCTAATCAGTTAGAAAGCATGCAGCAGAGCGTTCCTCATTATAGGAAAACAAATGGCTTATGCTTCAATCCAGAGCTATTACTTTCCCCTGAGTAGAGCTAATATAGTGGAAATGCAGCACCCACGCCCTGACATCAAGCAAACAAAACAAGCTGATTATTTAAAGACTCCAGAAACAAAGAGGTGACAGAAAGCTTCAATATAGGTCAGCTAAGGCTAGTATGTACAGCCAGCTACTTAGGATGTGGTTTCAAACAGCCATTTTCCTTGAGAACTGGCTGCTGACAAAGCCTGCTGTTTTCTAGCAAGAATACTCGGATTACAATGCCAGGGAATCCAGAACAGGGAAAGGAGCTCTTTAGGAATCACGACGTTGCAGGGACTTGACAGACATGGAAAGGCTTTCCTTGGTCTCTGGTACCATCTTAGAGGTGGGTGGGCAAGCCACAGATAGAATATGGAGCTTTTTTTTACATTTATCACAGATGATTCTCGTGCCCCTGCGTGGTGCTCGGGTATCACCACGGGCGTCTCACGGCACGCTTGACATTTACAACAGGGGAAGAATTTCAGTGCAGGGAAGGAGGATGGTAACACTTGGAGCTTTTCCTGCATGAACCATTTAACATGTTTCTTCCCATGCATTTCCCAGAACTGTTTTCCTTCTTGTCCTTCTTCCATAAGGATGTCAGGAGCCACAGCCACAGTCAGCTCCATCTCCCTTTCCTCAATTCCTGTCATGCAGTTAGTAAGCACATAGAGTTATCCAGACACAGGATCTGAATCTGCTTTTTCCATATCCATTGCCTTAATTACAGATATTCAAAGTTTCACTGCCAGATGTGCTTGGGCACCACCAGAGTGTTTTCTGAGTCCCTGAGGATAACCAGCCAGGAGCAAGGGCTGTGTCAAACACAGACATCTCCTTCTCTGAGACGCTGTGAGAAATGACCAAGAAAGGCTCTAGAACACTTACAGAGAAATTACCAAACACTACTTAACCCTTTGAAAGTACCTAAGAAAAATCAGGTTGAGTTTCAGGAGTCTATGGAGACTGGCACAGCAGCATCACATGGTGATCTCTAATGCAGTCATGGATAATCACAGTGAAATACGTTGTTTTACCTCAGAACTCTGAGGTTCCCCCCCTCTGAAAAGACAAGTCTCAGACATATTGGCTGTCACACGGCTACAGATGAGGCAACCAGCACATAACCTGTATAAAACACTCCACTCTGAACTTGGGTCCCTCCAAAATGCTCTTCCAAAGGAATGGCAGCCTTGGGTGGGTGTCCTCCACTTCCATAACTCACTCATTTAAGATCCCTGTCCTCTTCCTGAGGCAGAAAGGAGAGAATGTCATCATGAAGAGGATCACGGGGGGTTGGAACTGGGTGATCTTTGAGGTCCCTTCCAACACAAACCATTCTATGATTCTATGATTTACTAGGACAAGTTATCATTTCATCACTTTTCTTTTGTGCTCGTGTCTGATACAAATAGTTTGGCCTATTATGCCATTCCACACACAGTTTTTCCTAGGACAAAGTCATTTTTTTTGGCTGGTACTTAAAAGAAAAGCACTCAGCCAGGGTACCTCAGCCTGTGAAATATCTGCTTCTTTTCTTGCTGTCACTTAACCCTGATCATATTTTCACAGTTTAGGCTACATGCTGCACACACAGAGAGTGAACAAACTGGGAAATTACTGGGAGATTATCAGAAGGCAATGCAATTTAGAAGACTGACAGAAAGAGCAAGGATACTGCTACAAGTGAAGGCACTTGAGAACAAGAGACCAAGCCAGCGAAGAAGCAAACAGCTGAGATTCAAAGAAAACATCTAAGAGGGGATGACTTAACCACTGTAAACCGATTTTCTCTAGTGTCACTCTTCCAAGAAAGCTAGGAAGTTACAAGTAATCCTTGATTTCCATCCAAGGAGTCTTCAGCTTAGGGAAATTAAAACTTCTTTAAGAAGATAGAACCATCTGTCCAAATAGTGTCAGCTACTTACAGTGCACTCTTGGCTCTGCAAGTACTGGAGACAAACTCTAATTAACACCTCTGACTAATGGCCAGTTCTCAGAAGAATCCATGGAAACCCCTGGATACGGTTGCAGAAACCCACAAGCAAGCCTGACATCTGGAATCACAGCTCAGACTTTCTCTCTGAAATATGGACTGCTACCTGTATTGGAGAACTCTTTTTTTATCCAAGCTTGGGGTCTGCCCACGATTAACACCCTTAAAATTCACCTCTGCCTGGCATGGGTATAAAAAAATAATAATTGGAAAAAAAAAAAAAAAAAAGAAAAATAATGCCCACTGAACTTTGTCAGGTTATCTGGCCCATGAAGTTCGTCCCAGCCTCTTGGCATGAGCCCTCCCTTTTCCACCAGCTTGGGCCTCATCGAGCAGGATGAGACAACAAAGATACCTTTGTTGTCAGGAGGGCCATTTAACGCCAGCCTGTGATAGTAACACGTCTGGCAGGAGCAGATGCCGCTCACTTCCCGGTACAAAGAGCAGAGCGTTGCCACAGATGGCTCGGTTTTACACCACGTGAAACCCTTCTCCCTACCCTGTCGCTGCAGTTGTACCTGCCTGGAGTGCTCTGACAGGCCTGATGGCAAGAGACACGCCAGATGATGCTTCATGCACTCTGCAAGACTTTCTCTTTAAGGCAGGGAAAGATGAGCTCTGTTTGCAGTCAGGTGTCTTCTTCTTTCTCTTTTCTTTCCTTCCTTTTTTTTTTTTTTTTAGTGGTAGAGAAATTCAGGTATTTTAGTATGTAAGGAAAAAACCACACACATTTTAAAGAGGATCAAGAAAGCCACATCAAGTGTCCTTAAGCCAGACTCAGATTTTAGCTTGCTCTGGCACCTCAGAGACTGCTGAAGGGTAATCAACAAGCCTGGCTTACTATCTCTGGCTCTCCTATTAATTGTTGCAGCTAAAGCCCTAACCTTAGAACTTTCTGACCACAGGATTTGTGGCCCAAGACATCTTTCACGTACTGTACACCCATCAGCAGAAACGCTGCTTTTCTCTGCAGGTGTATTCCCAGGCAGATCAGAGAGGAGAACTCCACACTGGCTGCATGTCCTGCCCTCAGCTCCCAGATCCAAACTGCACCGATTAATTTTGTGCTGCCCAGTCCATGCAAGGCAGAAAAGGGGGCACTTGTGCTGATTTTGCTTCGGGTGTATCAAATCCCTTGTTCTGTGTGTCACCAGAATGAGCAGTGGGGTTGAACCGGGCAGGGCCAGGAGCTGGACTCTGATGGTCTTTGTGGGTCCCTTCCCACTCGGGGTTGGATTCTGTGAGCACCACTCCATGAACAACAAACAAAAAGTTGTTTGTACACAAGAGCCTCCCCATCTGTCTGAGCGGGGATTAGCGGTAATGAGCCCGTGTCCTTGGCCCAAGTGCCAAGAGGTTATAAATTCCCTTTATGCCTTTAATCCACCGTTGAAAAAAAAACTCAGCAGAAGGAGCAGAACAAACAGAACATACCCCCAACCAACCCCCTGCACCGAAATGCACCTCTCATCCCACCCCGTGGTTTCACAAGCAGGAAAGATGCAATGTTCTCCAGACACTAATTGCTCCTAAATTCATATTTAACTGGGGGGAGCACAACTAATTTCTCCACCTGCTCTGCTATAGTCAGTAGGGGCAGCCCATCGATTTCCCAGATTGAACTACGAGAGTGGAAAAAGAAGGGACAGACTTACAGTGGCAAGGGGAGATAAAATTATAATTCAAGAGTAGTTGGGTGTGATTCTTAATGAATGGTAAGTAGTAGCTTCATAGTTGTGTGTGCTTTTAGATTAAGTGTCTTTTAATTGCTCTGTTAGCCTCTCAGTGGTGCATTGCTTAATTTAAAAACATCATAACATCTTAATTCATTTATGCCTCAAGCCTGGAACCTGAAGGGGAGAGTCAGGCTTGTAAGGTAACATAACATATGTCCCCCTTTGGCTCACCAGCCTGAAAAACCAGCCCTATCCATCAATCAGCAGGGACAGCCTTCACACCACCTCCAGATGGGTGCTCAGACTCACAGCAAAGCAGTCTGTCCCCATCCTCCCATCAAATGACACCTGTATCTCACAGGCTCCAAAGCAATGTAACAGAGTAAGGAAACCAGACTGATCTTTGCATTCTCTGGTTTTCTGTGCTCAGCTCTCCACACTTGTACAGGAAAATGGGAAGCTCACTGGTGGATTAGGATCTAAGGGAGAGTCTGGAGTAGTTTCATGGTGTCATTCCTGCCAGCCTGAGGGAACCACAGCAGCATGAGTGGATCTTCCCCCACTGAAGTCACAGCTGGGATGGAGGGACTCTCAAACTCTGATGGTCCTCCGCCTTCCCCTGTGTTTTTCTTTTGCAGGACCCTCTTCTGGTACTGCAACATCACTTAAATTTCCACCTCTTTGGGACGCCACGTGCCACCCACAAGTAGTGATCCCCTGAGCAGCTATGTGGGGTGCCCAACTTGTGCCTTCTCGTATTCTCCAGCAGCATCCACGCTAATGGCCAGGTATCTCCCATGTGGACCCCTCTGACTTCAGGCAGATGCTGCTTTCAGCCTTATTTTTACAGCACAAGGGTTTTAACTCACCAGGTGAGTGGGGCTCTGAGGGAAGAACGATGAAAATCCTAGTCCATGCAATTTTCCTTACAACTGAACATTTTATGGCAGCTCACCCCAGCATTCAGTTTTGGCATCGCCTCTCCAGGGATAATGGCACAGCTATTATCTTCCCATCATTTACTCAATTCATCACTCCGAGCATTTCAATTTTGTCTAATTCAGAGAGAGTAAAAACGCACTAAACCAAGAATATCTTCTTCCCTTTTAGACTGGAAGAGAGATGAGTCTCCAAAACACTGTGTTTCCTTCCCTCCTACAGCATCTCCTGAAAATTTATATAATAATAACTGATCACCACTCTCCAAACCAAGAGAAATGACAGCTAATATGCAACACTGACAGCTCTGAAGCCATCTGTGCCCTGTGAGGTGTGGAGATCAGCACTGTGCCACTACAGAAACAGAAGCTCAGGAGATCAGCTCCAGGATTAAAGCCCACTTCCAAAGGGATGCCAATCTACAGCTGGGTGGGGTTGCAGCTGTGGAGATGTGCATTCCCTTGCATGCTGCTCAAAAGGAGCCTTGCCAGTTTTAGATATGATTTTACCAGGCCAGATGCCAAGTCTGAAACATTACTGCAGGATGTTTTGTATGCATTTAGCCTTTAGCCCTGAAGTTTAGTATTATCATGTAGCTAAAAATGGTTCAGATGCACATAGACATTTATTTAAAAAATGGAGATTTTTACTGTAATGCCCAAGGGAAGGAGAATCAAGTCTCAGACTGCTTAGCACTGCTTCTGTTAAACCCATGTGAAACTCTGCCTTGTCTGCTACATATTTAGTATTTGAGAATTTCCCACTACACTGCAGTCAGCTCTAAATTGAAAAGTTCACTCTGGATACAGACTTTAAAATAATCTCCCCTGAGCTGTGCTGGGTCTGCAGGCCTAATAGACCTAAAATTGCATTTCAGTCAATATAGCAATCAAATGAGTCCTGAAAAAAATACTGCCACATAAGAAAGGACCACTTAATTTACCCGCTTTCTGTTCTCACACTGGTAAAACTGAGATGCTGCTTATCTAATTCCCAGCTGGTGGGATTGCTAAATGCCCTGAAAATGCAACACCAACGTATCAAATGGCTGGCAAGGAGCTCTTAAGAGATTACTCATGGCTGAGCAATAGCCCACAGTCCTGGGTGCTTCTTTTCCAGGGGAAAACCTCTTCCACCAGGGAGAGACTTTAATCCACCCACTCAGCAACCTGGTGTCAGAAATGGCTCTGTATTGGTCAGGAAAGTCGTTATCAGCGCCGATAATTAAACCATGGCCTTTAAGGGATAAGTGTGAGGGGACTGAAATGAGCTTGACTGGAGAATCTGTCCATTCTGACTGTACATATTGGTGGCTCTACAGGGTGATGTTTTCTGAAATCTTTCTGTGCACAAACTCATCTCCATCAGAAATTCCCAGTGGTTTCCCACACCACCTTCAAGCAGAAAGACATGAATCTGTAGATGCAAAATTCTTACTACTGCAGAATTCTTTTTTTTTTTTGTTGTTCCCCCCCCCCCACTGGGAGTTTTGAGTGCCTGGTTTTCTGCCCTCTTGTTGCTCAATGATAAACACATCAGCATTTTAAAAAGAAACAGCTTAAGAGAATCCCTCCCCATAAGAGAGCTGTTAAAAAGCAATTTCCTTACCAGGGAGAAACACCACTGTCAAGCATGCAACACACCCAACAGGCAGCCTTTGCTTCACGGGTCGTTCTGGTGTTTACATTAGGGTTATTTTTCCCTATTTCTGTTCATCAGCAAATCAGCTTGATAGATTAATTCCTTTTTTGAGAGTCGGGTCTTAGTCACTGGAGTCTGTTCACCAAGAACCATCTGTTCCCCAAGATTTCCCTCCCACACACCGTGGCAGAATTACGCCCACAACCAGTTTCTTCCATTAGGAAAGAAAACGGCTGTAACAAGCTGTGTGACACGAGCCCCTTGGGAGGCAACACAAGAACTCCTATCTTTCTTCATAATTATTATGAAGCCTTTACATGCAACACCCATTGCTCAAGGACTGGCTGGAGGGGGAAATGAACCCGTCTACCCTTCCCTCCCAGGCAAAATTTCATCCTAGAAATGATGCTCTGAGCCACAGTGGTATAATCACAAGCAGCAAAGGAGGAAACCTGTCCAACTTCTGCTTGTCAGTCATCTGAGGAACATTTAGGAGAGACAATGCAGAGTTTTGATTGTTTTCCCCTTCATGAATAATGGAGACAGCCTGATCACACCATGTATTCCAGCTCTTGTCTTTTCTAAGGTGGAAGTTCATATTGGAGGTTTCCCTGTAGCCAACTGAAGTTAGGGGGGCTGGCTGGCCCAGAGTTTAACACACTGACCTGGGGTTTAGACAAAGATTTATCAGCTTCAGCTCCCTCCTCCCCACTGATTGCTGATTCCCTCTCTCCTGCTACAGTTCCAAAAGGTCAGGACCTGTGCGAGAAGTGGGAATGGGGAGCAAGTGGATGATGTTGTGCCAGCCCTTCTTCCCCTCTCACAGCCTGATGCCTGATTTCAATGAGTCTGTTCACGTGCCCATGGTGCCCCTCAAATTCCTGCCTCTGCCTCCTCTAACCTTTTCCTGATCGTGCAAGAGTCACCTAATCTTCCTGACTCAGACTCATCCTGTCTACCTTCCCTAAGTAGGCGTCTGGGAGAGTTTAATCAGATTAAACCCAAAGAGCCAACAGATCTATTGTGAAGGTATCACCTCACATCAAATCCACTCCACCTGCCAAAGAACAGCAATGAAGTGGGGGCCAAATCTTGGGGGAGGCTCATTCCAAGTGCAGGACGCTGGCAGATGAGGAGCTGGAGTTTAGCCTGTGCTCCAAGACCAGGATAACGAGAAGACAAATTGCCAAACTGCAGTGAGAGGGTGTGAGTAAACACATGCCATGCCTCAAACAGAAAAGAAACTGGGATGGAGTGAGAAAGTGAGTTGCTTGTTTTCAGATTAAAGGGGATCCTATTGCAGAGACAGCACTTCTCTTCCACTTCACCTACACATCCTTTTCATTCAGTGGCCTGCTGAACCAACTCCCTGGAGGTGTGCTGCTGGCCTTAGAGGAAATCTGACCTCTTTTAACAAAACGTTAAAGCTTTCAGAATAGAAATGGCATGTCTTGGCACTCCCTCTTCTCAGTGCTGCAGCTCAGAAGCTCGGGCACCTTCCCAGTGCACGGGCTCGGCTGTGCCTCTGGAGCCAAAATGCATCTTGCCTTGCTGTTACAATGAAAATTAAAGAAAAGCAGGGAAAAGGACTGCTGAGTAAATTAAGCAGAGCACAAAACAAGGTGTAGGCAGAGAAATTATCCAGGGGCACAAGAACTACTGTGCAGCAGCAGGCCTGAGATGTATTTGTTCTTGCCCACCATCCGACAGGAGCTACAGGAGATGTTTCAAAGAAAAGATGTAAATCTGCATCAGGCAGCTGGGAAATCACATCTTCCCAGTCAGGTCTCATCATGGTTTTATAGAAGGAAGGGATTGGTTTAAATGTTTCATTTACAACATTATCTTTCTATACATATTTCACTTGTAATATGTATTTTTATCCATACAAATGTTTAGTACTGCTTGAGGCCTCATTTAATTGACTAAACATCATACATAATTAACTTTAAAATCTAGTTCCTCTTTAGTAACATACCCTTTCCTTCTTCAGTGCTGAACTTGCTTTTACTTTCCCTGCATGTTCCCTTTCCTGGGCACGGAGCTTATCTTATTTTGGGTCTATTTATTTTTAGCACAGATGTCTTTCGCCACTCTGGTTTCATGTTCTGCTGATTCCCCTGATGCCAGGGATTTGAGCATCTATTAGTTACCTGAACAATCTGCAGCAAGGCACACAAAGCTGACTGCTTTTTCCTAGAGAGCATCTGCATTCCAAGGATCTCGCTGCTTCCACAGGTGCCCAGCCCACGAAAAGCAAATTGAAAGAGGATGGTCTCTTAAGCTGTATGAGTGGCCAGGGAATGGCACTGATTAAATGTCCCTCAACCTCCCAGATTAGATCTGAGGCAGAAGGGTAACTAAAGGTCTCCAGACACGTATTTTGGATTGCCAATAGGTTTTTTGATTAAGTATTTCATTAATACCTAACTATTACATAGCCTTTTTTCTTCTTTCTAAAGAAGAGCCATGTAATTTTTCAGAGCAGGAGGCAGACACACAGATTTGAAGTGACCCACCCAAGGTCACATAACGAAGCAACAGAAGAACTGGAAGGGGAACCTGGATATTTTAAAGTCCTTTAAGAGGTCATGGGCCTTCCTTAAATAGGTGTTTCTTTCCTGAGAGCTGCCATTTGACAGACAATATAAAAATGATGGGACTGACTCAGAGTCAAATTTATGTTTAAAAGAAAATACAGCACCAAGCTTACCAAGGCAGAGGGTACAAATAACTGCTTTGCTCTCCATACCTTTCCCCCCTCAACAGAAACTGCTTTTGACCAGTTCTGATCAGGAGCATTCCTAATGTGTCCAGAGAGATAGCACAGGTAGGAAATGTGCAAACTGCCACTTGGTGATGCAGGGGTTTCATCTAAATAAAAGTGGTGAAAACTGTCCTGAGGGGACACAGCTGAGAGGGACCAAGGAGTGATTGATGTGACTGAAGCAGACACTGGAAAATGAAATAAAGAGATGTACAGCAACTACAGTAGACAATCAAAAGAATCTTCTCTGCAATTCACAGAGGCAATTGTGTCAACTCTCCTCCCACGCAGCACAGACCCCAGATCAGCACAAAAAACATTTCCAGAAACAATCTCAGATCTCAAAAGCACCTCTTCAAGAGCTTCTCATACTGTCCACTTTGTGTAAATGGATGGACAACATGCAATAATCCAAATGTATATCCATGTACAGCAGCAGAGAGCCAATGCCTCAGGATTGCTAGAGCTTGTCTCTCCACTCCCCTTCCAGCAGGAGGTTAATCTCTGTTGCAGACATAAGCAAGGTTTTGGTTTAGCCCACACCTTTGGGCCTCTAACACCAAAAATGCTTTCTGGCTCTTGCAATAGTTGCTCAGTTGTCCCTCAGTCAGGGTAAGCAACGAATTAACCACATTCCCTAAAATACCTTTCTGGGACCTCCAAAGGAAAACCAACCTTACATTTTATTTTGACAAATCACACCCCAATGCATTTCTTCTGCAACTGATTCTGTCCAGCACAAGGGGCAATTTCACAGCATGTACTTCTGCATGAAAGTTGTGACTTCTACCTAAATTATTTGCTTTCTCCTACTGTCAGTGGGGGAAATGTTCACCTTTGAATCAAAACCAATGTACAGATTCACAGGAACACAGAAACATGCCCCCCGTTTATGTGCACCTACTTCAGGTTATTCCCTGCTATTTAAAATACACAATGGCACACATGGAGAGATAATATCCCATACAATTGGCTTCTCAGTCAAACTGAGAATTTAATATGAGAGAATTTGGTTTTCAGCCTGGTTTCCAAGGAAACATTTCTAGCTATTACTGGTGGAGGTTACAGGTTGACTGTCAAGCCCACGATTTCCTTTGTTCCTGGGTCCATCAGTTTGATTCCTTTTATCATCTGGTCTCCCCTACTGAAATATGTGCTAATACAGGGGGAAGGGTTTCCTAATCCATGCAAAATAATCACTGCTTCCCAAACAGCCTCCTCAAAAGAGAGACAAAGCAGTAGCAGTGACTAAAGGAGAATAAATGACACGAACTTATTTGAATTAATTTGAAACGTGACACGCAGGTTTGTATGCGTACACATCTGCACAGTGTTGACAAATATCTGCTGGAGATAACCTACAATTTTATTATTATTTATCCCTAACAGGCAGATGGGCTCCTAACACTGCCTTTTACAAGAATACAAACACATTCTGAAAAACCAAAATGAAACGAAGAAGAATTTTGGAATACGTGCACTGTTACTAAGGTGAGACTTTATAAACCTTTAGAATACCTGCATTTTCCAAAAATCAAAGCATCAGAGGTGACAAGGACCACAGAAAATCAACTGCTAATGTCACTGCTCTTTGAAGATGAGGCAATACACACTGGAGTGCAGATACAGAGGAGAAAATAGTTCCCAGCCCCACAGGTACGGTGCCTTGGTCTGGAACCTTCCTGGCTTTCTTTCTTACCAAGACAATGATTGCTGCAGAGGAAGAGAAGGCAGCTGGATATTTTCATGAGCGCAGAAATGAAGCCTTGCTCGTAGTGCTTAATGAGATTATACAGACCCAAAGATAACATCACTGCTGCTGTTTCTGCTTCTGTCCTCACTCATGTTTCTGCTCGCTCTTTCTTCGTGCCTTGGCAAGGAAAAGGCTCTTCTTCCCAGGTGGAAGGAGACTGGACCCCTCTCTCCCTCCCAGGACATTCCCATGAGCTCAGACTGCAATATTTTTGCACCTGTTTTGCCTCTCCCAAAACTGCTGCAGTGGCAGAAGGCTGGTATGGCTCTTTTTAAAGACTATTAATAATATACTTCAAGCATTAGAGAAGATTTCTAGGACCCACCTCTGCCCACAGAACACCCAGTCTCCCTGTTGAGAGCTGTTTCAGTTGTAAAAGGGTATTTTTTTTGTGGTTTTTGTTTAACAGCTCCTGGACTGCAATATGCTCTTTTCCATGAGTGCCTTGCACTGCAATTGCCTTCTCTACTCCTCTCCTTCCATCTGAATTGCATACCAGTAAACACCCTCCTCTGCTTTGGATAGTACCTGTGGGATTAAAAAAAGCTCAAAATTTCTCTTCTTGGCCACGCCAGACATCTCCAGTGTCCTTCCATCCTATTTTCAGGACTCCTTCAGCACATGCACCCAGCAATGATTATGGCAATCAGTCATTATGGACTGTGATCTGTGTTAATAACTGGGTGATGACTGAGGCTTAAAAGCCTCAAAACTGGAGCAAGACATGCCCTGCCTGTGTGAAAAGCACGAACACAGGTGCTGCTGCAAGAGCTGACCCTGCCCCTGGGAATTGTCTCCTTGATTCCTACAGAGGGACATTTAACTCTGCGAATTTTCCCTTTAGACACCCGTAATTTTGGATCCCCTGGGATAAACACAAAGGGCTCACCTTTCTCTCCTGAACTAAACTAGGTGGAGATGCTCCAATATCATGAAAAGCCTGTGGGTAGCACAAGAGCAGTACGATAGTTCGACAGTGATCGACGCTGAAATCGCCAGAGAAATAAAAAGCTGTCGTTTTGCTCAAAGCCTGCAGCAAAATCCGCTCAGTTCACAGTGAACATTACACAGGTTCATTTATTTTATGCATTTCGGTTCTCAGTGTGGCAGTCTGAGATGTGAGTGCGTTGGCAGTGTCCCTCAGGAGATGGAGCACATCCATCAACGAGCTCCACTGTTTATTTACGGTTAATATTTTACAGCAATAAACATTAAATACATCCCTCTTCGATAAGATAACGATCTGAGGGCAACACCTTCCCTGTCAGGGCTCCCAGTAAAATGATAACCTTTGGAACACATCAGCTGCCTGATGTAAAAAAAAACTGAGGACTGTCTCCACCAAGCACCTCAATGACTGATCTGTATCTCTGTGGCTACAACTCATCGTGGGCACTCACACCCCCTTCCAGGAAGGCACAGGCAGAGGTGGGGTTAGCTCAGCATGTCAAGATACTGCTGGCAGGAAGTTCTGCTGGGAATTTTTCCCAGCTGGACTGATCCCAAACCACACAGCATTATTCTGGTTGCATGGCTGCTATACCTGCAGTGCACCTCAGCTTTGCACTTAACCTGCTGCTTTGCTGCTTTCTGTTCCATAAGGCCGTAAATTTTACAAGTTTAGTTCTCTTTTTCTTTTCTCACAGGATCACTAAGGTCTCTCACATTAATATTGTGGCATTCAGGTGAGTGAAATGCACAAACACAGGAAAAGAACTCGTTCACACAGGTTAGGCAAATCCAAACCACAGCAATTAAAATAGAAACTAAAAGAGAAGGATGAAAAGGGAGGCAAGAAATGGGTTTCTAGAGCAGTTGCCCAGGTCCCAGAAAGAGAGGGACACAGAAAACTACTTTACATGAGAAAAGGAGAGCAAAATACTTTAGGAAAAGGGCAGGCATTTGGGAGTAAGGGATGTGTATTATGCTGAGAGGAATAAAAGACACATAAAACAGTAAGGAATAAAGGACTTTGCTTCCTAAAGGGAGGGGACTTCCTGGAAGGGTAGTGAGGCACTGGAACAGGTTGTCCAGGGTGGTTGTGGCTTCCTACCCCTGAAAATGTCCAAGGCCAGGTGGACAGAGCTCTGAGCAACCTGGGATAGGTGTGGAAGGTGTCCCTGCCCATGGCAGTGGGGTTGGAATGAGATGATCTTCAAAGTCCACTCCAGCTGAAGCTATTCCATGATTTTCCTCTAATTTCCCCCATTTCTCCATCTGTGATGGTGTGCTAAGATGGCTGTGAATTTTACTTACTCCTGACTGCAGCTGCTGAGGTGCAGGCCATGGGAGGGACAGGTGACCCTGCAACTCTGGGAGGCAAAGGAGATCCATGGAGATGGAACCAAGCAGGTCAGGGCTGTAATGATCTACAGATCATTAAACAGAAAATGGCAGGAGAGCTGGACACAAGATTTGGATCAGAGCTGAGCAGGAAATGGTGCAGTTTTAGAATTGCTGATGTGAGAGTGATGCTGAGATCAAAAACCTTCCCTGGAGATTCCTGGGCTTAGTGAAAAGTGGGGAAATGGGTTGCTGGGCCCCAAAGCAGCAAACAAACCCTGCCTGTCAGAAAGAAATGGAAAAAGGAACAGAAGAAGGGCAGAAAGAATGATAATCTTCCGAGCTTCAAGAGGAAGGATGGAAAGGCAGAATTTTGGAAGGGTGACAAAATGATTTACTGCTTCCATGCCCTACTGAAGCTCAAGGTCTCTGTGCTGCTAAGAATGGTTACTGTCCTCTCACTCAGTGTACTGTGCCCATGGAAAAATCTGACAGGGAAGAATCTAATTACCATTCCCTAAAGGCTCAGGGACTCTCCATTGATAAAGCTCCCTCAAAATCATACAGGCACTGCATTAACAATTCTGAACTGCAGTTAACTTGATTTATTCTGCATTTCTTTGCCATTCAGGCTACAGTGTACAGAGTCCTGATGCCCTTTGGACGTTGCTACCAAAACTAGCCCATTGGCTTTGATCACAATTTGTATTTCTGCTCATGATGAAACAAAATCAGGCAAAATCAGCACTCAGGAGGTGCAGCAGACACCCAGCTTTCACAGGATCAGGTATAATAGGCTAAAAAATACTAGAATGTCCCTAGAAATGCGTCAAAGAACTCCCTCCATGGTTTTTTTTCAGGGACAGAGGTGACACTGCGTGGTCTGCAGCTGCCTGAGTTGTCCCTCTTGCCCTTTCTGACAGCATTTGCCTTTCTCCAGCCTTGAGTGTCCTCTAGAATCCAGAAAGCCTGGAGGCTTCCAAAATAAACAGAATGCAGAGTTTTTCATGCCCTCTTTGCCCCTGTGGCAAAGAAATTCGCTGCAAAACACACACACACACACAGAGTTCTAGTAAAATCAACTCCCCTGCAGATCAAAGCAAGGACTTCTAAAAGAGTCTGAAGAGGTCAGACTGAAATGTGTAGAAGAAAAGATTATGAAAGTTTAGAGTGAGGAATCTAACCACACCTGCTCACAGCGTATGTGTGTTAGCAGATTTTTCTACCTCTTTAATAAATAAAGCATTAGCATGAACTTGAGGCCAGTAAAGAGCCCTCTGGACACGTAATTTTTCAAGATGAATTTGCTGGCAAAAAGAGAACCTACATAATTTCAATTCTTGCTTGATCTAAGGGGGAAAATTTCCATGTAATGGAAAAAAAATTGCCAACTGACTAGAAATTTTTTTGGTGTAATTTTGAGTTCTAATTCTGCAATTTTAAAAATAAAAATCGAAGTAATTTTAAAAAACCCAAACAACTGCAACCCCCTCCCCCTCAAAATGTGAATTGTTACTTTAGAAGAGATCATATCAAAATACTGGGATTGGGGTATTATTTTTCCCTCTTTTTAGGACCCTGGTGTTGGAGCTCCACCAAAGCAATCAAGGTAATTCAACAAAAAAGTGCATTTTGCTTGTCCTTGCCCATGTTTCTCTGCCAAAAAATATTTTGGGGAGGAGGGGGGAATTTTTTAACTCCCTACCAGGAAGATACTGACTGTTCACCATAAAAATTTGATTATATAGGTGAAATACTCATGCTGTAACACATAATTGTAATGCTCAATAACGCTCAGCTTGGAGCCCAGTTTTGCTGAGCTTTTGTAGTAGAATGAAGGCTTGAAAACAGATTTTAGTGTTTTGAAGACACAAAACCAAAATGTGAGACCTCATCCCTAAACTAAGCTATGAAACCCCACATTGGAGATGGCAACCAAAGGAGACAACCGGAAGAGCAGACAAGAAAGATGAGAAGAAAACACACAATAACACAGATCAAATGTACACACACAGTTAGTATCAAAGGTCTGTTTGGCTTTTAAACAAGAAACATGTCAGCGTTTGTATTTGTTATTAATATTTGCTATTTATACTGCAGCAGGGCCCAGAAGTCCCATCTGAACACACCAAGCTCAGTTCCCTGCTTTTAAATCTTGGTGCAGACACTGACTGGGAATGCAGGAGCTGTTTCTCCCCAGCAGTTTTTCTTTCAAGAAGCAAAATTAATTTACGACAGGCTAACGCTAATAACACCCCCGCCCTCAGCTCCATTAAAAGAAAACAAAAGGCATAATGCAAGACCCCAGAAAATTACCAGAACCCAAATTTCACACTTGGGTTCCTTGGCACAATTCAGACATTTTGATTTGTGAATGCAACGATGCAAGTCAGAACTTCACAGTTTTTAAAGATTTCTCCCTAATATCCCTGGAGGTCCTAAGGGCTTTGGTAAATGTAATAAAAACAGAGTAAACTGCATTTGAAGGTGACCTTCAGCCAACTGTTATACAGTGATCAGGTCTGAGGGGTTTGACTGGGAAGTCAAAAGAGAAGATTAAACCCTCTGCTCCCTGTGTTTAGGATTTCTTCTTAAACTGCCATATTTTGTTCATAACAGACTTTATCTGTGAGGTCTTCTCACATGAAATTGGTCTTAGCATCCATCATTCAGTCATAGCCAGCTGCCAGATAAGGAAAAACACAGGTAAGGAAGGCCAGGGTTAAATTCAGGAAAACAGAAAAGCTTCCTTTAGGAAAAAAAATGGCAGGAGTAGCTGGGGATGGAATGTAATAAAATCAGACATGAAGGATAAAACATGGAGTTAAACTTTCTGTTTTGTTGAGTGATGGAACAGAAATTCTGCTCTCTGGGTGCTGACTGACAGGTCCACTGCCAGCCCATTTTGGACACAGATAAGCCTTGATTCCTGGCCGTGATTTACAGGCCCTCAGAGGTTGTCTGAGGTCAGCTGTCCTCATCCAGCCCCAGTGCCAAGCAAAGATCCCAAGCCTGCAGATGGGCTTTGGTACGTGAAGCAGCTCTGTCGGTGCTCAGAGCGGTTCTGGAAGTGCAACAGCCCAAAAAGGAATTGTGCCAACTCGCACACGTCAAGAGCCAAGTCCCAGGCTCCGGCAAAACGACAAACATTGTTCAAAAACGTGTTTGCTGAAGGCCTTGTTGGTGAACGGGTCACTTGGCAAATCTGGGAACACAAAGCACGCTGTGCAGCTGCCTGAAAGCTCAGCTTGAAACCACAGCTCTCCCGTGAGCAAAAAACCAGGATACAGGAGAAACTGGAGGGTTTCAAAGGATGCCCAACAGGACTTCTCTAATGATGTTGCTCCGTGGCCTCGCTGCCAGCGAAAGCTGCTGGGGAACGGCTCTGATTTCTACTCCTGATGTCAGCTCTCGAGCCTGTGGGGCACAGCTTTTCTCTTCAATGCTCTTTGAAAATGCCATGCTGAGCTCCACCATCCCTCTCTCGCTTCCTTGACTTTTCCCTCTCAGGATACACAGACAGCAAGTGGTGGTGATGCTGAAAGCTTTCTCCTTGGCAAGGAGCCCAAGGTCCAAAAAAAGGGAGGACTTTCTGGATGGAGAGATCTGACCGGCATAAAAGTGATTTTTGTGGATTAGAGAATCTAAAAATCGAAAATCTGACATTAGGATACTATTTCCATTTCCAGCTTGACACACAAGGTCAAGTTTGGGTTGGAATCACACGGGCAATGAAAGGTGGATGAAAGTCAGCAGTGCCAGTAAAACAATTACTTACTGGGTTTGGTAGCTTCCAAACCCCAAACTGTTTTCTTATCCTCCAAGGATAAGAAATGTTAGGCTGAAATCAGACAGTGTTGGTTTCCCAGATACAGAAGAGTGATTAACTGCATTTGCATCCCTGCATCAAATACTTTTTACTATGTTTAAATTGCTATCATCTGAAGTTTAACTACTGACAGCGAAATCAAACTCATATATGCATTTTTAATACAAGAAACAAAATTATCCAGAACAAAAAGAAAATCCAAAACAGTGCCTTGTCAGCTATATATATAAAGGTCAACTATAAAATACTTATTTGGACCCATCATCTCTTTGAAATCCACCCTTCATGAGATATCCAACCAAAGCTAATTGGAAATACCACAAAATCCTACTGATTCCAGGAACTGGGCCTTGGCTGCGAAGCAGAGAACGTGTCGGCACAAATGCAAATTCAAGCAATGTTATGAAGATCCTTTAAAGCTGTGACTCAACTGCAATCTTAGTTTGCTGACTCCCTGGTGAGATTCCCTCCTTCTTCTGTATGACACCCTTGCACATTAAAGAAAAAATATTGTCAAGTTACAGGCCACAAGTGTCCCAAAAATATCGCTGCACTAAAAATGCATATCATTTTACAGACAGCAGCAAATGCAGCCTAACTGCAACTCTAAGCTGGTAGTGACAAGAGAAGATCTTGCTTTTTAGTTTTTGGTTTTTGTTTTTTTTTTTTTTTTTAATTGCATCATTCTCAAGGTACTGCCTGCTCATTTGCTTCAAGGGCTGAACCTTTATTTTGTCATTTAGCAGCTGCCAGAATCTTCACTGCAGACGTTGTCACTGAGACACAAATCCCTTGGGATACTCCTCATTAAATAAAACAAAAATGGCTTGAAAGACATGCATGTGTTCATTTGTGTGTATACAACTGTGTGTGTATTAACTGGGCTGCAGAGAACAGTTTGGTATGAGAAGTTTGTCCATAGAGTTCCTTGGATGAAATGAAGTCTCTGACCCTCAGAGTTCTCAAAGAACTGCACAGAATCTTTACAAATTTAGCAGAATAACCAAATATATTTATGTTCGAACACGTGCACAAGTCTCTTGCTATTTATCCAATGTGAAATTGAGAAATTTCTCCTTTTCAGTTTTTTTTTTTGAACTGTATGGCATTAGCAACACATGCATCAGCATATAGAGGGATTTTTCTGGAATGCTTATATTTGAGGCTCTGTATTCTCCTCGGGAACTGTTCCTGTTTAGATCATGATCTATTTGACATCACAAAGTAGATTTTAAGGAAAAAAAGCCACAAGTGAATATAAATAAATAAATAAAACAAAACAAAACAACAACAACAAAAATACCCCTTTTAAAATCTGGTGGTTTATTGTGATTCCAGTTCAGGCCAAGGACAGGTTGCATGAAATGAAGAAGCAAAGATAAAAATGAAGGGCAGCTTTTACATATCATTCTGCATGAAGTGGGTATGTGTGCAGAAAGACATGAGGACAGAAAACATCAACCCCCCTACAGTTTCACGTAGCACTGTGCTCTTGTTTTTCATTTACAACTGCAGGTCAATTAAACAACCATCCCTCATTTCATTGTGTTTTGCAGTTGTGCCTATGCAGAACGGGGGAAAAAAAAAAAAAAAAAAAAAAGAAAACTGCAGTCTATTTTAAAAAAGAAACACAAGTTGACTTTTCCTGCTGTGAACACCCCCAGGAGCTGAGGCGTGGAAGGCAGTTTGCAAAGACAGAGCACTACGCCGTGACCTCTCCTTGGCAGTGATAAAAGCTGAGGTTTGAACCTGGCAGAGCTCGTGACCTGCAGACAAACGGCATCCCCGAGGCTTGTCTGGGTTTCAGCAGCGCTTCTTGTTGTAATAAAAGACAACGTGTCACAGGATTCAGGTCATAATCCTTCCTAGAGCTCCCAGTACTGAGAGTTCTGCTTTTAAGGGGCGAGACCAGCAGGAACCGTGCTGGTAGCACCACAGAATTCATCTGTAAGCGATCAGAGACTGATGTTTGAGGGAGTGTCGAGTTAATAGCTGGACTCCAAGATCCTAAGAGCCATTTCCATCACAACTGATTCTAGGGCTCTATAATTCTGTAACTTACTTGTGCTTCAAACACATACAGACAGAAAAAAAAAAAAATAATTTCAGTCCTATAGGCCTATGGCCCTATAGGATGGTCTGAAACTCCTTTCTCTGCCTCTGTTAAGACAGTTTATAGAGTGCCCTTCAGAACTGATCAGCCCAACAATTAGCACTGCCAAAATGATTAACCCTCCCTGGGAAGGGGGGAAGCAGTGTCCAGCTGTGGGATCCCCAGCACAAGCGATGGACATACTGGTGCAGGGCCAGTGAGGGGCCACAAAGATGATACAGAGAGTGGGACACCTCTCCCATGAGGACTGCTGATCTAAAATGCTCCATTTTGAACACTTCTACACCAGTCTGCAAACTGGCACCGAGATGAATCAGAATCACCAGACACGCCAGAAATATATATAAATGTATACATTACATACAGGAAATTAGAGCTATTATTTCTAATGCTGTCACTGGTCACATATCAGCGTAACAAAACAGACACAGCCACGAAGATTTAGGGTTGTTTTAACTCTGTAACTCTGAATGCATCCCTGATCGACTCGGGGAGGGTGTGAAGAAATTCTAAATTGTTGTGTACCAGTCTTGCAACAGAAACACAAATTGGAGAAGAGAAAGAACTGAAATGGAACAAGGAACAGTTTAGTGGTAGCTCAGGAAATAGGAACGGACTGCTTTAAAAACCTTGCCCCTATCATGTCAGATACCACCCTTGAGATGTAACTCCTCCCTACAACGTGGTTTCCAAATCACAGGGTCAAGCAAGAAACTAGTTTTTGTTAAAATGACAGATTCGTTCCTTTGGTACACAAGTGCCAGAGTTATTTCTGCTAATTTACTCACAAAAGCGAGGCAAATCTAAATAAGCAATAAAGCAGAAAAACATCTTCAGCTCTGTTTCCCTCCAATTAGCAGTTTCCAGACCTCTTACTGAGCAAGTGGGATCCCGTTCCATCAACCTAAAAACCTCATTACTCTGATTCAGGTACATGCAGTGTCAGACTGAGGGGATTCACAGGGAGTGATGCTGTGCTGGTTTGCTGTGGAGAACTTTTACTGCTTAAGGTGATGAGCAAGAGCCATGACTGAGGGGAGCAGAGACAGGGAGAGTCAAAGGAGGTGGGAAAAGATAAATCTGGCGTGATTTGGTGAAATTTATAGGGCTAACAGAGGGTCTTTGCTGTATGTTTGCTGATATAACACACTTGTCAAGGAAATACTGAAGAGGTGTCTGATAGCACTAAGCATCTGCTGTTCCCAGTTGGTCAGTCCCATCCCAGTGTGCAGTTCCAGACAAAGCTCTGTAGGGAAGAAAAGGTCTGTCTGTACCATCCACTGTAACTATAAGGGTTACTGTGGCTGCACAACAGGAAAAAGCAGCAGCACTTTTGAGGTATTTCTGGTCACACCCAACTCCTCATTTTCAGCAGCCTCAAAGCCTCCCCATTTTTACTCTGAATGATCAGAAACACTAATAAGAGCCTTTTCCACTCCCCACTTTTGACTCATCTTTCTAATTAGGAGCACTGAACAAATAGATCTGAGGAACAGCCTGGCAGCAGCAGCAGCAGCCTCGGTTCAGGGCATGCAGGGCATGGAAAATGCTCTGCTCTCCCAGGGACATCGGGAAAGCTACAATCAGTGACTCAGCATCAGCCCAGTGACTGCTCTCCAGGGAATCTGAGACAACCCCTCCAAGCAATCCTGCCTATTCCTGCGCACAGAGGGATCAGACAACCAAAAATTACTCCTTGAAACAATTCCCTACCTCTGACAAACACACACCTCTCATCAACTAACGATTAAACAGCACTGTCAAGCTCTGCTTTGTGATCCACATCTGCAGGCTGCAGCCACTACTGAAATTTTGGGGTTTTTTGTTGTGTAACATCTGCGCTCTGTGCAATGCAGACATGGCATTTCATTAAGCACAGGGTAATAGCTTGATTCCCTTAGGGACCTGCTGCTGGAAAATAGAACATCTCCTTTCATAAACAGGCAAGGTCACCACACGTTCCTCAGTGCACATGCTCATTTTGGATTTGATGCTGAGATAATTGAGTATCTGCTCATTACATGTTTCCTATTAACGCAATAATGCATCCACATGTAAAATTAATTTAACAAGATCTGAGCAAACCAGCATTACATTACATTTCAAAGCTGTCTGTTCGGCTGCAGAACGCAGACAGAGAATTCTGATTTACGACCAACCTATTTTTTGTATTTTACTCTTCATGTCGGATTCAGAAGTTGAAACGTAAAAAACACTGAAAAGCACAAGCTCAGCTACTTTGCTCCTTCACACCACATCACCCTTTTGTAACTTACAGCTGCTTTTGTGTTTAACAGGAGTCATCTTCCAGCACAATCACATACACACCCTGTGAACGAGACAGCTCACAAATGTGGCACCTCAGAGTTCAAACCCCCGCAGATATAATGACAAAAGCCACGAAAATTTCACAGAGATACACGAAGAGAGATCAAAAGTTCTAGGCAAGTTCTTTCAAAATCTCTGTAAGTACCACCAAAAATCAGGGGTCCCCAGAGGACCTTACCTGAAGCACCCAAACAGTGATGCACTGTAACTAATTCTGGCCAATCTACCTGTCTGCTTTCATCTTACTTCATTCCAAATACTCATTTTATCTCTTTGTTTAGAATATTCACAAGTTGGCAACCTGTTTTTCTCTGTTTCTCTGGTTCCTGGAATACTGCCCTGCTGGGTGTGAAAACAAGAAATTCCAAAGAATAATACTAGATCAAAGCTAAATGTAAAATGAATCACAAAGTCTAGCTGACAAGGTGGTGTTAGGTTGAATGTTGGACTCAGTGACCTCAGAGGACTTTTCCAACCCAGCTGATTCTGTGATTTCCCAAAACTGGAGAATGCAAACCACAACTGTAAATGAAAGGGCAATCTCTAGATTGTGAATGACCCACTCTATGGGTTAAAGACATACAGCAAGCTCAACTGGAAACCATCTGCAAAAATGTTAAGAATTGTATTTTTTGCCCTCCTCATCTGCCACGGAATTAACAGTTAGTGGAATCAACAGTTTCATTACTAGAAAAATAAATCTCAAAGGCTGTCAACGTTTTCACAAGGAAAACACCTTTGAAGAGTAGGGTTTATGCCTTAGGCAAGAATTGTTTAGTTACTTTAAAAAGATCAGCATCACAGGAAACAGCTCCTTCCTTGAGAGGATCTGGAGGACTTGTGAATGCACCCTTAGAGTTTTTCTAACTCTGAGCCTGCAGCAACCTAAATTAGAGACCTGCCTCTTCCTTCTGTTCATCTGAAACACCCCTTGAAGCAGTCAAAGGTTCAAGGAGAGGCCATCAACTCCTGTTTGCTGTTGGCATGCCTAAAACTGCTGACACATCCCAGGAAGGAAAATGGGTGCAATCTGGTACAGCTGCAACAATAAAACAGCTCCTAGGGAGCCTCACCTAGAGCTAACACCACCACCAAGCTGTGCTGGCCAACTGGAGAGATAAGCCAGTGGTATTTATACATAAAATGCAAACAAAGCTTGTACAAGTCTTGACAAATAACTAGGTCTGGCATTTCCAGGGCAGTGATTGTCCCTCTGGGCTCAGCACTGGGTCCTGTGTCCAGCTCTGGACCCCTCACTACCAGAAAGACACTGGAGTGTGTCCAGGGATGGGAAGGGAGCTGGGGAAGGGTCTGGAGCACAAGTCCTGTAAGGAGGAGCAGCTGAGGGAGCTGGGGGTGTTTAGCCTGGAGAAAAGGAGGCTCAGGGGGGACCTTCTGGCTCTGCAACTCCCTGACAGGAGGGGGGAGCCAGGTGAGGGAACAAGTGACAGCACAAGAGGCCACAAATTGAACCAGGGAAGGTTTAGACTGGACATCAGGGAGAAAATCTTCTCCAAAAGGGTTGTCAAGCACTGGCACAGGCTGCCAAGAGCAGTGGTTGGATCACCCTCCCTGGAGGTATTTAAAGCCGTGTGGATGTGGCACTTGGGGACAGAGTTTAGTGGTGGACTTAGCAGTGTTGGCTTAAAATACTGGACTTAAAGATCTTCAGGGTCTTTTCGTAACTAAATCATTCTATGAGAGACTTGCAAAAAACAACCAATGGGATTGCTTCCTTTTATGTCACAAATTTTCTTGAATTCTCCATTAAAAACACACCAAAAATAATTGAACTCTGTTCTTGCACAGACATAAGATCTTTTCTAGCTTGCTGCCTCAAAACATTAAAAGGAAAAATGCATTTTTTTCTCCCAGTCATTCTTGCCTCAAAGTTATCTAGAGACCTATTTTACCTCTAACTTCTGCAGAAGGAGGAGGACTATTCCTCCAGTCAAGTCTTGTTCAAACTTACAGGCCAATACTCTAAAAATATGTTGACATTTCTCTGATTAATTCCAAGTAATTCCTTGCCTGCTAGGGCCAGATCTGTCCCTTCCTCTCATTTCACATCAGCTCTGTACAGAGTCACACTAGCATTAAGCATTAGCTTGAACTCTGGCACTTCCCAAAGCTGGAGGAGTCTGAGCAAGTCCACGACCTCACCACTGGCCTAAAAGCCTGAGGATCCAAGAATCTTGAGGTCCCCGGGCCAAGTCCACTCTAGAGAACTGGTCTAGCAGTGTCCCCTTATAAATTTCTACATTAAATATAGCAAAGGACTTTGGCATTGCTCTTGCCACTGGAAATGTGGATTTCCCCACCAGGATGGCAAACAAAAAGCTCTGCAGAATCAAGTGACACAGGTGGAAGTCACACAGCTCTGTTGTCCAGCCCATGGCCTTTGCGTTCTACTGGAAACACCTTTGGAAAACACCATTTCCAAATGCAGCAGCATTTTATCCCTTGCTAAATGAGGTTAAGCTGGAGCTGACAGAGAAGATGGCAGATGCCCTTCTGTACTGCACCATTGCAGCCACGAGGCTTGATCCTGCGAAATTATTTTAATTCTCCAATAAGGGTGAGGAGCAGGGTGTGATGGGCTCACACTCAAGTTTTATTTTTGAATGCTAATGCTCACACATTAGGCTTTATAAAAGGAGGGGGAAGGAACAGAGTTTATGAATGCAAAAGGCTGCTCTTCTTGCAGAAATGAAATTTGGGACGGTAACACACTTCAGACAAAGAAAATTCTCACCAAAGAGCAATGCAGAAAGGAAGTAGGAAGATTACAACATTACAGTGTAAAATGCTGCATCACCTATCAAAATCACACCCAGGTTCATTAATGTAAGATTTTTTTTTTTTGTTGTTTTAGACACAGCAAAAATATACAACAGCTAGAGCAGAAGTTGGTTCTTCATGAATTGAGTAAAACAGGAGTCCTTTGCTCCACCCAAATGGATTTCAGACCGGACTCCAGAATAAACCACAGAAACTTCTTACCTTGCATTTCAACATGTTGGCCACTCTCTCTTGCATTGATTGTCCTGCCTTTGGCCTGACAAGAATATAAACTGCCTTCACCTCCGGGCTGGAGCGCAGCAGTTTTTCCACCAGCACTTTGCCCACGAAACCCGTCGCTCCTGTGATAAGCACGGTCTTTCCATTGTAATAAGCTGAGACTGCAGACATGGTGCTTTCTTGTCCTGTCCTTTCCTGCAGCAGGTACCTGAGAAGATGAAAAAATAAGGGCTTTTAAGGGCTTTGGGGTCACCTATGGCAGCTCACATTTATCAACTTTGGCCAATTTAAAGATGATTTTTTAAAAAAAAAAAAAAAAAGTCTTTATTATGAAAATATACCACAAAAATCTGAGAAGCTTAAAAAAAACCCTCAGGCTCAGCCTTGTCCTCGCTGTGACACCATAGCTGCAAACAGCAGTCTCCAACACAGCTCCTGCTGACCGAGACTCCCAGCAGGAGATGCTCCACGCAGAGTTGAAGAGTTTTTATCTCCTACACTGTGAAGGGGCAGCCATGAAGCTCTCTCTGGAGTTTAGGCTGCCTGAACTAAATAACGGGGCTGACATGAGCAGGCTCCCCCCCCATGAAGTGTCCCAGTTAAGGATTTTAATCAGATGCAATGGTTTCAGGCCTCTATGACCCCAGCCATCCTGACTCGAACTCTTAAGTTGCTTAAATGACAAACAAGGCTGGACTGAATCCTCTTAGAAAAGCCCCTCTCCCTGTTAGTGCAGTGGAAGCAAAACAACTCCTGTCTTTGAAGTGCTGCAGATCACAGCAAGAGTAAAACACTTACACTTCAAGAGAAAGGTTAATGAGAAGTACCACTAAATGCTTTTTGTTTTGAAAAAAAAAGCCTCCTGAATTTGAAACCAAAAGAAACAAGAATAGTAGAACATGGCCAATCAAGCATTCAAGAACCAGAACAATTGATCTTCAGGCACCCCAGAAAAACTTCTCTTCCTCCTGTAGAAGCTTCACTGTTGGCCATTTCAATTTTCTCAGCAGGAGGGAACTGCACGCTAATTAAATGCAAACACATCAAAACTGAAATACTGCATTTGTTGCATTTTTGCAGTCTTGTAAGAGCCCCTGTTTTCACCAAACCTTTTGCATTTGTGAAGCCTAGGAAACCACTGAGGCACAGTGAAGTGTCCAGCTTAGAGAAAAAAACCACAAGCCTTCATACAGACATTGCTCTTCTTCTTTCCCAGTACTGCCTGGGACCACAGCACTTCACATCAAACAGATGAAAATCCCCAAATTTCTTTGTCCAAAACAAATCACCAGGTGTAGAAATCTGATTTAGGAAGTGGGTCAAGCAGAATAACTTCTGAGGGACACAATTTTACAAACTAAGAGCTGTGGGTATTGTGGCTCAGTGGATTTGGGTATTAGCCTACTTTCAGACACAGTCTAGATTATAATTTAAATGAACACAGAAGGTCCACCTAGGCCTATTAAAAAACCTGTTCTGATTAAAGAGCTGGCCACTTGGGAAGTTCAACAAACAGGTTAAACTCTTAGGTAATGAACTTATTTATAACAGAATGTCACATCTCGTTCAGGTTGGGAAAAACTGGAAGACAGGAACTTGCAGAACCTGGGAGTCTGTGAAAGGATGTGTAGGGCCAGAAGTAGCTGGTAGTTTAGCCAGGTAAGATGGAGATGACAAAAGACTTTAGAAATTAGAAAAATTAATAATTTTTCTAGAAAATAGAAAAATTAAGAAGTCCTTAGTCAGTAGAGGCCATACAGAATCAGGAAACAAAAAGATAAAATACAAGACTTCCAGCCACTGGATCCTTACTTCAAATTCATATTCAGAAGATCTTATCTTCCTAACCTCACCTAATATGCTGCTAGGAAAAAAAAGGTACATTTAGAAAGCACTTTGCACCCCAAACTTGGAGATTACTACAGTGTTTCACAGGAATTCCTCTCCTTCCCACACTTGAGGAGCAGAGAGCATTTCCCACCTGCATCACTACGCATTTCTGCTTTGCCCTAGAGTTGTAGATAACTGCACAAAAAAACTGTTCAAGGTTTCCACACGTGGACATGCATTTATTATGTTGTTTCATTGGCCAGATGCTCAATGCCTGCTAGAATAACAAAACAAATAAATCACACTCCTTGAAAGGGTCCCTAAAATTACCCGTGCAGCCACAACTGGTTCAGTGTTTCTGTCAAGGGCCACACACACAAAACTGACATTTTTTCCCCATCTAGGCTCAGATCACTCTGAAGGTTGGATTCCATGAAGCTGGGGAATCAATTGTTTATCTCCCAAGCCATTCTGGTGTGATGAAAATGGAAGCACCAAACACAGCCACTGAAAAAAAAGAACTTTTAAGGCGATCTGCTGTTCCTCTTGATTCTTGGCTTGACCCCACAGGCTTAAAAGGGAAGAGAAATCACATCCTTTCTATTTTCTGTAGCAAAGCAGCCCAAGTGAGGAAGCACACAGTTAGCAGGGCCAGTTTCAGAGTTGGATCCAGTTGCTCAGGGCCACAATAAAAGGCCATGAAGAATGGGATGATGCTTGCCTCTTAAGGGATCAGATTTGTGTCTCCATGCAGCACATTTATTTTTCCCTTTCCTAAGTGAGCTTTAGAAGAAAACACAAAAATCCTGTACCCATCTGATGGGGTGATACCTATCAGGAAAGAATATCTGTATTTTTGTTTAATGTGCACAAATAAATTGATGTTTCCAGATCGTGACACAAGAGCCAGAATGCTGCAATTTGATATGTTCAGACAGATCCCTCAATCTCCACTGCCCAAGCAAATTTAAAGAGGTTTTTACTAGGTTCCAAAATCAAGGGCAGTTTGATATAAACTTTCCAGTTTATATTCAGCATGGCTAAAATTTTCTTTTCAACTTAGTCTTGATTTTTTTTTTTTTTTTATTTTTTTTAGAACTACCTTTGGGTTCTTTTGTACCAACAAAAGTTTGTTTGTTTTGAAACAAACAAAAATTGTTTCCTGGAGTAAGGTTATACTTTACTTTTAATTTTAATGAAAGATCAGTCAATACTGAGCATGGACTATTTCCCAGTCAATTAAAGTGCAAGGGCTTAAGTGTCTGGTAGAACTATCTGAAGCCTGAACCACGGTCAGCAATTGCTGTGAGCTGAGCCTTACTCTGAGGTAAAGGAGGATAAAGACAATTTCATAGCCTAAGGGTCCTCTCTGTGGTGAGAAAGCCACTGAATTCTGGAGAAAAGCCCACACCAGAGCTTCCTGAAGCCCAATTCAACTCAAAACCAAAATTACAATTAATGACAAATAACGTTTTTTGAAAAAAAGCTACAAGACAGAGAGAGTCCTTTAAGACTAAATAACTTTTGGCCACTTCTCCGAAAATAAATTTTTTAATCTTGTGTGCAAATATCCAATCATACATAAAACAGTTCTCTTTAATCAGGATTCTGGAAGAGTCATAATTAAACTGGGACATGCACAGAAAGAAAAATTCCTCTGTTGCTCCAGAGAACTTGCACAGCTGAGATCAGAGAAATGCAATATAAAGTGGTCACAGACTATTTCAGTCTCATCAATTTGCTTCTTCAGTCTATTAATTATTTTATGAGTTTAAAATGGACTGAACACTGGGGATGCCTGAACAATGCATCTTCATATAATTATTTTCTCTTTTACATTTTGCCCCAGGATGTGTGACAGAGACTCCACAAACTAGGCATGTAATTATAATACATAAAAGCAATTCTTCCTGATGCGTGTTCTCTGCCTGAGAGCACTTGTTGTTGGTTTAATCATCAGCAAATAAATAATCCCACAAATAGGACTGCAGCAGGAACAACCTGATCTTTTCACTTTTGTGGACAGCAGAGGTGGATCCACGAACAATGAGCAATTTTCCTCCAGTGCCAGTGAATATACAGCAATTGTTTGGCTTGAAGCAGATCAGTATAATCCAAGGACAAGCATGCACATGGTTTGCAGAGGCAGGAACAGTGTTACCACCACCTCCTATGGAGCAACAAAAAGCTCCACTGAAGAACAAAAATTAAAAAGACAAAGGAAAAAAAATGCAATAATCACCTATATATGTTTCATTTATGTGCTGGCACTAGAAACAAGGGCTCTCACAGCATCCATCAATTCACAGGGAGATCTCAGGTGTATGCAGGTAACATTATCTGTGCAGGCTCTGTCATTTGAGATGCTTTATATGGATGTCAAGGTTTTGTTTGAGCACCGGGACCTGCCTTCAGAGATTTCACGGCTTATTTTTAGCCCCGGGACATCTGGAAGCAATAGAGCGTGCTGTGGCCTCAGAGTCCCAGAGCAGAGCCTCACACCACGCTCTGGAGCAATAGCTGGAGCAGTGACATGTTTTTCATCACAGTGACTTAACTCCTGGCTTCTCAGCAGCACCGGGAGGAGCCCCTTGTCAACTCAGACCAATTTCATTTACCGGGCCAAACTCACGACCAGGGCAGTTCCACTGGCAATGGCCAACCCTTCAGCTTCGAGCTGGTTTGAGCCCTGACATTGAAAAATATTTTTCTGCATTTTTCCAGTAATAAATAAAGAGTGACTCAGGGTGGAAAATGGCCGCAGTTCAGCACTGCACAACGTTTGTGCTGCTAACAAGAACAAGCAGGGAGCACCAGCAACGATGCACTCCAGTTACATAATGTGTTTCCAAAGGTTTTTTAGCCACGGGAAGATTTGTGCAGCTTGGGAAGAGGTGGGGGGGGGAGAATTTTTACTGACGGCAAAAAAAAAAAATGCAACAAGGAGGATGTTAAAATGGCTGTTCCAGGGACAAATTAAAAGATCCTCGTGGTTTGTTAAACTTCCCATGGTTATTTAACAGCACGAGCGACCTACCAGCAATAACAAACTGGCAGAGATAAACCTTCTCTCACTTCCAGCTACAGAATTAAAAGGAAGGTCATAATCCACCCTTTGTACAGGCACTATAGCTGCTAATGCAGCATAAAGAAATAAAACCCCTGCGATTCAAAGATGGGCACATTTACAGCCAGACTGAACTCCTGATGATAATCCTCTTTGCGGGAGCTTTTGCTCCGAGCAATTTACACCAAATATAAATGCTGTTGCTAGAAGCCTGAAGGTTAAACCACTTTTTCTCCAGCTAAGGTATTTCAAATCATTTTTTGTTTGCCAGCAGTACCGACCCAAGTCCACACCACCATATCCAAGAAGCAAAATGCAAGGAGAGACTCTCATTGCTCCCAGAGACCCTTCAAGATCTGAAAAACCAACACCAGTTTTGCAATTCGTGTTAATTTACAACAGTGAAATCTAAAGAGACAGCGCAGTGTGACAGCATAATTAAGAGCTGGAGGTAATGAGCAGCGTGCACAGCCTGATCCTGCTACGTCACATCGGGACAGCAGCTCTCGACCCTCTGGAAATCACCGGGAGCTGTGGCTGCTGGGCTCGAGGCCTGCCCACGGAACAAGATGCAGATGTAGGGCAAAAGCCTGAATTTCAAGATTTGGTCACTGTGTGAGCACTACCTGTACATCTTCAGGGACCATCTGACTCTTCTAAGCAGCCCAAACTGTTTGACACCGTTCAGAACCAGAGAAGAACAAATGAAGCACAGGAGCTACTGATGCAACACAACACAGGAAGAAGCCCTTTGAGTTTTTCAGTGGAAACTGTTAAGTCTCTCTCAGTCTCACTGTGTTCTCTCTAAAACTGATGAAAACAAGCCTGTGAACATTTGGGAGCTGGAACGAGGCAGCGGTGCTGAGGACATTCCCACGTGTGTGATATGGGATTTTGAAGAACAAATATTTCTCAATTGCTCAAGTATGGATGTATTCTGCCTCTCCCCTATTTAAGCAGTCACCTTTAAGAACTGCAGCTACCAGGGACATCAAAGGAGCTGTTTCTGCAGGCTCCTTTCTGCCTCACACATCATCTGTACCCACTCTCCTTTTTTTTTTTTTTTAGGGGGAGCTCTCCCTTTCTTTTTGAGAGATAGTTGTTGGAAAGCCCCTGATTGCTGGATCAAAGCTTAGGTGCTGTGCAGAGATCAGGACTAGAAGGGAGTTTTTTGCTCTGCCTCAGCATAATTAAATGCAGACATCCTACATCACAGCACTTCTGCATTCTCCCTTCTCTTTCCCCCAGTTCATTCTTCACAGCCATTTTCACCTTGCTCTTTCTCCTGGGGTCTCCACAACCAGCAGTGCTCCCCCAAGACCCTAAATCCGAACCCTTGCCATAACCCCTGCACAGCAATCACACTGCACCTCACCACTGCAGGAGGGAGGTCTCTCAGTGGTTAAGTCTGTAACTCTCTCTGTGGTGACAGTCTGGTCTGGCAGATTTATTTTATTTTAGTGATCTCAGTTGATAAGTTATGAGCATCCAACAGCTAATGTATTAGCATTTGAAGATTTTCTGTCCTTTTCCACTGCTTGGAATACTCACACACAAAGAATTTGAGGGTAAAAGGAGGCTGAGGTGTTTCAGTGATTGTTTTTTCTTCAAGCCTCACTTTTGGAGCAGCCCATTTAGCACAGTTGCTCTGAAGCTGTTACCTCCCCACTGACTCCCACATTCCAGCACTCATGGAAAACCAGCCCACAACGGCCCAAACCACACAGGGTAACTAAAAACTGCCTGCATTTCTGAAACAAATGAAAAAGGAGTGGTGATTGATAGCAGCAGTGTGAGTATTTATGTGGCTACAGCGACCATGTCCTTCACAAAGGCACTGTCATGACATGAAAAAGAATGGTCTGCACTCAAGATTCTGAGTCAACAGCAATATTGATCCAAGGAGATCAATCCAGTAAGTAAATCTGTGTCATGCAGTGATGGAGAGACTGCCTTCCCTTTCCTACTGTCACTCCATCCAGCTCTCCTGCCAGGTAAATACATAAGCACAATGCTTAGGACTCCTAATGAAACCAAATGAAATTGCATTTATATGTTTTCATAACAAAACCTAAAAAAAAAAAAAAAATAAAAAATTACAGAAAACAACAAAAGAAGAAACTGAGGACAACGTACAGGACTGTGGTCAAGTGATGACCCCTTAATGACCATGCTTTTAAAAGACAAACACTCATCTACACCATGCTACCTTCCCGTTGTTACAACTCTTTTTCACAGCTATGTCCAGTGGGAGATGTAAATAGAAAACATGAGTAGCTCTGCACCCCTGTGCATATTTATATCTGCATGTTTTTGTTTGTATTAAGCTTCAAAACAAATGCAAAATAATTAATAATTGGCTGAATAACACCAGCTGAAAGACAGCTGCAGGGATTCACACATACACAGTTTCTGACGAGCACAGACTTCCCTATTCAGTCTGTCTGGATTTCCATGAGCATAAAGGATTTTACTGAAGACTTTTCTTAAACAATATGCATGTACTTGTGTAGTACATGCACAGGGAACCATTTTCAGGTTCATTTTAGACACAAAAATCTGTCGACCGCTTTTTTCAACCATTTTTACAATAACCTCATACTGCAAACCCTTATAAGACGTGACAGGGCAAATATTCCTTTTCCTCCATCCCTTCCTATTGCCTGACTTTGCCAATACCTTCCTTGTAAGACAGAGGAAAACTACTCAGCAGCTGAGAAGCTCTTGACACGTTGTGAGGGAAATGTCTGGATGAGCTCAGATAATGCAGCAGCATGGTTTGTGCTGCCTGACAGAAAAATGCAGTGACTGCACGAGGAAGTTTAAGCAGTCCTGTGACAGCAAGCTAAAATGAGTTTTCACACTTTGCATCTCAGATCTAACAGAGTGGAAAAAAAAAATTACCTGCTGCGTTCGGACACAGATTTCAGGTTAATTAAATAACTGTAATTATTTTTCTTTCCAATGGTGAGCTCAGCAGTCTGAGCAGTTTTGTACTGAGGTTTTATTAAGAAGTGCAGTCTAGAACCTGGTTACTCTTGTCTTGGTTGGGATTGAAAGATAAAAATATTGGAATAAATCCCACTAAGAGGAGTATTCTTATAAGGATGAGCAGACTGATAGTCTATACTATTAATTTCATAGCAAAGCATATATAAATACAGACATGTTTTCAAACCCAAAGATTAAAGATACCTTTAAGTGTTTGTTTTTTAATTGAAACGTGACAGAGAACATTATAAATTGAAATACCACAGGTTTGCCTTTTTCCTTATCATTGACTCAAAACTCAGGCTAAACACAAACAAAAAGCATTTTTTTTTTCATTTCTGACACGTTTCTCTGTTGTTCAGTCTTAGAGCATTTGATGTGAACCTGGCAATCCATCAGGCAACAACTGGGTTGTTCTGTCCAGCTGCTGAAATTAGGACAGAAGATATCCAGGCTTCTGCTGTGCAACATTCTCCTGTCAATGAATTCTCAGCAGAGAGGGAAGGAGCAAACCCTTCGGGAACAGGCTGCTTTTGATCAAAGTGGAAAACTGAAGGAAACATCCTAAATATGGGCAGGATGAGGGCGACCGTGCCGTGGATGCTAAGTGTGACTACAAAACACAGCTTCTATTTCAAAATAGATAAATAAATAAATAAATAAATAAATAAATAAATAAGAAAAGGTAAGAGGACAGCAAAGAGGAGAGTTTGTAGGACTCCCTGTGTCTGAGTCACAGTGTTTATACAGGACTTTCCATTCAGCTTCCACCACAACGAACTGAGTGTGCAAATCCAGGAGTTCTCCTCCCCCTGCTACACCCAGAATTCCCCACAGCAGCCTTAAAACAAAGTAGTTCTGTGATCTCTAATCACTCCTGGGAGATAACCCAGCCATCTACATCCCTGACGAAGTGGAAACTCAACTTTTCCAGAAAATAAATTTCCTTAAAACTGAGACCAACAGCTTGAAAAAATGAAAAACAACTTGTGAGGGCCTCCCCACGTGCAGGACACAGCTCAGAAGAAGTGGGAAATGGGCAGAGAGCCTCTCCTTTCTTGGCATCTGACAGCCACCACCATAACGCTTTGGGATGGATTGTAAAGATGCAGTTTTTAAGAAGGTATCAACAAACAAAACACAGAAATCATGGTCTTACTTGCACTTATGTTTTAAAACTTCTTTTTCTACCCCCATCAGCTCTTCCCTTATTTGAAACTGAGCTGCATAATAATAAGCAGAACTCATTCTACTAACAGAAAGAATATTTTCACAAAATCTTTCATAATTAAACTGATTGCACTCTTGACACTAAACATTATCCCCATTTCTGAGAGTTTTGTTACTCTCAGGAGGTAGTTTTGCTGCCTCTTGATCCTCATCAGATGGCTTTGAGGATTTTTGACTCTTCTAACTAGTACACCTCTCTTTCCTCTACCAGCATAAACAGACTGAGAAAACAAAAATAAAACTACAAAGCAAACGTGAAGTGAGTCAGAGGATGCTGTTTTAAAATACAGAGAGAGATGCAAAATCCTGAAATACCCCACAGAAACAAAGAATATGTGTATTTTATTAATCCCATTATTAGAAGCAATGCAATTCACAGGGGCTGCTAATGAATTAGAGTTAATGATGGAGTGCTAAGCAGCCACTTTTTTTTTTTCCCTCTTTTGGAGATCTCTGTGTTTAGCTCTTTGAGATTGTTTAGGTCATTCTGTAAAAGTAAGACACATTGATTTTATCAAAATAGTTACTGCAATATTACAATTTCATCATTCTCAGGTGCATATGCACATTTTAAGAAGTCTTTTGTTGTCGTTGTTGTTGGGGTTTGTTTTTGGTTCTTGGTGGGTTTTGGTTTCTTGATTTTTTTTTTTCCCATGCAGTTATTCCTCTCACTCAAGAGCAAAAAAAGACAAAAATGTGGATTCAGTGGGGAAATAATAATTAAACGTGGAAGAAGCCAACCAGAAGATCAAAAATACATCCTTCCCAATTAGATTTTCTGACAAACTGCAAGGAAAATACACTCCTCAAATCCCCTCGCTCGGTTTCTGTGGAAGACAGGCAGCACTGCCTGCAGATTCCTCTCCCCAAAGTTCTCCAAGAAACACAAACATTTACTCTTCAGATAAAAGGAAAAGAGCAGGAAGAGGAAACTAAAGACAATTCCCTGGAGTTACCGAGAGCTGCATTAAGGAACTTTCCTCTTCACATCAGCAGCTCTGAATAATGAGGCAGCAGAGAGCTTTGCAGCACTGGGAGCCTTTCAAACACACTTCTCCAGAAAGAAGAGACAATAAAATGTCAATAGAAAATGCCTCCTGGCTGGCACAGAGAAAATTTTTCCTCCTTTTCCAAATAAGGGACCGATTTTTTTTTTTCTTCCCCTCTTCTCCAGTATCTGGAAGACAAGCTGATGAGAGATGACAAGGTGCATTTCTGGAAGTTAAAAAAGAATCCAGCACTGAATAAAACATAAGTGCAGAATCATAAAAAGGATGGTCAGACTGTACCAATGTCATCTAATACATCCTCTGTGCACTGAAATGCAAGAAGGGAATGGAAAGAAGTAATTCAATGATGATTTAGCTCTAAAAGTTCAAGGAAAGTTTGAATTAAGTTTAAAGTATTTGAATAATCCTGTTGTAATCAGTGCCAGGTTCAAGAAAGTGCACATGTTCTCCTTAATTACAAATTTCCTTCTCATCATCAAGAAGCTCTGCATTCAAAATTTACGTGCCCCTAAACTAAATTTTTTTTAATTACTTTTTAATTTTACTTTTTATTGGCCACAAATTAAGATATTAGTTATCAGAGAAATAAAAATACCCACAAATCTTGCAAATCAAACGAATCTGGTTTCCCCCCACCAATCACACCCTTGCATGATCTATAAAATAAAGAAATTCCTCTGGATGGATCAGGGTCTGCCTGCCCTGAAAATGCACAAGACCACACAGAGTTGGTATATTAGAATAGCTTCAAGTAGCACAGTGAAGTACAGAAATGAATATGCTTCCTATGATTATTCTTTTTTGAAAGCCTTTTCTATTCTTGTAGGGACAGCAAATTGCTATGTTCCAAGGTAGAAGTATTTAGGACCCCTCTAAAATTAAGGATTTATCCACATCATTTAAGAAAAAAAAAAACAACTTATGACTCAATTCCTGTTAATAATTTTTTTTAACTACATTTTTCCAAGAAATGATGCTCTCTTTAAGTTTTGTATGACCTCATGTTCTTGGAGACAAAACTCACAACCTAAAGATATAAATACCAAGCAAATGTTACTGGTTCTGAAGCAGAACCAAGTTGCTTTGGTGCTTTTAGCTCCATCACCCTAAGACACAGAAAGCAGCCTCACTGTGTCTGACACCTCTGTAATCCGTGTGTTTTAAATTCTGATATTCAGAACAAGCCTGACCTCCTCCTCTCAGCTCATTTGTGCCCAGCAGGACGCAAAAGATTTGCCCTTTTTAAGCGGCTCTCTCATCTCCTGGATCTCAGGAGAGCCCCACACAAGTTCAGAGTTCTGTCCTCACCCCAAATCCCCGGAGATGCTGTGAAAATAAAACATCAACACGTGTTGCAGCAACCTCTGTGTGGGCAGAACTACCTCTCAGGAAAAACAAACTTTTACCAATCCCCCCTTCTCGAAACAGCAGCCAAAAATTCCCCCCCCACACCTTGGATTTCTTACTGCTAATCTCAGGTCCAGATAAGAGTCCTATTATTAAGAAGGGCTGACATAAAGCACACAGAGATTGCCAGGCTGGAAATTCCTTGCCAAAACACACAGCCCAGCTGGGCAGGGACACAGAAAGGTAGCGTGTATCCACGCTAGGATTGCCACAAGAAAGAAAAAAAGTTTTATTAACAGCCAAAACACACACTGACCTTGCCAAAAAGCAGCCTTTGAGGCAGGATACTTCCAGCAATACAGAGATATTTACTAAAATAAGCACACAGAGATTAGGGCTCCTACTCAACTGCATTTCTCAGGGCAAAGAAAGTAGTAGAGCACTACATGGCAGTAATAACCATCTTTTCTCTCCAGTTTAATGGCATAAAAGCAGGACCTCCCTGTTGCTGTGAGAGAAAAAGCAAAATGAAACGGGAGAGGTGTTTCACTCCACTCCAAATTTTATTTCTTGAAGTCTCTGTGGCACAAAGTGCTATTTTAGGAAAAACATTTTTTTTTTCTTTTTTTTCCCCTGGCAATGCAAATCAGCCCAAAACTCAGCGTATTTGGCTTCCTGAAAATTTTTCCTGGTTGAGAACTCACACCCTACAGAGAACTCCCCGTTGTAACCATTGCCAATTCTCTTTGCTGACCCCTTTCCAAAAGAGGATGAACAGAGAAAAAAAGGTGTCAGCCAGAGCAACAGCACAACCCCGGGATCCCTGTTTTATCAGGAGGGTGTTTGAAGGCAGAGCAAACAACGCTCCAGGGTGGCCTTAATTTGCACTGGAAGCCAGCGTTGGTTTTGGGAAATTGCCACCTCATCCATCGTAGGCTTTGCCATCACATCCCTCTCCTCTTTGGTTTTGTGCTGAACACACGCCAAGAAACCTGGCTTTTAACAACTGAGTGGCAGAGATGTCCTGCAAAGAGAGGCAATCCTAAACAACCAGAAGGGAAAGAAATCGTGCCTGTGAACACGGTGTGAGCCTTCTGACAGAGGGAAGCTCAAGCACAGATAGAGGAGGGACAATGGTAGCTGATTTGTGCTGGGAAAACAACTGTTAATTTACATGGTACTTACTTGGGAATTACTTTGATCTATTTGAAATCTGCTAATAACACAGAGGAAAAAATGGCTGCTGTTGAGACACACAATGAAGAAGAAATGCAATGAGAGTGATCCTGTGTACCCAAAATTCCAAGAGGATAAAGAGATTGTCTAAAGAGACTGGATGATCCGTTTCTTACAAATAAGAGTCAGGCATTCTTGTGGATTTTCCAGACCTACAGAAAACTTCAGCATTCCAGTTCAGGTTAGAAAGTCACAGAGTTCAGCAGGACAGAAAGAACCTATGTTGAGTATTTCACAGAACAGAAATAAGACAGAAGATAAAAACTATTATCTACGATCTAAAAGTCAAGGGAAAGTAGAAGAAAGGCTCCTTTGCACTGCCAGGTTCCCCAGCTGGCTGTGAGGTGTCAGGTTTGCCAGGTGCCAAAGGCTCCATACGAGCAATTAGCAGCACTAATGAGTGTAAAACACGGCGATGCCTGCAGGTCATGCAGAGGTTCTTAGATCATCTTTGCACGACAGGAAAATCTTCTGATAGCAGGCTGATCCTTACAAATTTACAGTACCTGAAGTTTAACTGAGACAGAGCCTGAGCCAATTAATTTGCTATAAGTGTAGATTCATAAGCCTTAATTACAACACTCTTCAGTTCTGATATTGAAACAATCAGTGCAGTTTATTTCAGAAGGGAGAAGCATCACTGGTCCTCAACAGCTCCCTTTTATGGATCTCTGAAGGTGCACTCTGACTGAGTTCACCTGAGGTTCTGGCAGCAGCTTTAAGGTTTTCTAGAAATTCCTACCTTTAGCCACTCAGGCCATGTTTTCTTGCCCCTTCACTTGTGCAGGGAGAAACCTTGTGGGGTCAAGTTGTGAATTAAACAAATACACTGCACTGGTTTATGACGTGGCTTGAAAAAGACTTGAGTCAGCACTACAGAGGGTGTGGTGAGACAGTGGTGGGATGAGGCAGGGGCAGGAAAAATTCCCTGTGTCACTGCCAATGCCTTCAAACTGTGAAACACTGGCCTGTCAGCAGGAACAGTTAACCTACCTTTTCACAGCAAGCACTCCAATTTTAATATTTAACAATCATAACAGTTACAGCAGCTTTCCCCAGGATTTGCATGAGGGCTCACTCAAACAATTTCAGTCTGCTTCTCCAACTCCTTGGGGGTGTTTTGCCAATACTCTGCTACTTCCCCTCAAAGACTTTCTTTTCTTTTCCATTATTTATAGAATCACAGCATTGTTTAAAAGACAACCTGCAGGGTTGTCTTCACCTTGGCCACCAAGCAAGAAGGAATAAACCCAAACCCTGGTAGCCACCACCAGCCTTAAACCACCACTTCTATGAAAGAGTCACAGCTGGTAATGGAGAAGTGAGGATGGAGGGGGATCCCTTAAAAGGGAAAATACCAGCCCAGCACTGAAGAAAAGCTCTAGCATCCCTTACAGGGCAAGGATTTAGGATCATGGCTTACCTGAGGGGGAAAAAAAAAAAAAAATCAGCTCTTACAGAAGCTCATCTGCATGCAGTCAGTTTAGCCAGGAAAGCCAGCCCAGCTCTCGAGTAATATGGGAAAATTTATTGCACAGTGCAGGGATCATCCAGTCCCTCCTTCCTATTTGCTGTGAGGGAGGTGCAGCAAGGTTTGCAGGAAGTAGGGAAGCCATTAGTTGTTAGGAAATAAAACAGCTCCAGGACACACTGGGCACATGCAGTCATGGCACACACCACGAAACACGGGAGAGGAATTGCAACAGCCACAGGCAAGCTGACACTGCAGCCCAGATGAGTTTTTTATTGGACAGATATTTCTAGAAGATATACCCTCCCCTTTGCACAACGGGTTTAACATTTTTAATTTGCAGCTGAATTGAAAGATGAGTCACTTTATCACAGAACAGCTCCGGCATAAATCAGGTTTCAGCCTGTGACAGCAGAATTATTGTGCACACAATACAATCTGTTAAGACAATTTCACACTCCTTTCCTAATGACTAGGGAAAAGAGCCCCTTTATTCCGGAGTTTATTGTATCTTCATTTATATCTTCATGAAATAGTGTAATATGATGCTTTCATGTTCCTCTCCACACATCAGAGCAAACAGATTTCAGGCTGTAGGTCCTCCCTGTGCCCTATCCTACAGCAAAACCAGTCAGTCCAGCAAGAAACCAGCAGCCACTCAGAATAAAAACAAGAATTGCTTTCTCTCCTCACAGAGAATAAATATACCTATTTCAGCTGTGTCCAACAGATTTTCTTGAAGAGCCTGGTAAAGTACAAGCGGAAATATGTATGCTTCACTCCAACAGCTTGTCCTCCCACTTAACAAAGGCCAATATTGACACAGCCAAGACGTACAAAAAAGAGCTTGTCCCTTTTTACTGTAAGGGCCTAAAACCACAATCCTAAACAAACAGACTGAGCAGCTCTGACCGCAACAAGCCTCCCTTTTGACTCCCAGGGCGTTGCAGGGAGGAAGGTGGGAGGGGAATGGCATGAAACACCCTGAAAAGAAAGGAGCTCCAGTGATCCATCTCCTGGTGTGCCCTGGGTGTCCTGTCTGTGCCACCCACGAGCTCTGACCTGTCTGCACTTCAGTATTCCCTGCCCACTGCAACTTCCATTTCCCATGCAGGAGTCACTTTACCCCCACAGGCTAAAATCTAATCAAGTACCAGTTGGGTATCTTTGCAGTAATGGCACCTGAAATGAGCTAATTGGGGTTTTTTTCCTGTTTTTGTGACTCCTAGGGCAAGTGTTTCGCAGCCTCTCAGTGACGAGAGAGAAATTTGTGCGAGCTACGAGAGAGGCCTTTTCTCTCTCAAAATCACATACAGACCTTCCCAATTAAATACCATCCCACAGGAATAAATACCCCTTTCACAGAAGCATTCATTGCAGGAGAAGAGCTGATGGCTGTTGTGCAGCCAGTGGATGAGGCACACCTGCCGATCCGGAGATCTTCGTGGCAGAACTGAATTAAACATGAACTTTAGGCAGCGTTGCATAAATGTCCTAATTCTCTCTCTATAAACCCTCTCTATTTCATGCCCATAAGGTTCAATAAACTGTGCATTTTACTTTCTTTCTTCTACCCAGAACACTACAACTCCACACCATCCTTTCTCCTTTTGAAAACCAACATTTTTCATAACCCTCCCTTCTGACACAGAAATTGGATTTTATTTTTTTTTTATTCCTATCCAGCATAAACGTAAATGCTGAAGTTAGCAAAATTTCCTGAGCAAAGGAAATACCAAGCCTTAAATCAAGTCTAGTTATTCCTCCTCCTCATTTCATCTCAATCAGTTCTTGCTACGTATTCTACTATTAAATTTTTCCTCGTGTCTCTTCTCCAGTCAAATCTTTAGCTCAGGCTGTTCTTTCAAAACCCTCCCTGGTTTGCTGACTGTCATCAGAGAGAGATGAGACAGAGCAAGCATCACAATACCTTTGCCTGAACGTGTGAAGCTACCTTGAGTTCATCTCCATTTCACATTTCAGTGCCAGTAGCCTGGGGACTTCTGCCCATTTATCACCGAGCAGCATCTGCCTTCTCCTCCTCCCTCTCTCTCAACACCGTGCCACAAAGATGAACTTCACTTTATTACCTGCTGTCAACCCTTCACTTCTCTGGAGTGCCTGCATGGGAAGTAAAAGTGGTGTAGGAGAATCCTAGGGCAGGAGATGCTCCAAGCACTGCACTCTCCTGGCACAGCACAGAAGGAAAATTAGCCAGAACTGCAAAGAGAAATTAAGCTAAAAGCCTTCCCCTTGCAAGTAAAAAAAAAAAAAAAAAAAAATTTAAAAAGGAGCTTCACAAGCCTTTTGAAACCACTTCAGATATAAACCCACTTCAGATTTCCTGCAACTTAAAGGTCAAATAAAACTCTCCACTTTTCAAGCTGCTTTCGATTAACTCCACTTGGAAGTGTCTATATTTAAAATAGAGTATTTAAAATTACATATTTTTCTACAGTGTGTAAAGGTACATGTAAGAGGTCTTTTTCTAATTACTATTCTTTTTGGTTCCCTGGTTTACTTTCTCCTTCCCTTTGCTTATGCAGCGTGGCAAATAACACATTATATTGCAGTATAATGGCAACCTTTGATATAATCTGATCAAGTAACAGCTAAGTTTGTCCAATTTCAGGGGAATAATTATTAATTTGCAAAAGCTGCCAAACCCTAAAGCATGGGATCTGAGAAACAAGGGTTCCATCACTTTATTCTTTTGTTTCTTGCTTAATTACTGAAGTCCTGATGTCCATTCACAGATATTTGTATAGCAAACCTTAACTTCAGCAGAGGAAATATTCTGAATTCCTGCTAAGTCTGTGCAGAAAATATAAAATTTGCAGTATTTACTTGCAAGTTGTGCTCTCAGACCTCCCAGGTGTCGGTGCCTCGTAGCCGGTTTGGGGGGAGCAAAGGCTTACCCAGGTACAGGAAGATGGGACGTGGGACTGGATAGATGGGATTGCATCCAAAGGGGCCTGAATGAACCTGCTGATGTCACCAGGAGTAAACAATCTAGTGTTCTGGGAAGGTCCTGGAGGCTGAGAACAGACCCATGGACAGCAAAAGGCAAATGCTGAGACCATTTTTGGGAAGGGCAAGGAAAAAGAAACTCCCAGAAGTGGAAGATGAACCATTTCATGAGTCTATAATTATTGATTACTCTGATTATAACAGCGTTTTGTACCATTTTTCCTTCAAAAAATACAAGGAAAGAAGGAAAAAACCAGACAAACACATAAAAGGGGGAAGGGGGGGCTGAAGGTTAGTTAGTTTGCTGGGCTGGCACTCAGTTTGGCTTGCTGTAAATGGAACACTGACCTCTGGCAAACACCCCTGAAAACAGGTCTTAAAACCAGCCTTCATTAACACTCATGAAGATGATGGAAAAGGAAATAATTAACACTCAGTATAAATTATCCTGTTGCTTAGGCAAAAACAACTGAGACATTACAAACAGACCTAAACGCAGCTAAATTTTCCAAGCAACGTAAGGAACTCTATCCAGAAAGAAATAAAAATACTTTCAAAACCACTGAGTTTCGTGGGGGTTATGTAACTTCTCCAAAGTTTTTTTTTCAGTGCACTAATCAAACTTCTTGGTGTGACAATTCCTGGTTTTGAACAGCAGATTACCAGTAATTATTTTGGCCAGTTTTCCTGAGATGTCTCAGCCTCCTGCCTGAACCTGCTCCCCAGAAAACAACTCCTTTTCACCCAGGGAGCGCTGCCTGCTTAATGACAGGCTTATGAAAACCCAAATGAAGTATTTTTATCTTTCCAGCATTGGGAAAGCCTCCAAATAGCTACTGAATGACTAAAATCAGGGAGTGTCCGAGCAGGGAGGCTGATTCAGAAAGAAAAAGGCTTTGTCTGCTCTCTGGAAGCCACAGCCTGTGAGCTGCCTTCTTCTACTCCTTTCAGCCTGGGAGAGGATTTTTTACATCTTTCCCAAGTGCTGTTTTATCAGAATGAAAGCCCAAAATGTACTCTTACTACTCCAGTGATGTTTCCATGAGGGTTTCTAAGGAAAGCTGGGATGAGCAGTGGCTCCTTTGCAGGCACAGCCAGTGCCTTTTTTTTTTTTTTTTTTTCTCCTGGCTGCTGCTGTCAAGAGTTCTGCTTCCACACTCAAGGTCTGAAATGGGGACAGGCCCAAAATAAAAATAAATAAATAAATAAATAAAAATAAAAAAGACAGCAAAAAAAAAATATGGAAAGAGTCTGGTTCTCCTTGTTGGGTATTTCTCTCCCTCCCCACTGAAAATATGAGAAGCAAGAACTATTTGGCCCTTAACTCTCATGTGCAAGAGCACAGAATCATAGAATCAGATGGTCTGGAAAGGACCTCTGAGATCATTAAGTCCAACCCTTGTCAGCAGAGTGACTACACTATCCTACTTCACTGACACCACCCCAAAAGGGGCCAGAATGTGGGAAGAGTACACAAAGTAAGAAATAAATCAGCCTTTGTCTCCCCTTGAGCAGAAAGATGATTAGATGAATGAGAATTTAAGATAGACACTATATAAATGAAAGAAGAGGTTTAAATGAAGATACTCTGATGTGTCAAAACACAAGAGCAAGTTTTTCTGAGCAAGTGTTTTGAGGAGTTTTTTTAAGGGAAAATATTTTCCTGAGCGGTAAAAGATAAATAAAAACAAGTTTTGTCTCCGTTTTGTTAAATATTTACGAGTTGTCTTGGTTGGTCTCTTCCTACCAGCCATCACACTTGTGCTGCTCTGGGCTTTCCTGCACATCTCCTTCCTTCTCCCCCTGAATGCTTTTTCCTTTAGCCCTGTAATATTCTCCTTTTAAAAATAAATACAGTGAAACTGCTGCTTCCCTGGAGCATTCCCAGAGGCAGCTGTAAAGAACTGTCAATGAAATGCTGCTCCCTGGGTCATCAGCCTGACCTGGCCTTTTTTTTTTTTTCCTCTCTTCATAAAATCAAACCAGAAAAAATACAACATTTGAAAGCCTTGTGAAGTGGGAATGCTGCTAAATGGCTGAAATTCACAACTCTTGGGTTCTCCTTAAAAAATAAAAAAATAAAAGACTGCAGAGAAATGGTACCATAATAAATTATGAGAGCTGTGTTTCCAAGCAGCCTGAATAGCTACAGTGGACTTGAATTTATTTACTTTAAAATGCATCTTTGCTGCTAAGAAGTGCCACAGTATGAGCTGGAATGAGATGACATGAAAATTATTTCCTATCACCCCACAATTTCCCATTTTCACTCTCTGACTTTCCCACATATCCTGAGGAATTTCACAGTGAAGGAATAAGGGATGGTATGTCCATCTACTTTCAGAATTGTCAAAGGTGAAAGGTAGATGGCTGTATTTATTGCAATATTTAATAATTAGCTTAACTTCATGGACCTTGAGTTCAAGCATGGTCTCTGCTAGACTAGACCCTGCAACAACTGGATTCTAATTCCAGTCACTGCACACTTAATGGACAATATTTCACAAAGTCAAATTCACAACAGCTTGTGACTTTTCCTAACTTCCCCCATATTTTATCCTTTTCTAATCCAAGCAATATACAGCAGTTTCCAGCTCACTGCATCGCTGCAAGGTAGAGAAACAGTGTTATACTTAATTTGGATTTATTAATCTAAGAGAAGAATAAAGAATCTGATCAAAGGAGACAGCTAGAAACCCCATGGGAGGAAAAGGAGTAGAAGAGACCTGCTGTGATGAATTTCATCTTTCTGCAGGATTAATTCAGTAATTCAGGCTGGAATGTGGATGCAACTTGGTTTTGGTTGCATTCCCTTTGACATATTAGGAACACTGTAAAGCCAGAAACTTCTACAAAACATATGGAAAACAATTACAGTGGCCACTCAGCTGAGGAAATCCTCATTCTTAGCTGCTCAGAGAAAAGAGAGAAACTGAAAACAGCTGTTGGAGTTGCTGAAGATGCTGAGGAACTGTGGAGTAAAATTCTGATGGCAATTAATAAAATCAGACTGCATCCTGCATATGCATGGGAAGAAAGCCAAGGGAAAAACTGCAGAAAGAACCCATAAAAAGTGGTAGAAAAAGGTGAATTTTCTCCTCTACATCTTTATTCCCAAACTGTAAATAGGGCCCATGACAGACCTATCTGAGAAAAGATGAAAGTTCTTCAAATTGTAGAATCAGTTCCACACTGAGCCCTCATAGTGACCTCACATACATCTGAACTGAGGCAGTGGATTTTGTTATTATTTATGATATTAATATAGGAAGTTGCTTATTATTTCTTCCCATACATGTCCCAAACGCACACTGTATCCTTTTTTTTCTCTTCTATATATGATTGAAGTAGGCCACCTTTGGTTAAAGGGCCTGCCACTTTTACTTATTTTGTAAGTTTTTACTGCATTTCTCACTGATTAAATTAGAACAACAGTGAAGGTAACTTTTAGAACCTTTCCATCCTCGAAATGGTTGATTTCTGTGACATAAAAGTCAAAGCCAGTAAACACTGTGATTCACGGGAGCTTTCCAAACTTGTGTGTGCAAAGCAACATCTGTTCAGGCAGGGCAGCTTTCCAAATTTGCTCATCTATCCGGCTGCCCCGAAAGCTACACTGTCATCCATCACCTGCCACCAAAGTGCAAACGACCGGGAAGCTCACGAGGGAAAAAAAATGTTCTTATCTTCCAGCTGCCCATGGACAACCCATAACTGCAAATATGAGCCATGCCTTCCCAAAATTACGAGATGGTGACACACACAGAGACCCAAAAATCCTGGCTCCCATGCAGGCAGTGGGGAAGGACTGCTCCCTTCCAACAGAACAGAGGGCTCACCCCGGATCTCCAAGCCACCTGACCGTCCTGTCACCACCAGGGACGCCTCTTCATTTTTTTGCAACAGCTTGGGAAAAAAAAAAAAAAAAAAAAAAAAAAAAAAAAAAAAAAAAAGGCGTGGATTTGCCTGTTTCCAGTTGCAACAGCCATTTAATTGGGAGGTGACTTAAAAAGCTCTGTTGCCCAAGACAGCTCATGTGGCGCTGGAGGTGTTACCTCCTCCTCTTCACCACGGCCCTCCCTGATGCCCAGGGAAGGGGACTGCTGTCCCTGCACGTCCCCAGCCTTCCCATGCTTGTTCTGGAGCACCAGCTGTGCTCTTCAGAAATTCTGATGTCACCAGAAGCAGCTGAACTGCTGCCATTCCCTGCAGTGAACCCACTGGGGTCCCTCAGAGCATCGCTTGTGACTGCACGTGAGACACCACCCTGTTGACTGCCTAGTTTTAAAAAAATCTTTCACACAAATACAAATGAGACCACTCAAGTGTGTCCCCTTGCTGCTAGCAACCCTGCCTCCTCTGGCTGCATCCCTGCAACTCTTCCTGCTCCTTTCCTTACCTGCCCCAGCTCAAAGCATGGAGAAAAAGCAGCAGGAAGCACCCAGGAGTCCTGGGGTGACTGCAGAGCCAAGAAGGAAAGAAAGAAGCTCTCTGGCAGCGAACAATGAATATTCTAAAATATTTCTAGGTTATAGGAAGACAGGGACAGAGGGGGATGAAAGCTGACCTTGCTTCCTCCAACTGAATCAGCAGATTGCAGCTGTTTGCTTTCAAAACAATAAAACACAACCAGCACACATCATTCCACATCCACCATCCTTAACAGCACTCTCCACACAGTGCTCTTCTGTCACACACAGAAAACGGACCCTTTGTTTTTATAACAAAAAGCCAAAACATCGGTGCAAGAAAACAACAAACTCAACTCAAACGCAATCCCTTCTCGCCACAAAACAACCCCGAGGCAATCCCAGCATTGTCAGTGCTCGAAAGGCAAGATACACTCACCAAAGCAGAACAGCTGGCTTTCTGCAGAGATGTGTTCAGAAAACCCTTTCCTTTGTGGTATCCAAGCCACCAGCCAAGGCAAGAACAATGGCTACATCCCGCTGAAATGGCCTGGGAGCAGCAGAGGGCTGCACTGATACCCTGGTCTGGCTGTGACCAAGCTGCTTCCAGCACTGGGAGTGATAAAATCCGCTCCAGGCAGCGCTGCTCCTCGCTTAATTAACTTAATTAACGTTGCTCCTTTAACCCACATGCCTGCTGCCAGCTGACACTTTGGATGTCCCTTTTAAGCTCCCAGCTCACACCATCCCAGGTGCTGCCAGCCCAATGTGCAGCACAGACGTGCCCTTACTTAACATAACCTCTTACATCTCTCTCTTTTTATTTCCACCTCTATCCACCAGCGATCTCCTCGCACAGGGAAAGGGCAGCACCTCACCCAGAAAATGCCACAAAAGTAAAAGACTTGGAGCAAACTCATCTCCTGCCTTGCCTGAAGCCAAGCAGAGCAATGGATTCGGGCACAGTCGTTTTGGATTCGTGTGAAATAAAACCACAGGTGGAAAACAAACAGATGTGATTTGAGAGGGAGGACACAAGTGGGCATCTGTGCAACTTTTAGGGCTGCAAAAGACTTGGAGCTGTGGGCAGCACCTTGATATTTGGACCATTTTGCATTTAAGCAAACGGGTCTTCGCAACAGGGAGGCAAATTCTCCTCCTGACCAGGAACATCCTTGATTTTTAATTCTTATTTTAGTCAAACCGCGTGCTCTGAGGAGATAAAGCTGTTATCAGGTGAAGGTATCAAAATAGGAGGACTCCACGCCTCTGGCATTTCCTGGGCCTGCCTGTTAATTGTCAGCACGCCCTAATCACCGGCAACACCAAGGAGCAAGGTTTTGTAAAGACAGTGAAAGAAAACACCAACACACACCAAATCCCACCCCAGATCTTTGTCAGATTCTGCCAGGAATTTTCCAGGCCAGTAAAGGGTGGGTGGTGGGTGTTTCCTCCTCTTGGCATTGCTAGGACAGATTCTGTCAGCAGTTCAGAGAAAGCTTAAACAACAAAACTCTTCTTGCTTAGTCACATCTCTTCTCTGGATCTCACACATACTCTGATGAGGAAAGGAGTGTGACTACAGGAGTAAATTCTGCCTGCTAGAAGTCTTTCCACGTGGGTACCACTGTTTGCAGTGGCAATGGAACAGCAACGAAACAAATGCAGATTGGTTAGGAGACATGCAGCTGGGATAGAAAATTAATACTTGTAAGAGATTTCCAAACAATTGAGTTTTACTCAGTGCTGGTATTTAAAAGATTTTGGAAAACCTGTCCATTTCCTTTTTCGAAGTTTATGATATTTTTAAATGAAACTATTCGAATTTTGGTGATCATCTCCTATGAAATGAAAGGCAGAAGTTTTGTTTCATATCTGGAATTTATATTTAGGGGGAGTTTTCCCATCCAAGAGGCTGCATTCCAGCTGGCAGCAGTGTGAGCAGCGTTAGTGCATTAAGCCCAAGATAATGTCTATTTACTGTCTTACCAAGGGCATGGTGACAAGGGACATTAAAGCTTGTCATTGCAGACAACTTGATTCACCTGGAAACTGGTATCTCAGCTATTGAGTCAGTCCTAGATGGATACGATATGATTTTGGCTACGGAGATTGAAGTGCTTTAACCCCTTCAAACTCACACTTCACCAAAACTGACCCAGGACCTTCCTCCTGGATTGGTCCACACCAAACTTTGCTTTCCTGCAAATAGAGCAGGAGGGAGCCCAGGCAGAAGTGAGGGGGAGATGAAGTTTTGCAAGAACAAGGGTGTAGGAGCAGGAAGACTGCCATGAAGCATCCCTGAGGAGCGGGGAGTCAGACATATGCTTCGATTCCCTCTTGGCTGACAAACGTGTTCCCAGCCCTCGGGGTTAGGGCTGTGCTTCAAAAACAGCTGGCTGGCTCTATAAGAAGTTCTCCTAAGGTGAGAATTTTTCTTGGGGCTGACCAAAGAATAGAATTGGTGCTCCTTATTTTCTGCTGGGATGAATCAGGTCCACAGGCTTGATTCAGTACAAAACCTGGATGAAACATTTGCTGGAGTAGCTATGGCATTGTCCTGGTGTGGAGGGAAGACAGACCAATACCTGCTCCTCAAGCAGAAACTGGGAAGCAAATCAGAGTAGATGAATGAGTAGATTTTAGAGAGTCACAACTCACCTGCAAAGCCAAGACAAGCATCTCAACTGCACTCTCTAAAATAAACAGGTCTTTCAAAAATACCTTAATTATGTGCCGTAGGTTGACTCCTCCAGAGTGATGAAAAGACTCTCAAAGGGACAGGGAGAGTTAATAAGCAGATGACCTTAAAATGTAGCGTTGGAAGAGGGCCCTGCTGGATCACCAGGGACAGGTGGATGTGGCAGATGAAGAGCTGCCCCATGGAGCTGCATCCACAGCCTTCATCCTTTACACCCCTGCCATGCTCATCAGAGCACACTTTTATTCTGTGGAAGAGGCTGCTCGTGCAGTGTTAATTCTGTTATTGCATATTAGCTAAGTGCCAGACAAAACACATTGCAGGCAACACAACACACACCTTGAAACAATATCATTGGCACTGAGCTCAGGCATCCTGCATTTAAGAGTAATCTGATGCATCCACGAACTTCTACCCACGGTTTCTTGATAGGGAACTGCTGTAAGCAGCAGGAAAGAACTTTTCACTGGAGTTTTCTTGCTGAAAAACCAAGATCGTGCTGATGTCAATATTTATGTCGAGTTATGTCACTTCTGGTGTCAGTTTTATATAATTAAAAAAAAAAAATCTCCAAACCCTAAATATTTCATTTCAAACTTTTAAAAAGGAAACAGCTTTGCTTTAACATTTATCACTTCAGTTTATCACTTGGGGGTAGGTGGGCCTGGACAGTTTAACCAGAACAGTTTTCCTCCTCAAACTCAGTGATTTTTTCAGAGCTAGCACTGCTCTAAACACTGCATAGCCTGAATTCTATTAGCAAATAGTCCTTATCCAGCAACTGCACCTGTGCCCGTGTAATCTGCCAAGAGATGAGCTGTTTTCTTTCGTGTTTCAAAATGCTACAGAAAACCACACTGTCTAATCTTTGCTTAGGAAAGGGTAAGAGCAAGAGGTCTTGCAGAAGCAGCTTCTCTTTGTTCTGCCCAGCTCCCTCCTGCACACACAGACATAATTTGGGAGCAGAATTTGGGGTGCTGGCCCAGAGTGAGGAATAGAAATATTTCCAGCCTGCACCATCAGCATCAGAGTTGCAGTGTGTTGCCTCCTCCTTCCCAGATGGGTGTGAAAATCAAAACATGGAATAACTGCTTGGCCTCTAGCTTCTCCCTGCCCATCCACACAGGAATGTAGCCTCCTCTTATCTCCAGGCTTTTCTTATCTGCCAGTGCTGTGGTGCAGCAAGGTGGAGGACACTTTAATAGACGTGCTGTAATCTGCAATCTTTGCAAAATGCTGTTAAGAGCAGGGACTCTCCCTTTCTGTATCTCCTGTGTTAATTAAACATTCCTTTAACCAATGGAAAATTTACAAACTGTTCACTATTGCTTCTGCTATTTTGGCTTCTTGGAATAAGAGGCTTACGTCACACATGTGCCTTTAACTGTAGATAAAGATCACGGAGACTTCACAGATGCAACAATTTTAATAATATTAATAATAATAAAAAAAGAACTCAGCTAATCCTGACTCCAAGAATATTATCCTTAGGCATTATGAACAGGGTCTCAGTGCCATCTCCTGCTGGACAGGTGGCTGTGGGCACTGTCCTTGCTCGTGTACACCTGGCTGCACGCTCTGCTGGTCTGATGTGAGAGCAGGGATGGCACAACTCACCTGACCCTGCCTGTTATGCTTTGTGCTCAGTCATCTGAAACCCTTCCAAGCACTCCCAGCTGTGCTGATCACCTCTGAAACAACTGATCTATGATGAGAGCACTTTGCCACACACACACACAGAGTTTTAGGATTCTGCAACCCTGTACTGGCATTTACACGGTGACTAAGTTGCCACCAGTGGCACCCAACTCTGCTGGCATCATTTTTACACCCCACCCATCCCTCAACCAACAAACATGACTGGTTGCATGGCTTCAGTGAGTATTGTTGCTCAGACTTTATGGTGAGGGGGTAGAGTGAGCTCCATTCCTGCAGCACATCCAGATGGATCTCTGCTGCCTCATGCAAACACCTCTGTGCTGCACTCCCAAAAGCAGGGAGGCAGGGAAGCCCAGGGCACGGCCACCTGAGAGGTTCCAGGTGGTCCTGGCCGCGTTTGTCAGGCTTTATTAGCCAAGCCACTCATCTGAAGGCCTTCAAGCAAAGAACTGGCAGTGATGGCTGTCACGCCTGAGGGATGCAACAGGATGGAGAGAGTATGTAAAAGAAAAAAACACAGGGACAGAAACTGAATCAGTGAGTTCCCAAACAGAAACAGCTTTCTCAAGCAATAAATAATCAGAGGAAAGAAGGACTCACTTCCACTGGAACAAGATAAGTGGTACCAGTGCCTATCCAAAGACACTCATTTTGATGTGTGTGCTGCAGCCCGTGGCTGTGCACGCCAGAGAAGAAACCCATTTTTGGTGTATCTTTCCCTGACAGGACTGCTGAAAAATGAAGCATCTGCTCCCAGTTGTTGTATTATCCCAATTCTCTTAGCCTCCTATGTGGAAAGACTAAGAAAACTGGGGCCTTCCAGCACCTGAAGGCAGCCTACAAGAGAGATGGAGAGACTGTGCCCAAGGGCCTGGAGTGACAGGACAAGGGGAATGGCTTCAAACTGACAGAGAGCAGTGTTAGATTAAATATTGGGAGAAAGTTCTTCCCTGTGAGGGTGGGGAGGCCCTGGCACAGATTGCCCAGAGAAGCTGTGGCTGCTCCATCCCTGGCAGTGTCCAAGGACAGGCTGGATGGGGCTCTGAGCAACCTGGCCCAGTGGAAGGTGTCCCTGCCCATGGCAGGGGGTTGGAACTGGATGAACTTCAAGGTCCCTTCCAACCCAAGCCATTCTCTGATTCCACGATTCTATATCCAACATCTGGGAAGCACCTGCTGAGCAAAGTGACTGGCTGGCCAGAGACCACCAGAATAACACAGCCCTCCCTTTATTCCTCACGTGGCACACAGGGCTCCACAACCCACGGGTGGCAACAACAGGAGCGTTTCCACAGGAGGCTGCAGGAAGAAGGGAATGCTGGAAGGAGGTTCCCTGCTTGCATTGCTCCCCCACGTCCTCACACCTGCAACACAGACCGGGCTGAACCCTTCACATTGCGTGAGCAAGGGAACGATTGTGACACTGCCCTCAAAAGTCCCGGTGAGGCACAGAGACTATTCCAGAGCTCACCTGCAGCATATGTAACTTGTTTGGTCTGCATGTACCTCACAGTATTTGTTACATCCTCCAGTGTTTCACAAGAGCCTCAAATTATGATAGGAACTTTGCCTTATCATGGGCGTGTGCGGCTGCGCCCACAGAAAGCAGATATGTGACAGAAAGGCAATTTTATTTTCCAAGCAATCTGGAGGTGGGCTGAATCCGTGCATCAGCATCTCTGTGGTGCAGTTCAGAGAGCGCTGCCCAGCTGATTGTCTCGCTGGTGCGCAAGGCTGAGCAGTTTCTTCCTGAGAGTCACACCTAGGTCACTTTTCTCCCTTCATGGAAAAGCAGGATAACAAACCACTGCACCATCCAAGGGTTGTGGTTGCTGTTGAAGAGCCGCCTTGAGGCTCTTGCCTCAAGGAACAGCAATTACCTTCACCTATTCTAGCAAGGCTCTGTACTGCAGGATGATCCAATGACCTGCACTTGGCAAAAGGAAGGCACTGTGCCATGGAAATGTGCAGGCAACCAGTAAGACAGCATGAAAGCTGGAGATCAACATTTTGAGGCTGATATAATGGGTGGGATGACAGCAGCTGATAAAGGGAGAGAGGGGTAAGATCACCCAGTGATATGAGTGGAAGGGTGGAGGATGACAAGATGAAGACGGTTTTTATCCCTTTCCTATTGCTGTTGTCAGGAGGAAAAAAGGGTGGGAGAATATATTCTGCTGGAAGGCAGGAGGGCTCTGCAGAGGGGCCTGGACAGGCTGGATCCATGGTCTGATTCCAACAGGATGAGGTTCAACCAGGCCAAGAGGGACTCAATAATCTCAGAGGTCTTTTCCAACCCAGCTGATCCTACGATTCTATGATTACAGATATCTAACACAAGATGAGTGGTCTTTCCCACTTTACAGCCCCTGCAACCTTCATTCTTAATTACAGATTTAATTCTTAATTCTTACTACTCGACTGATCAGGTGGGAAACGAAGACAAAAAACAGGTGGGGCAAGGCAGAGGTTTTATACTAACAGGCATCAACCAGTATTTTAAGAAAAAAGGACAAAGAAAACAACATAAATATGCCAGCTAAGTGCACACGGTAGTTGCTAAGCATAAATATGCTTTTTCCCAGTGAAGACCTTTAACCTGTAGCCTGTTCTTGGAAGCAAGAGGAACAATTTACAGCTCAAACTTTGGTGCTAATAATTTTGCCAGTGGTTTAAGAAGCTTCCCTTGGTATTCACACAGTTTGGTATTCTGTATGCATTTGGGCTTCAGTGCCTAACAAATGGAGATGACTGTGAATCAGGGAGTTTCCTCTGTGTGATTTAAGACCTCGATTTCTTTAGAGCTACATTTACAGGAGTGAAACTATCCCCTCCAGGGTTTAGAAGGTGCAATTCTCAGCCCAGCTAAGAACCCACACAAAAAAATTCAAGAACCAAGGATGCCACATTATGGCTGGCACAAAATAACACCTTTTTTTTTTTTTTTTTCCAGAAAAACAGTGTTTTTCATTCTGTTCATCTATTTCAGAACCTTCACCTGCTTGGTGCAGGAAGCTACAGAAAACCCTGTTTTCCAATCTGCATCACTAAAATGCTCCACAGACCTGGGACCCATCATTTAATTCTGCACCAACACAAAGCAAGGACACAGCCCTTGACCAGAAAAGCCCAACTGTTCAAAGCAGTACCTGGAAAGAAGGACATTTTGACAGTGAAAGTATGCAAATCCGGAAGAAAAAAATATATTCCCACCAGCTCTACTTAACACCTTTTAAACAGGAACAATGATTTATGTGTGGCAGTTTTGTAACTAACCGTGTATACATATTTGACACACCCAGCGTGACACACTATCACATGAGCTTTTACAGCAGCTACCTAGGGGGGGAAAAAAAGCATACCTGTAAATATCATGTATTTCTGATCTTCTTTTGATAGTAGGGATGCAAGCACAGAAATTAAAAAAAAAATTCATTATCTGCTATTGAAAAAAAAAAGAAAGAAAGAAAAGCCACAAGCCAACAATCTATACCACAATTCTGCTTATTTTAGGACACTCTGGGGAAGGCAGGAGCAAAGGAAAAACTTCCTGTAAATCTCATTTACGGAAAATATGGCATTATATTAAAAAGCCAATCGCAGCAGGATCCCTTCCATTTCTCAGACACCTTGAAATGCTCCCACTGCTTCTACCTGGACAACAGGCAGAATTAGGAAGTCACATTAAGAGTTAATTTTTTAGGAAGATTTACAACTTTTTCACAACTTCTAGTTAAGCTTCCCGCTCTTCTGTGGTATTGCTGTGAAACAAAAGAGCATTCAGTGAATGCCTCCAGCTCTCCCTGTCTTCCTGATTTTCATCCTTCACACAGGTCCTACAGCTACTAAGGAAAAGGAATTTAGTTTATCCCTCATGTTTAAAAGAGCCATAGGTGCCTGAAATAGTTAATTCTTCCCATCTCCAGCAACTGTGTTTGCTGTGTGCAACATCCTGCACCTTAAGGACAATAAAGCTCCAGGTAGCCTTTGACCCCATAAATCAGTGGCTCTGAAGGACAAGCCAGGAAAAGGAGCAGCTGCTCAGGTTTTTCTCTGCTTGAAATCACTCTGCAAGAGCTTACAGTAAAGATGTTCTCAGCCTGACACTATCACATTAGCAGAAAACAAACAAACACTCCCCTGACATCTCTTTCCTGGTTTTCTGCCACTGATCCGGGTGCCCCAGACAAAGAATACACGGAGATGAGCGTATTTTAAGTTCCACAAATCAAAAAAAAAAAGTTCACAAGTGCTGCTTATGCCAGTTTGATCAATGTACTCCTTGGGAAAGGAACGGATTCATCCCATGCACCACCCCAGGTGCTGAGACTGGAAGGCAGGGACAGTGAGAATTTATGGATGCTGGTACCTTCTGCTCTCTTCCACGTCATTCTAGCCTGGGGCAATAAGAAACACATAAAACAGCCAGTAAATTGAGTAGATGACAAGTTCTTGGTACTTGTTTGAATTTCCCGTGTCTTTGCCCTTGGGTTTGATGTTGTAATTCAGGAGAGCTCTCATGTTATCACTGCTACATACCCTTATCTAAACTGAGCCTCACCCCTTGAAGCTTTCATGCCAGCACTTCTTCATAAACAAAAAACAAAAACAAACCAAAACAAAACCAAAAAAACTCTATTTTTTTTTTAAATTTTGGTAGATGCACGGTTTAGAGAGAAATATAAAATAAAACCACACACCTCAAGACGAAAGAACCTTCCCCCCCCAAGCACAAAACAAAACAACAAACAAACAAAAAACAAGCTACCATTAAACACAATTATCTTTCCAGGCTGAGAGAGAGGTCACAACAACCTTGATGTGTTGCCAGCACTGAGACACGAGATGAAGCTCCTGTGGTGTTGCTGTTGTCACATGTGGTCTGCTTCTATTAAGCCTGTCGTGCTGGGATGCTGCATAACACATTAAGAATTACTGCTCTGCACCTCAGAAGGTAAAATACCCTGTCTGGCAGAAGCTGAGGCAGCTCTTACTGCGTGATGTCTGGGACCAAAAGAAAAGATATTCCCTCTCTTCTTTCTTTCTCCTTCCTACAGTAAAATTTTTCTCGAAAGACAGTTAAAAAAAGGCATTCTTGTTGATTGTTTCTTATGCTTGCCAGTACAAAATAATCCTTAAATAATAAATAAATAAATAAAATACTTCAGGAAACACAAGACAAATATGAAACAAATCCAAAGGAAAAAATGTGCATAAACCTTTTCTAGTTTATCCACCTTTGATTTTGCAGCAAGTACCTTTCCACCCCTAAGACCTGCCAGAGGACAAAACATGGGAGGATAATGGGACAATTAAAAATGTTAACAGGCTTTTCAAGAAGAGAGACAAAGCAGTACAGGCCAAATTGCATGATCACTGTTAAAGACGACAAAAGTTGTAAGTCGACCTGAACACACAGTCCCGATTACACTGTGGTTAAGTGGTACATTTATCCCTAATTCCAATGACCACTAATTCTAACAATTGTTCAGCTGAGCAGCCAAAGCCCTTTACAGTTAAAACCAAGGCGTAGCAGCCTGGTAGGGCTGTAAAAAAAAAACCCCACCTTCTATCCTCTTACAGATGGTAAGACAAATTGGGAAAGAGTTGTTTAACTTACAAGCAGGAGCACATATACATGGTATGGTCATAGAATCATAGAATATGATTCTGGGCAACCTGTGCCAGGGCCTCCCCACCCTCACAGGGAAGAATTTCTCCCTGATATCCAATCTAAACCTGCTCTCTGTCAGTTTGAAGCCATTCCCCCTTGTCCTGTCACTCCAGGCCAGTTTGCAGCATTACTACGCTCCTGCAGGCCGACAGCCAGTAATTCCTAGGGGAAGGCTTTCCTGATTATTTGTAATTGCTATTTTTTTTATCAGTACCTGTATTCAAAAATGCTCAGTGTGCAGGGGCAGGCGATGCCAGGGCTGCCCGCAGAGCGACAGCGCTGGGGGGCTGCAGATCCTTCGGGGACGGGATGAAATGTGCCAGAGCAGAGCACTTGCAAGACTTGTTTCAGCGGGGTTTTTTTCCAACCAGATCCCATTATCAGATCTCCCTCTGCCGTGTATGTAAATGTGATTGGCCTGGGCTGTAAAACACAGCGCCTGGCCAAGTGTCAAAACAGTTCCAACAGCCCCACTTTGAGTAAAGGCGGCTTTGAAGTCGAGGTGGTTGTTTTGATGTTTATAAATCCAGAAACAGTTCAGAGTTAAAAAATCAGGAAGACAGCACGACAAACTACGTTACTGTATTCTCTTTGAGCCAGCCCACAAACTGACCTCTCCAAGTTTCCTATTTCCTTCTGAACAGTTCCCATTTAGAATTAGTAAAATACAAGTTCCTAACTTTTCTATCTCTGTCCAGAGCCTGACTTGCGAAATGAATTTTTAACAGCAGCTGTAAAAGAAGTGTTCAGTTGCCTGAAAGGAAGCTCGTGAGAGATATGACTGTGTTCCATAATGTTATTAGGTTTTAGCTGTTCTCATGAATCACAGAAACCATACAGCAGTGCTCGGCTTCAAACCCAGTTAGGAATTATGGAGAGGGTGCTGCCCTTTCCAATTTCCAAATGCACATTTAGCAGGTCTTGTGGGCCTTTTACAGTCTACTGAAGTTTTAATTCTAAAAGATACAGGCATATATAGCTTAGTGGAAGTGCCATCTTCAGTCTTTCTCTGTTTTCTTATCTCCTCCAAAACAGCTTTGAGAGCTAAGCACAAGGATTCTGCAAAGCACTGCGCTCTCATCTCCCGTTTGTATCAGCTGTTCAGCTCTGAGTAGCAGTTTGGTATTCGCCCTGTCAGCAGCACTGCCCTCCAGGAGCTGCATCCCCGGCCAAACCTCAAAAGAAAGGATCACTTCTTGGCACAGGAGGCTCCTCACAAGCTGCTCTGCTTCCTGCCAACCACTTTTGGGTTGAGCCTCAGCCTTCCAGCCCTCGGCGACAGAAGATGCTGCCGACAGGAGCACAACTGATGCTCTCTCGACCCTCCCAGTTCCTCTCTTGTCTCAGAGCCACATCCAGAAATAGCTGCAAAGATCTGCAGTGGCTTAGGAGAAGAGCAGCTCGTGCTCTGGTAGGATTTTTAGGGCACTGCTGGAAGGCATCTTCTCACAGTGCCTTAACTTTCGCCTGGGAGGGAACTGCTCGGTGGAAGCTGCTTGCTTTCAACACCCATTCCACAACATCATCTGTGGCAACCCAAAGTTTACCATCTCCACAGGCACAGAGCTGTGGAGCTCCTCTTGGCTGTCAAGCATCTCTTTGACTCGGATCACACCAAAGCACGTTTTGCACGACTGGGCCAAAAGCGGTTTTGCTTTAATCCGCTGTCTGGCAAGGGAAAAAAAAACCAACCAACCACCAAAAACCCCCAAAGCAAACCACATCTGAAACTAGGTTTAACTGCAAATTAGCAAGGACAGCTGAGTGGCAATTAGTGCAGCCACAGTTCAACAGAGGAGAGTCAATGGCTCACCAGAGACTCACTCAAGATACATAATTTTGTAATTAATGGCACTGTTTTCTGTACTTTAGGGTACAGTGTGTGTCACTCCCCTGGGACTGAAACTCGGGTTTTCTGGTTTTATTTAGGCATACTGCTGACCACAATTACAGGAAAAGAAATTATGCATGTATACCTCCTCTACATCAGTGTTCTTTGAGAAGTCCTCCAAACTTCCCAAACACCAAGGTACCAAATTCAAACACCCTATAGACCATACCCTACATAACAGCATGCCACTTTAAATTAGAGTAAACCCAAATCAACCAGAAAAACCTCATCACCAGGGCAACTCTGCTGCCACTGGAAAATCACAGCAGAAGCAAAGGGGTGAGCAGCAACAGCAAGCTCATCTCAGGAGGGCTGGTGATAACCCTGGGGCATCAAGTGGAAGGATTTTTTCCAAGTTCCTGGTGAAGTTGTAAGCTTAGCGCTCATGAAACCTCACACAAGTAAAAGATGAGGAAATAAGGCAATTCATATGGGGATACAGCCCTAAGTCTGCTGAAATGGGTGCTGGTGGTCCATGGTTTGAGTAGCACTGAATTCCCACAGCTGCTGCACCAAGGCCACAGCATCCCTTAGCCAGCACGGCAACACCTTCTTTCTCCTGGAAGTGCATGTTCTTTAATTATTTCTGGGCAGACTGCAATCATCTTTAAGACAAGTGACATTATGCACAGCTGCTGTAAATGCTCCTCAACTGTCAGGCTGCCTTTCCACTTCAAGCACCATTTCCTGAACTCATTTCTTTTAAAAGAAACGATGCATCTGAATTTCTCACATCTAGAATTCGTGCTGGAGCATAATTTTTTTAGGCTTTCTATGAGCATGAAGAGTTTAAAAGACCATTACAGAAATGACTCTGTTGTTAGGAAACCTCTTCAAAACAATTATAGAGAAATTTCATAACACTCGTTTTTGGCACATACTTTCTCTTTGCTCGACTGCACTTCATAAACTACAAATTGGTGTAATTTTATTGGCCTCATATGAAAAAATCATTGCTAGAGTTTCATAATGAATGAGCTAGTAAGAGAATTACAAGGACATAATGCATGCCATAACATAGCAAAGAAAAAGACAGGATGACCTCGTTAAATCCGTGAATTTGGAGTGTGTTCCTGTTCAGGGCAGCATCTGAAGCACTTCTTTCAAGTGGAAACAAATTGTAAAGTTCTAAAAGGCTACACTTCAGGGAGATTTAGAATTACATGCACCTGTTTAGACAACGGGACTTTACCCGAATACAAATCACAGGTGTGAACAGAAGACACGGAAAAACCAAAAGCCCAAGATGCTTAAACGTAAAATATTAATAAATAAAATACGATGCCGTCTTTAACTCCTACGATAATTCACACTTGGAGTGAGCTTCAGCACCCCTGCACTTCCCAATCAGATGCAGACTGTGAGTACCTGCCCAAGCCTGCACAAAAAGAGCATCGCTGACACTCATTCCGAGTGTCACTCGCAGGGTTGCTGTTGTGCATTCCACACTGCCATCCCTCCTTTTCCTGCTGATGAACACCCATCTGCTTTCTCTTTGGAGGGAACTTGTCAGACAGCAAAATCAAGATGTTCCAAAACACCTCGCTTCACTTGGGCTGTGGCAAACAGTCAAAACAAAGATTGCGGCACCACACGGCCCCGGTACAAATTTGCAACTAAAAACCATTAGGCCCCATGAGGCTTTTAATGAAAAAGAAAATGCAAATGAATTGGTTTATAAATCAAAACACTACACATTGGATGTGGAAGCCCTTGGAACGGAGACAATAAACATTCCCTTCTCCAGAGGAAAAAAAACCCAACCAAACAAACAACAAAGCAAACCCCTCAGGAGATGCTTACCTATAAGGACTGCTAGATCTTAACTTTAAAGTTCACCACGACTGTGTTGAAATGCATTATTCTGGGAGCTGTGAGATTAACTAAGATTAAATCACCAGCAGCTAAACGGTGTCTATTAGAAAATAAAAGTGCACAATGCCTACAATCTCACACTGGAAGCCACATAAAGTTAATTCAGTTTGAAATGTTAACTACCTAGACCAAATGTGTTAAAAGGTTGTTTAGTCATAAACTACTTAAATCTGAAGTTTATAGATGATTGTCACATGAGGCTGAGTAAAACTTGTTATATTTCCCTTCCATCTCTGGCAACATTCAAGAGACAAGCTCAAAATGAAAACTGAAGAAAACAAGGGGTTGCAAGAAGACTGATAAATTAGGATTCTTCCTCATGCATGAACCAGCTGGTTCTCCTCCCATCCCTTTCCACTTCTAACATACAAGAAACCAAAGTTTCTTTGCTGGGCAGCAAAAGAGCACTTGACTGCACACCACCAAAAAATCAGTGCCCTGGTAAAAGCTTCGAGTTCACACCAGCAAGGCAAAGTACACTCTGCTCCATGGAAAAAAAGGGGCTTACCTTTTCCCAAATCAACCAAACCAGAGAGATCAAAATGCAAACCATACAGAGTTCAGCTGAACTTTGTTGTGGCCTTTTTGGGTCAGCTCTGACTGTATTTCCCAGCAAGAATAACCCAGAAGACCAAAAGCACTACATTTTCTGGCAAGTTTTGTACCCACAGCATAACAATTTTTGCGGTAAATTGATCATTATGTGACTTCAGTGGCTTCTTCTATCGACTAAGTAAAAGAAAGAAATATTGCCCTGCTCATGATCAAAATGAATTGACAGCTTAAGCACCGAGAAAGTTGCACAATACTGAAGAACCAGCAGACATCATCCAACACAGCGTATTTATAACACATTTAACACAAAATATGTTACAACATATTTAGCTATAGCTAAAATCTGTTATAGACTATGTCCACATTATAATATCCCTGTCCTCAGCAACACCAGACCAGTCCTTGCAGCAGTGTCTGTGTGGAGCAGCCACTTCCCAAACTCCCCTGATTACACAGGAATTCTGCTCTGATAACCTCAGTTACTGCAGTGAGAAGACTGAAGCTCATGAATTCAAACAGATTTGCTCATTTGTCCTATTGTCTTCTTATTCAGTACTTTCTCATGGCTTTTGAGGACGTGATTTATGCTTCCTGAACAGCCAAGCTTGGCAAAACCGGTGTCACTTGAGGATAAGAGAATCCAAGGAGAATCATTCCTGAAGCTAAATCAAAATGTCTATGAGTCAGGCTCAGAGGAAGGGTTCCAAGGTCCAACTCATCTGCTCAGTTTATAGGATTCGTTAAACAAAACTAAATTTACAGTGAGCAAATCTAAAAAGTGACAGCTCAGTGCCCAGTTGTATTTATACAACATTTGATACGCTTATTTAAGCAAGAAAACGAAGCATTTTCAACAACTTAAAAACACCTCAAAACTACTACAGTTGACAAGTGTAATACCTGAATGAAAACCATTTACTTAACTCTTTAATAAACTTATATCCAGCATTTTCCTTCCAGTTTGCAGCACCCAGGAACATAAATTATCCTCGGGTATTTGGAGGAAATGCAAGGCACTTTTGAGGCATTGGATGCATCCATGTAACTACCAGGTAGGACAGCATGCTACCTTTATTGAGCTTTCGAATTATTTTGGCTCATAAAAACACTCTGACTGCCCTCACACTCAGGAGATTTAGTAAGATGGTAAAAAAAAATGAAAAACCAAAGAAAGTTTTGCCTCCAGACTTCGCCAAGTTGTGTTCCTGCAGCTCGCTGAGCTTGCAGCGTGCACAGCCCGGCTCTGTCTCGTGGTGGGAGGCCACAGAAACACAAACTGCTGCTCTAATAATGCTCTGTGGTTTGGGTTTTTGCTGTTGCTTAGCAGTTATGAAAACAATCCACTTGACAAAGGTCAGAACTCACGACCGAGGAAGGTGGCGAGCACAAACCAGAGCAGATCATTCATTCCACTGAACTTCCATTGCAGATCTAACCTCTTACTCTTAAAAACAGTTAAACAGAAATGTTTTTCATTCAATAATCATTTTTCACTTCACAATCCAGAAATATTTTTCCTCTGATTGTTTCATTTCCTAAAATGCCACGATCTGGGTTATCCCACACAAAGGGGACAGACAGACTCAGCACTAGCAGAGGGGAAATATGGGATATGTCAGGGTCCTGTGGGGCACACTTCAAGTGTTCAGGCCGACAGGAAAGTGCACATTCTACACCCAACATCTCACAGGTAGGCTCTGCTGGGAGGCAAAACCTGGCTTGCAGCATTTTTGCACATCTAAATTTCTGCCTACCAACGCCATGTTATACTTTGTAAATCTCAAGCTGGTGTTTGCATAAAATTTCCATTATGAACAGTGTATATAAACAATACTAAAGTTCATGCTGACTCCTGGGACAACCAGCTTAGCTCCAAGATTTAGAGACATTGGTGTGTTTCTGACAGCTCTGAGGTGTCCACACAGCGCTGCTTGCTGCTGTCACACAGCTTCACTTTAGACACGGTCAGGTTCAAAAAACTCATCTGGGCAAGGCGATGCTCCCTGAAGATAAAGCATTAGCCACATGCTGCACTCCCCTCTCCTTCTCTCCAGCGACACAAGTGATTTTGCTTCCACCCTTCATGGCATAACAATAATCTCTTTTTTCTTTATGGTCTCAGATGTCAAGCACACCAAGGTAGAGCTATTAGGGGCTCTTCTGCAGGGGCAGCTTCAGGAGAGGGACAACTGAGTTTCAGCCTGAGGTTTGGATGAGTTTGCTCTCGGAACTCACTGAAAATGGAGAGCAGGGGTGGGATCGTATTAGCAGCATCACTTTGGTTTTAAAAGGGGCCCAGAAACACTTCTCACCTATGCTGTGGAGACAAAGGTCCTTCACTAAACTGTATTTACATCACAGCTTAAGAGCCTTGAAGCTCTCAAATAAAACCCAGTCCAAAGTCTAAGCATGAGGGAGAATTTAAAATGAACGAGCCCTGTACTACAAGACTAACAGAACCAAGATATCTGGGTAAAGCTGCAATTTATTTCAAAACTCCACGTCCATCACTCATGGCTGCACACCCAGCTGGGATTTATTGGCTGGGCTGCTCAGAGGAGAAACAGCAGATCATATCCAAGGAATTCAAACTGATTTATGTTTTTGTTTTCACAACCCTTCTAGACTGAAATGTGATTACACATGATTGATTACACTCTCACCTTGGCTGCTGTCACCCTGTGGTTTTTTAGTTTACTTCATAAATGCTCTTGCATAATCCACCAGGTTTAATCAGAATCAATTTATATATTCTAATTCCTAAGGGGGTTGTGGGTTTAGGCATGTAGTCTAACAGTGGGATCCACTGGCTCCAGTCAAATAAAGTTCACTTTCAGGCAGCACAGCCAAGAGGAAGGTAAAAGGCATCTCAGGGTTCAGCAGCACACTCTGCCCTGGTTGCTGCTCCTACCTCTGGACTGAAAACCAGTATGAACACACGCATTCCTGTCACATGAATAGTAAGATTTACACAAGAAATGTTTGTCAGGAACATATTCTCTTTGAAATAGATGTAAATAATTTCCTTTTTTTCATATTTGTCTCCTCTGAGATCCAGACTGGGTCCTGATTACCCCCTTGTGAAAATTTATCCAGCAGAGGCAGAGATGTTCCTACCAAGAACCTTTCCAGTAATACTACCACAGTGAATGCTGATGCTTAAACTAAGCTCCAACAGACATATTAAATCCAGAGACTGAAAAACTGTGTTCACATCTAGCAACAAATTACTGAAAAACCGATAAAGGGAATTTCCTAAAAATAAAATGATTTTGCTGAAATGAAGATCAAGGCTTGGAGGGGAATGGCTAGGGGGAAAAAAGGCAAGTATTTATTTCATTTGGCATTAAGAGTTCCATTGCTAAATACAGGTATAATTACCACATATAAGATCAATGGCAACTTTTGTAATTACAGCCATGGTTGGGAGGGAAGTGTTGCTATGGCAATACCAACCATGGGAAGGAAATCCACATTTACTCAGAGCAGGATTTCTACATGGCATTATATTTATGGCATAGCACTCCACCAAAAAAAAAAGAGTGCAGTAAATCTGCAGTAATGCCTATTTTAGTCACATAGGCATAGTCTGGAAAGGTATTTCACAGAAATATACTGAAGGAGGAAATGCAAGACCATGACTACATGTTAATTAAGCTTTAGTTTGGTGTAGTATTTTGACTCAGCTTACATCCGCTAAAGTCAAAGAGTTCAAACCCAGGCTTTTCCAAGCCCACTTCTCCTGGATTAAGGACATAAAATTTGTTTAAAGGGTTGCAGTTTTCTCTGCTGTTCTCTATATAATCCCAAGCAACCTCAGTGAGATTTGATCCCCCTTAAACTGGCTCCACTCAAGTCTGCAGGGTTTCTTGGCTCAGGGCATTAAAAGTGAAAGAAATAAAACTGGTTTGGGACTGGAATGAGCCCTGAAGTGATGCAGGAACATCTGCATGTTCCTACCCACTGATGCAGCTGGCATCAGTGTTTATCTGGGAGCCAGGTAAACCACAAAAGGAAGACCAACATATGATTGCAACACCCTCAAGGGAGGGCTGGTGCCCAGGGCACACAGAAATTCCCTCCCACAGGCTTCTGGCAACGGGACCTGGGCTGTGGGTTTGGGGAACCAGGACTCTGGGTGTTTCTTTCTTATCTTGTCAAAGGCTGACCCCATTCTGTCTGCACTCCTACCCTGGATTACTGATAAAATCATACTCCCAATTATCCTGGCTTTTAGTGGACTACTCTTCCCCCTTTCCATGAGTTGGCTTCTCCAATTAAATCTTGCAGCACTCACAATCAATCACAGATTTAAAACAATTATCAGCTCAATTGAAAACAAGCAATCACGAACACTGATCTGTGAAAATAGATCTATTATGATCCTGACAGCCGATTCCCTCACCTCCCTCTTTTATTTTTGACATACCAATTTGAAAAACAGATTTCTATACATTTCTACAGCTCCCAGAACACCCATGAAGAGAAGTAATGGCCACAATAGATGCAATGCTCAATGAATAATTTAAACAAAACCACATTACTTGGGTTCCCATGGTCATGTGAGCACTGTGGTATTTATTCCCAAGGCTTGTCAAAGGAGCAGAGAATTTGGAAATGGCTAAGCAAGATAAACCCACAGAGCATGTAGAGTTATGGACACCCAGTACATGGATAAATTTCAAGCTGATGGTAGGGAGGAAATATTTGTAAAAGAAGGACTTCCGTTGCCCACCATTCCAAATTCATCCTTGTGGACACAGAAATGTCACAGCCTTACAAAACTCTTCCTCTTCATTGCACAGCCCAGCTTTCCTGGGCAGAATCACAGAAAATCATACACAAAAAAGCTGTGGTTCTTTGCAGACCAGCAGGTCAATTCTCTACTTCAAGAGGGATCATCATCAATGCAAGACGAGGTCTCCCACAGCTTGGTCTGTTGGCCAACACTCTCAGGCTTCCCAAGATCCAGCTGAACTGAAATGGTACCACCTGGTGTACTAAACTCTCTGTTCTGCTTAATGGGATTTATGACTTTTCTCAGGGTGCTTTCTGTTGCACCATCTACATAATTTACAGACAGGTAACACCACTGGCCCAACCCCTCACAGGACACTTTCTATTTGTCTCCAATGAGACACTGAGGACTATACTTTGAACCCAAATATCCATGCAATTTTCAATCAGTGTAACAACCCATATACTTCAACAACTTCCTCAGTGAGAGAGGATAACAAGAATCCCACTGAAGTCATGGAATCGTAGAATGGTCTGGGTTGGAAGGGACCTTAAAAATCATTTCATTCCAACCCCCTCCCTGAACAACTAGGCCAGGTTGCTCATCCAACCTGGCCTTGGACACTTCCAGGGATGGGACAGAGACAACTTCTCTGGGCAACCTGTGCCAGGGCCTCATCATCCTCACAGGGAAGAATTTATCCCCAGTGTCCCCACATCTACATTTGTGGTCATTTAATTACAAAAGGCACCTAGGCTGGTCAAATGCTTTTTGCCCTTGGAACATCTGGGTGAACTGCAATGATTACTTTCTCATTCTCCTCACATTTGGAAACAAACATGACACATAATATTTCCAGGGATTGCTGGAAGGTTGACTAGCCTGAAGTTCCCTGAACTACCCTTCTTTCTCTTCTTAAAGATGGGTGTAATTAAAGCCCTTCCCTACTCACCAGGCAACCCTCTGCTATTCTTTTTTAACAGAGAATTGCAACTGCATCACCTGTATCTTCCAGCATCCCAGCATAAATCCCACCCAGCCTGATGGATTTGAACATAACCAACTTTTCTAAGTAGCCCTGAATAGTAAAATATTCTGTGTTTCCTGTGCATCACTGCTTAATTATGCTCTCCTAGGCAACCTTTGCTTTTGTACAAATGTACCATGCATGTACCATGGAATGTACCATGCCTCTTGCTCTGTGGGCAACGTTGCAAGACCCAATCCCAAACTGCTTGGGCTCTGAAAACACAGTGTTTATCCTCACCTCACCCCTATAAAACAGGAAAGGGCTCTACTCCCCATCCTAATGAGCAGCCATCTGGCACAAAGTGCTTGCCTCAAATAGCCAGTGATGTTGGAAAGAAGAGAACCCAATTATTCAGAGCACTAGGCCTCTAAATACTGATTTAAGGGAGAAGAACAGAGAGCTGAGAAACACCCACAGCACAAAGACAAAACTTTTGACCCTACCCTTAACAGCATCTCCAAAGTACCTGAAGGAATGAAGAATAACTTCCCCTTCTGACACGTGACCTTATACTTACTTAACAGGACTAAAATTACTAGGTTCCATGTGGATTCTGCTAGGATGTGGTTCCTTCAGGGGAAGGAGGGAGACCCAGTAAGAGTCCCCTTCCCTGCCATCAGAGATCTCATCGCTGCCTTGACAAACCTGCCAGGTTACCTTCCAGAATGCTCAGTGCAAGACTGTCACATACCCTTTCTTCTGACTTTGCCAGGGACCTACAATCTGCTGCAGACTTGTCACTGCTTGCTCCTGAGTTGAGAAACAAGAAGACCCAAATGCTGTCTTTATGGCAGCGCTTCCAGAGGTCTTCAGACAAAACCCCACCGTGCTGCTGCCAACTTTCGGTGTTCGGTCAGAACAAAAGAAGGGAAGACATTTTCATCACATGCAGGTTTTAAACACCAATTTCTACCAAATGTGTTAATTCAACACATACACTCGGTGTTATAGAATCACAGGATGGGTCAGGTTAGAAGGGACAACAGTGGATTATCTGGTGCCACCTCCCTGCTCCAGCAGGGTCATCCCAGAGCACAGGGCACAGGGTTGTGTCCAGATGGTTCTGGAATATCCCCAGGGAGGAGACTCCACACCCTCCCTGGGCAATCTGTTCAGGGCTGGGTCACTGCACAGCCAAGAAGTTCTTCCTCCTGTCCAGCTGGAACTTGCTGGGCATCAGTTCCTGCCCGTTCCTCTTGTGCCATTGCTGGGCCCCCCCGAGCAGAGCCTGGGCCATCCTCTGCCCCCTCCCTGCAGCCCCTGACACACATGGATGGGGTCCCCTCTCAGTGTGTGCTCTGGAGGCTGAACAGCCCCAGCTCCCTCAGCCTTTCCCCCTCAGGGAGATGCTCCAGTCCCTGAATCATCTCCATAACCCCTGCTGGACCCGCTCCAGGAGCTCCATGTCCCTCCTGTCCTGAGGAGCCCAGGACTGGACACAGCACTCCAGATGTGCCTCACAGGGCTGAGCAGAGTTAATCTCATGTTCTTTAGTGACAGTGAAGAAGAAACACAAGTGCAAAACACCGTCCTGCTCTTCTTCATTCAGCATTTGGCACACTGGCAGACCTCCATATCTGATCTGAAATCTACCCAGTTTACCTGATTTCCACATTGCACCCAGGACTATCACTCACGTGTTTTGCTTTGCTCCCTTTGCTTTCAGGTACTAATGCCACACTCTTACAAGGAAAATGCACATCTCCAGTGAGCCTATGAGTAAACACGAAGCACAGATACAGGAGACTTGCTATACCGATAAAATCAACATGTTGTGGCAGAAAACATTCTCAAGAGGATAGAGACCACTTAACCTGTGGCCCAGAATGCCTTGTTTTTGTATCATGCAGTTCTGGTGGAGAAATAACAGTATAATTCTCATTTTTATCCTCAGATATCAGAACATTTGCTCCCTTGATAACACTATATAAGATATTTATTTGCAGTATAATAAAGAAATTACTTAATCAGTGAAGAAATGCTCAACACAAAAAAAAGTGAGTTCTACAGTTGTATGTTTACAACTTATGAACGGGAGGACAATGAAAACAGAAAGCTGACATATTTTAAATTTGCAGTCAGATTCCTTCAGAATTTGCTTTTTAAAGGGAAGAGGGTCAATTTCCTTAAAGCATGGAAAAAACACAGAATTTATAAAAGCTAAGGCAACGAAGTATGACCTTTTCATCACAGAACTGGTTATCTGTGATGTATTTCCCTGGCCTTGATCTTCCTGAATCTTCAAAACAAAGGGTCAAACAGGTGCAATACCTCTGTCAGTGCAAGTGGAAGTTTCTTGTTTGCTAAGATTTTTGCACAGCACTGTACAGAATAAAAACCCCAGTCACCTACGGGACACTCGAGTGCAAATTCTGTGAATAATTTAAAGGAAGCTGCTGCTGGCAATTGTGAGCACTTTAGATTAAAAGTATCCTGACATGGGATATTTTGGGCACTGCATCTTGCATGGAAAGGACATAAGGTTGCACATAGCAGATAAGAATTTCAAAGTCAGAAAGACAGACACAAAGAGAAAAGATAAGCGCAAGGAGGTGCCCATTTAATTAAACACGGAGCAAAGCACCAAACGCTGCCAATGCTACTCCAAAGTGAAAACACAGACAACACACTGAAAATGGTGTGTGTTTAAAATAAAAATCCATGTAAGGACTTGCATGCATCGCATGAAAAGGAATCCTCCTGTCTTGATTACTTCCAACTACCAGATGCAGTAAATTTAGCTTACTCTTCTCACCCACGGGACAAGGTACAAGTTTCCTGCTATGTGTCTAGGAATGCCATGAGACCTATTTCTGTAATTCCACCTCTTATTTAAGGGCTCACAGTCACAATCACATTACTCACACTCGGTGTAGGTGTATGAGGCAAATAAGAGAATCACTCTCTCTGATGGCGCCCTGTCATTTAATGAAAGATTTACAGTATTGTGGCTGCTTTACCGTGTCGAACACGTGAATCTCAGAGCGGAGGTGAGCCCTCAGGAAGGGCTCCAGATCACCTTACTTCATCTCCCAGAATGAGAATTAACCAGGCTGCCGTGGAAATTAAATGTTAGTGACAAGCAGAGGAGTTGGTTTTTGGTAAATGCGGATTACGTCACCTCAGAAGGCAAGAACTTCCTCATCTTCAAGGACACAATCTATGGTGAGCAAAGGAATTGCATACTATTTTTTTCATTTTTCAACATGACTATCCAACCTTTAAGGTGGAATACCAATAGCTAGATGTGCCAGCCCATAACCTTTTAGACTGGAAGCTGAAAATCATATTTAACTTCCAGAGCAATGCAGAGGCAGCCACAAAGCAACCAACCTGTCCTCCTATGTATATCACCACCGTGGTGTGGGGGCAATCTGGCCTTCCAGAAAAAAAAAAAAAAAAAAAAGGCAAAAATGTGTTCAGTATTAATGCAACTCCAGCCTGTTGATGATTCACCAGCAGAAAGGTGGCTACTGGAACTCAGCTTGAAAATCAACGCTGCAGTAAATGCAGCATTAACAGGCAAAGGTTTCCCAGAGGAACCTGAAAATTAAGGGGTGTAGTATGAGCAGCTAAGGCAGCTGTTAAGCTGTGACTGACTTGCTGTCACAGCACAGTTTAGTTTTGTTTATGTGGTTGGCTCAACAGTACCACTCTGCTGGCACAGTCCAGAGACCTCGTCTCTAAACACAAAAATCATTTTGGGAGCACACACTTCCACCTTCTCCCTGATATGCCCTGCTGGAAATTCTCTGTGGGCAAGTTTTGTCAGCGGTGAGCAAACACCTAATCAGTGCTTGGAAAACCCTTAGCTAATCAAAGCAATGAACAGGCTTTCCAAGGGTGGAAAACTCAGAAGAACTCGCTGCAGAAAAAAACCTGCCATCATCTCAGCTGTGGATGGTCCAGCATAAACATCCAGCAGAAAAAAAATATGCTGGACCACACCACTTGATGCCCCATGTGTGGAGCATTCCAGTGCCAGGAACTGAACATTGCCTCTCCACAGATCCTCTGAGTTGGACCCTGTAGCAAACATCAGTGTGCAGGTGCCTGTAAAACACTCATTTTAGTGTGAATACAGCTTTAGAACATGGTGGAGATGGGCTGGATTCTTTTCTGAGCCACAGGGATTAATAGACAGCCAGCAGTTTGCCTGATGCTACACAGGCAGTGAAGGGTCAGGGATAGGCCATAACAAAGGTGAGACAGATCAGGCACAAAATGAGTGTTTGTGGACACAGCCTGAGCTCTCTCAGCTTGGCACCCAGCAGAACTAGGCAAAAGAACAACACAAAATGCCTGAGAGGGGACACAGAGATTAGTAAATAAGGGAAATGAAAAAAAAAAAAAAATATTAACTGAGAAGTGCATCAAGACCAAGCATTTCCCATCAAATCAATATATTGTTTAGGATGCCCTGAAACCTTGAATTCAAGTATGGCAGAAACCCACTGGCTGCTTTGAGGATGCACAGGACAGAGCAGCAGTCACTGAACATAAATCCAAGAACGATGAAAAATTAAAACTACAGCTAGACAGCGTTATGACAAAAGTTACCGGTTATCTGCAGAACCACCAAGGTTTTCCACTGAGTTGGCAGGTTTGACTGCTGGATCTGGGTGCAAGATTTGAGGGTTGTTTCGGTCCATGCAACAGAGCATGGCATAAACACCCTGGTGCTGCTGGGCTCCTCGCCCTCTCTTCTCTGCAAGTGCCATCAACTTCATTTCAGATGCAAAGGCAGACACAAAAAAAGTGCAGAGAGATCACTGACAGTTTGTTCCACACTCAGAGTGTATTAGCTGAGTTTGCTTTGGAGTATGCAGTGAAGAGAGCAGCACTGAGGGCTTGAAGGAGGTCACTGGCAGAAGACAGTGTCACTCAACGCCTGTAACATCCTGACCTGGGATTTCATTTCTTTCCTGCAGAAGGGCTCCGTGGGGAAGCACAGGCAGAACCACATCAAAGCTATAATGTGCATTACCAGAGAAAGGATCACAGGGCACGTAAAGAGCTAGGCTGAGAAGTTCCAGCTGCAGCCACGGGAATAAAGTAGAACCCACTGCATGCAGCGCTGGACTACACAGAGCTATCAGAGCTCTGGGCTTGCATAAACAGATCATCTGTCAGGAAAGAGAGCAGATTGGGTTTTTTTGCAGGCTGCAGGATCAGAAGTAGCGAGGTTGGACTGAGGGTTAACTAAGGGTATAATTCTGTCTGTCATGTTCAATTTAGAAGTGTGAGTACATGAGAGTTTGGGTGTCTTATCAATGGCCTGAGGACCAACAGCCTCAGCATCTTCAAAAATATTTTTGCCCAACAAAGGAGTTGGGTCCTTTACAGCCATGACATTTAATTCAACAGCCAAAGGAAATCTAGAAGTAGTCCTGGACTGTGACATTCCCCTGGACTTAAAGCCAGGAGCAAGGAATAAACTGATGTCAATGAATGCAGCAGTTCTGCTAAGGGCTCCTTCTGTAAAAAAATTTCACCCTCAAAACTATCCTTAAAATTAGGTTTAAACAGAATCATGCTATCCAGCTGATAACAAAAATAAGAGAGCACTGTGAGCAGGTACTACATGAGAAAGTGTTGGGCAGCCAAGTCCTTTTATTTCTCTCTCCCCACTTCTGAAATTCCCCCATTATTTATCCTTAACTCAAGTAGGGACTTATCCATTTTTATGCTTACAGAGCAAGATTTTTAACACTAATGCCCAACAAGACCGTGCGTTTGCGAATAAGCAACGACAGGTGGCAAAAGCAGATGGTTTTAAAAAGATTTGTGGCAGTCCCTGGCTCCACCATCCTGCCAGCTCTGCAGGAGACTGGCAGAAGGAGCGGTTCCCTTCCTCTTCTTTCCTCGCCTCTCTCCAGAAAATCAGCAGTTTATCTCACTGGTTGCCACAAAGGCAGGAAAGGATGGGCAAAGCTCTCTTGCTCCTGTTCTCCATCCCACCTCCAAACTGCTTTTGCCTCCCTGCAGAAGCCCAGCTGAGGGTAAGCCATGAATCCCAGGATAACCAGCCAGGTGGAGCCACGAAACCCACCTCTGTGTTTGCTGGTCCCAGGCAGGACCACAGAGGGCACAGCTCCTGGTTCTGGCAGTCATTCACCACAGATCACAACTCCTTTGCTTCTGGGAGTTGCTTCTGACCAGGCCAGAGGACAGGACCTAAGTGGGCACCATGAACACTCCAGTGCTGAACCACAGCACAGACACCTGCCCCCAGCACAGATCTCACCCACTCAGGTTTCTGAAGGCCTTGGTGATGAAGGAGGCATCTCAGATGCTCCAACCCTGCACAGCCAAACTTTGACAAATGGTGAACAACCTTACGTGTCATTACTCACACTGCACCCGGGGAGCAAAGCTCAGAGAAGCACAGTTATTCACATTACGGCTCAAAACAGAGAAAGCAGGCAAAAAAAAAAAATAAAAATTCATATGTCAGCAAGAAAAATGTATTTCCAAATGAGTGTGTTCTGTGTTTGGCCAAAGCAGTGCTGATTGCTACAACTACATCCTCCTCCAAGTGCAAGGACCCCCCTGCTAATGAGAAAACAGCATCAGCTCCAGTCAGCTGTCACTCCCATCTGAGCTATCACAGCACACCTATAAAGATGACTCAGGCCATTTCACTTACCACCCATGAATCATTACACGGTGCCACCTCTGGCTGCTACCAAAATCACCTGTAACACCTTAACCATTGTGAACTGCTCAGAACACCCACTTCAAAGAACCTTTTTCGAATCCTGCCGTGCTCTGTTAATACCCAAACATTTTGTGAGTAAATTAAGACTCTCTCTCTTTTAGGATTTACTGGGGTGTAGTGTAGGAATTACACTCCTCAAAGGGGCTGGTACTTTTTCTACATACCATCTCTGCTTTCCAGATTTCCCTCAAAACCAGGTGTGACTGACTCAGTGTCAACATAACACATATTCTTGTTTTCCATTCCTTTAAACTGCATAGCTTTGTAAGAACCTTTTCCTTCTTGCTCATCTACAGCATTGTCGATGAAATTGAAGTCAATTTAGATTTTCATAATTTCACTCACAGAACTAAAGTAGTTTCTGAAGGAGTATTTTAGAGAGGGTTGTGACACTACAGTGTGATTATATTCAGCATTCCCTGAACAAGAAAAGGCCCTCCTGAACCACCTACAACAAAACAAATCCCCATTCTTTACATGAAACGAGTGAACCCTCCTTTCCATTTAAACAATGAGGTTTAGGGTTGCTTTCAGAAAAGTAAAACCAAAACCAATCAAACAAACAAAAAGGATCTGTCAGTCCAGCTGGCCCAAATTTTATACAGCATTGCAGAAACATCCATAAAAACTGAGTCCGCTGCAAAGATAAACACAGCCATTAAAACCTGGAATAAAGAAAAAAACCAAACAAAAAAAAAAAAAAAAAAAACAAAACCACCAAACAACCAAACTTACAGTTATTTCCAGAGAACACCTGTTGGTAAAATTGCTTTTCACCTTTGGACACAATAAAACATGGATCTGGGCTTGGATAAGGCAAGGCTAAAAGAGAGTCTTAGAAATTAAATTGTAAGCATGCAGGTTTGTGACCAGTCCTGCCATTCTCGAATTCATTAACCAGTCATTAAGTTCTGTACTTGTGTTGTTCCCACGGGACAACAACCTGCTCTTCAGAGCAGATATGGATGATGGATACTGGTATAACGGGCTAAAAGTTAAAAAGAAAACCTATAATATGAATCTCTTAAGGGCACAGCTGCTCCAAAATTACTTTCAGGAAGGAGAAAACTTCGGAGCCAAACACAACAGCGTATTTTTGGGGGAACAAGGTTATCTTCTTCTGTGAGCATGGGTGGAAGAACTGAGCCCCTTGCCATTTCCAGTCACTTGAAACTGCACAGGTACAAAGGGAAACCCACAGACGAGCAACTCTTGCAATACACAGCTAATACAAGCTTAGAATTGAACACAATTACAGTGGATTACAGGTGTATTTTCCAAACCTTCAATATGCCTCATGCTTGAACAAAAATTACTATAGCCAGAGATTTGAGGGAGAAAAGGGTTTCCAGTTTTCAACGATTACCAACAGAACCTTAATTACATGCCTACACCTAAAATCCTACTAGTGACTGTTTCACTGTGTAAGGGCCTAGTTAGCTGTAATTTTAACAGTGTATCCCCCAAAGACAACTCTATTTTCTTAAGTAAGCCTGAAAGCGCTGTGATAAAAGACCTAAACAAACAAACAAACAACAACAAAAAAACCCACAACCAAACAAAAAAATCTACAAAACCTATGACAGACAAAAATCTACTTCAGATGGTGATACAGAAATGGGAGTTATAGTCTTACCATTCAAAAAAAATCGAATGGGGAAAAAAAAAAAAAAAAAAGCAATAACAGACAAAACATCTGCTGCAGAATACTCTTTACGCCCTTCAAGTTCCCCCTGGGGCTCAGCCCACCAGACCCTCGAAGGGTCTCAAGTGTCCTTTGTGGACTTGCAAGGACTGTTAGGGATTAAGAATGCTGTAATTTTTCATAGTAACAACAGGGTAGTAACGCAACAATAGGACAGTTCAAACGTTACCCCACACACACAGCTTTTATTCCCAACATTTTCCTACAAACACAGAAACACAAAGGGACATAATAAGATCAGCAATAGCGCCCAGATGAGTCGAGCCCTTGTCAGTGGAGTTTCCTCAACCCCCCTGAGTTACTGCCCTTTGTCTTCTAAGAACTACTCAGATTGTGGCATCACACACACACAAGTAATTAAAAAAAGGAGCTCTCTCTCATTTATTTTTTTCCCCTTCCCCCTGCCCTCGTTCACATGATCTGTCCCTTGTATAGGTCAAAATTATTTTCTACTGGGGAAAAAAAAAAAAACAAACTTGCAAACTGATTAGAGTTAGGAGCTTCCTATGTGAAAGGTACAGAAAAAAAAACACCTTTTTTTTTTTTTTTTCCCCAATTACACTAACAATGCAGTCTGCTCCTTTGGAGCAAGAATCTACACTCTGCCATGGGATTTGAAATTATCAGTATCCGAGGATTTTCTGAAGACACTGGCCACTCATTTATGTTCCTCTACTGCACCATGCAGACCACATGACAGCTTCTGTGCCCTTGGCCATATTATCAATAGTCCCTGTCACAATCCTTCTGCCCTGTCTTCATCCACGTTCTCCCTGCCAGTACCCCAACACCTTCCCAACCTCCCCCAGCCACCCCTTCCCGAGATCCAGGTCTGTCAGATCTGAACTGACTTTGGGCAAGGCACAGGAAAATTCTCAGTCAAATTTGCCTCCAATAACAGAGCCACAAACTTCGTGCCTCTGTTAACAGGCCACTTCCTATTACTTTTCTAGCAGTTCATCTCTAGATTCTTTTTTTTTTTTTTTTCCCCAGTTGACACGCTATGGGCTTTATTTACTCAGGCTTTTCTTACATGGTCTTCAAGGTATTTTAAAGCTGCACTTCCCCACCACTAATTTAAACAAGCCTTAATAGGGATTAGACTTGAAACCTGAATTGGCAGAACTGAGGAATTTGCAGCTTTGTGATAGTCTCAGATGCATCCTCGAACATCCTCTAAATATAGTATAAGGCTGGCCTAAATCTGCTATTGCTTCATGTTTAATTCAGATACCTTTGAGTGAATGCATCTCTGCCCCCCCCCCAACTTTCTATTCTCATCACCTGTGTATTGAAATTTACAGTTACTTTAACTTAAACAAACACCCCAAAGCACGGAGGAAATGTTTTAAAACACTGTAGTTATGTAAAAACAAGTTATCAGGAGGACACAATAGATCTGGAGATTAAAGCACTACATTGCAACAGGGATTTTACAACTTCACTACGGCAACTATCAGTGCAATATTTAAACTGTGTAGTTTCTTTACAAAGAAGATGAGTACATCAGTAATCAGCAGAACTTCCACTTTTCTAGTCAAGAACATTACAGGTAGAGCAGGAAACGATGATGCTTTTGATACAGCGGCGCAAATCAAAACAAACTCCAGTAGCAGATCTCTGAGCTGCCATCAGCCTCTTATCAAGCGAAGATGAAGGTTCCCAGAGCACCAGCACACGCAGAAAGTTACACTCTAAACTAGCTGCCAAAGCCACGTCAGCTTTGGTATTGAAAGCTTCTGAAAGGCCGTGCATTTTGTTACGTTCTTGGGATCATCCAATATTTCAGCTTCACGCTTATTCTAACACAAATCCAAGAGAAACAGGATTGGGGCTGATATGGATTTTAGAACACGTTTTTCCAGCCTAATAATGACCTTCAGAGATACCAGAATCTCAGTCTAAATAAAGATGCAAAGCCAGCCTTCTGACTGAATTTACAGTGCAAACTATGTACTTCTGGGCGAAGCAAATCCCATTTAGTTTTAGTGCTTCCCGCTGCAAGATAATGGCCTGTCACTAGTTATTTCTCTACTTAGTTATGCCCTCAAAAGGCTCTGAGGCAAACACCTAAAAGCGAATTGTTCCGAGTAACAACATTACTGCGAAGGGCTGGATAAGACAAGACAAGGTCACGTGTCTCTAGTTTCCAGAGAACCCAGGATATCCTCACAGGATCCTGTAACAAAATTCGGGATAAATCTCGGTGGTGGGCAGCAGGGGCCATCCAGTCATTCCCCAACCAAGAGATGTAAAACAGCACCAAGGCTCAGAGCAAGGAGCCCTCCTCATATCACTTAAGATATTGCTGTCTGATATTACACTTCTTATAAAAAAAAAAAACAAATAAAAAGCCTAATAAAGGCAAACCCCACAAACAAATAAAACCAAACTAACAAACAACCACCGTAGGGGCCTAATAGCAGGAAAACAAAAAGGCAAGCCTGCCCTCAAATTAGATCTTCTTTTATTTCATTTATTTTTGTTAGACAGCCCAGCACTGAAGGTTCACCCGGAGCAAACCCTGCCGTGGGCAGGGCGGGAGGCGCTCACCACATCCTGCCCTCGCTCACACACGGTCGCGCCCCGGCTCCAACTCTCCCAAATAAAAACCCAAGCTGATCCCCCACCCGGGGGCACCACCCAGAGCCCATCGTGGTCCTTCTGCCCATCCTAGCCCAGCCCAGTCCATCCCAGCCAAGCCCCGGCCATCCTCCCTCCACACCGTCGCTTCTTCCTCTCCCCCCCCATCTTTTTAGGTGGCTTTTGGGGTGGTGGTTTTCATTTTATTTTATCTCATCTTTTCGCTTCCCTCCAGCGTGCCCCAGCGGGGGGGGGGGGGGGGGGTGTTACCTCCAGCCACCGCTTTTCCGAACCCAATTCCCGTTTCCAAACCACTGCCCCTCGCCTTCCTTTCCTCTCCCAGCGCCCCCCCCCCCCCCATCCCTCCCAGCACGCAAGCAACTCCCGGCAAATAAGAGGAGGAAAAGAGAAATAGAACCAGGAAAAAAAATAAATAAATAAATAAATAAAATAAAATAATTACCAAACCTCTCTCCTCGCTCTCCGGGTCTGACACTGTGTATCCGGCCGGGGGAGGGAGGAGGGGAACCGCAGCGCCTGCCCCGCTGCTCCGAGCGAGCCCGCACCCGGGGGAGGGTGAGCCGGGGGAGGGTGAGCCCAGAGCCCAGGGGAGGGTGAGCCGGGACCCGCGGGAGGGTGAGCCCGGAGCCGGGGGAAGATGAGCCCGGAGCCGGGGAAGGATGCGCTCCCGCCCGCCCGCCCGGCGGTGCGGACCGAGCCTGGCCGGCTCAGCGCCGCGGGTTCTGCGGCGGGAGCCGCCGGGCACCACGAGCGCCGCCGGGGCGGGGGAGAGGGGCCATCCCCGGCAGGATTCGGTCCCCCGCGTGTGTCCGTCCCCCTCCCCTGCCCTCCCTAGGCCGCCCCCCTCGCTCCCCGGCCCCCGCGGGTGCCGCCCGTGGGCCGCGGGCGCAGCCCCGCTCGGCCGCTCCCCGGCAGCGGTGCCGCAGGCTGTGCGGGCGGCAGCCCCCGCGGGAACCGGCGGGGAGAGGAGGGCTCCCTCTCTCTCTCTTTTTTTCTCCCTTTTTCCCTTTCCCCCCTCCCCGCAGCGGCTCCCCCCTGCTCCTTACCGGGCTGCCGGGGCTCCTGTGCCGCCCTGCGGGCTGCCCGGGGCGCTGGGGGCCGGAGCGGGCGGTTCCTCAGCGCCTCCCCGAGCCCCTTCCCTGCCCTCGTCCTCCCCCGCTCCGCCTGCGCCGGCGTGAGCCGCCGGCCGGGAATGCGGGAAGCGCGGCCGGGATGGGATGGACTGGAGCCCCCGCCCGGGAGAAGGCCAGGGGAGGATGGGCGGGGGGACGGGACCGAAAGCTCCCCAAATCCATCACGGAGGGGCAGGGCGAGCGGTCCCTCGGGCGTCCTCCAAGGTTATTGCACCTCCTCGGCTTTATAGCAGAATTTACCGCTGCGGTTAAAATGTTCGGGGATAACGTTGTGCACAGAAACGGGAGTTATAGGATCGGCATATTAAGTTAATTACGCAATTTGTCTTAGGAGCATTAGGGAGAAGCCGAGATACGCAGCATACCTACCCTTTCCACAAGTAGTAATTTTCCCACTCCAGTGATGGAAGATAGACCCTTTACAAAGATCTTTTCGATCCAACATGAGAATCAGCAAGATGTGACGCTTTTATATCCTCTTATTATAGTATGTACAGTATGTACCATATGTACAAGCATTAATTAATTTTACAAGGTTGTATTTATTTCATTACTGCATTATTGTTTTCCGTTTATTAGTGCTGGAAAAAAGCCAGCCCCGGAGAGGTTGGGTAAGATGCCCACTGATGACTGAATTGGTATCGTAGCTGTCAGCAGAAAACCCCATACCAAGGGATTAGGTACTACACCCACAGCTGCAGTTCTCCCACCTTTAACTCCTTTCTTATAGGCTACATGTGCCTGCTGTTTCCACACAAGACCTCCCTGCCCCTGTTTGCACACCTGGGCAAACGAGTAGTTAAAGGCTCAGACTAGACTGAGTCTCTAAAGCCTTCCCATTTTCGCCTCATCCTGCCTGGTGTCCTTTCAGTGCATGTGCCACTGCCCCTGATGTGACACAGGGCATGGGGCTCTAAGACCAAGGTGGACCATAAGAGCCCAAATTGGCCAGGACACAGGATTTATGTTGACCACTCTCTTACATTACACCTGTGTAGTTGGAGGAGGGTTCTACAGAGCTGTTCAGGGAATTCATGCCACACAAAGGTAGCACCTTGATGTCATAATTTGTATAGATGGAAGAAAAGCTGCTGCCTTATGAAATAACCAGGTGCTGTTGCAATGGATTGGAGCCCTCAACAGGAGAGTGGGAGCTCTGGATTCAATTCTATTTTTGCATTTACGAGGAAGAACAACCTAAAACTTGTCTCATGGTTGGACTTGATGATCTTAAGGTCTTTTCCAACCTAAAGGATTCTATGATTTTAGGGAAAGATTTTCAGACTCATTTGCAGGGAAAGAAACCCCAGGAGGTGGTTCTACGCGAGGAGGTCCCAACTGTTTGCAGAGAGTGACTGATGCTTGCTGGGGTAATTCATCAGTAAACAACATTTTGGTTGCCTTTTTCTCAGGCATATTCTTTAATATAAGGCCTTGACTGGCCAGGCCTCTGCCTAAGCTGAAAAGGTCATACCTGAAATGCCAGCTGAACGCTTGACACCAAAATGAGGAACAAGCAGACAAAGAAGTGAATTAATAGGATAGTCAGTGTGGGGTGGCTTTGTTCAAAGACCATGATCTTGCAGTTTGAGAAACAACCCGAGGGAAAGTTTTTGGGAAGCACAGAATGAGAGAGAGCTATTGCTAGCATTATCTTTCAGGACAGTGAATAGAGAGCTTGATAAGCATCAGTTCTTGCAGAAACTCTTTCATGAGACATTGTATGGGAGACAAAGTATATTCAAATCTGCGAACTTACAGGAATTCCATTGTGAAGTTTCAGAAAACCAGACAGGCTTGAAGAACAGTTCCCAACTAAGAACCAATAATAATAATAATCTATCCAATCTTGTGGGATTGCATAGGGAACAAGTGTTACATGCTTTTTTTTTTTGGAGTAAGATGGACAAGGATGAACTGCATGAGAAGAGTGCAGAGTCAAAATGTCCAGTTTGCTCTGACGAGGACTGCAAGAATTTTGATACACTGGAGAAACATGCAATAGGTCCTCAAAACTCACTCTTGAGCATCAATTTTTTTTGTTGTTGCTTTAATTTCATTTAATTAAAAGATAAGCTTTCTTTGGCTCCCTCCCAGATGTCAGTGTTCCTCTGAATTCTTGCCAAAGCCAGCGATTCAATATTTGTGAGGTAGTCCGAGCAAAGCAATCATTTTTCCATTAAGCAACCAGAGGGGAAACAAAATATAACAGAAAGCATGAAAAAAAGTAATTAACCTTGGGTTTTCCCCCCAGAAATTTCTACCTGTAGCTTTAAAAAGTAGCAGCTTGACCTAAGATGTTTTGTGTGGGCTGATGTTGCTCTGTTACTGCTGCAATACAGAAGGGAAGCTTGTGAGAGGGGCTGATTTTAGGTAATATAAAATTCTACACTTATCTTTCCTTTGCATTTTCACAGTATACTGCTTGTTCAGATGAAGGTTCTGAACCACAGCTGGCAGGATCCCCTGCTCCAAGATGAATAAAGCAGAGGGCAGAGCAGCACACAGATATTCTAGCTGTCATGAACAACCTAACAGTGAGTGTAGTCCTATGGGAATAAAGAAAAAAATAATAAAAATCAAATGCAATAACTATTAAGTTTATTCTAAGCCCTGTGTGAGGATGCCAGGAAATCATGTCTGTTTTAAAATAATTTTTACCAGCCACTCACTCCTACCTATGGCTGCCCAGCTTCAATGATCTGGGGGACTGAATTGACATTTCTTTTAATTAAGGCTTCTTTAGCAACAAAATCTTAAAAGAACACCTGTTATCTCTATGACCCTCAGTACACACTTCTTATATATCTGATTTAGCAAGTCAGCTTGCCCTCTAACCTTTTCACCAATGTGGTTGTTGCTCTGGATTTGGAAAGGGTTTATCTTCTGCAATTTTTATGAGCCCCACAGTTAGTCCATGGCCAGTGTGCACATCCCATCAGTTCTCAAGGTGCTGTTAATACTATTTCATTAAGTCAGATTAAAATTCTGGTTTATGGAGTAACAGACATTTGAAAACTCATAAAGCAGTCAAACTCCAAGCAGAATATTAATTGCCAGATATTGCAGTCATGTTTTAAAAAGTCATTTTGCTACTGATATTTATCTTTTTTTTTTTTTCCTTATGAGAGGGAGGGAACTAATTAAGTAATGTCGCATTTATTTTCATAATACAAGGAATCCACATTTTGCAATTCCACTTTTTTTTTTTTCCAATAGTTTGTTAGCCTTCAGCCAAGGTACAGGTGAAGAAGATTAGGGACTCTGAGAAGAAAATTAAAATTAGGCCTGTGTCCAGTTCTGGGCCCCTCAGTTCAAGACAGACATTAAGGAGCTGGAGCAAGTCCAGAGAAGGGCAAAGGAGCTGCTTTTTGTTGATTTGGCATGAGCACCCAATACTGAAAAACCAGCAGTGAAATGTCACAGTGCTGCGGATAATGAATTAAATACCTCGTGTTTTCGGGTCAAATTAGGCCGAAAAAAATAATGCTCTTTGCATGTCTGAAGTGCCTCACATCTCAAAATGCCAAGCCACTTTGAATTAAGTGATTGATGCCAGACAGAAATAGGCTCCTCGTCACGTGAGCCTTAATCCTGCTTTTTTAACCATAGACCTTAATGTGTTTGAGCTGGAATATTTTAACTTTTTAATATGAATCCAAATGTGGAATTTGGCTGTTTCCTGATTGGCTGTTCTCTGAACCTGTAAATCTACAGGTGACAGACATATGTGAGCAGTTTTCTGCTAAGACATATTTTTTTATTATTTCCCCGGGTTGTTTTGATCTGTATCCAAAACATTATGATCTGGAAATCAGGTTGATATTGCACAGAAATGTGAGCTGACAACATCCCAGTGTTTCTTGTGTTTCTGAGATGAACTGAGCTTCCAAAATCTTAGAGAAGTCAGGCCAAACCCCAGTGCTGGGGTATGCATTTACAAGGCTTTTTAATTTTATTGGATTTTCCCATCCCTGAATATAATTAGGTACATATTACAGGAATAAAGTTACTGTGAGAGAACACCTAGTGGTGTATTGCAGAAAGTCAGAGATGTACACTACAGTTTCTGAAGGCACTCAAATCTTTACATATATGAGACCATGCTGTCCATTATTCCCTACTGAAGTCTAGGCTATGAAATTCTACATATGCCTGTAGAATACTAGAGAAAGTGCAGATACCTTGGTAACCACTCTAAAGAAAGCACAAACCCAGTTTATTCATAAAATTACTCCAGAATATTTTATCATTACAACACCAGATACAATATTCTGGTTCTCATTTCCAGGTCTCATTTGTTAGCATTCATTTCTTACAAGTGCAGATGTTTTGGTTTTGTGCCGTTCGACATCACAGGCTCTCCTTTGAAATATTTTCTATCCCTTACCTGCATTTCTTCCTGATGAAATCCTTGCTGTAAGCTGCCTTTGCACGAGTAAGGAGTTTCAGCATTTCAGCAGGAGACTGACAGTGTGTCACAGCCTTAGTAAACCACGGGCAGCAAGGTTAAACAGCCAGGAAATATTATTAATTACTGGGCTCGAAACACCCATGAAGTTCCAGAACAAATAACGGTTGCATGGTCCACACCACAGGGGCTCACCTATCCTGACCACCCTTGAAGAAGCACTGGCTCCAGGATCTTGGCAAGCTTTGAAAAAGGAATTTTATTTTTTGTGTTGAGTTTTTGTGGCATCCCGTGCAAGGTAAGAAAAGAGCAAAGTGAAACCGAGACAAGCAGCTTAAATTGCCCCGAAGAGGTTCCTTCCTGCATTGTTTTCACTGCAGTAATATAGGCAGTCCTTGTGTAGATCACAGTAAACACAGCTGAACTGGGATAGCCACAGTTCAGTAAAATTGAACCTTAAATTACTAATTATGCAGGACTCCGAAAATGAATTGTCAGAAAAAAATTTGACATCAAAGGTTTTTCAGTTTTCAATTTTTCAGAATTCGATAGGCCTCTAGCTGTTTTAGCTATTCTCTTTCAAAGAGCTCTGTTTGTGAGCTGGCAAAAATAAAAATGAGGACTAGAATAAGTGGAAGACACCATATTCAATCACCAGTGCAACTGAGACAAAGGTCAGAAAGCTCAAGTAGCCTGTGGTAGTCTGGCCACCTGGACTAAGATGCTGAAAGATGACTGGGTGGTTTTGTTTTGGCCTTTTAACTACCACCATGAGAGAAAGAATATATAAATAAAAACATTTAAACACAGGCACACTGCATCACAGACACAACTTTCTGGGTACCATGGGATAATAGTTACAGTTATCAATGTTTATTTCTCATGTGTGACCCAGGATCTATTTTTTTCTTTTTCTTTTTTTTTTTTTTTTTGGTCTGGTAGTAATGCTGTGTATATGTTGTGTATCATATCAACAGATTGTTATTTTGACTTTAGAAAACCTCACTGACGGCATACAGAACACAGAGAGCACTGGAAGCACTTTTACTGATAATAGTGGTGCTTGTCAGGCTCTACCATTTTAATTGTACAAGCAGTACAGGCCCTCAGGGGGTTTCTGAGTATATAGGTCTGGACTGACTTTTAGCACTTAGAAATGTAAAAACTCACAGCAAAATAAGACAGAAAACAACTCCAAACTGCACGTGTGGTTTCACAATGGTTTACTGAGAGGGCCCACCTCATCCTCCTCACATAAAATGCCATTTGTACCATTTTATCATATCACAGAATGTTATCATAGAATGGTTTGGGTTGGAAAGGACCTTCAAGATCATCCAGTTCCAACCCACCTGCCATGGGCAGGGACACCTTCCACTATCCCAGGTTGCTCAGAGCCCCATCCAACCTGGCCTTGGACACTGCCAGGGATGGGGCAGGCACAGCTTCTCTGGGCAACCTGTGTGGGATGTCCCATCCTTGAGGGGAAGGAAGCACCTCACCGCCCTCACAGTAAAAATTTCTTCCTAATATCCAATCTAAACCAATTCTTTTTTAGTTTGAAGCCATCCCCCCTTGTCCTATCCTAGATACCAGTACAGATTTAGTTCGGGTGGAGAGAGGCTGAAGAGAGCCAGGTTGGTGCACTGCTGGGTTATCTGACATGGGCAGAGCATTCCATCCCTATCCAATCCTTCTTGCTCTGCGGTGTATGGCTTAGGAATCAGCCCCGTGGAAATCTGCAGTGCGGGAGGCCAAGCGCTCTCCTTCCTGAAGGTGCGAGCTGTGATGCAAAAAAGGAGGGTTATTCATCATCACCCAGCTTTGAGAGACGTTTGAGAAAACAATTGCCTGCCCTTCAGATGGAAAATGCGTTGCATGACTTGGCTTTCCTGTTTAGTTGCTGAGAGAGGTTTGGATCTGAAAGGAAAACGTGGAGCTGAGCGGCCTCACACGCCCGTGACAAGGGATTGTTTCAGCCTCTCCTGTAACACTGGGGTGAAGAGCAGGGAGTTACAATTCTTCAGGACATATGCAAATGTCCTACTTTTTTTTTTTTTTTGGACCTTCAGAGTATCAAAAAAAGCATTGTTTGGATGCTCATCATCATCATCAGGGATGGGGAAGGGAAGCCTGACGGAGGCAGGATGACAGCTTTCCCCTCAGAGGGAGGGTTTGACTTGGCAACAGCAGCCTCTCTTTTCCTGGACTCCTCACAGCCCTCATCCATACCAGTCATCTGGCTTTGAAAACATCAAGCCATCATTATTCACTGTATTCCTAGCGTGACATTTTCTTCAGCAGGAGTTCATATGGCTTCTGTGGCATTTTGTTATTGTTTCTTTTATGAATGTTAATAAGATTTTCTTAAAGGGAACTGGGAAAAAAACAAAAAACAAAAAAACAAATTGAGCTTCTGAGGAAAACAGAAAGGAATAAAGCAAACAAGCAAAAATCAATCAATTAAAATAGCTCTAGATTTTATATAAAAATTTCTATCTTCCTCTACTTTACTAAAATTTTATCCCAGCATCTTACACTTGAAATATTCATATGGAAGAGCAGACAATTAGTATCACGTTGACCACATATGAAATGTAACTAAAAGAAAGGTTGTTTAAATCCCTAAAGTGAAATTTGTCTTTCTTCAAGACTGAATTCACATGCAAGAAGTGATGCCACTGCTAAACACTTATCATTACCATTGCTTCAGTTAAAATGTGAGAGTTCAGAGAACATATATGTGGAATGCTGCAGTCCAAGGAGGAAAGGAGGGAAAAACTAACATAATGCTCCTGGGACTTCTGAAGGAAGAAAAAAACAGCACTCCTGCCATGACTTTAAACTGCAGTGAAAATATGTGCTGTCTTTATTCATCACTACAAAGTTCCAAGACATATGAAAAGAAAAAAAAATCTAAACCCTTTTGCATGTAAACCAGCATTATTCATCATACTGGCAAAAATGCATATACACTTGAGTGGTTTGGAATTAGACATCAGGTAACCAACCACATGATGCAGCATTAACTGTGTTTATTTATGTTGGTTCGCTGGGGGAGATGAACCTCTCAAGCTTTCTGCTGGTTCCAGAGGAGCATTTCTTACAGGTGATGGAGCATTTCTTTCTCAGGTGATGTGCTGTCAGTGTTTGGGGCTGCAGAGTGACCCTGTCTTTGTGCTGTGATGGTCTGACCATTAGCCAAAGCTTGGATCATTCCTGAGCACAGAAGAAACTCTTAGATGATGAATGATGGGGAAAAGTATCCAGCTGTTATTTTTGGCTGTGGTACATTTACTATGATATCTTCTCTTTGTTTTGTTCAAACCTCAGTTTCTCCCAATGGAAAACTAATATATAAAAATATGTCAGCCTCGTGAATGTGATAGGAGGAGTAATCAATCTGCTTTTGCAAGAATCCTGAAATGGAAAATGAGATAATAGGAATTTTTGAAAGTGTTTACTTCCAGAAACTTTTTCTCTTCTTCAGCTGCCTACCATTTTTCAAATATGCTGCTCCACCTTTTAAGAAAATTTTTTTTTTCAAGCTGCAGATCATTTAAAGCAGAGGAAAATTCTAAAAATCCTCTCAGTGTGTGAATGTAGTCCCTCAAAGTTTATTTTCTTACCTGTATTTACTAAAGCCATAGCACTTTGGGAATGAGGTAAAAATATACATGAAGACTTGCAGACATTTTTCTGACATGCACTCTTCCTGCCAAACAAAAACTGTGAACCTTTACCAGTGTATTAGCTAAAACTGTACCCTTAGCCACAAGTTCATGTGGATTTAAAGATCTGTTGGATCAAGGTCTGCATTCTTTTTGAAAATAGGTGTTGCTGTAAATAAGCCAGACCACCTCTGTTTTGTAAGAATAAAATCTGTGCATACACCCAAACAAGCGGATTTTCAGCATTTTTATGAAATTCAAAGCAATTTTCACAGGAGGGACAGTACACATTATGTGGATATGCACATCCCAGCAGGGCTCTAAGGAAATCTAGGTAAAAATTGTCTTATGGCCCTTAGAGGGCCATTCTTGTGGATTCTGTAAGGAGGGCACTTTTTTACTTCTCTAGGTTAATATTTTAATAGATTGTGGGGGGTTTTTTTTAATTGTTCTGCTTGTTGCAGGCTTTGATTGCCTGGAAGCAGAGCTTGTGTGACTCAATTGTTTGTATATTCTAAATAGGGATGAGGAGAGGGGAAGGAAGTAGCATGAATAAAATATAAAAATGAAATGAATTGCTTTGTCTGACCTGCTTTAAATGCCAGATTAACGTCTGCTTGATTTAGTTCTTTTTTTTTTTACTCTTGTTCATCTAACAAATAATTTCATAGCACTGTGTTGAACACAGTTTATTTTTACCACTAAAGCCTTGGATCCCAGTAAGGGGTTATAAGTACCATGACATGAGTTTTAAAAAGCTCAACACCATGAACACAAATCTTTTTAAAGAGCAAAGATTTCATGTGCATCACTCCTGAATCAATGTAACTCTAAAGCACCTCCTCTAAATTGGAATATGTTTCCTAGTCATTTCTTGAGCTATTGTGTTTAAATAAAAGCTTCCTCCTGGTCCATTTAGCTTTACTACCCGTAGTCTAACCACTATCCAAGAAACCCAAAGACCTGGAAGTGATGATGCCTGCTTTCTGTACCAAGCTCTGGCATTCTCCTACCAATCCCTGCTGTTCCAATTTCCTCAGCAGAGAGGGAAGAGGTGATAAAACTTTCAGATATTTAAAGCACTTTATACCAACTCTGTTGGCTGTTAATAAATTCCACGAGGTTGGCTTGTGTTTTATACCTCATCATAGTAAATTCCAGTGCAGACCTGGTTCAGGAGGAGTTCACAGGTGCTTAATGTGTGTTGTAAAACATGCCTGGTCAAGAGAGCATCTCACCCAGGTGGTTGTGTTGTCCTGGGTCTGAGTCTGATCTGAGTCAGGTCAAATGAAAGACAGAGCAAACAAATGACAAAAAAACAGAGTAGCATAACCCTCTTCTTCCCCCAGTGTTATTCATTAGACAAATAAGACTCTGTATGTGGATAATCTGTGAGCAAGTTGTTCATTCCCAAGGAAGGGGGGCAGTGGTTTGTGCACATGCAATTTCTGTGAAGTGAATGATTAGGATGGTGAGTAATACAGCGAGCCTCTCCTCCTCCTCCTCCCGTGGGCAGCTTCAGACAGAGCAGACCTGTCTTCACAGAGCCCTTCCACAGTCAATGAAAAGAGGGAGGCTCCTCCAGAGGCTGGCACAGCCCACCCCATCAGTCCTGACACGCACACCGAGGCAACTTCTCTCTTTTTCCTCGGCCGTGAAGCAACAATCTCATCCTGTAACCCACGGATACCTCTAAGGGTGCTGCAAGGTGTATCCACGGGCAGCAAACCTTTTCACAGTACATTTGAGTCCAGTTTACAGGATTTTGCACCTGCAGTGAAGGGTTGTTAATGGCTGCAACCAAAAGAAATCGAAACCCACCGCTCTAGATGCAGCCTAATGAGATCGTCCTTGTGGATCCAAAGTTGGCTGCTGGGAAAAAGCCTTATAAACAGTTTTCCATTTTCAAAGCTGTGCAACCATGGAAAATTCAATCCACTGAGTTAACTCTCCTAGGTGAAAACCTAGCTCATCCTGCAGCATTGCACTGCGCAGTCTGACGCACTTACATAGCAGCTCCAGGATTCTCTCAGTTGTACCAGCTCCTTATTTTATGCTCTGATTTCTGCTTATTACCCTGCTCTGCTTTGGAACATCGTCTCTCTCCTTTCGGTTTTCCTCTCAAAAGCATTCTTTGCTGCCATCTACTTGGCACAGTTAATCACAGCAGCACAAAATACCACGGAAGCAGAAAAGTAGCGCCTAACCTTTGCTTGAATAAGGTGCAAAGCAACATTATTTCCCTCAGCTGTTTTTCTTTCATTGAACCCTTTTTAATTGCGCTCAAATTCACTCAGCAGAACGCTGCTGCCGTATGGTTCATCAAAAAACAGTTTTGGGTAGTGCTGGAGCAGGGCACAACTCCACTGAATTTTGGTCTGTATTTTGGTCTGGGGAGATTTATTTTTTCCATTTTGCTGTGTTGTGTTTTCAGATTTAATTTATTGGAACACCTGGGCGTGTCCACAGCTCTATTTCTCCTGAAAGCTACGGAGGATTTATCAGAGGGGTTAATTCACCGTCTGCACCAGCACAGGGGAGTGCAGCCACGGTGTGTGCAAGGGATTCACCAGTGAACTGCTTTCTGCATCGTGAGGCCCTGAGGGTGCACCCAGGAAATGCTAATGAGGGTTGAGAAGGGTGGAACAACTCCCTTAGTCTGTCTGGTTACCTCAGTCCCAGCCCAGGCTGATCCCTAAGCTCCCAGCTCACTCATCCACCAGCAGCACAGCTGGCTCTGCCGGTCTTTGCAGCGAGGTCCAAAGAAACAAAAGACATTATTCGAGGAAACAAAGGCTCTTTTCCTCTGCTGAGTCTGTTTGCAACACACCGAGCGTGTCACAACAGCCCTGAGTGGTGTCTGTGGCTTGTTCTGTGGGCACAAGAGGATGAGTGAAATGCGGTGTTTCAGGGGGGCCATCCGTCCATCCATCCATCCATCCATCCATCCATCCATCCATCCATCCATCCATCCATCCATCCATCCATCCATCCAACCAATCAAAACCAACCCCAAACTAAAAAAGGAGATGTTCATGCTGAATGTCTTATTAGCCTTATTAGGTACTTGGGAGAAGAGACCAGCTCCCACCTCACTACAACTTACTATTTAGGAGGTGTTAGGGGGATTTTTACCCCCCTCTATTTAGGGGTCTTCTGGTATTTGTGCCTGTGTAGAATCTTATCAATTATTTAAAATTTTATTCAGGAGATTGTTTTTTTCAACAATAACTTTTAAGCCTAAAGAACAGGAAGAGCAAGAGAGCAGTATCACGTGTGCTGACTGCATTGCTTATTAAATGCATTATTACTTGGAATTGATTTGATTAATACTATCACTTAGCAGTACCAGTGACAAATAACTGGTTTTGGGATGTTCTGACTAACAAGGGACTTGAGTTAAGAAAAATGTTTTAGCAAGGGATGCAGAGGGTGCTGACCCTTCTGACTTGTTTGTTTGTTTGTTTTTAATTTATTTAAATCAGTAGTTTAAGTTAATCTGGTCTGTTCCTTTCCTAGCAGGGACATCCTGTGAGAAGAGGATGCTTGTCATCATCTGAACCTGTTGTATCACAGGTTGGTTGGTGATACCCCACAATAGACTCTGAAGAGTGTTCCAGAAACAAAGCTCTCACACATCTCCATTGGCCACTGACACTTTCTAGTAGCCCTGCTTTTTAACTCTCCTGATTTGAGCTTGGTACATGTAAGAAGCCAGATGTGACCAGCTTCTTCACAGGATTTGTGTGTGAGGGGTCCTGTTCTAGCTTCTCTAGTTCATAGATGTATGTAAGACCAAAAAAAACCCACTTACTGTAATAAATAGTGCAAAAAGAAACATATTGGAGCATAAAAGTGAGTTTTGAACTCGTTACTCTGGTAATCAGAAGATTCTGTTCTTTATCTGCATATTTTTGGGAATATTAGAAAAATAGTCCAAGCTAGGACAGCAGAGATAAATATTTGGCTTGTGCTTATGTAAAACAAAAAATGTATCTTAAACAAAAACCAGACATTCTTTTACTGTTTGTTACAAAAAGGCCAAGCCTCAGCATTAATTGAAAGAAACTGGACAAATAATGAAATTTCAGTGACAGCTACATCCCTGCTTTTAAATAACAGTCCCCCACCCATCCCCACCCCGCCACATAACAAGAGATGAACAGCATGAGGAACAAGCACCACATCTTTCAGTAATCACTTGTAAAACGCTCTGGAAGTGAAACCAAGGCAATTACACCGGTGACAACTTGCACATCCCACATGGACGCTGAAGGACAAGCCCTGACACAGAGCCCAGAGCAAAAAAAATTGCCAGCTGCCCTCCAAATGGCTTCAGTGTGAGCTTCCTTGGAAAGGTACCCTGGAACAACCTTCCCCTTGCAAGGGATGAGAAGCTCTGGATGCCAGGGCATTGGATGAACGCCCTTGTCAGATAAACAAGGGGTAAAAAAAAAAAGAACTAGGAGGTGTGAGGGAACAAAAAAAAAAAACCTGCTGAATTAACAAAATGGGAGATAAAGCACTTTTCTGCCTCGAGTATCCTCGTCTCTGTTAAAACCATCTCAGTTTCCCTGCCACGGGCATCCGGAGTCGATTTATTCAAATGCTAATCTGATAAATGGAAGTGGAAATTTCAATCCTGTAAGATTGCAAATAACTAGGGTACTGCATTCTGAAACATATGAAATACTAAGCAACATACTGTCATTTCCTGGGAAAAAAAAAAGAAACAATAGAAATCCTAATTTGAGCACGAAATTCTTCCTTTTAGAATTGCTTGAAATTTCACCAGTGGGTGAGATCCTATTTCTTAAACTTATTTGTAAGTGAAAGAAGAGTCCTGACCCTGATGCCTCGAGGTTCTATAAAAATAATAAATATTAAATCATAGTAAGAGTCTGCATAAATAAGTACATCTGTCATTAATTCATAGCCCAGCAATAGTTACTTGGGGGAAAAAAAAAAAAAGACTAAGATGTAAACCAAAATAAAAAGCCCCAAAACCTGATGGAACCCATATGTCCAGCTAGAGATTTTTACATCCCTTCACATCACAACCAGTCATTGTGTTGGGTGCTGTCAACTACCAGAGTCTGAGTGGTCTCTGTGTCCTAGATTAAGTGGAGGTGGTCCAGGACCACCTAAGTGTGGCACGTGGAGCATCACAGCAAAAAAGCAGGGAATTGAAGACTACTCAGCATGCCCACTGGTCTCCAAATACCTAAGTAAAAGGAATTAACTCCAGAGCAAAAACTGTCCCATGTCTCCCACCTCCAGCTCCCCAGGGATGTGGTTTGCAGCACCACAGCGAGGGTTTGAGTCTGCAACAGCCCCAGCTCGGGGCTCAGCCTCAGGGACAAGGGCAGAGCAGGAGATGTGGCTCATATATTATGTGGTATTATTACCTGCAAACTGCTAGTGATGAGGCAACCCTAATGAGTTTAGGGTTGCTTTTTTCAGTTACAATTTTCATGGTACTTAAAAAAAAGCACATTATCCTGTCTTCTAATAATGAAACCACTCAGCACAGAATTAGGATCTAGCATGTGCTTGTAGCTGACTTCTCATCTGTGGGGTTTTTCCAGCACCTGGATCAAGGTAATTCCCACTATCAGTACAGAGTGAGGGATGAAATTACTGAGAGCAGCCCTGGGGAGAATGACTTGGCAGTGCTGGTGGGGAGACCCTCCTGCAGAGCTGCCTCCAGCTCTGGGTGCCCAGCACAGCAAGGACAGGGAGCTGCTGGAGAGAGTCCAGAGGAGGGACACCAAGATGATCAGAGGATGGAGCAGCTCTGCTGGGAGCAAAGGCTGGGAGAGTTGGGATTGTTCAGCCTGGGGAAGAGAAGGGTTAGGGTTAGTGAAGTTGTGGTGTCCCATCCCTGGAAGTGTTCAAAGCCTGGCTGGATGAGCTGTAGGGAATGAGAAGACTTTGGCACGGATAATTTGGAATCCCAAGTGCATCTTATCTTGTCTCAAGTAACTCAGGACAAGTAATTTCCCCCCATCTGGGCGTGGGGGGGGTGCATGGGTGCCAGTGTGAAAGCCAGCTGCAGATCTTGGAATTTAGACAACAGCATCTGCATTAGATCAGCAAGTCTACCACTGAACAAACCAAGGCATTCCATATGTATGATATGTTAATCCTTTTCCAAGTTTTACTACCCATCCTTGTGTGTAATAAAACTTTTTTCACCCCAAAAAAGGGCTCCACTGAGCTGGGACACCCTTTTATCTAGCATAGGTTCCCAGGGCTGCCACAGTGGCAATACTACTCTTGCAATAAAGCCAAAGCTTTCTCTCACTCCATGCCATGCCTCTTTCCTGAGGGATCTGCACCTGCTTTCCTCCTGGGGCTTTGAGCAACCTGATGGAGTGAAATATGTCCCTGCCCGTGGCAGGGGTGGTGGACAGGGTGATCTTCAAAGGTCCCTTTCAGCCCAAACCAAAATTCTGTGATTTTATGACTGGGGGATTTCGTTGGAACTATTGCCAGAGTTTGGGAGCTAAAGGAATGTGGACACAATAGTTTGATAAAAGATGAAGACGGTGAAGAAAGCACATTTTTTCCTCTATCAGACACGCAATAATTTTCTGAATGGCTAAACTGGGAAGAGGACTTTGCTGATAGCTCCTTTTACTTTTAAGATGCAGCCAGCTTTGTTAAGGTTACCCAAGAATATGGAAAACAGAAATTGCTTCTACATTTGATTCCTGCATACTGCAAACAGTGGGACACTGTAGTTTTCCCTCACACATAACAATTCCTTTCGTATAAAACATTAAAATTAAGGCTTCTCTTATAGTTGTGTCCTCACTGTGTTGGTTCTCTAAGGTCTTCTAGGAACTCTCAGCTGTTATTTCAGTGGGTTCCTGAGAGGCTGTCCTTACTTTTTCCAGCCCCTTATTCCCACAGATTTTAGGCCATTGTGCCTTTGCCAATATTTGATTTACATGGACAGTGTGATCACCAGATTTTCCTGATTATTTTTGTTTGTTTAAAGATCTCCACCTTTGTTGGTGTTTCTTTTTAGAGGGACATGTTTTTTATGGGCATAATAATAGACACAGAGTGCTTTTGTGCAGAGAGGCTGTAAATTCAGGATATGGCAGCATTCTGTTTGGGGCAGAAAGGCAAGAAGGCAAGTCCGAGATCTAAAAAACATTGATTATGACAAGAAATATATTTTTTCCTGTCCAAAGCAGGGGAAAAAAAAAAGGTGGAATTGCTCATACTATTTTTATTGCAAATGGCATTTTGCTTTTAGGTTTTATTGCCTTAGAAAGCCTAGCAGAGCAAACATGAGATTTTTGGGATGAAGCTGTACAGACACAATTGTTCCATTTTTCATTTCTGTTGAATAGCTGCTCCATATCAACAGAAAATATCTGGCTGGCTCCTTTCATCCCCCTGCCCAAAAGGCAGTGAGGTGTAATCCAGGGCAGTAACCTAATCACTAAACTGTTTGTGCTGAAATACATCCCTAATTCTAATGTTGCTTCAGGAGCAGCTGCTTGTTAATTACACCTTTTTTTGTTGTTGTTGTGTAATTTGATTTCCTACTCTCTGTAATACCTGTGTGGCATTGCAAATAAAAGCTCATTGCAAATGCTAAGGAGTCATTAGAAGATAAGAATGGTAGACTGGATTGCAGGGGAGTGCAGTGGCTGCTGGCACATGTGACTTTTCTCATCATTATGGCAGTGACACTATTTTCAGTTTAGCTTTTGAAACCTCTGCTCCAGGAATAAAATTTCTTAGCCAAATATTTGTGTTGGATTTTGCTGGAAAAACACTGTAAAGCTATTCAGTGGAAGACATTTGTACATCTTATTGTAGAAAAAGAGTACTCCCCAGTTTGGCATATCAACACACCTTCTAAATTTCCCAGAGTTGTCATCCAAGGAGTACTGCCCCTGGAAGAGGTTAACACTCATCTGGTAGTGCCAGCTCCCTGAACTGGATGCAGAGACACTCTATGAAGGCTGCACTCACAAATAACCAAGCCAAACAATTCACCACGAAAGACTCAAATCCACAAAAATAATGTTTCATGGAAAAAAGAGCACGAGACATCTTGGGTGCTGCCACGGCCCTCAGTCCTTCTAATACCACAAAGTTTTCCTGCATGAAGGTTTTCATCCAGGTGATGCCCACACTAACCCCCATCATATCCTCAGGAAGAGTGTTGTGCAATCTGCTGTGCTGCTTATGTAGAACTTGCTTGGCATAACGTGCTTAGCTTTTAGTAGCTAAATTTGCTGAAGTCTTAGGCTCTTAATTAAATCTCAGCTCAAGCTGTTACCTTCCACCCAGATATGCTGAACTTTTACCTAGTTAAGTTAAAAAAAAAAAAAATGTCCCAGAGCCAGTTCGAGTTGGAAGATAAGGAATTACGACAGGCTGGTGCAATCATCAGCTGATGCTGCAACCTTGGGTGTAAGAGAAGGAAGATGGGAGAGAAGGGATCCAGCCCATATCTTTGGAGCCACAGTTATAACTCCTGAAAGCTGGAGTGTGATGTAAGAAGGTGTGGGAAGTATCTTCAGTGTGGTAGTCTCGTTCCCCTCTGAAATATTCCTTAGCTGGTTACATCCTTCCCCAGATTGCATTTATTGTTGTTCACTTGTGAAAACTCTGGAGTCTTTGGACTGCAGAGAAGGAAGAGCTGAGTGCTGGCATCTGACACTTGCTCGTTATCTCTTGAAAGGCACTTGGAGTAGCGGTTTGTGCACTGTGTGGAAGATTGGTTTGGACCGGGTTTATGTCCTAAAGAAGGACACAAATCAGAGTATGAATAGAGAGCTCCCTCCCACAGAAACTGAAACCCTGACAACAATAGCCAGCAGGCTCAGGGAGCCACAGCAGTGTGCAGAAATTTGTCAGTCGGGGGACAATGTGTGGGTGACTCCTGCTTTCACTGACTGCTTCAGACTGGAGCCAGCCAGCCCCTCCTGAGGGTCCCCACAGGACCCCCCCTCTGCTCCCTTCCCCTTTATTCCATTCTGAGAGCACTGAAAAGGCATTCAGGGAATTTCTGCCTCGAAAATTACGAGGTGCATCCCAGCAAGTGCTGGTGAGGGTGGTCCCTGCTCCATGTGCATGTGGTCTGCCTGAAATGTGGGACCTGCCAAATCTCCAGTGGGTTACCAACAATGATTTTGAGTGGCCTTGTCAAATTCCTGTCAGCCATCATAAAACTTCAAGGGAACCAAAACATTTCCAGGACGCTTGCTTGAACCCATCTTCGATTTGCAGATCAAAACAGAATTAGATGAGGGAGAGCAGTGAGCAGAGACACCAGTACAGTTTATTTTCACTTTTGCTTACATTGTATTTATAATTTTAATAATTAAAATACATTTATTTACACTTTTGCCTTGCATTGTATCGTCCCTGCTGCATTAACTGAATGAAAAAGTTGTGGGTAAGGAAAAAAAAAAAAAATCTGGCTGCAGAGAAATACAGAAGAACACCTACCCAAATAATTTTTATGTGGGGACCCTTCCCTAAAAAAATATCTGCTTGGTTATAAATGGAAAATTAAAAATTCTCTTCAATGGTATAAAAAGATAAAGATGGTTAAGAAATGCAAATGAGGTCCCAGCACTATCTGATGGATGATCCCATCAGAATCTGGAGAAGGGAAGGCAGTGTCATCTCTGGCTCTGCCTGGTTCTTCATATCCCTCCCTGTTGGAGACCCTACCCGAGCACCACAAGCTGCTCCTTCAAAAAATTAAGAACATGGCCAGAAATGCAAGCCTTCCCACAGAAATTTTGGATATATCCTGTTTATTAAGGCCTCCGTGGGGTCTGGGAAAAATATACTTCTTGTCTGGAATTAGGCAAGTGCCACTGGAGCAGGGCTGCCCTACAGCCTAGCTGGATTTTTCAGATGAGCCAGTCTTTCAGAGCTGTATAAATAAAGAGCAGTGGATTCCAGTATTTAAGTGGTCTGCAGAATTATCTGAGTGATGTCCACCCACCCAGTATTACTACACCTACCTTCTCTCTATGGGCACAGATGCTGATGTTTATGTTAGCTGGTCTGAATTTTCTGCTGCCATTTATCAGGCAGTGAGCTGAATTTGGGAGCAGTTCCAGATTCAGCCAAGGCAGTTTGTTTTCCAAAAAAAAAAAACCAAAACACTGTTGACAATAGAATTGGAGTTTAGAGACTGGATCTTCTAAAAGCACAAGAGGGATTCAAAAGTTGCTCCCTAAAATGTGGAGCAAATACACAAACTGGCCCTGCACACCATCCTAACACAGTCCCTGTGTATTTGTGTACATTAGACTGTACTTTTTTCCTGGTGCCTTTGAAAAAGGCTCGAGGTGAGGGATTTGAGCGGTTCACAAGGTTTAATGTTGCGTGGCACAGTCTGATATTTTTCTGCAGGTTTACATTGGCCAATATTTGTTGAATTTTATTGAAGAGCTGTATTTTGTTTACAGCCTGGCTGGGATTTGGAGATCCCTTTGCCAGACACCCACCAAATACCTTACTCCTTCTAAAAGTACAGGTTGTACAAAAAAAAGAGGAGCAATTTGCAGCCTGTCAAAACCACGCTAAAGGGGTCAGACCGTTACTGGAAACCCAGAGGATCCCAAGGAGCTCCACGATCTTGGAATTTGGGTGGCACTGAGGGGCTTTGCAGCATCTGCCCAGCCTCAGTAATTTAGCACAGGCTGCAGGAGGAAGACCTGGCAAGACCTAGAAAGGTTTCTGGAGTCTCCTGGAGCCAGGAAAGAGAAGGAAGCCCAAGGCTGGAGCTGGAGTGAGGCTCCTCGTTGCAGTACCCACACCCTCCACACCCAACTCCCAAAGGATGGCAAAGAGCCTGTCCTGCCTTGGAATCTCTCAAGGAGCAAAATCACGACAACACAACAATAGGGAAAGAGCCTTGGAAACGTTTTCTTACTTCTCAAAATAGCTCTCCCCTGTGTGCCTGCCCCCCACGCCCTCCCCACCGTGTTTTTGGCAGGGATTTGGTCGGAGAAAGTAATTAAAGAGGGACCTTCATCCTGGGACAAACATGCAGAAGTGAAAACATTTCACATTTTTCTTTGCCAGTATGTACATTTCTGAGTAAATATTATTAAAGATGCTTGTATGAGCAACATGGCTTCTTCTCTTGGAAGACAGATGACTTTTCCTGGTTTTATTCTGCAGTTAACAAGGTGATGTCTAAGCAGAGTTAGAAAATATTCCCTGATAAAATTCCAAGGTTTTGTTTTACAGTTATCCACGAAGAGAATGAAGGAGCATTTGTCAAATGTCATTCACTACAACCTACTCTGTGGAAGGGCACTTTTTAAAGACTTGGCCTTGGCATTTTTATTTTTAAATTCAATTTCGTTTTCATTTTGAAATCATAAAAGCTTGACCAAAAAACCTGCCAAAAGCAAACAAACAAAGAAAAAACTCTTCCCCCAAAAAACCCCCAAGCCTGTTTTAGAAGACTTTTTAAAGCAGCATGCATGGCAAAAATCCTCTTCAGAGAGAATTTTGGCTAGACCAGGGAATCAGGACCAATCCTGGTCAGACTTGTGCCAAATCCCTTCAGAATCACTGGCCTCCTCGAAGGATTTCCTTTATTTTCATAATGTTACAACACATCCCAATCTTCCTTTTTTTTTTTTTGCTGTGATAAATTGTCCTCCCACGACAGCAGCATCAGCTTTAGTTTTATCCATCTGCATGATCAAGATTTATGTTTATGATAATATTTACACTTCCTCCTCTCTGTTAGGAGAGGAAAAATTATATTTTGTAATTAGGCAGCGGCAACAAACAAGATGTGTAATTGCATTATTAGCATGTGTGAATTCAGAATAGGAAGCCCTGTGAGGCTTTGCTTGGGAAAAAAAATGTCCTGGGCTTGCACAGTAGGTGACTGTTCACTTGCCAGCTATTGCCAGTCTCAAAATACCAAGACTCACCATATTAGTTCACTATGGGTCAGATTCATTCCTCAGCAGCAGACATTTAAGTGTTAGTTAAGTTTCACTGAAGCCTCTGAAAGGGAAGCAGGAGTGATCCCTCTGCCTTTTCCATGTGCATGAACTTCCCTTCCAGATATGCTAGCACAACAGCAAAGGAAGACATAGAGTAAGAAAATTAAAATGTAGTTAAAATAAAACAGCATTAAAGAGATTTTCATTTATGTATCTCACCTTACCTTCACTGACTTTCCCCATTAGCTTTACCAAATATGCAAATTCACTGACCCAGAGAGATTAAAATGTATTCCAAAACATTTCTTTATGGCTGAATTAAAATTTATATCCTTTAGTAGAGAACCTAAGATTAGGGATCCTGTTCAACTTAATTATCACTTAGTGCTGCACACCAGAGTTACATTTCAAGAACATCAGATAAAAGCAGGCCCTTTGCATTAAAATTCCTGGACACCGCCTCTTATGCAATAATTACACTGGGGTTGTGTCTTTGGATGCTGCTACTTTGAATAAGCAAACTCAAGTTTATTTAAGTTCTAGCTTAACAAAGTGAGGCTCAGAGCACGGTCTGGAACCTGCATGGAAGTGTGTGCTGGAGAGCCAGGGAGTACATTTGCAGTATACAGCAAGATGTGTCACTTCTGTTCAAAAGTCTTTGTTTGCCCATTAAAGTTGAACAGTTTTGTACCTTTGCACTAAATAATCCAAAATTCCTGTAGTTTCTGGCTTTAGAGGGAAATGCTTTTGAAGTCTCATTCTTAGTGAAGTATCAGTAATTAATAAATGCCTGTTTCAGCCAAAGCATGGCTGTTAACAGGATACAGCCACTACAGTAATTAGTGCATACCAAGGCAGGCATGAAGCCACCACCCTTAGAGAGTGGATTCATGACAAGCTTATGTGGTTTTAAATGTGTGCTGCTCCCAAAAGGGTTAGTCCTGCCCTCCCTCCGCTCATAAATACCAAGAAAAAGATTATTTATTGTGGGATTCCTTTCCTCACCCTCAGAGGACAAACATGATCCGCCTGGGTTGTCCTGTGAGTGTCCAGTGCAAACCCCAGAGGCAGCTCCTGACACCAGGGGCTGTGACAGAAACAGCCACCGGGAATTCAGCAGAGAATGACGCTCCCACGAGCCCCTGTGAAATCCCTCCGAGCGGTTTGAGGGATGATTATCCCAGCTGTAAATCTGGCGGGTGCTGAGCGAGCTGGGTGGGTGGGCGGCAATCCCCGAGCCCCAGGGAGAGTTTGGCTTTGGCTGTGCCTGATGTCCCTCGCCATGTGTGACCACATGAGGCTCCTTGGGCAGTCTGCAGTAGGAGGGAGCTGCTGGACAGCAAGACCACTGCTGCTGGCTCTGGCCCCGTGTGCTCTCTGGTAGCTGCTCAGCCCCGTCTGCAAATTCACCACCAGTGCTGTGGGGTGATTTCAGGCCCAGCCAGGCCATGGGGATCTCTCAGAGGCTTCAAATAAGTCCTGCAAGTCAAGCAAGCATCACCTTTGGGCCAGGCTGCTGAGCGGGGGTGATTTCATACGGAGCGTTCAGCCTTCCTCTCTGCTGGCTGGTTCACCTCGACACAGAGGGCATGCCTTGCCCTCAAACCTTCCAAATAAAGGGCAGCAGAGGCTCTGTGCTTGCAGTCAGCAGGCATGGGTGCAGAGGGCTTCAATGCTCAAGGCTGAGCTTCGTTTGCTGAGCTGTCACTGGGCTGGTCAGGTTCAATTTTGTGACCTGCCCAACGTGTGGTTGGCTCTCCCGATAAAATTCACTAGCCATGTCTACACCCACAGTCACACCCAGCACGCACAGATACAGGTTTCTTTTACGACTGTTTGCTCCCCTGCTTGGACTTCCAACACGTTTTCTGGTGGCTGTTTTATCCCGGTGAAAAACATCCTTCCGAGGAACTGCCACAGGAGGGCTCCCATGTTTAAGCTTTCCACGTACAAACACACTGGTAATGCACATAAAGGGCTTTATTTCCCCCCCCCCCTCCCCTCTTTAGCACTGGGTGGGTCTGGCTCACACGTCTCAGGGGACAAACAGTTGTACTTTGAGCCACTCACCATGGCCGTGACAAGCAGGTGATGTGCTGGGTCACGCTGAAAGCTCACCCTCCATGTCCTTCCTATCATATATCACTGTTCTCCTTACCTACATTCCCAGGTATTTCCAAGCTTGAACGCCTTGGGTGGTAAGTTGGATGATGTTCTTCAAGAAGTGCACGATGGAGGCCTGTGAAATCAGCTTGCCTAAATCACTTTCACTGGACCCAGCAATTTCTTTGCCCCAGACAAATCAGGTGCTGTTGCCTTATCCTCCTGGCCTCCTCACCACAAAGGACTAACCATGCTCATCACTCTGAAGCAGCTGAATGAATCAGGAAGGAATTCCAGAAATGCCAAAAAAACCACCAGTCTGTTCAGTTTGTCCGTAGGATTAGAGAGCTCAGCCATTCCAAAGGCTCTCAAGCAAGGTTTAGCTCATGGCAAGATTTAGCTCCACAGAGTGATTTCATAAAACAGTTTCCTGCTCCAAAGATGTAAACACTAAATACCTCCTTTGGAAAAGATTAGAAGACAAAGAGCAGAAAAAGGAGATGTGGAAATGCGAAATTTTGCCTGTTTTTTTTTTTTTTTTTTGTTTGGTTGTTTTTTTTCTCCTTTTCTGTATGAAAATTTCTAGCACATCTTAAAACTTTTAACACAAGAGCTTTTTAATTTCTTTCTCACTAAGCCAGTTTTTCTCTAGACTCAGCAGGACAAGCTCTGTTTATTAGTCTGAGCTTGTCCCATGATCTGGTTTTGCCAAGTCCTGAGCATTAGAAATCCCCTAAAAATCCTTTCCTTCTCATCCATCCTCCTAGCTTTCCTCTCCCACAACATACACAAGGCACTTCCTTAAGGTTTGCTCTGAGATCAGAGTTTCCTCAGGATGTTCAGCCTCAAAGCTTGAGAAACACTGCAACACATTAGTCACCTCCCTCACCACAGTTCCCAAAAACACCAGCAAGCCAGACTTCCAGCTGATGCAATTCATCAGCATTGCCCTGTCAAGTTTCCCTGAGGACCTGATCCGTGGCCACTTGCTGGCCTTGTTTTTTGGGTAACTTGAGAAGCACCGTGTCCAAAACAAAAGTGTGGGAATCGCATCCCTTATATTTAGGGCCAACTGAAAATTAAATTTTTGCTTAGAGCTAAATACAGACAAAAAGAAGGGGATGTGTATGGCTGAGATTTGTAGAAATGTGATCAAAATAGTGTTGTCCTGTAGGAATTTCTCTTTGCCTTTTTTGTCCCTCATTGCACAGCAATAACAAAAGCATGTACAAAAAACAACAACATAGGGAGTAAATACTGAATAATATTTACTTTATCGTGATCAGGTGTGAAAGCTCTGCATTAAATATAATTCACCCAAGTTTTCTTGCCACTCAAGATGAATTAATTTTTTCTTTCCTCGTGCCATGTCTGGATTGCCAGGTTTTAAATGGCAGCTGCACCAGGACAGTTTGTACAGCGGGTCTGTGATGTCTCGATGTGGGGCAGCTCCTGCACCTCACAGCACAGGCCAAAGGGCAGGGATGATACTCAGATGATGCTCAGGATGATACTCAGGGATGAAACTCACATTCCTATAAGTAGCAACACATTTCCATGCAAAGCAGGTGCCAAATGATTACTCTAATGCTGTGATAAAATAACATTGTCACCTGACTACAAGCCAAGAGTGAAATCAGGAGAGAGACATCAGAGTAAACCAGTTATGCATGAACATCCCAAAAAATTCTAATCAGCTTCCTCATCAAAGCCCACCTTGTGTTTTCTGCCCCTGTTTTCCTCACTGGATGGATGCACAATTTAATGTATGCCTAAATAATTTTCCAGAGAAGTTTTGTTTTGTTTTCCAGTTTTCGCAGATTGGTCGAAAGGATTTTCCTCGGACTTTCTCCCAGAAGCCATTGGCTGAGCTCGGCGATGGAAAATTTCAGCCTAGAAACTAGAACCTTTCAGAAACTCGGGAGCAAGGGAAAACACACTGGACTTGGCACAGACACGGCACTGATTTACACACGTGGTTGTTTTTTTTTTATTATTTCTCTGTGGGGACACCATCATTCCTTTTCCGTAGGAGGAGAATCAGGAGAGATCTTGATGGTGAGGGCAGGCAGCAAAGTCACTGGGAGTCATCCTGGGGGTGTGATGTAGCCTTTCCATTTTGCTTTTCACCATCTGTGAAAAACTTCAGTTGATAGGTAAAGACAGGGCTTGCTGTCATTGCCTTAGCAATTGGATTGCAGCTCACACTGAGCACTGACTCTGCTTTGTATGACAGAACTCCTTAGCCTCGTTGTGCAAGAACACAGAACAGCAACTACTGTGTCTTACCGTGCTGTGTGACAATTATTGCTCCCCTAGAGCACCACCAGGAGCTCAGGAGAAGTCAATTTGCTGCTGACGAGGCTTGCAGCAGAAAAAAATAGTTAACCTAAGCAGAAGCAACCTAAACAAGGTGGTCTCAGGCCTCCTCAGGGGACAGAACTCCTGTGCTAACTTACAGCTGGGACCAGAAGCTGCATGCCAAAATGCTATTTAGTCTTCAGGCTGGTGAAGTGGAATATCTGACTATTCCTTTGAGAGAAGGGAGGAATTGATTCTTTTATAAGCTTAGCATAAATACCCAGAGAAGAGAAAATGTATATTCCCTACCCTAACTGCTTGTGGTTGCTCTGTCGTCCTCGTTTCCATTAGAGGGTGCCCTTGTTTCAAGAATTCCCCAACCTGGGGTTTCTGCCATCAAAGAGTTGCCTTTGAAGCAGGTCTTCAAGTTAGGTGGTCCAGTCCAGCTACTAAATGCTAAGCAAGGTAGAAGACAGCATGATTAAACAAGGTAGCATTTCTTATTTTCCCTGCTGTACAAAGTCAGGAGCACTGCAGACATTAAAGATCAAGAGGCAGCAGCTGTGTAGAAACTGCTCTTGGAGTCTCTCATTACAGAGACCCTGCACAGAGCCTCACCAAACAGGCTAAACCCACTTCTCACAGCTTCGATCTTTTTCTCTTCTAAAAGGGAAGAAGTGAGAGAGCTGTTTACATCTGCATTTTAAAGTCCATTTATACAAAAGCCTTCCACTTTGTGCAGAAGATTGGAAAGAAGCTGAATCTAATATTTAGGAGACTTTACAACTGGGTGCATTTTGAAGCCCAATCAAGCACAGAACAGGTTTTTCTACTGTCGCCTTGGCAATGATGATTTCCTTCTTCCCACAGAACCTCCCATTTAGGAGGCAGCAGGACAATACTTGAGGGAGATGCTGACACTTGGGCAAGGGGCACAACACAGCCACTTTCTGTTCCTCTCTTCACTTCCATTCTTCCCTTCACAGTTTCTGTAGAGGATGAAAATTGCCTCTTGAACTGTCCTCTTTAGCTGTCCTTCCTCTTCAACCCAGTCCCTGGTGTCATGAAAACCCAGCTCTGTCCTGGCAATCCATATGGAAGCATTTTTTTTTTTTTTAATGTGCTCAAACTGGAACGATTTTAAAAGAAGGCAGTAAAAATAACACGGAGTTCCTGGAAGTACAGTGTTAGCACTGTCAATATTTGACGACCTTACAGCTGAACATGCCTGTATCTGCCTCGGAGAAGAGACAGTTGACCCTTCAGGCGTTGTGGAAGCTCCCCCCTCCCAAGATCCAGCTGCCGACTAAGGAGGAACAAAACTCTCCCACCACTTCACTTGCAGGCTGCTGCCTTCAGAACTCCTGGCTGTGACTTCTACCAGCGTTCAGCAGCAGCTGTGCCCCCAGCTGGGAGCTTTCACTTTCTATTTTTAAAATCGGCCAAATCAGGAGCATATGTGGCCTATAATTTACCACGTATTTTTAATAATAAAATCCGCTCAGCGGCGTATCAGTCTGTAATTCCACACTGGAGAGGCTTTGCTCCCCGGGAGACCCTTTATCAGGGCCTAATATACCTGATTACGTTGGGGGGGTGTGACGTTCCCTGCAATTTGCCATCAGCAAAGTGTGCAGTGTATCACACAAAAGTCTAGAGTTTGTTCCCCGGGACCAGGGTCAGAAGCACGTAAGTGAAAATAGCTTCTCACTGTGGTGCAAAATTGGAAAGGGTGCATGACAGCCAGTTACACCCCAGATACCTCCTCGTTCCTGGATTGTGACAAAAGTTAGTGGATATGACATTTGGATTCAGTTTAAGTGGTTTGGTGCATTTAAGTGCATGTAGATTTTAAGCATTACTACATTTTCAGGAGGCAGCTATTTCTAGCTTGAAGACAAAATTAAATAGGAGAAGGAGGATAAAAATAATTTAAGTAGTATATTGGTAAGGGAGAAAAGAAAACTGAAATGAATGGCAAAGGAATAATAAGAGTGATATAATTTTTGCTTGCCATAAACAAGAAAACAAATCTTTGGGAATTACAGAGTAAATTCATAATGTTCTGGTTTTCTCCTTTCCTCTAAGAACTAAGACCACTTTTTCCACTTCAGAAAGGTCTAAGCTGGATGTCCTACAGCTTAATCTGGGTGTCCATCAGAACTAGGCCTACTTCTGACTTGGGCTGCACTAACCTTTGCACTGAAAGGTTTTGGAATGCTTTTTTTTGTGAGAACTGCTAGACTGGCAAATCCCACAGGTCTTGAAAGAAACACAGCATGTTCCAAGCATCTTTATGCAAGCAGGTGAGCACCTAATTATACAGCAACCCTTCTGGTGCTCCCATGTGTGTAAAGATTTTACTTGTGCCAAAGGACCACTAATTGCCTTCTCTGTGTGAGCTTAAAAGGCCACCCAGAGCTTTCTGCATTCTGTCCCAGAGGTGCTTAGGAGACCTAAGCAGGCTTAAGATGTTTATGAATGATCTCTGACATTCAAAGGGCATCCATTTCTCATTTGCTTTACCTTACCATGATCTGCTGGAATCAGTTTACCCTTTAAGGTTTCCTCTGGGGACTGCCCATCCTCCTCTGAAGTGCCAGCACAGGGGAAACACATGTCCCTGAGATGCCCCCAGATTGCCAAGGTTTCTCTTGCATTTTCTGTGAATTTGGTATTGGGGAAAGCCCAACAGGCTCTCCTCTTCCTGGAGATGTTATGTAGACTAAAACCTGGTCAGGTCTCCTTCACTGATGTGCCTGAGCATCACCTTATTATTGCTAATAAAATGAAAGTTACAGCTGGTGGTGATCTACTGTAATGACCAACAAAGTTTATGTTCTCATTAGTGTTTATATTGCACCACTACACTATATTGTAACTGTTGTTGTTGCTGTCTGGGATGGAGAGTGGAGAAGGGGGAAGAAAAATCCTGCCCACCTACCTGTGTAGAAATTGATACTTGTCACCTCCCATTTATAATTTCGCATATTACACTGCAGGTGACAAGAACAAATGTTCAGAAATATCCTTTTAGGGATCTAAGGACCTGTGAAGTGGTGGCTTTGACTTAGAGGCTTGTGTATGAATGAGGTGTGCAATGAATTCTGTTGTCAGGACTAGGATGTCCTGCCAGGACAGCCAGGGAAAGCCTGCTGAGCTGCTGCCTAGCTCATCGGTGTACAGGGAAGCCAGCATCTTAGACAGAAAAGCCAGAGCCTTTCAACAGCTCTAAATTAATGGGAAATAAAAGGATGTCAAGTAGAAAAGCCTGGATCCTGTTGGCAAACACTGGGAATGGAACAAAACCAATGAGAACGATGTGGACAAAGCTACTAAGCTGAACATCCCTAGACCTTGGAGCCAGAATTGTTTTTCTAGTGTGATCTTCCTTGCTGTGAAGCTTCTAGGAACGCTGCTGCTGACAGGTTTAACCCAAAGGTTAAGGGGTGTGAAATGAACACATCCTCATAGCATCCTATTTGGCTTCTGCTCAGGCATCAGATTGTGTTTGTATCTTATTCTCCTCCCCTCTCAAAATATTTCCAGCTTCATTGTCACCAAGATGATCAGAGGGCTGGAGCAGCTCTGCTGGGAGGAAAGGCTGAGAGAGTTGTGGCTCTTCAGACTGGAAAAGAGAAGGCTTTGGGGGACTTTTCAGTACTTAAAGGGGTCCTAGAACAAAGATGGAAGTAAACTTTTCATCGGGGCCTGCTGAGACAGGACAAGGGGTGGTGGTTTTAAACTGAAGGAGGGTCAATTTAGATTAGATTAGATTAGAGGAAGAAGTTTTTTACAACGAGTATGGTAAAACTTTGGAACAGGTTACGCAGAGAGGCAGTGGGTGCCTCGTCCCTGGAAAAATTCAAGGTCAGGTTGGACAGAGCTCTGAGCAACCTGATGTGGTTGAAGATGTCCCTGCTCATTGCAGGGGAGGGAGGTCTTGGTGACCTTTAAATGTTCCTTCCGACTCAAATGTTCTGTGGTTCTCTGATCACTTATTTAAAAAGGCAGCGCTCATCATTCACAGCCACCTCCTCGGCTGACCTCAGTAAACAAGGCTCTGAAGAGCCAAGCAGATGCTTTAGCTTTTAGATCATTGGACTGTTCTGCTCCAGCACTATCTGATGAAGATAAATATCAAATCAGTTAACAGACAGAAGCGGAAACTGAAAAGTGGCTTGGCTAATGATGTCCCACACTGCTTTGGCAGCGGGATAGATAAGATGAATTAATAAGGCTTTTCTATCTCTGGCTTCTAAACTCCACACTGATTTCAGGAAATCCTGAAGAGCAGATACTTCCATTTGTCTATTTCTCTGGCTTCTTTATTTACTCTGTAACTCTGGGTTACCCTGGGAATTTAAGAAATCCCCCAAACATGTGATGCAAGTAGGAAGACACAGAGGTCAAAGCCAAATGAGGTTTAATAAAACTTTCTTCCAACACGCTTCAGAAGGTCATTGCTTCTGAGCTGCTCTTCAGGTTTTCTGGGGGATCTGGTTCAAAAATCTTCTTCCTGAACCAGGCACAGGATTCAGAAGCAGAGTTTTCATGCCTTCTATATCAAGACAGCAGACTGACTGTCTTTCAGACTGCAAAACGTCCTGCCCATAGCTGGACATGCAAGAGGATTGCCTGATTTTTATTGGTTAGGACAGGAAAGTGAAGGATTAGCAGTTGGAGTAACAGTTAGTCCAAGTCCTGGGGTAGTTTGTGTGCAGAGATACAAGGCTGCCAATGCAGGACAAGATTTCTTCTGGTTTTTGAAACCTGAAGCTTTCCTACACAGAGGTCACCAACTGGTTTAATTTCTTTGACAAACACAAACCTACCAGGAGCTAAGAAGAAAGTACCTTAGTTATGTTCACCTTTTGACCTGAGGTAGAAGCTCAGCTGATGTTCCTGACATTAAAACAATCTCAAAACAGCCGTCTTCGGTGTCCCATTTACAGTGATATTAAAAGAAAAAAAAAAAAAAAAGAGGCAAAAGAATCCACCCATCTCATCAAATGTGGCTTTGAGGTGCATAAACACCCTGGTAAAGAAGAGGAGGAGGAATCAAGGTTGGAATTCCTCTTTTTTTATCTCCTGCTGTGCCGGGAGAGGATACCACTCTGACAAAGCGGTGGAAGGGCAGAGGTACAGAAGAGACTCTGGGTAAAACTCTGAGTGTGGATGTCAGCAGCAGGCAAGGCAGCACGAGGGGCAGGGGGTGCCAAGGCACTCCTGTCAAGCTGGCACCCCCACATGGCCCGAAGCCTTCCTGTGGTACCAGATCAGGTCCAGCAGCGCAGCTCAGCAGCGGTGAAAATAAACCCATTGTACCGCCGAGCCCCAGGTGCTGAGCCATTATTTTTCTTTCAGAGTGTCCGTTTCCAAGCAGGCTGTGCTCCTCTGCCAGGTGTAGTGTGGGCAACATTCACTGTGAGGCACTGGCAGTGGGTGGTTTTCTAGGAGGCTTCTCTGCTCTGCTGGCAAAGAGAAAATGCCTCCTTCACACCCCCACGTAGGCTCCAGCAGAGGGACAAAGAACAGAGCAGTGCCTTCTCCAGACGTGCACTTGCCAGCTTCTGTCCTTTAAAGGGCCTGCCATTCCCTGGGGGCACCTGGAGCACTGCCTTGGACACCAGAAATATCCCAGCTCACAGGATGAATCCGTGTGTGGACATCCTCCCACTGGGACCGTGTCCCTGCAGCCTCTCCCGAGGCTCCATCCCGGGAGGAATCTGCTCCTGGGCTGCGTGTCCAGCAGCAGCACGGTGTGACCTCACCTACAATGTCACGGACTGGTTGGAAACTGTGACACTGGAAAGCGCCATCCCTCTTTCTCCACGTCACCACTCCCAGCCCTGGCTCTGCCCGTGGTGTCACCTGCTCAGAATCTGGTCAGGGAACCCTGCAGACCAGAGCTCTGCCTCTCACAGCAGAGGCTCAAGAGGGAGGGATGTTCAGGAAGGTTAAAGAATTATTATTGTCTTTTTTTTTCCTCCTGTCTCCCTTTGTTCAAGTAAATTAGGTCTAAATGGCACCTGAGAGGAGACAGAAGATCTCACCTTAAGCACTTTGCAGAAAGTAAGCAAGCAAGCCCCCCTACCCAAGTCTGCCTGTTAAGGTAAATTTTCAGGAATTATCCTTTTAAGAGATAAAGGGGAGAGAAGGAACACGGAGAATATGATTGTGCCTTGCAGCCAATTTGAGAGGGGAGCCGAGCTGGGTTTGGCATAGTGCCAGCTTGCTGGCTCAAATTTCACCTGTAAAAGCCCTGTGGACATTAAAAAAGTATTCATTATTCTCCCAGACACAAAAAACTCATTATGCTCTATTTTTCCAATCTTGCTAAGTATGCACGAAGTGTTCCTGCTGAAGGACAGTGTTACCTGCTTCCTTCATATTGCTTGTGATCACAGCAGCTCATGAGGGTTTGGTTTTAATCAGGCAGAAGATTCTTGGCTGGACTTTTCTCAAATGACCATGAACCCACATGTGTGGATTCCTGGTTTCCTCTCCATGATGCCAAGGCCTGCTCACCTTTGCCATTTCTTGGGACATTCACCCAAAACAATCAATCAGAATCTGAGTGGCCCAAGTGAGGCATTTTCTCGTAATTTCTGTGCATAACAAATCCTGTGCTGTCCAAATGTCTGCCATAACCTATTCAGGCTTTTTTTTTTTTTTTTTTTTTTGTACAAATTTACCTTCTGTGTGGTAGAGAAAGGTCTATCTGGACTTTAATAATGGCCTATCTGGAATTTAATGATAAGCCTATTAAAAGGCTTAACTGAACCCTATAATTAGATTTCTAATTTCTACGTACACTTTTATTAGCACTTCAGTTTCAAGAGGGGAATGTGTTGCACCTACCCTGAGCCATGACATCACAGCTGTTAGCACAGCAATAACCTCTAATCACCGCACTTAGTGCTTTTCCTTCAGCAAAGGCAACTGTTGTGTCTGCCGGTCAGACGCTAAGATAAACTTTGCATGTGAATTAACAGGGTGCAGGTGCCACCCCAGGTGTGCTCCCTGCCAGTCACCCACAGGCTGGAACCCGGGGTCCTGCCATCTGAAGGCACCAGCTTTTCCCTCAAGACCCAAAGATGATTTGGGGCTCCATTTTTTTTCTAAGCAGAATATTCATACACTCTTCTGTGCAGCCCTGATTTCACAAGAGCAGGGCACTGGTGGCAAGCAGTGCTTAATAAAACACCCAAACGCTCTCCAGGTTCCCACAAGGTGAAGGCACAACAGAAATGGAGATGTAGGAGAGGCATTTCTTGTCTTGGCTGGAGGCATCCTGCACCAAAGGGTTTTTTCTCTGTGAAGATTCCTCAGAAAAACGTGGAATGGCGGAGTCAGGGGGACACAGTCTTGCAGATGAACCACCTCTTATCTAGAAACCAGGTCCCAGACTACATGGCTGGCAGAACAGTTGGTTCCACATGGTGTAAGATGGTCCCAGAGCCAGAGAGAAGTTTTGTGATGTGATGTGAAAAGATGATGAGAAGTTGTGAAGTGAGAAGCCTGCAATGAGGGCTGTGAGACAGGAGACAGCTGAGTGGGGCTTCACCCAGAGATTGTGAGACTTGGCAGGTCTGGGACTGGCACTTCAAAGCTGTTTTAAAACTAGCCAGAGGTGAAGGGTGTGTGTGTGTGTGTGTGTATAAACAATCTTGTACTCCTCCTCCTTGGAAAGATAATGAAAAACCACCAGCCTCAGGCTTTCTTCAGCTCTACAGTCAATTGAGAACTCCAGCAAAACTGTGTTTTGGGGTAATGGCAAAATCCTAATGAAGTGAAGGAAGAATACTTAATAGTTTTCCTGTAAATTCTGGTCTGTGCCTCTCCCACGAGGTGGCTGAATTCCTGTTAAAGAAATGGCACGGCACGTCTTTGCACATACAGGCATGACATGTGAGGATTGAAACAAATGCTCTTCGATCCCATGTTTGTTTTTCCAGGGGGCATGGAGGGAAACAGCAACAACAACAACAACAACAACAACAACAACAACAAAAAAGCCTTGAATGGTGAGAGGTGTTTGGAGCTGGATCCCCTGCAGACACCATGAAAGGTTCTTTCCCTTCATAGCTGCCCTCTTCTCCCACTCTTGGTCTTTTCTGTTTTTCCTCTTGAACTCTAGAAGTTTTCTTTTCCCCCAAATTCCCATGCTGTACACTTACAATGCTGCAATTTAAGAGTAGGAGAAGAGAATTCCTATTTTTAGTTCCAGCATATAAAACGTTATCTAGGGACAGGTCATTTTGTCCTAAGTGATCAAGCAGAAAAAGGATATGGCAACAAAGAAAACCTTAGGAAGGATATTCATGTGGTTAAGGCATTAGCCTGTTAATTCTGGAGATTTGTGTTCCTTTTCTGGCTCTCCTACAGCCTCTTTAGGTCCCTCATGGGTTAATTTCTGTTCCTCACTTCTCCTGTAATATGGGGATAATGCTAACCTATCTCACAGCTTGGTGCAAGAAGGATAAATTAATTACTCTGTGACAGATTTCCAAACACATTAGTGCTTGCTGCCGTAACAAAGCCTTTTATGTAAACAAATACCCCTGGGAAAACAAGAGGCTGGATTTCAAGGTTGCTTTCGAGATAAATTCCTATACCAGCACTCCCTCCACGGGCACACACCCACACCAAAGGGAAAAAAAAAATAGGACAAATTACGGTGTCATGCTTTAAAGATCTTGAAAATCAGCCAAATCTCTGAAATGCTAAGGAGACTTAATGGAATACTTATACATCCTGGGGCTAGTTCTCAGGAATGCTGAGTACCCTCTGCTCCCCACTGACTGAGTTGTGGGCACTCAGCAAATTCAGATGAAAAGTAATCATTTAGTGAACAAAGGGCATTTGAGCAAAGATTTGTTCCTCAACCCGCACATTTTCACAAATGCAAAACCCCTTACCACAAGAAGTTCCACCAAGCTCAACTGCTGTAGGTGCACAATTTGGAGCTCTGTAGCTTAAAATACCAAAACAGGGAGGGATTATCTCTTTCCTCCTTCTCTGATTGTTTCCCCACCCCACTACAATGTTGTTTTGTGGCTCCCAAGAAGGCAGCCAGGAAAGGAAATAGGGTGAGGATTTTGCCATTATTTTCTCCGGTCTCTAGGATGGCCTTGGGCCTCCCCTTCTCTCTCATATGCATCCTGGAGTCCCAAAGCTTCATCAGCGTGTGGGCACACCCCAAAAACCACTGGCAGATGGGAATCCTGCTCCCTTGCACCCATTTTTCCTCCCAAGGTGCAGGGTGAAGAGCGATATTTTCCAGTCAGCCAAAACCAATATGACAGCTTTGAGTCGGGGGGAGTTATGCGGTCCTTTCTCAGAAAAGCAGACAGTTTGTTTCTACTTGAAAATGGAGCTTAATTCCTTTCTGGTCTGAGGAGGCAGCTTTTAAAACTCAGTTAACAGCAACTTTTGGGGACCCGACTGATCCAGCGCTTCCCTGTCCGAAAACACGTCGCCTTTGAGGAAGCTGACATGCAGACCTGTGCTCGGGGTAGAATCCCCCTGGCTTAAACGCTCCCTTTGGGCACTTTTACAGGTGCAGAAGGGGCACCAAGGTGGGATGGTGTGAACTGCTGAGGAGGGGGGAAGCGTTGTGAGCCGGGCTCTGGCCGCACAGAGGCCGGAGGGGCCGGGAGGACGCCGGGAGGACACCGGCATGGCCACGGCAGCGGGGCGCGATGTGCCGCCACTCCCCTCGCTGGCGAAACGGCCTGGGCAGGGATCAAAAACCCTGAAAAACAAACCCAGGCAAACTGAAAGGCACACACACACACAGACACACACACAAAGCTCGTGCCCAGGGCCGCGAGCCCCCGTCCCTCAGCGGCGCATGGCGGGACATTTGCGCGTAGGCCGCGCGTGCCGCGCCTGGCAGGGGGGACGCCGGCGGGGCCGTCAGCACCGCGGGCTGGGCCCTGTTTACCAACCCGGGCACGCTCCCTCGGCTTGGCCTCGCCGCTGCTCCTCGCCGGTGACCGGCCTCGCCTCAGACCCACCTCAGAGCCCTGTTTTTTTTGGCGGGGCCTGCGACCCCGGGCAACCCAGCCCCGGCGCTTGAGCCGTGCCCGGGCGCGTTGTGGAGCGGAGAACACACGGGTTTTTGTTTCGGAGACGTCGCTTAAAATAACTCCATCTCTAGAAAGTTGAAGTTGGACGCCACCCCCCCACACACACACACCTCCTTCCACCTCTTTTCCCCTTGCCCTCCCCTCTTTGCACAGCTGTGGCTCCCGTGAGGACCCGAAGACAGATGTGCCACGAGGATTTGGTTATCGTTCCTCCTTCCCACCCCCACCAAAAAAGAAATATATATATATATATTTCTTTCTCTGGGCTGCTGGACGAGGGCAAGTGTCTGTGAGAAGAAGGGAGGAAGTAAAGCACTGGCTGAAAAACATCTCCTGCTCCCTTTCCCCCCCTTCCCCTGTCATCCTGTGCTCTCTTCAAACACGTTTTTAAACATACCAGTTTTGGTCCGGTTTCCTGGATGGCACATCTTCATGTCTAGCTGGGCTTCATCCATTACCTCATGAGACAGGGTAGAAAGCAAGGTGACAAGACTGATGAAACGTTTTGTGTGCAAGGGGAATGGGTGAGGAAACCCTCCCAGGAAATCAGTAGAAATGGGGCAAGGGGGCGATTTTATTTAAAGGCATTGGGCAAGTCTGTTTCAGGAGGGAAAAGGTAATTTATATTCTAGTGAGATAATCTGGCATTTCCTCTTGTTTGTCCTACCAAAATGATGAACTGACTAGTTTCATTTTTATTTTATTTATTTTTTTATTTTAAATTCAGTACCTGAATTTGCCCATGCTTCATTTTCTTTTGCGGTTTGGAGGGGGGTTGAGTTAAAATGCCTGCCTCACCTAGAGTTCAGAAGTAACCAAGTTACTTCCACTTCTGGAGGGTCCTATATTTTATTCCAAATTGGCACAAGATCTGTTCAGTTATTCTTAGCCTTCCTGACACCTTTTTGCTTTTGTTACATTAATGCATGGATGTGAAGAGGGAAGGGACTCTGAGTTCTGGATCCTGTTCCACTGAGCTGCTAATTCACATTAAGAAAGGTCAAGTCTAATAGAGGACTGCCTTATGTTGAGGCCAAGAGGAAAAGGAGTTCATTTGAAAACTCACTTTCCAGGTGTATTAACCCCTTCAATTGCCATTAGGCTGCATATCTGTCACAGCAGCAGCTCTTTTATGGAGGAGCCCAGATAAACTGGCTTATTTCTCAGCTTTCAGCTCCAATTCCCTATAGCTCAGATCACAGCTCTGCTGTGTTCCTACTGCTGCTTAATCTCTCCTTGTATCAGGCTGTTGCCTGCCAGGAATAAAGACACTCCTCTCTACCAGGGTGTGTAGTTTGTACACGAATGTTTATTTATCAGGATCATTTAATCAAAACTTTTGGGTTGTGTTTTTTTTTATAGGCAGTTGCAAAGGTATCCTCGTGGGTGCGGTGGAACTTGGAGAATGCCAGGAGGGAGAGGGGATAATGTGTGGAGGGAGGTGATCTCTGCTGTCTGGGTTCCAGCATGATGTTAAATAAAGGATCTGAGTATCCCAGAGGTGCTGGCTTATGCCTGAAACCCTCCATGGGTTCAGATGGCTGCTCAGAAGGTGCTCAGGGAGATGGAAACAAATTACCAGCTGATGAACAGAAATACATTTGTTTATCTTGAGCAGAAGCAAAGGGGTATGAGGAGTGAAAGAAAAATTTGCTTTTGTTAAAAAAAAAAAGATCATGGTACTTGGCCACATCACAAAATCTGGAGTTGATTGGAACACTTTAAGAAAACAGAACTCTGGGCTCAGCCTCAAGGGAAAGAGCAAACAATTTACTTTTCACTCTGTCTCAGTTCAGAGCAAGTTAAGAAACCCTTTCCTAGGAGAGGGGCCAGAGCATGATGAACAAAACAAAGCAGAGGTACCACTACTGGAGTGTGGGTGGTTCTGCATGTGCTTGGTACTGATCTGACTTCTGCAAGGGGAGAGCCCCAGGCAGTCTAAAGAATGTAGATCCACAGCCAACACTGGCTTACAGGGCCCTAATGGACTTGTTAAAATGCAAAAAGACTGCAGAAGGAAATGAAAACAAAACAAGAGAGGTATCCCATCTGTGCATATTCTACTTTTTCAGGATGTCTGCTTCTACAGGGGATCTTTTCTGTAACCTCAAAACAGTTAATTTTTAAATCTTCTGCTTTGAAGAGGAGCTACTTCAGCGGTGGACTTTTCTTCTAAACATACAACGTTCGGTTTATTTCTCCCAGCGAGACCACGTGTGTGACATTTTTATTATATATTTCTATGCACATGGAAACATAACAGTTGCTGGAACACTTAATGAAGCCTGTGTACTGCCTTTTCTAAAGCTTCTCTGGACAGTGGCGATCCCAAACAAAGCCTAGACTCGGCACTAGCACTGACAGAGTGCACCAGATGCACTTTTGCTCACAAGCCACCCCAGGTGATGTGACAGGGGGTGGTGGTGTAGAGGTGTTGCTGCTGGAGAGCGAAGGGATGAATCTCAAGCTGCCCTTTTGCAGGCACTCGGACGCCCAGCAAGGCTGGCAAGCACCCTCCCTCCAGGAGGGGGAACTCCCTCAGTGTTGGCTGGGAGGAGAAATCCAAGTCTTTTCCCCCGTGTCCTTCGAGAAAACAAGAATCTCTCAGTTTGTGTTTATGAGAAGATTTCGCATTTGATTCCAGCTGGAGGGAGAAAGGGAGAGAGAAAAAAACATGCCCTTCCCTTAGGCAGGCTGGAGGTTGTCTGCACACACAGGCTGGGACTGTAGGTTATCCCACAGTGGTTTGAGTGTGCCCCCACTTCCCAGCCCTGCCAAGAAAGCCTCGGTCCCAGGGAAAAGCAGCACATCCCGGGGTGTGGAGGCCCTGGAGGTGGGCAAAGCGTGAGGTCTGGCTGAGACAGGCTTAGGGCTGCTCCTCTGGCACAGCCAAGGATGAGGTTCCCTCTGGCTGCCCAGGAGGGGCTGTTGCCTGCAGAGCACCTTCAGCCTGTAGCTGGGCTAATACACATTTTTGCAAAGCCTGCTCGGGTCTTTCATCACCAGTTATTAGCTTCATAAAGGCCAAGGCATTTTTTGAGCAGAATGAAAAATCCTAGAAAGAGTCCCAGAGCACGAAGTTGTTCAAGATCTGAACTATTTTAGGGAGAAGAGGCTGAGCTGTGTTCAGGCCATTACAGACAGTGGATGCCAAGTCTGGATCCAGACTTAGCTTTCTTGGGAAAAGCTCAGGTCTGAGACTGCAGTTTCTTCCCCGAAGGAAATAAGGGTGAGATAACACAGTTCAAATTTTGCCACACCTTATTGTGCTCATAAATGTGAAGCTCCAGGCGAGCTTCACAAATTCTGTTCAAATCAACCAGAAACTACCCAGGTGGAGACACAGGACAAGAGCCAGTGGTCCAGCTGGCCTTGAAGCCCTCTCCAGCTTGGAAGGACAGGCTCTGCTTTGGAGACGAATGGGAACCCAGATGGGAAAAAGATGGGAACCAAAGTGAGAACAAACTGTGGAGGAGTGGGAGAAAGCTGGAGGATCCAACAAATGTTGTCCTGTCCAGTTCTCTTCCGCTGTCTTTAACATGCTGCTGTGAGTAAGATACCAGGAAAATGGCATTTTGTGTCACCTCTCTCCCTTCTCCTCCCTACATCCCTCCTGGGTAAGAAGAGAGCATCTGTTACAGCAGTCTGGTCTGCACCAGTGGGTGGGTAAATGGTTTCCTACAATGCCAGCTGTGAGCTCCCATAGGATTATGTTTAAACTCCTCGGTGCTATTTTCTCTACCTTCTGTTGTTATCTCACATTCTGCTGGATCTTGTGACAAGGGCGGGGAAGGGGGCAGGACAATTCGAGCCAGAGCAGCAACGATCCTGATAAGATGAAGAACTGATGTTGAATGCAATTCCCATTTCTCATTACTATGCTACTGTAGCTATGGTTTGGCTCTCCTCCTGGCCTTGGCAAACACGATCCACTTCTCCTGCTTCTCCTGTTGGCCGGGCTCCCATCCTCCTCTTGGCTCCTCCAGCCGAACTCCTGGCTGGCTGCAGTAATCCCACATAATATTTCACGCAAATTTATATGAAGCCCGTTACAAAGCTCAGCAAGGAGACACTGTTTCTTTTTCTCTATACAATTAATCATTTGTAGCTCTGCTCCAAAGGCCAGCCTGTCTCCCCCCTGTAACTGCTCCCTTCTGTCAAGGAGGCTGAGAAAAAGCAGTGCCCCCCGGGAAGGGCAGGGAGAAACTCAGCTCTGCCTCCCTCTCCCGCACAGCCCCAGGTGAAACTGCTCTCCTGCAGAGCCCCTCTGCCTCCTTCCTACCTGTGTCCCCCACGGAGGGCTGGCAGGACCCCTTTCCCACAGCCCACCCTCCCTGCCTTCAGCCCAGGTTGGCCTTGGAGAACATATTCCAGCTGCTCCCGTTTCCCAGCCCGCACCGGGAATATCGCACGGGATTGCTCCTGCCTCCCTCGGTTCCCACTGCTTTGTACTGTCTGGGTAATCTTTTGGTACAACTTCTCCTTCCCCCCTTCTCTCCCCCTGCTCTTTTGAACTATTTCTAGCCTTGTGGCTGGGGTTTTGTTTTTGAGTTTGATATTTTTTTTTTTTTTTTGCAAACAGAAAGTTAACCCACAGTCTAATGTTTCTGTGGCTAGAGCAGAAGACCCAAGTCTCTGGGCTTGTCAACCCAGGACCTCACACTGGTGCTGAAATTCAGAGAAACAGAAAAAAAAATGGATCTCTTTTCTGCTTGTAACTGTGGGTGTCCACCTCTTCACTTGGCATTTCCTTGCTGAGTCCATCTAGCACATCTCCCTGTTCCTCCTCTGCCCCCTCGTCTCAAGTATGGCATCAAGAAGATAATTCAGAAATATGTGCTTAAAAAACCCTACATCCCTCTTCTAAGCATGAGACACAGAAGGGGGTTGTTAAGATGCAGTCTGATTTGGTATCTTTTTTCTGCTGTTCCTGCAAAATATGGGGGTAGTCTGGTTTAATAAGGTAAAAGGAAAAAGTAGTTTAATTATGTGTTTAATAATTCTAAAGACAAATGCTAGAGGAACTGGCTTTAGTTATTTTTTAAGCTAAGTACCTAGAAGGTTCCATTTTCCCTCCCAGAGCAAACTCGGACCATGTGTGGTAAAAGAAAGAAACTAAATAAGAAGTTGGCCTTTTTCTCTTCTTTCCCACTCCACAGATTCATTATGGGAATATTCTGTATTCTCTGAAGCACAACCACTGATTGCTGTTAAGTGAAATACTCTTGCCCAATAGCTGCAGTTCCTGTGTTCAAAGCATATTTACAAGTTCCCAAGGAATTTGGGGAACAAATCTATTATACTCCAGAAATATTTTCCAGTTGTCACAGCTTACCTGCCAGAAATGTTATTTCCTCCCAGCAGACAGGAATCTTTCACTGGCTCTCCAAGCTGATGCATTTCAGGATCCTGTTTGCAACCTGAGATAAGAACTGTAACCAAACCAACAGGAAGAGAGGTTGCAGTCACACCTGGAAGGCAACATCATTTATGAAGGTTAAATCTGCATGGCAGCTTTCTCACACCTTTTTTTTTTTTTTCTTTTTTCCCCTTTTTTTTGTGAAACAGTCATTTCCCTCTGAATTGATTCATTATCTGAATGGCTGAACAAGCAGCAGTGCTTGGGAACATTTATTTAGAAATTGTTGTGGCATCATGGTGAATAAAAGGGGGATGGAACAGCCTGTGGAAGAAAGCCCTGGTATGAATCTGACATTTAGTAACATTTCATCCTCTGGTTGGGAAATCTCCAAACCATTGGCTTCCAGAGGATGAGACAGCACACAAAGGGAAAGATTACCCCTGGAAGAAATATGCACCTGCTTCTTTTTTTTTTTTTTTTTTAATAAGTAGATAATACTGTAAACTGCCAGAGACAAGATACTGGGCCTGATACTTTGGCCAATCTCATTTTCTTATTGCCAAAGCTACAAAATCATTGGAGGGTGGGTGTGTTTCTGTGTGTATGTTTTTTCATTCTTGTTTGTTTTGGTTTTATTTGTTTGGGGTTTTTTGGGTTGGGTTGTAGCTTGGAGTTTTTTTCAGTCAGCAGCAAAATACTTTTCTGCCAGTACATCTTTCAAATTTTGCTAATTTGCATTAAAAATAAAAGGGATAACTCCTTTTCAGCTTCCATCATATCTTTGTGGAGCACCTTTTACCACCCTCAGGAATGGTCTACTTGAACAATTACAGCAGAGAAGTGAATTTTCAGGACAGTTTTCATGAAAGTGGAAGGAACTGAAACTAAGATAGACTTATATACAGTGTTGTATATTTTCCTTGTCATGTTTTTGGAGTATACCAGTTTCTTACCACCCTTTTAGTAAAAAATACCCCAGTCTTTGACTTTAAACTTAGACCTGACCAAAGTTAGGATTGAAATTATTATTACAGGACCTTAAATCAGCCAGAAGTTTGAGGGAGACTTGCTTGTGTATTTTTCTTAAAGCAAGAATTCCCCCAGAACACCAGAAGGAATTCCAAAACTCCAGAGCTGGGATTTATGAGAACCTAAACTAAAGTGGGGATCTTTTAACAATGCAGAGCATTAAGATCTTCAGGGTAACTTGAGCGAAAATAAAGGAATTTGGCAATAATTCTCCCTGCCCATTGTACAAGGTGACCATTTCCCTCAGTTTTGCTTATGGCACAACATCATTTTGCTGTGCAAATCTTTCCTGGGGGTACAGTGGCTCTGGACAGACTTCTCTGGGTCCCAGAACTTTCTTTCCATCACCTGGGAGTCCTGGATCTGTGCCTGTTCCCTGATTCTCAGCAGTCCATGATTTTGTCAGTGACTTGGAGTTGATGTTTGCAGTTCCCCGAGCCAGGATGTGTCTGTTCAGACTCTCCCAGGGAAGGAGCAAGCTTCCCATTTTCCCTGTTGTCCCAGCAGCCAGGGCAGGGAAAAGAGGCAGCTCTCTTTCTCTTGCCCAACCACTCCATCTAAAAGATGTGCACCAAGGAAGGCTGCCTTCAACAAACAAACCCAGGATCTCCTGTCACAAGATCGAAAAGAATGCTCATTTTTTTCTCTTTTAAAATAGTATTCTCTATACAGAACCCAGTCTGGTGTCTCACCAGCTTCCTTCAGCTTCTAACCAGTGCATCTGGCTCCAAGCACTCAGATCTTTGCAAGATAACTGCCTGGTAACTGTTTTATATATTGGAAAGTTCTTCAAGTGAGAAGATGGCACCAGTGCCTGTGTCCTGCTGGCCCAGTGTCAGATGAAAAACTGCCATGACAAGCTCTGGCTCCTGCTTTCCTGCACCTTGGCCCTGAGACCTGCCTGATACATTTTCAGGGGTGAATTACAAGAGGTCTGGTCTTCACAAAAGAGTTTTAAAGATACCGTTGGGATATTTGAGATTTTTTTTTTTTCTTCTTGTGTGGCAAAGGGGAAAGGTAGCATTGCACCAGGGATCTGTTGATCTCTCAGCTGGAAAGGAGCAGTAATTGTCTTTGAACACCACGGCTGGGGCTCCAAATTCCTGCAGAGTGAATGCTGCCAGATGTGCTTGACCTGGAACCATGGATAGGGAAACTGGGGAGGGGCATCCTGAATGTAAACCAGCCAGTACAGTGGGAGAGGAAGCAGTTAGCCCAGCCTCTGTTTTGGAGCCAACTGTGTGTGTGATTTCAGGGCTACCCAGAGACTCAGCTTAAGTGTTGTCTTCCGTACATCAAAGATGTGAATCCCGACTGGGTGATGGGCAGAGCCACTGCCTGCAATGTGATACCCGGATCCACTTCAGACATGCCAGGAAGCCCATCTGTTTGCTTAACTTTTTATGGAAAGCAGTTGGGAGGAAGAGCTCTGATTCGACTGCAGTTTTATTTATTTATGTATTTCGCTCGTATCTGCGGAAAATAAGTACAAATGATGTGAAAGAATCCACTCTCCTGCTAACAGAAGTTATCAGAATAGTCTTTCAAAGGCCAGTGTGTAGGAGCAGCAGCAACACCACCAAGAACTCCCAGCGAAACATAACCCACCACTGTTTGTTTCTAGCAAGTTACTTTTACAAACTGCACTTTATTCCTTCTTCTGCCCCCTTCCTTCCCTTGAGGCCATCTTTTCCCAAGACATAAGCTAAGCTTTGCCAAGCTTCCAGGATGGTAAAAAATAGGACAATGGGAAAGACTGGAGGCAGGAACACAGGGTACCTCTCCAAGGAGAGAAAAGCATGAGAGAGCTGATGTGCTTTCACAGGCTGTACCTGGTGTCAAGTTGTTCGATGTGGAGGCACCATGGTAGTTCAGGAGGTGGAGGGGAGTTTTGAAGAGCAAACTTCTGGCAGTGCTTTTTCAGTACAAAGCTCTTTTTTAGGGCAGCACATCACCAGCTACAGTTTTGCGCTCCCCCTTTTTCAGTAGTCTGGGAGCCACGGGCTCTGTGTGTGTGACTTTGAGCGGTTCATGTCATGCTGTAATGTTTTAATAGCCCATCTGTCTCTGGACACTGACAGAAAATTCCTCTGGGCATAACCTCTGGCAATCTGAGGTGCTGATTCTCCCATGGATGATCCATCCTAAAACAGGGAATGGGTGCTCTGAGGCAGAGGGTAAAAGAATGAGCCTACCAGTTGCCTTGCATCATCTTCACCACCATAATCTGTGGCACTCAGGAGAAGGAAAGCTTCCATTAACAGGCTGGACCCTGAAATGAGGAGTGTGAGCCACAGACACGTGTCCTATCCCAGCAGCAAACCTGCCAGATGGCCGCGGCAGGACTGAAACCACGAGGCACGGGAGTCTGTGCCTTGGATAACCAAGCAGTGGCAGCTGGTTGCTGCACTGAACACAGTCATAAAATTTTAATGAAAAAACACGCTTTTCTTTACATCAGCACCGTTTTGAAGAGCTCTTGGGGAAAAATAGAAAAGGTTATTGCCGTATTTCCAGTAAGAAAAAGAAAAAAAAAAAAAAAAAAGGAGTTCACATTTGCTGAGATGTAACAGGATTTTGGCCAGAAAAGGGGCTGTAGTTATTTGCACAATTTTTACTTGTACAGACACTCAGGTACAGATGCTTTCATGGAAACTCTGGCTACAGAACAGAATTAATTTTCTCTGAGTCCCAAGACTATTTTTGTGAGCTTTCAGAAACTTACAGGAAGTTCCTTTCCCTTTCATTTATGTACAGATTTATTGTTATTTTTATACACTAAACAAATAAATGGAGACACTTTAACTTCTTTTCTACTAGGTTTCACCCTAAGAAAGAAGGTGCGGTGCAGGGGAGAAAAACCTTGGCTGAACTAGTTCAAAAACAGGGCTCATGGCAACCCAAAATGCTCCTTCTAGAAAATCTGGTCCTAAGAGCAGTGGTCTCCTCTGAGACTGCCCGGGCTACTGCTTGTGTTGTGGCAAAGCAAACAAACAAACAAGCAGAGGAAAGTAAAGATGAGAGGGTCCCCTGAGAGCCGGGTCCCTTTCATGAGCGATGAATGGGGTGACCACACGGACTTGGAAAGCCCTGCAGTGCTCTCGAGCAGGCACAGAGTGGGTTTATTTGCCATTCACTGAGAGCATTTGGGAGTCGATTAGAGGGGCTTCCAGGCAAACCAGGAGTTTTTTTTGCTGTCACAAAGGCAGGGGGGAAAAAAAACTGCAGCAGCTGCTCTTCACTCTCAGGGGTGGTTTGTGAGCAGAGACTGGAATTATACAGGAGAGTCCTGAGAAACTCCTGCAAAGGCTGTCTCTCCAGCTTGGGTGTCCAGGTCTGCTGTCTGGAGACCCTTTTTATGAGTATGAACTCAATTCTCAGCAGCAACTCCTGCTCCTCTGGCCTGTTAGAGGTGACCGTGTATCCCAAGGTGCTTTCCCACGCACCTGGGTGGTCTCAGTCTCGTGTGAAATGACACACGAGGCACACGGAGCACACGTTGGCTGGTGTGGTGATGCAAGGTCTCCAAACACATCCTCTGTTCCACTGGTCATGGCCCTTTGTTCTGTTTTCTCCTTGAATTCTCTCAGCTTGTTCTCAGAGGTCTGTAATTCAGGCTGTAAGGACTTCCTGGAGCAAGTTCTTCCAAGCTGCACGTGGAATAATGGGAAGAGCTGTTTAGTAGGCAAAGGGCATCTAATGCTGTCCTCTGTGCCTACCAGGGAAGACAAGACAGATCCTTTTGACTGCATCTTGTGGCTACAGCACCGGTTCTTTCTTTGCTGCCAGCAAATTACCTGGGTTTGGCCCCGTTTCCCTATTTAAGTTCCTTCTTTTCTGCTTCATTGCCTCCCCTGGGAGGGTATTAGCACACCTGTAAAGATCATGCACAGGCTTTGGATGTTTCTTTGTCATTAATCAAGATCTCCACATGTGCTGTTTTCATGAAGGTAAAATACACTCTCCTTTTCTTAGCACGTGGAGCATTCTGTGGTATTTGAGGTAGTTGTGAGGAGGGTAAACTGTAGAAGTGCTTCAAATAGGTAGAATTCAAATAGGTATCTAAGGATATATACTATGAAAGAAAAGCAGCATTAGAAGTGTGCCATGATGGAAATCCAATTCCCTTGGAAGCAGGCAAAAGTATCATAAAGAGGGAAAAGTATAAGAAAAATGGAGAAAACTAATTTAAGTTATTAATAACTAAAAGAAAACCCAACCCTAGAGCTGAAACAAAAGGAGGCTGCATGCTGAAAACTGTACAAGTTAGAAGAGGAATTAAAACAAAACCAAACAATAACTTTGCAGTCTTCTCTACTAGCACAGAGCTTGTCCTGACCACAATGCTCTGGGCCTGGTGGGAATGGAGAACAATGGAGGGCTTTGAAGATTATTGGTTGTTAAAGTCAGAAGGGACTTGTTGGACTTTCCACAGAAAATAAGTCATGGATCCTCAGCCAGCAAGAGGCCACAAAATGCCACTCAATATCAAGCCTAACTTATAAAGACTGAGGCCTTAGATTTGTTCTGTTTTCAGCTAACTATAGGTTTCCTGAAGGAAACTAGATAGCGAGATATAGGAAATTTACAATAACCAGAACTGCTATTTATGAAGTGAATCATAATGACTAATCCTGAACCCATTAGGCTGGCCTTAGTCTTTTTTTCCCCATTGCAAATGGAAAAGATGTTTTTTTGTTTTGGTTTGGGTTTTATTTGGGGTCAGAAATATTTGGCTTTCAGAAGAAAATCAAAGTTGCAGACAGTCATAAAATTTTGAGGCCAGATTTGAGACAGTATTTTGAAGAACTTCTTTTCCCCTAAACAGATTCACCTCCCTAACTGCTGAGCTCACAAGAAGATCAGCTAAATCTCTTGATAGGTTAGAGGTAGCTAGTTATTCATGTCTGCTGTGAAAGTGATAAGCAATAGTGGATCTTTGCTCTGAAAGTAATGAGGAATAGTGGATCTTTGCATTGCTGTTTTATGTTACCCTCTAATTTTGGAACAAGGTGATAGAATTACATACATGCTTTCAGCTCCCGAGGGCTTGGGAGAGAAGGAGAGTTTGCTCATCATAAATCTCAGAAAGGACAGAAACAACCCACAAAAAAAATCAGCTTTCTCAGCTTAACCAAAACCTGTTTCCCTGAGGAGGGCCAGCGTAAGTCCTGTGTGAAATACTGAGGAAAATCTCAGCATTTGAGCCAAATATTCTCCCCTTCTTGCTCCTTCTTCATCCTGAGAGAGGTGTGGGCTTAGGAGGGCTGTCTGGACTGAGCTGTGGATGGACACAGCCATGGCCAAGCTGTGCAGTGGTTTGCAGAGCAGCAGGTTTTTCCTGCTGGGTGATAACGAGCAGCAGTTAATTGCTGGGTGCTGTGGAGGACGAGAAGCAGCTGTAGCTGTGGCAGGATTCCTTCCTAGAAGGAGGAGCTGATGTTCACCACCAGAAAAAGGCTCGATGTTCTCGTCTCTCTGTCTAATCAAAGGTACAGTGCACAGCAGAGTCAGGTTTTTTCTGCAGTGTTTCTATGACTTTCTGCTCTCTGGATCAGCTGGATGCAGAAAAAGAATGTTTTGTGTTGTCTGGCACACATCCATTGTGCACTTCCAAGAGTCCATCCCAAATGTGGATGGTTTTCTCTGAAAAGTGGGATGTAAGTTTTATCCCAAATCAGATGCACAAGGCTGGTGTCCATAATACACAACACTGCTGCAAACTGGAAAGGAAACCAACTTTTATTTCTTAGAGCTTGCTGCCTGCCATAACACCTTGACTTGTTCCACATGTTCCCTACACTATAAACAGAGCCCTGAGTAACCTGAAGCAGTGTCACAAATTAAAATGAGAAATACTGCTTTAATTAAAACACTAGAGTGAATTTGTTCAATAATTAGCAGTTGGATTTGTCAGGAAGGTGGTAGGGTCTGCTGTGTATGTTCAGAAAGGGACCACAGGCTAACATATACACTGTCTCCCTTGAGGACATGAAGTAAATTGATTAAACAGTGCCACAGGTCATGCTATGATTTATAGCCAAGGTCTCTAATGTGTTTTTTGAATGAAAGAGTAAAACCCCTATGGTTTTCACTTCAAAAATTTTGGCAAGCTCCCTATTGACTCCACTCACATGCCAGCATGGTGGGCAGTACTGGGAGGGCACTTTATTCTAAGGTACTAAAAACTGTGATTAGGCAATGATTTATGGCTTTCCTTAAACTCTGAAGTGACTTTTTTTAATAGGAGTATTTTTGGCTGGGCTAATTGAAGTAAAAGTTGACTGATTTATGATTTAATTTACAAAACCTTTTGCCACACCTTTAATGATGAAACCTCCTCCTTTTTTTTTTCTTTTTTTTTTCCACTGAGACATATTTTCCATTACTCCTATGCCAGTATGGCATTAAAAAAAAAGCAGTTGCCATCTCAAACATCACTGAAAGGCTCCATTTCTTCTTGGAAGCCGTTTAAATTATATATTTAAAACTCATCTTTCCTCACCTCCCTCTTTTCCCCCCCCCCAGACCGTGAAAGAAGTTATTCCTGCAGGATTTTTAAATCTTGCATGAAGCCTTAACTTCTGTCTTGCACGGAGCAAGTCAGTGAGGTTGAGGCTTGCTTTCTTCTTTTCTTTGCAGAGCGTGTGAGCTCCTCATGCTGTGGGACTCACACCCAAGGGGGTGAAATCACCCAAGAGCAACCTCTTTAAGGCACCACTTCAAGCTGCTGTGGGGGCCCAACAGAGCCCTTTCTTCTCCAAAGCCATCTTAGCGTGCTCTGAGCTATTGTGATTCGGGGATTTCACAGTGGTTTGTGTGAAGCTGGAGGAGGGAACGGGCAGGACACCAGGCTGGAATCTTCCCATTCCTCTGGCCCAACGAGGGGAGCTCTGGGAAGTCAGGCTTGGCATGGCAAGTGCTCTCCTGGAGAGGCTCATCCCTATCCATGCTTTTTCCTGAGAGCTGAAGGAATGGAGGGTGGCTTGGAATGGAGGGTGCAAACACTAAAATCTCCTGCTCCCCCACTTCAGTCGTGTCAAGTTTATGTCTTTTGAAAAATCTACCCAAACCTTTTGGAAACCAACCCATTTTTAACTAAACTGCAGGCAACTCTGCTGTTTTGAAGGCTTTTCATTTCTTCCTACACATCAGCATTGCTGCTCTAACCTTCAGCATTCACCACCCAACCAAACAGCCCCGCACTTTACAGACAGTTCTACTTTTTTTAGTTTTAGAGGATTTTAGTGGATTTTTTGGTTATGTTTTGTGCTGCCGCTAAGCTGGCATTTGAAACAGATTTCAGTGTTGGGTAATACACATAATATCAGCGGTAAAATTAACTGAGTAATTAAAAAAAACCCCAGAGCAGCTCTGGTCAAGTCAGGCTCTCCTGGTTGTATGCAGAACAACTGATAATATTTTGAACAGCACCTTAGTCAGTATGTGGAAACAAAAGACACCAACCATGGAGAGACCCTCAGATGATAATCTGGTGTTTTACAGTGATTATTTTCATGTACTTGCTGCTTTCAGTGGTTTCAGGCTATTTCATTACAGAGCAGTATTAAAAACATGAGAAAGGGAAGGACAATCAAAAAGGTTTGAAAACAAAGCTATAAAACTTGTTGTTTGACTCTTCTAAGGAAAGCTCCAAAGCTGTAAAAAAATTGGCCCAGGGGAGTGTTAAAACATGGATTTATGGCAGAATGCCTTGCAGAGCTTGTCAAAAGTCACAAAAATCAGTAAACAGATCTGTGACACACATCATACTGCAAGGCAATGATCAGCTTTTGGAGAAAGACAAGAGAACTCGGAGAGATTTGACTCTCAAAAATTCACATTGTCAGAGAAATTGTTCATAGCCAGAACTGACCATGAGCCTGCAAATGAAACCAATTTCTTTTTAGTGGTTCAGGCAGAAAGGTAATAAAGCTACAAGGTAATAGAAGTTAAATAGCTGAAATTATAGACTAACCCCCACTGAAGCATAATATCAACTAAAATTAAGAATGCAGCCCTCCTATATGGCGATGTGTGTTTGGAGAAGAGCCTGGTGCCAAATATTTTTCTATCTTATGTGCCTTTATATGCCCGTGGCTGTTCTTTGGAAAGCAGAGCATCCACCTGTGTGCACATGAAGTTCCACTTTTGGACAGCACTATTGACAGCACTGTAGCAGCAAAGCACAGAAGCTGGGCTGCCAGGGAAACGTTTCCAGAGCTGAACAGCACAAATGGAATCAGGAGATTGAATAATTATTTCTGCCGGACAAAAGTGATCCTGATGCTTTAGGGGGACCTGAAGGCACACACAAGAATGAAAAATGTCTTGAAAATTATCTAATGTTCAATCTGATTGTTGATTCCTGCTTTTGTGACTTTTGCCCTGGAAAGGAGCTTGTGAGGACACTCCACCATCACCAATTTTCGGAAGCAGCTGTGGGAGGCTCCAGCACATCAGAACAGCTCCAGCTCTGACCCTGAATGGGACTCCAGGTCTGTTTTCTCTTTGCAAGTATCTGTGTACCCTTATGGTGGGTTCCTTTGCTGGAGTTGTTATGGCCTCAGAAAGGTAAAACTCAAAAAAAAAAACAACACCCCTGAACTGAACAACTTAAAGACCTGTCTGGCTCATCCGTGCTAGTGAGATTTAAAAATCAGATTGTCTGGAAAGAGGAGTCTCAATTACTACACAGTTATGTGGGGAAAGAAAGTCAACAAATCTTCAAAGACTATATCCCTTAATTGGCATCCTCAGAAAGTGCATCAAGGATAAAGAGCAGGAATGTCTTACTGTATGCATGCAGGTAGTTAACTCCCTTAATTTGATAATTACTGACCCATTATCTCAAACTTGGTATTATTTACAAAATTTGACTTTAGGAAGTAACATGCCTCGAAGATTTTTGCTTCAGTCATTCTTAAACTTCTTCACAAAGGAAGAATAATCAGAATAATCTCTTTTATCCTTTTGTGTGTGTGGGTAAGAGAATTAGGGGATCAAAACCCATTTCTTTATGGCATGAGTGTAAGTTTTGAAAATTTCAGTATCAGAAAATAAATGTATGAGCCTCTGAAAAATAATAATAGAATGGGCTTTGGAATTTGACTAGAGCAGATGTTCCCTTCACCTGTTATATTTAACAAAACAAGATTCATTTTAAAGTACTGTATTTATTTTTTAATACTTTTTTTTTTTTTTTAATACAAGTCTGTGAAAGGAAATCTGGACTATTTGCTGAAAATCTCTTCAAAAAATTCAGAAAAAAAAACCCAAAAATTCTGTTTTCTGTGCACTTTTCACAGCAGAAAAGCCCAACAGGTAGCACCCACCAGAGTAGGCATCTCTATGTATTTGCAAGCAAGTGAAGTCCATACTAAGACTTCTTTGTCTTGACAGGCAGCTCTTCTGTAAAGGCTTTTCTAGTTTTCCATGGCAGTATTAATTCAGCAATAGCTTTTATTCCTGTTGTTTCCATGCTCTGCCTGTGAAATGAGAACTTGCTTGAAATCTAGAACCTGCTTTAAACGTTGCAGCTAAATACTATTTATTAACAGGTCTTGCTGCTAAACAAAGCTCAGTGTTCCCTGTTCCTGTGAGTAGCAGTCCTGAGGACAGTAGTGAGCAAGACAGGCTCAAACAGGGAAATTTAGGAATTTTAAGATGCTTTAATTTGTACAGGGCCCGTTTGTCACAGGGGATGAAAGACCTGAGGTGACCCTGGTTTTGTATTTCAAGAGGGACAGCTGATTTCCCATCTCTAGGCAGATGGGACTCAGCAGAGAGGAAGGGGAATGGTCTCAGGAACAGACAAAAGATCAAGCAGGGGATGGTTCAATACAGAGATAGAACACGCAGGAACGGCTTCAAACTGACAGAGTAGGATTAGATTTGGTATCAGGAAGAAATTCTTCCCTGGGAGGGTGGGCAGGCCCTGGCACAGGTTGCCCAGAGAAGCTGTGGCTGCCCCATCCCTGGCAGTGTCCCAGGCCAGGTTGGATGGGGCTCTGAGCAACCTGGGACAGTGGGAGGTGTCCCTGCCCATGGCAGGGGGTTGGAATTGTATGATCTTTAAGGTCCCTTCCAACCCAAACCATTCTGTGATTCTGTGATATCCAGCTCAAACAGGAAGGAAAGCCATGGGGGTAAATGCTTTCTTGTCCCATAAACACGTCCCCAGAACCAATTCCCTGTGCTGTTCTTACTCTTAGCAAAGCACCAGATCATGTACATCACTGTTAACTTTCACTGGTGGTCTTTGCTGTCACATGAATTATTCTTGCAGCTGAAGAAGTGAGAGATGTTTTAAGTTAAAAACACAAACACATTGGCATAGTTGTATGGAGATTAACTACAAAAAGAAAAGAAAAAAAAGCAGATTAAAAGCACTCAGTGATGTCCCAGTGTGACAGAGAACACTTTTGATATAAGATCTCTCCATGCCACTCAATCACTAGAAGCTGCTCTTTTCTTATTCAAGTCTCAGTGATCTTTCTCATTTAATTTCTGCATCATCCTCCCCACACTCTGAAGAAACAATTTATGATTCCTATTCTCTAGCTGGGAAAAAGGAGAATGGCCCCAAAGGAGATCCAGACCAGATTTTGGACAGGATCTTTAAGAAGTGCTCAGCTTTGAAAGTTAGATAGATGAGCACCTTTGAAAATGTTTCTGGGCAATCTGTGCATATTTATGTGACTGTATATCAGAAAAAAAAGACTTGGCTTGAAATTAATTGACTACCATTGTGCAGAAAATCTTTAGCAGGACAAGGCAAAGAAAACAGGGAGTCTCCCAAGCCCAAAACCAGTTGTCTTCTTTCCTGGCATTGCATCTGTCAAAGAAGCAGAACATTTAAAACCTTCTGTGTATGGGTATCTGTCTGCCTGTATTTGTCTATATCAAAAACATGGATTTATAAAATCCCTTTTAGCGAGTATGAATCAAATACATCTCTGCCACACTTTATAGATCTGACAAAGGCTGCACAGTGAGACATAATGAAGTTCAAAAAATATATTTTAAAATAATTTTAAAGGGTTGGATCTATTTATTTTTTTTGTTTTCCTCCAGATTTTAATACAGCCTGGAGATGTGTCAGCTTCTTGCATTTGTGCAATTTAAAGACTTAAAAAAATTTTTCTAGGATTAGTGGGACACTCCCAGCTAGGTCAGAGCACGTTATTATGTGTCAAAAGTCTGGAGCAGTGAGGAGCAGTAATTGCTGAGCTTTGGCTGCATCCTGTCTGCGCTCTGGGCGGTTCAGGGTGTGTAAACGTGTGCTTGTTTTGTGCGTGTCTGTCACAACTTGCTCCAGGGATTCAACCAACCATTTGTCTGCAACCTGGCTTAGTAATAACTAAGTCATGGGAAGGAGGGGGGGACCAGGAGGGAAAAGGTAAGACCCTACAGAAGCTTGAAAAATATAAACACTAGGAGGGAAAGAAATTACTTCGAGAAATTACATTGTGGAGTAATAGGATTCAATTCATCTGGGGAAAGAAAACTGATGAGAAATAAGGAAAGCATTCCTGTCACTAAAGTGACATTTACAAACTGCTCTGGACGAAAGTGTTACTAAATGTACAGTGAGAAGCCAGTTTAAATAGATTGCATGATTTTCTTATACAGCCTTTATTATAATTACGGAGACCCACGTTGAAAAGGAGGGATTCAAGGCCTCTTTCTTTCTCACAGTCAAACTACTGTCCTGCAGTTGTGCAATTGCTTCATCATCCAACCTTTACACATGGCATATTCGCCTGTCAATCCATCTATGGAAAAACACTGGCTGGTGTCCATCTCTTACCTCACACAGAAAAGGCTCTGTGGTTTAAATGTTTTCAAACATGCATGAGACATGGAGTCAGTGCCCTGTAGGGCTGCTCCTCTGCTTGCCCCGGGGTTTTGTGGTCCATCTATCCCTGCCACAGGCCCTTTTCAGCTGGGCAGCTGCACTCCTGTGGCTGCTCCCGTCCCTTTCTGAGTCCTTCTGCAGTGATGGTCTCGGGGGACAAGCTGAAAGCACGTCTGCCTTATTTCAGGAATTTAAACCACTGGATATCTCGATGGCCAGGGTGGTCCACCCCTTTGTTCATCGCTCTCTGCAATATCAAATAAACCAAGGGTTTCTGGTGAAGTCTGATGAACAAAAGAGCAGGCACGGTAGCTCAGCCAACTGGCCCCAGTATCTTGTCTCAACCAGCAGCCAAACTGGGGGCTGAGGGAAGAGTATAATAGCACAAAGCAGTGACACTTCCTCAGAATACCCTCCCAAGTCTCCAGCAATTTGTGGCACAGAGGTTTCCCGAGCCAGAGGCAGCGGTGAAGGCAGGAGCTCACAGCTTGTCCTGCAGACACAGCCAGCAGAAGTGACAGTGATGCACCACAGCTCCCCAGGCACCCTAGTGGAAGGGAGCACTGAGTGGAGTGAGGAAGAGGAAACGGATCTCTTTCCCTGCAGCACGCAAAATAAATAAAATCTGGGGAGGTAGATGAGGAGGAAAAAACGTGAGAAGTGGTTGAGACTTTGCATTCTTTAGTTCTACCATGACATGTTTTAAATTTGAAACCTATTCGCATATAGAGTAATTGATTCTTTCTTTCACCATTATGGATTTTTTGCTATCTTTCCTGCAGCTTTACACACAAAAGCAAGTGTCCTCACATGCATAATTTAAGCATATGAAGATTACACTTCATTCTTCGTGTCCAAACAGTGCTTTATCTTCATCATTCCCCCCCCTCCCCCCCCCATTTCACAATGTCAAGGAACAGTAAGAAATGTTTATTGTCTTTTGCAAATAATACAATGTGCCTGCATGAAAACTGTACCAAAGGCAAAGGAAGGGTCGCTCAGTGGAATTACAAAGTGGAACCTTGCATCAGTTTTTGTCTCCTTCAGTTATAGACGCTTGTCTCCAGATGGAACAGCCATGGAAAATTTCAAATCAGGCTACCTGAATGAGCCAGGACTAAAGGCTAGCTCTAAGTCACCAGGTGTGTGGAAAAAGGTGGTTTGTGTCCCAAGCTGCACTTGCTACATGTCTATATTGAAACAGAAAAGGTCAACCTCTTGAGTAAAATCTTTGTAAGTTAATGGAAATATCTAAAATACATTAGAAATTATACTAGTATCCTTCTCACACAGGTCCTTGGGACTCATCTAGTTGCATTTATTATCTGTTCAGTCCTCTTGTTTTAGGAGCTGGATGTATCACTGCTGTGCAATATGCTTTCTTTCCATAAAATTGTTTAGCCAGATACAGACTTTCATATAGAAGGCAAAATAATATCAACCATTGTTTCTAATCTTCTATATATGATGATGAACCTGAAGAAGCAGAGATAATTTATTGATGCCTCCTTCATATCCAGATGAAGAAGGAAGCAGTTTTGCTATTAAAGAATAGAGTGAAATTCCCCAAGCCTCCTGCATTAGGTACATCCTAGATTATTCAGAGCTCTTTAAATCAAAATTCAGATATACAACAGTGGGTACTTTATCATAAGCATTGCATTTTTCTGTCTTCACTGCATAATTTCTCACATTGCACTGATTAAACTCTCAAAGACCTGCCCAAGCATGCTTTGAACTTATCTAGTAGAAAACTTGAGAGGAATTCTCTTGAGGGGTAACAATTTGTTTGTCTCTTTCAGTCACATTGTCCCATTAGAAGGGGATGTACTGAGAGATATATTGTGCTTGGAAGAGGAAATAACCATGATAATGTGGTTATAACAACAGGTTGCCAATAACAGGAGGAGGAACTTGTGGGAACAGGGAGAGAGAGGGCAAGGTAGCAGATGCTCTGATATGTGTTTCATTCTATCATTCCAGCTATAGTGCCACCTAACATTAAAGGCTTTCTTGTGCTTCTCTGAACCAGTTCGAAAAGGGTTCTGCAAGGGTAGAGTTTTATTTCCTTTTTTATTTCTCTGGTGGAGGAAAAAAAGGAGGGAGAAGGTGGGGACGCAAAACAGCCCAAAAAACGCAGTCAGTGCAAAATGGATTGCTACTTTTGGAAAACGCCTAACTTTTAAGTTCTGTCTTTACAGGGATGCCAGTTCAAGGGACATGAAACATTGACCCAGCACAAGGAAGTCTTTTAAGGCTGGTTCCACACTTCAGCAAGTAAACCAAGGCCAAGTGTCCTGCATCCAGCTGGTAATTTTTTTTTTGCTCCCGTGCATGTCAAAATACCCGCTGTGCCCCTGGCACAGGCAGGGCAGGTTCGCTGGCATCCGCAGGAAGGAGGCCACTTATTTTTTCGTGCGTAATTTATCGCCACAGGTATTTTTTGCCTACCTATGTGTCCCCTGCTTAAACTCACGGTAGCACGTACATCTGCAGCTGGACGTGCTGTTGCTGTAGCAATTGTGCCCCGCCCTGCAGCTCACTGGCAGATCCTGAAACAGGATGTCAGCGTGAGCTGCCTCTCTGCAGAGCTTCTGTCTGTCAGAAAGAGACGGTCTTGAGACACCCTGTGGGGGCACTTTTTTGGAGGAACGTGGGTAATTACTTAGGATATTTAAGTATAACGTTAAATATTTACTTCTCCTGAGAAAACATTTAAAGTGGCAGTACTTTATACGATTCCTGCAAATGCAAACTCACAAGCTTGGCCGGGACGTTTTTCTCTCATTCTTCATAAAAGTAAAGTTCCACCTCTTATTTCACATATATCTGCATTTTTAAAGTTTATTGCTTCTCACTAGCCACCTTACCAAATTACATTTTTTTTTTTTTTGTATAGCGAAGAGTTCTGAAGCCCTCCTTTCATCCCAGCCTTGAACCTGTTTGACAAACCTCCGTGAGCTTTTGGGGTGTTTTGCCTCTGATCCTCACGACAAGCTTCTGGTTGTTTTTCACTTTAGATGTCGGCCCTGGAATTGCTGCTGTGCAGCTGATTTTTGCCCTGCCTCGCCGCTTTGGCCTTGCCTGATCACAAAGGGGCACGGGCTGGAGCTGTAATGATTGCTGCAAAGGAGCTGTGATGCATCTGAAGCACAGCTTGGGGCTCCAAGGGCTGTGTGTGCATGGTGCACACACCCCTCTGCTCCAGACATAACTCACTGTTCTTTACAAGTCTAACCAAACATCACTGCGCTCTCTTCCCACACACCACGAGCGCTTCCAGTTTGACATGTTATCTGTGTAAAGCTTCAGCTGTGAACAGCAATTCCCCCCTCCTTGTATTACAGATTTTAATAGCTGGTGTCTGTTGTGACAGGACATCTGACAAGGGAGACTGTCACAGCACGTCTGTTGTGCGCCTTCCTCCAACTAGGAAGATTTTCCTCCATCTATTTTTTTGGTGACTTGGCCTGTGTGGGAAGATTTAGGGAGTGTTGAGACATGGAAAGTTAAATCTCCAATTATCCAGAGGTCGTGACAGTCAGCCAAACTGTGTGCTTCCCTTTCCACCTCTACACCCAGCGCGCTGTCCCGCTGCTGACCCTGAAGTGGAAAGACCACCCTCCTTCGAAACTGAAATCAAACCCTCAGAGCTTGCTCATCCTTGGGCCTCTCCCAAAACCTCCTGCTGCCAAACATGCCTAATTCTTCAGTAGTTTCATAACCTGGTGGGCTTCTGCTCTCTCGCGACCTGAGCTGAGGTCACTGCATTCATTTCCATTTACGAAGTCGTCTTGCGTTCAAATCCACGCTGTCCCAGAGGCAGATGTGTGTCGGAGTTTTTCCCACTGCGTGTGCGCTGCCCTCCTCGCACAGATGAGGTTTTTCTGGCAGCCCTCTGTCATGTTGTTATGCTTTGAATAATTTTTTTTTTTTTTAAAAACTCCTCCAGTCCAAAGTTCACTTTTTTCCCTTCTCTCATGCTCTCCCCCCCTCTCTCCTTCTTGACTCCATTGCCATCCTCACCCCCTCCGATTTTCCTCTGTGTTATTCTTGGCCTGTCTGGGTGCCAGTTGGGAGCTAAGTTAATTTAGGTACTTGTCTGCTTGACTGTCAGGTTCTATCAAGAGTAAAAAGAATGGTGAGTTAATAAATTCCAAATTATGTCAGGCATGAAGCAGACTCTTCTCCCACGCTGTTTATATGGCAGCAGGTGAAAAAAAGACCCATAAAAGACTGTATATCGGGATCCATTGTAAAAATGATACCCTAGGATGGCAAAGTTTAGGAATAAGATGGGTTTGTCTAGAGATGTCTAGAAATTGGAGATGTCTAGAAATTCCCCTGGATTCTGATGGAAGTAACACAGAATCACCTGAATGGGAGGAAAGGAAATCCTCCCTTATTTTCCTCGTGGTGTGCTTTACTGAGCTTCACAGGTGCAATTTCCCTTTCTCTTCACCGGGAGCAGCCTAATCTCCTGCCTCCCAGGCTTCAGGGCATGGCATTTCTCAGGCTTAAGGAGAACCTCCTTCCCTCAGCAGATGTGTTATTAGCTTTTCTTCACTCATATCCTCTTTTCCTACCTTTGCTCCTGGAAAAGAATGGAAAACTGCGTCTTTCCTTACAGCTCTGAACAGAGTGCTCAACATGATCCTGGGTGAGACTGTCCTGCCCAAGGACAAAGCTATGACTTCAGGCGACCAAAAATGCAGTGTATTTTTTTGTTTCTGAGTTCTTTTCCCCTCCCAGTGTCTTCCTATTTTTCTGGAGTTATCCTAGGCAGCTGACTGACAAAATCCTAGCCTTGCAAGTAAGTGAAAACATCTCGGTGATATCACTGCCAGTGCATCCAGCTTTTCAGGACTAAACTTCTGAACTGCACCAACAATCCAGATTTCCAGTTGACTTAATTGAATGCAAGATCAGCATTTAACAGCTGGGTAATTACTGAAAAATTAAAGCTTTAGTATGTGAGAAGAAGGCTTCAAAGGTTTGGCATCAGTAGTGGGTGGCAAAATATACATAATTAATTCATAGATCACAGCATGCCTTTCAGCAGCACTGAATATTATGTTTGATTATGTATTTTATCTGTTTATGTGTGTATTTCCAACTATATAAATTAGACTTGTGTAATTATGTGTAATTACATGCTTTTGTTTACAGCTGTGACTGGGAGTTTCCCATAATCACTGCTACACTTTTGAAGCCACAAACTGGTTGATAAGGGTATAAAAGCTCCAGTGCCATCTGGAACTTTATCCAGGTTATCTTTCATTGAGACACTGGAGGGACCTTCTGAAAATGTTGCCATTGCATTTGGTGTGCAGTTGAAGAAAATGTACAGTTGGGATTTTTACATATTAAGCTCCCACTTATTATTAATATTCTACTTCATGCTTAAAACCTGGCAGGTGAACAGTAATGGCCCCAAGGGCAAGCCACAATCTAAATATTTTTTTTTCAATGTTGTCTTTCTCTTTATATTTATTTTAGCTTCTTTTTATTTGAATTCCATAACCTTACTGATTTTTCTTTCCAGTTCCCCAGCTATGTTCTATCTGGTCCTGCTGATCCTTGCTTTTACCCATACCGTGGCTTGAAAGTGAAGAAATGGTGTTGTTAAAATCCTCCCAATTCCAAGTACTTCCTGAAGGAAGGGCTCAACCTTCACTCCCTGCCTTTGCTACCTGTAACAAATGAGAAGCAGCAGTCAGTCCAGTGACCAGGAAAGCCATGGCATGACACTCTCACAGCACTTCCCACCTCCAGCTGAGATAATGAAGCTCCTAAAATACGGAGGAGGTGAAAAGAGCTGAAGGTGTCATGGAAGTGGGTGGTTTGGAGAAGGTGGAAAAAGTTACTGTCACTTTTGGGAAAGTTCTTCGGGGCAGTGGAGAAAGCTGGGGGCCACTGTGGTGTGAGGACACGGAACACGCAGAGCATGCATTAATAAAATCCAAACTTCACCAGTCCCCAGCGCTCACAAACCAGCTACTGTTTCCAAGCTGCTGGGCCCCAGCTCATCACCACGCCACGGTGGGTGATTGCCTTTGTGCAGCTTAATGACAATAGTGGCAGCAGTGGGACTGTTCACTGCTTACAGGAGTTCTGCAGAGCCCTGCTGGACGGGGGCCCCAAACCACCGCAACAAAGGGCTGGGATGTGTCCTACAGATAAAAGACACCAGCTCAACATGTGTAAACAGGCACAGCGTCTCTTGCATTGAATTCCACTCTTATTCAACATATCGTTTATAGCACCAGGCCTCATCCCTGTGGAGCAATTTCTTTCCCGCTTGGTCTGCTTCTGATTAGTGCAGAAGAATGACGTATAGAAATGACACTGCAATAAAGATGATGGATAGCCAGTGAAGAAGCTGCAGATTAGGAGAAAAGGAAGCTGACTACTGAAGGTTGGCTTAGCAAAATCCCCCCAAAAAACAAAAACCACAAACAACAATATAAGGTTCAAACTGTGCATGCGGAAGCCACTTGAAATTCTCCTACTGGTATTCTTACTGGCATGCCACTCAGAGCATGTAGAATAGTAATTTCCCAGTGGAAGCAGGCTATTCAAAAGCATGTTAGGGGACTAAATGCCTTTTAGATCTGGCCTTTAGATCAAGCACTTACCCTAAAATGCCTTCATCTCCTCTGAAATTCATCCTTCACAGGGAATAGGAAAAAAGGATGACACAGCTTTGAAATAACCAAACAACATTCTCTTTAGATAAAGCTGTTAGACTGGGGCATTAGTAAGTCTGTGGCTTCCTTAAGCTCATACATGGATTTTACAGACCAGGCTGAGTCAGTCCAGCGTGGGATGACTGGATGACTTTATATCCTTAATCAGATTTTGAGTGAATACTTATTTTCCTTCTGTTTGCACCTGAGGAAAAGCTTACAAGTGTTTGCACCGCCTTCTAAGCAAACAAGATGAATTGGGCAACAGCAGCCTGGAATACTTTACTGTGCTTCTGATTCTGCAGGGATCTTTCCCACTTTTGCTGTGTCTCAACTAAGAGGTAGTTTTGATTTCATAAGGTGGGTCAGCATGCCATTTTGAAAATGGGGCAGCGGAGAAAAGAGAGGAGGAGAGCGGGGTGGGAGCTGGGGGTGCCACAGAAATTTTTAGTTAATGAGTCAAATAGCTCAGCTGTCCAAAAATTTCCCTAAAGACATTCACTCCTTATGCCTGTGTGAGCTCCTGCAGAAAGGAATGGAATGTGCCGTAGTTTTCCATAAAATGCTCCAAAGAGAAGGTTGATCCACTGCTCTGTGCTGTGTTTGTCCTCTGGCTACAGTGGGCTGCACTACTGGAAGACCACTGACTGCTTACTGAGTTTCTTGACTCTGACATATATTCCCATCAGTGGATTAGATATTGGGTTCTTCTGCAGAAGAACTGAAGATGATGGTAGCTCAGTCCAGTTTTGTTGCTCTATTTAAACCTTTTCAATGTACTCAAGTAACACAAAATCAACTCCCAATCTGCAATCTCTGGGTGTATTAAAGAACCAAGCGTGCCTGACCATGCAAGGCAAAGAGCCACACACCACCTTCAGAGGGAGGACACATGAAAGGAATAGGAAGCATCAAATTATTTTAAATAAATCTTTATGAGGAAAGTAGTTTAATTCCTGATAAAGAAGATGGATTGACAGCCCAAGGATTGACATCTGATCAACAGGGCAAGGTATCAGGCAACTAATTTTTCAGCTGTACCATGAGAGGATGCCACTGGCCAATTTATCTCCTCTGTGAGCAGCAAGTCCACCTCCAGTGGAAAGACTGTAGCTAAAATATCATCTATTTATTCTTACACCGTCTCTTCAGATTTCCTATGACAATGCAATCTGTTGTGCTAATGATATTAACACTAAGAAAAAAAAAAAAAGCCTGTCTTTAAGGCGGTTTTGCCAACTTTTATTTCAGATAGTTTACTGGACCATCATCACAGATTGCTGCTTTTGAGTCATTAGTTTATCTGAACTTAATTAAAACATGTTAATTTAAGTCCCTTCTGTTCAACCAGTTAGCTCCTAGTCCCACAGCTGTAATGAATTTTGACATTTTAGTGGGGTTTTGTGCAGTTTACAAATTTTCTGTAATTTCTTATTATGCACTCTAAATAGCTGAGGCATTGCTTAAAGGTTGTTAGTGGTTTCTCTGTTATGATTTTGAAATCAAAACCAGTGCCAGCCAATGTGTCATGTGTCTCAGTACATGTAACCAGTCCCTAAAGCAAATTGATCTTCACACTCGAGCACACATGAACTGTGTTACAGCAGCCCTGGAACAAAAAAAATCGTTAACCATTTCATCAAAAATAAATCGAAAAAACCTTTGGATGATTCTATACATCAGTAATGAGTCATTTTAATGACTCATTTTTTGTTGTTGTTGTTGTAGCCAAAACATCGCTGGCATTCATGGAAATTCACCTCACGAGGCTCACGGCTGTTAAAATTTTGCTGTTCATCGTTACTGGTTTTGTTCAGATGCAGAAGTGGTCAAAAGAGAAAAAGACCGGCCTACACCAAGTTCTAATTTAAAAATAGATTTTGCACTCCCCAGACACTAAACACCCTTTTGTTTCTTTCCCCCCTGCTGGGTGGTTGTAAAAGGTCCCCGAGGTGGGGAGTGGTTTTCTTCTGTTTTTTGTTCTGGGAAAGCCTGAGGTAAAGGGAAAGTTTATCAAGGTGTCAGAGGTGTGAAACTGTTGAAGATAAAAATCAAGAGACTGTTGACCTTACTGTACTCCAGGTTTTGCCCTGTGACCTAAATCATACTCCTCTGAAGTGCTTCGAAGACTTTTTATCTCAGTGATCACACGTTGGGTTTCCAATACAACCTCTTAGATCCACTGTTTGAGAAGACAAAAGTAGATTTACAGATGCTGTCATAACAAACTGGAGCAGAACAAGTGGGAGAAAAAAGATCATTGAAAAAAACCCCAATTGTGCCTTCTCTTTCAGGAAGATTTGTATTACATCCTTCTACCAGGATGTATATGTAATAGTCCAGCCTATTTTTGAAAGTGGAGGGAAGAAGAAAGTTTGAAGATTTTTCTGGAGTAGCTAGTGCAGAATTTGATCCTAACCTCACAAGGAAGTTTATTCCTATAAAACATCCCTCTCAGTTCTGCACAACCAGAAAGGCTGAAAGCCGTGAATAAACTGTGAAGCTGTTGAAACAAATGTTTCAGTAGTTCCTGAAGCTCTACCTCTTAATCTTTGTCAGGTCATTCATTATCTCTGCTTGCCCACTTCAGAGAACAGAATGGAACAGATCCCAGTGGCTCAGCCAAAATGATGTGAGCCTTAGTGACACGTTCTGTCTCATTTTCCTTCAGGGAATATTGAATGTATCACTGGACAAGCCACGAGAACACCACGAGTTTGCAAAGTAGAGGGGAGCCCTCCACGTTTTTTCTGTCCCATATCAACATCAAAATTTGACACTGCACCTCCTGTGCAGATTAAATGCTGCTGAAAGCAGGGGGTGCTTATTTAAAAAAGCTCCTACCAGCCTGAAATTTTCAGAGAGAAGGATCCTGACACTGAGGTGCTCAGCCTCTGCCAATACCTAAGTGTGACACCTTGTCTTTATGGTGACAAGTGCTTGGCAGATTTGATGTCACCAGCAGCTGCTTGAGAACCCACTTGTTGGATAGTATGGAAGCTGCTTTAGTATCTTAGGCATGGTCCTATGCTTCACATTTTTTACAGCCTTGGCTGATGACTGTTGGCAGAAGTTCTCTGCTTTCAGTAAGGGAGGTGGAAAGGGTCATAATTTGGTCATCAACATTTGATGCATCCCAGAAGAGGACATAAAAAGGTATCATGCTAGGAGTGATGTGTTGTTGTTGGCTGTCCTTGTCCCCAGCTGTGACTGAAATGGATTCAGCGTTCTAGGAGTGAGAATAAAAAAGTAAATTAAGTCCTCTAGCTGTTTTTTTTACCTGGTTTAAAAAAATGATGAACTACTGTGATTTTCAGTCTAAGAAGAGGCTATTTTGTCTGTTTGATCCCTTCAAGAAACTGCCAGTGAGATTTCTTTCAGTGGGAAAAAGACCATGGTAAATGTCTTGCTTTACATACTTAGATTTAAATAAAATCAGACACTTTTCTCCCATTCTGAACTCCATAGTTCTCACCATCGAGATGAAATTCGTGGGCAGCAAAGCAGCCAATAATTTAAAGCATGAAAACATAATCCATTCTTCCCACATCTTCCAAAGCCTGACCTTCTCCACAGTTCTTCACTTTGCTTGTCTCTACAGTGCTTTGTAAGTACTTTGTAAAAGCAGGAAGTTTTGTTTCTCATTGGTGTCCAGTGCCCTTCTCTGTGTTTTTAGTTTTGACATATTTTTAATACATTACTGATGAAAGACACCAAGTCAGGAGTGATGGCCTGGCAGGCAAGTTCTCTAGGAAGACCAAGCCTAGTTTTTGCATTTCAAGGTTGTCTGAAATGATATATATATATATATCCTCCTTATACTGACTTCTCCACATAAATCATTTTACTCCTTCTGGCCCCTCAGCAAATATGCTGTGTAAAGGGTCAGACAACCTTGTCACAGCTGTGTCTAGCCCTCAAATGCCAACCTTGCTGCACACATCCCAGGAGGTGAATTTGTACCTGTAACCACCTCTTTGAGGAAGAAGTTTGGTCATTCCTCTGGTTTCTTCAATGGAAGCAATCCATGACAGTGGCTGTAAGGTTTAAAAAACCCTGTCCTGGGTTGCATTGTCATTCCCATGTTGCCTTTCCCTCTGATCCTACGATGTGTACTTTCAGGTGAAATCACTTGATTCAGTTTCTGAGATGGACTGGAGCAGCAAGCTGTTTCTATATAGGTCAAATTTTATTTCTTACTATTTTTTTATATCATAAATGCAGATAAATCTGTGCAATGCTTAAGGAATTCATTCTATTTCTTTATATTTTTTTTCAGTAGAGAAGTGAGCTGAGTGGGACTACATGCACTGCATAAAATCCTATCTGAAAATTCAAAACAAACCAAGTTCAATTAAAACTTTAAGTGAGCTGCAGGTAGAAAAATTGCAATTACAATGGTAACATCCTGGACTGTCTGGTTGAGAGATATTACAGATTGTGGTCAGTACTTCAATATTACATTATAATCAAAAGAATGATCTCTCAGGAAGCTTTATTGTGTTAGTAACATCCCTGGACAATAATGTTGGTGGTTAGTACCACCCACTCAAAACCCTCTCTGCAGTATACTGTGGTTTGGTTAAAAGGCCTAAGGATGACTTGCACTTGGTTGGTTTGTACTAACTAGCAATGCCTATCTGTATGAGAGCCAGAGTCTAAAAGCTTTCTTAATCTCACTCCCCATCTCCGAAACTTGTCCAGCGTGAATTGTGCCAATAAAGGAGCTCTGCCCTTCTTGCCTCCTCTAGTGTGCAAAATTCCCCCTGCTAACCTCCACCACCACCCACTGTGTTCTCCATTTCACCATTGAAAGCCAGGCATGCTCAAACCAGAAATAAAACAGCAGGAGTCAGTGGCAACACTGCCTGCCTGTCTGCCTCTGCAAGCATTCACTTCGCATCCGAGACAAAGTCAGGCAAAAATGGCCCAACAGCCCAAAGAATGTCCTGGAAAGAGAGAGTCACAGCAAAAAACCAGCAGGACATGGGCTGAAAATGTGTTTGTGCATTGTCACAGTGACACTTCTGAGAAGAAGGCAGTTCAAAGGTCCACGGAGCATTGCCTAGCAAAGGCACAGCATGGCAAGAGTAAGCACATGGAACTCCAGCTCTTGTCGAGGCAGCTGCTGATTTCTGCAGGGTGAGGATAACCCTTCTTCAAAATGAAATCAAAATGTTGTAGTTGATGTCGTAGAATCACTGAATGTTGAGGGTCGAAAGGGATCAACTTGTTCCAAAGATCATCCCGTTCCAACCCACCTGCCGTGGGCAGGGACACCTTCCACTGTCCCAGGTTGCCCAGAGCCCCATCCAACCTGGCCTGGGACACTGCCAGGGATGGGGCAGCCACAGCTTCTCTGGGCAACCTGTGCCAGGGCCTGCCCACCCTCACAGGGAAGGATTTCTTCCTAATATCTAACCTAAATTTCCCCTCTTTCAGTTTGAACCCTTTACTCCTTGTCCTGTCCTTACAGTTCCTGCTGGTGAGTCCCTCCCTGGCTTCCCTGCAGCCCCTTCAGACCCTGGAAGGTGCTGTGAGGTCTCCACACACCCTTCTCTTCTCCAGGCTGAGCAGCCCCAGCTTTCTCAGCCTGCCTGCACAGGGGAGGTGCCCCAGTCCTCTCATCAACTCCATGGCCTCCTCTGAACTTGCCCCATGTCCTTCTTATCCTGGGGACACCAGACCTGTGCGTAGCAATCCGACAAAGGTATCAAATGGCATCAGCCCCAGTCCCGACCCCTGAGGGACACCCCTCACCACTGGTCTCCATGGGATGATTTAACAGCTAGTTGCTGTCACTTCCAGTTTTTTTTTTCTGACATTCCCATCTCTTTTCAGTAGCTTGCCTGTTTGAGGAATGCAAAGATATTAAAAAAAAAAAAAAATCAGCTGCAAGTAATTTCTCCATAATAAAAACAAACAGAAATTCTGAAATTAATCCCAAGGCAGCAGCAGGCTATGAACTAAGATCTAGTTCAAAGCTGGATCTCTATCTGCTAATACAGCCAGTTCAGCCAAAATAAATCTTTATCTTCACCAGATGCTCCATGTGGCTTAAGTATTCCCACACATCTGCATTAGAATAATGTTCAGAGAGAAGATAAGTCCTTTTTGGACAATATAAATGTAACTTTTATGAGCTGGTCTTAAGATGATCCTTGATTTTCCACTCTTTTACACAATACTCTGGCCTTTCAGGGATTAGCACATTCAACATAGGTGGGGTCATCTGCTAGACAGACTTGACTGTTGTGCCCAAATTATTTCTAATCATGAGCCAGACAGGTTAAACTGTGCCAGCTGACATACACAAGTGTAGTTGAGTGAAGCAACGTGACAGGACCAGGACTCATCCTTTTGGTGTATTAGTCACATTTTTTGAAGTGCTTCATGCATGGAGACTTCCAAGTTGTTCTTGTTTTTGACACAGAAAGAAAAAGTTTCTGATTTACATAAAGGCCCAGTCCTCATTGTTCTGTTTTCTCATTATAATCTTAAATTGAATAGAGAGCAGTTCTCTTCAGGCCACCACAGCTTAATAAATGAAAAATAGAAAGTCTGAAGGCATCTTTTATTGGCTCCCAACCTTAGAAAATTAATTCTCAAGTCATACTTTCTTAAGAAAGAAATGTTTCTTGCAGGACAGTGGGGATGAGGCGAGAACCTGGGAGAGGGAGAGCTGGAATAGCATTCAGATGTAGTCAATGAGAGCATCCAAGACTTCTTGTTCATCTCTATCTGCCCCACTAGTCCAGGGCCTTCCTTTCCAAGGTAGGAACACGCTGCTGGTGTTTGCTGCTTCACCCCAGATTTTAGTATGTTAACACTTGTCCTACACAGGGGCATGAAAAATGATCTCTGGTTGGATGTGGAAGGCAAAAAAAAATGATGAAAAAAGCTGAAGCTGAGGTAAAAAAGACCTGATGGTGTGTTAGTGTTGGTACCAGAGACTTTGCACAGAAGGAGGGGACAGTGTCTGTAACCAACTTTAATTCTGTGTGTGGAGCTGGAAGATGGAATTTAGAGACAATCTAAAAAGAAAACCTAGAAAACCAGCAATTTTGACTGACAGCATTAGCAGTGAATGAAAACCCCCAACCCTTCTGCGAGATGTGGTGACTGGAAAAAGTAAATATTAATGGAAAAGTTAGAATGAAGGACTTCAGGGAAAAGAGGCAGTTGTCATCTATCCAAAATGTCTGTTGAGTACTCTGAAAATGCAAGTTTCAGAGTCCCCAAGCAAGACTTCCAAGCCTCTGGAACGGCCCAAGCCACATGAATGTTAGGGAAGTGTACAAAACCACTGCTTTCCTTTGGCCCATTCACCTAGAGTTGTTAGAGTTTCCTGCCTAGAGAAAAAGAATCTGCTACAGGGAATTCAGGAAAAATAGCTGCCTGGAACCACTATAGTTTTTTTCCTAAAACTATAACGATGCCCAATTCACCAAAAAAAAAAAAAAAGAATGAAAGTGTTTTAATCAACAGCAGTGGATTTCGCTGATACCAACACCAACCAACACAAAAATAGTGCACTTGTGAGGAATCCTTCATAAATAAAAATAAGATACACCCCCACAGCAATAATGAAATGGAAATGAACATTTAATTCTGTCTTAAAAATGCTGTCTTTCTATGAATTTCTCTTGCTGCCTCCATTTTATGTTTTAACATGCTCAGATATGAGGCCATGTCCTCTCAGATGTGACTCAAGAAAAAGCAGGATGAAAAAAGGGGTAGGGGAGAGAAGAGGGGAGATAGACTGCAAGAAAACAAATTACCAAACCCTGCATTTTTACTGAGCATACTCATTTCCAAAAAGTTTTTCACATCAACATGCTGTTCAAGGAGACATCATCTGGACAGCTTGCCGGGATGATCTATCCCCTATTCCCTGAACTACCCCTGTAGCTTATTTAATTTCTGTACCAACTTCCTTTTCCATCTCCTCTACCATTCTCCCCTTCCTGATGGTACCTGTCTCCCACAGCTTGTGCCTCGGGCAGGCCAGGAAGCTACCTTGGAAATATCCTGCCAGTCCTGCTCCCACGAGGAGTTAAATGCAGTGCTAAGGGGAGCACTTCAATTCTGAATTTAAAATTCTGTGGCACTCCGTCTGCTTTGGACAAAGCTGCCTGGAGGAGAAAGTTTGTTCAGAGGACAGGGGGTTAGCATTGGATAGCTTTTGATTTCTTGCTGGGGAATGCATAAACTCAGGCTCAAAATGGGAAGCTGCAAAAAAGCATCTCTGCAAAAGTCATGTGCTCACTGAAGGGGAAAGGAGGGGATTGCCAGGAGGTCCCAACAGCCTATTGATACACAGTCAAACTTTTCACCCTCGCTGTTCTACCACACCCTATTTTAAATCCTCGCTCAGATTATTTTTATTTTTTCTTTTTTTTTGAATAACTCATGGGCCTGCAGCTCACGGGGACTGGGTTGCCACTAAAAACACACGGCTAAACACCAGCGGGCAGGATTCAAAGGAACGAAGCAGATCTATTTATTTATCATTTATTAAAGGGCTCTGAGCACAGATTAATGTTCCTTACTCGGTACTTTTTTTTATTGTTTCACCTGCTGTGCAGTGGGAATTGGAAAGGCTGACGGGTCATCTAATCTGGCTGTAGCTGCTCGAAGTGTCTGAGGATTCTCTGAGGAAACATAAACTAAGGAACCACCCACAGTAACACTTCCCAGCTGCCCTCTGGAGGTCAAGGCTCCCTGTGAGGCTGCTCCAGGCTCTCCCAAGTCCCAGGTAATCATTTTCCTGTGTACCCAAACTGCTGATGTTTGTCTGGCTGGGTCAGAGAAGGAGGCACAGATACGTCCTGCCATTCATGCAGTGAGCCAGAAGTCTTATCCTGCATCCCCCCAAACCTGCCCTTCAAATTATCCATCACTTTTTTATATGTGGGTATATTTTTTGGTGGATCCTCCTGCCGTTCCCTGTGCTGACCATCTGGAGGCCAGAAGCAGCAAGCTCAAATATGGGTTTTTTTCACTCATCCCAGCAGGCACAGGCAGCACACAGGGCAATATTTACAAAATCCCAAGTGGTGTGCTTTGTTGAGAGCACTTTGTTAATTATCCTGTGTTATGTTCTCGAATCCTTCCTCCAGGCTCTCACTCTTTTTCTTTTTTTTGTTTTCATATCTGTCCTGCACAGTTAGATGATTATGGCTCCTCGGTGGAGCCTTTCTAAGACTACAGTGAACCTTATTTTTTGTATTTTCTGGGCCTTCTCTCCATTATCAAAGCCTGTGTTGCACTGTTCCTAAAGCCAAAGTCCCCAGAGTGACACATAATGTATTTGGTAGGGGATACTGATTTTTAGTATAATATCAAAAGGCTCTGCATGCAGCCCTTGTTTTGCTGCTGAGAACTTGGTGTGTGTAGAAAAAAAGTCAGATTAATATTTAATTCCACAATGAAATATTTCCCCCCCAAAAAAGTGCCTGCAGACCCACTGGGCACACCTGAAGTCTGTGGACTGTTTTTATCTCCTGGTTTCAAGTGCCAGCTGTCAACTAGTAGCTGACCTTGAGCCAGGATTTTTGTAGAAGCAAAGCAATCCCCTTTTCCTTTTGTTCTGGGGCTACTGAATCTTATATTAGGCAAACAAGTTTTACAGAAAAAAGTTTAAAACTACAGCCCAAAAACTAATTAAATGTCACTTTGGTGTTCAACATATTCTGTAACAACAAATTAATCTATGGACACTCATGCCCAGCTGGGAAATAACAATTTTTTTTTTTTTTTTAAACAACAGAAAAAAAAAAATCTCTTGTGAACTTCTGAACCTTTAAACCTTTTTTCAATAAAATATATAAGTTAACAGGGGAAAAATAAGGTTTCTAAATAAAGTCTTCCCCTAGGACGGCATTTTTGCCTTGCCAAATTAAACTAACCAAAACTTTTGTTTCTCTAGCAATTTAGCTTCCCAAGAAAAATACACCTGCAGCTATCAGGAGCTTTTGCTCGAGCCTTCAGACCTTGAATTTCATGGACAACATTAGAGGGCACTTCTGCATTGTGGTGGGTTTTCAGTCAAAGGAAGGGACAAGCCTGACCTTACTGGCTGAAATGCTCCTGAACTCAGGAGTTACAAGCTCTGCTTTCACTGACAAAAAAGACACCATAGCCCCATTTCCAACCAGGGTGATTATAGAGGGAAGCTTGAAAAGGAGACTTAAAAACTTAAAAATCAGAAGGTCACTGGGAGGGAAAGTGAAAACTCAAGCTATGTTTATTTAATTATTTTAGAAATATAATGACTTTTAAGCTGATTTCCTCATTTTGAGGGTGCTGACTCACATTTTATGAAAGTTTCAGGTTAGCCACGCTGATGTAAGCAAGCAAAATTTATCAGTGTAATGAAATAGCTCTAGTTTATCCAACACCCTCTGAGCAGCCTTTTCAAAATGTGCTTTTCTTCAGTGACATGTTGTCTTCGACAGAGTCACACAAAACTACTGGCACATGGGTAGAGGGCTCACTAGGTTTATTTTCCTATTTCCACTTCTTCAAGGCCTGACCTATGGAACTGAGTTCCTGAACCCAAACTGCTGGGGAAATGTCACTGCAATTTGGTCTAAGCCTCTATCCCCATTAGGAGGCAGGATTTCACAGTATGGCTCAAGAGCAATCTTCAGTGTTTGTTATTGTACAGACTAACTGGGCAAAGCCTGCTTGGTTTAGGCACCAAATTGCCCTGTTTGCTTCGAACCTCCCATTTCTCACTCCTGATGCTGGGGAAGGGCTGTAGGAACTGTCTGAGTATTTTCTCTCCATCTCCCCTCACAGGTGAACAAAGTGAAGAAGCAAACAAAGACAGACAGACCATCTATGGGCCATTGTGAAAATGTCAGTAACTCCTTTCTGGAGTGAATGACCATGACCTCTTCGTGGTCAACTCAAAATCTAGGACTAAAATTCGGTTTGCACGGTTGTATCCAAGAAGCAGCACTTTCTTACCAGAAGTTCTTTGTGTACCATTCAAACCACTCTTAACACTTGGCTTTTTTCTCTAACGCTGCAGCTGCACTTACAAATCAGAGAATCACAGAATGGCCTGGGTTGGAAGGGACCTTAAGGGCCCTGTTGTGGCCAAGCAGAGAAGTGAACAACAACCTGGTAGCTGTGTCACTAAAGTTTCCTGGTGCAATGCACACACCTCTGAGGGAGCACTTGTGCATCTATTCATGTCCTCCCCACTCAGAAATTTGTCTGCTCCCTGTCTTGTCAGCCACTCTCTTCGAGTTTCAGCCATCTGATTCATGCAGCAAAAAGTCTCCCCACAGAAAACACGCTGGCTGAAACCGCTTTGTTTTTCCAGAGCAGTGCAAACAGTTATGGCAAGGAGAATTTTAGGAAGATTGTGCCTGGCAAGGAAAACTCGCTAAGTAAATACATGATGTTAATTATCCTTCGCCTGTTTCAAGCGAGCATTTCAAAGTGCCTTGCAAACCATTAATTAAGCTGCAATTTAGTGCCATGAGGTAGTTAAATATTATTAACGCTGTTTTCTGCAGGTGGGAAACTATGACACAGACTGTGGAATGACCTGGATGAAGTCTGTCAGCAGCCCCAAGCCTACCAATTTCAGCTCACCAGACCCCCTTTGTATTGTGAAAAAAAATGTGATTACCTCGCAGACAGCGATGAAAATGTGAAGATTTGAAAGCACATGACAAGCTGACCAGCAGACCCAGAAACCATGTGGCGTGTCACCCACACGACAGAAGCACATCTGGCAGAAGATTCCCAGGACTGTTCTGCTTACATGGCCTTGTGCCATGTGTGCCCCAAACCCTGGAGCAGTTCTCAACTGTTTGCAGCCTCTGTGCTTCATTACAGACCCGATTCTGCTCTGCCAGAAACCAAGGCACTGAGGGCTGATGCTGAGAGATGCTCCCAGGACCACCTGTGGCCACTGAGTGGCAGACAAAGGAGGTAAGGACAAAAGACAGGCACTGAGCCTTGCTTCCCAAAAGTAGGAATTGGGTGGTGGGACTGTTTCACCCACTTCTGTAAGATCCACGTTTCATTATCTGCTTTGAGTCCTTCCTTAGACACTGCATCCCCCATCAGATGCTCCATTAGTTCCCATATTCTATCACCCCTATAGGCATTCTGTTGTTTAATCACCTGAAGTCTATTCTCAATGGAAACTCTAAATTAATGAAAGAAAAACTGGACAGGAAAAGTTAAGAATAAGGCATTCAGCTCTGAGTTCACCTGTTGAATGGACATTTACAGCAAAGACAAGTCAAAGTGCATAGGCTGTGGAGCTACTGCTGTATTCTGCCATCCTTCTTTACCTCTCTTGGTTCATACCATTTTGAATTATAGTGATATATGAAGACTTGGATTAATTTGGTGTATGTATCATATAATTTTAGTACAAAATTAATTTTTACTCCTTTTAAGAGTGTCCTTTAGGAGACACCTAATCCCTGTGGCACCTCGGAGCCACTCACGATCTGCTAGGAAAAAAAAACTCAGCACTTTCTGGGTCCCTTCCAGCTCGGGATATCCTGTTGTTCTGTGACCTCTCCTTCTCTCGGGTACCTGGACGGGGATCTGGCAGATGTCGAGATGTGGGAGCCACTAGATGGGGCTGCAGGAGGGAGAGGACAGATGTGGGACGGCCGGCAATCCCCTCCGGATAAAGCCAAGCTGCGTGTTTAGGTCTCCCAGCCTGTGTGGGATCTTTATTGGGGAAAGATCGACCGTAATAGCAGCGTGCAGCACCTGTGCTCTCACCGCGGGAAGGGAAGGGAAGGAAGCGCCGCTCTTTCCAAGCCGGGGGGGAAAAAAAACCCCAAACATTGCATCCCTTCAATTGTAAACTCCGGGTGAATGTGCTTTTATACGTTCGGAGAGTGAGGCAGATGGTAACAAACCACACGCTTGTGGGAGTATCCCACTTTTTCCACATTTGCCTCCTCGAAACCGCTTTTTGGTGCCCGTGGTTTAACCTCTGTTTCCCTAACTCCTGTTTATGAGTCGAGTGGCCACATGTCATCGTGTTGAGTGGGGAAAGTGTGTACAGGGGATAAGGAGGTGGAAGTGGTTCCATATGGGGAAAAAACAGGCTATGCCAAAGCATTAAAAAAAATAAAAATAAATATATATATAGGAAGAGAGAAAAGCAAGAGCAAAATCTTTCGAGGAGATCAGGAATCTGCAATGACCTCACATGAAGAAAACAGTTGTCTGCATCTGAAAGGGAAAGTTACAATTTGAAATGCTGATAATACAGGCTTCAGTGTTTGGAGCAGGGGTGAAGGTTAAATGGGCTTCCCTTCCTCTGTTCTGCACAAAGTTCAGGATGAAGGCTGAAACATTCCAGTCCAGGGGATGGGAGGCCACTGTGAGACACCATCAAACTGCAAGCTTCAGTTCTTCTTCCAATTGTAAACTGTTGATCAGAATGAAATGAAAAAAAAAAAAAAAAGCATCAAACGTTTTAGCTCTGTTCACAATAGTATTATGAAGCTGCTGGCATGATTATTAAGTACGTGCTTGTGGTTTTTAGAGACAATTCTAGCAAAGTCAGAGTCCTTATGCTCCAGGGAAAGGCGAACAAAACACAACAGATGCCCTCTATTGAGTGGGTAGCAAGGATCAGATTGTTATAATAGTAGATAATAGATGAAATACCACAAAACTATGGAAAAAAAACCCCAAGCCAATGAGAAATTGTCTTTTTTGTTTGTTTGTTTGTTTGGTTGGGTTTTTGTTTGTTTGTTTGTTTGTTTGTTTTAATCCCAGGTCTAAATAAAAACAGATCACAGTAAAAAAAAAATCCCTCATTGCTGGGTGGGAATGTAGTGTTCTCTGTCCTGCCAAGACCAGATTCAGAATCCCTTGTGCCACCAGAATAGCTTACCAGTCCTGCTAGTTTTATTTAGAAAGCCAGACCAAAGAAAGATGAATGAGAATTCAAACCCCAAGCATATTTCTACGATGTAAGCATTCACTGGTGTTGTGTGCTGTAAAAATTTGATAACTGAAAGGGTGTTTCAGTTACCGAAAGTGATTGAGGTATCCAAAATTTTTATTATACACCATGAAGCAATTTGAGAAGTCAAGATTTTTAGAAGTAGGGGCCCTTCTGAAAATCAAGTGTCCCTGACAGATTTCCAGCTGGGCACCCAAAAGGCAAAGCGTTTCTGAATATTTAGGTCAAAGGACTTTATTTTTGAGGATCAATTATGTAATTATAAACCGGTCCCAAAACAAGGTTTCGAGGCCAGATCAACTGGAATTTGTACAGTTCATTATTGGTGGTCCTGAGGGTTGCAGTCTTTGAGTTGGGAATGGTTTTAGAAGGGAGGCTAAGAAAAGCTGCATGTGGTTCAAAAGCACTTAACTGCCTTCAAGGGTAAGCAGGCTTTGTGATAGTCTTTGCCAATAAAGCAGATGATGCATAGACATCGAGGTGAAATTCCAGTTTTCTTTTTGCCATCAGCTTCAGCGTGGCCAGGATTCAAACCCAGTTGTTTTAGGGACATATCCAATACTCATTTTATCTCCTCAAAGACTTCCACTGAAGTCTTAAATGGGAGATGGATCGTACTCTCAGGAGTCAGTTAACTCATAATCACAGCTCAGGAAAAAGTGCTCCACTTCATTATTTCAGAAGTGGAAGTAGAACAGATGAGAGTGGAGGAGGAAGAAAGCAGAATGACAGTCAGAGGTCAAGACTACTCCAGTCAGCACCACGGTGGCAAAACCAAGCCTGCCTCACCCCCTGTGGAAGAAAATTGGGTTTCTCATAGCAGGTCTGAAACTTTCCCCAAGGCAGGTTTAAACCTGCAAATTGTGCAGAAACACTTTCCATCCAGCAAGACATCCTATTACAAGCCTGTTCTATATTCTGTAAGGCTGCTGGTGGGTGGCTTTCAGTTGACTTCCTCCCCACACACACTCACTGGCCTTTGCTGCCAAGTCAGAAAGACCAAAAATCGTATGTGCTTGCATTCACCAAGTGATCTCCAAAGCAACTTAATACTGGTTCAAGTCTTCCTTGTCTTATAAATCGGATTCTTTCTGTAGATTGTTTGCCTACCACTTCTAGTGTGTCTCCAATAAATTAAATTCTGCTGAAGTGGTAAAATGTACGAAAGATATATTGAATGGTCTGCAGGCTGTACAGAGGAGCCATTATTTTAAGAGGAAGTAGGAAAGGCAATCATAAAATTTTGAAAAATTATGCAATAACTTTGTAGTTATTGCCCATCTGTATTCATTACAATGATCTACTTCACGGGCATATAAATAGAACTGGCAAGTAAAAGATGTGCTGTTTGCCTCCAGACGTGGCACTAGACTTCAGCAAATGAAATTCAATTGAAGGCTTCAGAAAAAGTGCTGGAAATGTTCATCAGCAGATGGAATCTAATCACCTCTCTCTCCCACACCCATCATTTTACATTCCCCCATGCTTGTTCTTCACTCAGGACACCTTGTAAGAAAGATGACAAAATTTAATTGCCTCATTTGCAGGGAAACCCTGATACACAACATGACTTCATTCTCACAAGGCAACAAGTCTCGTAAATCACACCTACTGAGTGCACCCATTAGAGCTCCAGTATGACAACTTCATGCCTAATACTCTCCAAACAAGGACCACACAAATCTAAGACTGTAAAATTGCTGTTGACTCACAGCAGCTTTTATAACATGCACTCAGCTCAAAAAGACTTAGCTTATATGGGTTTTAATCATGCTTGGGCATAGGAGACTTCTCACTGATTCAAGGCAGCATGTGTTTAAAAAGGAAGAAAAAAGCAGAATATATTTGACAGAGCTCTTTCCCTTGCAGTTCCCATGGAGAAACACGATCAGAATAACAGAAAAATTACTGTTTCATTTTGTAAAGAAAGAGGATTCTGAGAGGTGTTGCTTCCTAAAATTGGAACACCCAGAAGGTTATTTTGTGTGTCACCATGGGTAGGGAAAGGTGCAGGGCAGCGGGTATTCCTGGGTTAGACACTCAGCTGATGTATATCTGCACAAAGCCATGGAAGCAGTCAGTGCCACACACCCTTGCTTGGGAGTCCCAGTGCTGCAAGGTGATGTGGTTTAATCCCAGCTGGCAGCTCAGCCCCACACAGAACACTCCCTCCCTCCCACTCCAGTGGGATGGGGCAAAAGAGTCAGGAGAGTGAAAGTGAGAAAACTCATGGGTTGAGACAAAGACAGCCCAGTAAGTAAAGCAAAAGGGGTGCACCCAAGCAAAGCAAAACAAGGAGTCCATTCACCCCTTCCCATGGGCAGGCAGGTGTTCAGCCATCCCAGGAAAGCACAGCTCCATCACGTGTAGCAGCGACTTGGCAAGGCAAACGCCATCACTCCACGTGTCTCCCTTTTCCCTCTTCTTCCCTCACTTTATAGACTGAGCATGATGTCACATGGTCTGGAATACCCCTCTGGGCAGCTGGGGTCAGCTGTGTCCCCTCCAACACCCCAACCTCCCTGGTGGTGGGGGGTGAGAAGCAGAAAAGGCCTTGGCACCGTGCGAGCCCCTGCTCTGCAAGAACCAAAATATCCCTGAGTTGGCAGCACTGTTTCCAGCACAAATCCAAAACACAGCCCCATACCAGCTACTACGAAGAAAATTAACTCCATCCTGGCCAGAACCAGCACACCAGAGCACATCCTGCCCCCCCCAGCAGGCAACCTGCCCCACTCGTGCCAAACGCCAGCCCAGGCACAGTTGCCCCTGGGAATCTGCAGCGCTGTGCTGACCCCGGAGAGGAGCTGGAGAACTGACTGCTGCTGTTCACAGGCTCAGATAAACAGCTGAAGTGACACCCTGGGCATTGAAAATACCCTGGCTGACCTGCCCCATGGAGCCCCCGTTGCAGGGGCTGTCCCTGCAGGACCCTGCCTGAACAAAGGGCTCGAAAGGGACTTGTGAGCGTATCCAAAGATTTTTATATGATGCAGAGCAGGGCTCCCATTGCTCCCCTCCAAAAATGTGACACGCATCATGTATTTCACTGAGAATCTCTTATTTCTTTGCACAATGGCTTTTTTTTTTTTTTTTTTCCCCCATCCTCCCTACGGCTACAAATGGGACTGGAGGGGGGTGAATCTTACAGGCTGTCCAATGGACTTCCTTGGATTTGGAAGGCAAAACCAAGAGGTTTATATAATTGGGATAACATGCAAACCAATTGAAATTACAATGGTACATTAGAGGATATTCCTTAAGTATTCAAACCACAGCAAAAAAAAAACCAAAAAAACAAACCAACCCAAACCCAACAACAAATTCCCTCCCCTAAACTGCAGGGGACAGACCAAAACCCACAAAAGCTGGGAAACCTGGTAAGGTCTGACTGAAAATCTTGTCCTTACTTCACCCCTGAGGAAAAGAGTAGGGATTACAGATAATATTGTCTGCTTTTTGGTGGGCCCTAAATACACAGGAAAGCTATTAAGTCCCACAAACTAGGAACTTGTCCCACAAACCAGGAACTTGCCACCATATCCTCCCTCCCTCCCCTTCCCACACAACCATTCCTCTCACTCACATGCTTGCAGGGCAGCTGCTTGCTTTCTCTCCAGGACCTTCACTGTTACAGGCACCAGCCTTGGCTCCACTTGCCTGTTCCATAAGTTTTCAGTGAGCACCTGCTGTGCTTCCCTCTCTCCTTGCCCTCACCAAAAGAGGTTCTGATAGCACCAACACAAGAGGAAAAAAAAACCACAAAAAAACCACCAAAAAAAAAAAAAAAAAAAAAAAAAAGAACAACTCTGGATACGTGGTTTTCCTCAGGAAAAGCACTATTTGGACTCTTCTTTCTCTACCCATCCACCCCTTCTCATGAAAATTGACACACACTTGTCTTCACTTCCACCCCACTGCTGAACTGAGCTGAAATAGAGTAACTAGTTCAAAGGTTTTCAGGAAGGATGGATGAACACACTGTGTGCTCACAGAAATATTAGTTCCATAGAAAACCAACCTAAAACTATCCCAGAAGCCTTTAAGACCAGTATTAAACCAGCCCAAACTACACAGTAATCCACAGCTGCACTTCTAAGTCAGCTCTGCAGGCACAGTGTGTTGTGTTTTCATCTGAGATTCACACAACTGAAGTTACTCACCTGTGGGAGCCTCACCAAAGTTTCTCTGAGTCTTCTGAGGTGGCTGCAGTGAAGAAGGGATTAGATGCCCTCAGGTTCCCCATCTAAGAATAAATTAATATGTACACACATATGGCTCGTGCAGGTGCATGTGAGGGGACCCTAGTCCTCACTTCTGCAAGTTCCAAGCTCTTCACCATCTTTTAGGTGTTTTCTGCAAGCCATATTTTCTACCCTGTAATGTAGGAAAGTAGTTTTGTTTTATTTAAGTTTGTCATCTGAAGGGCTGAAGACTCCCAGAGATCAGGGAGCCTAATGAAGTAACCAGTTTCTTTGGCTTTCAGGAGCATTTAATTACTCATGAGCATTTGGAGAAATTAGCATCTAAGGAGGAATTCATGGAAAAGAAAGGAGCTGGATTCAGTTCCAGATTTCAGATTAATGCCCCTGGTTCCATCCTCTTCCATCCCTAAAGTAATTAGCTGAAAGTGAAAAGAACCCCCCCCAGCCAAACATATAGGAAAAAGGGATAAAATATAGAAAGATTTCAATTTTGCTTGTAAATTTTCCAGTCCTGTGTTGCATAAAGTTTAGACTCAGCAGGATGCTGATGACATTTTTAATCAATCACCCTAATTAGAGAGGCCTCGAATAAGGCAAAATAGAGTGGCCTTGGAGAAGACAAAATCATTTTTTGTCTCCTCAACCCTTCCCATAATTTAAAAATGACTTTGGTCTAATGGAAATCAGATTTTTAAGTCTCAAAAAAACCCACCCCAGATTAACATTATTACAATGCATTTTTTTTTCTGTGGTGCTATCTTCTGCAGGAGGAGCAGCAGGCTGGATGGATGGGGGGAAGCAGCTTCAAACTCCACTCGAAGCTGGGGAACAAAAGTCTCCCTGGAAACAAAGAAACATAAATTAAATTTAAAAAGCAACATTTCACTTGCTTTATGGGTTGGCATGAGCCTGAAGGCTCACGATTTGAGACATTAAAACCATGGGCGCACTCCATGAAAGCCAACCCAAAAGTTCTGACATTGAAGCGGAATGGTTGGGGCTGTTCAAATATTCCATCTGCTTTGCTCTGTTTTTAAATGAGTACATGAGAAATACTTGGGGGGTTTTTGTGCCTTTTTTTTTTTTTTTTCCCCCTCAGAGCAAGAGAGGGTATTGTTTGGCTGTGTTGGACAACAGAGCTGGGCAACCTAAGGACACATGGAGTAAATAATGCAGAAATTGGTATTAAGCCACTTATATCGCATGTGATCTTATCTGTAATCAAGCTCTACCTCAAGAAAAAACAAACAAACAACAAAAACAACAACAGCAGCAAGAAAAACCATCAGGTAGCTTCCAGGTTTGGAAAATTAGTGAAAAAGAAAGTAGAAAAAGTTAATAACAAAAGAGAGGAGAAGAGTATACACTATCACAGATGCCCTGGAAAGGGAGAACAGTCACATTCAGGGAAGTTTAAATGAGAGTTACTTAAATATGGTGAAAATAAACACTTCTAAGAAGAGCATGTAGCAATGTGTTTGAAGCAAAGAATTTAGCAAGATGTAAACAAGTTTTATATATATATTTATGAATAATAATAATATGAATAACAACCCTATCACTGTTATTTATTGATACAAGGGCTAATGGTACATTTTGGGGGATTGGAGATCCTGATTAGTTTTTCACATGTTTAGAACATTTAAAAAAAACATTTAAAAACAAACCATTTAAAAGCCACAAGAGACGACTGAATTTTCTCCTGCATAGTTTTGCTTCTTGTCACCCAAATCCCCTCCTACCGAGCCCAGACACTCGAGCTGTAAAGTTTCTGTTCCCAAGGGGTCAGTCTGAATGTGGTGAGTGGGGACCAGGAATCGCCACCAGAGCCTGAGGTCCTTGCAAAGACGAGGAGGTGAGGACTGAAACTCTATCAAGGTGTGGCTGAAGTGCTAAACCACGAAACTGGAGTAATTGGATTCCATCCCTTTGGGTGTTTGCCTTTCAGAGCTGTTCACGTGAAAAGGGGGCTGGGGAAAGATGTGTAGCAGAAATATGTTATTTACTGAGAGCTCAGTGCTTATTGGGATCTCAGGAGAGTTCTCAAGATAAACACATGACGATTGTTTGGGTACCATACCCAGAGCTCCTGGAAGATCAGAATCTAAGAAGCTTCCTTAAGAACCTGCTTCTTGTCTGCACCTTGCCCCACTTTTTATGTTCTGAGGCCTCAGCAGGTATTTTTAACTCTACCCTGAAAAGCTGCACTCTTTTAGCAACCCCTACGTGCAAACTGGGAAAAAAAAGAAGGAGGAGAAACCACCACTAATCCAGCACACTTTATCTGGAGAGGAGAAAGCACTCCAGCACGCTTGCTGTGCTGCAAATGAATGCATAAATATGTTGGAGGTGCCATGCCACTGTTGCTGACACCAAAGTTTAACAGTATTAAATCAGAATCCTAAATCCCAAGCCCGGCTGAAAAACAATTAGCTCCTAAAAGGTCTTTTAGTGTTATATTTGGGGCTCAACAATTACTGCTTTTTCTCATTAAGCCTTTCGAAATAAATTTTTTCAGCTATTTTTTTTTTTTTTTATGAGGAACATTGATTATTCATACATATGTTACATGTAACAACCACAAAAAATCAAGAAGAGAACAGAGGATGCTAGAAGCAGCATTGTTGCCCAATTCCTTTAAAACAGGCACTACTTTCTGAGTGTCTGGCATTCCTTCAGAGGGCAAGGCCCTTTCCATCCATCAAGGATTACATAAAAAAAGCGAGGGAGATACACTATTTGTCACAGCACACTCTCTTGAAGTGAGTTTTGTACTACTTAAAACACTTTCAATTGAAAACACTTGATATTTAAAATACACACCGGTTTCCCATTAGTCGTAACATCACCACTTAGCTTGGTGCCCTCTGCAAATTTGCTGAGGGTGCTCTAGATCCCTTCATCTGTGCCAGGAATGAAGACATTACAGAATCACGTTGGATTCACAGAAGGACTCACACTGGAGGAGTTTGTGAAGGGCTCCTTGGGAGGGACCCCACACTGGAGCAGGGAAAAGAGTGTGAGGATTCCTCCCCTTGAGGAGGAAGGAGTGGAAGAGACAACATGTGATGAACTGGCCACCAAACACTTTCCCCACCTCTCTGCACTGCTGGGGGAGAGGAGGTAGAGAAAATTGGTAGTGAATTAAATTAGTTTTTTTTTTCCTAGTCTAATGAGTGATGTTAGTTTGTGAGTGATCTCTCCCTGCCCTTGAGCCCTTCATTGTGTTTCCTCTCCTCTGCCCAGCTGAGGGGGAACTTTGGTGGACACCTAGCATCCAGACAGGGTCAACCCACCACAACCATTTTCTCTGTGTTTGCAACATTCCTAGTGGAATGCTACGAGCCATGCCAGAGGGTGGGAAGGAATATTGGTACCCCATTGTACTCAGTATGAGATTTACAGCAAGACCTACCCATTTTTCCCTTGGCATGCATTATGACTTCCTGACACTCTGGAATGATCCTGTTCTGGGACTCTCCCTAAACACTTTTGCAGTGCACAAGGGCTGTGTTGTTCCCCTGAAAATGATACTGGGCAGCCCAGTAATGAGCTGTGGATACAGCCCCTTAGCAAGTCTGTCTTCTGGACCACTTATTTCTGTCACACTCCATCCATTCTGCCTGTCCTGGCTTTGTCAACTCTGCCATCTGACACAGGAAAGTCCTCTGCCTGGCTTTCCTTTGGTGGTCCCTATAGGGTTAGAGACACAAGACCAAGACTGAACCACATCTGAGGAGTCCCTACTGAAAAGCTCCGAACTCCGTCTGCTTCTGGAAAGTTTTGCCTTATTGACAACTGCAGAGATGGAAGTGCCCCTTGGAGCACCATAACCTCACTCTCCTTGCAAGTGGTTGCAGGATAATGAGGGAAGCATCTAGGAACTTGTCTCTGGAACTGTGAGAACCATTCTTCAAAGTCTAAAAGTGCATGCCTGAAGAAGGGTAAAAAGTCCTGGCAGACAAACTTCAGGGATGAGTGAGTTTGTGAAACCTTGTGAATAGCCCTGAGATATTTTTGGCCCTTTGGGTGTGAAAAAGAACCCTCTGCCTGTTAGCTGGTAGATCATCCTCCCAGACACACATCTATCACCTCCTGTTTAATACCACAGAGATAAACCACTTCTTTTCTGTGGGCTGCTGGAACAACAGCTGAAAAAAACCCCCTAGCTGTTTAAATCCTGCAGATTCTTATGGGGATATTTTCTGATACCACTGACTGCATTCCACCTTTCAGAGTAAGGGTGGGATTCTTCTCATCAGGACTTAAAAACAAGGTGCCCAGCTGAAACACCTTTTGCCTTTGTGTCAGCAGACAGACACAGATATCCCAGAGCCCTCTTAGCCCAGACATGCATTCTAAGCACCTGCTGAGTGACCATTTCCCTTCACTGAGAGCAGAAAGACTCGAGACAACTACTCTAGAAAAAGATTATTGACAGGGTTTTTTTTTTATTCTCAGTCATATCAGTGGTAGCAAGGGCTGCAGGATCTGGCCCTATGAAGGTAATAGTGTTTTTTAATACCCAATTATTTTTTTAAGAGAGATTAAAGTCTTTCTCTCCCTCTGCAAAACCATGATTCATCCATCATGTCAATAGCATCGTATTTAATAAATACACCAGGGTGCCTGGTGTTTTCCACTGCAATTGGCAAGTGCACTTAGAAAGAAGTGAAATGAAAATTTCAGGAATTTCCAATCGGGTTTAGCAAGTTGTGAAAGAAGAGTGATGACTGCTATCAATGTAAGGAGTTATGAGCTGCCTGGTTCTCCTGTTTTATGGAACAGCTTAGCCACAGAGCACACCTACTTCACTGCCACTGTGGCCTGGTCCTGGCCATGGCCTTGATTTTTCTGAGGATGTTATTCATAAATGTTCTCTTAATCAAGCTCAGGCCCAGAGTTCTACTGTAGAGGCCAAACTAATTGCCAGGATACATGGGAAGCCAAACCCTAGAAGGTAAAGCTAAAATTTGTGTGTCCTGGCTCAGAGAATCACTATGTTTCAAACCTGAAATAAAAAGTGGGTTTTACATTTCTTAAATAGTTGATTTTTCCACTTCAACAATTAGAACTCTGTGCTTTTCAAAGAATTCACACTGTGGATGAGTACATATCCTTCATTTTTTTTTTTTTTAAATTTAACCACAACAAAAATATCTCTTTTTGAAGGATTTTTTTTTTTTTTAATGAGAAAGAAGTAAAGATTTATTCCAAAATTATCCCTGGCCAGTGTGCTTGGTTACCACACTGAAAGAGACAGCAGTTTTCTGGGTGAAATGGCATTGCCCTGGGTGCCAAGACCCACATGGAAGGTATGCCAAGGACTGTGAACATTTTTATGTCTCTCTTGCCATCATAAACACGAATGTTATATCTTTCAACCAGGCAACTGGCATGTTCCACATTGATTACACCCTTTAATTGAGAAAGGGGAAGATGAATGATTTTCTGTATTCTTTTCACATGTAAAAGCTTCTACAGGAATAGCAATCTCCTGGTTCTAGATCAAAACACAGGCTCCAACACCAGATGCTGTAAGATTTCATAATATCTTAATATTATGTTAATAATATAATAAAATAATATCATAAAATTCTTATACTGGAATAATCTCACCCACTATTGAGGAACTGAGATGCTATTCAATAAGCAACATAACAACAACACTGGTGTTTTTATGTTCAACCTCTGCTAGCTCTTACTCCGTGACTGTGGGAAACCTTTCACGTGTGAAAGAAGAGGTGAGGCATGAGGTGCAGTGTCTTGACAGAGAACCTGATGAACTCGAAAGCCTACACCATTTTTCTCTTTGTAAAATCGCTTGGTTTTGCAAAAGAAGGCCACAGCTCCCAGCAAACAATTCACCAGGTCCCCGAGCTCATTGGACAGAGCAACTTTGGAGAAAAGTTGTCAGACTGTGTGGGGCTCTGACCTTCCTTTGCTCAGAGGCCACTTTTAGGCTCAGCCCTTTGCCACTCACCCGAGTTACGTTGCTGGCACATCTGTGCCCAGTTCATCACCCTTCTAATTCTGGCCCTTAACCCAGCCTGCTGATTTTACTTTTGGCCTGTTCTCACAACTCACCTCGTCATTAGGGGCTTTTTGGCTGGCTGGGGTTACTCCCACTGGGTTAGGGTGGGGTGGGGCAGCTCCCTTGGTGAGCTCTGTGCCCCTGCCTGCACTGCTGTGAGTACTGGCTCCCCGAAGAGCAGGCTGTCTTTGCTGCTCCGTGGTGATTACATCACTTCATCCATCCTCTGATCACCATGGTTATAAAATACTGCCGTGAGAGTGCATGGGATTCTGTGACCTTTAGTAAATGAATATTACTGATGCAATAGGAATCCTAACCTGTCATCAGGAAAGATACACAACCCAGCAAACTGCTCTGCAGATACATCAGATAGATATTTTCGTCCTAAAGGAATTATTCCCACCCACCCCATTCCTCCACAAGGTAAACACGGAATATTTCACTTGTCCTCTGGAGCCCTGAAGAAGCACTCTTTTGTGCTGGGCAGATAGCTCAGGACTCTAAAGGCTGGGTTGGGTGAGGGAAAGCTGAAAGAGCTCAGTCAGTGGAGGAAAAAGCTGTAAAAGAACCCGCACCAAAACCCAGCAGAGAACAACGAAAAACATAATTCGATTTGCTTTCATATCAAAGCCAAAAGGAATCTTGCCACGGACCTGACTAAGAACTGTTGAACGCAGAAGCGTGTTCTCATCAGCAGTTCCTAATTTATCCTCTCCCGTGTTCCAGAGCAGTCATTTAACATTTTGACACCGGCTGCAGGATTGGATGTGGCTGAGCATCAGAAGCCATTTGAGGAAGGCATGAGTTAGACTTCCCGAGTGTCAGGAGCAGGCTGTGTCTGAGTTAGGTCCAAAGCACTCACACTGAACGCTGTGTTCTTCTGCAAGACAGTCCACTCAAGGCAGCACTGCTTTTTGTTGCTGTCTTTATCTGAAAAAGTGGTGTCCAACCCTAAAATATAAGTTTTGCAGTGATTTTAGACTGATGAACACTTAAATTGCAGATATCCTTCCCACAAAGGGTCTAGAGATAACCAAACTTCTGTTTTAGTGTCTTAAGCCATTGTCACATCAGACTTGCTCTCAGCAGCACAGCCAGGCTTTTCCCTTTCTGCTCTTGTGCTGCCACCTCAAACCCACCCTCCCACTGCTGCAGGGTCACAATGAAACAGAGGAGCTAAACTGGGGAAAAGCAGCAGATTGAAAATAATCCATCAGGGGGAAAATAGAGTTGGCTAAAAAGGGTAAATCGAGAAAGTCCACAATCAATTGTGCCAGGTTGATTGACAGGGCAGTCAGGGAATGGAAATGAGCAGTTGAAAGGAAGGGCAAGGAACAGTTTAAATTGATTTTATCAATGAGAAAAATGCCCATGGGACTGTAAGACGACTGTTGACATTGACTTCTTCAAGGCTTGCAACTTCAGGCACCGTTTTCAAGATAAAGCTACTGGTTCTTGTTTTCTTAAGGGGGTTAGAAATGTCACTCATGTGCCTTTGTGCTCACTGTGGAAATTGAAGTAAAGCATTTAAACAATCATTTTACCTCTTTCCATTTTCACAAGATAGGATATCATAGAATTATAGAATGTCCTGAGTTGGAAGGGACCCACAAGGATCATCCAAAGATGCTTGAGGAAAGCTTCCAAAATTCTCATCTCTGCTTTAATTCAAAACATTTGTGAATATCATCAGTAGACTGCTGTGGAGTATTGTATGCAATAAACATAATTTCCATGTACACTTTCAACGTGAGACACTACAAACTGCATGGTTGAATGGAAAATTGAAAAGTCACATTGCTTTTGGCTATGCAGTTAAAGATGCTGGTGGACAGCTCAGAATTCAAACTACAGTAAAATGAATGTGTTTTCCATGAGAATTCTGCTAGGAAAGCTCAAACATTCAGGAAAAGTGTACAATGAAATGCACTTTTGAAGTTAAATGGATAGCTGTATGACAGATCATGGTTTGTTTTATTCATTCAAACCTATAAACATCCATATTCCAATAATAATGGATGAATATGAAAAAAACCACTTTTGTGATTCTCTGGATAAGCACTCAGAACTGCCAGTTCTGACCCAGTTATCTGGATCATTTGGACTTGGAAAAACTGGGTGGGGAGTTGCATGAGATCAGGGAAGAAGAAAGGAAATCTCATGAGGATAGAGCCATGAGGATTGCTGCTTTTACAGGATTTTGGCAGTTTCTCAGCCCAGAAGCACACAGCAAATGAGAAACAGCAACAACAAGCTCCAGACACACTGGGAATTGACTGAACTGCCAAGAGCAGGGCATTTTCTGGGAGCCTACACACAGATAGAGGGCTCATGGCATAGCACCCTCCACTCAGCTGCTCAGGGATGGTGTTTGCTGCTGACTCATGCTGGCAGACAGACCTTATTTATTCCACACATTGTACAAGAGGGTTTGCAGTGTGCTGGGGAACGGGGGAAGCTTGCAGCTGCAGCAGAGGAATCCCCCAGAGGAAGCTCCAAGAAAGTTAAGCTTGAAAGGAGTAGCTGGACTCAGTCCTTGCTGTGGCTGTGGAAAAGACAGAAGTCAGTGAGTGGATTTGCCTCAACCTGAAGCACACAGAGCCTGTTCAAAAAAGGGTGGGAGCTTTAGCTGCACACAAACACTTTCCTGACCCCTATCACTCAAGCCTAACAAACAAACTAATCATTTGCAAAAGCAGGGCCTGGTTGCTCATTGCCTGGTCTAACCTTTTGCATCACGCCAGCGCTGATTTCATTGGCTTCAGTTGCTCTCCCTCTGACAAAACCTTTGCTCATGTTGAAAAGGGCACTTTGAACACAAACATTCTCATGTGTTTATTGTTCTACACTTGTCCTGCTTCGAGTAGAAATTATGACAAGAACTATAGGACAAGGAGACTCGGGGTCTGAGGGTGTTTGCTGGAGATGGAGTAACTTTCTGGTTTGTTCTTCAAGACCTGCTGTGGATCTCTCAATAAATATTCTTTGCAGAAGGAGCTGGCATAAAAGGCATTTATCCTTGCATTGTGTCTTGTTCTAGAGTGGCACAGGTTGGTACAGCCCCGAGAGGTCTGATGGAGTTACCAGCTGTGCAGGAGCCCAGTGGGTTTTCAAGTACATTTAAAAAATTAAAAATAAATAAATAATAAAAAAAAATTTAAAAAACCCCTCCCACTAACAAGGTGAGATCACAGGTTGCAGAGTCTCAGAAGGTAAAAGATCTAAAAGACCACGCTGATGTGAGATGGAGAGAGACTATTTACAAGGGTCTGGAGTGCCAGGACAAGGGGGAACGGCTTCAAACTAAAAGAGAGCAGGTTTAGATTAGATATTAGGAAAAAATTACTCACTGTGAGTGTGTAAGACCGTGACACAGGTCATCCAGAGAAGCTGTGGCTGCCCCATCCCTGGCAGTGTCCAAGGCCAGGTTGGATGGGGCTCTGAGCAACCTGGGCTGATGGAAGGTGTCCCTGCCCATGGCCATGGAATGAGATGATCTTTAAGGTCCCTTCTAACACAAACTGTTCTATGATTCTGTGATCCAAACCCATTCAAACTCAGCAAGATAAGGCCAGAAGCAGGAGTGGAGAGGAAGCTCCCTACAGCATTCACCCAGACCCATTCAATCAAGTCCCATGAGTAAACAAGCACAGCCAGGACTGGACACATGTTGGGACTGGGAGTTTAAGTGGAGCTGCTGGGACAGTGGGAAGCAGGAAGGCAGGTGGGACATTTTGGTGCCCTCTGGGCATGGATGCTTGGATTACAACAGTAGGCAAATCTTCCTGTGAAACCGTGATAGAAAAACCTAGAGCAAGCCAGCAAGAATGTACTGCTAAAACTTTGTCCCTCTCTCCAAAAAGGACAAGATGTTCTGCTCCTAAGTTTGATGACAGATTGTTAGTTTAGAACAACTTGAAAAAAAATGTTTAATTTGAAAATTGCACACACAGCTAAAACCACATCAGTTTTGGGCTGTGCACCACATTCCCCAGGCAATCAGCACATAAAGGGCATGGAGAGAAGACAGGGACTGTGTGCACATAGTCCAGTCCTCCAGTGTTTGGTACTTTTCCTTTTATAAAACTAAAATCAAGTACAGCTTAATAGAATAGTTGCTTGATGACACTTTACTACCATTTCTACTATTTGGATCTAAAAGGAAGATTTTTGTGAGCAGCCAGTACAGTTTTCTTCAGATGACAAAACAATGCACTTCTTATCACTAATTTTAGATGCACAATAAGGTAATTAATCACTAAATAAAACTCCATTGCTCTCTCCTGAAACAGCTACCAACTCTAAGAGTCCCTTGGATTTGAATGAGAAATTTTCTCCTCCACATTGTCCTTCAAAGACAAAATTATTATGGCGTATTTCAGGCAAGTGGGGGATTGTCACATGTGCTGCTGCTGGAAGGTGACTGCAGCACTTCCAGACAAAGACATCCAAATCAATGGAGCAAGGAGAGGGAGAGGAATATTCCCTTAGCCATTATTAGCTATATAACATTGATATGAAATTATTGAAGGCATAACTCAGAAGAGCTAAATTAAAGGGATGCATGCTGCATTCAAGAGTGCACCGTGTGAGAAACAAACCTGAAGGCACTCAATGCAGAACATCAGGTTTTGCTTCCACTGGTAGCTCCTGGAAAGGATTATATGAACCAGGACAGATCTAAGGACATTAACAGAGATCTGTGCAGCTGAAGCCTGGCCACCGTGTAAAACACCCCTGAAATATTTATTTTATGTTTTCTGGAAGGGACTATGTTTCACTTGCTGAAATGGGTCGTGGTTTGTCTGGAGCATCACACTGCAAGCAGATTGAACTGCAACACACAACATGGGACTCGACTGAACCCAAGGCTACAAAGCAAAAGGCAAAGAGCTGCTCTTGGAAAGAATCAGGCCCTTAAAATCTCCTCTCAGAGATACCTGAACAGAAGAATTCGACTAAGTAGGTGTGGGGTTTTTTTTTGGTTCATTTGTTTGTTTGGGGTTTTTTTGTGTGTGTGTTTTTTGGGGGTTTTGGGTGTTTGTTTTTTGTTTTTTTTTTTTTTCTGGTTGACAAATCCAAACATTGAAATCATATCTGCTTTGGTGAAAAACTTCACAGATTCTAGAAGATGAATTCTGGATGAAACTAGATCAAGAGCCTGAGCTCAGGGCTAACCCAAAGGCAGCACAGCTGAGGGCAGCCCCTTTCTCTGGGTGATACTGGGGAGCAGCTCTCAGGTTGTAAGGAGGTATCTCCTATCCTGCAGAGATCCAGCACTGGTGTGTCTCTAGGAGTACTCACAAGGCAAATTGTGGTTGTTTCCAAAAGAACCGCCTCTTAGGAATTGCTTTGGAAATTCCAAGCCTTTTGCCAGTACAGGAAAACCACTTTTTACTCAACTTTACATTTACCCTTTTCATATTCTTTTTTTTTCTCCCCATCTTGTTTTGGAAGTGGCACCTTTTGCTGAAAGCACTGGCATGGCCTTGCCAGACACAATGACCAAGACTGCTTTGCCCTCTTCCATTGCCTCCCCTGAGTGGAATAGAGTTAATTACTAGTCCTGCAGAGTAACAGGAAACCCACAGAATTTCTTACAATAAGAAATCACCGTAATTTTACCACCTGTGGAAGTTCTCTGAGCCGTCCGAAGGCAGGATTTCTGATGCCAGGCCACCAGGTATTCACAGTTTTCATTTAATTAAAAACTGTAAAAGCTTTTACTCCACTGGCTGTGGGCATGAGAAAAATCTAAATTACCCGTGCTTTGAAAACACAGAAAGATCAAATGAATTTCAGGTTGTCATGGAAGCAGATTGTTGTGCCAATAGCAGACCTCTGTAGTCGCAGATAATTAACCTTAATTACTCTGACGCACTGTTCCCGAAAATATTTGGTTGCCTATGATGCTTCAGACTGACAATTGGGCTCACTTTGGGCTGAGTGGTTTGATAGCTAAAGATATTTCACTGGTAGACTCGACACAGAAATTTGACAGGGTGCTCAGTCTAACAATCCACCTCCTGACATCCCTGCATCTGAAGGCACCGAGCTCTACATGCTGAGGCAAATTATTCAGGGGAAAAAAAAAAAAAAAAAAGAGTGGTATTTTCATTTATTATCCTTGAGATATTTTGCCAACAAATATACTCTACACATCAGCTAATTCTTCTTCTTTACTAGCCTGGCAGAACGAAGAGGAAAACAAGTTTTCCAAGTTCCAAATACCAACATGAAAAGCCTGGCAATGAACCCCCCTTTTTTACTTCATTATGAAAAAAAAATAAAAAAATGTTACATTTAAAGAATAAAGGGATAGTGACACAGGAACAACAAAAGTCACACAGCTCCCAGCTAAGACCAACAGCTTTCCTACTGCCATTCTGAAGATCTAATTATTTTCTTTTTCCTTTTTCCTCCTTTGCATAATACTCCATTTCAAAGGCTGGCATGTCAGTCTAACCCCCAAATTTTTATGGATTGTGAGGAATTGAAACACAACTTTTATGTGAAATAAAGATGTTTCGGAGAATAAAGTTAAACCTACATTTTTAGTACTTAATTTTTTTTTTTTCTTTTTCTGTGGTGTGTGGGATCCAGTAATAGAAAGAAAGAGTTTGGGATCCAGGTCACATTCCTGATGTTGAGTTTAGACAAGAGGTGGAGCCCCTACTGATGTTAGCGGGGTATTTGAGGTGCTTGGTCTCTGTTTATGTTTTCCTCTGCTTCCTAAAGAGTTCCGAGCAGGGGCTGGGATTGTGCTTTGTGTTGCATTCCGCGATTTGACCCGAGGTTATTACACCCCAGGTCACACTCACCTCTCTGCCTGAGGACCCTTATTAAAACCTTTTGTGTTTTTCCTGCAGAATAAGCAGTTTCTGAGCCCCTCCTGGTGGGTGCCAAGATAAGTCATTCCTTCACGTGGCCACCATACAATCGTCAGGCCCCCAAAACACCAAAACTAATCTACAACTTTAATCATTATGAGGGGAGGATCAGCCTTGTCTTGGAGATCCTATCAATCTTTTCTTGCATATCAGCACATTCCTCAAATAGTTCTTATGAATTTGTAAAGAATATGGTAAGTCTCATAAATGGATTAACTCAAGACTTTATTTAAAAGCTGAATTATTAATTATTAATATGCTATTGTTTTTATATTATGATTAACTCCAGTTAAAGCTTTCAAGTTCTGAAATCAAATCAGAATATGGGAAAAGTATTAGAAAGATTCCACTAAAAGCCTTGACTAGAGCAGAAAAGTTATCTGCCACTCACTACTGGCATCAAAATGAACAGAGCTGACAGCTGTCTGCTGTTTAGATGAACGTGCTGAAAATAAAACATATTTGCAACTGTGGTATTTTGGCTGTGACTTGTCTTTCCCTCTGCCTGCAGTGAAATTATCTTTGGTGTTGGTTGTGATGTTATTTTCCAACCTAGGCAAAGCTCAGAAGGATAAATGCAAAATAATGATGAATAAATAACCCCAAACCAGGCGACTGGTAGTGGATTGGTGGCCATAAACTAAAACACAAGAAGTTCCACCTCTGCATGAGGAAAAACTTTATTTTGAGGGTGGCTGAGCACTGGAGCAGCTGTTCAGGGAGGTCATGGATTGTCCCTCTCTGGAGAGATTCCAAACCCACCCAGACACGTTCCTGTGTCACCTGCTCCAGGTGACCCTGCCTTGCCAGGGGGGTTGGACTGGATGATCTCCAGAGGTCACTCCCAACCCTGGCTATTCTGTGATTCTGTGATCCCATAAAATGCATTCAAGAAACTACACTACTACAGAATTCATTTTGACCTCTGACACTTCTGTGGGAAGGTCACACACAATATTTTATCCAACCACTCCTGTGGTAGCATCAAGTATTTTATGGAAGGGAAGATCATTATCACTCTAGGTCCCCAAGACCAAGTCTTTTACTCCATTGCTCACATATTTCTTCCATGAAAACAAATAGAGTATGAAGAACTGGCTGTAGAATTTGACCCTTATTTAAGTCTTCTGCCTCCTGATTCCCCAATTTCCCATTACTCTTATCCACAGGACATTTTTTGGTGATGTCTAGATTTCCAGACTATTTACAGAAAGAAGAAAAACTGAACAGTTTATGCAAAGATATCTCAATTGTAGCATAAATTATTCCATAATACCAGAGTATCATAAAGTAGATGTCACTTTGAAATGAAAGACACCTACATCCCAAAATAGCTGGCATACCTTTAAAGTGGAATTGTTACCTGAAAGAAAAGCCCCCTGAGCCACAGTGGCTCAGAAACTGTTTTACATGTCAGAGAATATAGCCTCTTTGGGACAAGAAACTTGTCATTTTCTAATGTTTTAGAGAAGTGGGAAATAGCAGCTTTTGGATTGACATAAAATAGTGTGGTAATTGAATCCTGAAGCAAGTAGCAGTTCTGCAGATAAAATGGCTTGTGTTGGGTATGGCACTGCCCATTTTTGTTTCTTTCACATGAGTGCCCATATGAACACAATTTGCCTTGATGAACATTCTCAAGAAATTTTGAGGGATGCTAAGAGAGTATTCATAAGAAGCAAACTCCTAATTCTAGCAGATTGAATGAGTTCAGAAAACCCATTCAGCACAGAACCTACTTGAGACCAAACAATGCTATGTCGTTCATGCATCCAACTAAAACTGGACAACAAAGATTATCTTTCAATTTTTAACAGGGAGTGACTAAGCCATTTATAGATGTGACTTTACAGTCCAACCAAGCAACAAATGAACTGAAGAACATTCAAAATTTCTCATGGACGAGCCACAAACATTAAGAAATAGGAAATTATGCTAATTGTGATTGTTCACAAAGGAATACTATGCCACATTATGGCAAGACTTTGATCTGGACAAATAGGAGAATTTGAGGCTGAGAAAAATGTAGAATCATGCAGAGTGATGCAAAGAAAGCCTGGCTTCCAGCAGCCTGGTGTCCCATGGTTGAATTAATTGGTGTTTAAAGAGGAAAGGACTCACAACACATCCTTTCCCTCAGGAAGGCTTTTTCTGACCACTGACAGGGGACTTGGTGCAAAATTTCTGTGGTTAAGACTTCTGCTCCAGGACTGTGCTCAGCTGATGGTTTCTTATCTGAATTTGAAGGGCCCTGGAAAACACAGAATCATGGAATCACAGAGTGGCCCGAGCTGGAAAAGACTTTTAAGATCATCTTGTTCCAACCCCCTAATTTCCACTAGACCAGATTGCTCAGAGCCCCATCCAACCTGGACTTGAACACCTGCAGGGATGGAGCATCCACAGCTTCTCTGAGCAACCACTGGATGAAAACACACACACACACACATTCTTGAAGGTGGACTTGGATGCAGATCACTGAACAGTGCACAGATTAGGAGAGACCTGGTTTAGATGATATCGCTCAAGGGGATGCTTAAGGCCCAGGCAGGCTTCAGCTGCTCTCAGGCACAGGGTGGGATTCTTGGGCTGTTCTTTGTGGGACCAGGAGTTGGATTCAATGGTCCTGATGGGTCCCTTCCAACTCAGGATGCTTTATGACTCTGTAATTCTACAATTTCCTTGACAGAGTTCTCATTTGTGCTGGCACACAGTCATCCATGAACCCTCCACAGCTTAGTTACATTTCTTTTTGAGAAGGACAACTCATTCCAAGAAAGAGCTGAAGCAAGGTGCAAAAAAAAATGTGTATTTCAAACAGATAAATTTATGGATCTGAACCCTGAGCTGGCAGCGCCACAAGCCTGGGAATGAGATATTACTGCTCTTGGGAGAGCCAGTGTTGATTTTCTGTTGGGCATTTCCAAGCATTAATGTTCCATGCAGGAGACTCTTTCAGAGTTACTCATTAGGTTGGTTGCTTCTTGGGAGGGCAGTTAATCCCCTCCTTCACCTCCCTGTTCCCTCTCTCGCTCTCAGCCTCCCGTGGAGCTGTCTCCAGCCAGCCACGATGCTCTGCCCGGCTGTTACCAGAGCAAAACTCACGGAATTCATCCACATAACTTTCCCATAAGGGTAGGAAAAGAGCAGGCATGATGGAGTGGTTGCAAGATGACAGCTCCAGAGAGGGAGGGCAGTGCTGGAGCAGCCTTGCTCATGGAGGTGGTTTAGGAGCACGTTTTCTGCCACCTACCAGAGTCAGGCAGGGGTATCCTGTTGGACAGGTTCCATGTTCTTTAATGTGCCCTTCCATAACAAATTTATAAGGCCACCAGAGGCCTGTTAGCTGGAAACAAATCTCAAATCATTATGATGCTGCAGCTATTTGCTCTTTATTATGGAAATAAATCAAAAGCAGGCTTTCAGCAAAAAAAAAACCAAAAAAACCCATGGCTGGAATAACCACTGCTGGGTTCCTGAAGATGCCAATGCCCCAATGTCTTTAGCATTTCAGTGTATGTTTTGGCCACTGGAGGCTCAGTTTTTCAATTAAGGATCAAAAAAACAGGTTTGGGTAAATTTCCCAACCTAGACAATGAGATTCTTGTTCTTCATGAAAAAAAAAAAAAAAAAAAAAAAGGAATTTATTGAAGCTTTATTTAAGCTTTAAATGTGTGTTCGTATTTACCTTTAAAGAGTGCAGTGGTGCTGTAACTGGGCTGTATCATGTTTAAGAAATGGAATTATGGGAACCTGGTTGAAAGCAGAGCAAGAGGCTCACGTGAGGATGCTGACAGTTGTGTATCCATAGGACAAGTGGCCCCAAGGAGAGGGGAAGTTCAGCTCAGCTGGAAGTGAGGGCTCTCTTGCTTCTCTGCTGTCCTGCTGGCTGGGCTAAGAAAACACCTTCCTTGATCTACCTCGATCCCCAACTCCTGATAGCCTACAGGGATCTCCTGGTGTCGCTGTCCTTGGCAAAGAGACAGAAAAGAGGGAGGATTTGGGGGTTTTTTTCAGGGCATCAGGAAGAGCCATCCTAGCAGTCAGAAAAGTTATGTTCAAAAATCCACATGGGGACAGCTCTTCAGCCTCATGTGCTGCTGCATTCAGGAATAGAACTTTTTCACTGCAGTTTATGCAGTTCCTGCTGAAGCAAGCCAGGTTTTAGTTACTTTTGCTGTGCTAAATACAGGCCTCCTCCCTTCAGAGGAATGTTAATAGTGCACTACGAACTGTTAACCATTTTACCTGATTTTTTTTACATTTTCAGGATGACTCTTTCAGTTTACAGAGACACCCCCAAGCCTTTACTGATCTCCAGCAGTAATGTTGAACCAATCATCTCCCCCTTTTCACTTTTTGCATAAAAGTTGTTTTTTTCTCAGTCATTTCCAGCAAGAGCTGGAAAGCTGCAATGCCAAGGGAATGCTGGTCAAAAGTGGAAGAGAGAGAATCTAATTTATTTATGGTTATTATGAAAGTCCCCATGATATCAGTGAGTGTAATGCAGCAGAATTAGGGAAAGATATTTCCCCCTCCACTTTAATCTCAAGAAATCTGAGTATGCCAGAACCAAGTGAAAATACAAATAATTGTGTGTAAGATTAGTAAACCCATTAACTCTCTCCTATCTTCAAATATTCTGTTTATAAACAAAACACTTCACTTAGCTTTGGTAGCAAGTATTGCAAGATGCCATTGAAATGGGATTTCAAGCCTGCTTTGAAGCAAATTACTGATACCTCAAATATCTGAACATATAAAGTATAATTCTCACTTGCAGACACTCAGGAATTCCAGGTTCTTTACATACTTTCCATGTGAAAAGTTCCAGGTATCCATATGAAATAAATAAAGAGATTGTTGCTGTGGAGAAGTCAGCGGTGGGTGACTGGAGGAAGAAAAAAAAAATAAAATCTGATTATTTGCGTCACTAGTTGCACGTTGTCTAACTGTGATAGTTAATGAGACAGGCAGGTTAATGTGTACCTTGATGCACTTTTAGAAACAAGAGCCTGCTGAAGAGATGCTAAGGAGACTGGAGCATTGAAGATGCTGAGACATAAACAAGGAAGGTTGGAGTTTGGACTTTGGAGACAAGCTTCCTTTCAATACAGATTTTTTTTTTTTCCCTCAAAGTTTTCTACAGGGTTTAGATTGAAAATATTCATATTTTCAGAATTTGCAAGTTTTATTCATATAGGATGTACTCTGATGAATTATCAGTTACTGATTACTTTATCCTCTCTTGCTCTCTTTTCCTAAATATAAATACAACTAATTTATTTAGACATAATTCTAATTTTCATTATATTCTGTATATTCTTGATGATTTCAATCCCTCAGCTTTTAGAGAAGCTTAATATTACTCATTGCTATAGATCATTACTCTGTTGGTCGAGGTGAGTAAACTGAATATGTTCTGTGCAATAATTGCTGAATAGTTATTTATAATTAAACAGTATATCTAATTTAATGAGAAGAACCCTCAAGGACACAGATACACTTTCTTTCTGAGGGGTAAATAAGAATAAGTTCAATCTTGGGTCATTTTCTAGCCGTGGTCCTGATTTAAACATGTGAACATTCAGATTGTGAACAGGGTTATAGGATTTGCTGTAAAGCTGATTTTTTTCCCCCCTCCCTCCTAATCACGTGACTATCATAGAGGTATCATTTAGGCACCTTGGAAATAAGGAAAAAAAAAAAAAGATGAGAAAAGTAAGGAAATACCTGACATATTTTTTTTTAAAAAAGGAGCTAGTAGGACACTTATCTCTTCTGTGGTGACCAGTGACAGGACCCCAAGGAATGGCTGGAGCTGTCAGGGGGAGGTCAGGTTGGGTATTGGGAAAAGGAGGAGAAAATAGTTGTTTGCTGAAAGTGAGAGACATTTGTAATCCAGAAGAACTACGATTGTCCCAGTAGTTTGGGGTCAAGCAAGCAGTGCTGCAGCTCCCCAGATGAACCATCAGCAGCAGTTCAAGCACACTTCTTTAGCTTTTTCTTGTAAGTACAGCTGCAGTAATGAATCATTCAACAAGGGATAAAACTTTAACAAAATAACCCTCCACATTTCACTGCTAATAGCCCCTTGCCTGTGTCTCTTCATGCAAAACAGCATCATCTGCAGCCAGTAATGCTCCAGCACTTATGTCCTGTGAAGTCATCTGTGCTGTGACTTAAAAAAGCACTCCCAGCAGGCTCCAGGTACCCTGAATCACAAGTCACAATTGCATGAGGTCACTTAGGTACTCAGTATAGGAATGAAATCCTTCTAATAGGGGCTATGAAGTTCCCAGCCAAAATGTTTCCTTATTCCAACTGGCAACTATGCAATAATTACTTGCTTATTAAAATGAAGTAAGAGGGCAACAAATAAGCAAACAAAGAGATGAGAGATTATCTGTATTAGCTGGTAAAATTTTTGAATACTTTTTAAATAGTGTGGCCAAATTGTTGTTGGTTTTACCAAGCCCTTCAATCCTTCTATAGATTGCTATTGGGTATTTGCTCTCTGTACATCAGTAAAAAACCCCAAACTCATCCTATGTGGCCAAATGATTGGATTACTTCTTCACTCTCACTTTCCCTCTCACCCTATAAAAGATTAAAATTTGGGACAACCCTGGTGGGATTGGCACCTATTTCTTCCAAGCAACCATTTATGTGGAAGTGGATGCTTAGGGAGCTGAAGTCAACCCTTTAAGGTGCTCAGTTTGGGACACCTTACACCATCTCCTGGAAAACCAGTTCTCATTCTATAACCATAAACCTGCAAATTTTACTGATGAATTTGAAAACATGCAAATTATTCCTGGAGCCCTCCTTCTCAACCTCCCCTGCTCCCACTCTTTGTATAATTGCCCTTGAGAAACAGAATAATTTTTCACATGACCCAATCCTTTGCTCAACTACCAGCCAGTGCAGTCTGGCAGCAAGATGCATTCTTCAGGTTGAAATTGTCCAAATGTGAATAATGAGCTCAGAAGTGTTTTATTTCAGAGGGGATTTTTTTTTTTCAGTTGTACATATTTTAAAAAGAATAAAAATCTTGGCCGTGAACCCGATGAATAATTTCTTTAGAACTTTTTCTATCCTAATCATAGTTTTATGGAAAAAGAGCCTTGCAGACATTCAGGGCTGTATAGTTAGATGTTTCTGCTGGTAGAATGTGTCTCTTTCCTTGGCCACATAGTCATGGAATGACACAAAGCAGACCTTCTTTTTTGCAACCTGGAGGGACATGTTAATTATTTATACCTTTCCTTAGTGGACCACCACCATGGTCAAGCTATGAACCAAGCTGTGAAAACACCATTGACTCATATTAAACTCGTGTTTAGACAGTGGAAGATGTAATTTTTAATAAGCCTTGCCCTGTCTGTGTTTTTTATTTATTAATGTCACTTCAGTAGCCATAAGTCTGTACTTGGAGCTGTAGAAGCTGTGCCCTGTGTAAATTCAAGTGAAACTCTGCCTCTACTAGCAACATTTCTTAAAGTAATTTTTTTTTTCTTTTGAAGTATTTCTAAGAAAATACAAAACACAGTTGGCTATCATCTAAAAAAAGGCTTCCACTCTGGATTTATGGCTTATTCTGAGAATGGAATAGTGCTGGCACGGGCCGCTTGTAAGAGAAGGACAGGATGTGAAAAATCTCCCTTTCATTACAAATGGCCTTGTCTGTCTCCTAGCCGTGGAATGCTAACAATGAGAACAATCGGGGTCCCTCTGGCCAGTTTTCAGACAGGGACAGATGAATGGAAGCAGCAAAGAATTTCCTGAGTGAGGAGGAATGAATTCACAGCTGTCAGAGACACGGAGTCTAAATTTGGAAATCGGAAATATGACCGAAACACCTGTTTTCAAGCCCAAATCTCATTAAGAATGGAAGCTGGAGGGAAGAGATGCAATAAATGGGGAGATATTCCCATTCACTGCAACACTTTCCAAGACGAGTTCAGGATGGGAAAACTATCTAAGTAGAATTTTGTCTCATATGAGGTCGAACAGTAAAAAATCCCCTTACCTTCACTCCTGGAATATTGCCCCACTTGGACAATTCCAGAACTGTAAGAGCTGGAACAGGGTAAAAAGCAAAGCTTAGGCAAAAGCCTCAAAAATGTCACTACAATAAAAGGCTATTAGCTTCATGACTTTAGCAGACCTACCTCAAAGTAATTTTAAATTAATTTGCCTTCCCTGTTGGTAAAACCAATGCATTGCAGCAGAGAATTCCCTGCCCTTCCTGCAGCTGGTGTGACAAAGCAAGTTTTAAAGCTGGGGCACGTGCCAGAAAGGCCTGGATGGCAGAGGTTACAGGCTGCCTGATGAGCCTTGCTTAAAAGATCTGGTTAAAAGAAAGGTTAAAATGATCTGGTTAAAAGAAAGGCACCTTGGTTTATTTGGTGTAGCTGTGAACGAGTGCATCAGTTTGGGTGGGAGAAGTAGATACCTGAAACTTAGCTTGAAAGTCAGACTTCATATCCCTTGTCATATCTCTGGGGTGTGAAATCCTCAGGCAAAGCCCTCCTTTGGAAAGCTTTTCATGTTGAAAACCCAGTGAGGGCAAACAATACCTCAAGTTTGAGGCTCAGGGTGCTCTTGAGTGATACCTGGACGTATTTTTAGAAATGTGCACTGGGTCTGCTTGGGATGGAGTTATTTTTCTTCCTAGCAGCCTGTGGGGTGCTGTGGTTTAGCACCATAACTAGCAGCTCTCAAACAACAAACAAACAGACAAACAGGTTGATAACACACCCCTGTTTTAGCTCTTGCTGAGCAGCCTCTCTCATTCTGCACCTCCAGTGAGGAGGTTGGGGGAACAAAATCAGACCCTGTGACTCAAACCAGCAGAAGGGATCGTCCCCATGTATGACGTCATGCTCAGCAATAAAACTGTGTGTGTGGGGGATCTTTTTCCAAAATAGCCATTTTTTTATGCAAAGTTGATAAAAGCTTCTTTTAATGGTACTGAATTACTTGATGCATAAAACTTGGTTTATCTGGGTTTTTATTGATTTAAAGTAATTTTAGACCAAGAGCTAAATATCAGACTGCAAGGTGAGAACTGCTTTAAGAGTACCTGGAGTAATTTCATCAAAAGTTCACCTGCTTCTGGATTTTTGAGGATGTTTAGGAATGATTTCTATAGGTGTCACCAATGCTGCTATTGCTGTGCATCTAGATGATGTCAGGGGCTGAATATACAACTTGTTGAGCTGGACAGCCAAGTCCTCCTCTTACCTACAGAACTGCAAAGCAGGGATAACACTCTTGCAGGTCATCTCTTTTTCCAGTTCATTTTGCTTATGACCTGGGTGAAGGGGTTTCAAAGATGATGGGCCAACCCCATCCACCAGGTGGAAATCAATTTTCTTACCTGAACCTGATTAGAGTTCCTTCCTTCATGGCCAGTCTCACAACTTGTGTGATCCCACTCCGTTTTCAGCCCTCTCATACACTAAGTAGCAACATCAACAACAACCTCTCCTCTCCGAATCAGAATGAAAGCTTTTATTTTTGTTTTTATTTGATTTTAAGAACAACAAAGAACACGTGCCAGCAGTGGATAAGACACGGGCCAAAGTCTACAGGCTTCTGGCACTGTGGCCCTGCTTCTTCCAGCTGAGGAGTAATAATTTGACACCTCTGAAGCAGCAGGACCTCATACCCTGACAACTGCAGCCTTGTTCTACAGCTCTAAGCCATTCGAGCACACGACAAAAATCACAGTCAGCAACATCCATAGTGGATTTTTTTCCCACCTTAGCAGTTCTTTCTTTCCTCTGATGTGGGCTTGGAGATATGCTCTGTGGTATCACTGTTAAGCTTTCCATTTATTTTTCCACGCTTACCTACACAGAATGAAACACTCCCTTTTAGACGCCAGCCCAAATTATTCAAGAATACTTTTGACAGCTGCCAAGTAATTTAGAACGATACCTTCTTAACACCTTCTCAAAACAGGCCTGACAACCCAGAAGAGTAAAGTTCCCCCAAGTTTTAACCATTCTGTACATGCTGAGTTTACCAAAGCTATCAATTTTACTGAAGCCCAGGTTTTTCATTTCTCAGCTGAGTGAATGGGCTTCGTGTTACTCTGGGCTAGAATGCACATTGCTATTTACAAATTACTATAATTTTCCTCCGCTTGTCATCATGAAAATCCACACTTTGGCTGATAAGGCCTGAACACAATGTGGAGTGTTTTAAAGGATATGATTGCTCTCAGAGGATGACCCATTAAAACACTTGATGGGTTCTGCCACAAACATGGAAATTACTGAACTGGTCAAATCAAAGTCTTGCTTAAAGGGTCTGATTGCTTCTCTTTTACATTTACAGTGTGGCAAATTCAAAATCCCCTGATGAGTTTAATTCATCCTCCTATTTGGGTTGCCCCTCATTTTAGGAATCATTTTCCCCTCATCAGTCCAGAGCAATCTACTAGAAAATAAGGTGGGATGCCGGCTGACTCTTTTTGCAACCCTGAGAAGTGGTCCGTGGGTAGAGCAGGAAAAACCTGGCATGTGTTCAGAGTTAAGGCTGTCACAGAGGGTGGCTCACTATCAATAAATATTAATAAAACATGCAACTTCAAAATGGAGCCCCCACAACGATCCAGTCAGAGGGCACATAGCCAGGAACGCTTTTAGGTATGTGGTCTTCTTTTAGTGCATGTGGCCATGAGCAGAAACCCCTGGGGATGTGGGTATTTGGAAAAAAAAAAAAAAGCTGCATCACTTACCTAAAACAATATGCTCCTGTGAAATGCATGGATATATAATACCTAGGCAGCACAAACCATGTGTTCATCATTATGGATAAATACATCTCTCAGCACCAGACATTTTAGAAAGCAGATTAAAAAAGAAAGCCCTTGAGCAGTGTTAAAAAAAAAAAAAAAAAAAAAAAAGAACCAGGAAGGACCTGTCAGTGCTGCAGCAATTAACCCTTCTACCTTATCCCTCACTCCTAAGCCCCTGATAACTGTAAGTCCAAGAAGTAAGAAAATTAAATCATATATATATATATATATAGTAATGGGAAGCAGGGCCAGGCAGACTTAGGTTTAATTTTTGGGGTAGACATTGCCTGTTGAGCCAGCCTGTCCCCTGAAGGAAGCTGACACTTGACATGGAGGTGTTAGAAGAGTGAGACAGTAGCTTGCACTTCAGGCCATGCCTTGAGAGCCTCAGATCCTATTCTCAAACAGGAACACAAGCTTTTATTTTTTGCAAAGGATGCTACAAGCAGAAATTCACTCCAAACTGACCAGGCTGTGAGGAATGACAGCTACAGAAAAACCAGGGGCAGAAACTTTGATTGCCCCGTTTGACCAGACGGGACAGATGGCTGGTATCTGCTGATGGCCTGTCCCCCTTCCCTGTCCCCTAAGCAGTGTGGAAATCATGTTTCAAGCACTCTTTGTAGCACAGGGATCTCTTACAGAGCTCAGCTGAACTAGGCTGGCCCTTGACTTTGAGAACCAGAAGAGTCAGGATGAGGCAAGGCTTAGGGTCAGCCGTGCAATAGGACATCACTCCCCTCCTTATTCCATCCTCAGCCACCACCTCAGCATGGCACTGTGGGCATGGTGAGCTCAAGGTGTTTTAAAGGCACACAGGGATCATGAATATTAGCAGGTTGGGAATTGCCTCCCCTTTTCAATACCTAATCAGATTGCTCCTCTCAATTCTAGAACCCAAAGGGCCCCACTGAAGAGGCTCTTCACTGCTGCAGTCTCCCAGGAGTGTTGCCCACCTTTCCAGTAACTACTGAAATGACAAAAGCCAATCCAGACCTTTTACTCTTTCATTATGCCAAATATTTTTTTGTTCCTTAAATTTTCAAACTGACACCTGTTAGGACAGTCTATGGCTACTCATCTTTCAAGGTTGTTCTTATCCTGAGATCCAGCATCACAATTTGCTTTTAACTGGATGGCATTTTCTTTGCTGTTTGCCTCCAGATGCTGCATTCCTGTTGACTGCAACTGGATAGACTCTTCATGAAAAACCACTGATTTCAGCAATATAAAGAATCAATTATTTTTTTACACACATTCTTCTTTCTCTAGGGCTGATCACTCACTACAACCACATATACAGGCCAAAACCTGACACAAGGTGGTAGTGGAGAGAAGGGAAAGAGAATGGCAAAAGTATTTAGAGGAATTGTAGAGATCAAATACTTCATGTCCTTTCCATGTGGAAAGCTCATAGCAGACTAAAAATTAGGAGTCCAGCAATATGATTGATGAATGTGATGTGTGACTTTCAAATTAATGTGAAAAGTTTGAAAAGCTTGAACCAGAAAAAAAAGGCATTGATTAAGAAATAGAGTGGGAATCCATGTTCCCAAGAAGTGACTTTGGCATAGGATGAGAAGCATGATTACAGATAGCTAGGAAATGAAATCTTAAACCCTTATAGCTGGCAATTGGAATAGGAACTTCATGATCTTAAAGTTGAAATCCCTTTTGTAAAAGAAAAAAAAGGGGAAATTGAGAAGAGTGGGGAAAGGACAAAGCCACACCTGGCAGAAGAAGGTATCTCAGCAATGTTTTGAGCTGCTTTCCCTAATTAGTCAGCACCTTGGAACAGCTATATACTGCCTGAAACTGTGACAAGACAAGGCATATCATCTTCCCAGAAGTGCAGGTAAATCTGTGTGAATTTAAGTAACCAAGAAGGAGCTGGGGAACGGGGATATCTGAGGCTCGTGGTACATTTCTCAGGCTTCTTAAAAGAAAAATGACCTGATAAGGATTCACATCAAAGAATAGAGAATCCTTAAGGCTGGAAAAGACCTCCAAGATCATCAAGTCCAGCCTTTGACCAAACACTGCCATGCCAAATAAACCACAGCAGAGTGCCACACGTTTCTTGAACACTTGCAAGCATGTGCTCCTCCAGCAAGGAACAGGCAAAACTGAAATAACTTATGGACTTTATGTCCTTTTGTTTTCCATACAGAAATGCTCTTAGAGATGAAAAAATAAAGCAGGGGAACTTTGCACTGGGAGTAGGATGCAATGAAGTTAATCTTCTGTTCATCTGATGATTAATTCACTGGCCTGGGACAGGTCCCAAGAAAACTCTAGCACTTGCTTCAACCAGCTATTTCAGAGCAGAGCTGCTGAGCAGGTGCTACCAGAATTACTTTTGATATAGCTGTAAATTAGCTGCAACTAGTTAGCTTGAGAACAGCTCATGATGTAGTCCTGGAATGCCAGAGACACTGTGAATTATAAAGAGGGTGGTTTTTTTGTTTTATTTTCAGGTTTTTTTTCCAGCCTGTGCCACCATCCTGGCCATTGCAGCTGCCCTGGTAGCAGCATGGTCTACAGTTAATTGAAGTGCAACTACACCCAGTGCATTCTTTAAAGTGAATGTTGTTTATCTGGTTCCTCAGATTCTCACATCTTTAAATACAACTGTAAATGTGTAATTTACAGTGACATACATTGTCAATATATAAATACATGAAAATGTCACCAGTGGCTGAGGACAATCAGTACTTTTTTTTTTTTTTTGTGCTAAGTCCTCATTCCAGGACTGATAGAACATGTGTGAGTCCTTGATTCAAAGAGCTCTAACTACCTTAAGAAGAATGGACAAATATACTGTAAACACCTAATGTTCTGAACTACACTAAGCAGATGAATGCATTCAACAAATTATTTGATTCATGGCTCTGATGACTGAAAGAAACATTTAAAATGGTTGTGGAAGTGCTTTTCACTTCTGGATAAAAAACACTAAAAGGGCTGAGTCTGAAATATTTTAGGAGTTTGCTTTGTATTAATGTTTAAAGGCTGGATTCTTATCCCAAACTTTTTGGATATTTTTGGGCAGTGGATTGTATGTGAACAAGTTTCCCCATGTGGTTTGTAGGACTCATGCTTGGCAGTGTCAAAATTACCACAGAAGAGCTTTTTCTCATGGCATTTTGGCTTCCGGTCACAAGCGCAGCCTGGAAGTCAAGAGGCGTGGGAAATTAAAATAAGAGGGGAAACAGTTAACCAGAATTCTGTGAAAAGGCTTTGGATTCACTGGAAATTAGGGGAAGGTCAGTCCTTACTGCATCCAGATCCATTCTCCCATGCCTAATAAATTACAGAATTAGATCAACAAAGTTCAGCATAGAAAGAGACACTAAAATGTCTCAGGTCTTTTGGTTTGCCAGCTCTGTAGCCTCTAAATCAGCTGAGAGAAATGGTTAACTTCCCAGTTAATAGAATCCTCATTTCTTCTCTTGGAAACTATGTCAGAGCTAATAGCTTTTAATGCCTCGATGCTTTTCTCTCCTGGTATTTAGCAATATCAGTTAATTCCATTATTGTTTATTCTAGTTACTCCTCTGAACTCCTTCTGGTTTTATGGATTTAGCCTGTTACATCTCTCTAAAGTGATGAGAACATGTCTAATGCCCATTTAAAAAATGGCATAAAAAGAACACTTGACATGCCATGGACTACACACAGAATGTGAGGCAAATCAGGCAATAGAACCCAGTTGCCCAGTTTTTGGACAAGTGTTTTAACTCCAAGTTTTTCCATGTGCTGTTGGGAGCAGAGCTACCCAGTTTGGTCCAAACCCATTCCAGTTTGGGAATGCTCATAATCCCTTGGGAGTGCACCCTTAAATTCCACACCTTTTCCTGAGAGAAGATTCACTTTATCCTTAGTGCTGATTCTCTTGGTTTATTCAAAGATTGCCTCAGAGCAGCTTTTCAGGATCATTTTGAGTCTTCCCTTTTTGATCCTCACCCCTGCCTTTTATTGAGAAGGAAAACAACCTCGTGCTAGAAAGAGCATAAGAGGTAGCTCAACCTCCAAGTTTAATGAAAACTTGAAATGAGGAGTGTGAAAGCTTCAGCCACCTCATCCAGGTCACTTGGCAAGCTTGAGCCTTCCATCTAAGGTAGGAAGTCTTATCAGAAGGGATTAGGTTGTCTGTTCATCAGCACCCCTGGCACTCTGATGTAGCTGTACCTGTTTCAATAAAATCATTCACCTGAAGAAGCGAAAAATCTCTTTTTGTAGGGAGGGAGTTAATTTTAGAGAAGTGGATTTTAGGTTTGGGAAAGCAGGAGAGCAGAGATCTGATTCGGATTCACTTTTACTGCCACAGGTACTTAATCTGACAGCCCAGCAAAGAACAGTTGATTTCACCTTCAGGCATTATCATCAGTGGCATTCTGTAGAGGGTGATGCTTTGTTGGCATTTGGAAAAGGAAAAAGCCAACCAATTAAGTGACAGAGTCAATATTTGCCTCTTCTGAAAAATAAAAAATAAAAAAAGAGTAATTCATATTATGTTAGGGAGAGCTAACTCACACCAAATATTTAAATGCCATAAAGACGGTTAAAATACAGTGAGTCCACCTCATCTATGAGTGGAAAGAGAGGGACAACTAAAGGAGCACGTCAGGAGACCAGATTTTGGGCTGTATCCAAGGGTTTCTGCTCAGCATAATGAGCCATTGAGATCCTGTTCAGCCCTGTCCTTCCCCACATGACAAACAGCATCTTTCTGCTCCGTCCCCAAGCTGTTAAAATCAGCATAAGCTCCTGACTGAGAACTTCATTGGCCCAGAAGAAAGGGAAGTGGTGGTACAGTTATGCAATGACAATTTTCCTGGGGAAATCTTCAGCCCTTTTTGATGAGTGCTCGCCTGTCCTCTGGATTTACTGCAAGGGCCATCTTTTAATGAAGATTTTCAGGGTCACGGGATATTGCTCACAGGATACAGGTGAGATAAAGTGGGTCTTCTCTGTCGGGGAGAAGGTGTGGAAGAGGGAATGGTTTTATACACTTTGTTGTGATCTCGAGCCCCGTGGCAGCTGGAACTGTTGGTGTGTGAGAAGCGAGATTTTAATCTTTGACATGGCACTGGCAGTTCGGGAGAGGCATCCCTTTAAAATGTTTTGCTCTGAATCAAATATTTGTGCGTGGAAATAGCATTTGATTAGAAACTGTCTACTTTTCTGCAGCAGACATATGGGCTCTGGTTTCAGAGCATCCGTCTTAATATGTTTATCTTCGGAGACATCCAGAAAAGTTTTACCACAGAAAAGTGATATGCAGAGATTGAATGACTTTCCCAAAGTCATATAGGAAGTCTGTGGCAGAGCAAGGAAATTGATCCACATCTCATGAATCCTTGGCTACTATCTTAGCCACTTCTTTTTTTTTTTTTTTTTTTCTTTTTTCCCCTGCAAAGCAAATCTTATGTTAAAATTTAAATTTCTGGGTGTGCCTCGAGTCTCACTGGGAGTCCATCTCCATACATTTAGTAGGGTCACTGTGAATTTTCTCCAAAGCTCTTCTGACTCAGAAAGTGGAAAAATAAAGTAGGTCTTTTATGTAACTGTGTCAAGAGGCAACTTAGACAGCAGCCAAGCCTTTCAAGGAAAGTGGATTTCCCTTGTGTGTTCTGGCTTATAAATCCTGTCTCTTTTATTTTAGGAGCATAATTGTTGCACCTTCCAAAACAACACACAAGAAGCCAACTGCAACAGTCAGTGTCTTGTGTGCCTGTAATGATCTTGGCCAACGCAAGGGAAGAGGAGTTGGTATAAAATTAATGAAAGGGAAAGATAGAAAAACCAAAGCAAATGGGTTTAATCCCTACAAATAACTCACTTTTGGCAAGACATCCTCTGCTGGGTATACTTAAATGAGTCATTTTGTCTCTATGATCTCTCTAATCAAAGGGGAGAACTGAACCCTTCCAGATGCTGATTTAGTCCTCCTGAGATAGGTTTCTAAAATAAGTGTGATGACTCATTTTCTAGCGACTCTTGTCTCCCTTTACTGACTGTGGAGGACCTTACAGTAGATACTTGACTTTGACACCAGAGAAAAGCCAAACATTATTTCTCTTGTGTAGGTGCCAGTTGCAAAGCTCTTCCTAAGTTGCAGATAAAAGTGCTTAAGGCATCTTCCTGTTTCTTTGCTCTGATTTGCTCCAGTCACAAGTTCATTTGTACACATTGCCTAAGATTTGGAAAAAAAAAAAAAAAGGTGATGAAGGAGTGTTCAGGTCGGTTAAACCACTTAGCTGTATTTCTTCTTCAGTCAGGAAACTGATAAACGTTAAGTAAAATCAGAATTTTCCTTGAAAAAACTGGTAGAATCTTTTCCTTCTCCAGAAAATCCCGTTTGCCACTTGTCATAACAGAGAAAGAACATCAAACTCATAAATAGATGAGGTGTTGTATCCTGTTACCAGGACATCAGTGGCCCAATGTTTCTGCTGCCTAATGTAAATGAGTTCTTATAGGCAAATGAAAAGAAGTAGTTGCCTCTAATTTCCTTTCACTTTCTGGATCAACTTTCACCCAACATCATCTTTTTAGGGTATCCATTTAGGACATTTTTCACCTCAGAATCTTTCTTCAGCTGTGAGATCAGAGAAGAAATATTTTACTCTTATATGGCCCAATGCCTAGCCCAGATATTTCTGAGCACTACCTATATATTAATAATTAATTAATTAATATTCATGTAGATTAACATACAGATACTAATTTTATCAATAGTTCTCTATATTAATATGTCAATAATAAAAATTTTATTAAGACAAAACCCAGGAAACAAATAGATCTGCTTCCCCTCTGAGCTAGAGTTCCTCCCTAATTTAGAAATCTTGCCAGCCAAATGACCAGCATCACACTGGTGCACATATGATGCAGGACCAGCAGGCTGTGAAGACAAACCTGAGTGACAGCAGCACCCACAGTGCAAAAGCCTAATTGTTGAATTGTTGCAACACAGAAAACCAATTTCTGTCCTGTGACATTTGGAGTCTCATTCCTGCTTTGAAAGTCTACCTGTTTTTTAGGGACTTAATGTCAAATTAAACTTCGAGGAAACTCCTGCAGAAACACACTTAGAAAGGATGTCATTCCTTCACTTAAAATTCCAGAAAAAAAGAGAAAATCATCCTTTTTCCATAATGAGCGTGTGTGTAACTGTAGAATAATCACATAGCTCTTTGCTACCAGTTGTTTAATAACCCTGTTTTCCTACAGAACCCTTTCTACCTAATTTTTTTACATTGCTTACACCTTTCTGCTTCCTTTCCTAACTGTTCTCCTGGGATGGTGCAGGTTTCTTGCACCTGAGAGCAGCACTGGGAGCCACTGGGCTGTCCACGCTGACTGATGAACTCACCAGTCAAGCTGTTGACTCCAAAACATCCTCCAGCCTCAGGATTCCCTCCTGGCAGCACAAGAGCTGAGCTCACGTCGTTGGGCAAAGACAAAACAGGAACCCGGCTTAAAATAGTAGATGATGACTTATAGATTGTCTGGATTTTATTTTTAACTGGGCCAACCTTGTGCCAGTGAAAGTAATGGCTGAGATGTCCATTTAAAGTCAGAAAGTGATTTGGGCTTGCAACAGGCATGAAAGTGTGACAAGTAAAGCAAACCATAATTTTTACTTGCAGGAACAGTTAAAATATAAATAAATAAATAAATAAATAAATAAATAAATAAATAAATAATAAAAATAAATATAAATAAAAATATTCAAACAGTTGTCCAAGGAGGTCTCAGAAATATTAATAACAGTGATTTTGAAGGGACACTGGAACACCAAGAAATTCTAGAGGTTTGATAAGAAACAACCACTGATAGCAGCTGAAAATTTGATTGGAAACCAGGACAAGCTAAGCCTGACATGATCTTAAGCACAATCAAAGAGAGGCTGCTACATGACACTGTCCTGAAGAAATGAAGAAATTGTAACATCAAGATGAAAGACACGCTGTCATAAAAAGCTTGTGCTTGTTTTCTGATTATTTCCTTTTTTTTCAAGACTAAAGGGTTGATGGTTATAGGCAGCTGTGTACACATAATGCTTTTAGCACCTATAAAGCCTTTGCTGTAGTCCTGTGTGACTTGTTTTTACATCTGAAAAATGGATAAACAATGCTATGAAAAGTGGACATCATGTGAATATATCAAAGGTTAGCAGATTGCAGCAGTGTTTGTAAGAAGTGGGATCATCATCCAATACTGTTTATACTGGTATCCCATAGGCTCCTTTTCCTGGCTGACTGCCACTCAGTGTCTCTGTCAAAGAAATAAAAGATTATCAGCAGAATAAAAAGTGTGTGTATTAACAGGTATTGGAAATGCAAGTAGTACCATAGAGAGATCATATTAACCTGGATATAAATTAACACTGATCACAGGATAAATCTGGATTACTAAAACAGGATTTTAAAACAGGATTAGCTAATCAGCATTTTAAAACCCTGTGATGGACAAATGGAGAACATGCATTTGAAATAGCCAAATAAATAGGACATACATTTGAAATAGTGAACACTGCAAATTAGTACCTCTGAAAAACATGAGAATTTCAACAAATGGTCAGTTGTGAGTTTTAATTCATGTGTGAAGTGTGAAAATATCTTTGTGGACATAATTTCTGCTTGCAAATTAGGAGACAACAGGGTAGAAAAATAAGAGGAATATTAACCCTCTATCTGGCACCAGCGAGAGGTTTTTGGGAGTCATCTATCCAGTTTGATGTCAGCCCTGCCAAAAGAATATAGAAAAACTGGCAAGTGTTTAGAAAGAGCTGTGAAAATGACCTGAGATTACAAATACCGGTTTGGAAATGTCACATCCTGAAAGCAATTTCAGATAACAGATAGCTCTCTAATCCAGCAGAAGACAAAGCAAACAGGACTCAGCGACTTGAAGCTGCAGTTAGACAGAATCCAGACTAGGAGTTTGCCTTTTTAGCAGGGTGACAAATCAGACACTGGGGTTAGAGGTGCTTTGTCTTTCAGCTGAGGGCTCAGAATTCAACCCAGACCCGAACACACAGGGTCAGTCAGCTGGAGCTCTGGCCTTGACACAGAAATTCCTGGGTGAGACACTGTAGCCCGTGCTATGTAAGAATCAGTATATTTTGTGATTTCCCTGTGCAGGTTTTGAAACCTCTGAAAAACTCAGTTTACTCGTGGAAAATAGGACTGGAGTTCTTGTGTCTCTCTTCAGTGGCCATCCACCGAAGTGCAGTCTGCAGAGCAGGAGATGGGGAAGAGTTGTATGAGGAAGGTGCCCCACTGGATTTTTTAAACTCACTCCATTTGTGGCAGACCTGAATGAGGTTTTAATATACATTAAAATGATTCCGTAGGCAGTTATATACTGTGAAGCCAAAACATTTCCTTTTTTCCCCCTTTCTTTCCCCCTCCTCCCAAGCCCTAAGGCTTTTTCATTTACTGCAGAAAAACGGAGCCGGTAAATCTATACCGTTCTATAAACAGGGCAGCACAATGTGCGTTAAAATTCCGGGCAATTTCTTGTAATCTTAGGCACTTAAGTAAAATTTACATGACCATTATGGGCTGCTCTTGGGCAATGGCTCTTTGACAGCCTACGGTTATTAGCACACTGGTGCTGCCAGGACAAAATTCTGTCAGCACCACAAGAAGCAATTTCGTCAGGTTTCTTTTTACACGGGCTTGCAGCTCACACTGGCCCTGCAGCCTACTAGACTTCTTTTTTTTTTTTTTCCTTTTTTTTTTTACTTTTCCCTAGCCATGCAGTCTGACTCTTCAGAGACATGGAAATTAAAGCGATGTCAAGAATGAGGAGTTCTATCCTGTTTCTAAAAATAGCCCCTGATCTTCAGCAGGGGATGCGATTCCTCAGCCATGTGCAACAAAGATGACCTCTTTGTCAGGTCTAGCCTGCAGCAGGAGGTGTCTGCTCCTGGTCTACTTTTACATTGGTTCAGAAAATAAACAGCAAGTTCCTCTGGCTGGTCTCCCTCGCCAAGGGCAGGCAAGGAACATTCTGTACAAGGGAGCACTCACAGCCGTCCGAGGGGCCAGCTCTAATGAAGTTAATTGATGCACCAAGGACGTGTGTTAAGCATTAATGCACCCCTAACATGTTCACGAGTTGCACAGCTACATGTTATATTAGTGCACAGTAAACACAGCACTGTACATTTGGGGCATCCTACGGACGTGAGCTGAAAGAGAATGCATTTATTTTCGCAAAATGGAGTCTTTGTGCTCAGATCTGAAGCTTATGTAACAAGCCAGGGACACCAGAATATATAACTTTTCTAAAAACAGTTGAGTAAACCAGAAATTTTACAGAAGAAAAAAAAATCCCCAAAAAAAAAAAAAAAAAAAAAGGGTCACTTGAGTCCTATATGAATTACATCTTTTAGAAAAACAAAACAGGGAAGGGAAAATTTTAAAGTAGCATGAAAGTCATTGCAGATGGAGCACGATGGAAAATTAACCCCTTTTTTAACCATTTTAAAATCTGGGAATTAGAAAACTACACCCACTTTGGGATCAGTGAATTCAGGGACATGGGATAACACTGCTGACAATGTCAGCTTCAGAGCCATCATTTGGGTTTGGGAGAGAAACAGCAGAGGAGAGGCAGTGCTGTGTCCCTCTGTAATGGCCTTCCCCCAGCATGTCATCAGCAAAGGCCTCCATTACAGCAGAAAAGAGACACAACAGCTCCAGAGACAGAGCAGAGTCTAAAGTCAGGGAAGTATTTCACACATTAGAGGTATTTAAAGTGAGTGCTAACACTAATGGTGCTTTATTCCTACTGCTGGCTTATGTGATTAAAGCTCATCTCCACACACACAGAGGCACAAAGAGGCAAAGGCAGGCAAGGGAACCCAGCTCTGGCATGGCTGCTATCCCAGGAGACATCAGTGGCTAAACCCCACACACATCAAGGAGCAGAGAGGCACAACAGCAGGTGGGAGCACCCCAAAAATCTAGTCTGAGAAGTGAACCCTCACCCTGGCCCCTTCCGGGGCTGCCGTAGGGGATCATCAGCCCCATCATCCACCAGCGACACCCAGCAAGATGAATCACCCAGAACATCTCTCTGGGCCACCTCACAGACTGAGGGGGTCACAGCCTGGGGCTATGGGGCACAAGATACAGGGAAAGTGCATCTTGGGTTTGTACAAAATTTACTATGGGCTGTTTAGTGGAGGAAACAAAAGGTGGTTTGGAAACCAGAGGAAAAGGGGGACAAAAGAGGCTGACATTGTGTAAGCTGTTCCTGGTCAACACAGTTTACTGTGCCCTCTGCCTGGCCAGCCCTGCCTGCCCAACTCACACTGCTTCTGTGGGCATGTGGGCATACAGAAATCCAAGGAGCATCCATGGGGAGGATACCACGGGCCCACGTCAGAGGGACTGCCTGGCACTTCTTATGATGAGCAGCAAGATCAACCTTCCCCATGAGGAACAGGTTATCTTTTCTTTAGCAGTGTTGAAATCTAATCTAAAGAATTGCAGACCCTCGTTTTCTGGAGCAACGTTTGAGTGAAGAACTTGACCGTGGGCTTTAATTGACAAGATATGGAGAAGTACCCAGAAGAGTGAATGTGAATGTAGGTACATTATTCAGTGATCTGATGGGTCCTGATAAGTACATTTTTCTAAAAAAAAAAACACCCCAAACAACCAGATTCTGGGCCACTGGGCCTGTCATGTGAAAAACACTCAGCCATAAAAGTTGGTGTCATGATTCAGACATTTATACAAAGAGATTGGTGGAATGAGTCCCTTCCCTGCCACAGTCTTCCAGTGTGAACTTAGTTCTGCTGTTTAATTTCTCCACACCATGGTTTTCCTATTTGTAAATACTCACAGGAATTTTTTTAGAGCCTAAAAGGCCGTGTGGTGAAGTGCTAAAAGCTGTGCCAGTGTGAATGACACAAGTGGGTAGGTGAAAGGACAGTCCACGGAGAAAGCAAATTCTTCACTAGTGAACTTAGTAAAGGGAGGTGTTTGGGCAAGTTGGACAGATAGAAAACTAAGTTCTTCATTGCTGATTGTTATTTCATCAAGTTTTTGATTAGTTTTTGTCCATTTAGGGGTTCTGTTTTTCTCTGCGTTTCCTGTCTTCTCTTTCCCATTTGTTCTGGCACTGAAGTCACCATTAGACAGGCATTTGAGCCAGAGAATCCCAGATCTGAACTGCTTCAAAGACTGGAAGATGAGGGATGAAAACAGAGTTTTGGCTCCTGAAATGTAAGGTCAGCTGGGGATTCAAATTCCACTGAGTTTGGGATTGTGTGATTGTGAGATTCCAGTTCAAGCCCATCTCTCCAGTCATAAGGTGGAATTCATGACATTAAAATTCTTTCCACAGCACGAAAGGGATGTCATCATAAACACTGTATTATGACTTCCCTACAGGTTGCTGCAGAAGAGGAAACTAACCCAGGAACAGCAGAGACATTTAAAAAACATCGTGACCTTTCAGTAACAGAAAACATGGGAAAATCTAAGTCTTAAAGAAACTAATTTGATTCTGGTTTGGCACTCTGTGCAAATCCCAGCATAGAGAGAATTTAGGCCAGGGATTTCTCTGTGCTGCCTCCTGAACTGCAGGCACAGTTTTGCATGCACATGTTCTAAACCCCAGATCCTCCTGTGCCCAAAACCCAGCACTGCTGCTTGTAAAGTGTAGGGATTAATTAGGAGAGTGTCATTGTGAGAAAGGCAACCACAGCAACACCCAAGCTCTGAATGTGGACATGGGAAAAATAACAAAGCAGAAAGAAAAACAAAGAAAAGAAAGAGAGAGCCTGTGTTGGAGCCTTTCTAAAAATCATATGCAAGAATTCCAGATGGAGAGAGTTCTGGCTGCTGCTCATGCCTGACATGATCAGCAGATAGATGAGTGGCTTGGAGACGTGAGAAGGGAGCTACACAAAGTGCCAGACTGCTAGCTGGGATTTCAAGGAGTGTTTGTGGTAAGCCACACTTGGGATCTTTTCTTGCTGTGGCTTGAGCGCTGTCTTAGAGACCATGAATGGAAACTTAAGGACCAAATATTTTGGGGCTGGTCCTGATTTCATGATAGTGATCCCATTTTCCAACCTGTAAGCCATTTCCCTCTTAAATCTTGTGAGCATCATTGGATCAAAAAAAAAACAAACCCCAAGCCAGTCTCGCTGGCTCGTAGCATGCAGACCAAGGTATTCATAAAGGAAAGAGCTATCAGGTATTTTCCTCTCCCCAGGCTTTAAACTTTTCTTGTAATCATCTTTCAGTTCTCCTCTGCCTTAACCACTCTGGGTTTTGAGCTGGGGAAGCTTTCTTTCTCCTTGCATTTCTCTCCCTGCTGCTACTGACAATGCACTCAGCCTCCCATCCTCTTCTCCAAGTGGACATTTTATGGTTCAGGGGGCACTTTCAGCCTTTGAGGTTCCATCCAGGCTTGTCCAAGTGGTTTAGGCTACTTTCTTTTCACCACTGATGTTATGTAAAGAGGCAGTAAATGACAAACCTGGTAAAATTCCTGCTGTGAACATGTGTGGTGAGGCTTTTGTGGGTGAAAGTGGTGGTTTACTCTTCTCAGGGCTGCTGGAGTGTAGAATAAAAAGGATGAAAGCCAAAAAGGACATGCAGTGGTTATGCCATCCAAACCACCTCAGTGCACCCTTTTTTGGTGTCAGACACAGACCTTTTTTTCTCACCTGCTTAAAGAGATAAACTGCAATTACCATTTGAGAGATAACAGTGTTATCTCTCTTCCTTTCTGTATTCTCTGGAATATCTAATCCTGCTAATACTACCATAAACCATAAAAAACTCATGCCTTGCTAGACACTCTGCCCCAGGTTCTCAGCACAAGAACAAGACCTGGAAAGGATTATTTGACGCTCTGATTTGCATCAGAACCTGAACTAACCCAGAAAGTGAGGATCCAACCGCCCTGCAGCTTATGCTTTTTAATCTAATAAAAAAATCATACATCAAATGGGAAACACCAGTAAAGGCAAGGTTCCCAGATGTTGGAACGGTGTTCCATAGGGAAAAAGGGTCATTAAGGCCTCAGTACATACTGCAGATGTCAAGTTGTTTTAAAGGCTCTATTCAATGACCATTAAAGTCAAGGAAGATCCTTATCCTCTTTATGGAGTTGGCCTGAGCAGGACTGATAGAAATTTGTGAGAGGCTGACAATTGTGGAAAGGGATTTCCAAGCAGAATACCCAAGGAGTATTTCTGCCCATACTCATATCAGGGGTTAATACTCTAGAAAAGTGCCCAGCACTCCGTGCCTCTTACTGCTCCAGCACAAGCTGCAAGCTGGATACGGGAGAAAAGCCCTTTTCCGGTTGGATTTCCCCTTCAGCACAGCTTTATGTGCTTGTATAATAGGAAACAGCCCTTTCTATTTCTGTTCAAGCTCTGGAGGCTTGGATTTTCCCCAGAACTTTTGATTAACAGCTGAGCCTAAATCAGAGCTGCCTGGGGTCTCCTTTGCCTTACTGACACATCATAATATCCTTTCATCTGCTATTCCAAGCCAGTTCCTGGTTCTGTCAAGCAGCTCGCTCCCTCTGAGAGAGTCCACGTCAATCCCTCTCCCTTTCTGAGACCTTCCCGAGCTGTTTCAAAGCAGGGCTTCCACCACAACAGAGAAAACCTCTTTGTTGGACTAACTCAGAACCAGACTGCAAAGGGCACTGGATTATAGGCCACGAGATGGATTTTGTTGCAGGTGATCAGATTCTGTGTGCTCAACTCCACTTCAGGCTTTACCTGAGTGGCTCAGAGGCCAAAACAGTAGACCCACAGCAGTGGAATTTCACAGCATCTCAAGTAGATTAAAGCACTCCTGCAGCACTAGCTGTATGCTACTCCTTGTCATGAGTCACACATAGAAAATCCCTCTGTGGGCCTTGAACTGATGAATAGGTTCTCAGTTCTTGGAGGTGGAAGATATGAGACTAAAACAAATAAAACTAATTTACAGTTTTAAATGGACTACCATTTAATCATCCCTGAATTAAAGGCAACTAGGGAAAACTCCAAGTGCTTGGAAGAAGGCAGATGGTGCATCAACCCCAAAAAGGGTAAGGAGTATCCAGGGAACTTGTAGCTGGCCACCATAACCTCAGTACTTGGGCAGATTGTGGAGCAAATGCTCCCTGAAGTCACTTCTAAACACATGAGGGATGAGAAGGGAACCAGCATGGATTTACAGAGGGAAGGTGATGCCTGCCCACCTGCATGGCTTGTTCTATGATGGGGTGCCTGACACTGTGGACAAGGGGAGGAAGAGGGATGCTGAATGCCTTGATTTTCACCAGGAAATTGTTGTTTAGGTTCCTGTCTCAAAATCCACTGATAACAATACAAATGTCATAAACGAGTTATGGGGATATTGTGAGATACAGCTGAATAAGAAAACGATGGAAGTTTTTACTGTTGCTCTTTACCCTCCAAAGTCAGCATACCCTGTAGGACCTGCCACCTAGCTGGAGTCATGTACAGACAGCACTATGGATAGATGAGATGGATGTGGATGAGACTGGAAATGTTTGCCCTCTCATTATCCTCAGCGAAAACCACAGTTCAAAAGAGAATTTGAGCCAGAAAAATTTATTCAAGCATTGACTTAAGCTTTATTCTTCCAGAATTTCACATTTATGCTTGAAATGACGCTGTCCATGCTTTTGGATGTTTTGGATGTCCATGTTTTTCCCTAGGTATACACAATTTGGTAAGTAATCCTGTGGCATGCGTAGGATACATCTTTCCATCCTGTCTGCTAATGACTCTGGGAAGGTTCAGATGTTTTGTTAATAATTCTGTAATTGACAGTTATACTGCTCCATTTTGCACAAAAAAAGGGCAGTGAGGTAAATTGACTTCAACCATCAGCTCGCTCAGATTAACTGGAATGTAAACAACAGAGACATAGGACAAAAGTATGGAAGGGAAAAGAGGAACAGGAGCATTACTGTAGGGTTAAATTTTGTATGGGTATGTTAGCAAAAATAGGCTTTTTTTTTCAGAAAAAAAATTGTCTTCTCACTTCCTATTAAACACTTCCATTACATAACGTAAATATGTCAAAACATCTCCAGATTCCACCGCGCTGAAACTCAGGTTATACTTAAACAAAGTTTGTGTGTGTCCTCCTCTGGCAGATACAAATTAAATGTCACTGTTTTAAACACCATTTTTAGAACTGGCTTTTATATGTTGCCAGATGAGGTCACAACTGCTTCCCGTCAGTGGCCATAGATGCTTTGCTAAGACTCAGAATTGACAGCAGACGTGCTTTCTGTTGTTTGTTTGATTGTTTTACAAAAAAACAATGAAGTGTTTGGGGAGAAGGAAAGCCATGGGGACACTAATGAAGAGACTGGGAAGTGTTCATCCTCTAAGCAGTGCTTCCAGCACAAGACAATTTCAGCTGCTCCATCCTCCAAGGAGACAACTCTTTTCACTTCAAGTGTGGATTTTTCAGGATGTCACGGTCCTTTATCACCGATGACAACCCCTGCCACAGCGCAGCCCTCAGGCAAGTTTTTTGCCCAGTATCAGACTCCTCTGTAAATCCCAGCCTTTGCCCACAGGAAAGCACCAGAGAAAGGCTGTAGTCTCGTGCTGCAAGTGCAGCCTCGTGATGTGACCCTGGGATACTTCCAGGGAACTCTGGAACACTCCCAGCAGCAACCCCATCACCTTCCAGGTGGGCAGGAGATATTCCCAGCATTTTCCCACTGACACTTCCCATGGTATTTTCATGTGAGGACCATCTATTTATTCACCAGAGTCCCTGTGTAAACTAACACTAACCCACGATCCCCTGGAATACAGGCAGCTCATAACTCTCACAGGCCTCGGAGCAAAGGGTATGGGAGCATTTGCCAGCTGAACCAGCTGATATCCCCCATCAAACCCACACTATAACTCTGACAGACCAGGTTAAGTGTGATATTGGCACCCACTACACCTGCAAAGGTTGACACAGGGCTTTAAATTATCTGAGAAATCAAGATGAGATCCTTGTCAACAGGATAAAGAAATGGAGTTTAAAAAAAAAACACAGGAAAAATTAATCCCTCAGAGCAATTTACATCATTTTCTCTGGGAAAGGGAACATTTCCCTACCCACAGTGCTTTACTGTCTGAAAAAGAGAGTTAATCAAATTCAGATCACGGTATAAAGCACATATCAAAGCTGCTCTGAAAGCAGAAGTTACCAAATTGATTCTATACACAGAATAACCTCTCAGTGAGAAAGGCTGAAGCCAGCAAGTGAATGGAAATATCACAAACTAGTTTGGTGATCATCTGACCCCAGTCAACCCAACCAGCTGAGATTTTGTGGGATGCTGTTGTGGAGACAGAGGGTTTTCTGTGTGGTGTCTTTGGAGGTGTAGTATGTAATCTTGAAAAAACCTTTGCAGTATCATTGCTCAGCATCTGCCTTTGGGCAGGACAGCTCAGACCACATTCTCCTTCCCTCCTTCCATAATAGTGGTCTTTTCAAGAATGAAGCTTTCTAAGAAATCAGAATAATAAAGTGTTATTTACACCATGTGGGATAGCAAGGCAGTACTTTCCCTCAGTCCCCTGTACACCTTTGCACAGAATTTATCCTGCTCCCCAAACAGCTATCAGACCCAAATCCATACATTGAAGAGGACATCACAAATCCCCTGTGAAGGCAGAAATGAGGGAGATCTGGAGGGACTACAGCAGCAAGCTCTTTGATCCTAAACCTGTCCAGCAGGCAGTGAGGACTGTGTTAGTCCTTACAGGTGCAGTCTGAGTCTCAGAAGCTATCAGCTGATTCCAGCATCCAAAGCAGGCTAAGAAGATGCCGTAGGCCAAGCCATGTAAGGTCACTTTGCTTGTTTGGCTGGAGAAGACTGGGATCAGACCTCACTGGGATCTGCAGCTTTCTCAGGAGTGGAGGGGCAGGCACTGATTCCTGCTCTTTGTGGTCACCCAGTGATGGACCCAAAGGAACTGCTGGAGCTGTGTCAGGAGAGGTCTCACATATACACCAGGCTTTTCCAAAAACCCTCTAAAACACATTCACACATCATGAACCTGGGATTTTGGGAATATCAGGGATTGTTTTGTTAAGGCTCTTCACTCACTGACTTCCACAACAACATCTCCTGCAGCAGACCAGGATCTCTCACTGAAACCTCCTTACAGCAGAAACACTGGTCCTTTCACTTTTTCACAGGCCCTTTGGTTTTACTGGAAATAATTTTTTATTGTAAATATACTTGCCTTACAGCTGTCCTTCTGCTCGCTTCGGCCACTTGCAAATCTCTCCCTGAATTCACCTTGGAAGCACATGCAGTGACAGGGTGGCTGAGGGAAACAGCCCTGCTGGTCTGAACATCTGCGAGATGTGAGCAAAAACACACAGCAAGTTCAAATTACCCCTCCTAAAAAAAAAAAAAAAAAAAAAAAAAAGTGACAGATGTGAGTAAGAGGTACCGCTCATGAGACACCTCTGTGGAGTAAACATTTTGGAATAATATTCCAGGCAACAACTACAGAGGCTCTAACAACAGATTGACCAGCCATCTATTACATTTCAAACAAAATGACTCAAAGGAAAATGTTCCAAACAGGCACCACTGGGCATTTGACTCAGCCCAAGCAATGTTTTAACTATTTCTTTGCCACAAAGTGTACACGTGCCTCCTCTGCAACCCATACACTGCTGGCCACTGGTCTCTAGAGTCGTAGCACATCTGACTAGTTTTTCCACCAACTTTCTGAAGCCAGTAGCCATCACAGAGTGCTGTTTGGGATGCCAAGTTCAAACTAATTATTTAGCTATTTGAAAACTTCTTTTTTTTTTTTCTTTTTCCCCTTTCTTAAATAACATTAGCTTTCTGGGTTAGCTGAAGGGCTAAAAGCTGGTTTTAATTTAAATATAAATAAAACCAGGAGTGCCTGTGTGATTGTACTAAAAATAGATTGTTTTCTGTTCTAAATGTTTCACTGATCTTAAAATTGGGGAGGAGGGGAATGGCACAGGATGTCCAACTCTTTTGGTCGAAGGGTGCCTCAGATCTGTGGCATTCTGTCTCTGGAGAAGTGGGCCATTTCTGAGATACCATTAGTTTATCTGGAAATGTATTTACCACTCTTTACCAGCACATCCATTCAGTATGTGGTTCAGAAATCAGAAGGGGAAATCACACACTGCTAAGACGAAGCATTCTTGAGCGAGCCCCAGTTAGGGCAAACTCAGCAGCAGAAAAGGAGGCTGTGGGTAGCTGAGTGCAGTTACTGACATTTTCCAAATAAATAAAGCAAACAAGTTGCTCCAGGAACAAACTCGTACCTATATGATTTATGGCAGCAGGAGGCAGGGGATGGAGGCAGGATGAACCCGGTGAACCAGCAGTCCCAGGCCACCCGTGGGCTGCAGTGCCTTCTCTCCCTGCAGCCAGTCCGTGACAACCGGGACCGACCTCATCTGCTCCGAGGTGTGAGTGGCTTCTAGCAGCGCTCAGCAACTTCTCCTGGCTTGAGGGCTGCTGATGAGCTCCAATGTGGGTTAGTATCAACAGGGAAAAAAAATATAGGGATCCTATTTACAGCCTGCTGGCAGCAGATAGGTATATAAAAAAAAATAAAAAAATTAAAATAAAATAAAATAAAAAAAAATAAAAAACCCCTTCTCCAAAATCAATGTTTGCTTTACTGAGGGCCTCCTTAGGTGTACATTGGAAACAATTCTGTCTGTCTTCCACCACAGTTCAGTCACCCTACAGTTTGGTGTGCCAGCCAGTAGTAGTGAGCAGTCCAGAATCAACAGGTTTCTGCTGTTGAGCAGTACCAGACCACACCGGCCAAGAGCAAATGGAAAATATTAAATGTGACATCGCACCTGATGAATGGTGACAAAGAACAAAAAAGTCAAGTAGGTACTGTGGGCATCTTGGCTCTTTTTTACCCTATTTGTGGCACAACATAATGGCCAGCACCACTGATGTGGGGAGTGTTTTCAGCAGCAGGACTACTCCCCTCCAGCATAAACCAGCACCTCCTCTCACTTCTTCTCATCATCCACTCTAAGCTCAGAGGAGGTCATGTCACGGGACTGATCCTCTAGTCTAGTCACTGGCATCCTGTACAATTATTTAATCCGGGGCAAAGCCAATGAAAAACAAAATCAATGAGAACTCTCAATAAATTTCCTTTGATAGAAGGAACTTCATCCCTGCAATTCAAACCGTGGCTGGCCATCCAGGGCAAAGAGAATGAGTGGGAAGTGCAGCCTCTGAAGACAAGATGAAAGCAGGACCTGAACAGTTTGACCACTTTCTGATTATCCTGTCTACATGTAGTTCTCCATACCTTCCTCTCTGCACAGGAATGTTTCCCTCTGATGGCTCCAACATCCAGAAACTGTGTGCTGCTAACTCTTGGCGTTCTGATTTAAGACCAGAATAATTTCTCTTTACCACTTCATGTCAAGTGGTGGGGTTCAAGTGCTATGTATTCCATGTCCACTCTGACCTCATTTTTAAGGATTCTGGGTGCTAATGAAAAGGTATTCTTAAAGCCCTTGCTAAGGGGTGTGTGGTTTTTCTCAGCAAGTCAGTGGGGTGGCCTGACCCTTTCAGAACCATGAACTCTGTCACGTCAGATTTGCTGCCTGGCTCTCCAAGCAGCAGATTCTTCTCAGACACTTTGCATTCTGTAAAAAAAAAAAAAAAAAAAAAAAAAAGTGTTTTGTGTGGGCACAGCAAATCTCTAACACAGCAGCAGCAAAACACCAAAGAAGCAAAAATGCACTCTGGTGGACAGAGATGCTGCATTGCTTGGATGGTTATTTCATCTCCAGCTAATGGGTGGCACTGCACCCACCATTCCCTTGGTGTCCTGCTGCAGCTTCTGCTGACAAACAACACACACCTCAGGGCTTGACCTTCTCCAGGCTGGCCAGGTCTGTCAGGGTTTCGTTATTAATAATTCCTATTAAAAGGAATGGACATAGTTATGATATTCATTCCATGTTTTCATAATTAGATCCTGAAAAGAGTGTGAAATGCGCTTTTCCAGTGTAATTTACTGTTTTCCTGTGATTCACGAAGCCTCTTTTCACATGAATAATTGGTCACTTCTTGTTTATGTATCACCATGGTACGTAGCTCCTAGCAGGCCAAAAGAAAAAAAGACACAAAGCTAACATTTAATCATTACAGCTACATGCAGCCTTCCCCCCCTCCCACTGCCAACTTCTTGCTTTTTACCTCCTCCCATAAAAAGAAGGCAGAGATTTTTTTTTGATGGAGGAAATGTTGCCTAAAAGAAATCCCAGCAGTTTTACCATTCTTAGCACTCCTTTGCAAATTTTTTTTTTTTTTTGCTTCATGCTTATTCTGTGTTTCAAAGTAAGTTCAACTTATTTTCCAGTGTAGAGAAAACAACTTACAGACAAAGTGAGAAGGAGGAATGTTCTGAGTGTGTGGCTGCTGGGAATGGCAGCTTTCCAAACACCAATTTGTTTATTTCTTGAGGGAGATCCAGTCAAGACGACACTTATCAATGGTCACCTGAATCATAAAGCACCCCAGTGTGTTCTCAGAATAGCATTTCAGTTTCTAAACACTTTAATGGAACTTTTATTTTTACAGTGCAGTAAACTGAGGCACAAATTAATTTATTTACAGTGACTACTCGGTGAGTCACTGCTCAAGCAACTCTTCAGGCAAGGTTTGATTTTCAAAACTCCACCTCTGCCTTCAACTGCAGTTTCCTTAACAGACTGCAGGATTAGCTGGATGTGACTACGTTTGTGATGGATTAGTGTAGATCTCCATATGTGTGTGTAGATATTGGTGCTTCCTGCCTCGAAAGCTGAGGGGTACCTTGTGAAATATTTTGACAGTAGATGAAAAAAGATTAAAAAAAAAAAAATCAAACATTTATATTTCTGCTTGACACCATGGCAATCCAAAAACATATCAGAAAACAGAAGTCAGCAGGAACACTTGAGAGGATAGGGAAAAAACATATTTGCTTAAGATTGGCTATCAATCCAACCCAGTACAATGTGTGATTCTGCAGAAGCAGTGCAAAAAAAACTGAATGCAAAAGAGAATGTTTGCTGTTGGGAGTATATGAGGACATTAATCTTCTTTATACCACAAACCCAAAGCAACATCAGGTTTTAAGGCCGGGGAAAAAAAAAAAAAAAAAAAAGAGCTCAGTGTTTTTTACCTCATATAGACACGAGACAAAACCAAAGCCTCAAAATCTGATCCTGTTAAAAAAAAAAAAAAAAAAAAAAAACAAAACAGAAAAGCTGTGACGTTTTTGTTTTCCTTTTTTTTGGCAGCAAGGCAGAGAGACAGGAGGGAGCGAAACTTTAGTGAGTGGTGGGGGTTCAGACATGGGAGGAGAGAAGAGGACAAAGGAGACAGAAAAACAACTGCCTGGAGTCTACTTTTCTGATTCAAATACACCTTAGCGGCACTCATTGGAAAGCAGGCTCAGAAGTGGAAAGAATTCCTGGATCCAGATCAAGACAGCAGAAATATCTTAATCTTTGCTGGGCCATAATCTCCTGAGAAGGCTTGTGAGAATTTGATCCTGTCATTCCCAAACTAGAATCTTAAAACTGATTTGGACCAGAGCTACAGTTGGTTTGAAAATATTATTACTTCTTCCTGTGGAAAAAAAAAAAAAAAAAAAAAAGAAAGAAAAAAAAGAAGGAATAAAAATGGAAAAAAATTCAGCCAAACCCAAAGTGCATGGACTCATTACAAGCTCAGGAAATCAAATCTATTTAAATCTCTTTCAGCACCACTCTCCAGTTTTAATAGTGCGTGTGTGGAAGCAAATATTACACAGAAGTTCATCCTCCCCTCCTGGTCCCCTGCCTCCTTGTCCCCACCCCAACCCGAGCTCTGCATCTCAGTGGTCACCGTTTGTTTTTTCTTTCTGATTAGTCTTGTCAAGACTTTCCCTCACTAAACCACCATTTTCATTCTTTTCAGCACTGCTCACTGCAGCCTTTCTGTGATCTCCATCATCCCACCCTTGCACTCCCGTGTTTAGGTCGTGGGTCGAGGTAAATGCAGGGAGATCTTAACTGTCAGCAGGCAAAAAAAAAAATTAAATTAAATTTAATCCCAATTAAAATCGAGTTGGATGGTGAGAAAGACAAAAATGAAAACAACTTCTGCCCACGTCCAAGTGATCTTTCCCCAGGCTCAGCTTGCCCTGTGGGCACACATTGTCAGGCACGAGGGAGCCCCTGCAGCCCCCCCCATCACCACAACCTTGCCACCAACACCCAATACAGCATGAATTTACTATTATTCTATTATTATAAAGCTCAAAGTTCCAGCATCTGAAAGTTTTTTTGTTTTTGTTTTTGTTTTGGTTTTTTTTTTTTTTTTTAATTTTTTTTCTGAATCACCAGCTGTACCTTCTGCAGGTGGATTTACTGGATCTTCTCAAAAAAAAAAAAAAAAAAAGGAAAAAAAAAGGAAAAAAAAAAAAGGAAAAATTGTAGAGAATTCGCAGAATTGCAAATTATTAGGGATTTTTACACTTGTTTCTTTTTGCAGCCTACCAGCACCTTTCTTATCTTGGTTACAATTGCCTAGCCTCGCTATTTTTATACCACATTTATTTCAGTTTTGGCCTATGCCATTTTTTTGGCCTTGGATTGCCTTTATGTCTCCACAGACTTTTCTTGGATGCTTTTCATTTTTCTTTAGTGTTTGATACTGCTTTCTTGTGGGACATACATTTAGTTTTCACTAGTCCAGAGAAAGACCACTTTTTGCAATCATTGCTTTTTTTTTGCCTTGCTTGCCAGGCAACCCTCGGGCACTGAATTCACTTTGAAATGAGTGGGCCTCATACATGAGTAAAATCCACTTGGCTCAGAATTATCACAGCAGTCCACTGTCTGATCTGGAAGTGGAGAAGACAGGCTTTTCCCAGGGAACACTGAAAGTGTGGTCATTCTGAGCGAGTCTGCCTCTTTGTTTTTTAATGTTCCCCTAAGATATTGGTGATGAACCATTTGTTCTGCCTTCCTCCTGCCCTCTGCAGTGCTGCTGTCCTTGGGAAATGTGTAGCAGCAGACCTAGAAAGGACAATCAAAATGACTCTCCATGTCATACATTATCTTACATGCCAAATACTATAGTGTTGGAAAAAAAGAATATTCATATTTCACATCATTAACTTGGTCTTAGCCCAGTATGAAATCATTATTTATTTACAGTACTAAATTAAAACTTCTTACAATGCAGATGGATCATTATTCTTCCACAGATTTCCCCACTTTTCCATTCACAGACACAAGCTGCCTTTTGGTCTTGATTTGGACAATGAGAACCAGCCACTTTCTACCAGTTTTCCAGTTAATTGAGGGTACTGTGTGCTCTGATGGGTCAAAGTCCATTGCATTGTCTTTGCTTGAATGAACTTCTGTGAGGATACAGTAAGCTTTAAAAACATCTGTCTCTGCTGAGATCCTCTGATTAGCCACTTTACCGCTCTTTATTTTTAACCTTGGTTTAGATAAATCCACAGGGTGCCCAACAGGGAAGAGAATCACTGCTTTTCCTCAGCAGTACCAAGCTCTCCTTCTATTCACTGGCAACCATATTTAAAATACTTTGGCTAAGATTTAAGTCTGCAATATATATATATGTTTTGACCATATCAGCTCTGCACATTTGGTCATGTTTTACTGTGTATGGGAATGAGGAAAGACTTGGGCTTTCTAACGTGAAGAAATTTTCCCCTTAACAGGGTCATCGACAGAGAGGTGGCACGTGGAGCATGCACTGGTTTCCACATTTTTGCCCAATCTGTATCCAGGCTGCCTGTTAGCAAGCTGCTAGCTTGGTGTGTAATAAGCCAAATAATGTGGGAATGATTGATTCAGGGTCTGCATGCCACATTTGTGGCAGACTGGCAGCAGGAATCAGGGAGGACTCCACACCCTGCTCCAGTAACTCCATGACAAGCAGTCAACCAATGTTTTAGACAAAAAGTTAAGCCCCTCTGTTTCCCAGAGTATCCCACAGGAAGGTCGATTTTTTTTTTCAAGGAAGGAGAGTTATTCCTTTCCTTCTGTATACTCTAAACAAAAATTGTTTGCCAAGGATGCTGAGGTTATATGACGTAGGATAACTTGGCAGAAGGGCACAATGCTTATATTTTCTCGTTAGTAACAGGATCACAAATGAAGATGGCATTAGTGCAAAGCCAACCTGAGAACCAGCTCCAAACCTTCACCCTGAGGGGTGAGTTTAAGTTACAACCATGAAGCTGATGCTAAGAGCAGGACAGAAGAAGGAGGGCAGAAGTGTCACCCCCTCCTTCAGGGGAGCATCTGCATTCCAGCCATGGCTGCTCCCTGGGTGATTTTATCACAATATTTGATGTTTTCTATAACACCTTAACTCTTGGGACCCTGTAAATCTTAAATCTCCTAAAGGAGGAAAAAAGGTTTTCTGGCACTTGCATATCCAGTGGAAAGCCTGAAGGTTAAGGAGTTCAAAAACATGAAGCATACTAAAAGAGCATGATTATTTATTATTAAAATGAAAAAAACAAACAAACACTCTATGACTTTCAAAAATAAAGGAAGATCTTGGAATATTTTATTATAGTATTTGACTAGGGTTTTATAGCATTGTAAAGCACATATCTGTGATGTCATTTCTCCAAAAAACCCCAAATCTCTAAATTGAGGAGGATGAAAACCAGTCATCTGAGGAATTCTGTCCCATCAGCCAACTTTAAATGCTGAGGGCACGGGGCTGGTGCTTGAAACACGCACCAAATCCACGCCATACCTGCCATCAGAAGGATGCTGGAAGTTTAGCAGTACTGGCAACCTTTTCCTCTATGGAAAGACATATCAGCAATTTCCACTAATGAAACCAAACAAAAATCTCGAGACTTTTCAGTGCAGTATCCAAAGGGAGTTTTACACAATGCACCAGAGGCAGGCATGTAAAATTCAATGTTTAAAAGGCCAACACAGTAGCACAACATGTCAGGAACCACTGCTGAGCACCAGATGTCTCCTCACCATGCAAATGTGCTGAAACACTTTCCTCCAAGACTCAGAACACACGACAGTTTATGGAAATTGGGGAGTTCTCCCTGCAAATCTGGAGCAGAACGATAAATTGGGCCGGAGGAACTGAGAGGATGATAACTTTGGAGATGGAAGTGCCATGTTCCCAGCTGTACTCCAGGCTGGAATACTTCCCAGTGGTTCCCTCTTTCCTTGCCATAGAGTCCTTTTTGAGGGTGGTATAGCTGATTTTCCCACAAAGGTCCATTGTCAAGAAGGCAGGGCACTGGCTAGAAACAATGAGAAAAATCCTGGTCTTGTTGTTTAACAGCAGGAGTAAAATCCACTAGCAAACTCTGAATTGCAAGTCAGCAAACACATGGGTTCTGGTTGATTATTCTAGAGTCTTTCATAATAGTATAATATTTTTTGAGAGCACTGTGAAAAACATTACTGACCAACCGGGTTTCTTAATTAGCTAAACCAAACCAGTTGGCCCCCCTAGTTTTGTCTTCTTGAAAGGAAAAACATATTCACTGCCTTGAACTCAACTACAGAGAGTCTTTAAAGTGTGGATAAACTCTCACTATAATGTAGGAAAACTTTTTTTAAAAAGTTGTTAACTGGCATTCCTGAGCTTTGTCCTGGAGATGGACGTAATTAAATTATTCATGACATCAACAGTACATGAGGCACATAAAAAAAGACTTTAATCCACTTACTGGTTTAACCATGAGGAAAAATAGGAGCAAGGCATGTAATTGTTCCAGATGAGTGGTCTATATGATTGCTCTGTGAAAACCAGCATGAACTTCTGGATGCCTATGCATGGGAATAAATATCAACATTTGGCCCCAACACACAAGAAATCAAACAATCATCCATTTGAATCTTTCTTAGATACAGTGGAGAATGACCATGTCAGCCCTTCCTTCAACTCACCTGCTCTTTGAAAAATTTGTTGAAGAAAAATACTCACTGTGGCTGTGATATTTATATCACATATGGATATAGTCAAATTGAGTGCAATTTCACGCTCACCCTGCTTGTAATAATTTGCATTCTTCCCAGTGTAGTTTTGTAATTCATGAGCTGTGTGACCATCAGTCTTTTGCAGACCTTCTTCACTGCTGCATGAAGCTCCCAGGAATTTTTATTCCAGTCTCTGAAAATGAAAAATTATTTCATTCGAGACCCAAACACATTTTTTTTTTCCCAAGAAGATGATTAGATGATTTATTATCTTTGGACACAACATCTGGATCCCTTTCTATTTTATTTGGCAGATGTGTAAAGACTTCTCCGTTGTTTTTAATATTAGTGTAGCAATCAAGCAAGACTATGTACACCATCCTGATACAGTAGTATCCCCAGTGAGCATCATTCCTCCAGAGAAGCTCCCAAAACATTCTGTCCAGGATACTCAGGAACCCCTAATGACACTTGTCAGACTTATGTTTTTGGGTTGCAACACATCAACCTTGCAATTCTTTCCAGCTTTACAAAGCTTAAACTTTTATTTTATTACATTTTATTTTATTTTGGCTGTTTGGATGTAATTTTGAAGTAAAGATTCTCATGTAATAACGAGATACACATTTCCCCTCACCAAGGTCTCAGACAACAGCTCATCTGCCTTCCCCTCTACACCAGGAACAGAACAAGTGCTGACATTTTCTTCAAAGAACTGATAATGAAATCTGCTTTTGATATAATTTCTTGGTGTGTTTCCAGAGCCATACAAAGACAGAATTGTGTGTGTTACATTGCCCCAAACGCAAGAAAAGCAAGGAAGGACGAAATGCTGACTGCAAACAACCCACAGCAGGATTCCTACTGAGCTCCAAACATGTAATCCACGGTCACAATGAAAGGGTGGGATGTTGAGGTAATGGCATTTTTTAAATTATTGCCTCAAAAATAGAGAGTGACCGTGTATCACCATGGCCAGTCATCTTCTGGAAAATTTACACAGCACAATCCACGTGAAGACTTAACCAGCGCCCTAATTTGGTTGTAGTACAAGAACTCACCCTTCAAATTCATTCAGTTCTCTTTCTCCCTTGGCTTAAGGGCCTCCTACAGTAATTCTGTAGAGGGGATCAGTCAAGAAGAGCTTCTTTTTAAATGCAGAGAGATGTGAATCACTTTGGCTTTTGAGAGAAGACAAAATATTTTAACTTGAAGAAAGAGAATGAATGCCAATGATTTGACATCTGACAGTGATTTATATCTATTCATACAGACTCGCTATCAAATTTGGGAAAAAAAAAAGATAAATTTGTAGCATTTTGTTGATAATCATATTTTTAGGATGTTTATTGATAAACATCTCACCTTTCTCCTAGTGTTTACTGTCAAACTCTTTAAAAATAAAGTAGAATAGTTTGTTTACTCAGTAATACGTTCTTTGTGCATTGGATTATCCTTGCTGGACAATGGAAAGCATCTAAAAAATGCTGGTTTTGTAAGTCTGAAATGAGAGGAATTACAGGCAATATAAACAAACGTGAATCTCTGACGCACATTAAAACTTACAATTACACACAGTGTGCAAGACAGGGATAAAATACAGGTACCACAGAAAATTATTGCTTTAGGAATATTATATTATTGTTATACCTATAGGAAAATAATAATTATTATGGCAAGAAAGTCCTCTCACTGAAAGGTGATACAAATGCAAAGCTTGAGCAACTCAGCAAATACAAAAGTTGAGAGAACAACTCGGGTGGTTTCCCTGTGACTGTTCAGCTGTTCAAATATGACCCTAATTCAGCAGCAGGATCACTTTTTTGGTACGTTTAAAAATTAACAAAACTTACATGATGCTTGCAGATGAGCCTTCTTGAAGTCTCAGAAGAACAATATTCTTGGACAGATCACAGAGAAGAAAAGATTTATTTTGTCAGTTCCTGGAAGCACATTGAATTGAAAGGCTGAGAGAAATGGGATTATTCCACCCTGCAGAAGAGAAGCTTTGGGGTGACCTAACTGGGGCCTTCTGCTGCTTTTCCTTTGTTCTGCCACTCAGTGAAGGAATTCGATGCTCCAGGTGTAATTCCAGGTGTGATTTGTCAATGAGATTCTTACAGCCAGGCAAAAATTCAAATATTCCCATACCTTAAGTATAGGCAGTATAAAAAAAAAAAACAAACATGTGGCAAATGATTCCCTCATTGTGAAGGACTTGTACACAGGTAGAGCCAGTCTAGAATCCTGTGATGGAAGCAGATGGGGAGCCAACAGAAACCTACAGAAACGTAACACAAATGTGTAGGACTGTATGAAATCACAATATTCAGTATTAACAGTGTAAACTGTTAGCTACAAATCACCCTGTTCTGTTCTACAGCTTCAAGGAGAAGTGTTAAAATAGCATGGGCCCAATTGACACCAATGAAAGAAATATTTTATACGCTGGACCTTCTCTTACCTTGCCTTTCAGGTCACTTCTGATACACTAATGCACAAAATTGATTGTTTAAACCATGTCTTCACATAACAAGATTTATGGTTTATTCCTAATATAAAGTACATAATCATATAATGTATGTTATTTGAGCTTTGGTGATTTAGTTCTTGCATTTCTATTCTAAAGATTAGTTCCAGAGTTTCTTGTTCTTCCCATCACAGTCTTGCCAAAATAGTAACACTATCAGCCAGACCTCAGCAGCAGATAGTTGTACCCTGCAGACCTTGAACATGCTATTTTATCTTATATGTCATTCTTCAGTCTGTATGCAGGAATAAAAAAAAGAATAAAATAAAATTGTGATGTCACCTTCCAGGAGCTAGACTGGATTTTGCAAACTTCCTGGTTTTAAACTGAAAGGGATTAGTTCAGCATAAGATATTGGAAAGAAATTCTTCCCTGTGAGGGTGGGCAGGCCCTGGCACAGGTTGCCCAGGGAAGCTGTGGCTGCCTCATCCCTGGAAGTGTCCAAGGCCAGGTTGGATGGGGCTCTGAGCAACCTGGGCCAGTGGGAGGTGTCCCTGCCCATGGCAGGGGGTTGGAATTGTACGATTTTTAATGTCCCATTAAAAAATAATTTTAAAAATTATTTTTAATTCTAAAAATTTTAAAAAATTTTTAAAAAAATTTAATTTTAAACCCAAATTTCCACAAACTGTATTATCCTATGGTTATACAGAAACACTGAAAAATAAAACCAAGCTTTAAAGGTTTGGATGCAATGGGGGGAAGGTGGAAATCATTGGATGCTCCAGAGCTTTCAGACTGGATAGGTCTGTGTGTGCTGTATGACTGAATTTCTCCTCTGACACTTGGAGTTTGAAATGTAACTCGAGCTCCAAATATGATCTTTTATGTCTGTGGTCTGGTGTGCAGTTTTGCTTGCAGGGAACAGAGGAAGACTAAAACTGTCAAAGGCAAAAAAAAAAATACCTACAGTTCTCTGTGACAATCTGAGCTGAGATTAAACAACCTAATGTTCCAGTGGGGAAGATACACCACAGTTGCCAGCAAAATCTTACTAAGCTTCTCCAAAAAGTGCTTTCACATATTGTGGCAAGTCAGAATACAAATCTCTTTATTAGGAGAATGCTGATAGACTCCTAAGCCTCTGGCTTTAAGGGGAACACTTTGATGTCTTTGGTGAAAAGGAATAGTGCCTCATGTCCAGGCCTAGAAGTAAAACCAAGTTCATCTAGGAATGTGCTCATGCCCCATTTCCACAAGTACACACCTATTGAGAGACACCACTAGACAATCTACTTAATTTGATACTGCCTCTACATTACAAAAAAAAATCCACGTGTACATCTGTGTCATCTTTGGTGCAGTTGAAAAAGACAGGCATTTCACTGGCTTAGGAATGATAAATAAGCAGATGAATCATTAACACTTTTTTTTTTTTGTCTGTCAAAAAAAAATAGAAATTGAACAGTCAATCAAGAAGTATCAAAACCAAGACTGGATTTCCATCAATTTGCAGGGTATTTTTGTGTATGCAGAAGACAAAACCTCTGGCTTTGATTACAAAAACAAAGCTCAGAAAAAGACTGAAATAAAATCCCAAACTTTCTGCACCACGTATTTCATAACTGCAAAATACTTTCTGCAACCATTTGGTGTTTTCTTACTGCTCTAAGAGAGCAATTCATGAAAACGGACTGCTGGTGCAAAAGATCAGATAAACAAAAAAACCCCCAAAGTACTGCTGAGCAACAAGAACCACACTAAAATAATGCCAGTAAGTTCCCCACTGAATCACAAGCTCACCATAAGAGAGATCACTCTTAGTTTATTTACACACCTAAGCGTGAACACTTATTTTCCCTTATTTCATTCAGCACTCTTTTAAAACTAAGGCCCCATTCTACAATCAATAGGCACAGAAATTCCACCCCATCTGCTGTTAGCAAGGCCAGAAAGACCTGTGACCCGACCCAAAGCCCAGCAATGTCTGTGGGGAGCTTCTCTGCTTCCTTCATGCGCTCACAAAGGGCATCCCAGGTCAGCAAGCTGCACACACTCCTTGTCCTGTCAGAAATTCCACTGAGGCAGAGCAGTATCAGTCTCCACATAATTACATACATCTTCTTCCTGAAACTGAGGTCAGCGGCATTAATTGTAATTTCACGAGAAAATGACTTTTGGAATCGGAGGAGCTCTGCGAAGCGGAAATAAAATTCATAATATACGTTGGCCATGGCAGTGTTTTGCACTACTCTCAAAAGATGCACTCTTTAGTTTTTAAATTTTTCTATTACTAGAGCTGGAGTTTTTAGAAATGATTAAAGAAATGCCTGACAACACTCTTTCAGCATTGATTCCTCTGTTATACATCAAAAATAGCAAGAAATAATAAGCTCCTCAGGCTCACCTGAGGCAATGGACGTGGGTGTATACTGTGGAAATAGAGATGGATTAATATCAATATTCAAATAAGTTTGTCTCAATTTTTTAAAATATAAAAAATAACGAATCACATCCACACATGATGCCAAATTTAAAACAGACATAACAGGGAAATGTTTTCATCAGTGCTACAAGTTACCTAGCACTTCAGCCATGGGTTACTAGAAAATATAACAAAAGCAAAATCATTAAAAAACAACAACAATTTTTTTTTTGCATGGATTTTTTCCCCTTCCATATTCCCAGTCTGATAACAGCAGTAAAATAAATAAATAAATAAAAGTAGATCACCCACAAACATTTCTGTCAAGCCGCAGCTTCAGATCAATCTTGAATCAGCAATACAATCCCAAAAGATTAGAATGTATCCATCAATGGCTGAGTTGAGATTTGCAGCTTCACAGATCACGCTGTACCAGTGGTACTGGGAATTTCAGTCTCTGTTTTCCTCTGTGCTTGGCTCGTCCTTTAATAAAATGTTTAACTGTTTCTGTGCACAGGAAAGGAAAAGTTCCAAACTATGCAGATTTCTCTGACGGACAACTTGATCAAGCTGTAGGAATAATAATAAAAAAAAAAAAAAAAAGACAGATCATCTTTAAAAAAGCTGGAGAAAAATGCCAGGGTTTGTCAGCAAAAATTCATCCACATCAAACAACAAAAATTCAACAACCAAATGTGACAACAAGAAAAGAACCTGAGTAATTTCAATGCACTCGATATAGTAATAACTTCTCAATGAAGAATTTGAGTTTCTTCAAAATAAAATGTACATAAGGCTAGGAGTATCTCTAAAGCTGTCAAATTCTGCACAAGATATTTAAGAATTCTGAAGAGCCTAGCTGCCACACTGGGAAAATCCCCCCCGAATTTTTTAAAATTACAGCTGCTGCTTTTACAAAAGATACTGCTTTTGCTTATGGGCACTACTCACGACTACATATTCAAAACTTCAAAGCCCACTGTTCATTTAAATGGCAGCATGTTTAAATAGTCCCCAGAGGAAAAGACAAAATACTTTCTGCCTACTTTGTTTACTCCTACATTTTACTGGGGTTCCCTACTGTCAAACAATATGAACTATACACTTCCTTGCAGCAAAGACAGTGGCCCTTTCTTCCCCACCAAAAAAAAGGTAATAACACCACAAAGAGGCTCAGTAGGTTGTATCATATATATGACACAAAAATAAGGTTTACTGAAAGGCATTTGATCTTTCTTAATATCCTAATATTAACAGATAAAACACACTGTAGAATTCCTTCCATTTGAATTTTGAAGTTCAAATGTCATAACTGAGTGATGTTTTAAACTTGACTATCCTTAAATTCAACCAAATACACACATAACAGTGACACGGGGGAGACTGAAAGGTACTGTAACACAGAAGTTATGCCACTGGAGAGAAAGGAAGTAGTGGGATTTTGAAGAAGTCCAGCCCTTATGTCAGACTGCTGTACACAAGTTCCACATGCAATGTCTTGACTGATGGCAAATGGATGTGCTTTTCAAATATCGTGCCTCTGGTAACCTCACACTCACAGCTTTCAACAAAAACTGAGCCCGTGGTATCACTCTGCACATATCTGCTTTTTCAATCAGCAGTCCAGTTAGCTGCTCTAACAATCACTTGAATGGACATTTTGTTTTATAACAGACCAATTTTTTTTACACATCAACACAGAATGCAAGGCAGAGTTAGGACAGCTTCCCACTTCACTTTGAAAATGCACTCAGGATAAAGCAGGGACACCTTCTAGTAGACCAGGCTGCTCAGAGCCCCATCCAACCTGGTCTGCTTGGGCTTCTACAAATTTCCAGCTGCTGTTCAAACTTCTGCATCTCAGTAGGAGCAGGCATTAGTGAACCATGCACAGCCTGATGTGAACCTTGCCCCCTGATTTACAGGAGATTTTAAAGCAGATCTACTTCAATTAAATTTCAGAAAAGCCTGCTCCTCCTGATATATTCAAGTAACAGCTGCTACTGACAGGAAAATGGAAGAAACAGCAAACTGACCTCTAAAAAAGTTGTATCTAGAACGGGCAGTCTGGAACAAATGAACAAAATAAACCCACAGTGCATTTCCTCTGATTTGAATCTTGTCTCCTTCCTACTTTCCAGTCCAAAACATACAGAACATTTTGCTTGGGGAAGTTGGAAGATGTTTTTGTGCCTGTGATCTACATCACTTTGGGGAATGGGCAGATACAGTGCAATTCACATATAATCATCTGTTATGTCTTAAAACATGAGAAACCTCTTTCTGTACACATATGATGTCATCAGATTCTCTTGCTTCTGGCATATCAGCTGGAGGAGCTTAGAAACTGAAATTCATTGGCTTCCTTTTATTGCATATTATACCATCCATAATCTGAGATTTCTCCTCTATTTTCTACTCTTCACTGAGCTCAGAGCAAGAGCTTTGGCTCCATTTTCTTTTCTTGCAGCCCTTCCTTGCAAATTCTGCTTTAAAGAGATCAAAGTAGCTCTCCAGATGTGTGTTCTGATTTGCTGCTGTTAACTTTCTTTACCAAGGCAGCAATCTCAAATTGTATACAATTAAATTTATTTCACCAAGTACTAGTGTAAATGTTTAATGTGTGGAGTGATTGGCTGCAGCACCAACAAACCAGAATTTCTTGAGGCTTGAGCAAGGTTTTAAAAGTCTCAAAGGAACTAAGTGCACATTTGGGAAGTCTTTGTTGAACTCAAGTGGTTAGTTGGTAGTCTCCATTTGTGCATAAGGGAAATTTATTGCTTGTTAAAAGTTTATGTAAATTCAATAACATAAAACTTCACAATTCAGTTCCCCCTTGTTTGCTCAGTTTATGAATAAGCTTTGCCTTGAACAGGACCCTTTATAAAATCTTCCATGCTACAGTAAATGACAAAACAATCCAAAAAGACTTGGGATCTTCACATAGCACAAAACAAGAAACAACAAAATTATGCTGGCTTTCAAAATGGTACATTTGAATGTGTTCAAAAGGAGAATATTCTCATTAACGGAGAAATTGGCTTGGCTAGGAAATAGAAACAAGTCCATTGAAGCTTTGTTATATAATATATTGTTTAATGAACTGTTAGCAAAGGACACAGTTTTGTTTTTTAAAAGTTCCTCAATGTTGCTGTGCTCCTGCTTGCATAACATACCATAAGATGCAAAAATATGTAAGTAAAGCACTTGAAATCTCGTTTTTCCAAACAGTCTTCCCTCTATATTTTTAGGTTCTGTTCACCTCATGGAATGATCTCATTATTTAAATAAACATAAACGAACATCTGGCAAATTCAAGCTGAATGTGACTCATATGCAAATGTGACCAGCGTGAATAACGTGTTTGGGATGGGGCATTCACACAACCAAAACCAACCCAACTGCTTCAGTTCTACACAGACTGAGAAATTCACCACGTTGGTTCAGGTCTACCAAGAGAGGGCATTTTTTTGACATCCTACCCTCAGTGTTGTTATTACTCATCAATGTTTCTCTTCCACCGTATGAAATCCATTAGTTCAAAGTCCCCAATTCATTAGACCGTGTCCTACTAGCATGGCTTTAATTAGCTCGAAGTTTTAGTGGTCCTGAACTTCATTATTTTAAGTTACTCAACACTATCTTTTTAACTCTGTATACATTGTTTTTTTTTTCTCTTCAGAACCAGAGGCTGACTCTCTAGGCACTTGTATGGATCCTACTGAGAAACTGGCTCTGAAATATTTGGAAAAGCACATGCACATCCTCCATACATTCTCCCTACAATATCTACCTGCAAATAGGTATGCTTTTGTGGCATAAATGCTCATCTTCCTCCACTGAATATTTACCAATCCTCTAAATATTTCAAATTTCAAGAAGAGAACCCCAGTCAGAACCCTATAAATTATGTCAGAATTATATTATCCGTTTCTAGGAACTAATAAAACATCACATGGGAAATATAATTTTAGGTTTAGCACCGCAGGTTTAAGGATGAAATCCCGATCTCAACGTTGCTAAGATATATTTCACTATTAATTTCACTGTGACCTGAAGTTCACCCAGAAAAGTGAAGAAAGCAAAATTAACGTTACATATGGCTCTATAATTTTCCCTTTTGTATAAACACATTTAAAAGTGCACTTTTCAAAACTGTTTTTCAGATAATACCATTTTCCAACACCAAATGCATTTGCAGCTGTAGAAATAGTAGCTACATCTACTTAAATAGGTACTGAAAAATTTACCTGTACTTCAAATGCTCACCTGAGGATTAAATGCAGCTCAGCTCACTACTCTGGCTCTGTGATATTAACAGGAGTAAAAATTGCAATCTTCCTTTTTATCATGAAATGCAACACACATAATGACCAGAGATTAAAAAAGGGCAAAGATGCTGAGGAAAAAAAAAAGCTCCTAATTTTACTTTTATTACTGGTATTTTCATAGCTGATCTCACATAAGTAGCCTGTAAAACAAATAAAAAATAATCATGCCACTATAATTTAGTGAAGCAGAGCAGCTTCCCTAAGATCGTAAAATAAGAAATAATTGTTTGAGTCCTGGTAATTTCTTAGGAAACACACTAAGAACACTTTAGTACTAATATATATGTTCATATTTGTCCTATAAGGGGAAAGGGCCAATGGGAGAAGACTTAAAATCCTCAAAAGCATCCTTGTCACTCAGAGAAAATCATGCAAAGACAGGACATTTCAAATGCCAAATGAATGTTTTGGGGAATTGTAAACACACAGAGAACAGGTAAAGAGAATGGGTTCTGAAGATGGAGTTAAGCAGGTCCAGGTTAGTGAGGTTGATATAAAGGCTTCCCATTTTCTTTTCCATTTGCTGTTTACAAGTAGCTACTTGTTGGCTCTTGAATAGGGAATTCTTTGAAGCTGAATATTGATTAGCCACAGGCTATTATTTAAAGACATTGTCCTGGCATACTTCCATTTTTTTCTTCAAAGGACTCATGGTATAAGCAAACCTACCTATTTCCTGTCCCCTATCCGAGGAATGCTCAGTAGAAAGGGGACACTTTAATACTGTGGGTAAAAGCAATTGAACCTTTGTTGTAACATTTGTTAAATTTTGTCTTAGTTTATTTAGTCCTAATTTCTCCATGATTTTTATTATTGGTAAATATACAAAAGGTTTGTCTTTTTGCTGTTTGCAAAGTAACTGTCATGGCAATTTCTCATTTTCTATGCTTTTGTATTAGATGAATTTACTAACTAAAAAACTTTTATAAAAAGTGAATATAAATTGAAGAGTGATAACAGAAAGGTACCTCAGATTATGATTTTTTTAATAGTATGTCTAAAAACATCTTTGCAGAAATTAATTTAAGCCTAAACTAACAATAAAGTGAACTTACATTCTTCCATGAAAAGACTCCAGAATAATTTTTCATTTTATTCTGCAGTTCTAACTTAGCACTGTTTGATCAACACTTGGATGGATGTGTCCATGGAGAAGAGAACACTGGACAAAAGCACTGATGGTGTCAAACTGCTTTCCTAAATGTACTTAATTATTAAGGACTAGAGGAACAAATCCAAGTCTCTTTGAAATCAGTGGGATCAGGAATATGTGCGAGTTAAGCAGAAGCAAGAAACTATTCTGATGCTTGATTTGTTCATGCACATAAGTAATTTACTAAAAAATTCTGTCAGTGGCACTGGCAGGAACTCATTCCACAGAGCCAATAGGATGCTGAAAATACCTTTGCTGCTCGTGGAGCAATCAGTCCAGATGTAACAGCACTGCTTGTTTAGAGTCAGCCATTGATGTTGCAACTGAATTTGCCTTTAGGTATTTCTGTTTAGCCTAATTACACGTATATGTAATTTTTTAAAATCATTTTTGCATCAGTTTGCATTATAAAATACAGTTAAGGTCCTTCCAAACAACGGTCTGAACTTCAGTGCTAAGTGAATAAAGGGCTGCAATTTAAATCTGTGGCATTTTCTAAACATCTTTGGAGAGAATTTATTTTGGGAAAACCATGGCTTTCCTTGTATTATTAAATCCTTAAATTTTGTAGACTCCTCATGCCCCAATTCATGGTGTGAACTGTACTGGATATTGGCCAGAACACCCCAGTGTTCATTAGAACATTACAGAATAATTACACACTCACAGATGTCCTCTCACACCTTGATTGGTAGATGCTCCTGTTTGAGGAAAATCCAAAGGCAAGGGGTTTGTTTGGTACAATTTTTATGATATATGGATAGGATTTGTTGGGTTTTATTCCCCCTCTAATTAAACCACACTAGTGAATCACACTAGTGATCCTGACATGATCCTGAAATGTTCTTTAGTTGCAAAAGTTCAGCTACATGATTATATTTTCTAGTAAAAGTACGGGCCCAGAACTCTTTCCCAACGCACTAATGTGAACTTCTCCCCACAGAGTCAACAGAAGGCTTTAAAAAAATTCCCTAGCACATTAAGTAGACCATATAAAAAAATTATTACCTTGAGGAACCTGCAAATCTGAGAGCTGGACGAGGAAACAATGAACTACTTCCTCTCATTTCTGTAATGGATGAGAAGGAAAACAGATCCATATGGTACATATGTGGAGCAGAGCTTATTTTAGAGTTAATCCCAGGACAGGACATTTTTGTCTGTCCACCTGTGAATTTCTACTATTGATAACACTTACTAAGTATATAAAAACAAGGTTCTTCATGGCTGTAATTTATACAGTATCTGCTACACATTAGAAAGTCATCAGTGTTCAGGACAACCTCCAGGAAAGAGTGATGTTTCATAAATTATATTGCCATGTGAAAATGTTTTTTTTTTTTCTCTTTAAATAAATAATGCTGCAACTTCTAAACCTTAAGGATTTTATGCTCTGAACTTGATCATTAAAATAATACCATATGTTGGACACATCTTTAAAACATATTTCCCTAGTTTCTGAAGGTGGTGGGAAAACACCCTGTCAACCCACTCAGAATCTCCAGTCTCCCAGCTGGACACATGAGTGTAAGAAAATACCAACTTTCCTTCACATAAATAAGAGAAGGAAATTTGCTTTCAATCAAGGAAATTAGATTGAGTGCATGAAGGACTAAAAATGGTTGCAGCACCTGCTCAGACTACTGGAGAAGGTGAAAAATAGGCACTTTCTAAGCCCACAGAAATAATAATAATGGAAATATTTATGGGCATTAACACATGAGTGATGTTTGGAGTGAACTACCTGCTTAACAGATTATGAACATGGGGTTCCCTGACCAAATTATTTATAGACCATCACCAAGCACTAAAAATATGGAGTTACCGAAATTGCTACTACGTTGGTCTAGCAACCTGATTGTCCTGGTTTTAAGACACAGATTTCAAGATTCCTGAGAAACATACAGCATCCCTAAAACTTCTGAATGATAACTGGTGAGTGTTTGGCCCTGGCAATAGAAATATACAGCAGCACCTAAATTAAGGATGTGTGAGCATGGATATTCTCAAGAGTTTTTCTGTTAATCTCCAACTCTTTTTAAGTACCCGAGTCAGTCTTGGGCACCCTCGCATGTTGTTTTAATATGGCTACAAATGACTTGGCAGAGATTACACAGGGCCTCTGTGGAGCTTCCTAACCACAAATTACCATCTCTCCAGGAAAATGCCTGAGGACTATCAGACTCTGCTTCCTGAAAAGCCCTGAGTGCAGGGCTGGGTGACAGATTTGGTAGTAAAGATTTGCTTAATTTGTAAGCATGCACACATGTTCCAAACTAACCCAGGGTAACCATGCTTGGTTAAAAGCGAGAGCAATCTTCCTGCATGTAAAAATCCCTATTGTTATGAAACCAAATAAAAAATTTTTTATCTGATGGGCTCATGTTGAGTCATGCTCACAGAACTGCCTCACAGTACCAAGATGGTATCTGCAGAACTGGATTAATTAAGCCTAACTGAAAAGCCAACAGCAAATACAGGCATTAATAAGAACTTTTTTTTTTTTTTTATTGCTGTGAGAATGTTTTTTGCATTCTTGGGGGATAAGCATGTAAAAGAGAAGTAATCATTGCATCAAAAGCGTTTTGCAGTGTACACAAAGTGAAAAAACCTACTCTAATAACGTGCACGACTGTGAAACCACAGGGGAAACCTTTCCACAGTTGCATAACTGTTATTCCACTGCCACGAGTGCTTTCTGATTCTGCATTAAAAGGAGGTTCACCAGGTTCCTTTCCCTCCAAGAAGTGCAACAGATGGTTAATAACACACATCACAGAGAATCACTGCTTTGGGTTGGGAGCTGTAAAACCCAGTGTTAGAAAGAAAGTTTAAACCACAAACAACACAACGAGTCAGATTAAATTTAGCCTACTTAGACATCAAGGAGATTGGAGTTCTATCACGGCCATCTGAAGGTTCCTGTGAAACTGTGACACTAAATGTCACTGGCTGTCTGTAAGGCAAAAAGTGTCCCCTAATAACACACTGTAGTTGGGTACACACCGAGGCAGCACGAGAAAAATCCCACCTCTTGGTTTTGAGCATCACCTGATTTTAACAGCCAGATTTTCATTTTAATGGAAGTTTAATTTTTAAGATGCGACAGGGCAAAACATTCCTGAAGGCATAGGCAAAGATGATATCACATGAAATAAAGGTATCTTCCTAAAATTACCTTTGTAGATTAAAGTTGATGGATACACCCAAAGAAACTAAACAAGGAAAATCAGCCTGCAGTGAATCTGTGATAAAATTAACATTAAGTCCGTGGCAAGCATATAAATGAATTAGGATTTGTAATTAAGCATTAAGGTCCAGGGGACACAAAACTAATTTTCTGCCATTCAGGCAGAAACTTTTGAGACCACACTTAGTACTGGACTTCTTCAGTATTGAGAAGATGGAAGCTTTTGATAATGCTTTTTTATTCACAGTCACATTTTAGTGGAAAGCTCAGTTTGGAACTTGAAGCCAAACCAATACAGCAAAATTCGGGACAGCTGCTAGAGAAACACTTCACAGAGCTGCAGCTGCAACAATGTCATCAAAGACAGGACCTCCTTGTTCCAAAACAGACCCACATTGAGCACCCACAGCTCTCAGCGGGTCATCACTTACAACGCCACAAGCAGAAGATTCTCAAGGAGGAGGACAAAAATCACCAGCAAAACACATAACAATCTGCAGGCTTTGTGCTCCACACAACTCCAAATCCCTTTTACAGCCGTCAGCCAGTGGAGACTTCTCAACAGCACAGTCATAGTGCATCATTACCCAAAGCTCTTTGGTTACCAGACTGGCTGTTCTGCTGCTTTTCCAGGGGCAGATCTGCATTAAGGCTTTGGAGTGAAATAACAACATCAGGGATGCACAACCACAAATAGATGAGCAGTTTTTAAACTCACCAATACCTCATTTTACACTTAATAAAAACAAAACAAAAAAAACCAAACAAACAAACAAAAAAAAAAAGGACAAGAAACTGTTGCTAAGCAGGGTGGGGTGGGGGGAAAGGGCAGGGGAGGGAAAAAATACACTTGACCACAATAACAAAAATATGAGTCAGTAGCCTGCAGCCAAAGGAGAAAAATAACATATACATATTAACTATATCTGCAAGTCACTGAAGCATCTGCTAAATTTCTAACACAGAGGTAAAGACTTGAATAAAAAAAGTAAACAGGAAACCACATCATTTTGCTTCACCTCTCTAATCTTACTATTGCTGTAGGTAAGAAAATTTACATATTTTTCAAGCGTCACAGACAACTTGATTAAGTCTCGAATTTTGATCCCACTGGGTTTGCTGTGGGAATCCAATTGCAGGAAATAATCAGAGGAAAGATTCATCAAAACACATATGGTAAGGCCAACTTTCCCATTTACTTTTTCAAATTAAAGTATATCAGAAGGGTAAAAACAGCAAAAGCCATACCTGACAAATGGAGCAAGGGAAAATCCCATTGGAAGACTTGAGATAAAAATAGCTTGAAAATTTCTGCATATAACCAGCTATGAAAAATCTCTAATAACTCCCCAGCTAAATACTCAACAAAAAAAGTAAGCAGATAAAACTGCTGAGGTTCAAATATGTCCACATAAAAGAAATTGGGTGTAAATGAGAAGCATTAAAAAAACCCCAAAACAAACAAACAAACACTGAACCCTGGATATTCCTCAGCTGCAGCAAACCCCGCTCAAGAACAGAATAACTCATCCTTATGCACAAAAGTATCTCCTTGTTTAATCTGTGCGGTGAACAAAATTTTTAAAAAAATTAATTTCCCCTCAAAACCGTACAGCCAAGAGAATCTGCCAAGGAAAGGGACTTTGTGGTGGCTCTGCAATTACTCTGAGCTAATCCTGTCAGAGAAATCAGAGAAATCCTACAGAGCATCTCATTAAGATCTGTGTGATTTCTGGATCTTCCCAGCACAAATCTGGACACCACAAAACCATCCCCTGGAGACACAAAGGAACAGAAGGGCCTTTTGTGTTCCCTCCTTGGCTCTCTGGGGCTCAATTCCAACGTAGCTGAGATGGTATCACAGAAATCTAGGGATGGAAGAGCCCGTGAGCCAGCTCCTGATCCCTGCAGTGGGAATTCGGAGGGAAGTCAATCAGAGTGGGACAATTGCCTGCTCTCATTTTCAATCTGACAGCCTTGCAGGTGGGGCCAAAACTCCTTTGCTGAGCACGTCCCTCATTAACTCTCTAAGACTCCTCAGGATCCCCTTGGTGCCAAGAGAATGGTACAGCAGGGACTTGGGGAAAGCCAAGAAGTTGACCTATGACTAAGAAAATAAAATTGCAGATGATATTCTTAGCTCTAATTAATCCAAGTTGATCATGCTGAACTGATTAAACTTTCCATCCAGTTCAAAGAAATGTCGACTACACCAACCTAAAGAGCAAATTTGTAACTGGTGCTGTGCTAGCAAAGTACCTAGTTACATGTATTCCAAAACTCTAAATTAAGAAATGACAGGGAAATACAAATACAAGAATATAGATGAATTTGAAGGACAAAGACAGTAAATTAATAAAGGTTTTATTTTAATAAAGCTTCACAAATTCCTCTTCCTCAAAACATTCACTCGTTCAGTCTACTAGAATATTAAATCTTTAACCTTCAAGATTCAGCTGACCTGTCTAAGTTTCTCACTAGGATGGCAAAATAAGGGTATTCATGGTAATTTACACACATGGGTGCATTCATTTTTCTGGGTTTTGTAGTTGTTTGGGTTTTTTAATTTGTTTTGGTTTTGTTTTTTGTTTTGTTTTGTTTGCCTTAAATTACCTACTCTTAGTTAATCTAAAGAACTCTTGAAAATGCCTAGGGATGAGAGTCACGAGTTGCATTGCAAAAATGAGTAATTCCACAAAGCTAATTAAGAACTTCGAATTTTTCCCCTCAACTTAATATCAAACCCTATTTTGACAAAAGTTGTACACAAAACACAAAACACCCAACCTTCAAACAAGTGATCTGGTTACAAGCCTCACACTCCCAGACGTACAGCACAAAACTCTGACACTGAAGGAAGAATCAGGAATACCACAGGAGACCAGGGGTGTGTGAGGATGCCTCGCTTCCTCCTGTTCACACACAGCCTCCCTGATGGACAGCAGGGAAATATGGAAGCCTCTTCTCCTTTCTTATCAAATACCCGCAGAACAGAGGGACCCTGGATGACATTTTTTCCATTTCCCTGGATCTCAGGTGCTGCTTCATCACACAGTGATGTGAAAACCCACCCCACTCTCCACAGGCAGCCACGTCTGGGGGGCACTGTACAGTGTGCACTGCAAATCTTTATTCCTGTGAACAGCCTACACCCACAGAGCAAGCTGTGCAATTATGTGATTGCAGAGCAAATCCAAAGTCCCTCTTGCAGTAATTGTAATGATACACATTGGATTAAAAACACAACACATCTGAATCACGGGAGCAGCTTTGAAATAGGGTAATAGCCACTCATCTCGCTGCGGAACATTATAATTCATCCTGTTATTTTTTCCCCTTTTTGGCTTTGATAGCACAATATTTGCTCAGTAATAACACCACTTGATTTCAGTTTCAACTGGAATCTCGCCTGGCTAAAGAGTACAGGCATAATCTCAGCCTTTGTAGATTTATACACTGAGGCACAAAAGGATACATAAAACAGTTTAAACTTAAGTAAAGAATTTCAAACTCTGGCACTTTTACTCTAAAGCAATTGCAGAAAACATACAATAGGTTATGTATGTAGTTTCAAGTAAATTGCTTTCATCAGCATAAGTGATCACTCAAAGAGTTTGAGAATTATAATTTTGGTTATTTAACAATTTCCTTTGGATTTCAATGAACTTAAGTGGCAGCGAATTGTATTCCTCTCCCCTTTCCATTTTTTTTAAGGACAGAGTACTATAATTTCCAGGAAATGAAAAATTCCCTTAAATGCATGATGTTTCACTGCTGAAAAGTGGCAGAAAAATGCCATAACACTCTCCAAAGGAAAATGTCAAATAGGATCGACCAATTGAAACACTATAGTCCTCCAGCAGAAACTCTCATTTAATTTTAACATTTAGAAACAATAGTTTCAAAGCTTATAGGGACTTAAAAGTTCAGGAGCAAAATGCCAGGCTCCCTTCCACATCCCATGCAGTAGTGCTTCAGTATTCCTTATCCACAGAGGAGAAAAGGAGAGCCAGGTGCACCAACTCATCTTACACTACAACTTCCCATAAATCCCTCGCCTAATCCTTGGGATTTATGCTGCTCTTTGAATTGGGTAAAGGAGCAGTGTGAAAACGCTCCTAAAGCCTCAATGTAAATGTTTCTTTAATCCCATTAAAGCCACAAAACAGGCCCAGCTGAAAGTGCAGGAAACTGAGCTAAGGAACTCTCGGTGACCCCATCACCGCTGCCTCTCTTGGCTCTGACCTGCTGGTCACAAGTTCATCCTGGGCATGACACGGATGTTGTGACATCAGGAGGACCCAGGACATCAACACAGGGACCCCTACATCACATGCTGGATGCTGGTGTGTTCTGCACCAACATGAAGGTTTGCACTGGTAACTTAAGGCTGAATTCTTCAAATAGCTGATGCAGAACTGGGAGACAAGATTAAGTGTTTTTAAATTCAGCTTTGTTGCATGTCATATGGAACTTTCTGTTCCCCAAACATGACACTGAATTCAGCCAAAAATGGTAGAGCTTCACTGCTTTTCCTTTAAAGTCAGAAGAAGGGGAAAAAGTTGAAAGAAAAATACTCAAGGTGACACCACACTTTAAAAACTGGGAAACCGGTCTGTTAAAATGTGTTGGTGGTAACATTTAGGGTTTGGACTCTCATTAATGTGGCCCCAGGGAAAATATAAACACTCTTTCTGAAATTAAATCTTGAGTTTGCCCACCGCAGTCTTGTTTTCAGCTTCGGCTGCTGGCACGCCAGCCTGCAATTGAGGCCTTGCATCAAATGCCAAGCCAAACATTCAGGAACAAGAATGGTAATGACACCCTATTTTGTTCTAAGGCACATTAAAATATAACAAGTATTAAAAAAAAAAAAAATTAGAAATCGCTCATTCGAGATTAATAACTTGAAAAGAAACTGATTTTCGTAACCCACTTGCACTTGTCTTCAAATAATAAACCTTCGGAGGGAAGCTGTGCTTGATGTCTGAAATCCAGCACACTTGCAAAGCAATGACACGTATCAGAACTCTCATAACAACTGGCTTGCACTGAGGGGCACGAGCTTTACCTACAGGAGGTCAAACCCACATTCTCTGGTGATGGTAAGTGATTTTGCAAGTGCCTTAACATGCACAAATCGGTCAATACATGAAGGTTACCAACCTGTAACACAAGGCTTTGCCAGTGGGATCCTTCCTATTCACAGTTGTAAGATATACACTAATATCAGAGCTCTGTTACTGGAACATTTTTTTATCAGCATCTAAGTTGTCTCTCTTATTCCCACCTTCTTTTCCTAAACACGCTGCACAATTACAACGATGAGCGTGAAGATTTGTGTGTGTTTGTGAGATTTTTCTACAAAGATGAAAAGAAAGCTTTGTAATCAGAAAATTAAAAATCAATAGCAAGAAAAAACATCAAATTTTTACCATTACCATTTTTACCAAACATTAAACCTTTGTTATTTTCTATTAAACTGATGTTTGAAGGTGTTTTCTGGTCATAACATTGGTTTCAAAGTCCATTTTACAATCATAGCCATTGTCAGCCTCCAGACAGACATCTTATTTCTCTTCTATTGTATTGCTCTGCCCTATTAATTTGATCCAGTTCTTAATACAAAAAGGACTATAAATTACACAGTCCTTACTAAGACTACATGAGCCATAAGCTAACTAAGGTGTTTATGCCAATACTGTAAAAACCAAAAATTTTCTTTCAACTGCAGCACTAAGATATGCAAAGGGAGAACTTTTAGTCTGATTTTTTAAAGACCATTTTCTCTGATGCTTTTGATGAAGGAATAACAGAGCAACTATGTAGAGGTTCACATATCTTCTCATATGTTCATGAGTGAATTATAGACAGTTCCTTAGACAATCTGAACAACCCAAAGGAATTTTTTGCCTCTCCTTAACAAGGCAGATTAATCTAATTAAACTTGAACTTCATGCACTCCTTTGCAGTCTTTACCTTAAATAACTGAATACAAAATACTAGTTTTCATCACAGAATCCTCTCTTAGAATATTAAAGAATGAGGAAACTGCAAAGAAAAGACTTCACATGTTAGGAAAAAAATCTACACAGATAACAAGGGTTACAAGCAATTGTGACATAGATCACCTTCCACAATCTGTATCGGTAAAGGTGCTTTTGAGATGGGTGTTAAAGGCTTTGTAGCTCATCTACAAAATCAAAGGTAAACAAAGAAAGTTCTAAAACTGCATTCATGATAAATCAAACATGTATGACTACATTTAAGAATGAAATGTTACACGTGGCACACTTAAAAAAAAATGGACTGGGATTTTGTACCATAACCAAATCAAAAAGGCAGCTTTTCAGTTAGAAACCTACTTCAAAGGGAAAGTAAAGGTCTACTTGTTTGGCTTCAGACAAAATAAACATACAAAATACACAGATACACTCCATAAATCCAGTGCACTATTAAAAATAAGCCTGATGCCCAAGGATAGCCAAGGGGAAAATTAGCAGTGTTAATCTGACTTGTAGATATTTCCTGGTGTCTTGATCACTTTGATCAATCAATCACTATTCTTCTTCCCTTAAAAAGCATTGTTTCTACAACATATCTGTGCACAGAAGGAAATGCACAATTTCCTCTCCAAATGGTAAATCCCTAATATCTTTCCAGAATAATCCCACTGAAACTGGGAAAATGCATGACTTGCCCTTACCCAAGAGGAGCTGACCTTCTATAAAGGTGTTTTATCAGGGCAAACCAGTGTTTTCCAAATATCCCAAATCTTTTTCAGAAAAGAAAAAAAAATAAAATAATTCTGGTTCCACAGAGGGAGGAACCTCCCACACATCCTGTTGGCTGGACAAAGCTGCCCAGAAAGCACCTGGTCAGGGAAGCAGGAAATGGGGCTGGAATTGTAGTTTCCAAAAACACCTGTACTGTTACCAAACTAAAGGAGTAATTCCTCTATGCAAGCTCAGAGGAGAAGCTTGGCTTCTTCTTCACTTTGCTGTAAGGCAGACATGGCTTATACCAGCTTGCCAGTGATCCTTAAATATAAATACTGCTGTTGAAACAGTCCTCAGTTTCCACAATATCAGAAAAAAAACCAAAAAATGATCTATTACAAACTGAACCCCCCAAACCCATAACTCTTTGGCTTTTGCAGTTCTGAAGTGTGCACTTATATTTTGGTAAACATTAGTCAGAGAAATGCAATGTTGAGCTGTGTTTTCTTCTAAAGGTTATGAGGCACAGCTGCACAAATCATATGGGAACACACAGTGGTACAGTGAGTTTCATTGTGATGGTGATATCTTTGCTCCCAGTTTTCTGTCCCTTAAATCAGGATGGGAGGGCATTTATGACAAGTGCCTGACTTTCAGGGCAACGGTGGCTGCAAAAACAAGTCTTGTCGTTCAAATGTTTACTCAAGTCCTCACATCTGAGCTTTCCCTGGTTGGTCAAAATCTGCCTTTAAAAGCCAGTGAAAGCTGTTTACAATGAGCAGACAAAACGTGACTGCTCAACAGACTTGGTTTTGCTGTCAGAAAACGAGCAGCACGTTTTCCTGAGGGAAGATGAACGTCAGTGTAAACGAGAAAAATTAAAATTTTCTTGCTAGCTGGCTATGTTGGTTCAGAAACCACAGCTATAACAAATGCCTAATCTAAGTATTTATCTCATGAAGTGAATCTCTGTAGTTTAGAAAAACTCTTTAAATGACCTATCGAGCACAACATTTATTTGGTAGGAAATTTTCTTGCTCCTGACATACTTTGTTCTATGCATGCCACCTTCAAGAATTAATTTTCTTCTCTGCACATCTAGTTAAATTAAAAAGTAGATAAATAATAGGCACAGTGACATTAGAACACTACATTTTTCTCTGCTATAAATATTCAAACTATAACATACTGAATGACTATTTTTTTAAGCATTGAATTGCAATGAATAGCCTGTAAATTACTAAACCATGAGATTTTATAAACAACTTCCAATCTGTAGCATGGAAAATAAAATACTGGAATTGGACAACAGAATACTTTTGTGGACCTCCATACCACAAAGCTTCTAACATTTGTGTGATTTTAAGAATTAGCAGTGCTTAGTTTTTTTTTTAAAAAAAGGCAAAACATCATTGTGAACATCAGGCAACAAAAGGTGATGGTGACAAATGACTTCAGCGAGTCTTGAGCTTACAGCAAAATGAATGGATACTCAAGGACAAGTGTTTTCTTACTCTTTACTCATCTCACTCCAACCAGACTGTAAGATTTTGCTACAGATAAAACAGTCTTACTCTAGTTCAGTCTTTATGCTTCATAAAGGTGGCTGTTACAAAATAATCACGAAGTAATAAAGAATTAAGTTCCTGACTGAAATTTCCTTCACGTCTTAGATACCCAGATTCTTAAGATGTCACCCATGGCAACATAAAAACACCATTTTTCTAGTATCAAATTCTTCATATAATATGGAATGGAGGAAACTGAGACTGCAGTATATAACTTAAATTGTTGCCAATACAGTGCTGTATGTCTGTAAAAACTTGGGATTATATTTGGAGTATGAAATGGCAAAATTACAATGCATGGCCCATCTTTCATTTATCATTTAAAAACACTTGTTTCTATCCCAGTTTATTGGGTTTTTTTGTTGTTTGGGTTTTTTGTTTGTTTGTTTGTTTGGGGTTTTTTAGCTTCTTTATTTGAAGATGAAGACAAATGCCAACTAATTCTCTGCTAGCTTAAGTGACCTTTTTGGCTTCAATACAGAGGAAGGTAGGTTTGTCCTTGTCATTTTAGCATGATGATATTGTTGCTTTTTGTTAAGTGACTTCCTACTAATTCAAATAATCCCCTGCATTTGTCCATTTTCTTCACTAGGTGACTGTTAAGCTCTTGCATAGGTCACTGATATGCTGGTTTAATGGTTGATAGGTCTCAACACTTTTGGAACTGCAAAAGGAAGTTCCTGTGGTTTACTTTCAACCTATACATTATGTTGACACAAATGGCTTATACAAATGATTTCTACAAATAATTATCGAATCAATTTGTTTTTAAAAAGACTCGTTTACATTCTTTCTAACAAAGTAAATATTAATATTATTTATTTACTATTATTTACAATATCATGTTGGACTACATTTATAATGCACTGCAGATCTTGTGGGATTGCCAGACCCAACTTCCATAAACTGTTATGGAAATTATTCCAGGAGTCCAAGCACAAATACAGCTGTAAATACTCATTAATATTTTAAAATATCTGTAGCAAAACTCCAAAAGCCAAAACCACAACTGGATTTTTTTAACTGATATCACAACTATTTATATATTAATTTTTTGTATTAATTATGTAACACTTACTAAAAAAAAAAATGCTTTAACTGCATAAATTGCTAAGCAATTACAAGCTACATGGGCTTTGACCAAGGTCCATTTCCTCTGCCTGTTGGGTCATCATATAGAAGTTATTATGCCAAATGATTTGAAGTTAAACACAGCTTCCACTCTCAATGGGAATGGAGGCCCCACTGACCAATTTATGACACAAGTAGCAGAGTGAAACTCCTGAAGGTGAATTGTATTTACCATAATACCACTCAACCCATAAGATCAGGGAATACAGAGGCAGTGGCCAAATGCATTATTTCTACTTCCTTCTCAGGACAACATTACCAATTAAATTCAATTTATTTATTGGGAATACTGAAATTGTATCTCAGGCCGCTACTGTTGCATGAAAAAGGGTTTTTAAAAATTATTTTCTGTTTATATTTTTATAAAGAGCTTCAAAGGGGAGAAATGTGTTACATTTTTCTCCCCTACCGAACGCAAAACAAAGTTCCTTGAGTTCCATTTTACCGTTTATACACAGCATTTAAACTACCACTACATAGCATTAACAGAACAATTGAAACCAACTTTCAGAACATTACAAGATTTCGTAACAAGACCAATGCACTGGCTGTAAATCATTCCCAATAGAATACCAGTACATTTTCAGGCTGTATATGCCCTTTTAATGTGGGTTGAGAGGAAAAGTTAATGGGTTTTGTGTGCCTGCAAACTGCACGATAAAGGTCATTTGTTAACATAAAATAGCGTCTGTTAGCCATGCTGAAATGTTTTCAATGAACTGAACTCAGATCACAATTTCAATTCGACAGGCTGTATTTATGACCCATCTTTATGTCACTGCAATAAGAAATGCTGTAAATTGTTAACCAAAATAGTAATTTCTGCTTTCTGGCTCGGATGAATTTAAAGGTCTATAAATATATATATATGCAATGAATAAATCATAATAACAAATTGTTTGAAAAAAAAATGAGTGAAAGATCTGAAAGTCTATCTCCTGATTCTGTTTTCCTGTGCATTTTAAGACATGTTTCAGATTAATAAGCTTTACCATTAGCCACTGGTAACTCACCCTTTTCTGTTCTTTAATATATTCCATCAGTTCCTCTCTTGTCCTTTTCACTGCTTCTTCAATTGCCTTTTCACTTCGTTTCTGCTCCTCCATTATTGCTTCCTTGACAATTTCCTTTTTAAAAGAAAAACATTTAACTGTAAACATAACAAGTCTTTCACAAATGTAATAAGGGTCATCTCTTTCCTTCCTACTAAAATTATTATCACCTCCACTCTCCTTCCTAAATAATAGTTATCCTAAATATATGCAGAATCTTAAAAAAAAATTAGTATTTTAAATACAGAAGGGCGAAATAAGTGAGGGAAAAAAAGGGAGAAATAATAATTTTAAAGCTGTATTAATAGATATCAAACATGTATCAGGGATTTTCCAAATGCCTCTGACACACTGGCAGGCCTGGGGCATCGACCACCTCTCTGGGAGCCCGTCCCAATGTCTGACCACCCTCTCACAAAGAAATGCTTCATCATGTTCAGTCTGAACATCCCCCCCGATGCAGCCTTGAAACACTCCCACACCACAAAAGTTTGTTTCAAAACTGTAACCAGAAAGTTTGTTTCCAAGCTTCGGGAATTGCCAGGGACATTCTGTACACAGCAGTAAAAAAAAAACCAAAACAAAACAAAAAACAGAGGATACCCACCCAGCCCTGCCTCTAAATTAGCATTACTTTACATCAAAAGCATTACAGGAGAGAAAACTTAGTAAAACATCTCCATCACCTGCAGCACAACTTACCTGGTTAAGTTATCAGCTCAGGAAACAAATTCCTGCTCTGAAAGTCACTGCCCCCAAAACTTGAGTCCCACGTCCCCAAAGCCACTCATGAAATAAGTAAATAACTTTATTGAGCCAAAGTGTTCTGTTTCCAAGATTCAGGAGTAAACAAAGTGACAAACCGAGATATACCTACAAATCCTGAAAATCCAACATTTTCAGAAACTCTAAACATCCAGTGCAAACAACCACATGGTATTAAATGATTTGTCAGGGAGATTCCTGAGACAGGGATGGGGAAAGAACCTCAGAAATCAGGCAGTGGCCCTGGCAATTCCTGTGCTTTTGTCCCAGATATTCAAAACTGGAAGCAGCAGAAGCACGAGAGATGCACCTGCAGAATTAAGGAGGAAATCCTCCAATGGTTCAAAAAGGAACACAACAGGACTTCTAGTGTATTTATCCACACCCATTTTTATTTTTTTTTTTAAATCAAAACTTGCAGAAAACGAAAGGTAAATATGTACATGGATTCCTGATTACTTTTCACTGATTAGACACAATACTGTCACCCACAGGTTTGTTTACAGGTTTGCTTGACTGCAGAGTAATACAGACATCTTATGACACTTGGATTTACGGGAAGCGGGGAGATTGGCTGGAGAACAGGTGGAATTCTAAGGTTTTGGAAGCAGAAGGTATTTAGGAAGTTACGTAATTCATCTGTACATTTAAGATCAGAATTTTACAATATGCTATTAGTGTACAAGATGAAGAATATCACCACTGAATTGTATAAAACTCTTAAAAAAACCTCTATAAAAGTGTCTTCAGTGGAAGCCTTTCAACTGAAAAAGAAAGGTCTTTTTCTTACCTTTATCTGTTTGCTCCTTTTCAGCCAAAATCAAATAGTTTCTGCAAAACTACACTTTTGCTATTTTTATAACAGAAAAAGTCTAAAATCCCAAATTTAAAATCTGAAACTATGTAGTCCTCACTGTTCCGGAATGCAGCACATATGAAAACCATAGCTGTGAAAAGTGATTATAATTTTTTTTCTATTTTAATTCAGTTTACCAAATAAAAATCCTGAGAAAAAGGTTTCTTTCACTACAGAACTCTGGCAAGGTTAACAAAAAAAGTACAGAAAGTTACATATTACAGAAATATGCTGTTCTTGCAATTCTATTCTCATGCCAGTTTAATTTGTCAAAATGTCCCAAAATACTGTCTTGTATTAGAACAGAAAAAAAATGCCATCATGTATCCCATTAAACTCTTCAAAGCACATTAAAGAACTGATAAGGTGCTGTATCTTAAGATATAGAGAATTTTGCATCAATAAAATACTTACAATCACTTAAAGTATCCTTGATATGATAAAAATGATAAAAATGATATGATAAAAATGACAAAAAAGGTATCCTTGATATGATACTTGAAACACTATATTGTCCAAATAGGTATTTGGACCCTAAAATCCAAACAAAAATGCAACTAATTTCTGAAAGTCTATTAACAAAATGCAAGAAAACAGCAACCACTAGCAATTCCTTTAGGGAAAACTCATCTATTACAGCAAGAAAAAATAAAATTGGAAAGAATTCATTTCAAGTTCCTAAAATTAAGGCCAGTATTAACACCCTGAAAAACACACAGCCACAGATAACAGTGAAAGCATTTAACCAGACTTCTACAAGGCTTTTGACATGGTCCTACATCACATCCTTATCTCCAGACTGGAAAGACATGGGTTTGAAGGATGGATAAGGAATTATATGGAATTGTTCTTTGCTGTTATGCTGTATTTGCCTTTGGGTTTTGGTTGCAAAGGTAAAAATCGGCCCTTATTTCATTTTTAACCAAAACAAAGGGTGCAGCATTATCTGAGGCTGTTAGTGAGAGTCAAGAAAAGGGGAAAGCCCAATTTACCATAAGCAGGTGGGAAAGAGCACTCCACAAACTGCACTTGAGGTGCAACTGAGGTGCAATTCTTTCCCTCCCCCACACCCTGGGTTTTTTTTTTTTTTAATATTTGATCAGAGGCTGGAGTGCTAAATTATAGTCACAAGGTTAGCTGCTTTACATGCCTCTGTATATTTGTGCTTGACATGACACCAGTTAGAAGATTAGAATGCCTAATAAAAAATAAAGTACTCAAGTATTTTTTCAAGTACTCAATCGATAAATCATATTCAACCATATATTAGGAACGACAACCACACAATCACAATACATAAATCTGAAGGAAGAAAGAAATAAAAAAACCCACTGTATTGTATACACCAGAGAACTCCTGGCAGTATTTAAAAATAAAGAAAGCCATATGTTGGTTAGCAATTTATAGGAAAATTCTTTTGTTTCCCCACAAGGATCAGGTGGCAGTACTGAATTTTATCTAGGAAATGCAACCACAGACTGCACTGTTAGTGGTTTTTTCAGAAAATAGTAACCCTCAAATTATAATGTCTGTGGTTATAACTACTACAATCTACTTCTGAAGTCAGACATGGTTAAAGTCTGCATGCAGGGAACTATGCCTCCTCCAGACTTTGCAAGCACATTAAAAAATAAACTCATCTAATGGCAGGGATCTCTTTCCACTCAGTGCTGCTAAGCTGTGCCATTCCTCACACACTCAAGGTTACACAACATTTTCCTTGAATGTGTCCCCACAAACTCTGGCCACACTGATGGTTCTGCAAGAAGGTGGAAAAAAGGAGAAGAAAGTGAAACTGGAAATAATGCTTGGCCAGCCTCTTGACAGAAATGGAAGCAAACACTCCCACTGGAAGGTGAACAACAGGTAAAGGCAGTAGAAATTGGAGATGTCCTTCGAAGAGCGAGTTCTTCTCCAGCACATGATCTGATTATCAATTGGCTATTTGGGTAGAAATCAAGATATAGAGAAAAAAAACTTGACTACTTCTTGTATGAATCCACCAGATATTGGACATGAAGAGCAATGTTGCAATAGTCCAAACCTGTTGCTGAAAAAATACCCTTTCTTCTTCCAAAGATTAACACTCTCCCACCCAATCAAAATACTAAAAAGTCTAAAAAAGTCATTCTTGGAATTACATTACCAAATATGTAATTTTTCTGGGTATTTCAGAAATACAATAAATGGAGTATTTCAAACACTGACTCCTCCATTGGCTTCTACGACCCTTGTAAAAGATGGAAAAAATAACAAATGCACAAACAGAGACTGATAAACTGTTTTGCATTCATTTAACTGGTAATGCCCTCAAAGCTCTGCATATCATAGAGGCAAAGAGAAGGAAATGAAATTAGTACTATATGTCAAATGGAAATCCTCACAAATCAAAAAGCATCACAGAAGAAGGGCAAGCAATGCGAATTTCATTAATGTTTTATAGGTAAAAGTTGATTTTCTGGTAACAAATACTATAAATATTATATAAATATTTATATATATATTTATATATAAATATAAATACTGTAAAATGAGAAAGAGACAACAGCAAAACCTGAAGCAGAGACAAAAAGCAGTTTATGGCCTATTCAACAAGGAAAGAGTGATGGAGCAAAGGGATGGAAAGTTATAACTATAATATGGCAGTATTTTGAAAGGAAAAAACCTATAGTTAGGGCAGAAAAAAAGATGAATGAATAAAGATATAGGAAAAGTGGGAGATTGGATGAAAATTGTACATATGTTCTTAGATATGATGTGTCACCTCCTACACATTTGATCCTTAAACACCCAGCACCCTGTGACCAATTATATTTACAAATAGATCTGAAACAAAACCACTGTGTACAACAATCAAAAAAAATAAAGACAAATAAGCAGATACACAATATGAAATTAATTCACAGATTTCAAAATCAGGAAAGGTGCATGCACTTGCAAGCCACGTTCTCTATTTTTTAAGATAATGAGTCTGTAGGGGCAATAAACAAAATCCCATAGTTTTGACACCTGAAAAATGATATGTCAGGGAATCTATCTGCAAAAGTAGTTTTATTGGAAAATAAAAAGTCAAGACAAATGTATAGTCTCCATATATTTTATTTTTTCCCTTACACTCTCCACCAAAATATTCCATATATACCTACTGATTTGATGCAGGAGAAAAAGAGAAGTGTTTTTTACACATTATAGGGCTAAGAAAGGGCCATTCTGCAGCTAATAAATCTGACTGAGAGCTAGAGTGGGAAGTAACTTTGTAGAAAAACTCCTTTACTTACTAGTTCTTACAACCTTCTCAACCTTTCCCAGTGAGGGAAAATATTTAGACAAACAATGATTTTCAACAAAAATCTGACAGTTAATTTTAGCACTAGCAAAAAAGAAACAAACAAACAAACAAAAGAAACAAACTCCAGTTCTTTGAAGCCAATGGCTTCATGTTTTCACTTACACATCTTTTATTCCCTTACCTAAGGCTGGCTGTGGAAACCCTGAAAAACCTTCGACACCAAACTGATTCAGGCTTGCCAAAACTATCAAGAGAATCACTCCCTCAAGCAGATGAGCATGAGAACCAAAACAATTTTAATAATGTAGCAGGTAAGGAGCCATTCATACTTTAAGATTAAGCACCAGGTGTTCCAGACATGTCCCTTTTACCTTCTAAGCAATGGCATCCAATGGTATCCGTAAATTCATGAAAAAACATGAAACATACTTTAAAGAACGATTTTTTTCAACTTTGTGTTCACCATTAAAGTTTCATTAATACATTCCAAGATCATAAATTCCAAATTTACTGTTCTGCTAAGAACACCACCACAGGAACCTTTGGAAGAGTGAACATATTCAATTGTCTTTTAATGCTTAGAGATTTACTCCGCATAGACTTTGGGAAGTTCACTTCTTTCTTTTTTAATTTTTTTTTTTTTAATAAGCCTTTTAGTTAACTTCTCTTGCAGAAGTATTTTTTTCCCTGTATATCTCAGTATATCTCACTTGTGGCTTGGCTGGATGAGGCACCACAGCCTCAGTTTTCCTGAAGTGCTTTCCCATTGGTAAGATCATTTTGCCTCAGTGCTTTTGCTTGTGTCCAAGAGGAAGCAGAGTTTGTGTTAGCTCTTATAATAAATTAAAGGCTCTTTTTTTTTTTTTTCTTTTTTTTTTTTTCCCTCCTAAATATTTGCAGCCTTCAGAACACTTGAGTCTCTAATGGATCTGCTTTGTGGATTGGCAATGATGAACTCAGGCTCTTTTCCCCTTGAGAATTAGGGTAAACTACACTAGATTATCTACAGTATTTTAAATTTAAGCCTTCAGGAAATGACAAAGGTGATTCTTTGCTTCGAGTGCCTTAGCAGAATTATTAATTTCAAGCTATGAGACAGACTTAAATTTCCAGGGCTCAACCTGCAGCTGCTAGCGTTCATTTTACTTTTAATGAACTTATTTTAAAACAAATATAGTGGTGCTTTAGCTTCTTTTGTTAATTCTCCTCCCCACCACCATCAGTTTCACCTCCTTTACGTAACTGAGTATTTAACTTTGTAAAATGGTAACAAGTGCCATGCAGAGAGCTCTGGGCATTACAGCTATGGGAGGTGCAGCTACTCTGCACTGCCCACTAATTAGAAATACAATATAGCATCCTCCTACTTTATCCAAAATTGTATGGATCTCATCTTCCTATATCCCCAAAGAATTTTTGGATTTTAGCTTTTGCAAAGAGTAAAAATCAATGTAAAGTAGATGACAATAGAGAAGTTTATAGTTGCACCCCAATTCCCTGCAGTTTTTGAATTCTGTGGGGAAATGCTTCTGCCCCAGCCAAACTACCTGTTATACTTTTTCCTTATCTAGAGGATATCCACTGTTTATTCAAATAAGTGTTCTAGAAAAAAAAAACAAACAAACATCCTATTGGAAGGATTTCCCCAGGTATTCCTCTCTACACTGGCAACTACCAGACATATTAAACTCTCTTTGCAGGGAAGTTGCCACTGCAGAAAACCACAATACACTGTAGGGAAAATAGAAAACAAACTACTGGAGACATGCCAAGCTACATCTGCCCTGCTGAATAGATGAGTTCCTAAGCTATAATGAGATTCCAATGTGTTGGGAAAGGATCATGAGGTTCCTGTGCAAAACAACATTATCTTTAATCAAAATACTATTCATTTCTATCGAGGAGAGATTATTCTTCCTGATTTGAAATGCAAGCCCACCCTTCCCAAACCTAAGAATACTCTTTTAAATTAAAAAAGAAAAACCAAACCACCAAATAACTCTTTAATAAAAGCACAAAGCACCTGAACAGCACAAATATTAAACCTGAAGGTGCTTCCAGTCTCAGCAAAAAGGAAAGTAATCTGGACTTCTAATGCCTTACAGCCTCACAAGAGTGCTCTAAAAAAATTTTGCCATTTCCTTGGTGATGCAAAATATCCCATTTATCCCTTCAGACCTAAAAGGCTTCAAAAATAATACCTTCAACTTAATTAAAAATCCTATGTCTCTAAGTAAAGACCCCAAGTCACTGGAACAGCCAAAGCTTTCATGAGAACAAATGCAACATTCATGTTACTCTAATCCTTTAATTTCTTAAGGAAAAAAAAAAAAAAAAAAAAAAGAAGGGGATATGTCAGGGTTGTTCCCTCAGGTTGAAATATTAACTCAGTATGTCTTAGTTCCTACTTTCACTGTAAATTTATATTTATTCTGCTGGTTTACATTTGGTAAAAAAAAAAAAAAAAAGATATTTATCATGATTTATTTATTAAACTGTCTCCAAGCCCCCAGAATTTTCTCTGGCCATGTTCAATTAGGAAAATAAATCTTACATGGAAGTAGCATCTCCTTATCTGCAGACTGGACCTCTACCTGACTAAGGACAAACACTCTTTTTTTAGGACAAGGTTTTGTCAAGCATGAATATCTTAGAAGTAGAAGCAATCTGCATAAACTTCCAGATCTGCATCCACTATTGCTCTCCTTCCTGGCCACTCTGCAACACCACCACCAAAAAAAGTCTAAAAAAATACCTGCATCATCCCTTCGTGGTAGATTCTTCTTTTCTTATTTTAAACACATTGTTAAGAAGATGAAGGGGAAATTTCACTACTTGATTCAGCACAAGTGTGATCCTGAAAGATCCACTTACTTCCAGTGTTTAAAAACCGGTGAAAAAACCCAAAATATTATATTTTATAAAGAAAATTAGTGGATAGTAAATTACTTCTTTAAAGCAAAGAATCAAAAGTCCTAATCATGTTTTTCTGGTCTAGGAAGTAAAGGAGAAGCCAACAAATGAATTTATTTTCCCTTGTCTTCATAATTTAAATGTTTTGCAGACACACAACAGTGCTGTAGTTTTTAAAATACGCATTTTTATCGACTCTTGCCCCATGCATATGACAGTGCCTTTGCACTTTAAAGAAAATAATAAAATTTTGAATGTTTTCCAATTTTTCCATTAATTATTCCTAGAGTTAATTATGGGCACTGTGACTGAAAGCCACCCTGCCACACCTGTTTGCAGAACAATACACTGACCCTTTGTGATCTTTCAGTGCCACAGACTTACAGTATTAGTGAAGGAAAAAGTCTTTCATAATATGCTTAATTTCTCTGCTTTAGTTCAAATCAGTAAAGCAAATCTCCAGATTAATTTACAGCAGAATAAAATGTTAATCTAGGTTTCTATGACAAGTGTGATCCAAGACAGAGAAGTCGATATAAAAACATCTTTTCTTTCTCACATGGATTATTTCCTCTGGGGATAAACTGAAGATAAACTAAAAGAAGAGACATTTTGTTAAAAAAAAAGGTCAGGCTTCCCTTTCCTACTGTAAATTTCCAAAACTATGGGTTAATCAGAAAGTTCTCTTGAAATAAAAATACTGCTCTTAAACCTCCTTTTTTATGTCTGATACCATAAAGATTATTTTGCACGTTCACTTCCATTCAAAGGCACTAAGTTGTTGCATTACTTGGTACTAAACATAATGACAATATGAGGTGACAATATTGAAGCAGGAACCATAAAGAATTACACAGCAGAGCATAAAGAATTAAATGAGGCAAGCACTACATGGCCACAATTTTAAATTTCACTGTGTAAATTATTAGACAGCTGCAAAAGAGTCAAGAGTGCAGTTACAGCTCTAGAAAGAGAAATCTTATAGAAAATAAAAATGTAACTTCATATATACTTCACATTTATGTGAAAGAATTCTGGAAATCTTAAGAAAAATCTGCCTTTTTCCCAAATTAAAAATTGGTTAGGTACTTGAAAAATGAATCTGACTCAAATGAGAAACTTTTTTTATTTTTTTATTTATTTTACATTTTTTTTATTGTAACCAAACAAGAGAAAGTATTCCTGTTACAATCAAAGTTTCTACCTAAACCCCAAGCAATTGTTCTCAGCTTGAATTTGTCTTTGAAATCAGCTGCTTATCTTTTTTATCCTAGAGAAGAGTTTGAGTGCCTGAAGGCTTATTGAAGGTCTTAAAAACTGACATCTTACCACCTCATACCTTTACATTCAAAAGAAGAAGCTATATAAAATTTTAAATCACTCTATTTACATTAGAAACGTAGCAATACAGATATAATAATGGCATGGCATCAAAAAAACCAACTTTTTTTTGTGTACCTCATTATTGTTGAGTTAATAATTCTGTTCAACACAGGAAAGCAAAATGGGATCATTTCCTAGAACTTAATTTTTAAGCTTGTGTGATATGCTATTTTACTTCTACTTTACTGTGGTTTTCTTATTCAGGACACAAAATAGAGCCATGTCAAATTTCCACACATGAATGAAACATAAATTCCTTAAAATTCTGAAGACTGCAACATTCCATTAGGTCACCAAGAAATCAGTGAATTTTCAGGCTGTTCCTCCAAACATTTCCAGCATCAGAGACTACAAAACTCAACTTTTGGAACAGTAATTTAACTGCTATTATAACATATTTAATTTGTAATTCCTAAAATTGCTAAAAGCGACGTTGGGAATGCCCCTCTCATTTTGTGTTAGGTGGCATACAAATAACCTTATAGAAGCACCTCTCTAATGGGTAACTCTAGAAATTCTGGTTCATTCCAGGCTTAGGCTTCCAATTTTTATAACCTTTTCTTTATTTTGTACCTGTTCTATAAGGAACACGTGTAACATCTTTACTCTTCCATGGCTATAAAAGTCACCTAAACTGTTCACAGCACAAATGCCACTCTTTGAGTGTGTTGTCCTGGGTTCCTTTTGAAGTCAGGGGACAAAACCAGGCACTCAGATGGCGCAATTTATCTCATTTCAATCTGTGTGCCTCTAAGGGTCACAGGAATTTTATTCTTTATGTGTCAGCCTCTCTCTATGCACAGCCTGGATGAAAATAAACCAAAAGGATTGCTGTGCATTGCAAAGGTCAACTTCTTTCACTGATGAATGACAGACGGCACAAGAAAATCCACCACAACATTAGGAGGGCAATGAAAAGCAAAAATAAAATACATAAAGCAGGTCCAAGGGAAGGGTAAAATAAACTAACCTGATTCTGCTTCCTTTGTTCTTGCATGGCTTCTGAAACAGCCTGGGCAATCTTCTCTTGGTGACCATCACGTTCTGCTTCCCACATTTTCCTCTCTTCTGCATGAATCTTCTCCATGTTCCTCCTCTCCTCCTCCACTGCTTTCAGGACAGCTTCCTGCACCGCTTCTTTCTCAGCCTTGCAAACAAAGGAGGCACGAACAGATGAGCGGCACACCCAACACAAGTGCCTAAATCCTACAGATTACCTTCTCCTGATGAGATCTGTGAGCTGATAAGATATTGGACACGAGCACTTTCACTTCTGAACTATGAATTTAAGTTTGCCTGAAGCAGCTATTACCTGTGGACAATGACTTGTGCAGGTACGGAAAGGAAAATGAAGTTACAAGTAAGGTTCTTAAATCCCCCCCCCCCCCCCGCCAAAACCACAGTATCTCATAACTAACAAATAAAGCTGGGTTTTGCTCTTGATTTTTTTACTTAGATATTTAAAACATATAGTAATTTTTTTTTAAAAAAAGCTCTATTAAATCAAGGTATTCTATTATCCACATTTTCCTGTAGATATCGACCATGCAACAAATCGAATGTTATTCAGAGAGATGCTCAGCTGGTGTTCATTTAATCCACACAAAAACACGCAGAAAATTCTAATTTAGCCTTCTGAGCTGCACTAGGTAATACACATCACTAGTTTTCCCAGATCATTACATGCAACTGGATTCTGTTTCAGCATTAGAAATGAAAGATAGCTTAACACCTACAAAATTACTGTCCTAACACCAACTCACTTACTAATGAAACAGACAGAAAAAATCATATTTTATAAACTGAATACTCCCTTTAACTCAAATGTCAACTTAAAAAAATAATAGAAAATGACCATATTAAAAGATAAGTGAGACACGATGCTAATTGTCTTCCCAAGATGAACAGTTGACCTGCTACCCAGCTCTTCAAATCAAGATGCAGTGGTGATGAAAGGCCACAAACCCAGACATTTAGGTGACAGCAATACCTGAACTTCAATATTGTGGCTTCTTGTCATAAACAATTGAGAGGCTATCCCCCACAGAAGTTGCACTGACTCTCTCTATCAAGGCATAGGAAACAGCAGGTATGTTCATGACTAACTGAATTAGCTTCTTTTAAACACAGATGAGAACACAGAGCTCGATAAATTTAGTTGTGAAATAAAAATGGGTTGCTGAACTTGGCATTTCTAATGACACACGTGGACTCCACACTGCACATCTACTAAATTAACCAGAGATACCTTGGCAGCAGCTGCCACAGCCTCCTTGCTTCTTTGTCTCTCTTCATCCAAACATTTGTCCAGCACTTCCTGCAAATGTTACGAAAAATTAAACTGCAAAACACAACAGAGGAGTGGCTGAAAATAAGTTTAAACTGTCAGAGTGCTTAAGAAACCTTCCTGCCAGTGAGGATCCTGCCAAGATCATTCCCAATGATCTCCATGGTGCTGATCAGACCCTTTTTTTTTTTTTTCGTGGTAAACAAAAGCAATACCTTGTGCTTTTGTGATTGCTGCATCAAAGCTTCTTCTATCTTTTCTGATAACACTTCCTTCTCTGCTTCCAGAATGTCAAGAAGTCGCTGATGCTGTCGGGAGAAAACATTCATATTATTGTAACCACAGTCTGCTACTGAAACAGATGCAAAGAGCATTTCCAAGGTTTCTCAGTGGCTTACAAAAGGACTTTCAGTGTAGATTCAGTTAAACTACATAAGCAGCACTCCTTTAAATGATTTCATGTAAAGAAAAAAAATTTCCAATAATAAGAAATGTTCAGCTCCCTGAATATCTAATATATCCTCTAAGTCTGAAGAGGATTAGGAAAGAAACACTTACCTCAATGATACAGAGGGTTTAAGCAACACCAAACCTTAAATATTTTAAACAGCTGCAGAATTTAAATTATGCTTTTACTGCATCTCAGTTAGATGTATAGAGAGCAGAAGACAAATCTGTTGTTTTCAACCATTTGTGCTATTATGAACTTTGAAAGCCAGGAAATGTGAGGAAAAGAAAATGCTGCTTTCTTCAAGGAGAAAAGGGGCACTGAAGTGACCATGTAGTCTATATCACAACTCACTTACTTGTTTTTTCACTATATAAAGTGAAGCAATTGAAAGATACAGGTTCTTTCAGTAAGAGCAGAGCTGTTTTTTCAAAACTAAAAATTCTTACTGGAAATGGTTGATGCTGGGTATTTGTCATGAGAGAATTTCCAGCAAGTCAGTACACTTTTTTACTCGTCATTTAAGAGATGATCTATCATAACCTTAAAGTACAGTATCATTACACAATAATATCTTATAGGATCACAGTTACAGAAGAGTTTTATATTAAAATAAGTGTACATAAAGAACATAAATTTTTTACACAAACACACAGGCAAATACCCCTTTCACCAGAATTCCTAGGAAACAGGCATTTCTGTTTCACAAATTTTATTATTTTTTAATTTCAAGCGTCTCTAATGGTGGCTAGAAATACATTACCAAACTGCAATACTATGTTCTGCAAAATATTTTTTCCTTTGAAGAATAGAAAACTTCTAGACTGCTTTATAAAATAAAACACCTATCTGCCCTTCCAGGATAAACATGTAAAGAGGCATTTCCTTGTGAATTTACTTAAAATAGGTCTGAATGTGGCAGACATATTCTAATGGAAAACACCTGTGGAGGGAGCAGCAAAATCCACATCATGGTTCTGCTTAATGATGTGTAACTCACTTTTCTTGTGGACACAGAATTTTCAGACATTACCTTCAACTATGGGAGCACTTACAGAAATTGCTCTTTCCCAGTAACTCAAAGGTGAAACAAGAAATGGATTTTATTGGCTCTTCACTGGACCAACTGCTCAGATGTGTTGTTTCACAACGACACAGCACAAAACAAACACGTGCAAATATTTTGTCAGACACATCCACAAAGGCTTCCTAATGCAAAGCAAAAGGATGGAATCTTTATTTGCTTGTCAAGAATCAGCAAGGGAGTTTCTAAGGAGAACTTCTCAGACAAAATCACCTCTTTCTCTGAAGCCCCTTCAACAGAACAGCAATCAGCTTGTGCAAGCAAGAGGAGAGTTTCCAGTCTAAGTCAACCAGGCAGATAATTCCAGTTTGATTCAGATTTCTAGGTTAGATCTGAAGACTGTAGCCACATTTCAAGCTGCCATGGTGGGCCATCTCCCAAATGTATTTCACAACATTCTCAGTGGGACCACAGTTTTCAGCTTTTAAACTTCAGGGCAGTTTTCAAGTTTTATTTTACATCTATGTATGAGAAGACATCCAAGCCCATCCTGGAAGTCCCGAAACAATGCAGACATTTGCATCAATAAAATATAGAATATTTATACACAGCCAACGGAGAAAACAAATGTCAATCCTCCCTGCTGGTGAAAACAGTTTTTTGACTACAGCCCTCCATGTCACTGCACAGCAGTTCATTTTTCATAAACCTGTGGGAGATCTACAGTCCTGAAAAATGCAGATATTGGGATCAAAACTTCTTATCATATAGACACCTGAAAAATCCTGATCTCCCTTGCTGCAAAGAGAATGCACAACTAAACCACAGAATGGTTTGGGTTGGAAAGGATCCCAAATTCCCCCCTGCCATGGGCAGGGACACCTTCCACTGTCCCAGGTTGCTCAGAGCCCCATCCAACCTGGCCTGGGACACTGCCAGGGATGGGGCAGCCACAGCTTCTCTGGGCAACCTGTGCCAGGGCCTCCCCACCCCACAGTAAAGACCCTTTAAAATACAATTTACTGCTTTTGCTTGTGACTTTTAACTACGAAAATGTTGCCTAGTAAGTAATTAATTACCATAAAAATGAAGGCTGCTGTAACTGCAGTGTGACTGCTTTGACTGAGCAAGGCCCTCCCATCTCCTTGGCAGATTAGATCTGTGTGGTATTACATTTGGAGTTCTGTGGAATTCACTGACATTCAGTAAGAACTTCATGAAGAATTGTGTCTGTTTATAAAAACACATTAGTTCGTATTTTTCAAGATAATAGAGGCAAGTACCTGTGAGCACGTTTAGAGTGCTTTCAAAAGAAGAGTTATTGATTTCTGCCATAATTCAATGCAACTTTACATTAAATAGCACCCTGACTTCTCATGGCAGTACAACATTTAAAATTTCACGACTCTAAGTCTCTCGTGAATAGCTTGGCATGTCCTTTCCTAATATAACATAAATGCTTATTTATGTGGAATAATCCTCCCATAGATGATTGCCTTCCCATCTGAACTTCCAAAAGTTCATAAATCACCTCAAATGTTGCAACACCCGTCCATAAAACCTCGTAAAGCAAAATCTCTTTGTATTAGACCTAGAGAAATACCTTGGAGAACTGTTTATTTGGCTTCAGAATCTATATTTGGTCAGTTTTGTTTTTCAGAGAGAAGCATACCTTAAGCTATCAAATTACAAAAATTAGATGAAAAAAATGAGTAATCATAAATAGAGAAAATGGAATAGAATATTGCACAAAATCCTTCTCCCTGAAACAGGTCTTGAGTCCAGAAAGCCCATCTGGCATAGATAGCGTGGATGTGACATGGAAGCTTCCATTCTGCATGTAATTAATATGCAATTTATTTACTTATCAAGCATTTTTTTCCCCAAGGTACTATGCCCCACAGTTTTATCAGCCTTCACAGGGAGCCACGGAATCTCCTTGAAAGTTGTGCTTATTAAAAGGATGTAAAGCAAGTCTGGTGGTATTATTAACCCATGGTCTAGAAAAAGATGCACCTCAATGCACCTGAATTCCTTATTACAGAAGCACAGCTCTTTCAAAGGCATGTTCAGGGATCTTGGATATGTGTACCCCTTGAGCAGGAAATCTGGGAAATTATGGACAGTAAAGGTTTCTGTGCCCTCCCTCTTCTGACAACAATTAGAGAAATTTTAGTATTTCTGTATAATGACAGCAGCCTGACAGACTTAGAAAAAAAAAAAAAGCAGTAATTCAAGGAAATGATTAATGAATAGAATTCCAAGCTCTTAGTTTAAATGTCTCTGCACAGCAAGCTATTGTAACCCCTCTGGAACTATTCTTTAATTAGGGCAACCAGTTTTGCACTTCAGATTTTAAAATCAACTATACACCCTCCAAGAAGAAGTTTCTATGCCATAAAAGCACGTGGTATGGCACATTTCTGGATGTATGAAGACTTTATGGCCACGATGAACTTTATGTACAGTCAGTGCTCCCTCAGTTGGTTTTTCATTAAAGGGATTTGAAGGCTAAAAACAAACAGGAGGTGACACTTTCAAGTGCCCTTGTATTTTTAGCTAACAGGAACAGAATGTTTTAGGTTCATTTACTTGGCTTGTAGATTTTTGTTGAGCTATAGTAAAGGCCTCTAAGCCATAGAAACCATTGCTGGATTAAAGATCATACACACTGAATTAAATGCCTACAGCTAAGCAGGCTTATCTCATTATTTATCAATTAAAGCCATGGAAAGGATGTGAGATGGACCAATCTCAGTCAGCATTTCCAGTTTCCACAGGTCAGAATTATGAACATGTTCCTCTCTCTGTTGGACAGCACTAAAGGAACAAAGGAAGAGCTCTGAGCCTTCAAGTACCACTCTGAGCTACATATAAACTGAATTTTGATTCCCAAGCATTGGAGAGGCCACCTAACCTAACCTGTGCAGATTGTCCACAGAGTTTTTAAATGGAAGCTCAATTGAGGGCGTCCCTTATCAATCTACAATCCAAGAAGCAGAAAACAGGTTAAAAATAAAAAAAAATTTCTAAAAATGGAAACTGATAAAAAGTTATGGCTACATAAATAAATGTCCTGAACTGTAAATGTGATGCACAAAAAAATTGTATAGCTCTTTAATGCATTATTTTACCTCATTCCTATAGCCTAGCACTCTTACTTATTCTTCCTTCTCAAAAAGCTGTGCTACCTCCCTTTATTCCTTAGTCAGGGAGTACAGGGTTAAGAGTGCAAAATTCTGAGCTGTAAAAAATTCTGAAGAGCAGATTCTAGTGGGACATGATGACCCAGTGAGACATGAGTGATTTCCAAAAAAAAAAAAGAAGATGAAACCCCCCAAACTTCTCTAAAAAGTATTATTCCAAAGTGGAGAGAAATACTGGTACTTCTACCCTACTCTCTGGAAAGTAGCATGAGAGGGTCAAGAAGAGTCTTGTGAAAATTAACTTAAAACAAAAGGCATTCAAAAATAGGTTATAATGTTTTCCTCCCTGCAAGAAGTTCTCTAGGCAGTGGTTCCAAATGAAAATCGTTTGATGTAGATTCAAATATAAATACAGAGGTCCTGTGGTTTTTCTTGATTCCTGTAAAAAAGAAATCAAAAAAATCTTTCTTTTTTTTTTCCTGGAATGTGAGTCACAGAAGACATTGTAAACAGATTCAATCACAATAGCAACTAGTCAGTCTATTTTGTTATTTTTATATATTCAATTCATTTCTGAAGAATAGTGACATTTTTCTTTCAGGTAAATATAATTTGAAGGATCTCAAAATATATATTATAAGAACTCAGGGAATTAATGAAATAATGCATGAGATGGGATATTTTTCAACTGAAATGCTGCATTAAAGCTATTAATACTAAATTCTCCTTGATTACAGTTATAATTCCATTCCATAATTCCATATTCCCATCAATCCTAAACTACAAATTTAAAGTCAAACAGAAAATAGGGTGTCTTGCATGAACTGAAATGTTTTTTTAAAAGATAGTTTCTGAGTCCTGTACTGTTTCATTTGAAAGGAAATGTGTATAGGATATCATCCACAAACAAGGATACAATTATTTTGGGCACCCAATTTGTGTTTCTGCAGATTGGTTCCTTCTCAACATTGGGTAAACCACCATGAATGGATCACCAAATGCTGCATGGATAAAATAATTTTCTTAGCTGCTATTCATAGCTTATAGTAGTCAGTTAGATAATAATTCAAAAACAAACCAGCAAAGAACTTCACAGAACAACCAAGGTTAATATGAATATCCTAATACTAAAGAGGACAAAAATATCTTCCATTATTTGTAGCATCACTGCCACAAATTAATGGTATCTCCCTCTCTCAAAGATCTTTCCTCTGAGGAAACAATTTTCACACAGTAATGAAATGACACTTGGAAACTTTTTTTAATGACATCATGACAAAAACCAGTGTTGGGACGTTGATGTGTCCAATTCACCCTCAGTGAATGAGCAATTTTTCTTGTCACAAATAGCTACTGAACTTTTTAATCCAATGAAACTGCATTGTAGTACTTTAATAGAAGAAAAAACAGGCATCATCTCACCTCCAGTATTTATGGGGTTTTTGTACCTTCATTACATAAGAACACAGAACTATCCCTTGAGACACTGGAAAAGTCATATTCAGAATGATTTACCAAACGTTTCATCACTTCATTCACCGGCAGGAATAATAAACCATTGGATGGGGCTTTTTAAGAACTCACCAATTCAGATCTGCCCACCTACTTTAACAAAGTCCCACTTTTATTTCTGCCCCTCCTGAAGGAATGGAGCAGTAGGAAGAAATAACACAAGTCATGGGGAAGAGTTATCCGTGGGAGAGGGAGGTGACGCAACAAAAACACACAGAGTTGTGGCATCATGGGTTTGTAATGTTATCAAAATATTCCCCTTTCGACATCCCGCCCAAAACATCATCCTGAGGAAAACAGGCAGCCTTATTAAAACACCAATAGCAGCTCTCTGCTCCTCTAAAAGGACTGGCTTACATCCAGCAGCATGTTCTTTTGTGCTGCACCTTTTCTTGCCCACTGCTAAACTCTGTCAAATGACAAGATGTGGTTGGTAATTGTAACTGGTTTCTTACACTGTCCTCACTATCATCTGTGGCATCTGAGTGCTTGGCAGTGCAAGGTGGAAAATCTGCCTGAAGGATTCCAACATCTGTTACATATTTCCACTTCCTCAAATTATAACTTATTACTGCATGGTTGAACTGTATCTTTCTGCCAGTTTGAGGTCCAAGGGGCCGACAGAGCAGCAAAGCTTTTCTGAGGGAAAGCTCAGGAATCAGCAAAACATTATTGAACCAGAAAAGTTAAAACAATAGTAAATATAAAGAAAAATTATAATAGCAGTAATAAAATAACTCAGAATATACTTGTACTCAGGGTTCCACCCAGCATCATAAAGGCAGTGTGTAAACTGTACAATTTGAGGCACATCAGAGGTTGAAATTAAGCTTAAAGCATTTTGCTGCATAAGTGCTTCATTGTTTTCATTAATAAAGCAAGAAGCTATATAAAGGCATCTAATAATGAAAATACTTTTCTTGGAAAGAGTACACAGCAATAGAGACTATTAAAAAAACCCACAAACTTTGAGGTCCTGAGGATACAGAGATAAGGAACTTCATAAAAATGTGAAGGAGAATAAAAAGTATCAATTACTCATTTTGTTTTGTTATCTAATTCATTTCATAGCCCGTATGAGTTCTCACCAAATTGGTCCATCTATCAGGAAAACTTAAAGCAAATGAACTCCTAAAACACAAGCAATATAAACAGCAAAATATTCAGTAATGGAAGACAGTAAAACAGAAGAAAAACAATTTTTTTTTTTTCAACAACAGCTGACAGAAAAACAGTTGAGGAGAAAAATCATACTAATATTACTTAGCTGTTCAGTATTGACAAGAGCTGGTGGTTTAAATTCATAACAGGTAGTGAAGGTTTGAGGGTAGCCAGTTATATAAGCAAAAGACAGAGAGGAGGGGGAGAAAAAAAATCACTCTAAAGAGCTATTCTTAAGTGCAGCTTGACAAATCCAAGAAAGCAAATGTAATTTCCAAATAAGACTTTTGGTTGGGACTCTGAAAGTATCCTTGGCTGAGCTAACAGTGCAAAGGGACTGCAAAATCATCCTCCAAACAGCATGTGAGAGTGGGCATACTGAAATGAAGTTAAAGGACCCTCTCAAGGGTCTGCAATTTTTTAAAAATAAAAATAGATGCGCCTTTTCTGACCTCAGCAATGAAACTTTGACTTTGGGAGGTAAATACTGAACAATACTGCATACAAAGTCAACACACATACAAGGAAAACACAGAGCAAAGACACATCCGACTTTTCATTTTAATTCTCTCTATATTACGAATTCAGGAATAAATTACTCAATTTGGGAACAGGATTCTAATAAATAATACATAATCAGGGACTACCAGAGAAGTTCTGAGAAAGTGCAACTTTGCTCTTGGCAGAAGAGCAGCAGACCTGGAAAGACACATCTTGATGAATTATGTGAAAGCAACTTCGATGAAAATGTAACAGGAATGACTGATAGGAAGTACTTGGTTTTGAAGGGAATGAATAAACAAATATTTCCACAGCAGCAAACTATGAGATTTCTGAGAACTGAGAGGAAATGTCCAAAGAAGGGGACATGGCAAGCACCCTCAAGAATTTCCCAACCTATCACAGTTGGAATTAATGAACCAGAAGGGTTATGCCCACCACAGTCCTCATTTTTTTCAGTCTGGATTACTACTCTCGCTGCAAAAATTGGCTAGTGTCTCCTAAAAGTGCAAATATTCACAATTCTCTAAGAATCTAGTTTGCATATGCTCCCTTCAAGATCAGGCATTAAAAAGATTCCACAGCTACTACCTACAGATGGGAAAAATATAGAATTTCTTTTGCTTACAAGAGGATTAAAAAAAAAAAATAAATCAAAGATCATAAATTAAGCGTTATTATAGAAACATGCTGCACATTATGAGTCGATCTAAAAACAATGTTTGAAATCATAGAAAATTACAGCTCCTGACTAGGGATTTAAGTTGAATGAAATAAACATTTTCCCTGGCATACAAACAATCACTTGCTCTATAAGAAAAGCACTTTTGACATTTGACAATTTAGGAATTCTGGGGGGGGCACAGTGGCAGTTTTCACAAAAAGTTATGCAAAATACACCAAAATGCGTCATTCAAACACTGGTACCTATCACGTTCCAGCAGCTCATGGCTATTGTCTCACCAGTTTTCTGCTTGTCCTCAAGCAGTTCTTGAAAGCATCATAAACTTTAAAAAAGCTGAGTTCCTGGAAAATGGAACTTCTATTCTGACTGACCTTTCAGCAAACTGTCTTCAAGCTGAAGATAAACCAGTACTTCTCTAAGTGTGCCTCAAAGAAAGGGCAAAAGATTTCATGCACCAGCCAACAGATTTTGAACTCCTCTTTGCCACACAAATGACAGCCAGCTTCGTGATAGCGTGGAAAAAGGATTAAAGACATGGGGGTAACTCCTTGCCTTGAATGTTGCATCTACAAACACAAGATTTGTTTCACAGCATAACGTAAAAATCATCACCAAAAATACCTTCCCCTGCCCTGGAAAACATGGCCTTGTGCACTGAATGTATTGGCAGGATGGTACCTGTGAGTCCACCACAGGCACAACGCCCTGATAAAACAAATCTTCAAAAATCAGAAACCTCAGTTAACTCCAACAGGAGCTTAAAGACAAGAGGAGAAAAACAGCTTTTCCTCCTTCTCAAAGACACTTTGGGGAGGGAGGGGTACTGGAATTTAGGGGGAACATGAGATTAGGAAGAAAGCACAAGAAAGGATTTATCACACGAGATAAAACAGCAGAAAATTTAAAAGGAATAGGAAATGAGGACAAAAAACTATGTGGGTTGACAAAGCCTTACATGGGCTTTAAATTTTGAAGGCAAAATACTGCTTGTAAGGCAAGAGCACTAGAAGGGAACAAAAAAAAGATGTGATGTCCTATGACACTTCCAGATTTCATGAGATTCACCACTTTTTAACATTCAGAAAGTGATATCAAGCCAGTAAATGATATGTTCATTTGAATAACACAAAACATTTTCTTAAAATTATTTTTACTTGCTTTTAAGGCAGAGCATTTAATAACTGTAATTCTGTGCAATAAACCCCTCATTCATGATGGAATTGATTTCTCCAGATTATTACATCTTTCCTTAATACTGTTTAAACAGATGCTTTTGTATTTACTACATGCTTGCATTAGAAGTTAATTGATATGGTCAGAACAGTCAAATGGTCTTAAAACACTTTTGAAAATGGTGCAGTGCTTCAAGTGGACTTTTGATGCATACAGATCTAATATATCCCAAGAAAATAGGAAAAAAATATTATCCTTTGTATTTTTTTACCTGATCTGTTGCTAACAGTACTTAAAAGGTAATTGTTAATTGCAACATAAACAACTTCAGGGGGCTAAGAGCAAATTAGCCTTTTATTTCTTTTAAACTTCTATACTAATGGTCATTGTTATTTTGATTCAAGAGCTGCACTTAAGTCAAACCAAGATCCTATTGATAGCAAAACAGGTTTACACTGTTCAGATAATCAACAGCAATTGATGTGATTTCAAATACTTGCTATGAAGTGTATTTTTACTCAAGTCATGGTAAGTGAACCAACTTAGGCCTATTATATATATATTATATAATCTTTCTGGATATGATATAATTCCTCGTAGCCAGCTTTCCATTTTTTAGATAAGATTTCTATGAAATAAAAATAGGAGTGGAAAACAGATGTTTGTGTCTATCACCTAAGAACTATACAAAAATTTTGGATCAAAAATTCCTGCGAATCCCATACAATTAAATCCTGCCTTTAACTACCTAAACTAAAAATGACTGCTTGGTTTCTGACCACAGAAAATGGCAGCTCTTAAAGGAGTAAGTATTAAGTTGATGTGAGACTTTTTCTCAGTGCTACAAGTTCTTGAATCTGCTTGATACAGATGAAGAGTCCTTACTTATTTTGCATTTTTAAATACTTGTGTTTACTGGTAGGCTGAGGTCTCGAGGCCAAAGATTGATTCTTATCTCTGGGGATCATATATGCTAATATATTTTTCAAACAGAAAGGAGCTGAAACAAAGAGAAAATCATGAAGGTTTTTGCATGTGCACATCCATACCTGAGCATTGAGAAGCTCTTCACATTTGTGAGAGTGTTTTTCAATGGCTAGTATATACTGTTTTTCAATAGCTGCTTCTTGCTGCTGAACTGTAGATTGTAGCAGTGCCTGCAAAAAGAAAGCACAGAATATTCAAGAAAGATAGAACTGGGATGTTTATTGGTAACTGCAGATCCACTAAGGCTTGTCCACGACCAGAATGTGGAATGCTGTTATAAATTTGGAATGTGCAACTATTAAAGTACCTTTCTGTGTAACACTACCTTGTTTTCAGTCAGGACCAACATTTTTTGGATCTCAGATTTCTTATACAGACTGCCTAAAAGACAGCAGCACACAGAAGATAGAGAGGGAGAGTATTTCTGTTAAATATACTCAGTTTAGTGGGACCACACAAGAAGAGCAGCATATGAAAGCTGCTGAAGAAAAAAAAAAAAAAAAAGAAGAAGAAAAAAAAAAAAAAAAGCCAGACATATTTCCCTGGCTGACAAAACTCCACATCCTCTCGGCACTGTGTAAGATCCCATGGGCCAAGCATGATCTTCACAACCACAAGTCAAGTAAAAGCAGATGGAAACTCTGAGCAACTGCAAACATGAAAGAACGCCCCCCCAGGATGTTCACACTCGAAATGTGGAGCGGGGGAAGTCCAAGTGTGGAAAGTCAGAGCACCAGGACAAGCAGCGAAGGGGGATGCTGGGACGGGGAGCTCTGCGTGTGAGCACGTGTGAGTGCGTCCACACACGCCTGGCTCGGCCCTGCACGGCTTCTGAAGGCAGAAAGGGAAACACAAACGTGTAAGAGATGCAAAAAACCAAACTACTGTGTGAGGAATTGCGCTGTTTCAACGTGGGGTTTACTCACCTCGTGCTACGCAAGTCTTTTTCCCCGATATCGTAAAAAATTCGTGCCACTGCCCAAATATTCTTCAGGCTATTTATACACAATGTGGCAAGCTATTTTTAACTAGTGATCAACACAGAGAAGTAGTCAAAACGACTGTGTAAGTTAAAACAGACGTAAGTTTTGCAGGAAAGAGACCTTTGGCCTAAATGCAGATAAAGAAAAAACTCCCATCTTTGAGACAGTCTTTATTTTAGAGATATATTTCATTCACGGAACACAACACACACATTAAATAAACTTTTGAATATTTTTCCAAAAAAAAAGTATAAAAAATTTAAATCTTCTGACAATTTTTTAACTTTTCAAATTTTCCACTAGCTGTCCTCTTATGCTGTTTTTCAGTGTTGTTATAGTATGGCAGCAGTTTTCATCACAAGTTCAGTGATTTACAAGGTTAAAATTTGTGCTTAACACGTACTTTGTAATCAAAGTGTAAGAACACTTTTGGTGTTTGCAGGGGATTTCTCCAACCATAAGTTTACTTTCAAAAAACGCCAATTTATTTCCAAGTAAATTTATTTCCTTTATTGATAGAAATTGAAGCAATCAGAATGAACTCCTCAAAGAAATACAACTTCTATATCTGAAACTTCATATACTAAATCTCACTCTGTATAAAAGAGAATTGCCACATATCACTGGCACAAATTAAGCCTGTACTTTGGGGTATGGGTTCTCTTTTTGCCAACACTATTGTGGCAAGGAATGTTTCATATAACTGGCACAAAAGAAAATTAAAAAAAAATCTGATATTAGGTAAAACAGTACCAGAATTGTCATTAAGCTGCAATGGCATTTCTTGCTCATGCCAAGGATTGAGTCACTTTCTGCACTTTGCTATGCAAACTTTACTGGCAACTGTTAAAATCCTATTAAATGGTATAAAGAACTTTCAGTTTTCAAGGAAATAATTATTATTCATTGGATGATATGTAGAGGTTGTTAATTTTAAATTTAATTTATTATTATTATTTTTCTTTTTAGAAACAAAAGCCTTCTTTTTCTATCAGAACACAGTTTAAACAGGACTGATCCTTTATTTGACTATTCCCCTAGCTGGCCAAGTAAGGAGAAGGAGAGAAAACTCCTCTCCTATGTAGCACAGTGCTTCCAAGAATCAGGTTTCTTGATGAGAAATACAGAGGAGGGGCAAGATATCCATCCAAAGCTTTGGAAAATTTCAAGATAATCAACCACTCAAATTACTAATTAAAAAAAAAAAAAAAGATTTACTAATTAACTCACTGAACTAAAACATTCATTTGGCTACTTGATGATAGGCATCTCTAATCTTAGAGTTACAACTTTCTTCAGCACAATGACACTAAAATCTTGTCATTAATTGCTATTCTGGGCAACTATTCTTATCCATGCTGAAGCACCACTTTCTTCCTTAATAAATTACGTGATTATCCTGGTGGGCTGATGTTCCATAAACCCATGGCCAGTGACCTGATATCAAGCTGGAATTCTTGAAGCAGGCTCCTTTTAATGGCTCCCTGAATGACTTCAGTAAGGTTACAGCAGAATGTAACCCATGGCATCTGCTGCAGGAAGTCAAAAGGTAGGATTTAAATAAAGATGCTCTCCTTAATTAATTAATTCTCCTATATATTGTGCAATGAACTTCCTTGACACTGGGTGGCAAGGGTCATCACAGAATCAGATCCAAACCCCTGCCATGGGCAGGGACACCTTCCACTAGACCAGGTTTTTCAGAGCCCAACCCAACCTGGCCTTGGACACCTCCAGGGATGGGCAAGTCATGCCCCTCTCCTCTTAACAGGACTAAACCCTGTCCTATTTAACCAAGAAAAATTAGGAGTCTTCATCCTGCCTCAGTCCTGGCTTCCCTTTCACAAAGAACAGGGCAGTAGCTCTCAAACCACTACAGAGGAAGCAAAACTAAAATTTCAGAGATTCCTTGATTATAGTTCTTTTCCTAATATCCATATCCCCTGGGTTTTGTGAATGACAACGTTTGAATTGTAGGATGTGTTAGAACCTCGTAGATCCTGGCAGGAGAGGGAGGCAGAACACGTTCTAGAGTCTGTAAACGATATGTTTGAGTTGTATGACACAGTAATTTCAATTAGAATTTTTCTGGGAGAAGTTCTACATCCCTGCTTGCTATTTCGCCACTTGGAAATAATTCATATTCCCAACACACATTATGCTCCATCACCAGACTGTCTTAGGTTTTCTGCTCATTGTTTCTGGACGTATATTCATGACCAGCTTTGGGGAGGTTTTTAGAGAACAAATTCACATTGTCAACGGGAAAGCTAAGGAGTAACACATGGATGCTCATGTTTAACAGGAACAGTGTGGCTGCTCCCAGAGAATGGCCCAAAGAACAGGACTTGTTGGACAACAATGACAGCAAATCAAGTCTTCTTCCAAAGCTTCAACTATCAGAAACATTTTTAACCACTCTAGAAATCCTGCTTCTTCCCCACTTTCTGATCTCTCTTCTAACCCAAAAAAAAGCTATCCTGCTTTTCCTTCAATACTCAAAAAATGCCTGGTGGCTTCTCACAGAACAAAGAGATTGAAACAACTTAAGTTCTCTATAAAGGCTTCATATTCATTTTAGTTTTATGTATGATGGGTTATAATAATCACAGAAACCATTATTTCCTCAAACTGTTATAAAAACCTTCCCACATTTAAATGACACTACAAAATATTTTTAAATTAAACCAAGTAAACCAAGTGAATTAGTCTGAACCGGTTTGAGCTCAGATAAAGAACTAACCTTAGCTTTAAGTTAGAATAATTTTAGAAGACCCTGAATTGAAACTAGATCCAGCCATCAAAATGAGATCCATAATCACCTTGGGGCATCCTCAGAGGAATAAACATCTTTTAATTACATGCTGTAGCAATGGTCAGAGAATTAAGCAGCCCTGGAATGTAATTTTCAGCACACTACCTGTAGGGTGGGAACACTGGAGAACTGCATCCCTGCCTACAGACCAGAGACTAAAACCTTGGACTGTAGCCAATATGAGACGAAAAGTTGAAATATCAGAAAACACAGCTGATCACAAAGATCGCTAGATGATTATCTCCAAAGTTTGTCCTCATACTTGAACAGGCAGAAGTGCAATGACTGTGGTTTTGCTAAAACCATGGCACAGACCCTCCAGCCCATTTTTAATATGGCTCTATTTGCACAGCCCCAGTGCACACTGTCTTCATTCTCCTGGCAATTGAAACCACAGCTACTTACCCAGAGTTTGCTGTGTGGCCAGAAGCTACAATTTATGAGAATGCTTCTTGAATTAAAGAGCCAAAATACAGACTGTTACCCCCAACTCCTCCCAAATTCTCTAAGAGCAGCAAATTACCAAATCTCTTTCTTTTTTTATTGGGGAAAAAAGCCGGTGAGGGGAAAAAAAAAAATCAAGAAGAAAAACAAAGCAGATTTTATTACCCTCTCTTATCTGTTCTGAAAAACAGTATAAAAGAAACTGGGACCCATGCACAGCACAGGCTTCCCAGATGCACAGGATTGTTTGAAAAACCCACATGTAACACCAGTGGATGAAACCAGCATCGTGATGTTATGTTCTAGAATGCCAGTTAAAAGCACTGCATCAGAACCCTTAGCCAGTCCAAAAGAATATCCTGCTCAAGCATCATTAAGTTGCTTAAATAACTAAAATACAAGCCAGAACATCCAACATCTTCTTTACTTCAAAACTGCTGAGTCAGGGTGACCGAAACAAGCTGGCTTTAAAAACAGAATTACTGATGAGAAGTAAAGTTACCACCCTGCTTCAAACATACGAACGACTTTAAATGTCAGCATTAATTTCAGCAACAGTACGTAAGAATTTTTATGCTTCGTAGCATTAGACACTGGTTCATCTAATTCAGCAACCTGCCTCCACCAGTAATTATTTCTATTACTTTATTTAAGGGTGAAGTGCAGTTAAGCAGTTGCTGAATGAGAAAACAGAGCACAGGACACAACTGAAATTCTTTCCTGACCTGCAGAAAAGATTCATTAACTCAATAAAAAGTGTTGTGTTATAATTCAGCTATGAGCTAGGACACAGACTATATGAATAAAACTATTTAAAAGATTCTTGAAAATATCTTTTTTTACAGAATTCAACTTATCCACTTCATTCCAAGATACTGCACATTTTCACCACTGGGCTGTTTCCAGGTGAGATTCCCTTCAAGTGAAAATGAAACATGTCCATTTAGGTGCTATGGATTAAAGGGGGTAAAATACAAGAGAAGGGAAATGTGTTTTGTTTGCAAAGTGGTATAAAAATCTCGGCTTCATTTTCAACTGCTTGTGGTGTCCCAGTAAGGATCAACAACTTACACTCTGAATACTATGATGGGTTTATCTACATAGCTCAGTTTTACTGACATGTGAGTGTAAAGGATTTATTTACCACAAAACACCGTTCTCACAGAGTCCTGACAGAAACAAACTGCAAACTCACTCCTAGTCAAACCTTTTTATTATTATATTAACACTGTATTTACTGTTCTGTAGTCAGAAACACATATTAAAGTCATCCTTACTAAAAGGGGAGGGAGAGATTTCTTGCAATTTTTATAACTACTTTGAAAATATAAAGGTGTTTCTATCTACAATAAAACATTTTTGATAGCCAGATCTTTGGAATATTGAGACTTGATTGCACCTCACTTTTATCTGAATTCTGCAGAGAGACTTTAACAGTACATGAGTACTCCCATACAAAAATCCCAAGGAATCTCTCCTTTTCCAGCCATCAGCTCTTCATGACAAAAACCAATGTTGTTTTATATTCAAGGCTCACTTGAATTCTAGTGTGACTTGCACTTGAACAAGCTTAGAAGTTGGAAGTGAAATACAAGCCCTTGCAACAACTTTTGAATTTATCCTTTTATTCATGTGTCAGTACTTTCTGAGCCAGGATGTCAACTTGGAAACCTAATAAGCTAAGCTGATGTTTTAAAGAGCTGAGAACTGGCCACATTTCAGAGCTTTCTCTCACTAGGGATAAGCTATGTCTAAAAAAAGATATCCTGATTCTAGATTAACTTCTTTTGTAATGAAATCTTTTTAAATTTCCTTTGTTTATTAGAGGTTAAGCTTTCAGTTCAGAGGTCTATTATTGACACAAATATTTTTGAAAGACAATCTGATTGCCCCCCACATATTCCATACTTTGCAAATCTGGAAATTTGAAAAAAAAACCCCACCACCTAACACTGAAAACTGATAGACAAAACTCTTACTTGCAGCAAGGGCTGGAAGGAACTTTGCATCTTGAAGTTAATTTCTATAAAAGGAAACACACATCTGATTCATGCAAGCAGTCTTTCAGAAGACTAATAATTGCCTAAAATAATCTAAGGAAATAAAAATCATCTAATAAATACACCTCCCTGTAACCTCATATTCTTTAAAGCTCACATGCGAGGATATTTTATACGGTGAGAAATATAAACAAAACAGATTAAAACTCCTAACTCCTCTATTTACAGAACTATGACAATTTCAGAGCAAAAGCCTGACTAAACAAGCACAGAAGAAATTCTTATGTTGCCTGTGGTAAGTATCTCAAAATGTGACGTGATCCCACAAGCGTAATTTCCAAGATCTACATTTACTTTTCTTTACTGTGGTTAATTACCAGGGAGAAAAGTTTAAAAAAACAATGACACGGAGGACAGAAATTAAACAAAATTAGGTAAACATGAGAAGGGGAAACTTGGCCTATGCAGAGCACTGAGTTAATTTTAATTGTTTTTCTGTGTTTCTAATACCAATTTTGTGACTGTGTTGTAAATGGTTTATTTGTTGAAAGGAAAATAAGAATGTGAGACGTTTAACAATAGCCAGGGCTTTTGAGGGTTTGTGCTACAAAACATCTCAGGGTCTCTGTTAATGGATTTCCCAACACACTGAGCAAGTGAATATTCCAAGGACAACTTGGAATAATTCTAAGGGCTTTGGTACATCCAGGTCCTTGGGACAAGATGGTTCAGTGTTTGAGTGCTTGTGTAAGCTGCACTTTCAGCACTGCTGCTTAAGTTAGAGGATTTGGACTTGAGGGGTTCTGGGGATTATTTCCAGGGGCTAAAAACGAGCAGTTCATGTTTTTACACAGCTACCCTTAAGCAACCAACGCTGGGCTTTATATTCAGTCAACTCTGCTTGGAGCAGCACCACAAAATTATAATTGACTGCTATCAGAGAGGATTAGTCAGAATTCCAACAGTCTTGACTGCAACAGAACTCAATTTGGGCCTGAGCAATCCCTTGACTGGAATAATCAGCATCAGTTCATTTCACTGAACCCTAAGGAATGCAAAATTAGACTGTGTTCATTGCAGGCAAGATGTTCCTTCCCATACCTTTTAAACAATTCAGTGAATTTCTACACTCTAGGTAATTTTGGGAATGATTAAGTAGTACTTACAAAACCTACTGAAAATGGAAATCACTTCTGCTTATAAATGATAAGTATTAGTGTAATAAATTCTTAAATCCTAAAGAAGACATATTTCAGCACAAAATTAGGTATGGCTAATAATGAGTAAATTAAAAGAGTCAATGAACCTCATAATTCTGTATTTCACTGAAAGGACTAATCAGATCAACTTCACATTTTTAAACAAATGCTATACGTAGGACTCCTCATTTGGTTATCTAACTAACTGCCAACATGTCTGAAAAACAGAATAAATTCCTAAAGATATAAGCAGTTAAAAAGTCCCCCAAATGCAAAATATTATTTTTAAAATTACAAAAAGACATTTGACTAATTTATTTAAGGGGAAAAGAAATCTTAACTCTGTTAAGACTTCATATTGAAACATATTAACATGATTTAACATTTTAAAAGGACCCATGAGATTATTTTCTCAAACAAACCTATGGAACACTTTTTTGCCTTCAGTGACTTCTTTGGTGATTCACTGCTATTCTGTTTTTTTTTTTTTTTAAGTACATGATAAAGGGTTAATAAAAAGGGTTATTAAAGTAAAAACAATCAATGAAAAAAGCTTTTTTTTTTTTTTAAACCTAGCAATCTTTCTTGATTTTTCTTGCTCCCCTGAAGAATAAGTCTGCATGTTTGCAGGGAATACTGATTGCAGTAATTTACTTGGAGGCCGGTATAGCTGATATTTCTCATCAGAGTGTTCAAAATCTGGCAACTAACCACATGAGGCAACAGGAAGGCTTGTAAGAAGTATATTCATGTCATGGTTCCCTGGTATTAAAGAATGTCTTTACATAACTTGAATATAAACATTCTATGAGAAATAATATACTAAATATAAATATTGTTTAGAAACACAGTCTTCAATTAACTCCCTGATCTTTTGTGCTGAATCACTGAAATTGATAAACATAAACCTTATTTTCCAGATGGCATATCAGATCTTCCCAGCTGCATCTGACTGGCAAAATAGTTTTCAAAAATCCAGATGGCACCTAAATATATTCCTTTACCCAACTACACATGAAGAAATTATTCCTTAAAAGGGCCAATATCACCCATGGAAAACTCTTCTTTAGCTCACACAAAGGAATTAAAATGGTGGAAAATTATATCTAGAAGACATTCAAAACTTTTATTCAATGCTATAAAATGGTTGCACTTCACAATTTTTTTGTATTTTCAGAAAAACTAAAAAAAAAAAAAAAAAGGAGAAAACATAAGTACAGTAAGTAGGAATAGCTCACAGGCTTTTTCAAAATTTAGGTTCACAAAGGAACAGCCAGGTAATTTCTACACATCTGGCCCAAAACAGGCATGAAAAATGCTGGTATTGAAGATGCTCAGTGGCCCATACAAAGCAGCACCATCCAAAGAGAATTTCCCTCTGACAACTTCATTGCAAAATGGTCCTCAAAGAGGGAAGGCAAAAGAAACACAGTAATTCTCTTCAAGAAGTGAAATGTGGGAGGTATGGAGAGGTGGGACATCACCAGTGGCCATGCTTAAGTTTCCTCAGGAATGGAAACTTTTGAAGCCTTTTTCTGGATAGATTCCCTTTAGATGAAATCAGTATAAGTTGCACTGATGGACACATAACTGTGGAATTCTTACTAGATATTTTCCATAACAGAAGACACAGGTTTATCCATGGTAACCCCCAGTTCATTTATCTCACTAGCTGACAGGAACTAGAAACAACAGGGAAGAATTACACCTTCAGCCCTTATTTCCTCCCTAACTCCTTCTCTTGGTGCTGCACAGATAAAAAATCCTGCTGAACTGCCCTGTGATGCTGCTTTCCTGAAAGTGCAGCTCTTGAGACCGTAGAGATCCAGCATGTGGATTCGTGATAAGCAATTCCAACCCAAAGTTCACCACAACTGACAGCACTTTTGGTCTGTTCTGGTTTTAAGTTTCCTTACTGAAAATGCCTAACCAACTTGGGCTGACGTTTCCCAAAGTGCAGGCTTTGAGAAAACATGTCAAGCCAAATTTCAGACCAGACAGTCTAAATGGAAACAGAAAAGGCAAAGTGAAAGAGGTTGAGCAACCAGAACAAGCAGAGTGCACTAAGAAATGTGCACTGCAGGCAGTCATATATATTATTACAATAACACTACTTGAAAGTTGTGTCAGTTTGGCGACTCATTTACCTTGAATTCTTCAACAATAATACTCAAGGCTTCATGCCCAGCTTTTCTCATGTCTTCTAACTCCTGCTTATGCTTTTCCTGTACAAAAACATAGAGAAGATTATACACAACATGAGCACCTGACACAACAATTTTAATTAGGAGAGTATAATACCGATTATTTTTCTCATTTTTGGTATCTTTCATGAAGAAACGAACGCAGCTTGACTCTTTCAATATATATATGCTAAATTCAAGTAGGTTTCTATTTCTTAATTTTAAGAAAGGAATCAAATGTGAGTTAAGAAGTTTGAAATTTAAGTAAAACCATCTTCAGAGGACTTCCAACCATTCCTCTTGTGCCTTGTGATGGACAGAATATCACACAGAACACTGACAGTAATTTAACATAAGCATTCCAGAGAGAATGAGGCATTGCATGCACACAGTCAGAAAGTAACAGGTAATTAATTGCTCAATAGTTAATCAATGTTTCAATTATTTTTGATTTAGTGACTCTTTCATGAGAAATTGCAAACAATTTATTCAAGAAAATACACACTCTAATGCTACCAAGTATATGCACCTACAGAAACACATCAAATAAAAACTCAAATTAGAAGGATGAGAAGGTGGCATCGAACTTGCAACGTTTTCTTACAATCTAAAATCCAAGTGACTCCAGACTTCACTTGTGTTCTCTTAGACCCCCGTGAACCAAACCACTGTCGAGGCAGATGGATCCAAATGCCTGATGGGTTTCTGAGAGGAGCAGTTCCCAAGGGGCAGAGAAACCTTGTGAAGCAGCTGTGACAGCAGGGAAGGTTACAGAGAACCCTCCCTCCAGCTTGCCACTGCCTAAAAACAGCCCTAGCACCCTCTCAGATCTTTTATTTGAATTATTTTGAACTGAGTGAGCCTTTGTTAGCACAGACATTTTAAATGGGGTTCTTAATTAACATCCAGCAATGAGATTTTCACCTCCACAAAATCATCTTTCTTCCAGAGCATCATTTTGCATCATGGTTCTGTTAATCATTATAATTAACACATCAATAGATTATTTCCTTCAATTCATGCAGGTATAGAGAAAAAAATAATAATACTGAATGCAACAGAACTAAATCAATGAAAAACTGAGTTAAACATCATGACAATCAGTCCGTAATGGCTAATTAATATCCACACTAGAGTGTGCTATTGTATATAAAATACAGATTGGTCACTACTTCTGTTCATGTGAAATAAGTACATGAGCTCTCCAGAACTAAAACACAGGGGTGTCTCCAGGTCTACAGCAAAGCAAATATTTTCATTTTGGTCATACCATCAACATCCCAGTGAGAGATACAGCTAAGAAAGATAAAGACAGATATAGGAAGGAGAGAAAGATTTCAGGTTTCCCTTACAACCAAAAGAATGCAGTATGTAAAACCTTAATCTCACCACAGGAACCAAGGAGGCAGCATGATTTACTTTACACAAGAAAGCATCATTTATACCTGGGCTATAACAATAGAAGACTTTGAAGTGAATAATGAAGTGAGGTAGCAATCAAACTTTCACGAGCAACTGCCTCACATGGTGGTGAGGACATTTCCTGCTGAGTTAGATCTGGGCTGAGCCAGAGTTGAGTGGCTGTGAACACACCAGTCTGCTGGGAGATATTATGACTGATTAAATGTGAAAAACTATGCAAAGGAAATAGTACAGAAGAGCCTGTACATGCCCCAAACCGAAACATAATTACAGTTCCCATACCACTCTTCAAGTATTTGCACTGTATAACAACCCTATCATATTTAGGACACTGCTATTCTGTGAAGAAAAAAATATCATTTAAATCTGCTCATTTTTTTCTACAGGATGTGAACAGAGGCTCTTCACTGAAGAGGACATTAAATAAGAAAGCCAAGAGCTAAAACACATGCAGAACGATCTGTTAATTAATACTCAGTGCTCTTGGTATTAATATACATTTTGCTAGCAAAACTGTATTTATGAATATATGAACTGTATTTAAAAATACATCAGCGTTTATGGGGTTCTCTCCTACAGCATACTTTATTTCTAGATATAAATATGCATGAAAAAACTACACTAGGAGAGTTTTCCTTCTTCCTATGGATAGGAGTCTGGCCAGAAATCAGTAGTACCCAAGATATAAATGCTGGCTCTGATTCTGTTCAATCCCTTCACTAAGGATCTGGCTGATGAGGCAGTGTATATTGTATTTTCACAGAGGTGTCCTATTTGTAACTCATAATGATGTTCATAGCACAGTCCTAGGGGACACCTTCAGTTCTTTTCAAGTTTTTAAAAACCCAAGATGACTATAGAGAAACTTGAAACTCAGTCCAGCATCTTCAAAAGCATACAGGCAGAAATTTTAATTTAAGCATGAATAAAAGCTTTCTGGAAGACACAAAACAAGAACTCGTAGCCTCACTGTATGTAAATACTCATTGTAAGACCATAAGATTAACATATCTTTGAAATTTTTCCAATGTAAGAAAAGAACTGTTTTCTTCCTTCCTTGTTTTTGCAATACAGAAAATCAGTTTAATTATAACATAAACAGTCCTACTTAGCACAAAATCAACAGAAAGAGAAGCTACATCTTTACATTTCAATCTCCTTTTCATTTTCAGTATCTGAGCCACTTTCTTTGGCTGCCTCTTGATACAAAACTCCAGAAGCAAACAGTGGCCATGTACTCACCCCTTCCTTCAATCTTAACTCTTTTTTCTGGTTTGTAAACATATTTTGGAACACTAAAAACATCCCAGAGCAGACCTGCCATCTGAAACTAGATGATCAACAGCTATTTTGCCATCAAAGCACAAGCAAAGCATCTCCAGCACAAAGTGGCTGCCACGTTTGTTCAAGGCTTCAAATGCCTTTTTTGTTTGTTCCCTGAAGACTGTGGGTGATGAGCAACTTGAAAAAAACTGAGAGGACAACCAGAGACAAAAGTAATCATCTTTTCATTAAGTTGCTGTATTTGCTTCATTAGAAAGGTGACACGAAATTAGATCAGAAGCCAAAATAATCAGCATTTTGGGAAACTGAGCATCAAATCAAGGTTAGGTTTCATAGTACCAGAGCCTCTTCTGACATGGCAGATGCATTTAAAACAACCAAAAATGTGATATTCCACACAACAGTGATTTAGATTTACAGTAACTGATTTTTTGACTAGTTTAACATTTCAAACACTGCATTTGATTTTTGGTTCAGGCATTCCTGACCCTGCCCTTAATTGGCAGTGAGGTAGGCCAGTTTGGAGTAAAATATTCCAAATAATTCAGCTTGGGGAATATCCCCTGGATTGGAGTTATGACTTCAGTGACTAAGAGTGGGATATTTATTTTTCTCAGTTTATGAGCAAAGTATTAAATCACAAAATCACACAATCATTCAAGTTGGAAGGGATGTCTTAAGGTCATCTAGTTTAACCTTCTTCTGAAAGCAAGACCAACACTGAATTCAAACCAGATTGTTTAGATTCCTGTCCAGTCAGACCTCGAAAAACTCCAAGGATGGAGATTTCACAACCTCGCTGGTTAAGACATTCCTTATGTCTTATCTTCATCATTAAATATTTTTTTCCTTTGACCAAGCTGCAACTTCCCATGTTTGAATTTATCACCGTTTCCTCCACCCACCTCTGCAGATCCTGCCTAGCTCTGTTTTTCTGTAGGCACTGGACATCTGCTCTTAGGTTCCCTCTAAGCCTTCTCTTCTCCAGATCGAGGCCAAGTTATACAACATATAACTTGATAACACCTAAAGTTATTTAGAGATAACTAAAAGTTCTGTTGGATATTGATTGGGTTTTGGTGTTTTGTTGGGGTTTTGTTTGTTTGTTTGTTTTTAAATTTAAGTGCAATTTGAAAAACAGACTTGTTAGACTTCAAAATTACAGACCATTAAGCCATGTAATCTATTTTTAACAAATATTACTCTTGGTCACTAAAGGCAAATGGATTCATACAGATAAATATTCAAAACCCCAAAGTTATAGTGTAAACAACAAAAACAGACATATACCTGTGCTTTTTCAGAAATACTCCATGAGGAATACAACTCAAGACTCTTGACAGTGATGTGGCTGTTAATTTATTTTATACACTCCATTTACTTCTTGACCTTGATGGTATTAACACTTAAAAAAAAAAGGAAATTGCAAGAAAGATTCTTGGACAAATGCATAAATTTGAGACAGGGACTGACTTTTCCATTGCTGTATCTAACACTTATTCACTCCCTAGATCTTTTTCATGTTGCCATTACATCATTTCTAGAACACACTCTTCCACCCCTCACTCTGTCCATCCCTTCAACGAGGGTAAAACCCACGCTTCTCATCTTTGAATTTTTTATTTTGAACAGCAGTAACTCCACAGCTTCCTATTTTAATATATTCAATATGCTGCAGTTAAAAAAAACAACAACAAAAAATAAAAAGCCAACCTCCCCTAGCCAAAAAAAACCAAACAAACCTGAACCAAAAAATCCCACCAAAGGGAACCCTCTTGCTGCTGAAAGAGTGCAAGGGAGAAGCTGAGGGGTTCTAATTTGGACCCAATTTTATTTCCTAATATTTCCTAATATTTTCTAATATTATTTCCTCCAACTCCCCACACCAAGACCTTACAAACACCGTCCCTTTCCAGAGTCCCTCGGTTCCTTTTCAGCCAAGCCAGCTGGCAAGGACGCAGAAACAAACTCAGTCTTGTCTTTGTTGTATGTGAGAAATTAAAATGTAAATACATCTTAAAAAGGCTGCAGCGTTAAGAACTGAGTTTGACAGAAAGCTTTAGCTGTATTTTAACTCGGTTTGAAACTTCTGAGTTTTTTTTTACACGATGTCAGACCTCCCACAAATTGGCTAATCCAGATGAGAAAAATCATGATTAAGGCACGTTCTTGTTCTGAGCAGCTCCCCTCTTCAGAGGGGCACAAACATCGCTTACAGGAAGGCTCTTGGCTAGAAGTCTTTTCAAAAAGGGAAAGCAAATCCTGTTGGAATATAGCCTTGCTCAACTGGATATATCCAGATTTATTAAGCATATGTAAAGGTGTTCGAAGGACTGGAGGTCCCATTCAAAAATGCAAAGCAGCGCAGCAGCAATTAAGAATACAAAATACCAGAACAGAATCCAAACAAAAATTTCATTCTCCCTTAAAAAATATTCTACTGAGTTTCTGTTGTGCAATGCAAGATTCGTCAGCTATGGCAGTGATTGGTATATGATAATTTAACTGGTGGTGACAGAACAGGCCTGTGATGAAAGTTGATAAAATACTGTCACAGGAATTGCAACATGCTTCAAAGAGCTGCTATTTTTATTTAATAAATAATCAGTTCTCAAGGAATGTGCAAGCAAAGACAGACAAACGATGTAAGAAGGAGGGCAAGTGCCACTAGACCCTTATCCATGTGAGAACTCTCTAATGAAAATATTATGGGAAACATGAGATTTCTTCAGACTATCCCTGTAGTCTTTGTTAGCTGCAGTATCCTCTTTTCCCCCTGCATGTGAGATGTCCACTGCATTTTTGGCTGAATATCAGAGAGCCCTGAACAACTTTCCTCAGTTAACAACTGCCACCATATTCACAGCAAGTAACAGTATAGGATATGTAGAACCAGCTTAATCTACCTTAAAACAATACCAGTGGTTGTGTTAAAGTGACACAGAGCTGAAATGCATCTTTATAAGCAACGAGTCCGAGTCCCAATCACTTAAGGAACTTCTCTCTCACCATTCCAGCTGGTTTTTGTGCAGGTAAAGGAACTCCCAAGGGGCAGAGACACCATCACACTCCATATGAAACCCAGCAATTGTCCTCTCTAGTGGCCTCTTTTCAGGGTTGTGCTATATTTGATATTTTTAAACCAAATATTTCAAAAAACAGTGCCACAAAAGCAGGCATCAAACACTGCCTGAAATGATGGTTTAGCTCAGAAAGATGGAAATGGATATCTCCTTTTCTTATCACTAACAAGAAGGCTCTTTAATCATAAAAAGCACTTTTTCAGTTCCCAGTTTGAATGTAAGTTTCCCTTCTTAGCTTGCCTGAAGTAAACAAGGCTTATTTCAAATTCTCTACCTATCAGATCAATGGGAATTTGCTTTTCAATGGCACACTCACTTCTTACTTATCTCAAAAGTCAGACTACAAACTCAGGCCCTTGAAAACACAGCACAGAAACCTGGATTGTTCTCCCTACATGGAAATTAGGTACATTAAGTACACACTTAATAGCAGAAATTGTTAAAATATTGAAAAAATTATAATACATTAAAAAATTCAAAATTTCTCTCAGTTCTTTATTGCAGTATCTTACATCATTTTTAAGCATTACTCAGACTTCCATTTTCATCATTTGATTATGATATTTATTTCTGGAAATTAATGCTGACCATCCTAAACGATTACTTGCCTGAGAATACTCAAATCTGTGATGTGCATTCAAAACCAAAATATTCCATCTGTTTAGCAATACATTTGAATAACAGGTTTATTTTTAAGGAACTAGGAAAGTCTGTTTTACCTCAATATCCTTCAGGTTTTAGAACAGATGTTCTAGTTTTCATTAATATCAGTTTTCTTTCAGTGATAAAACTTTAGCCAAGAATAGTAAAAAAGTTCTCATTAAAGTACATGATTATTTTACATGTCACATGCTGTTCTGGACCCTTTAAGCCTTTAATGAGGAAAAAAACCCCTTATAAAACAGCAAAACCTTGTTTATTTACTAATTTAAGAGCAGCGACAGCAAAGTACCTAAAAATAATTTGTGTCACTATGGCTATCTGCAAACAAAACCAAAAATAATATACACTAGAAAACTGCTTTGACCATATAAACATGCATTTTTATTTGAAGGAAATAAAGAAAGGAACAGCAGTTTAGTTATGCTGATGTATGATTAGAACTGAGTTACACCTTCTCTTATCTCTATCAGTTCCTAAACGTTATTTTATTGTTCTTTCAAAGCTTCTCATAATCAGATGGTATTTTTAAAACCTCAATGATACATTTATAATCTATTGTGGTCACTGCAGTACCTAATACTTTCCCACTGGAACTGCTTTCTCAATTATCAGCAGCTATGTAGGAGTGATCTGTTAGATATCTTAGCAGTAGTTTAAAGTACTAATTATTTTTTGACATTTTGCCTATATATTAACATTTGGGCGGTTTACTCAAGTAAAAAGAGTCTAAAACTTAAAGACATAATTAATAAGGAAGTTTCAAAGGTAACTGAGAATAAATTTAACTTTGATATGTAAGTCACAAGAGAACTTCCAGTGTGTGAATTAAGTTAGGTTAGAATATGTTTATACAAATAAATTTGCTTAATAATTGGCAAATTATACATTTCAACTGATCACTCTGTTTCAACACCAAATTCAACATAGACTGAAGAATTTAAAGGCGTAACAGGTTATAAAATAAAATGTTCAGCAATGTAGTTAGCTGCATTCTGCAGCCATTCACAGTTTGGACTGTGAACCAAATCAGATGATTTAACAGCTAAAGGGCAATGAAGAGACAATTCTTCAAAATTCTCCCAAAATATCAACCTAATATTCGCCCTGCATCTTCTTCCAAGTATATAAACACTGAATACAAAAATGATGTTAATGTTATTAACTAATTTTGACTAATATTGGCAAAGATTTACTACTTTTATAGCAAGCAGTGGTCAAGTACTCACTGTAATTACAATGTCTCAGATGCCTTAAATTGAACACAAACAGGACTTGAGTGGATCCAGGGACGTGGAGTTGCTTTGGAACTGTTCCTGACGTTTTTTAAGAAGGTTTATACCAAGTAACAGGTGTTTGGCCTACAAGCATTGTCTTTAGAGTACCATGATCCAAGTTTTACTCTACACAGGTTTCTTAATTTTGAGTACATTTTGAACATTTTCATTATCCCCTCAAAAAATCCAACAAGGCACTATTCCTACAAAGGCCAGACCTTTCTGAGAGAAGCTTTTTGGTAAAGAGCTCCAACTGAGCAGCGTTACATCCATCTGGACATTTCACAGCTGCTTTAGTTAGAATTTCCATATTAAATAGAAAAAAAGGAAAAAGATTAATCATCCTAAACACACTTGTTGTGAATGTGCAAATGGAGATAGGCAGCAGCTCTTACAGACTTGTGACACACTAAACAATAAATTAGCAAATTTATTCAAATAAAACAAGGATACACTGGCATAAAATAGGGCAGGGCAGGCAGAAAGGAGTCACAACACAAAACCTGGCTCAAAAAAAAAGGTTTTACTTATACCCACTGGCACACCAGGAAAATGAAAGTTGTTTTAGCCCAATTTCTTGAATATGTTTAAAATCAGGGAGCAGAAGGAGGCACATAAGTGTAAAAGTATAAATGCTGGGCACACTTCAGGACTGTAACTGGAAACTAGATTGTAAGGCAAGTCAGGGATCTCAAAACTGTTAAGTAACAGCACAACAGCATAAGAGAGGTACATTTGAACACTTTTTTTTTAACCTTAAAATTTAATATTTTAAAAACAAACTCACTAAGTTTAGTCTTATAACCAATCTTCTAATTAATAGTTCTGAAACAAACCAACAAAATAATTAATAAAAGAAGAATTGAAGCTTAAGAGGAAAACATAAAGGCATGAGAGCAGAATCTTTTCCTTAGAGAAATAAAAAGTTATTTTTCCTCGTATTTGGAAAAATAATTTCGAGGAAAGAAGACATCAAAACAGGGGGGGAAAAAAACAGGCCAAAAGATAAACAGCTCTGAAATTATTAATAAATAAAGACTTTGAATAAAAATGAGTGTCTGAAAGAAGAGCACATAGAGTTATATTAAAAAAAATTAAAGGTGAATAAATAAACGTGAGGTATCTGGCACTCACTTGAAAAAGAGGTGGGCAAGGGATTGTTGCCATATCCATAAATACCTTTCCCAGTTCAGCAAAAAGATGCACTGCTATCTGCTGAAGTGTCTTTTCTGAAATTCCCCCTTTTTCTGTGTTCCATAATTTTAAACCCTGCTGTGACCCATGAAATTTCCTGGAACCTCATTTATAAATTTGTTTGCAGGTACAGCACATAAATTTTTTTTTTTTTTTCACACCTATTTTTTTTGTTATTAGCATTCTGTCTCCTCTATGTCTGCACCTAAAACCAACCTAAATATTTTCTTAGAAGATGGTGTTTAACAGGATGTAAGTCATATATTAGTTTTGTAAGAAAACATACATTTTCTAGTACTCCAGCCATAAAAACCACCTACCTCTAAGACCAGCTTTCCAGTCTCCTGCAGAACACCTTTTCCAGAATCATAAATGCACTCTTCTGGAAGGAAAGACCAGGAAGGAGAGGAGAGGGTGTAGCTTCTTATATGAGAAGAGGGTTGGAATGCCTGGAGCTCGTTTTTTGGGGCAAGGGATCAACCTGGGGGGTCAGGAAGGAGCCTCACACTCCCAGTGTGATGTGGAAGAACCATCTTCAAAAACAAGGAGGCAGACACTACCAACTCTGCACCCTGGTTTATATGAATTTGTGTGGTATATGGGTCCAATATATTAAAAAAAAAAAAACCAAACAAAGTAACATGCAATATTAATCACAATAAAAATAAATTCCCTCCAAATTAAGAAAGAAGCCCAAAATCTCAAGTTTCCCTTTCCTGTCTTTATGTAACTGCACTTTAGGTCTTTTCCTCATAATTTGAAGTTGTACAACTTAAATGTGACATTGGCACATCTAGTCAAATGAAAAGTTCCCCAAATATTGACAGTTACAGAAACAAATAAATGTAATAACACCTAACAGTAGCAATGATTTTATTTAAGTTATCATTCCCTTTAATCCCAGCTGGGTGTTACTGCATGACCTAGTGAAGTTTTTTTGGATCATTATGTGCTGATCTGTCAATGTTTTCCTCAGTTTAAGCTTCCTCCCTCACCTTTCTAAAACACCCCTTAAAAAAGGATCCTATCTGACCTGCTTTTTTACACCCAAAAATGTTATTTGAAGTGAAATTACAGTACTAACCTAATTCACTTCCAATCATGACTCTCTGCAATAACAGTAATAGTGCTAAATACAATAAGCACATTAAAGTCACTTTTTCAATAAAAATTTAAAATATTTTTCCCTAAAAAAAGTGGCAGAACAGAAACAAAGGTTTCCAAAAGAAAACGTTTTTGGTGTTTTTAAAACAACTGTAGATTTGTTAATTTAGAAGTAGCCAGTTGCCAAGGGGGGGGGGGGGGGAAGCTTATTTCAAAAAAAAGGATCACACCACATCAACTGCATTGTTCTTTAAAAAAACAGCCTGCTTAAGTTCCAGAAAGGGTTGATGATGGAAAAAAATGTGTATAACCACAACTAGAATTTTCCAGATGCAATGCAGTATTTCTTCAAATGTGACTGTGTGGTAAATCAGAGAAACAGCAGAGGAAAATGATGATCCAGTTCTTGGTGAATCATCCAAACCAGATGTCTGCAGACAGACCAAACATCAGGAGTCTTATCAGCTTAACAATCTGTCCAAAGAATCAAGTTCCTACTCAGAGCATTAGAACCCAGTCAGTGTCTCCCCTTCTCAAATGAAGTGTAGCCTCACTGATTTGCAAACAAGAGGACATCACCTCCTAAACAGGAATGCTCATTTTGTGATGTGGCTACAGCCAAATTTTAGACTTACAGGATTAAAACGACCACTAATTCTGCATTATGGTACAAAACCACTGATTACCTACTAGTACTAAATGTCTTGAAAACATGCAGCCCCTCCCATCTAGAGGAGCTGGTGATAAAAGTTGGGATGAACATATTTATATATATATATGACTGTGATCAAAAAAGGGACTGACACACCAACAAAGAAAACTTAAAAGCCAGACATACATTTGCACCTGCTTCTTTCCCATCTAAAACAAGCATGGAATTACAAGGCTAACATGGCAACTTTATGGTTGCAACACTGCACACAAGTCAAAAACCCTAAAATTACCCTTCCCACAGCAATTTTAACTCAGCTCCAATTCGTAAGCAAAGCAGTTAGAAATACAGTGTGTTATTCTGCCTCTTAAATACTACAAACACTGAACCAGGAATGTGGGAATCATAACTCCAATTTTACTAGCTTATATGAATTCAAGATCTCAAAAAGACCATTGCATTAAATACCCAAATAACTCTGTAATACTTGTTAATACCAATTTGTTTATTTTATTTATGAACCCACTGCTGCCCCTTTACTGTCTCTGGTGGTTGTAGTAACATATGGAATCAACATTAAGAATGTGAAAATACTACGTGGTCTGTTCAATCCTGATTTTTTAAAAGCTAATTTTATTTAGATGAAACACAGAACTTTTTACTTTTCAGTTTTATACAAGTGCAAATGTGGCAATGTTCCACTGTTATCCATTAGTTAATTAATTCGAATACTTGGAATTCTGCCTCCCATGATTAGGAATAATAATTATCATCATTAGTTACAGTTCTTCCAACTCAAGCCATTCTCTGATTCTTTGACTCTATATAAAAAAAACCAAACCAAAGCAAACCAACCAAACAAACAAAAAAAAGGGGCAAAAAAAACAAACCTTAAAGCATATTTTATCGAAGCAATTTTGTGACAACAAAACCCTGAAAATACAATTGTCATCCTAGACTTAGGCAGAAATCAGTAGGAGAAGATGGAAAAAAATTACTGTCTCAGTTGACAAAGATTAATGAAATCTTCTCTCAGAACCAGGCATAATAAATTCACAAAAAAAAGAAAAGAGTCTTATCTAAATATCACCTTGTTAAAAATGCAATTAACTGGCTGGCTCTATTACCTCCAAAGCAGCTTTTGAGAATTCCCTTTGTCACAAATGCTGCAAGTCAGTTAATTAGTAAATATAAAGGTGAATGAAACAATGCATGTTCATGTAAAAGCCAGTTAGAACCATCTCCTGAGGCATTTGTTTTATACATTACACTCAAATAATAACATAGCAATTTCATTTGAAGGGAATTAAGTCGATGCACACCTATGGCTTTGGATGCCAGGATCGGTCCTGTCGGAAACCTCATCCTGAGAGTTCCCACAGCCGTGCCAGAGTCATCACTGCAGTACTGCTTTTAAGCTTTTCGAGTCAACAGCCCTAAATATCCAGCTGCTTGTGCTGGGAAAGGGAAAGCCAGCAAGACAGACAGACATCTGCAGGAGGGAGCTGCCAGACCTGCTCAGTGTGTGGCCACAGGTGCTGACCCTCATCTTGCAGGAGACAAAGGAGGGAGACAAAAGAAACTTCCAAGCTGCACCAAAAAAAAAAGGAGTCCAACATTCAGGTCTCAGGAAAGCAGTTTTAACAGGCAGCTCTCAGAAAGCAGCACTGACTTTGCTGCTCTGGTTTGATTCTCTCTGTGCCCAGAGGGCAACAAGAGGGAGCACACGAGCATTTCTATGGAGTAAGTTAAAGGTTGTGGCTCTTTTATTGCTGTTTTTTGAAAGCTGTAGTACCTGACTCAAAGAGTTATGACAGATTGGTACTTGTAAACCTCAGTAATGTTTCCACTGTTTAAGTAGTTTTGCTCGAAGGGCAGAGTAAAAGTACTAAAACACCAAATCCACTCATTCTATTGTTCATGATGATCAAAAATGTTAGCCAGTATCAGCAGGGTTTTAAGCAAAATCAGGAGGCTTTTAAGCAAACCTGACTTTTATATCATAGCTAAGCAAACATTTCTTTCTGTAAGATGTTACACATATAAAATGAAAAATCAGTACTACATGATTATACTCCTGTAAACCCCAGGGTGTACTGCCACCAGGAATTCAATCCAAATTACAAGAGCAACCCAAAAGTAGAAATAGGAAACAAGGCAGTAGCTATTAAAAACCATCCTCAGCAGCAAAAAGAATTAAGTGAAGCTGAATTACCACCCAACAGAAACTTCTGAAATGTTGAAATTTTGTTTGCCCTGCTATAACACTGGGAAATGACTGAGAACTTCAGTGGAAAATCTGTCTTGCATGTGAGACTTCACACATGTATCTAATGAATGATGTTAACTCTAACATTGGAAGCAATTTTAATTACATTGTCTAGCATCTAATTGCACTTTACAGGTTTTTATTATGCAACACAAACTGGTCCATATTCAGGTTAGGTGACACATCACAAATAATTGGCTACTTCAGAACACGCTAAGTCAACATTCAACATTCATCCTACAAAGTGTTTTTCTTTTCATCCATTTTATGAAATATATCGTAAGAAGGATGAGTGATCCCAGTTACAATAATGTTACTTAGGCAAGTGGGGAATTAAACCTGTATTTCCAGTAACGTCCAAAATCAGACTGACCTAAAAACCTCAGAAATTCATTAAATTCCAAAGGGCTTTGGAGCAGGCCTATAGATACTTTAAAAAATATTTGTTGGACACAAACATACTCTATACAAAACCCCCCAGAAAAACAAATTAAGATACTACAAGAAAGAAATTACCTGGAGTGTCCTGTAATGATCTTGATGGGGTACTTTTTCTTTTTTTTCCTTCAGGAAATCCATTTCTAAGACACTATGTTTTTCCAGCAAACATTCTAATTCCTACAAAGTTTACAAAATAAAACACATGAAATTACAAACGTTTGAGGATCGTGAAAATACGGATTCAGGTTATAGCTCCAACTAACTTAATTTCTGAAGCGCTACGACATTTTATATCATCATTTACACGGAGATAAAGGCTTGTGCAAGGAAAGTCTGATGGCAGTTTTTAGATTGAGACAATATATTGAAGAAGCACAAGGGATTTAAAAGCCAAGGCTTGTCCTGTGTATGAGGGATGTCCTGTGTGAAGCAGCCAAGCTCACTGGGATTGTCTGGGAGAGAAGGAGATTAAGGGGTGTCCTCCTTGCTCCCCTCGGCTTCCTGAGGACAGGAGGTGGAGAGGGATGTTCTGGTCTCTTCTCCCTGGTTCCCAGTGACAGGGAATGGCTCAAAGTGGCCTCAGGGGAGTTTTGGACTGAACATTGTGAAGCATTCCTTTACCAACAAGGTGGCCAAGCACTGGAATGGCCCTTCCAGAGATGTGGTCGATGCCCCAGGCCTGTCAGTGTTTCAGAGGCATTTGGGCAACGCCCTTAATAAGTTTTGCTGAGCCCTGAAGGGTTCAGGCAGCTGGACCTGTTGTTATAGATCCCTTCCAACTGCAACTATTCTATTCTAGGCCAATTATTTCCACATTTTTAATATCTTGCTCTGTCTCTCTGCATTTCAGAAAGAGCATGTTAAATGTACTGTTAGTAAATGTTTTCACTAAAAAGGCACAAATCCTATGACATACACAGATAGGGTGATCTCTTGTCCACATCTCCAAAATTAATAAAATCTCAAAATATTCTGGGGTCTTGCAGAGAGCCAGTTTGGAAGCCTGCCCAACACGAACCAATAGGGAGGAAGGAGAATAACACTACTGACAAAAAAAAAAAAACAAACCTTCAAAATCATCCACTATACAAAGAGCTAAAGATTTTTATTTTTCCTTAATGCAGCCGTTGTTCCTACTAAACTCACTCCTATTATCCATAAGTTGCTGACACCCTTTCAGCTGCTCCAGAACAGCTTCCTGAAGCCGTGTGGGAAGCCAGGATAGAAACAAACGACCTGCCAGGTCACTGCACAGCTATTCAAACAAAGGCACAACTGAGAGGGTCACAGGGAGGACACAAAGAGCAGGTCTGCTCAGTTCAACCCTGCTTTGGGGCAAAATCGTAGAAAACGGAGATTATAAGTCTTTGATTCCACTGTAGAGGTAGAAACAGATTATGGAATGTCTCTTCAATTCAGAGTTGAGCTCTCAACCTATCTCCTCTCACAGTCTGTGTTCATCCTTCCCTCCCAGCTGTCCTCTATACACTTAATTCCCAGCAAAACCAGCCCCAGTGCATTCCTCCTCATCTTTGGCTCCAGTTCCTCAACCTCACTGTCGTTTCCAACAAGCTGTTTCCTCCTTCCCCCAGCGCTCCCTGAGAGCTATCAAGAAACAGGATTAAGAATGGCAGGCACTAAATTCACCCTGCCATGCCTCAGTGACCTCAGATGTGTCAGACATAGCACTGCTTGGTGCTCTTATCATATTCAGATCGGAAGGAATATAAAGAATTTGGCTACCAGAGCTCCCAGAAACAAACAACAACAAAAAAAAGTCAAAACCAAACCACACGGCTCCATGCTAAAAAAACTTGTCCTCTTTTTTTTTTTTTTTTTTCTTTCCTTTTTTTACCCCTCAAGGGAAAAAAAAATAAAATCATGAAACTTGACTTGATTCTAAACTGGGCCAATTTCTAATTTCTACAAAAAACAAAAGGAATTTCAAATCTCTGCCAGCTCCAACCATATTTTAATCCCACACAAGTGGTAACAGTTCTAATTAGAAAAACCCATTCATACCTTTTTAATTTTTAATTTTTCTTCTTCAGCAGTGCAAAGCTTGATTTCTAGGTTTGCAACAGCTTGTTGAAGGCAGGTCTTTGCTTCATCTGTTCTCTGTGTCTCAGCATCAATCAAAGCAGTGGTTGATGGAACTGAAGTCTTGTCTTCAATTACATTTGAAGAGGCAACTGGAATATCTGCTTGACTCTAATTCACAGGGGGAAAGTGAATAATAGTACATCAGGTTTACAGGGAAACAAACTCTCCTTGGATTAGTCACTCCACGTTTTCACCTAATACAGGCTGCAAACAAGAGTCACAGAGAGGAAATAAGAGGGTTTTGCATCTCATTTTGAGGATAGATTAAGAAAATAGGAGTAATATTTACAATATTTAATTAATTCTATTTCAGTAAACTACAGAAGCACAAGAACTGAAACAGAGGTTTCCAGAATCCACAATGTAAACCAGATGAAACACTGATAATAAGCCCATATTTTCAGAAAAGCACGAAAAAAAATTAGGTGAAGTTTAAAATATTTTTTGGTGTAATTAAAAAAAAGCCAATGGGTTTTTTTTCCTGCTCTTAATAAAAAAAAAAAATAAAAAAAAAAATAAAAAAAAAAGGGGGGGGCAAACACTTGATTATTTTGCAGCCAAGGAAAAAGGAAAAGGTAAATTCATTCAGCTGCTACTTTTTCAACAATTTGAAAGCCATACACACTTGAGATTTGGGTAAGGGTGGTGAAAGGAACATCTCAATGTGTTTATTAAAGAGGTTTGACTGATCTGACTTAATCCACTCCCCTAACACCTTTTATCCCAAACACACACTCAGACAATGTACTGACTTTTCGATAAATAACTCTCTCTCAAACAATTCAAAGAAAGTAACAAACAAAACTGGGATCTTGTCTGTACAGGAACACATAAGAAACTGCAGTCTGTGCTCTGAATTCTCCTTGGCAAAGAGAAGCCAGATGTGCTAATTCTGAGTACTAAAGATCAGAGTTTGGCAAGGCCAAAAATCGGGAGCGTGGAACCTAAAACGGTGAAGTGTCTTTTTTTACATGAAACCTCAAGAGGCCCTGGAGATACAAATATTAAAAAAAGTTCTCCCAACATTCTCCTCGAACAGGTGTAAGAATATTTTATTATAGTTTTATGCCCACCATTTTCCTTCTTGTTCAATCCTTAGTGCAAATCTGATCTCCAAAATAAAGGACATGCTCTCAACTCTTTTTCTCCCTTCAGTAAAACTTGCTAATATATTTTTTACTTCATATTATTTCCTGCACTAAAGAGAGACCTCCTGGAACCGTGGGTGTGTCAGCAGCTGAACAGAGCAAGACAAGAATGGCCTACAACCAGAATTTGCACAAATACTTAGTCACAAGTAAAAAAGTGTATTTCTTATTTTTTCCTTAAAATTACCTAACTAAATTAACTTTTAGTTTTAAAAAATACATCTTAGTATTCTGGAATATCCCAAGTGCTCTTTCCAGAGAACGCAAAAGTTAAAATTGCTGGCCAAGCTCAAAGAGAGGATGCAGGTTATTCATTGTCAGCCAAAATGAAAAAGGGCAGGACCAGGACCTGTGGTGGCTAAAGGAAGGCATATCTTGGTCATCCTGCCAGTAAGAGAAATTTACTTATCCAAACTCTGTCAGAGAGGCAGAAGAAGAGCCTTCAACACAGAAAATTACTGTGGCTGGTGTCAGTCAAAAAAACCAAAATAAACACTCCTCCCTCTCAAGAAAAAAACCCACAACTCTTGGATTTCTAAGAAAATTTCTTTGATATTATGCGCATCATCCCTTTGCTTTTTTTATAGGCTTTCCCCTGAACATCAGGCTGGGAACAAACACAAAACAGTAACTAATTCATTCCTAAGACTGGACGATTGGAGCTGTGCTGGCCACAGCCTTTCTGTGTAAACACAATAAATAAAATGTAAACATACAGATACTCCTCGAAGGAAAAAAAGAAAAAAATAAAAGACTCAGTTTAAGCAAAACAAGTATTTTGTACAAGTTCTTGATATAGTTCTAAAGAAATGCTTTGAAATGGCCAGACAATGGAAATGTGACTTGATGGTGACATTCAGTTTTCACCAGGAGTAGCCCTAGACTTGAGGAGACTTCCTGAAGAATAAAAAACAAGAGGAGGGTTGCAAAGTAGCCCAAAGTATTTATTGGTTCACAGTGAGGCAAAAGCACTTTCTAATTCAAGTATGTACTACTATACATCCTGAAATAAGGAAGTTTATAAACAGTAAACTTGTTCAAATAGGTGTCACTGCAATCCACAGCAATAAAAGATTCACTGGGAGGGGAAATCTATTTAATTCTCATCTGCAGCAATCCAGCATTCCTCTGCTAATCTCAAGGCAAAATTTTTTTCCCCTCCCATGCTCATCTAATAGTTTAGTTAAATACCAAACACTTTTACCCCCCAAAAAAAAAGAAACAATGATCATTTTTCAGCAGTAGTGCAGCCACAGGGAGAGATCAGGATTGCACAACCAGGATAACATCAGATCACACAATATTAAAAAAATCAACTTTAAAAGTAATGGGGGTGGAATAAATTAAAATAAAATAAATTTAATTATAAATAAGGAAAGATTAAATGTTAATTCTCTAATCCTAAAGTCACAAGAAAACATATAATCATGATGTATATGTACACCCTTGACAGGAACAAACTTTTTTGAAAGAACCTTCCTGGTGTTGCTTCCTACATGCATGCCTAGCACCATCTCAACCTAAATGTGCACAGAAAAGATGCAGTGCTAATCCATTTAATACTTGAAGCTCAAAAAAGTGTGGGTTTACCTGTTCTTCCAGAACAGCTGGATTCATCAGGCTGCTGGCTGTTTGAACAGCTGCTGCCACATTATCACTTGACAAAATGAAGGAGTCAGAAGGAGCCAGGCAGGAAGAAGGCACAGAGTGCTCCAGAAGAACATCAGGAGACCTATGGACTTCAGGCACTGGAAATAGAAAACAATAGAAAACATTAACAATACAAAGGAGCACCCAAAAATTAACTCTGTTCCTGGAGTCTGTGCAACAAGTGTAGCCACACTGATAAAAATGTTATGCACCTCACACGATCTAATTGCATTGAAGAATAATTCCATACAAAGTGCCCGTGGTTTTGAGTAGTGTCAACTTGAGAACATCCAAAATCGCAGTCACACTAAATTTAGACTTGTAATTCCAAACAGAGGTTTTACAAGAAAACCGCCATCAAAAGGAGCCATTTCAACTTCTTTTCTCTCAATTCACACAGCCTTTCAGCTTCAGCACCAGCTTTAATCAGCCCAAGTCAAGTGTAAAACCATACTTACAGTTTCCTAAGCTTCATAAATTCTGGTTAAAAAAATCCTCAACTGTCTTAGAAGACATAAACAAACCAAGACACAGTGAAAAAAAACTTACCAAGACACACGATAAAGCAGTTTTATATTTTATAAGAGATAAAAAGATAACAAGGTAAATAACTCTCTAGCTAATAAAATTTCAGTGGAATTAATACTGGACTGAGAGCATTTTCCAGTTATGCCATAAAAATCCTGAGCAGTGGATCAACATTATCAACCCAGCACAACAGAAACTTGAGTGCTCTTATGAAGGACATTAATTTATGTCCCAGACTAAACAAACAGAGAGGAGAAAAGAGAAAGCTCGGCACACATTTTTAATTTAACAGCAGAGTCCTGCAAACTTCGATGTGTTCAGCTACAGGTGTGCCTCTGCAGAAGACAAAAAAAGTATTTGCAATTGTTTCAGAAAAAGCAGCTCCCATTATCAATGTGACTCTGGAAAAACAAAACAAACAAAAAAACCAAAACCAAAAAATCACAGAGCAGCAAAAAAAAAAAGGAAACTTGGCTGAAAGGCCTAGAGGATGGTACAGCAAACAGAAGAGGAACCAATTTAGGTAACCAGGACCAAAAAGCAGATCTGGGACACAACTGCACCTTTAACAGTAAACTCTTCCTCATAACTGGAAATGGGACTTTTTCAGCTTCCTTTATGCACTATATCAGTAAAACTCCCCACATATTCCAAATGCCTGCTTTTAAAGGCAGCTTCTCATAACCATTACCTACTCCATTAGTTCAAGTGGCAGTGAAGTGACACAGATAATCTTTTTGTTTCTAAACAAACAATAAAGTCTCTGACTTATGCTATCATTTAATACCCTGAATCTCAGTTTTAAATCAGTCTCCATCTGGAAGAAAAACAACTAAAACAATTTACCAGGCAATTTCTGGCTGAGCAGGCAAGCAGTTTTCTGACTAAAACTGTCAACTCACATGGAAAAACCTGACATGACACTGTTCCTTTAGATGTTAGCATTCACCCTTTAGTGAGGATCACCATAGCTCAGGCATAGCTCACATATAAATAATTTATCACAAAAGTAAAAAGAGAAACTGAGACTGGGTACATATGAATAATGGAGACTCACTGAAATGAAAACTTTTGGTATTCACATATTTTGGTTATCCAATACTGCACATAAGACTCCATTTTTTCAGGTAATAATCTGGAATCTTCTACAATCAAATCGAGCTTTCAGGGATTCCAGTTATAGTAATGAATGCTTGGCAACTTGAGGGGGAAAAAAAAAAAAAAAAAAGAAACAAAATCCCCACCTCTTAAGTTGTCAAAATAAAGCCTAGGAAATGAGCAGCAACAACTGGTGACCACCTCTGAACGTTGTGGTTTAGAATTTTCAGCTAAACACATGACCTTGCAGAAGACAAGAAAAGGCGGCGACTCTCCGTGGAATCAATCAAACATCCTTTTTTACAAACCCTTCCTTTCATTTTTCAGCACTGTTAAATATCCATCAATTAGACATTCCTAGAATTACACGTGCTCTGTGTGTAATTCAAGCTCTCTTAATTCATACCTCTTGTGTTTATATACTGGTGAATTGCATTAGCACTTTAAGACAGCTCAAAATTCGACCCCTGAAACAAAAACTTGCCTCTGATAAAACCACCTGACTTGACTCCAAATAAACTTACTGTTCATTACTGATCAAAGCTGCTTCTTATAAAGATAAGAAGCATGTAATCATTTCCAGGGATGTCAAAAGTCACATGGCCAAAAAGGCTTCTTGCAGTAAATTAATTTAATTCATAGCAACATTTGCATGAAAAAGTCATCTGAAGATTTTACAGTAATAAAATATTCTGAATATAGGTGTTTTTCTTTTAATTTTGACATTCTTAAAACACCTTGGTATAACACCCTAAGACTTCTGTATCACTTACAGTCATACAAAAAACTTCTGTGTTATGTACAAATAATTTAAATTCTACACACCTTATAAGATTTAAATCAGACTTCACGAGGCAGACACTGCACAGCTATATTGGATTTAATTTATTAAGCACATTCAAATATGCTACTGCATTTAAGCAGTAATAATAGTAAAAATGACAAGAATAATAAAGCTATTTGAAAAAAATATAGTTTCATCATTATATGTTTTCCTTTATTTCAATGGCAGATAAAGCTAATTATTCTGGAATAGATGAAAGCCAGTAATGCCAGAAATAAATCAATAAAAACATTCTAAGAGCACGATTTATGGAGAATTCATCTTGAGAAAAATGAGTGCCTTACTTTGCATAAATTATTCTGCATAATAATACAACAGCAGGCACAAATCTTTAGTTCCTGAACAAATAATGAACTTTGTTGGTTTTTCCCCTAATGCTGCTAAAGTGATGTTTCTTTTGTGAAAACAGTAAAATCTAGACCACAACAAAATCGACTGCCAATCAGTAACATCTTCTCAATCTTTTAGGCCCACTGATATTTTACATCAATGAACTTACATTACTTTTTTAAAACCCATATGGGCCACAGGCATTTGTATAAATTAACACAAGTAGCTCCATAATGTTTCTACTTCTGCTTCAGATAAAGGTTATGTAACATATTTTTTAACTTTATAAGCTTCTTAAGTAAAAGAGAAGATTCTCATCCATCCCCTCTTCTCCAAAGAAAGTAAAAGACTCTATCATAGTCTTGTTTTCAAATTTACTTTTTTTTTTTTTTTTTCCACAATTTGCAAAAGATCTTCCACACACCAAAGTAAAGGATATCCTCTGAATGAAGAAGATCTGTTTCTTTTCAGCTGGATTAACTGTACTTCTCTGTCATTCCTCAAGAAAATTTAACTTTGAGGAGCACAGCTTCCCAAAATAATTAATGATTTTTATAGTGATTTTATCAATACCTGTAGGAAATGCTGCCCAAGCAATAGCAGGGGACGTGGTCTGCTTTTCACCATTTCCAAACTCATAACTCTCTGCTGCCTAGGAACAAGAAGAAACTATTAGAAAAACCTTGCAAAATATTTACAGTAATTTACAATCAACTTCCATATAAACAATCGAAAATAATTTTATTTCAAAATAAAGTAATTCAAATAACATACCTCAAATCCTCCAAAGTCATCATCGTCCATCTTTCAACTGGTACTGGAATACAGAAAAAAATGTAGATTTATAAAGAGGGAAAAAAACCCCAAAACAAAACACTATGTTGCTATTTTGCCTTTACTTGTAAAATAGCAATAAAAGCTTTGCAAAACCAAAGGTATGGTGTTAGTTTTAAAGGACAGCCTTGGGTAACACGAGTCCCTGTGATCAAACCCTCAAAGCCCAGCAGTGTGAAGCAAAGCAATGTTCCACACAACAGGAAAGTGGGTATTTTTCACTGGCCAGTCTTGTTAAGAGAAATGTGCTGATTTTATGATCCACCAGCAGTCAGAAGACAAAATTACTTAAGTATTTGTGTTGAAAAAAAGGGCCATCACTTGGATCTAAGTGCTACCTTGCTCACCTACATGCTTTGCATCGCCACCTCATCACCCCACTCATTTAGAAATGAATATTCAGTCCTTCAAGCCCTCATCTCCACTCATTACCTGAAGTCTTCACAATTAACAAGTCCTACAAAACACCGAGGGACTTAAATAAGAACTTTTTCACACAGAGGGTGCAAGGGCTAGAAATGGAAGGTCTCAGTTAAGGAGCCTTTTTTTTAATTGATCAAGTTCAATGCAAAAAAAAAAAAAAAAGGGTATTTTAGGATAGAATTTGGCTGTCTTCAAGGGTAAACATAAGCACTGCCCACTGTCAAACATCTTTTGAAAGCAAAAAGGAAGGAAAAGCTTTCTAATATCGGAAAATAGAAAGATGGTCCTTTAAAAGCTGTATCTTTTGTATAGATATATTGTATATCTATCTATATCTACAGTGCAGCAGTCAAGTCCCCAGGACCTCAACAAATGCTACTAAAAACACCAAATAATCTAGTCTGGATATATTTTTTAAATAAATAAATAAATGTTCAGGAAGTAGGACTCTGACCACCAGATTCCAAAAGGGTTATCTTCACTCATGATGAAAACAATCCAATTTAATGCAAACACGATCCACCATGTACCTTGTATAATTTTGTGTTTATGATTTAAAACATTAAAATATTTTCCATTGTTAAGTTGCTCTTCCAAATCAGCACTGTGATTAAATCCAAAAAGATTTCCTGCTTTTCCCATCTCTTCTTGGCTGTCTGGCACCATCAGAACAAACTGGAACTTGGAAAAAGACTGTGGTGAATTTCTGGAAATTCTTCTGCTACCACAGAGGTCCTTCCCTAGGTTTCATGGAGGGTCTGATTTAGATTTTACAAACTGATCAGCATTTTTGACTTGTAGCCCTGAATTCTGTGGCATTTTGATATATTTATAGTTAAATTGCAGTTCCTTTTACAAAAATGCAGGCTAAGTTACTCAGCTAATGAAAGTAACTCAAGATATACAAAGCTGTTCAAAGAAAGTTATTATATATTTAAATATACATATACATACATATATATATATAAAATTCTGATACAGGAATGAAGGATGACCCAAAAAACCTTCATGGTCTTTACAGAATGTTCAAATGTTTATAAAACTAACTGACTTCAGTTAAAATAGACTATAGGCTGGATAAACTTTTATTACTAAGAAAACACATGCTCAGAAACAGAAGAATTCAAAGGATCTGGAGGAAATCTCCAAATGGACGTATTAGAATGACAGATTGGATATCAGGGAGAAATTGTTCCCTGGGAGGGTGGGCAGGCCCTGGCACAGGTTGCCCAGAGAAGCTGTGGCTGCCCCATCCCTGGAATTGTCCAAGGCCAGGTTGGATGGGGCTCTGAGCAACCTGGGCTGGTGGAAGGTGTCCCTACCCATGGCAAGGAATTGAAACTGGATGATCTTTCAGGTCACTTCCAACCCAACCCCTTCTATGATTCCATGAAGAATCATCACCATCACTGTGCTAGCAGAAAGATTTGGTCAAATTAAAGAAAAGCATTGTTCAGTGCTCACATGTGGTATAAAAGTTAAGGATCTTTTTGGGGGCTACAAGGAATTTTTGGCTTTGTGTTGGTTGAATTTTGTGCTGGTTAATTTTTCAAGAGTGAAAGGAGGCAGTTGGGTATTTTTCCCATCAGTGTTAAGGTGACTTGGTCAAACATTCATGCACTCCAATAAAGTTCAGAACTTTGATATATAACTCAAAAAAATAGCACAAATGATAGTGATGGAAGTTGTACAGAAAGAAGGTGACTGCTGAAACAGCAGTGCACAAGCTGAGAATGCCAATGTATCCAAGCCACCTCCCACTAAACACCACCCAAACCAGACTGGTGATTTGTATAATTACTGCAAACCACACTGTCCAAGTAGCAATCAGAGCAGTCAGGTGGAGAGAGTGAGCCTTTAGACAGGCAAACAGGCACTTTATCTGTGCACTCTGTATCACATCAGCAGGTCTTACAGGCTCTACACAAAGTTCCTTCACAGCACATTTTCTCCACAGTGTGCAAGGGACATCATTCCCACCCCCTCAGGACTGGTTATGTCTCAATCAGAGAAAACACATTCAGTGTGCTGAATCCATACTGGATTTTAAAAACATAAATTGGAACAAAGTTCAGAGGAGTACAACAGGAATCAAAGCAATTCTGGGAAGGCATGCTAAGATAGAGAGGCTTCAAAAAAATTTTTGAAGGAAAAAATATAAAATATGAAAAAAACATGTTCCAAGAAGTGATTAACTACTCTGATTTTTTTTTTTTCAAATACAACACTGACATAAGGCAGCAAAGGACAGAAAGCCCTGTAAGCAAACCATATGTTAAATACTAACAAGGATTTCCATTTCCTCTACAAGAAAAATTTGGAAGAACCTATATATAAATAAAACAGAACTTCTGATAGAGAAAAAGGATGTAGGGCAGAAGAAAAATTGGAGAGCAACCTGTTATTGAATCCATCATCTTTTTTATTGTATTTCAAACAAAGTTTTCATAAGTCTGGTTACCTTATTCCACAAATTTTAAACACAGACATTTCGTGGCTGTAACAACATGATTAACTTCAGAATTATTCCACCCATCATTCAGATGGAATAAAAGAGAAGCAGGTTCCAAACAAGTCTCTGTAGTATCAATGGTGTTTTCACACCTAACTGTTAATCCTCCAACTTCCAGTTCTTCAGAGATCCCACAGGAATTCTCAGCTAAGGGATTCTCAACCAGTTAAGTTACAAATATTACACATACCCAAATAGCAAGCATTAATTCATGTGCACACACCTCTGTTTTCAAAGACAAAGCTCAGATCTTGCTCTAACAAAATGAAATCTTGATTTGAAATCTAAAAATACCAGAATCTGGCAAAGATAGCACGTATCACAAATATGCAGGCAGCAGATCAGGATAGAATGCATGGATTAAATCCTGAGGGATGCTGATATAAGGCACTTCAAAAACTCAAAGGCTGAGGTGTTCTCTTCATGGAGTGTTAGTGCAAGTAGTTCTTACTAGATGTCTTTCCAAAATTATGATGCCTTCTTGCATAAAAAGGGTGCCTTCTGCAAGGAGAAGGGAAAAGAACTGTTTTGAAAAAAAAAATGGAATCAGGCCTATTTTTAAATAGGATGCTTTCAGAGCCCTCAAAAGTACATGTGCATTTAGACCTAAAAAAGGTCTGAATAATTCATCTTAAATTTAACACGATAAATTTAACAATCCTGAAAATATGACCAAATACATAATTTCTCAATTCTACCCCTCATTCTCATGACAGAAATGATGCATTTCTGATATAAATAAATAATCTAACATCACACACGAGAACTGCAACAATTTTGGGAGCAAGTTCTTTTAATCAATCATCCATTCCAAAATGGGTAATCAGACTTTTCTTTCCTCACAAGCTCGGAACATTATTTGTGGCACTGGAATAGGAAAGAATACATTAAGTGCTGACAATCTTCAGGATTTAAAAAGTAACAGAAGAAGACAAAACAACCCACACAGTCTTACCATGACTAAATGTGGTCTCCTGAAATATGCCTGATACTGGAATTAAGTAACTGTAAAATTGGGCAACAAGAAGTCAACCTCAAAATTACAGAGTCAGAAATCCTGGTTGGAAAAGGCACAGTAGGTCATCCAGCCCAGGCCATTTCCAAAACATCACAGTTCTCAGACAGTTCTGTCCAAAAGGACTCGAGATCTCCAGTCACACTGTGAAAAGGAGGAAATTTTCCATGGATAATGACCAGGCAGGCCACTGCATTTTGCCTTGATTTTATCAACACGTTTGTGTTCGCACAATGGAACATTAATTTATGCCAAAATTCAGACCAGCGGGTCATCCAAGCCAAGCTCCTGCTCAAAGCAGGGTCAACCCCACATTCAGATGAGGTTGCTCAAGACTTCCCTCTAAATGAGGGCTGGTGAGGCTGCAGGATGACTGGATTCAGATAGCTGGGCACATTTGGGAAGCCTGCAAGCTTTTCTAGGCAAAATGCAGCCCCTGGAGCCCAACTGGCAGCTTAACACAGATGGTGAGATGTACCAGGCACACCAAAATCATGTTTTTATATGCAGGAAGATCAGGAGCCATTCACCAGGAATAAGACAGAAAAATGTAAGCTGGAGGGGGGGGGGAAAAAGCCCCTCTTCCCATTCCAACAGTTAGGGGGAGATGGAATGTTGTAATCCCACCAGAAATCCCAGTATTCTCCATATCCAAAAGGTAAAAGTGACACAGAGAGACCAAATACTGAATTAAGTAGAATTCTTCATTCATGTCTACCTCTGGCTAGTGAGAATTCAAATTAATCAAGTCCTGACCTATTACTTGATGATCAAATGTGAATTTGCCTGGGTAATAAAGAGAACTGATTTTTCCAGGTACAATCAGCTGAATGCTGCATCACCTGGCCTGCAAGTTTGAGTCTGAAGCAAACTCTGCATGCAGAATTTTGTACATTTTAAAGGAACACCTTACAGAGCATACTGCTGTTTGTTTTGTCAGAACAGTGTGTGTGGAGCTGGCTGAGGGTGGGGCTGCTGCATCTGCATTTCTGGCAAAGCCCCTGGGTGGGCAACCCCTACCTATGACAACTTATCAGTTTTACTTCCACCTTCATCCTTATTAAATACTTCATTCCAAGTGTTCAATCTGGGAGAGGCTTATTAGCTGTTTCTTCACTGGACATGACATAGACCACAGCATTTGAAGAATAAATCTTTGGCTGACACTGCAGGCTCCAAAAAGTCTACCCAAGATAAGTATGAGATTAAAGAAAAACACCCCAAAAACCAACAAAATGAAATGAAGTAAAATAAAATGAAACAAAACAAAAATGAAATGAAATAAAATAAAACAGCAGTGACTTAGAAAGCGTGTATACTGGCAATGTCCCTGTGATAAAGAGCAGAACAGCTGATAAATTTCTGCTTCACAAAGTTCTAACCAGCTCACCATGCACTTTTCCTCATGAGTCTCCCACCAAAACTCCAAGCACCTCTTAGAAAGGTTAAGACAGGTACAAACTTTCTGCTTTTTTACCCAGCTGATGCAGACCTTCCTCCTGATCTGTATCAATAACAGTGGCAGGATAAGCATTTGGCATGTTAAAAACTTATAACAGCTACTTACCCATTAATTAGAAAATTTTAATTACAGCATACACATATCCCAAAGGTTATACAGCCCAAGAATGACTAGAACAGAAATGTAGAGCATGCTAATGAAATCAAAGAAAGCAGATGCAAATCCAACTATTTTACAGCAGCAGTTGCTTCCATTCCAATTGATTCAAATGAAAGCTCTGGTACTTTTAAGAAAAATTAAAGTCTGGCCCTTTGTAACTCATTTTCTTTCACAGCCCAAATAAACCAATGCAACATTCAAGGGACCACAGAATAAATTTAGTTTGGAAAGCACCTCAGGACACCTTACACAACCCAACCTGACATTAAAAAAAATCAAACCAACCAACCAACCAACCAACCAAACCAATAACAACATTTTTTTTTTTACCACTTAGTCCTTTACACAAGAGACTCCCCTTGGGCCAAAAGATCCAGAACCTGCAAGATGTAAGATTCTACATCCTATGAGGTGATATTCCACACATAGAACCATCAATAATTTTGAAATATTTTAACTCTACTTTTACATACCAGTGTTGTAAGTAGCAAAACAGTACCAGCAAAAGCTTCTGTATCAGTTTCATGTAATAAGACCAACTTAGGCAATCTGTAACACTTCTCTAACTGCCTTTCCACTGTTATTTTTTAAAGTCTTTTTTAGAAGGACAAAGAACCATAACATATGATTAAACACTAATAATTACACCTTTTCCCTTAGCTGTATATAGCCTTTATTAAAGAAATTAGAATAAAAATAATTATTACAAATAATATTCTTGTCTGAAAAGTACTGAATGAATATGACCAAAAAAAAAAAAAACTCGGAAATTCCACCAAAACTGGCATCAAGATAATCTTCAAAACCAATGCCACAAAAATTTGTGGTTTAGAATTTGAGGGCACTCTTGCCTTTTTTTAAAACAGTGCTTAAATCAGGAAAAACCCATCAAATACACGGCGTGGAATTCTGCTCAGGAAGGAATGACTGTAAATTGGGAGAGGCACGCTTTTATGGCACCAACAATCAGGTGTGAGCCCGAGCCCAGCGTCTGAAATGCTCGCTCTGCTTGTGGTTCAGCAATAATTGCCGAGGGTGACTTTGAGTATTTCCTGAGGTGGGAATCTACCACCAGACCACAACCCATGGACCACAGGGGGATTCCCTGGGTAACCCTCACTGTCACCCAGCAGCAAAGGCTCTGCAAGTGTCACAGTGGTGCTTTCAGCACGTATTTTCAGTTTAAAAGATGAACAGAGGAAAGGTTTGTATACTTGGGCTTCTGATGTTTTGGTCACTGAGATCGACCCGTGGCCAGGGGAAAGAAACAAAATAAAATCTCTAACAAGACAAATATGGGTTTAATTCCAGAGGGTTACCTACTGACATAAGTAATTAGAGTAACAAATGCACTCCTTGACTGAGGATCTTTTTTTAATTTTAGCCCATGGTTCTTTGTCAGCTTCTCACAACTTTAAGAATCATCTACTCAGAAAATGCCAACTTCTTTCTAGATGAGTTCAAATAATACCTTATCAACTCCAGCAGTATTAAAATACGGTATTATTCAGCATATTTCTATTTTTACAGTGTCTACAGACACTTTGTCAAGACAATTCCAATGACTTCATTAACTCAAGATTCTATATAGAGTCCTTCCTGAGGTCTTCAGTCTTCACCATAATTGGTTTCTTGTGACTAGAAAGCAGAAAGGCTGGTTTTTGCTTCATTATGAAAATAATCACACACAAAACTAATTTTTAAATTTCTCTAATGGCCCTCATTACGTTTCCTATATCACAAAGATCTTTGTACTTCCAGAGCAACACATTTTTACAAAATGCACATAAACTGCTGCAGGAATTCTGATGATGCTGAGACAATTCAAACATACTGTGCTTTGGAGGAAAAGCCCCTTCCCTCACAAAGCCTTCTCTCCATACACCTCCAAAAAACCCTCGGGAAGTAGTTTGACTTCAAGTGGAATTAAACATTTCTGTCATGCACAGCCAGGCAATACTTATAATTAATCAAGTCCAGATCAACAATCTCTGAAATCCTGGTTCAGAACAATGACAATCAGAAGCCCTGGAAATTAGTTTGTATTCTACATTAAAAAAACCCAAGAACTAGATAAATTAACCTTCTAAATCCTTCCTAAACACCCTCTGGAATACATTATGGCAATCTAGCAGGTCTTTAACCTTGTAAAAACATTTTGAAACCTTTTATAGATAAGTTCACGTTCTAACAGTGTTACCTTGGCCCCTTTCAAATGCAGGACAAAGGTGGGTTATTCCTAAAAGTGTGCACTGAAAATACTAAGCATTTATACCACATAATTTCCACGTGCTATAATAAAAAAAGTAAAAAAAAAAAAAACAAAACACCAACAAAAACAAACAAAAAAACCCCAGACAAAACAAATCCAAACTAAAACAAAAAAAAAAAAAAACCACACAAAACAAACCCCAAAAAGTCAACTTCTAACTTTGTTCAACTGTGGACACAGCACTAGGGGAACATTTATATATATATCTCTATTTTTGCACATGTATATATATATATATTTTAAGAGAGAAGCATGCAGTTACTTTTAGATAGTAAAATAAAAAGGATCTATGTATAGCAAAGTCTTCATGGCACGCAGTCAATTTAAATTTAATAGTTTCCAAAAAATAAATGTAATTTGCCAATGTTTTTGAATTTTTCGAGCACATTAATTGCTGTCTCCTATCCTTTTAAAGAAAATGTGATTCTTAAACCAATATTGCTCTTTCAATCCCAACAAAGGGCAAGTCAGGCCTCCTTATAAACATTAAAGTCAGTTCATGAATTCATTTATAAGGATAAATTCATCAAATCTCAGGTACCTTCAATATCAATAAAGTTATATGGCTGTAAGCACCCAATAACTAGAAAAAATGTATTTCCAAAAATCCTAAAGCAGAAACTGTTTTTTATTTTCTAATGATAAAATTAACCTGATCCTGGAGTATAAACATCTCATTTTATCATTCACAATACTAAATTCCTGCAGGAATGTTTGCTAAGTGGATTAAACAAAAGTGTTTCTAAACTCAGATTCTCATTATTATACTATTTCAGAAGTTGCACCCCATGGAAAGTCCTTTTAAAAGCTTAACTGGCAAATGTATGCTAAAATATTTTGTTTTCCATCTAGAACTACACTAAATTCCAATCCTCAGAGACAGGATTTCCAGTTTATTTCTCTCTATACACACACACACTAAGCTCAGGAACGCTAACATAGTAAAGTGTTGTTAAAGTTTTGAGAAAAGCAAGCCTAGCACAAAGAAGTTGACTGTAGGTCTCTTTTCCTCAGAAATTTAAAAAAAAAATCCCCAAAATCCCTGTCCTGTGTTCTGCAATAAATGAAAGATATTTAAGTAAAAATGTAGGTATTTAATATAAATGGATACTAAACCAAATCCAAAGTAATACAATTGCAGTATTTCTCTCGAGCCCACCTCAAGATAAAAATAAATCAATTCTAGCAGTGTGTTCTGGCAAAGTATTTAATGAGGAAAAAAATTCAACTGTAAAGAACTACAAGACCAACTTTTGGCCACAATGCACAGAATATTGGATAGCTTTTACCTCTGTTCACCTTATTCAGAAACCTTAGGGAGACACAGAATGAACTTACATTTACTCTTTTACAAGCTAATAGAAGTTCAAAATCTAGGGCAGGTACAGAAAGCTTTGTCAGCAACAAAATGTCTTCGTGGTATTAGATGACAGGTTTCAAACAGATCAAACTTCTTCTAATTATGTTTTTTACATATACTTTAATTAGTATCCCCCGTTCTATGAAGACATCAGCTGTAATTAAAATAAGAAAGGACAGTTCTTTCTTGTTCTTCTCCTCACAAATTTGTTGTCTTTGAAACTACTTTACAGCCAAATAATTCTTCTAAATAAAAGGCTCTCCCACATTTGGCATCATGGTTCAAACCCACCTTCTTATTTACCAAACAGCCAATTCTGTGCAAGACATCTCACTGTAGCAAAAACAAAAGGAAATACAATTAGGAACAAGCACAGCATACAAGTTGTTTACTGTCTTCTTTGGCTCTAAAATATTAAAAAATAAGCCATTCCATAGGATCTCTAACAGAAAGCAGAACAGGAGTGGCTTAAGTGTGAATGGAGCATTTGTTTTTACTTACCAGGGAGATCTATACATATTTAAATAGACACCAAGGCAGTTTCAAAAGTATGTTGTTAATCTGGGCTTCTGAATCAATGTTCAAAACACTCCAGTTTTGGTTTAGCAGTTCTGCACCTTAATCTTAAGTTTTCCACTGCAAACTGAGTTAAGGGCTCACTACCCCATGAATGACCACTAAATAACCTCTAGGTGCAAATTATCTCAGAGGGTTTTCAGAAATATTAACAGAAAATCACAGGCAGTGCTCTTTTTTACTCTATAAAAAGCTGCCTTTTTTCTGTCCTGGAAGAGAATAGAATCGACTAGCCATGAATAAGTACTGTTTTTATGTCCCCCATTTGAAGTTCAAATTTGGTCCCTCAGCTATCTGCAAAAACCTGGCATCACTTCCAAATCTTCGGAAGTTTTGTATTTTGAGTCTTCAAATTTTATGCTGAATTGCTTCAATCAAATAAAAACCCCGGGGAAGGAGACCAAAAAAAAAAAAAAAAAAAAAAAAAAAAAAAATTACTTAGGCCATCCTAATTTTAAGGCTAGTAACATTGTTACAGAGAATCCTTTCATAATCTTGTATGTTGAGTGCAAACTGTTTATGAGTTGCTACAAGGGATGGATGGTTGGTTCCATCTTCTCAGATGAATGGGGTTTGTTCAGTTTGGTTTTCAAATGTTAAACAACTTCCAGGGTGAAGTTAAGCAACCTGCTTCACTGTAGGGAATTATATTCGCTTCTTTGCAGTTGATTTAAGAGTAGCCACCATTAACCAAACCCAAAGATTGCTGCTGCTCAGAGAATAGGAAGGCATAAAACACATTTCAAAGGGGGACCAACTGTCCTTACACTTTTCTTTGATCCACGTAGGATGACACAGGATCTTTATCTCACTGAAAAAGCTGTAACAAGAAAATAAGCTGTCAGTAGTGAGCATATTTTTCTAAGTTCATCTTAGCAAACACTTCTCTAAAGTCAGTCTGTAATTCCCCTAGAAGTGAAGCATAGAAAGTTTTTCCTTGCCACACAGAAGAGTGGCATTTTCATAACAGGACTGTCACTGGCCAGAAATTCCTACCACACCAGAGATCAAATCCTTTCCATTTTTTTACTGCTACTCACACAGTCACTGCAAACCTAATGTGGAAAAAGGAATGAAAACTGCCTTTCAAAGATCTGAGGTAAAAACACTGCCTTTCTGAAATCCAGGTGTTCCAAAACAAGGGCTAATGAACCAAACAAGACAAAAGGTACACCCTGACAAGAAAATAAAGAACTGTCTCAACAACAGCCCAATCTGGAAATTATAAAATCATAATATAATCTGTTCTCAGCTTATGCATAAAATATTTTTTCTTAACTTTCATTTAGCTATTTTCTTTATATTTAACCATTTTCTTTCTATTTAACCAACAGCAAATTATTCATTCTATTCCATAATAAAAAAAGAACTTCTATTTGATTGAGAGATATTTATATATTCTGAAGCAACATTTAGCTGGTTTTTAACATTGTGAACATTTTCCTTACAACCATATTATAAAAACTTGATGAACATCAAAAATAGAAAAAATAAACTTAAGAAACAAAGTCTCTTAGAACAACTTCAGTTATGGAACCACAGAATGGTCTGGGTTGGAAGGGACCTTAAAGATCATCCAGTTCCAACCCCCTGCCATGGGCAGGGACACCTTCCACTGTCCCAGGTTGCTCAGAGCCCCATCCAACCTGGCCTTGGACACTGCCAGGGATGGGGCAGCCACAGCTTCTCTGGGCAACCTGTGCCAGGGCCTGCCCACCCTCACAGGGAACAATTTCTCCCTGATATCCAATCTAACCCTGCTCTCTGTCAGTTTGAAGCCATTCCCCATGTCCTGTCACTCCAGGCCCTTGGAAATAGTCTCTCTCCACCTTCCTTGTGGGCTTCCTTCAGGTTCTGGAAGGCCACAATTAGGTCACCCCAAAGCTTCTCTTCTCCAGGCTGAACAATCTCAATTCTCTCAGCTTTTCCTCAATGATGATATGGTGCTACTAATGCTTTCTTGTATCTCCACAGGCAGTTAAATGCAAATTACAGTCCATATCCTGCTGCTGCTTCTCTATAAAATGAGTGGTCCTGTAAGTTTGAAAAAGACAGTCAATTGACAAAACATTTTTAAATTTTTTTTTTTTTACTTTTAGTTTAAAAAAATATAAAATTTAATAAAAAGTTATAAAATATTTACATTTTTTGGTTTAACATTTCATAACTTCATTAGTAGCAACATTCATGATACATAAACACATTAGCAAAGCACACTGGGAACACTGACAGAAAGTGCATTTTCTACAACAACAAACTGAAAACTGAAATCCACCAGAGCCTCAGGAAACAACTACTGACTCTGGGGGACTCCACAACCCATTTCTAAAATGATGTCACCTTATCTTAGAACGAATTTGTGTGGGAGAAAAAAACCAACCAACCAAACAAAAAAACCAGTTTCCAGAACTTTAAAAGTAGCTGTTCCCGACAGAGAAACCCCCTTGTATGTAGCAAAAAAACACTCAGCAGGGATTATTGAGGCTTTCCCAGAAAGCAAGTACCTATTCTAGGTGTGTAACAACACGTGAAGCATCTCAGAACCTGCCCACCTTCTTCCTTGTCTCTTCTGCCCTCACTCAGTTTGCCCAAAAGGACATGTGCAGCAGCAAGTACATCTACAGCAGTTATTTTCTTGGAAATAGCTTAGAGCAAGTATCTGTCAACCCTTTCAGCTCATACTTAATCAGTATCCTCACCCACAGCTGCATCTCTTCTCCGGGGTGTTCACAGAACAGAATAATTACAGCAAGAAGGGGCTCACAACAATCGTGTGCCCCTCCAGGGCTCAGCAGAAGTTAAGAGCTCATGAAAGGCATTGTCCCAACGCCTCTGGAGCACTGACAGGCCTGGGGCATTGACCACCTCTCTGTCCCAGTGTCTGGCCACCCTCTCAGCACAGAAATGCTTCCTAATGCTCAGCCTAAAACTCCCCCGAGGCAGCTCTGAGCCGTTCCCACGCATCCTGTCACTGGACATCCTGGAGAAGAGACCAGCACCCCTTTCCCCATTTTTTCGGCCTCAGGAAGATGTGGAGAGCAAGGAGGGCATCCCTCAGCCTCCCTTTCTCCAGACTGGACGAACCCAGAGTTCTTGGCTGCTCCTCACAGGACATGCCTTTCAGCTCGTAATGTTCATGCTGAAATAAATACGCAATTTTCACTCTGATTTCACACATATTTATTGTTACTTGAAAGAGATGACTGAAAATTATGTATTTTTCTGCTTTTATTCAGATTAGAAGACTACAGGGCCTCAGTATAGCTATGCTGTCACACAAGAGCTCTCAAGAATGCAAATAGTTCATAATCAGAGTACAACTCTCCAATAGGTACAAGAACTGAAACACAACCAGTCAGCATATACAAATATTGATAAGTAATACCACTGTGAATTGCTTTTCTAGAAAAAAACACAGCACACTAAACCCCTTTTTAAGTCCTTTGTTGGAGTAAAATTAACAGCTCTAATAACAGATCCAAATCTACAATTACTACTGGAATAATTTGAGTTTGGATGTTTTGTACCTTTGCTTGCACACCCTATATCCTTCCTCTCCAAAGAAAATAGTTTTAAAAACTGTCAGTCCTTAGTCCCAGATTCCAACTGTATTCCATGGATTACAAGCAATCCACCCTTCTGTACAGACTGCTTTGTCCTGTACACATCTGCTACATTCCTTATAATCCAAAGGAAAGATGAACAGAAGCAAAAGTCAGAACAGAAGCAAACCACCCCTTAAACCAGCATAATCATGTTATTATTTATTTTTATGTATTTATGTTTTTATTTATTACTATTTATTTCCCTAAAACAAACAAACAAAAAGCCCCAACCATTTCTGTTGCAGAGTCACCTGAAATCAGTTCTTATATATGCACAAAAATTCACCATCTTTTCCAGAAGAGCTGCACTAAAATGAGAGGCAATATTCCTGGAGTCTATCTGATGGTGGAAAAATTGGTCAAGACCTGACCAACATTTCACTGCAACTGAAAACGTACCTAACTAGTTGATATTTGAGTATTGTGATCAGATGGGGAGATTCACAAAGATTAGCTAAAACATTCAAATTTGGTTCTCTGGTCAAGAAAAGTGCTAAAGAGGTGAAAACCATTACCAGAGTTGCTAGTGGGAACCCTAAAAATCAGAGTTTAGCCTTATATCATTCTGAGTAAGTGCAGGTTTTTAAAGACCTCAGAGTTCCACAAAATGCCTGAGACTTTATATCTTTTTATTTGTACTCAGTTAGCACTATAGTTGTTAAAACTAAAACTCAGAATTCTGTGCAAATATAATAGAAGAGATATTTTGTACTGATTGAAATCAACAACTTAAACTCATGTCATTTCCCAATTCTTCTCTGAAAGATACACAAAACCCGAATTTTTATCACTTTAATGACAAATAGCAAAACCTGCTTTTCTCTTGTTGGCATTATATAGGTATATAGGCATTATATAAGTATATAGGATAAATATTTCTCTTTCTGAGGATTCAAAATGGCTTTAAAAATATTCCCCCCATTTATCTAGCTCTGATTCAAAGGACTGGAAAGTTTACTAGGCAGTGTCTGTAATGATGTGATCACAGGAAATATTAGCCTCATGTATGCAACCAAACTTAAGGCAGACACAGATGCCACATCCAGCTGCTGGAAAACTGCAGAAGAGTTCAGGGAAAATGACATCCCTAAAAACATCTTTGGAAATATCCATCACCACTTGTACATGCAAAGTAAAAAACAGAATTCACCTTTTTCTTAACTCAGAAAGTCCTCTGTGATTGCTTAGAAAGAAATTTACGGGTAATTCTGCTTCTTCTGGCATACCCTGTAATGGAATTAACATTTTCAATGGTTTCATGGTTTCATTGAAAGATTGGACAGAACCCCCAGAATTCATTTAATTCTCATCTGTAAGAGCAGCACCACTTCTGGAGACTCAGGTCTGGAGAGCAGGCACCTTTGCTCAAGGGATGCAAAGGGATAAAGTAAGGCTGGGGTTGCAATAGGACTTATCAGAGAAGCTAAATCCAGCCCTCAAATTTAAGGTATTTACTTTACCAACACAAGAAAGGGTTATTTCCACATACATCTGAAGTCTTTAGAAGTACGAGAGAGCCAAAACAGAAAAAAAAAACCCTGCACTCTGAACTTCTGGTGCATTCTTAGGATTATAAATATCAAAGTAACAAAGTAATGAAGGGTAATATGATAAAATACAGTGTCTGAAAGTTACCCTGCAACACTTAGATAATCTGCCACTTACACTGCACTCAAATGTGGATTCAGTCTGCATGACTTAAAATTTAGTCTGCAGCCCAAAACCTCAAGTGTGCTGGGGGAAAAGCCCAACACAGAAGAAAAAACATAGCTGAAAAATTATCAAGATTGGTTTAAGATTTTTTTTCCCCTTCATTATTATGATAAAGTTAATTTTACATAAGCAGAAAGAACTTCCTTGTAAGGGCATTCAAGCATCCAACCCTGCACAAACAGACAACAGCAGATCACAAAGCACACACAGGCACATCAGACACAAACCCTGTGTACCTGAATGGACTCAAATGAACATGGACAAGAAGGTGGTGTGAACTTCAAAGATTCACAAAAAAAGCTTGTTTCCATCACACCACAAACTTTTTTTTCCATTTGGTGTTGCAAGCTTTCCTGGAAGTTGGGTTTTCAGTAAGCCAGGAGGAACCCAGCCAACCACTCAGATGGACACCATACTTAGATGCCTCAGCAGCTCTGTAAACATTTGGAGAACGCCAGTTACTGCCCTTAAGATTGCAGTTCGATTGTTCCTCTGGACCAGAAATATGCTTTCCAGCCTAACTGTATTTTGGCACCTCCAAATCAGAGTCAGCCTGACACCACAGAAACAGCCAGAAGTGTCTAGGCAGCAATATTCTTCACCCAACTCCAGCAGTGGTTGTGTCACTTGGAAAGAAACATGAAGTTGGCCCAACAGTCCCTGGTGTCAAAGACATGCAGAAAACAGTGAAGGAGTCTGTAATTAATACAAAGAACTTAAACTGCATTGAGAGTTCTGGTGAGGCAGGACTGATCAATGTCTCCAGAAAATCAGAGAATATCTGAGTTGGAAGGGATCATCGAGTCCAACTCCTGGCTCTTTACAGGACCATCCTCAACCATCCCACCTCAGGCTAGCAGCAGAAAGAATTATTGGTGCAGTTCTTCACAAGGGCATGATGAGGCACAGAGCACACAGATTAATCTCCTAGTCTCCTGTATTCAATTGTCTCCCTTTCAAAATAGCACCAGACTCTCAAGGATCTCTTTAAGAGGTTCTGAAAAAGGCTCTGGGATTATGTGCTATCCACTGAGCATCCAGGCATCACCTGTTTGAACAGTACTGTGATTCTGTTATTTCAAATCCTACCAGCAGGAAGATCACCACTGCACTTAACTGAGAAACTAACAGTGAAGTACAACACCAGCACCAACATTTACTTTAGACATTCAATCCATGGATGTGGAAGTACTCAAAGTCACACTTCAGAAAAAAATCTACATGGAAGAGCCAAATCTGAAGAGCAGAAAGAAAAACAGCCAGAAAGCAAAAATCACCAGAAAGCAATGAGAGCAAATATAATTAAGCAAGTCTACTGAGAGAGGTGTTCAAGCATTGTGACAAAAACTACCCAAAGTTCAATTAAAATACTGCAGCGAGGTGGCAAAAGATGCATTCATAGGCAAAAAGGAATTGCTGAGATAGGAAAGGAAAATTCCTTATAAACTGTAGTCTCCTGAGAAGAGCCAAAGCTGCAGTGAGAGTTCAAGAGTATCCCACTGAAGGCTCTCCTCAGGTGCTGAGGTACCAGGAGGACACAGTTCACCTTACTACACATATTAAAAGCCACAAAAATTAATCTGTTTAAAGACCAGAATGATAGAAAGCGTTTTAGATGCCTGAAGATTCAGAGAGATTTTCAGGAATACTTCAACACCTAACTCCACTTAAGAGTAACAGATATTAGGCACCACTGAAAAAAATCAGACTAGATAGTTCACCACAATTAATGATCCTGGACAAACGTTTAAAAACTTGGCCACGCACAAGTTCGGTCCTGGAAAGCGAAGAAGGCAGAGAACTCACAGCCAGGACTTCCCAACCTCTGAGCTAGAGAGCTAATCACAGGGTTATCCTTCCCCTTGACAGGGATACCACCAATTTTTGTGGTGCAGGGAAGGCAGGGAGGCCCCTCCTGCTCCCCTAAACTCCTTCTGAAATCCCCTTTTGTAGTGACCCTGAAGCTACATCACTAAGAACGGCCGACACCGCACATGGGCATCTGTGCTGTGACACAGGGAGGAGGAGTCAGGCGGGAGAAGGCAGGTGATGGCAGGTGGAGGCAGGTGAAGGCAGGTGAAGGCAGGTGAGGGCAGGTGGAGGCAGGTGATGGCAGGTGCAGGCAGGTGATGGCAGGTGCAGGCAGGTGGAGGCAGGTGCAGGCAGGTGGAGGCAGGTGGAGGCAGGTGGAGGCAGGTGGAGGCAGGTGATGGCAGGTGCAGGCAGGTGAACTGCGGCACAGGGAAGGCTCGCAGGAGCCAGGCAGGTGATGGGGAAGCGCAGGCGGGTGGAAAGCAAAAGGCAAGGAGAAGGCAAGGGCGAGGCAGGTGAAGTCGCACCTGGCCGGGACCACCACCACCCGCCCCCAGCTCCGTGCCCGCATCCCGGGGAAGGGCAGGGCGGGGATCCCTCCGGCAGGACCGGCTGTCCCGGCCCTTGGGAGGCGGCGGGGGGCGATGCCCACAGCCCCTCCCGGCGCTCCTCACCCGGATGTTGCATCCGCAGCGCTCCCCGCCCGCCTCCCCGGCCGGGGCCACCTCGGCGCCTTCCAGATGGATTCCCTATTCCCCCACACCCCCGGGATGGGTTTTCTCACCTTCTGTCAACGTAACTGGTGTCGTCAGATAACTTCTACGACAGGAGTTGCCTGGGGAAGGAAAGAGCCCCGTGTGTTTCGGGGCATTGCGTAAGATTACATCACCCAAATAAATATGCATCAGTAGGCGGGGAGTGTGCATGGGATAGGCGGGACCGTGTGAGTTTCATTGTGCGAAAGGTGCGGCTTTTTTAAACCCCTCGGCGCGCTTGAGTCGGGGGGAGCCTTCTTCGCCTCGGAATAAATGATGTCTCTTTTCTGAACTAGACTCTGTATCCGCGTTTTGAGAGCTCCAGAAAATCGGGAACAATCTCCGCTCCGGGGCGGGGGCAGCGCCTGCTCGTCCCGGGCAGGGTCGGGGCCGCCCCCGCTGCTCCATGTTCCTTCCCGGGGCAGCCACGGAGACCTTGGATGGAGCTCCTGGATGGAGCCTTTGCCCCTCTGCCCTTTGTTTTCTCGGGCAGTGGTTGCTCCACCCAGCCTGGCCTTGGGCTCGGTGCCTGGCACACGGCGGGCAGCACCAGCTGCCTCCCTTCCGTGCCGTCCTAGAAAACAATCACGGAATCCGTAGGGTCGGAAGGGACCCTCTGGATATCGTCTGATCCAAATCCCCCCGCCAAGGCAGGGGCACCTGGAGCAGGTGATGCGGGAGCGCATCCAGGTGGGTTTTGGATGTCTCCAGAGGGAGAGAACTCATGCCCTCCCCGGGAAGCTGATCAGTGCTCTGCCACCCTCGGTGTAAAGAAGTTCTTCCTCGTGCTTCTTGAGATAAAACTTCTTGTGCTTTAGTTCATGGCTGTTGCTCCTTGTCCTGTCGCTGGGCACAACTGAAGGGAGTCTGGCACCATCCTCTTGGCACCTGCCTTTGAGATATTTATACGCATTAACGAGATCCCCTGTCAGTCTTCAGACTAACCAGACCCAGCTCTCACAGTTTCTCCTCGTCAGAGGAGTGCTCCAGACCCCTCATCATCTTTGTGACCCTTTGCTGACCCTCTCCAGTAGCTCCCATGTCTTTCTTGTACTGAGGAATATTGAAACAAATGAGGAGCAGGCCGGGCAGTGAAGATCACACCAGCCCCGGGCTGGGCAGGAGGAGATCAGTCTGTGTGGTCTGAGCAGTCGCTGCAAGGTGCTGAGAGGTCGTGGCATAAAGTGGCCAAAATAAGAAAGAGGAAGCAGCCAAGTCACGAATGACACACCACACTGGGATGACCCAGGGAAACAACTGGTTCATTCCACTACTGAATCTATTTTGTGAACAGAGCTAACAGAATACTTACTTCAACAGCAGTACATTAAAAGGCACAGAATGAAAAAGGTTTAGAGTCTTAAATTTAAAATTTTAAAATTTTAAAGTAAATGCATTTTTGAAGTAAAAGTACATTCATTTATTATTATTATTATTTCTGAGTTTAATGTTTTACAGTGGCAATTATCAGATTTCTCTTACTTTTTCTGTGTCAGAATTTGGTAGGTGAGAAAAAAATGAAAACAATTCTGGTTTGATTTTCCACTAAAACGATTGCATTAATTTCGTATCTCAACACTTTTCAATGGTGTTTTAATGACAGGTAATAGGTATCAATGAAAGATGACACAGAATTACTCTATCCTTAATTCATGGATCAGCAGCATGAGAGCAAAGTGTCCCTATTACACTAAAACAGTTCCAAAAAGGATCCAAATATTAAGGATTTTCATGTACAATGATGTTTAGCTTGTTCAAAAATCAATTTCAGCATGTCTTCTGCACAAAATAGATTTTTGTATCACGGGCCTCTATCTTGGGTTGGTGGGTTTTTTTGGTGTTTGTTTTTCTTTTTTTTTTTTTTTTTTTTTGTGTTTGTTTTTTTTGTGTGTGTGTGTGTGTGTTTGTTGTTTTTGGGGTTTTTTTAAAGCCTATAGTTTTCTAAATATCTGTATTTTTGGTTTCCTTGGGGTCTGATGTAGTGATGTGGTTGATGATAATCATCTTCCCTGCAGAGTTGCCCTTGAAATAAGCTGCTACTGGTGAATCTACTTTAACTTTTCCTCAGCTGACCTGTCTCAAGGCCCAAAAATCTGCCTGGATAATGGTCCTTATATTTTGGGAGTTTTTCCTACTGTAGTGCACCCCAGGTAAATAGACCTCAATTTTCTTACTAACTAGAAAGTTTTCTTGGTAACATTGCAGGTCATTGAATGCCCCAATTTGAACTGACCATCACTATAAACTGGGGGTATTTTTCCAAAGCAGAACTGATTCTTCACGGCCACTATTTTGAAAAAACTAAAGGGTAAAGAAACAAAAAAAACCCAGAAAAATCCATTTTTCTCTCTCAGTCTCAAATTTGTTCCTCAAAGTCTGAGTTTGACAATTTTAATAAGTGTAAATTCGGCAAGCAAAGAAAAAGGAAGAGGAGGGAAGGCATTGCAAACTCATTTACAGCTTTTAGAAGGAATCGGGAAGAAAAAGCTGTATGGGAGGTTTGTGTTTTGACTTCGGCTTGAATGCTGCAATTAGCAAAAGATTGATTGTTTATGTTTGGTAGCTGTACTCAGCTTCAAGCCTTGCTCCTCTCTGGAGCTTTATGAAATACGAAAACGACCTTTCATAATCCTTCGATTGCTGAAAAACAGAAGGCCCAGAATAATTGCCCCCAGATTAGTTTGAACGGATCTAAAGAGCAAAAAAAAACTTCTTCATTTGGGCTGAATGTTGTTGTTATGTCTCCCAGAGGGCAAAGTTTGTAGAGAGTCCTGTCAGTTCTGAAACTTTTTTTTTAAATTCATTCAGCTTCAAGTGGGAGCTTTGGGTGGTGATAAATGGGTGGGTGATACCTGCCTTCAGACAAGCAGTTTGTGGGATATGAAACCAGTCATATTTGGGGGTCTTCCAGAGGAAACAATGGTTGTAATGCTCCTGAACTGGAGGCTGTTTACAAATCTTAGCAGAGAAATAAGAAAAACAGCTGAACAAGCATGATTTATAAAGGAGATATGGATTGATTTACCGTTATTAAATGCCATAATTAACCTAAAGAGCTGAATTCCTCACTGAGGGAAATTGGTGATGTAACACAGCCAAATGAAGCACTCACTTTTCTTATCCTGGAGCAGATTGAAACAATGGGACATGGGACAGTGAGAGATTCTTAATAGGAAAGATTACCACTGGTTTTTTTTCAAATACAATCAAGGCTTACAGCACCTAAAGTCTTTATGATCTGTTGTTTGGTGATCCAAAGGTAAGAATGGACCGAGTTCAGCTTCTTACCAAACTACCATTTCCATAATAAGGACCAATCTGCTCTCATTCTTGTGGTTGTTATTAGGAGCAAGATTCAAAACAACTGGAGAGGAGAAGAAAATACTGTGTCAACCCTGAAAGTAGCCATTATGTGTAGAATAATTGAGTCTGTTTCATTACCTTAAATCTTTGATTTCTGCCCTATTAAGGTCACTGCTGGCATTGCCACCTACATCGGTCCTCACTTGTGTTACCACCACTGGCAATAAAGCAAAAAGCATTATTTGTTGCTAGGCCACAATCTGCCTGCTTAGAAAAATTCTGCCACCATTTTCTGCCCACTAAAAAGCCCTAATCAAAGCATACTACACGTGTTTGCCTCTTAGGGTTTTGTAGGAAAAATCATGGTGCAGGAATCATTGCGATTTCCTTTCAAGAAAATTTTCTAAAAAATACACATTTAAAAGTCCTGTTGTTAAACAAAAACCCACTATAGAGTACCTTTTTCCCCCCTAACTATTGTAATGTAATTCTCCTTTTAGATGACAATAGCAGAACACAGAGGCCACATTCTAAAGTGGCTTTTTTTCCCATTTATAGGATCTGTTTATTGGCAGAAATGATGAGTTTACTAACCTTCTCTAGCTGTCACAGCTTTTGTACATCTAAATAGTCACTGTACTAGGTGACTTGGTGTTTTCTTGGGTTGAGTATTTTTGTTTTAAGTATTTGATCCTGCTGGGTTTTTTAAATCATATGGAAGCACTCTTGAATTTGCAATCAGTGATCTATTTTTCAGCTACCTTTTTCCAGGTTTAATTGATTTGCATGTTAATTGCATCTGTATAAGCAGCAGTGCTACATTGGAGACTTCTTTGTGAAATCATGTAAAAAGGTTTTAAGACAGATTTTTGATTCACAGGGCAACTTTTTTTAAATCAGTTTCTGCTTACATCTGCAAGAGCAATTTATGAACAGTGCTCTTGCTTCAAGTGGTATTTTCCTACAGTATTTTACTTTCCCTTATTTGAAGTTAAAATAAATAAATATTTGAGTTCGTAGAAATTCTAGAGTAAACAACATTGCACAAAGAAATCACCTAGTTAATCACAGAAAGCTGTGCAAGCGCTGGAAGGATGGTTAAGCTGCGAGGGAAATATCCAAGTGGTCCTTTTTAAAGCCATTATGAGCATACTTGCAACACTTAAAATCAATCAGACCTCAGCAACAAGAACTGGGGCTGTGTTCCTCAGCTGGTGGCTACTGCACACAAGTTTTGTGGGAATCTGAAAGAGTGGACAAACAAGGTCCATAAATTCTCTCAACACCAAGCGTGAGAACTCTGAACCTTACCCAAGACAAATAATTTCCAAGGACAAAAGTGTTGGTATTTGAAAATAACTCTGTTTTCACACTTGGCTTTCTTGGAACTTCAGGATTCAAGGCTTGCACGGATCACTCTGAAACATAATTTTATCTGTGACATAATCGATACCTTCTCTGCAATGTTGCTGAAGTACATGAAGTTAAGCCTGTGTTATGGGTTAATGCCCAGTAGGAGACAAATTCAATGGGAGGAAAGTTTTCTTAGGGCTTTTGGTCCTCTTCCTAATGTTTTGCTGTGGTTTTGTGCTTTTGTGTTTATTTTAAATTGTAATACATACATAAAAAGGACAGGCTTTGTGGCACTACTGGAGTTATCCTATAAACTTGGTTTTGTGTAGACTATTTCAAGGAATGAGAGAGCAGTTAAATCACATTTAGTACCTCTACTCAGAGTACCAATATTAAAAAGATAGGTTTGTTTAATAATATTTTGATAAAGTTATTGAGAAAATGTATGATGGTAAATCTGTTACTAATAGCAATATTGATATGGACCTTAGGCAATCTAGGAGGTCATGCAGTCAGTCCTGAACTTCCTTTTGTAAACAAGGTCATATCTGCTCCTCAAAGAAGGACAAATACTCATGTTTTGGAACAGCTGCTTGGAATTGTGTGTCCTGCCATGCAAGGCCTGACTCTGGTACAGCAGCTGAACCAGATGCAGTGCCACATTCGTCAGTCCTGGAATCCTCTCTGACCAAATTTGCTGAAAGCAGGTACTGCTTCAGATTGTTCAGTATATTAGCATATCATTCCTTATGAGTATCTCAGTATCCACTGTTAAAAATAGCTTGCAGTAAGACCTAATTGTATGGCATATGAAGTCCAAAAATTACTCCAAGAAAGCTCCTGACTATCTCACCTTAAAATCTTCAGAGCAGCCTCTTCACAATCCTGGAGTTATTTATAATCACCTTTTGAATCGTTTACGTTTGAGACAGATGCAGGCAAACAGCCAGAAAGGTTCCTGCAACAACAACAACAACAACAAAATCCTCAATTAGTTCTCTTTGTAGAAAGTGTGGATGCATTTCTGAGACCTGGACTTTGTCAGCAGGTCACCCATTCCTGTTGGACAGCTCTGACACCGGGAATGTCATTCCTTCCAGCAGCAGTCAGAGGGACCGACCATTCCATTCTGCAGGAGTCATCCAGCAGTGCCGGGCACTTGCACCAACTGGGAGCCCTGAAGGAATGTCGTGTCCATGTCTAGATACAGCCAAAGGTGGAGTTTGAAATGGCTAAAAGGAACATGCATATTTCTGTTCCATTCCTGTTTCCTGAGTGAAGACGTATTTTTTTCCATCTCTTCACGTTAAAGTTTGGGGAGAATGGTCTGTCTCTGGAATTAGAGGCAATCAATCATCTCTGCTGGCTGACCACTTGCAAAACACCTTCAATGCTGCAGGTAGTGGAAATGTAGCAATGGACAAATACATTTCTTTTTTTTAATCCTGAATAAATTAATTAGTTAGCTTTAATGCCTCTAATTGAAGTGATTTAGCCAAGAACTTATATAACCAATGTAGTTTTGTTTCATTAGGGAAGGAAAAAAAATTGTGAAATGTAGATCTGAAATAATAATAATAATAATAATAATAATTATCTTTAATGTTACTGTCTGATACAGAAAAATCATGCCAGGCACATAGCAAATGTTTTGCATAATTTTTTTTTCTCTGTACAACCATGTGATCCTCAATCCTTGTGATTACAAGATGTTTTTGAAATAACTTATGCATATATCCAAAATTTGCATTTCTCAGTTACACAAAGTATTATTAAACTTTTAAAGTGGAGGAAACATCTGTCTTTTTGGAAATACGTATTAAGAAATGTGTCCACATGTTGAAAAAATCAGATGAATGCTTGCAAAATTACTCAGGAGAATTTTGACCTTAATCCATTTATCCACATTTTAGTGTACAATGTACATTAAAAATAACATTATTTATTAGCATATTATAATGGAATATCACACCAGTATATTATTTGCATGAGTGGAGAAAGCAAAAAACATTAAAAATCTTTTCCAGATTGCATATTTGTTTAGAAATAGGACTTCTATTGGGTAGAACAGGGAACTGACATTGTAATAAATATTGCTAATTTTGAAAAGTTAATTTATATACTACAAGTGCCTTTGTAAGATACTAATTTTGGGAAAAAAACCCCCACAAATAACTGAGAAGTATTCTGTAATATCCATGTATATGTCCAGCTCCCTCAGCCCCTCCTGATGAGACTTGTTCTCTCATGGTTTTGCACCTCTTGCCTCTGTTCTTAAGTCTTGGAGAAGCAGTTGTGCTGGAGAAGTCCTGGGAATTCTGCTGGACAACAAATTGAACATAAGCCAACAGTAGGCTCTTGTGGGGGAAGAGGCCAACTGCATCCTAGCAAGAGTCTTGCCAGCAGCTTGAGGGGCACAAATCTGATTTTATTAATTGGAGTTTATGAAATCACTGGGAAGGTTCATGTTGCAGTGATCTCAGACCATAAAAAAAAACCAAAACCAAACTGTGCTAGGTGCTACTGCTGATGCACAGCAGGTACTTTTATATTATGCAGATTATGGGCTGAATAATAGGACAACCCTAAAGTTTTTCTTCATTGTGACAGAACGGCTTCACTGCTCTCTTTGCAGCTGTGTGTGGAAGATTCCTTCTTCCAATGCCCCTAAGCAAGTAATACAGAACAGTGTTTTTGTGGCCTGTGCTGGGCTGGAAACAGGACTTGGGTCTTACAACAGAATCAGATCTTGTAACACATAATCACCTCAAATACTTTGTTACTATCAAATGTCTATGTATTGCTAAAGGAAGGGGATTTCTGCTCATTTGTTAGAGAATGAATGAATGACTCTATTGTTAATTAGAATCAGATTGCAAAAAGTGTTTGCATTTGTATGAAGAAACTTCAGTTTGAAAAGTCACTGTTCAGTCTTGCCCACAGTTTTGTGCACATACTTTCTAAAATCAGCAAGTGTTGGCTGGAATTGGAGCAGATAAATGACACATCCATGTGTGTCTAGGGGCAAGATTGACCCCACAGGCTGTAAGACTTGACACCACCTAACTTTTCACATTCCACAGACATGGTGTGGATAAACCTAATTCACACTATTAAGCATGCCTGTACATTTTTAAATTCTGGTAACATTGTTATAAAGTGTTTTCTACATAGCTGACACACCTCTTTATAAAGCAAAATGTGACTTCCTATTCTATGCTGATTTTCTATTCACTCTTCACTCAGGTTTACTTTGTGATGGTTTTGATTTAATAATGGTATTCTAACTATTCTACCTTACCATTCTAACATGTCTTTACTTTTGTGTTTCACAGAGATCTGAAAGATCTGCAAAGGTGCAGCCTCTGGAGCTGTGCACAGATTTTGTTTAGACTCCTCCTAGAGTCTAACTAACTGGAGAATTTTCACAGTGAGATCTTGGACTTGCCAGTTGTTCCATATGTGCTGCTGTCACCTTTTGTGACAGATCTTCCATCTGTGCTCACTGCTGTGAACATCAACATCATGGCTTTGTAGCCAGCAAGATTTGATCTGTAAGACCTTTAGCCATGGTCTGCAGCTGAAGCACGTGTGAGATTCACAGCTGTGGCACTGGGATTTCCAAAATCCTCCTCCTGTTGGGGTCAGATGCCTTGTGGACTCACACCTTGAGTGCATCACGGAGGCTGTGGCCTGACCTGGCTGGTTCTCTTGCAGTCATGCAAGTGAATCCCAGGTGTTCAGGAATTACATCATGCAGATTAAACCCAGTCTGCCTTCCATGGAGCAGGAAAGTGTGTCCCTGCAGGGCCAGCTGAGGTTGAGGTTCCATATGCACAAATACGAATTCTTAGGTTTTTTTTTTATCTTGTGCTTGTATTCCCCTGATCCATCCGAATCAGAATCATATTCCCTCTGTGGCTTTCTTCGTTTGCTGGTTAGAGATTTGTTAGAAGGAAACCTTTTTGTTCCTCTAAATATTTCCAGAAATTTTATTTTCCTCCTAGGCCCATATAGTTCACTTGGATATTGTTGTTTACTAACCCGTTTAGTGTAATAACTATGAAATCATATAAAGTCCCTCAGGGAGCAAAAATGTGTTTCATGCCTAGGAGATTTTTAATAGGACACTGGGATTGTGTTGGCACTGAGTCATGGTGGAAGGACATGGCAAACTGATACAGTTGTGGAGGAACAAATTAATTCAGCCATGCCCGTTACCTTCTCTAACAACAGAGCTGAATCATCAACCAGATCCCAATCCTTTGTTCTTGCTCCTTCCCCAGCACAGAGCTTCCCTGCCAGTGAGCATGGTGGGAGATGCTAAAGCTGAGTCTGAATGTGCATCAACACTTGGACAATAAAGGCGTTGCAGAAACTGAATTTTGAGCTTGAGATTGTGCACATGTGACAGTGCAGATGTGTCCCGAGGAAACAGGAAAAGTTTATGCCCCAGAAAACGCCCTTTATCTGGGAGATGACCGTCATTCCAAAGTCCACTGACACGTTTCAGATCGACTGCTTTGTTTTAGCAGGTATTGTGAGAAGCCATGAGAGTAATTATGTGGTACTGATAGAATCTACCCAGCTCGAGGAACACAGGACCAAACCTGTTCTCAGTTTTGGGAAGGGATTCGTTCTCATGGATTCCGCTTTGTTTAGGGTGGGTTGGTTTTGGCTTTGCTCCAATAAATATCCTGAGGTTTGACTGAAGTCAAAATTTACTTTTTTTTTTTTTTTTTTCCCCAAAAAGCACGTTCATTAAGCACATTCTTTAGAAACAAATGTTGAGACTACCTCAGCAGTGCCAGTTATGATTCTTTTGTGAAGCAAATATGAAATAAGAGAGGAAAACCCTCGTGAATCATGTGTAGACAGTGTCTGGTTGTGAAAGATTGGCAGTGGCAGTCAGGCCTTCGAAAGGAGGGGAATTATCGAGTTATGATAGCCATGCCATGAACATTCCCAGAAAACTGTCAAAGGCAGGGTTTTTAGTGGGAAATTACAAATGGTTTCCAGAAATGGGTAGTAGTCTTACTCTGCTGAAACTGGAGATTCTTCAAATTATTTATATTCTGTATTTTATATATACATATCTCTACATATCTATATGTATATCTCTATATATCTATAATTTAACTTTTTTTTTTTTTGAGATCTGGGTAGTTGAGAGAGTCCTTTCTCTTTACAGAAGAGCAAATATCCTGCCCACAATCTTTCAAAATATGTTCTTCTTCCACGTAAGTCTTATAAATAGGGTAAGATATTTGTAGGACAAGCAAATGGTGGCTAATGATAACAGAACTGCTGTTTTTCTATAAGTGGTTTGTCTTACCAGCATGGAACTCAGATATCATTAATAACGATTAATTAGTGATCAGCTGATTATGCTGCCCTGCTCAGGCTGAACTATCAGGGGTTTAGCAGCAAATAACATAGTGCTGTAATAATGATTATATCTACCTATAGTTCAAAATGTTTATTTACTGTTAGGTATTTCCCATACAAATTACTTTTAAGGTGTGTTATTCTCACGGATGGACAGAAAAGGAAACATTTGCTATGTGGGTATGGGTGTGCCATAATAAAGGTATTTTATATTATTAGACCATTCTCTAAGAAAACTCCAGGGGTTTTGAGCCTAATTAAAGTAGATAACAAAATGTCCTGCTGTAAGAGTAGTAAAATAAATTCTTTTTTTTTTTTTTTTTTTTTTTTTCCCAAAGGGAAGGGAAATACTATTATACTAAAAAAGAAGTATACTGTTATTCGTATTGCATTTAACATTATTCATGTATAATTGCTTTCCTTGATTGCTTCAGCAAGTCTTTCAGGGAGCAGCAAAAGAGAAAAACACTGTCAAAACATGGTTATGAGTCATTATATATAACTACTAGGATTTCAAGTTCATTCTAGAAGCACACTGAATTTCATTCAGTTCTGTACATGGCACATTTAGCTTTTTGTTTCTCCTGGAAGACAAAATAATCAGGCTGTTTGTGAAATGTTTTAAAACAAACCTGAATGGCAGTTCCCCTTTCTGAACCCATTTTATGTTGTCAGTGGGCGTGTTATCAAGTTACGCTTCATTTTGGATGCATGAAAACAATTTTAGCAACTACTTCCTACCAAAATAAACAGCAGTAGAGGTAATTTGTCACAGAATTATCTGCTCTGCCCACACTGTTACATGTGCAGAAGATGTGTCTGAAGGGCTTCCGTAGAGCTCCAGAATGCAGCACTGGCCTGCAAATATTTTAGTTGGGGTTTTAATTGAATATAAACATGAACTGCATGAACTTTGGCACTTGAAGGACTCCTGAGGGAAAGCTATCACCGGGAATATAGGGCTGTAAGTACCCATATATTGTAAGGATATTGCATCAAAGCTGCCACTTGGTAAGCAAATCAGCCCTTCACTTCTGCCTTGGAAGCCAACAGGATGCTATCTAAGTGTGTTTAGCCAGCTGAAAGCTATCAGAGAGCTCCTCCAAACAAACATTGTTTGAATTAATACGTTATTTCCAAAAGAGTTACATTGGCAAGGTATAAGGTAACGTGTGGTTTAGAAAAATAAACCTAAATAAAACGAAAACAGAAGCAGCAGAAACTCTGTTTGAGTCCTGCATGAACTCTGTGTGGATTTCATCTCATATGGCAAATGACCGAGAAAATAGAAGTAATATTCTAGGGAGAAAAGGTCAAGGCACAAGTGGAAAATTTGAATATAGTGGAAGCACCCAGTAAGTCTCAGCTAAGTGTGGAAGGGTGCATTTGGTAACATGGCAGTGACATTACTATCCCTTATTAATTATAGAGGTGCTTTTCAGTACTCATACTGCCAATGGCACCTGTTTAAACAACTTCCCCTCCCATCTGAGACCTGATCCAAAGGCCAGCAATGTCCATGGGCCAGTCACCATTTCTGTGATTTCTAAATGGACAGAGGTGAAGATCTGGAGAGCTGGGAGTGTTTGCTGTAGATCAAGGCTGCCTGATGTCAGCCAGGCCAGACTGCAGCCTGGTCCTCAGCAGATTGTCCTGCCCTGCCTCTCTCAGTTTTGTGTGTTGCAAGGTGTCCTCTGACAAAGCACTTGTTGATCAGAGACTGCTCGTGCTGGTAGCTCTGAGTTATGAAAAAAAAAAGGGACTGTGATAGTAACAGGAGATTCTTTAAGTGCAGATTACAGGTTTTTTGATTTTGTTTTTGGTGGTGTTTTTTTGGTTTTTTTTTTTTTTTTTTTCATTTTTAGAAAGCTCATCACCATGGAATCTGGTTTTCCTTAAGATCCTTTCTCAGAGCATTCTGTAAGTTAAGAAATGCTGCCTGTATTTTTCAAACAGAGGGACAAGGCTTGTGGAAAAATGGTGAGGATGCTGATAGGTGAGGTTTAGGCATAACTGGGGAATGAATCTGCAAGTTCACATTTGCTTCAAGATACTTTTTCTTTATGCTCTGATTTTTTGAGGTGTAACTTGCAGAATCAAATCAACAAGTAGTCCAAGCAGCATGGGAAGTGAAAATTATAACATATCTCTCTTTCTTACAGAAAGGAATTTTAATATGGGAGAGGTTATTTGAGTGAGAAATTTTCCTGGACTTGACTGATTTTCTATTTGCATGTGAACTCACATTGTTACTAAACATTAACTGTAATGCTTATACAAATACTTAAACTTTGAAAGGATCACTGAAAATGATTCATATTCTCCAAAAGTCACTACTCCTTTGTTTTTCAGAAAATGGTGTTAGTTTAGCCTTTTTCATTTGGTGGAACATGTTGAGAATTACTATTATTAAGACATTATTAACGTTCAATATATGCCAGTGTTCAGTTGCTGATAAATACCTGAAAGCATATTTGTCAAGAACAAGGCACAGCTTGGTCTTCAGGATCTTTTTGGGTATCTCGTAAGCCACAAAGTTTTGCTCCTCTCCATTTCTTGAAGAGTTACTTTTTTTTCATGGCCGTGAAAGTCACAATGGAGACGGATCTTCAAACGTCTATGAAAAAAAGTAATTTGTGTTTTGTATTCTTAATTCACAGACACATACACACCAAATGGATATTTATCATTTTTTGAAACACCTTAAATCTTCTCCATGTAACACCTCTTACCACAAATAGATGGCATTTAGAAACAAAGCTTTTCCAGAAATTATTTCGATCCCTTGATGAGAAATTGTGTTTTAACATTCCTAAACTATTAAAATCTACTGCGATGTGTTTAATCTGTTGACTAAAAATTACTTCTTTTCTCTATAATGAAATCCAATCAGTGAAAATATGTTTGTTTTTCTTTTGTTTTGTTTGTTTGTTTGTGTTTTAAGCAAATTCCTTGTTTAATAATACCACAAACTGGTAAAGTGTTAGTCAAAAAAGACTGAGAGAGCAATTCAAATAAACAAAGAGTTGTAAAGTTTTATAATCCCATTTCCTTAAAGTTCTTTAAACATCAAAGGTGCCTGTTTGGAGTTATACAGCAGGTGCTCAGCTTCTGATATGCACTAACCTTTAGTCCAAACTAAAGTCTAGAGGGAGCTCAGGTTTTGTTTTGATACTCCCTTGATGGACCTTATCTGTATTTATCTGAAGAATATCTTATTGTCCAGGTTATAGCCATGGTGCTTCCTTTCCCTGCAACATTTTTCCCTCCTGAAATCCTAGAGTTAAAATTCATTGGATAGAAGTGTCTGCTCAATAAATTTTCAGTGGAACTGTCCTTGGGAACAATCTCAGTTTAAATTACTGTCAGAGGGATAAGAGAACACATTTCCAGTGTCCCCTTATCCTGCCAGATCATTCATTTTTATACTTTCAGTCTTAAAAAAAATCTCTTTTCTGTACAGGCTAAATAGCATGATCTGCTGAAGAAGCCAATTAAATGCTTCACAAGATGAGAAAACCCAGGTAATTAATGAAGAAGGCTGTTCTTTCTCAATGTTGTAATTATTTATCCACATAGATTTTGCATACCACTATTTTCATACCACCTTTATGAGAATTTAAGAATTCTCTGGTAAGTGATTGTAAACCATTTATCAAGCATGGCATGCTTATAAAATCTTCCTTCCTCCTGGCCTGTATTTAGTGTTCAAATACTTTCATCTCCTGTTAGAACTTAAATTTTGGAGGAATTTAGATCAACCAGGTAAAATTCAACTAAAATTTCCAGCATCTTCTTTCTAGATGATCTGTTTAATCCTGTTGCACATTATAATCTGTTACTGAGGAGTGATAAGTGCAGAGGTAATTCCATGTCATCTAGTACATGTACTGTGGTAACAGTGTGCATCTAATACTAAAAAAATAAAATTATTTGTCTTTTTCTGCATATGCACGAGTTCCCCAAAGATCTCTGGGAACTGCATGTATGTAAGGCAATTTTTTTAATGGTAAATACTTATGTCTGTAATTAAAGAAGTTGAAAGGACCTTGGAATGAATGACCAGAATAATTAAAACTGTAATCAACAACTAAAACTGTAACCAGTCTTTAATTTGTAGCAAAAAATTGCTGGTTTGATTTGTCTCCTTCTTTTTTTAGGCAAGTGAAACCTGTTGCATGTTGGGATCCACATATTTAAGCATATTGCTGCCATCATATGGTTATATACTTATTTGGCAGAATGGTATCACGAAAACAGTTCTCCATTTTAAAAGGAAAGGTTTTTTATGTGAGGAAGTCTGAAGTTGCACAGTGAGGCAGTAATGAGGGTAATAAAGTTCCTAATCCTTTCTTGTGTTTAGGCCATGACAGCCCTGCCCGTCTCTGAGTATGAAATGTGTTGTCTCCTGAAGCCAGATGAGTAAGATCGTGGTCTGTGTGACATAAAGATAATGTACACAAATATTAATCAGAAAACATACCGTGGGAGAGAGGTCAGTGGGACTTTTGCCTGAATAAGAAAAAAAAAAGTGAATAAAAAATAGGAAAAGCTCTCAGAGCTTACCCCAGGTGGTTACAAAATTAATGGTGTGAGTGTGTTACAGTATTTTAAATCAAATTCACTCCTTCTCCTCTTGTCTCTGCTCATCTGCTTTTTGGAGTTTCTCATGCAACTTTCATCAGTTCATATGCTGGCAGTCCTTGACTGATTTTTAAAAATGAAATAAATTGTCTTTTCAATCTCAGGCCCATATTTGTGCTGGCAGGCAACAAGTCGTGTTGAAGCAAACACAATTTTCCTTTCTCCTTATTTGTCCCATAGAGATCATAAGCCTGTCCAATCTGGCAAAAACACACAGTAACAGTGTGGCTAGTAAGAAAAAAAAAAAAAGGATGGGATAGGAAAGGAAGAATATACCCTGATGAGTATATTATATAAAAACTTTCCTTGGGTAGGGGAAACTAGTGCCAAAATTGATGCAATTTTGGAACGTTTTTGGAAAGAGTACTATTGGTATGAACAGAAACTGTCAGTATTTGAAGAAAAAATTTCACCTTTTAACTTCCAGTAGTATAAAAAAAATTTCACATGATCAGACCTGTCCAATTTCCCTCAGATCATCCACCCCACGTTAATTCCTATGACATACTATTTATTTTGAAATAATTCTACAGGAAGTGACAAACTTAGGGTTAAAATAGGTGATTCATGGTGTTGTAGGAAATATAACTAAGACAGATTACTCAGCCAGCATAAAATGGATTCTGAGCCCATAATAATAATAGAGGAAAACAGCAGAATAAAAAGTGACAGAAAGGACTATAATTAAATATTTTGGTCCATCAATGTAAAGAAATTTATAAAAAAAAATGTGTATCTTCCTCAGCTATAAAATTAGGATGCATCGTTTCCAGGTGAGCTGGTTTGTACTGGTCCAGAATTTCAGAGCAAAACACTCACTATATTCAAAGGAGATTTTAATCCTAAATAAAACTGCTGGACTGCACTAGACAAGAGAGATAAACCTAGTTCTCATATATATGGGAAACAGATGTTGAAAGGATGTAACAGTTTTATAAATACCAGTTTGAAATTACTGCGTTGCTCAAAGTGATGAAATAACAAGTGCAGATTCTCATAACTATGCAGGATTTTATTGATCCAAAGGAAGGGATGACAGGAGAGGAAAAAAAAAAAAATCTCTGTGGTGGTGTTCTTTTCCCAGAGAAGGATTTCTTTCACTTTTTTTTTTTTCTTTTTTTTTTTTTTTTAATACACAGGGTTGAAATCTGAGTCTGCTTTTGCACCTTCCATTGCCCAAGAACATTCATTCAGTGGCATAGGCTGGAAGTTTTCTGCATTATGGGTATCTTTAACAATTTCAATTGTCTAATGAGACTTACAGAAAAGCAAAAGAGGAAGACTGTGAGGTCTCTGCCTATCCCTGCCATATACAACTAAAAGTGAAGTCCCAAATCTCCCTCAGAATTTCAGTCCTGTGGCACTCAGGTGTGCACTGCTTCTCATGTACAGTGTGGGTCAATGGAAGAGGAAAGCAGGTATTCCCAAAGCTCAGGCACAGAAACAGAGGATACTCTGGGGGTAACCTTCTGTCTTGAAGGTCAAAAAGGATTTTCTTAGAGCAATTCCACCGAGACAACCTTTGGTGACTCAGCCCAAAGATACCCAGTGTGTTTACTCAGGCCACTCAGGAGTCAGGACTGAGACCTTAGAGCCCAAATCAGTTGCTTATATTCCAATTAGGAATTCCACATTCCAAGGCAAGGAACACTGAGGGGCATATAATGCTGCAAACAGCAGCAGCAGCTCTTCTTTTGGTGTGCTGTGCTTGGTAAGATTTTGGATTGTTCTCCATGCAGTTGACTTTGAAGTAATCCAGTCCCGAGGTGTGAAAGCAAGGAAATTTCAGCCCAAGGCAATGTTTCAGGCATAGCCAGAGCAGCATTTTTTTGGGAGCTCCTGCTGCAGGATCAGAGAGCAGCTGGTATCCAACACAACCACAGATTTGCAAACGTAAGTAAGGAACAGTGAGACAATGAAGGGTTTAGTGGTTTTACAGTTCATTTGCAATGCCCAGCCGTGCCATCAGTTTAATCCCCTTTGCAGTGGATGAATCAGCAAGATTTCATTCTTCTTTCCCAGACTTTTGGCAAGACACCGCTGCACTGATTGCTGGAGGAGCGATAAAACTGTGATAACATCCTAGAAACAATGCCTGGATCCCACTGCTGCCTCTCACCCAACACTCTCCAATTCAATCAAACAGGAAAGGTGACAAGGCAGATCCCCAGTGCAGTCCTCCCTCGGAGCCACTGACGGGGAAGGAAATGACTTTTTACGCAAGACATTGCGGGGAAAGCAAATTAGGGGGGAAAAACAGCGATTTAAAAGCAGTGTTCCATGACTGCTGTGTGGTGTGAAAGTCAGTGAAAGTTGGAAGAGAGGTCTCACGGTGTTACCGTAGGTGTGCACTCGTAATTCAGTCTCAGAGCGATGGAACCAGCCCAATTTCCGTCCCATCCCTTCGCAAATAAAGGAACTGAGAAGGATCAAGGGGGCCCTGAGATAAGTAGAACTTTGGGAATTTTATTTGTCACAGGTTTGGATGTGATTTTAATGGAAAATAGAATGCTAAAATGGGTTATCATTAATCAAGGCGCTCAGCATCAGGTGTCCATTGTTCTTTTTTTACAAAAAATGGTTATTTGATACGTCTCACACAGGTAAAATTGATTTAAAAGGCTTAAAAGATCATGTAGGATGGTGAAATCATAAAGTACTCAAACTAAGGGAATGTCAGAACTTTGGGTCACCTTTTGAATATCCATTGAAATCATGAGATTAAAGACTTTATTGGTTTTTTCCTTTCTCCAGGGGAATCTCTGTCTCACTGAGTACACAGGGTGGACAGACTTCAATTGATGAACAGACATGGAGGATCTATAAGAGAGAGTTTCTCCTGCATGTGATTTCATTTACTGGAACCTGTTGGATCCATGATAGGAAAACAGAATCAGTTACTTCTCTTTGGCTTTTCATTTCATATTCATGCCTACAGTTTGTGAATGCTTCACAGATATTTGTGGTATAATTTTCACAAGATGGTGTCAGGGAACTCAGTATTATAGGCAGAGAACAGCAGCACAGAGATCTCAGGGTCAGAAGTTTTCCCTGGTTCTGTGTGCCAGATCTTGCATGCCTAGGAATAGATCTTTTCAGGATGTGAAGAACTGTCTGTGACTGAATGCTCTCAGAGAATGAGTCCCACACATATCAAACATGGCCTTGAGATTTAGGCATTTCTATAAGTCAGGCAGACACCTAAAAAATTGAGAATACACTTGCAGGTCATCTGGGAGAGACAGATTTAAGTCAGATGTCTGATATTGCATGGGAAGTAGCACAGTCTGGAAGAGAACCCTGTAGGTCGGTGTCTGATAGTCATTAAGACATTCTTTCTCTTACACTGTGTTCTCTGCCTTGTGACTTCCTTTGCCTTAGAATTCTGATTCTACTACAGCTAAAGTTTCCTTCTTCATACTCAAAAACACCCTGGGATCTTGTGTGTAAATAACTCTTGAACCATGTAATTAAATATGATATTGCAACTATGAATTTGGTGGCCAAAGGAAGGTCACATAAATAATTCTAGTTGGGGCTTTTCATAAATGTTAACGTTTGACATTATGAGCATAAATGCATAATTGCCATGTAATGTTTTATTTCTTCCTAATTTCTTTAAGAAAGGAGCTGGAAAAAAGTACTGTAATCTGGCAGCATGTGAAATGTCAGCAGGATTGGAACCTAGATCCACTGCACTGCTTTGCCCTGAATAAACTGACAGAATAATTGATTGCAGGATGACTAACCATTGTCTAGGTGAAGCAGCACAAACAGAAATAATTCATTTTTGCTACCAAAGTAAGAACATGATGCCTGGTGATTTCTGGTCCCTCTCAGGACCAGTCTCTTTGCCTTCCTCTGGGATTTTTTTTTTTATTCCAGACAGAGTTTCCTTGCATGTCTTCTGAAAGACCCAGCTGATATTCAGTGGACAGTTGTCCAGCTCTTCTTCCTCCTCTCACTCTGCTTGTCTTCATCCAGCACACTGGGAACATCTAAGCCCAGCTTTCCTCCTGAGCACTTTAGTTGTGTCTTCAGGCAGTTCCAGATCCAAGCTGATGGGAATGACTGCTTATCAATCCCTCCTTCTCCTGTGCCCAGACCTCACCAGTATCTCCCAGTGTCTCTCTCCTTCCTGTCAAAGGCCACTTCAATATTATTCCCCCCTCCAAGCTTTCAGAACTTAATGCCTTCTCCTCTTCTGTTTCCCACGAGCTCTGTAAATAGGTAATCATAGGTTTGGGGTTGGTTTTTGTTGGTTTGTTGTGGTTTGGTTTTTTTTTTTTTTTTTTCCCCTCCTGTGCATTTTGATCAGCTGCTTTCCTGTTTTACCACAGTCAGCACTATTTTGGCTTATCTGTTTTCAGACATGTACAGAAAGAACACTTAACTGTGCTGTGGAGGAAAATGCATTCTCAACGAGATATAATCAAAGTTTGATTTCTGCCTCATGCTGTAAGTTTGAGCAGGACTGGTTCTATCAGTCCTTCTAGTCCCCACCTTCACTGCAAGAGAATAAGATTTTACATGCAGAATGATAGTGTGTAAGTTAAAGGCAATGGAATGTTTTGCTATTATGGGATTATGTTTATAAGGAGGTGCAAAGAACTCCCACAGACAAAATCTGGTGGTTAATTGGGTATTGTAGGTGCTTGATGGTTTTAATTTAGGCTTTCAGAGATTAACAAGCCCTGCCACCCTCTGCTAAATAATCTTTCTTTGTCACAAAATAGTAAATATTCATGGCTTTTTAGCCTGTCTACTACTTAATTATGTAATTAAAACAAAAGAAATCTTGATCTCTGTAATTGGGACCATTAGCCATTGCACTTATTCCAATTTTCCACACAACTGGATTGAATAACTCACCTATTATTATTATTATTATTATTATTATTAAGTGAATGTGGTGTTATCCATCTGGCTCGAAATCCTGTATGCTGTTAAATGGCTGCATTTCAGTGGGCTTGCTTTATGAACTCGGTTTCTTTCCCACAGCAAAAGTCTACGAACAGCTGGTTGAAAGCCACAGGAAGGCCCTTTGGAGAAAGCTGGGGGCAGAGAATGGGAAGCAGAGTCAGAGGTACTCAGAGGAGTTTTCCTCTGGTCCAGGGGACCGGCCAGCTCATCCTTGAAACTGCTCAGCAGAGTGAGAAAATGTCCCAGTTTATTGTACATCCTGGGCAGTCTTGGCCAGAGCAGGTTCCGTGGGACCCCACCCCTTTCTTTATTCATGGTAACATTTCATTTGCTTTTGATTGCCTTTCCACATTAGGCAGATGTTTTTATTAAGCTCTCCAAGGTGACACACAGGTCATTTTCTTGGGTGGTTACTGTTAATTCAAAATTCAACAATGTGTGTTAGTAATATCCTTCCAACACACCTTATTTTGAATTTTCCATCCTGAACTTCCTCTGCCATTGTGCTGCCTAATTGCTGAGGTTTGTCTTGACTAACTTAAATAACTGCTCAGTTAAATAATTGTTACTGGTTAAAAAAATAATTCCATGGCAAATTGTCCTACCATACTGATTAAGCCCTTCTCCAGAACATTAATGAACACGGTGAAGTTCTCTTAGTCTTGCATTGTTCTGCTGCTAACCATTGCCATATTGAAAAACTGACCTTTTTATTCTATTCTGTTCTCTTTCAGCCATTTTGTGATCAAAACACAACCACAACCCCCACCTTACAACCTCCTAGTTTCCTTACTGGCCTCTTGTGAGGTATATTGTCAAAAGCGCTTTAAAAATCCCAGTAAATTATGTCAGTGAAACAATTTTTGTTCCTCATCCAGCTGAATTCTCACAAATGTTCTCTGAAAACTCTCAAAATGCACTAATGCGATTCAGGAAAAAAAAAAAAAAAGAAAGAGTCAGGAATGCTAGTAAATCATGGTTGACTTGCTTGTTTTTAGTAGTTGGCAGTAAGTGCATTGATGCTGTGCCTGGCTCTAGGCCATTCATATTCCTGTCAGAAAAATTAGCAGCATTAATTGTTGCTCTGGGATTCCCCGAATCCCAAAGTTTCCGGTACCAAAGGGAGCTCTGGCTGCACACCTGGTCTGTCTGGGAACTCCGTGTTCTGGGCAGGGGCAGCAGTGGAGATGCTGGGCTGGGGGGTCAAAGAGCACTTGGAGAAAACTGGATGAGGTCAAAACTCCGTGTGAAGCGAGTCCCATCACATCCCACGGTGTCTGCCTTCCCAGCTGCCAAAAAAGCTTTAATTGATTCCATGGAAACCCTCTCACAGCTGACCTAACCTCTTCACTGCCAGCTTTGCATGTCTGGGGGACAGGAAGTGTTTTTGGCAGGGAGGAGACAGAGAACATGCTGGAGGTAGCAGAGAGAAGGTGCAGTCGAAAAGGGCTGAAATTACTTTACTGGAGTTTCTAAATTGTGAAGGAAAACTCTCAGATTCTCAGATTCTCAATAATAAGATGCCAGATGGGAATGATGGAATAATCTTATGGCTAAGAGGCAGAGTAATCTTTATGGAGAATGCCTTTTACTGTTGACAAGACCAAGTTCTGTTCAGCCTTTCAGCTTCCAGTGTTGAACTGGCATTGCACACCTCCCTCAAAGATGTGGCCTGGAATATCTGCATCACATCAGAGTGATCTGAAGAAACAATCACAGCTCCTTTAAAATTTCGTTGTCACTCATCAGTCTGCACATTTGCTCAATAAACTTTCCTAGCTGCACCAAATATATATATATTCTAAGCAAACCTCAAAAGGGAATAACTTAATATCATGGAAATAATTACCAGCAAGTCATATTATGCTTCCTGCCAGTTCACAAAGAACCCTATTTTTCCAAAATGTGAATGTTATATTGCTGCTTAAGAGAGTCTGAACTTCAAAAGAAATGGTGAAAATTTCTCTTTCATCTTGGCAGAGAAGAACAGAAGCACTGCCACGCTCCTCAGATACAATCTAGAACTGCTTTCAAGTTAATGTATGAGCCAAACACTGTTAAAAGCTGTAAGGTGAAAGCTGGCTAGACTGGGAAGCTCTTTCCATACACCTGTAGTTTTGGTGATAGCAGGAAATACTGCTCTCACCTTTCAGATGTTTGCGGTTCCTATTAAGTAAATTTTCCTGCAGATTTAAAATTACTTTTTATTTAACATAAATTTGGTTGCTCCACTGGTCAAATTCCATCTCTTTAGGTTTCATCTATCACATCATTGATGTCTCATGGAGGCAGCTGAAAACATGGGGGTCCAAGTCTGTCCTCTCTGGTGCTGAGGGGAGTTGCACCATCCGTTCCTTTTGGAATGCTGTTTATCAGGGGATCAGGCTTTTGAGAGGCTCTTCTGCAGTGATGTCAAGCAGGAGCAATGCCACTGAGGTTCTTAACGTGGTGCCAAAGGAAAAGTGGATGAAAACCACTGCAAAGCACAGCTGTTGACTCAGTGGCATTTGTTTTTCTTTACTGAGACATCTGCAGTTTTGTCAATAAGAAGCATGATAAATTAGTGTTTGTTGAAATATTTGTTGCCCCATGTTACACATTACTGGCAGAGAAGCTGAAGTGCCACCAGTTCTTACTGCAGGGCTCTCCCAAAACAGCTTGGGAACACCTCTGTCATGCTGCAGGCAATGGCTATGATGGATTGTTGAATGTCCTTTATCTCTTTTATCCTTGTTTTAACACAGGCTTCTTTCATGGCCCACAGATGGCACCTGAAAGTACAGTATCTGTTCCAAAAGAAATTCCAGGCTCTTTTTTTTCTTTTTTTTCCCCTCATCTTCTTCCAAGAGAAAAAAAAGTACACATACTTTTTGTGTGTTATGGCCTTATGTGGGACACCACCCACAACCTCACCCTTTTTTCCCCTTCCATGGATAATCTTTTCACAGGGTGGAGAGGGGATGGGATGGGATGGGAAAAAAAGAGTTGCTTTCATGTTTTCTAGCAATGATTTTGCCTACAACTATTTCCTTCTTGACTTCTTACTCACTGTTTATGAAATCTCCCTGTACTTTAACAATGGTATTGTTGCCACAGCTGCACTGATTATATTTCCCTAACTTCTCTCATTTTGGGGCTTGGAATCAGTGTGGTTTGTTTTCATACATGGTAACTTGGAACAGCCTATAATAACATTACAGAAAGCCCTGATAATATAATTGTAATGTGCACACACACTACTTTCTCTGCTCTTTTTTTCTGCAGAATCAAATACCTAATTTGTTGGTTTCTTTTTTTTTTTTTTTAATAGTCTGTCTGCAACAAAAAGCAGAGAGCTGATTCCAGATAGGAACAAATAATTGTAGATCATTTACGAGGATATTAATAAGGGGTCAGTGCATTTAATTTTACAGACATGTATCTCCACCTGTGGGGTTTTTGTTGTGGTGGCTTATTTTTAATTTGTTTTAGTTTGCTGTATCCACTCTCCTCTTTAAAATAAAACAAAATAATAATAAAAAACCCCACAAGAAATCCATTTAAAATATCTAATGTATTTTGATTATTTTTATCTTAAGTTATTAAAAAAATCTTATGGCCTTCTCTGCTGCTACTCAAAATAAAGATTTGCTCCTTGTTTGTACTAAACTTATGTGAACACTTTTGCCAGGCAAAGGATGCTGGCAGTGCAAGGTTCATCCCCACACTACTGAAGTTCAGCCTCTGAACTTCAGGACAAGTGCCCCTGTGCTGGATCACCACTGTTCTCCATGTCCTTAAATTAGAAGCATGAATATTAAATATATCAGATTAAACAATCCTTCATTATCACCTGGAGGAATGCAGGTGTATGCAACGAACAGCTACTGCAATCAGCATTTCCCCAGCGTAAAAATGTGGGTTATGGGGCATTCATTTAGACATGTTAGGTAACTAGGACTGTCTCACCTTCAGATTGCATCAGATGCCTGTGCAAGTCCTAACACACTGTATGCTTTCCACTGTTTCCAGGGCTGATTGGTGCTGACAGAAGATGGCTCACTCCCAGTCAGGGGCACAAGCTCTTCCTTAACCCGCAGAAGCCAGACAGGATGAAATGTGGAAGTCAGGACATCACCCTCCTGTCCTGCTTTGCTGCACAGAGAGTTTTAAGGGCCTGGGGCAGAGCATGGGTGGAGTGCAACATGTTCTGAGCTGCCCCTGCTCCAAAGCCTGGCCCTGAAATGGGCACTCAATCCTGGGCAAGCTGGGCAGGCCCTTTGTTGCCTCCAGGCAAGGCAGAAGAAATTCTAGCATTGTCCTTCATGAAGAAGTTCTCCCCTGAACACTAATGGCACTTTTAGAAAAGCAAAAGGAAGCAGACACTAATGGTATTCCCTTGTTACCTCTGAACCAACCAATCTCAAACAGGCATCTTAGAAGCAAAGCAGGCTGGTGTTTTGTGTTTTTTTAAAATTATTCCGTCAATTATTCCATTCCTCATGTTTTACATAATCCATCCCAATTACAACATTTTTCCTAACATGTGGGATATAAATAAGGTGGTTATTAAATCCAGAATCGATGAATAGTTTGCTTGGCACTGTTTGCTTTTATAGATGCTCCCCATATGATGACTTCTAATGAACTTGAATTGCAGAATTCACAGTTGCTTTTTTCTGGTGTCAATGCATAAAACTGATAAGAAGCAGGAGGCAGCATGCTCAGATTCCTGATACATTAAAGGAGAAAGTGAATTTAAAATCCAGGAGACAAGTTTTTTTTTGCATCTCGATAGTAATTGCTTTTTGGCAAATTATATTTGAAAGAAGAGCCAAAAACTCTTTAGAACCAACCCTGGGAAAAATGTGTGTTTCAAGCTTAATCGATGCTCTCATCATCAAGTGCTCTCATGCATTGTCTGGCAGATCCTGAAAACCCTTAACACAATGAAAAAGCAGGATTGTCTGCAAAGGCCACAATAGATTTTTTTTTCTCTCAAATAAGAAGATGGTTTAAAAAAAAAAAAAAAAAAAAAAAGTGATGCTGAAAGAAAATGTTTGCACCAAACAAATTAGAGAGGTCATCAGTCAAGACTGTTTAATACCAGTCAGAATAGCACCGTCACAATAAACTGGCAAATTGAACATCACTTTTAATTATCTTTTGTTGTAAGCATGCATATGCCTAAGGGAGTCTGTTGCAATTTGCATATGCTTAAATCTGTTTCAGATGATGTTTTCATTTTATTTCATGAACAGAGATTTCTGTTTCAAGATTAACTTGCCTCTTACCTTATCAAACGTGTTTGTAAGCTGCCAGATGCAAGTCTGAAAAGAACCCGTGCTGGTGACTGCAAGCTAAGGCCAAATGATAAACTTCTTGTGAAATCAGTGCAAGTTTAAGGGATGTTTTACACAGAATTGCTTGATTTCTACTGAAGCCAAGAGCTTTCTCTTAATTATTGCATCAAAGGTCACAATTGTGCATGGAGTGCACGACTGTTGTTACTCTGATGGAAAAAATTCCCAAGAGCAGGGTGTATTTTACACTTGTAATTTTAAGTATCAACCGGTTGTCACGAGGTTTGAGCATGGCCTCAGTCCACCAGTGAACTCTGAGAAGTTAATTTCCACATTTTTCTTTCTGATCCCTGTTTTTGCAAGCATCCCTGCTTCCACCCTGGCAATAGAATCAGAAATACCGAGATGCACTGGAACACCTCAGAGGAGGCAGTCCTACCAATCTGTGTGGAAATATTGCTAATTTTTTTTTTTTTTTATCCCCCTAAAATTTCAAAACTGCCTGCCCAGGATGTTTGGGAAATGTGTAGTTGCTTAAGTACTTCCCTGAGCCTAAGCTACCAAACTCTTATATCAACCACCTGTAGTAATATAGGGGAATTCATCCAGTAGGGATGTTCTTGCAGAGGTTAATATTTAGGTCAAGGTGAATGAAGATCTCAGCCCTGTTGCTTCCTCTTCTGATGTGCTGAAGAGAAACACATGTGACATCTCTAGGCTGTGTTCTCTAACCCTGATGTTGACAAGTCAGGGGAACTATTGCAAAATAAGGTGAGGCTCAGTGTGAATCAAAGGGCATCAGGAGGTTTCTCTTCACCAGTGCTTTTTTAAAGACATCCTGGAACTTTGAGTCATTGGAAATTAGGTACCTTTGTCCCTTTTGTGCTCCCCAGTGCACCTCTCTGAATTTTTGGATAACTAAACCACTTAAAAGAAAACACTGATAGCTTAGACTTTGGGGCTGTAAATATTTCTGCATGTGCTCAGCTTTAAGCACATGAATTATTACCTGATCAGCACATTGATGTTACCCGATCCCAGATCTAGCAACTCAGAAGTTTATGCAAAAATATAAATATTTGAAGGTTGGGAGCTTTATTTTCCCAAAATCAAATGATATTTAAGGGGTGGGAGGGTGTTGGGAGTTCTGGATGCATTTGGTGAATAAAGGTGTGGTGTGATCCATACTCACAGAATCAACGTCATTTGGTGTAGCTTTTAAACACAGGATTCAAATTTGTATTCAGAGGTTCTACATAAAATAACAACTTCTGCTATTCTGTGTTCCTGCTTAATATTAAGCTATTTATTGTAAAGGTTTATATCTACTTGATGAGGAAGACCCAGCTTGCTAGGCAGCCTAAAAGGAATATTCTCCATATTTGTTTCTTTTGGTATTTGAATGTGTTAAAACAGTTACAACATGAGAACAGGATTGCCAGTTTTAGAGTGAAAATAATTACTACTGTCCTTTTTAATCTGTATTAGTTCTGAGTCAGTCTAATCTATGGCATGTCTCTTGTGATCCTACAAGTGACTTGGCTGGGAAAATATTGTCCTGCTCACATTACAAAAGTTTGTCAGGAGAAATAAAAGGTTACTGAATATGCCACTTGAAGATCAAGTCAAGATATTCCAAGTGCATTGATATTTTTCCACTGAAAAGGGGTTCTTGAGTTATTAGATGATTCTCTCTTCCTCTGCTGTTTTGTCACTTTATTCAATATCAGTTGTACATTTTGTTTTCTCCAGAAAATATGCTTATAAATTTTAGATCCATGTTCTCTATAGCTGTAAAAACTGCACAACTTGATTTTGTAAAACAGTAAAGCAGAGCCTTGCATCTTTTAGTGCTTTACCACTGTACCTGAAGATATCCATAGGAGAGACTACTGTGCAGTCTGCATTCCTGCAATTACTAAGTATTCTATTTAATTGAAAAGAAACAATCTACTGCTTATTTCAAATATCTATCAGACAGTTTGGCAGGTTTTTTGAGCCCAATAAGAGGGAGGTTGTAATTTTAATTTTTTTTTTAATTGAAATTGTAAAGACAGAGAATGGCGTTTTCACTGGCAGATTGGTGTGGATTCCCCAGGAGGACTCTGAAATTGTGTAAAAATTGCTATCAAAACCTTTAGCCTGAAGAAGCAGTCACAATGAGTAACATGGCTTTTGCTTTTCAAAACACGGGGAGGCAGATGATGTTCACGCAGGGTAGCAACAAGGAATTAAAATACAACATCCCTGAGAGAGGATAATTGCATTTTAGGGAAGTTTCTGCAGAGAAAAGAAAGACCTGAACTGAATTTGTTGTATGCTTTTTGGGAAGACACTATAGCTACTGCTGGCAGCCTGTGGGAAGCTGAGCAGTCACCTTAATCATCACTCCCCTGTATTTCACTGCTCAGACATCCGGGCTTCGTCAGGAGAATGTTATGACTCCTTTGCTCCATCATTGCCTCTGCCAGACTTCCCTCTATCAAACTATCTGTCTTCTATTTTACACCGAGGGAAGACAAAAGCCAGGGATGAGTCTAGTCACTAGAAATCTATCTTACTAATCTCCAGCTTGTTTGAACAGGAATCTGCTTTCCAATAATGTTACCACTGGGTCTGTTGTTTTTTGGTTGGGTTTTTTTTTTCTCGTGTGACTTATCTTGCCTGTGGCAAAGAATATACCAGAATTTAGACATACCACAGAGGTAGGTCTCTCAGAGCAGCTTGCAATACACTAAATCACAAAATAATCTAGAGTGACTACTTCAGAGCACGCTTCTTTTTGGAGAAAATCATCATTCTTCTGTGCTGTCTATATGAAGTTAAGGACTGTAGAGCCTGCTGGTGTTCTGATAGCTATATTTTTCCTTCTTTGTCCAAAACAGCTTGGTTAAAAGTTTCATCTTACCTTCATCCTTTCATCCAGTGATGATAAAAGAGCACTAGGGGATCCAGGGTGGTCAGGCAGGGTAGTGATTGTATTTTCATATGCCATCAATAAGCGTTGGCTCTTTCTTCTGGAAAAAGAAAGATGGTGCATATTGGACATGTCAGGAAAACCTAAATACTCCAATAGTACTGAAAGTCCCCTCAGACATGTTGAATCTAAAAACCATATGAAGAGAGGGCATTACTCAGCCCAAACATTATCAGCCTGTCTGCTGCTTTGCAGAGAGCCAGATCACCATTAGTGAGAGAGGGCTTAGCTTCCTCCTGAAATCATCAGCTGCCATTACACATGGACAGGAATGTTACTTAAATGGGCTGAATGTTTTTTTTTTTCCTACCTGGAGAAATAGTTATCAAGAAGAAATGTCCCTGGGAGTTTTTGGCACCTTCCTCAAAAGGGTTTGACAAGAACCATTGAGAGACCAGACAATTTTCCACATGCACATCCTCCCTACTCTGTATCCGGCAGAGATCTCACCTTGGCCACATCAGATGAAAGAAGACAAAAGACTGTGTCTCCCTCACTGTCTGTTTGTGTTCTAATCTTACTGGCTCCCCCAATTAAAGGATGACTTGCCTTCTCCATGTCCTGGCTACCAGCCACAGTGGCAGCTGGAAAATTAAGGAATTTGTTCATTTGCACATGGCATATAGTGGGGAGTCCCACATGCTCTACAGGGCTTGCTTTGAACATACCTAAGGCTGTGATTTCAGGTGTGAAATCCCAAAATACATGGGTTTAGTTTGAAGGAAGAGATTATTCTCAAGAAGCAATGCAAGCAATGCAGTCTAGTGGTTTCAGGGTGGTATTTTTTATTTTTAACTCCAGGTCTAGCTCAGATATGTTTGTAGTAGTGATGGAGTAGGGTGATACCTGAGTGAGAGACTCATCTTTGTTTCCACATCTCCTGGCATCGATCAGGTTTTCAAGAGTTCCTGTTCCAGCACTGTCAACATTGGCATCGCCTTCAAGTTTTTTTTTTTTTTAGTCCTTGTTATCCCTTCATGATGATCATGGAATATACTACTCGCTCTGTGGGAGGAAAAGTGAAACCAGAGCAATAAAAACCAAAGTGGTATGTAAGAGAGATGTAATAATAGAGGGAGGAGAAAAAGTAGAGCAAATGGTGAATGCAAGGAACTTTCACAGTAGAGTGGGAAAAAAGAAGTTTAGAGTATCCTAGGATGTAAGAAATTATATTCTTATAATTATCCTAAGGAAAACAAACCCAAATGGGTTAAAAAAACCCAGATTAAAACCCCACCTCCCTTCCAAAAAAATGCAAGAACAATTAACACATTGAGAGTCGGTTATTTCTATCTGTCACACCATGTAAGTCACGCTCTGTACCTTAATTTTAATTTAATATTTAAGAAAATGTGCTACTTTCTAACCCACAACAATTTCCCCCTTCGCTTCAAAGGGATGGGTGTTGTATGGCCACTCATCACTTAAGATCTGAATTCTTTCTGAACAGAATAAAAAGCAACAGTGAAATTCATGGATTTTCTGACACGTGCTTACAGTTCTAAGGTAAACGGAACCTCTTTTTTTGGGTGCAAAGTTTACCTTTCCCACACAACTTTTAAATTCAATGCAACATGTTTAAGACCTCACCTCCTTTTTCTGGCTGCAGATATTAATAATTTTCATTAGTTATTCTGTTACAGCAGCTCTTTGATGGCCCTTTCTATGGGACACTTCATGAACACAGAGCCCTTGTCCTAAACAACTTCCAAGCATTGGATATTTGGACTAACCCCAAGCAGCAAGGAATTAATACCACCACTTATAACACCGAAGAAATTCAGGGTTAGGAGCACTGGTTTAGGGTTATTATCAGATTTTGCCCCAAGCCTGCACACATATCCACAGTTACATTCAAATGCTCTTCAGTGATATGAACTTCTATAAAATAAAATCTGGCCAAGAGCTTTTTTTTTTTTTTTTTCAAATGGAATTAGGAACCCTCCAATACTAACATGCCTGTATCTTGACAAGTATCTTTCATGATTGGTGTTCAAAAAAAAGAGCTTTCATGTTGCCCAGAGCACCTCAAACAAGGGGGACATCAGAAAATAGTAGTAGACTTGTTCGTATTAGGGCAGAATATATAAACCACAGTATCTTTGTGAGGAAATAGACTTCCTGTCTGCTGGTTTTGTGTGTCTAATTAAGTGCAGATTTTTTGGCTACTGAAACGTTTTTCCAGAGCTACCAAGAAATAAAACCTAAACAAGTCCAGTAAAGCCATGAATGGATAAATACTGTGGGACTCTTTCACAGTAAACCTTGAAACCTCCACGTGCAGGTGAGCCCAGCTCTTCTAACATGGCTATTTTTCAGCCAGGATATTCCTAACAAGCTCCTACTTAGCTCTCCTGGAAAAAAAACAACCCTTAGCAAGTGTTGTTTTCACTTTCATGGGCTCAAGAAAATCACTTAGTTCATCTTTTGATCTTGCAACTGTCCTCATTTAATTGTTTGTTTTTGGGTTTTTTTCCAAGATGATCATGCAAGTGTCTCTCAAATCACTTTGCTGATGGACTGAGAATTTCATTGTATCTCCAGCTCTCAGTTTTTACAAATGGGAAAACTGTAAATAAGTACCTTATCCTGAAACGTGGAATTTATCTATTCTGCATCCAGAGAACATCAACAGGACAGTAGTCATAACAGTCAAGCTACTAATTTCATTTTCAGATAGGAGTAATTGGAGAAGCTGGACACAAAACCATGGGATTTTGAATATGTGTGGTTAGTGCAAGAGTGAAATAAGATCAAAGGTTCATCTTATTCATCTTAATAAATGCAGGGAAAGCCACAAATAGTATTCTCATGTTCTTTTGTTTTTGAGCCACAGGCCTAAAGGGGATTTTTTAATGCAGAGGAACTTAATCATGCTTGTCCAATGTATTTTCCATCAGCTCGAAGTTATATATCACTGTGCACATTTACATGCATTGACTCTTTCTGCTGTATCTTCGTGGCTGATAGCCAGTGGGATTAATGGAATGCACAAAATGCCAGAGGAACTGTGTAGATTGAATCCCAAAAAACAAAAGCTAAAAGGCAGGGTGGTCCTCTGAGTTCAGTTTTCACTTAATCAACTGAGTCATTTGGTGACCTTGGACAAGCGAACTGAACTTCTGGCACCGTGGTGAGGCCGAGTGTAAAGCAGTGTAAAACCAAACATGGGAGATTAATTGCTGCAAAAAGAGGAACTGAGTCAGTATGGCAAGGCAGTACCCTCCAAGCACCCCTGCTGCCCATCAGAAAAATCCTAGATAAGATAACAGGGTAATTTCGTGTTTGCTTGTGTCTCCAGTGATCAAACTTGGAAAAGTAGTTATTCTTTGAAGGTATTTGCCAAGCCTTACAGAGCTACTTCCTCTCTCTGCACTGTTTCTTTACTAGACTCCTTCCTTGCAAGATTGGGTTATAGGCTCAATGCAAAAAAAAAAAAAAAAATATGCATATCAGCCACCAGGCCTTTTGATGATTCCAATTTTTCCAAACTTGGGAATCAGAAAAGCATTTTGGAGGAAGCTAATCACTGGTTTCTGAGCCTCTTCTGAAAGCAAAATTTTGAGGTTTGAAGGGTCCCTCTGGTTTGACTTGTTTTTGGTTTTGATTTTTTAATGTGTGTGGGGTGAGCCCAAGGCCAGGCTGAGGATTGCATCAGGAAAATGGAAAGATGAAGAGAGGAGAGAAAGAATGGCCTCAGCCCTAAAATAGCATTGTAAAGGGCGTTTTACTTGGAACTTGATTTCAGCTGACATCAGTCAGAGTAAGAAAAAGATATTAGTTCAAAAGAGTAAAAGCTCAAACAGATATTTAAGGCTGAAGGTAACACTCATATCCATTTGGTGCTGTGGAAATAAATAAATAAATAAATAAATAAATAAATAAATAAATAAATAAATAAATAAATAAATCGTGTTCCACCTGGACCAGAAGCTTAATGTTTTTTTTCAGCTTCAGAAACATTTAGTTTGTTTTGATGTCTTTGGCCCTGGGTAAGACAAAGGCAGCACACAACTAGAGACACACTCAGAAAAAATAAAAGGAACTGAAGTGCAACAGCAGCTATTGGCTTTTTTTTTTTTTTTTTTTTTTTATTCCTGGTGAGCTGGAAATTTCAGGAAAAGCTAGTTTAGAACAGTGGGTTTTTAAGCCAGGCTTCTGATAATCTCTGATGTTTAAAGTCAATGCCAGTGGGAATTTTCTAGCAAAGCCAACAACACTGAAATTTTTCAGTGTAATGTATAAACAAGAGACTATTTTCTTTTGGTCCAAAAGCTACAGTTTCATCCATGGAGCTCCTTCAGCCACAACTTGTAAACCAAAGTAGGTTTTTATGCATATTTTCACTAAGCAAGACAACACTGTAGGCCTTGGAGTCACTTAAGGCTGTGCTTTTGATCAGGAAATAGGTTTGTCTGAGTCAATATTTGCAGTGATGCCTCTAAAGTCTCCCCCAGCCTCAGAGAATTCAGTGAAACTACCACAGGCAAAGTAATCTCTTTCTTCCATCTGCCACAGGTTCAGATTGTGGTGCACAAAGCTGACAGCAAGCAACTTGCACATGAATTTTCACCTAAATTTCAGCAGTGAACATCCACAGAAGTGGGTGGGGAAAATAATGTCAGCATCATGTCCATAAAGAATAAAAGGTGGATCTTGGGCCAGGTGATGAGACCCCTCAGTGATGAGGGAAAAGAGGATCTGTTATTTATTCATTCCAGTTTTTTGAGTTTCTCATATGGTTTTGCTCAACTAGAGATGGTTTTCCTGCCTCAGTAACTCTCAGTAGATTAACTGCAGCAGGAAAGGAATGCTGGAACAAGTGTTCTCAAAACACTGTCAGCCACAGCTTCTTATTATAAAAATTAATGCTATCTCCAAGAGATTGGCTTCTTTAATGAAGATGACTTGTGTGGATGAAGTGGTTCACTGGCAAGCAAAAAATTTTGATTATCTGCTAATCACTATTCTAACCCCTGTGCTACTTAAAGTGTTTCATCTTTGCACCAACATTAGGCAGAAAAGAAGTAGTGAAGGAAAAGGAAAACAAGTCATTTCTCCAGGCAGGTTTGTACATGCTTAGCTAGCTCTTCTGTTCTGGTTTTAGGGCAGAAGAAAAAAAAAAAAACAAAACCAACACTGAAACATAAAGCAGTGTGGATTGTATGGAAAATTTGACTCAGATCAAGTGCCTGGCCAACACCACAAAATGGACTGGAGACAAATCTGATAATTAGAAAAAGCAGTGAATAAGAAAAATATTTTTGAATTAAGCCATATCAGGCAGCCTCTGAAAACTCTCAGAGGCAGGAAAACAGGATTTCATTCCCTGCAGCTCTTTACAGTTTTATGTTAAAGCAATGCCACTGATTGCAAACTCATTATACTGGTGTAATACCAGAGCTGGCAGCTCGGCCAAAACTCACCTTATTCTTCCATGACAGTTCATTTTCACAGCAATTTACTCAAACTGCACAAACAACCAGGTAAACCAGGAGTGACCAGACTTACGTCAGGTTTGTACAACTCATATAAAAAAAAAGATTAGAAACACTCCTGTTGTATTAATCTAATTTACAGTGCCTGGAGTTTGATTTGTTTTGTTTTTTAGACCAGCTGGCCAGGGTAAACACATATGCTGAGCAGTGGCCAGCAAGGGTGGGATAAACATGATGGTCATCACACAAGGGATACCATATAGAGGGAATTATTTCTGGAGGCCTGTTTTTCATCTGCTGCTGCCACTGCCAAGTCCAGCGGGTTGGGGAGGCTGGAGGGCACAGCTATAAGGGCTAGAAAAGAGAAATTTGCCAGAAAAGAGTCAAATAAGAGCAAGAGAAGGAGCCAGAGCACAAAACAGGGCCAGCACAGGGTAAAAGAACCTAGGAAACAGGTGGAACAAGCAGTGAGGTGCAGAGAGGAGGAAAGCCCAGTCTGCTGGAGGCATTTAGGGGTTGACTGTAGTGTCAACCCTGTAACAGCTTCCACCCATTCCTATTTGTCCTGATATTCTCATTGTGATCCGTGACTCTTTCAGGATTCCAGTTCTCAGCCCACAACCACGTCAGGTTTCTTTGGTCTGGGCTAACTTGAAGTGTGCATTTCTATCAAGTTAAATAATGGCTGGGTGGTCACCACTGAAACAATCAAGGTTTTCCATCAGCTGCCCTAGAAGGATACTAGAAACGGATTTTTATTTCCATTTGCAGTTATTCTTAATTGTACTTAGTACTTCTGTAAATAATTTGCTTCTGTAGGATCTGTGTTAATGTTCTGGGTAAGGAATCATTTACAATATGCTGAGTTGGATGGGACTCATCAGGATCATCCACTCCAGCTCCTGGTTCTGCACAGGACACCCCAAGGATCCACCCTGTGCCTGACAGTGATGTGGCTGAAAAACTGATTGACAGTTCCTTGTTCCTTGTTCCTAGAAAGGTCTCCTCAAATTTGGAAGACACTTTCTGAAATCTTTGAATTCATCATCCAGAAGATGGTCTAAAACAGGCTCATTCTAAAACTAAAATTGTTTTCATGTTCACTCTCTGTTATTGGAGGGTGCACTTAGGGATGTTTAACAAGCCAGAAAAACCTGCATCTGCAAAAGAGGCACAGTGTTTTTTAGAACATCTTTTGCCATGAAAATAATTGGAAAACTTTAGCAAGCAGCTATTCCACTTAAATAAAACCAGTTAACTCCAAAATAAATCTAGACTGTTCTCGTCCTTTGTGATTTTGATGGTTTTTGAATCTCTATCAACTCTTCAATAAGAGATTATCAAAATAAACAAATTTAGATCAGTATGAATAAGTCTTGCATTCATTTGTTTGTATTTTCTATGTTTTAATGTACTAATTCTTTTAATGAGTCATCATTTTAATCCCTCCAATGTCTGTATCTTGGATGACCTTGGCTTCCTGATGTGGAGTAGTTCTGTGCATGAAACACTGATACAATTACCAGTATCATAAAATTAACAAAGCTGTTTGACTTTATTCTGATTTGGATCAGAAACTAAGCATCTGAAAATTCTGCATGAAGTGGAGACAAACTCTAAAAAAAAAGGTTACTGGAAAAAAATGGAAAATTTGAAATCTGAAAATCCTCTCTGAACAATATCTGTCCAAATTTATGCAATGAATGTTACTCATGTAACATCCAAACCTCACTGAAGTCACTGAAATGGTGGGAGTTTTTTCACTTATGTCACTAAAATTTGGATGACACCCATAACACTTTATTAGCATCTATAAAGTGCTTTAAAAATAAATGATGTCAGGAAAATTGTTAGTTCAGCTATGGAGCTTTTCTTCTCATACTTTGTGTCACAAGTCAAGAATGTGTTTCTATGCTGAGAAGTGTTTTATTAACATATGTGAGGGGTAGATGGAACTAAAGGTTTTAAAAAGCAGAGGAATTGTACTGTTCCCAAATCAGGAATCCCAGTACAGAAAGTGGTTCTTTTGTGACTGGATGGAAAAGTTGCACCAAATGGTCCAGTTCACTGTGAGAAGCAATATTAGGTTAATTACCAGTTGTGATTTGGCATTTCAGGATCACGGGATCTTCTGAAAAAGGAAGCAGTTTGCAAATATTCCTGCACTATTCAGATTCTTGAAATATCACAGCCTGTTACACATTCATTTGTACATTCCCAAAGCAGACAGAGACCTTTCTAATCTACAGCTACTGGTACATCACTGGTAAAACAGATTTTCAGTGCTTTTTAGGGACCAGGTTTAATCAGGTCAAGAATATTTGGGCTTTTTAAGGTGTGTCTCATATATAAAGAAGCTGCTGAATTCTGATCTGTGAGACTTCTGCCCTCCTAATCTTTAATCTTCACGTGGCTTTGCTAAAGTGTCATAATTTTAGCCAACAGATAAATCAGCTGCCATTGAAGAGTCAGATGCCACCTGTGGATTCTCAGTGGGTTCTTTCTTACATTATAAAAAAGAATTATGCAGTTTACACAAAAACCTGTATATATATATATATAGTACCCATGTTACTACTACTTTTTGTGCACTTTATTTTTGCTGCTTGCTGCCACTTGGGTTACAGTTCAGTGAACTGCTTTAAATGACAGTTCCACGTGCCCAGCTGTGAGAGAGTTATACAGTTACAGAGATGGAACCAGATGGAGCCATTTATTTGTCCAGATAGTTAAAATTAGTGGACATGATTTTTTTTGTTTGTTTGCAGAAAGTCAAACCAAAAAACTTTTCTAAAAATAATTTAAAAAAAAATTAAAATTTTCAGTGTTCAAAAATTGCAGAATGAAATGAAACAGAAGGAAGAGAGACAGAAAAGACAGAAAAGACAAAAACCATAACATCTGTATCACCTGCTACAAGATTTATGACAAGATAATAGAGTCGAGATGTGTTTCAAGTTCGCTTTCCTTGCTCCTTTAGCCACTATTCTGCTTCACCAATGCCCAGCATTTACTGAATATTTTAGAAATTATATCTAATTGCACAATTAAAAAAAAATCTTAACATTGCTTACATTGCATTATTTACAGATGATGATGTGACTGGAAAGGACAGTTATGATGATGTATAAAACTAAAGCTGGTAAAGTAAGAAACAAAAAGCTGAACATTTTATGTATGTATTTGCACAACCTCTCTCCCTACTAGCTGTTTCCAAGCTCTGGTTAAAGCACCTATTTTTATTTCAGCTTAGGGCTGGCCTTTTTCCTGTACAGAGTTTGCCAAATGTGACAAACCATAAACTGTTTGTCAGCAATTTAGAACATGGTGAACACAGCGCTCCATGCTGAGTTTATGGGTGAGTTATGCTGACTGCTCTATTAAAGAAGTCTGTACTCAATCATTTAATCAATTGAAAAGAGAAACACTTTCAATTTTCATGTGATCAAGCCCACAGTTATGTCAGACTGACAGCAGCGTTTGGCAAGAAACTCTTCCTTCCCTTTGGAGAACTGTAAAGGAAAAATGAAGTGAGCTGGAGAGCAGGGCTGTTTGCATGTCAGTGAACAATGGAAAAACAAGGGTGAATTCTATGCCTGGGATGCAAGAATGACCACCAGGGAGTTCTAGATGAAGATACTCTGCTTGCCTCGGCTCAGATTGGAAATGAGTTCTTAAATAACAGATTTAAAACCTACTTCTGGCATAGGGTGTACAGAGATCATGGGAGATGCCATCCCTGAAGGGTCACCCTGCAGGTCACAGCCTGATTTATTAGCAAGTCCTAAATAAAAATTGAAAACGTTTGGTGGCTGGAGCCTGTCAATTCACGATTGTGGGAATCAGCTACTGATTTATATTTGGAAATCAGAGTCTGATTTGGTTTTTGAATCAAAACTGAAGAGGCATGTGTTTGTTGCTGGTTTTAATTAGGGCAGATCTGTGAAGTTTGCCGTGACTTTTGCTGAATGATGGTGTAGAAAAACTGTTATGAAAGATCATTACCTTTTTTTAATGATTAGGGCATTGTCAGACCTTTGAAAACATACAGCAACCCAGAAATCTCATGCATTAATTTGCATAAAGTTTATTTTATGCAGGAGGAGGTAGTGAAACGAGATACAAGAACCTTAATACATAAAAATTGCATGAAATATAGCCCCTTAGTACATAGATGGAAAAGTTTCTGTAATTCTGGGTCATTCTGACACAAAATTAGCCTGCCTTCACAAATCAAACGAATATATCAAAACCTTAGCAAAACCTTGCCCTAGATTCTTATCTCCTTGTTAGCCATCTCCAGCCCTCTTTTCTCCTCAGAAGATTTCCTGGCCTCTTGTTTTTCTCCTCAACTTTCCTGTTTTTCTGTCAGTGCAAAAACTGAGCATCATTTCAGCTGGTACAGAATAAACAGTGTTGAAGGGCTGGAAAGTCTCATCTGTGAAACTGATCTGCCCAAGCGCTGATTTGCAATTTCAGCACAATTTTTTTTTTTTATCTTAGAATTTAGAATGCGTATCATTAGGATTACCTTTTTGTTGTTGTTGTTGTTGTTGGTTTTGGTTTTGTTTGTTTGTTTGTTTGTTTTTCTATCCTTACTGGTTGGTGATGCCCTGTGTGGGAGCTGGGGGGGGGTTCAGAGGAGCAAGACAAGAAGGAAAGGACAGCACTCACATGACCCCAACACTGCTTCGTGCCACTGGAGAGGAACTGAGTTGTCAGATAGATTTCCAAAGGCTTAACTAAAAATGATCAAGCAGTGATAGTCAATAATTACTCTTTCTGCTGGGGAAGGGAATCTCCACACAGCTTTGCAACTGCAGCCAGGGACTTGCCTTGAGCTTTTCTGTCTTCTTGTAAGAGGGGAAGTTGAGAAGCAAATGACTAATTCCAATAAGGTATTTACCTCCATTTCTGCTAACACATTTCCAGGCATTAAAGGCAAAACATAACTTTCTTTTGGGGTAATATGCTACTTTTTAGCTCTTTTTCAATGCAGGATTTTTTAAATTTTTTTTTAGCCTGAAGAATAAATTTTTCAGCCCCTTTTAGAAAGCTGCTCCTCGAAAGAAAAGAGTGATTAGACCTAACAGAGGGTAATGTTGATTAGAAAAGTAGCATTTGAAAAACAGATGATGAAAGAAACAACTATCACTGGGCTAGACTAAGTCCTTTCAGAAAGGCCTCAGGCAGGCTTCTCTGGGGGTAGATGTACTTTTGCTAAGCTCCAGGCTTCAGCTTTTCACCCCAGTGCTCTTTTTCAGCTGAAGAGGACAAGCCTCCTGGTTTCCAGGCTCTCATTTAGGTTTGCTGCAACTCAAAGGCTGATGTTTGTTCTTTCAAAAGAATATTTCAGTGTGTTCTGTAGGCTGTGAAATGAAGTTACTCCCCAACACTGGTGTCCTCTCCTTATGCAGAAAATCATTGCTATGAATGCAACAGGAGCCTGGACAGCACTAAACACAGGGGAAAAAGAAAAAAGGAAATCTCTTACATCCTACTACAAATTTCCCAGATCAATTCACCCACCAGAGGTGTGTTTATGTTCACTTCCTGTCTCAACAAGACCTATAGAAAATGGCAAAATGAGACTGTAGGAATGCTGGAATCGTTTGCTCGTGGGAGAACTCTGTTGGTAACATTTTACAAAGACTGCATGGAAGATGCTCTAGACTGAACCATGTTTTGGTTTTGCTGAGCTCTGCATGCAGCTGGATCCAGCTGATAAAGTCAGAGAACCAAGTGGTGTGTTCTGCTGTTCCAAGATGCCAGGAGCAATGGCAAAAGCACAACTTCTTCTTAAGAAACCATGATAGAGGGGTGTTTAGGAAAGATTTTTGGGTCCAAGACGCATGATTTCTTATTTAATAGCTTAGAACTGCCAGTTGCTCAAGAGCAGTGAAAGAGTCTGTCACTTCAGAAAAATCTACTGAAAACTCTGCTGAGCTTTGTCTTTCTCACTATCATTTTTTTTGCCATAAGCTTTTGGTAAAGGGAAGAGGCAGCTCTCACCAGCAGCAATGGCAACTCACTCCCTTGCAGTTAAATGGCTGATGTTCCTTCTAACCCTTGTCACGCATCTGACAAGTGCAAATCACTTTGGAATCATGGAAATTACTCTGTATATACTGTTTCTTTCAATATTTGTGTGTGCATGTGCAAAATATACTTAATATATATAAATATATATATAAATATACATCTACAAAACCACTGACAGTGAACTTTTGGACTGGAGTGAGCTGTGGCAAAAAAAAAAACAAACAAACAAAACAGATCCCAGAAGCAGAAGGCGGGTCTTTAATTTGGCATCTTGAGGAAGGAGACTTAATCCCTTTGTCCCTTCTTGCCCTGAGCTTGCTGCAGTCAGAAGGGTGTGCAGATTCAGGCATGTTATGATTCATTCTGCATGTGTCATCCTGGTAGAACTTAGCTGTAAATGCAGCAGTCCAAATTACCACCTAGTTTATAATATGGCCTGGAGTGCTGACCTATACTGCTTTTTCCCCCTGCTTTTCCCCCCTTGTGGCTTTTTATTGAAGTTTCTCTTGAGTCTGAGGAAACCAAATCACCACTAGACCTTCTAGAAGTAGGTAAGCAACTTAAGGTACAGGTATTATGCCACCTGTCAAAGTCTCAGTTTGTTTCCCATCAAGGACAGGTAAGATACAAAACCAGATCAAAGATTTCTCAAAGGAACAGATGAATGCCCTGCCCTAATTCCTCACAGGAAAATTACCCCGTTTAATACTTCCTGTCATTCTGTTTCTCAAGGTCTTTGAAAAACAGTAGCAGTCAGTCAGTCTGCCAGGGCAGAGTACCTGTGGGATCAGAAAGAAAATAATCCACAATCACCCAACTAAATGAGCTCCTAAAGATATCACAATCCTTTCCATCACTTGCTGCATGGGGAGTACTGTGGCAATATTCACATTCTCTTCAATATCTGGTCCTTACTGGAGAATAAAAGGAAAATACTCGAACAAAATACTGCACCAGAGCACAGGGCAACTGTACCATGGACTCAACCTCAAATTCTGCAGTTCACCTCAACTGCTGGATTAATACATGCCCTTAAAGTAGCTTGTTGTACTGTGGCTTGCTTTGAGGTCTCTGAGTTTGGCCTCACTTCCCACTATCTGGGGTACATTTGCAAGGATCAAAGGACTGTTCTTCTCTGCTTGAGCTCTGGAAACCACAACCTAACCACAGGTAAACTTTGGAGCAGCCCACATTGTTCCTTAACTGGCTGGGGCTTCAAGACTTCACCCGTGGCTTTTGGCTCCTCCTGTGCTTTCAGGCTTTGCCTTTTGACACCAGACTGGGGTGCTTTTTGATTCCTGCTTGGTTTGTTCTGTTTCCAGAGAAGAGCAATAGATTTGGGGATGGATAGAGAGAACAAGTCCTCTGAGAAGGGGCTGGGGTAGCTGGGGTTGTTTAGCCTGGAGAAAAGGAGCTTCAAGGGGACCTTATTGCTCTCTACAACTCCCTGAAAGGGGGTTGTAACAAAGTGGGTGTCTCTGTTCCCAGGTACCGAGTGATGGGACAAGAGGAAACTGCCTCAGGTTGCAGCAGGGGAGGTTTAGATTGGACAGTAGAAAACATTTCTTCACCAAAATGGTTGTTAAGCACTGGAACAGCTGCTCAGGGAAGTGGTTGTGACACCACCCCTGAAGGGATTTAAAAGATGTGTAGATGTGGCACTCAGGGACATGGTTTAGTGGTGGCCTTGGCAGTGTGAGGTTAAAGGTTGGACTCGATGGTCTTAGAGGTCTTTTCCCACCTAAAAAAATTTTAATGCACCTGTGACAGACCACGTCCAAAGAGCAAAAGAGTCATTTATTCCCCTCGCTCATTAAATCATTGTTTTCCCCCGAGGCTGCCTGAGGAGAAAATAGCCCATTTCAGCATGGATCCTTTGATTTATGGTACAGTCAACCTTGCACTAGAACTTGAATAACTTCTTGCAGGTTTCCAAATAGTTGTGAAGCAATGCTTGATATGAGGAAGGGAGTATCAAAAAGGAGGTGAAAGTGCTCTGGTCTTTTGGTAGACATAATAATCCATCATTTTCTAATAGGTCCCTGTAAATGACGTTTTACATTCCTTTCCCCCTTGAATTCCTGATCCCACTGCACATTTCTAAATCAGATTGACATTTTAAATTGGATAGTCTAAATCTGAGATGCTTCAGACATCATTTTTAAGAGCATCTTTGCAATGGCTTCGTGAGCTTCTAGAAAACTGATTTAAATCAGATGCCTGTCTCTATTTACATGTCTTAGGAAAGAAAAGTCACCTTGTTTACAAAAAGCGATGGCCAAGCATGAGTGTAACTGGGCTGCAACCAGTTAGGAGTCAAGAGCTGTTTGCACATGGATGTGACATGAACTCCAGCATTGCCATTTGCAAGGTACAGTCCAGAGTTTACAAAAATGCTGTTCAAAAGGCTAACATCCTCCTTGCTTCATCCTGAAATGTGAGCATGCAGTCACATGGCCTCAGGGAGACACGAGGCACATTCACCCTTGAAAAACTGTTGCTTATGTTCGTTCTGACAGGGAGAAGTCAGGCCTGATGTGAACCTTTAGAAGCTGTGGGGAAAGCTTTTGATTGGTGGGACTAACTACAGCTTTGTAAACAGAAGTTGATCTTTCCTCTCTCATAAATAAATCAGTTATTTATCCAAATAACAAACCTATTATTTCTCATTGCACACATAAATTTGCCCTTCCCTGTTAAATCTTTCTATTGACTCTCTGCAGAGATTTTTGTGGCGGTATTTATTAAAATAAAATGGACTTCCTTAGTGTTCTAAGCTTTAACCTCAAATCATTCCATAACAATGTTATGGGTTAGCATGAATAAGCAAGCCTAGTTATAATTGTTTCTACTGTTGACAATAATGTGCAGTTTACACATCCTGAAATAAAATGGTATATATTGCTTCAAGGAGTCATGCCAAGCACAAAAGTAAATTGTGTCACCCTTTTAGCCACAGTGGTTCCAAGAAAGCACTTTTATGGATTTAACTTATGTGTCCAATTACCAGAAAAGAGCCCTGAAGGCCTGTGTGTCTAATAAACCCCAACCATTCTGTTTAAAACTAAGACTGCCATAAAAATGGCACAATATCCCACACCTTGCATGGGCTGCACTTACAGAATGATTTTACTGATGGTCATTTCATAATAAGAATTCAGCTCATGCAAAGTAATTTTTTTTTTTTTAATCCCTGATATTTCTTTCAAAGTAAAAGTACTTCAAGGTCTATTCAGCTTCAAATGTGTTGAAGGTTTAAGGGTAGATCCTGCTTCTGAAAACCTCTTGCATTGCACAGTCTGAGGGATCCAGAAAAGTAAAAGAGTTTAGCCAAGCTGACCCACCAGCAAGTTAAATCATCAGCTGCCACATTATAAACATGTCCATAATTTCCTGAGTTTCCCACAATACAATTGACAACACCACCAAAAGCTCTTTGGAGAACTCCATCAGGCACTGCCAAACAACGAAGCATGATCGGGTCCACTCTTGAAAGAGCAAACAAAAAAAGATTTTAAATATTTTAAAACTATGTAGAGTGTAGATTTGGGTAAAATGTCGATGTAGTAACAATCTATGAAGAGTTAGAAATTTGTGAATAAGGGCAAGGACACAGCTCCCATTCCTAGGATCTGAATGGTGCAGGAAATATCTGATTTCTAATTTCTTGACTTGTGCTTGCACTTTCCAAATTTGAGGTTGTTTTAATTGTGAGGAAGATTCCCAGTTTTGAAAATGTGAAGATAAAGAAGAGAAGGATGGGAAATTCCCAAAGAACTGTGTGGCAGTGACCCAGGGACACTTCCACAGAGTACCAGGACTGCTGAGTTCGGAAGGAACCTCTGGAATTCTCCAGACTAACCTGTTCAAAGCAGGGCCTGTTTTGAAGCTAGATTCAGTTGCTCAGGGACTTGTCTGACTGAGTTTTAAAACTTTAGGGAAACCCAGCAGGCTCTGTGGGTACCTTTTCCAATGTTGTCCCTCTCTCAAGTGAATACATTTTTCTTTATGTCTAACCAGAACAGCCCAAAATCTTTCTCATTTTACTGCCCAAGATTTAGAAGAGTCAAGTTCTGCATTCTCTCTAATCCTTCTCTGGGTAATAGAAGACAAAAATGAAATTTCCTCCCACCCTCCACTTATCCTTTTCTTCTCCAAGCCGAACCAATCCAGCTCTCATAGCCCCTTTCACACATGATGTGCTCCATGGACTAATTGCAATATAACAATAATTTCATTTTTTTTTTTCTGCATGGGAAGCCCACACCAGGACCTGGTGCTGCAGGAGCTGCCCCACAGGGGCTGGGCAGAAGGGAGGAATCACTTCTGGCCCACTGGAAAATATTCCTGCTCATACATCCCTGGGTGTGTTTGGCCTTCATCAGTAAGAGAAACACAGAGGTAGAACCCCAGGTTTGGTGTGGGGGTGGCAGGCAATGCTTAGATACCTTAGATAATAAAGACTAAACATTTGAGCTATTCTATTGCTTGGAAAATTTGAGGCATGAAGAACTAAGGGTGGGCATTGTTACAGCCCTGTCAGCACCCCTTTATCTTGTATGGCAGAAATATCAACTTCTCCAGTCAAGTCAAACTGTACAGCAAATGAAAATAGATGCCTGCTCTGCAGACACACAGGCATGTCTTTCTTCTGAGACAGATCAGTTTAGGACAGAGATTCCTCTCCAGTATCAGGAGGCAACAGTTAAATTCATTATTACCCTTCATGGGTTCCCTTTCCCCCATCCGGCTGCATATGAATTATTTGTGCTGAGTCTGGTTATTCCATCCAAGTGTAAACCTTAAATTAGAATAACTGAAACTCAGGAAGGATGATTATTTCAGGCCACAAAAAATAAACATTTCCAGCCTTTATTGTTTTCAAACTTAACTCTAAGCTTTTCAAACACAAACACAATAACCCTGAGAGGCCACATCTATCCTTTAAACTAAAGGCTGTAGTGAATTAAGTGCCTTTGCTTTGTTCTGCAGATGTTAGAAGAATTGCCCACAAAATATGACAGGTTCAGTTAATTTTATCTCAGACTAATGTAATGAGCATCTGTTTTGATTTTTCTCAGTCACTGATACGACTCCTTTTAAACTTGATACCAGCTGGTTTATACAAGTGTGCAAAAGTTGTAAACAGCCAAAGATGGAGCTATTCCAGTGCTGAGGAACATTTATTCATTCCACTGTTATCTTTGTGCTAATAAATGTAATACCAAATTAATACAAAAAAAAAAAAAAAAAGCCAGGACTATTTCAAAACATAGCAGGATATATATACCTATAAATAGGGTCCTATTTACAGAGGAGTTTTATGTTTCTGTGTAAATACTATATACAGCATCTGCATAAATATATGGATGGTGTTATCCTCATGGCAAGCTTAGAATCCTAAGATAAACTGCAGAGCCATGCACTAAATAATATTTATTACACGGCTTCACAATTTATTAAGTGCTTCTGAAAACCTCATCTGGCCTTTCCCTCCTAACCTGGCTCTTCTGGGACTCCTTCTACCATTCCACACTTCTCAGCACCTTCAAACAGCTGCTCTCTTCTCTCTGGGCAACCCACAGCAAAAAAAAAAAAAAAAAAAAAAAAAAAAGAAAAAGGTGTTTGTTTCTCAGAAGACAGATCTGCAGAATTGTGGCTCCTGCCTCTCAGCTGGTGGAGGTGAGATGGGCAGGTGGCACCACATTCTGAGCCTGAGCACCAGCTCAGCCTCTTCTCTCATCGCTCTTCCACTCTCACGCCGAGATGGGATGGGAGTGGGATGTTTCTCATGCAGCCACAGAGTCTGGACTCTGCCTGAACGCAGCACAGAAGGGTTTTGACATGATTCCAATCCCTACCGCCCCCCCAAAACAAAACCCCAAAACCTCCCAGACTATTCAAACTGCGGGCTGAAAAAAAAAAAAAGCCTGCCCGGCAATTACGGATCGACCAAATGTAAACTGAAATGTTTGGAACCCGCAAAAAGGCTCCTCCCTAGAGGTCCAGATTTATCCTTCCAGGAAATTTTCAATCACGCTGTGAACGACAGAAATATTAAGATCGTAAAAACGGGATGAGCTTATGTGTGCTTGCACGCACGAAGGTGCAACAGTAAACACCACGCTCCTAACAATAAATACAGTGGGGAAAAAAAGGCACTAAATAGCTTTCCAATGGCCTGTGATGCAACACCAGCTCTTACATTAGATATTGCATTTGTTTGCCCAGAGTTTCAAAAGCTCCTGGTTAGAAATCCTGACCGCATCTGGCAATTTTCAAGTTCCCTTGTTCCACATCTTTGGGGGTAAGGAAAGCTCATTCGGTTTCCTTGGATGCACCCGGCTCTTGTAAAGAGGTACCATTTTTTTTTCTCACATTTAAATTACCTTGAGAATAGCTCAGAGGTAAAATGAAAGATAAGGAGAAAGCAAGTTCAGAGGTAAAATGAAAGATAAAGAGAAATCAAGTTGTAGGAAGATGAAAAGAATAGAGAGATCAAGGGTGCTAAGTTTGTAATTCGGGCGTGATCCTACTAAACTCCTGTATTTTGTAAAAAACTTAAATGCAAAAATGTTCTTGTGTAACATCAGTGGAAATGCATCATGAAGCCACTGGTCTTCAGGAAATGTATCTATACCTATTAAAGGTCTTATCATTCTTACTATGAGAAAGCCAAAGAGAACCCTCCATGGATGAAGAGCCACTAGGATTGATTTCTACTCACAAAACAGTTAAAATAGACCCAGATGCACCACAAACAAAAATTTTTTGATACATTATCAGGTGTCTTAAAAAGCTACTTTAAATAGTTTATTTGTATTTAGTTGTGCACTAAACCCCTTTTGTAAAGGTGCTGCTTGCTTTCCTTGCTAAAATTACACAAACTAATTTAAGGTGAGGTGTTAGGGTTGTTTTAAAATTGTGTAGTAATTTGCTTTTTCCTTTGATGTTAATAGGCATAACTGAGACATTATTTATTTAGTGAAGTAGCTTTCAGCATATTCTCAGTTTCCTCCAGTTGAGGTAGGTTTTCTTCTACATGCTTGTGGCATATGGCATGGATTTTGTTTATCTGGGACAAGCACAGTCTCGCATAGGAAGGGAATTTGAATCAGTATTGGATCAAAGGGAAGAGATTGTGTAGTATTTATTTGTGTGTTTCTTAGGTTTAATTACTATGGCATTATTTTTAATTCCTTTCCATTAGACTTGGTGTGTAACAACTGCCATCTATATAGGCCACGATTTGGCCCAGTAATTTTGCCTATTGCTGTGGAACAAGAAATATTTAGGTTGAAAGATCAACAGATTGACTGGCACACATTAACTACCAGAAAAATACCTCTGGTTCCTTTCTTCTGGTTTGACCACATATGGGACAAAAGAAATATGTACTAGAACCCTATATAATATACAATTTATAATCCTCTCCATATAGGACAACACAAACAGCCACAATCCTCAATTTCATGTGTCAACATAACCAGTTTAGGTTCTCAAGGGGAAAACTACTATTTGTGATAAGATGATAATTCCTCAGAACTTTTATAGGCAAATATTTCCTTTGTCCCTGCCTGCAAAGCTTTTTTTTCTGTAACTGGAGAAGCGTTGTAAATGGTCTTAAGTGATTACAGGGTGATATACCTATTAGCTGACTGTTTGCTTGGCAGGAGCTTGGAAACTCTGGAATGTGAAATAATGGAGCTTCATTTTGGTAAAAAATGCAAATATAAGTAGCTGAACCAAGGTCTCAGCACTGCAATCAGATCTATGCAGGTGGTCAAGTGCTCCTAAAATGTTTCTTTTTCCCCATGGGAAAAAGATAAAGAAGCAGAAGTGACGTTGCCATTCAAGTTCGCAAAGCTCTCCAGAAAAGGAGGACTCCTGATAAAGGAGAGAAGTTTATGATCAGATCTTATTCTAAGAAGCAAGACAATTTTTCATGTGTGTTTCATACAATCTCTCACTAGTCTGTGACAAGATGTGGAAAAGAAGAGAATATACCTTGATTCTACTTGGACAAGGCTTAAGATTAATAAATGTTACCCCGATGGAAAAGCCTTTCATGCCTCACCTATGGACATACTCCCCCACTGGCACATAATGCAAGCAGTTTGAAAAAGTTCTGACTAATCACAAATTTCAGGTTAACAATCAGATCAGTGAAAGTTTTGGCACCACCAAGTCTCTGTTTTAATCACTGGCCAAGGTTACCAGTAAACACTTAAAAACCCAACAGCCCTAAGAGCAGCCCGATGTTACCACAGCTTTTTATGATTTATCACTGCAGCAGTGCCATTCCCAGAACAGCCAGCTTATTTTAATGAAATGTAGCTTTCAGATTCATACTGTAAAGCAATCAGCCTCTTCTATAAATTATAATTTTTTTTTTTTTTGGAGTAGAGACATTTCCTAGAGGCTGAAGGAAACATATCTGGAAAAGGCATTCTCTTCCCTTTAGTGGCACTACATATGTGAAGTTAATAAGAATGTAAATCTTCAGACAAGTTTAACTAGCATATTCCACCTCTTTGCACTTATCTTCAGAGGCTGATAGAATAAGAAATGCTATAATATTGGTATTTCAAATCGCCACATGAAATGAGGAGTGGGAAAGAAATATCCATCTCTCTCTCTCAGGATTTTTGACTGATTGTAATCCAGTGAGTTACACAATCCCATCCATGGATGCCTCTGATACACTGGTTGTAAAATTCACACTCAATTTTCAGGCTTCACTCATATTCAGCTCCATCACAATAAAATGCTGTCCTCAGGAGCTCTATCAGCAAATATCTCCTTTCCATTTAGGTGCACATAATCTGTTAACAAGTCTTTCCCTATCATTCTGCTTGGTAAACTGAGCAACAGGAGATCCTTTCTGTTAACCATTCACCATTCTCCTGTCTCCTCTGTGAAACACCTGATTTATCAGCACAGTTCTTATTCTCTGGCCCAGACACAGTGGGCTCATCCCCAGCTTAGAGACCATTCTTGACAAGACATCACCCACCAGATTTGGCTGTACCATCAGTGTTATTCTTTCAGACCTGCCTCCTTGGTAGTCATAACCATGGTTAGGGGAAAGAAAAGCTGTGGCTCTGCTCCATGTTGAACTTATCACAAGGTTGGTGGTACCTTCCATATCTGCCAGATTTTAAAAAACATTCCAGAGGATGCTCTCTTCCTGCTTCTCAGTCACATAGAACTTGCATATTAATTAACTTCTTATTTGAAAGCAATGCTGTATGCACTGATATTTACATTTCTATTGTGTGGTTAGACCTGGATTTGTGTTTATTTGTTTGTTCTCAAATGCCATTTTCCACGTGCCTCAAAATCAAACAGCAAAGGATCTCCCGCTTTTCTCAGACCCACTAACACGGGTTCTGCAGGGAGGCTGCATCAGCCTTCATACTCAGGGGTGTGGATGTTCACAGCTTGAATTATGTGAGCAAATAAAGCTTCCTAAGGCTTCTAGAATATTTTCTTAAGTAAAGCTAGAGTATTGATTTTACTGAAAAAGAACTGAACTCAGCAAGATGTGCTTCCATTCCTCGCTAAGGACATCTCACTTCATTCAACTTCATAAGAAAGACTGTGATATCTCTGTAAATTTAATTGAGATGCACTTTAAAAACTTTCCCTAAATAACACCTGCAGCCTCAGGTGTGTTTGTCTCACTAAGCAGTTGTTAAATTCCTAAACAAGAAATTCCACAAATCAGTGGAACTTGTAGAGATGTTTGGATGAAATCTCCAGCAGGCCAATGTCACATGCTAGACCAAAGTACCTTCTAGGCTAAAGGAGTTCTGGGTCAGGAATTTCCACTCTAAAGACCTGCTTCCTTTATGGTTCCTAACCATCCTGAAAGGTTAGAAACGAATTTTATCTTGCTTTACCTTTTTTTTGTTGTTATTTGAAACAAGACGTGATGAAAGTGGCAGCGTTAAATGTCTTCTGCTGTTGTACAATTAATTTTACAAACAATGTGTATATTGCTTTGTAATACATACAGCTGTGCTCAGTTTTATACCCTGATGCTGCACAGTAAAGTACTGTTAAGTCCAAGAAATTCTAACAGTTGTAGAAAAGTTTTTTCTTGCAATGGCAATTGGCAATCTGGATGGCAATATAAACATTTGCAAAGAAAAACACATTTTGTAAGAGTCCATACTATTCATTTGCCATTAAGCAACACAATAATTATTATAATATAGTGTGTCCCACACCAAGTGATATTGTGGTTCTTAAATATCTGTCTTGCTTTAGTAGTTAGAGCCAAATTTTGCTTCCACTAAAATCAAGGGGGAATTCTGCAGACTTCAGTGAGGACGAGAGGAGAGGTTTCATCAGCTGCAAAAGCTGTTTCTTTGTGTATGGGAACTCTTCAAGTACCATCCCTTTCAGTTACACATGTGGGCAAATTTGTAGCTTTCCTCATCTTAGTCAAACAGAAAACACTACCTCAGAGGACTTAAAGATTCCTGGTTATTTTTCTTTCTGTATTTTTACTCCTGAAGCAAATTTGAACCCCCTCCCTGGCTCAAAATGCAGTTTTGAGGCCTTTTGCTGTGGAGTAGCAGCAACACCTGACTCTTGGTTCTTATCTGCTTGCACTCTGCAGATTGCTCCTCTAACACTGAGTTATTCATTGAAATAGTCCAACTTTTCTGCTGCACCTGATGTGAAACAGAGGAGACTCCTTGTCTGGAGAGATGGCCCAAATTCAACTATCTCAACAGCAGCTCCTCTCTGCTGCTCTCCCCGAGGAACGATGATGGAACGCGCTGAGTTACACAACCAGATAAACCTTTCTGCATTCTGTGATTTTCACACATTAATGAGAGGGTGATGATAAGGTGTTACATCACACAGCGTGCAAGACTGGGCACCGTTTGTTACGACAGAAGGACTAACCAGATCCATCAGAGGCAATATAACCTCTCCCTGCGAGAGAAGAGTGAGTCCTTAATTAGTGTGGTGTGCCCAAGTTTCAGTCACCACCTTGCAGATTTACAGACCCCGATGCTTGTGCTGCTGCAGTGGTAATTAGGATCCAGGCTTGCAAGCTGGGTAAGTGTAACAGAGCCGTACCACCTGCATGCTGACCAAAAAAGGAAATTTAGAGTACAAAACCACCAGAATTAGAGATCCATTTTTTTTTTCATCACCTGCAAGTGAAGCTAATGTGCCCACGTACTTCTCCTTGAGTCCAAGTGACAAAAAATGACCTGGAATGTATTTCAGCTGAAATAAGATGTGTTGGCAAGTTTGGAAACTTTTTTGCTTCTTACTCTTCGTGGCATTCAGCAGAGGGTTGGTAGCATCAGATCCAGCTGTACTACTGTCCTTAGAGCTGGCTTTTCAAAAGCCAATATTTACCAAAAGGTGCTGCTTTGAAGGCTTATTAGGTCCATGATGGTGAAGTTTGCTCTTTTTTTCCACGCTGTAATTAGCTTTGCCAAACATCTGACCATTCTTCAGGGGGGTGGCCAACCCTTTTGTGACTGATTCCAAATCAGACACAGCCATCAGGTAGAGCACCAGTACTTAGCACCCTGCAATCCTACCAGCTACCCTAGAGGCTTCTGCTCTGGAAGAGGTGCTGCCACATCAGAAAAAACTTCCCTCTGCTCCTTCTGCAGGTGCATCGGTGGCATTCGCTGAGTGCCAGCAGAAAGAAATTGCACACAAGCAAAAAAAACTCACCAGGACGAGGGACTAGACTCTCTGAGCCAAGAATCTTTCACATGAAAGAGGAAGCAGGGAGCAGGGGAGGGGAGGAGCACCAAATCCAGACGTTACCTCAGGCATTAACGCCCTCAGGGCCGCTGGAGATGCGTTAGCATGTTTATAGAGACAGATTAAAATCGGATTTCACACATTGTTATCTAGCACACCAAGGGTTATGAAAATCCTCCTTTGACTGGTGAAAGCACAATAGAAGAGTGGTTGGTTGCCCAGCAAACCTGAGGAAGCTTGGCTCTGGTCCATGCCAACAGACAGCACAGAAACCACACAATGAACAATTGCTTTTGTAATGAACAATTGGTTTTGTACTGAACTCAGATCTTTCCCTCGCTGGGGAAACCTTCCCAAGTGAAGGAGGGCAGGATCTGAAAGGTAAGCTTGTAGTTACACAAATCCACCCTCTCTTTTACGTACACCTCAGTAAACTATTACTCAGACTGTGAAAAACCAGGCGTTCACCTCCTGTGCCTTTTCACAGCGAGCGTTACATGCACTCAACCACTTCTCTAAGCATTTTTTTTTTTCCAGTGTCCTTGCAGACAAGAGCCAGGATTGCATGTGCCTTGAGCAAGCTGCCAGCCCAGCCTCCTTGCTCCCTGAGCTGCCCAGACCAGAGGCAGGCAGTGACCAGACTGTGGTCAGTGCTGAGCCCGAGCTAAAGTTGTGCCAAAGATAACAGCACTTCTCTCCCAGCTGAGCTAAATGGAAGCTTCATGGAAGCCCAAGAAGACTCTCATCAGCCTGGAAAATACCTCATAGACAAACCCAGTGTGACTTTCAAAGAAGGAAAGACATATATGTGCCTGTGGTCAGGAGAACAGGGTCTTCACATGCCACCAGTGAAGAATTTAGCAGGTGTGATGTACACCAAGTAACTCTGTCTACCTGAACCCTGTCTTGCTCCAGCATTTCCTGTGATCAGCTGCATTTAAAACACTCCAGCAGGCAGATCTGGGCACTCTCATTGATTCAGAAACTCTTTTACTGTCTGCATCTCCGCTAGGCTTGTAACTTCTGAACTGAAAATAATGTGGGACTTTGTTAAGACATGGGACCAGAAGGACACTCTCACATTAAAATATTAGGACAGAAAGAGGTTTTAACATCTGCCCTTCCTCCCACAGTCACAAGAGTTGAAGGCACACTTATTTTTCAATTCTAGAGACTTATTAGCCAGAATTAGTAATTTCAATGCTGTCTCCCAGAGGAGCACTTCTGGATGTTTTCCATTAAATAAAAGAGTAATATTTCTCATTTATGTTTTTATGTCGTTCCAGCTCAAGGAAACTCATAACCACAAGTCTCACTGGGGGCCAAAAGTAGGTATGACAATGTCTTGAACTTTAGGAACAATATTCATGTCCCACAGGCAATAAAAGAAGAGCATCTTGCTATACAAATTCCTGGGAGTTAACAAAGCCATGAATGCACGGAGATGTGTTTGCACACAGTCAAATCACAAAGCTGAACTCACCTGAAGCTTAGGGAACATCAGACAAGTCAATGGAAGCATTTACATATGGTCAGACAAACTGGAACACTGTATTCTAGTTATAAACTGACTACACTTTAGCCAAAGTTTTATTATTAAGGCAGCATCTTAACTGAATTTCCTTCCTGTTCTTGTGCTCTGAATAACTCCATATATTAAACCCACTCTACACTGACTTCAAGTACATGGAACCCTTCTGTAAGGAAAATACAAGAGGTCTGTGCATAGAAATTTGCAGCTCTGGCATATTAAAAAATAGGTCATAAAAGTGGCTCCCCATCAGCCCCTCTCACTACCTGGGACCAATGCACCGTAAAGCACTTTACAGAACAATTTTCAGGGGATTACACACCAAAATGTTAGTAAAATCCTACAAAAATAATCCTGGAAGAGGCCTCAGGGGGTTGTGTACTCTGTCCTCCTGCCCAAGAAAGGACCAAGCCACTTAACCTTGACTGAGGCATCTCCAGTCTCTTCTCATGGCCTGTAAACTCCACAAGCAACTCTTCTTAATACTGGAAAGATTTTTCCTAATATCCAGACTAGACACTCCCCTATCCACTTTGACCTATTACTTTTAGTCCTGTCCAGCACAGACATAAGAAAAGAAGTTATTCTCTTTGTTTTTATAGCAACATTTGTACATATTTAGATGAGTTGCCTCTTTTTTTTTTTTTTTTTTCCTGTGGACTATTCATCCAAAATTATTTCAACTCTACATTACCTTTTTTCTAAACCTCCAATAATTTTTGCTGCTGTCCTGTTTGACTTTCTCAGCCTGTGCAAAACCAGAGCAGGAAATGTAACACACTGGTTCCCACAACATAGTAGGGCTTTTGACCTTCTACAAATTAAATTCTTATTGACTTGTTCTCAATTTGTAACCTGTTATCTGTAGTGCCTCTGTGATCCTTTCAAATGCCAACCTCATTTCATTCTTCAGAAACCATTCTGAAAATTTTCTCCTTTATTTTGAAAGGTTTTGCAATAGATCTACTAATTTAATTTCAGCCACATAATTTGCTTCCAACACACCAATCCATCTTTTTTAATAATACAGGAGATGGAAACCACAAAAAAAAAAAAAATCTGATATTTTTGCAGGAGGCTCAGCTTGGGCAAGGTTCTGTCACAGGCCACAGCTTTTGTACCAACATGTACAAATACATAAATATATATAAACAGTTAATTATCTTAAAGTTTGATAAATTGAAGCCCTCCAGGGTTAGATAAGCAAACTTTACATCTTTTGGAAGGGGGAATTTCCCAGCATCCCAGTATAACACACAACTGTTGCTTCTAGCTATGTTAGGGCCCAAAATAAAACTAATTAAAGACCGATGTAAGTAAAATTCTTCTAAAAAATAGCCAAAAATAGCCTAGCCTGAAAAAGCTGTGTTATTTTATCCTGCTATTGAGTTTCACGTGTATTTACAATAGATAGGCTATTATATGCTTGAAATAGAAGGACAAAAAACATATTTCCAAGCTTTTTAAAAATTAGTTTTTGGAATTTGTGCACATATTTATGATTATTTTAATTACTCAGCTGAGATTACCTACACAATATTGGTTTTTTCTCCCTGATCCAACCTTTGATTCACCTGTGTACTTGATCATATATTCACTCCTACAACTGATGCACAGCAAACTGATGTGCTATTGGTAATATTTTCTCAAGTGCTTCAATGAGAAGTTTTGAGCATTTGGGAAACACATTCCAGTAAGCTTCAACATGTTCCAATTCAAGCAGCATTTCTCTGGACTGATTCTTCTGGAAGTACTACTGCTAATTGTATGTACCTTTTAACCTGTCTCCTGCCAGACTAGGTATAAAATATTTCCCATTTCCCTGAGATGCCATTTTCACAACAGCCTTTATCAGGGTCTGTGCCACTTCTGCACGAGCACTTCTTATTCATCCAGGCACAAAAATAATTAACAACCACATTCCAATTTAATACCCATCCTCTGTGACATTTTAGGTCTTGTCTTTACACCTCTTTACTTTCCTCTTATGGTAATTTTAGCAATTTAGGTAGCAAAACTAAGAATTTCCAGGTGCATTGTGTGTTATTATCAGTTACTAAATTATACTAAAGGATAGGGTTCTGTAAACAACAAAAGGTTTCTTTAGAACACTGAATCTCCAGCTTTTAGATGCACAGACTGTATCAAAGTATAGTTTAGTAATTTCACCTTATAACTAGTCAGTGCCCACAGATTTCAACATGCAAATGAGCATATTTTACAATCCTGAAAGAAATGTTCACGGGCTTTAACTCATCTCAGGCAACTTCTTAGTCTCTTCTTTTTATTTATTTATACACCTGAGTTTGAAAGGATGTGAGGGGGAAGCAGAAGAGATGAGAGTGAAATCAAACCTTCAGAATGTACTGAATTGCTTGTAACTCTTAGTTACAAAACAAAAAGAATAAAACAAAGAGCAGGATCATAGCAAACATTGGCTAAGCTCTGAGGTCTCCAGTTCCTGAGTTTGAGAAGCAGAACTGAAGTTGTTGAAGTCTTCCTGTTCACTCTTTCAGAGAAATGGGAATCAATGAAGTTTAGCTGGACACAAACGTTATGTCTCACAAACATTATGTCTACAAGTTTAAACCCTTACTGAGAGATATTTGCACAGAGGGCAAGTAGGGTAGGAAACATCTAATTTGTCCTGAATATCAATCAATCTCCCTTCTCACCTTTCCTCTATGCTTTGCTTCACCTTTTATTTCCAGGTTTCAATAAGATAGAGCTCGAAACTGGTCCATTAGGTTTTGAGAACTGCTTTGCTCACCCATCCTGATTTTCACACTGAGACTGCAGGATCCAGAAGATCCCTATTTTACTCACTTCAGATCAACACTGTGAGCTGCATCATCTGTCTGATAGAAGCCATGTGGTCCAAAAGTGTCTCATTCTTCCAGTCCCTTTTCTACTCCCCTTTCAGTTTTTTAGAATCTGTTCCTGACTCTTATTTCCTCCCAGCTATCGGCATCTTTCCACGGAAAGCTGAACTTGAGCAGGTCAGCATTTTCCATAAACAGCAAGTGGTGTCAGATAATTCTCTGTTAGCTCTGTATCTGTTTCTCCTGATATCTCTTTTTGAACAAAAGATGTTATCCCTGTGACTCCTTGGAGTGTTTAGTTCATACAATCACTTAGAGTGTGAAAGCAGATTTTGGCCCACGCAGCTGAGTGGAAAGGAAGCTTGCAGCAAAGGGAATTGCTTCTCCTGAATAATGTGACTACAGCTTAGAATAAACAGTGTCTTCATTAACCATCAGGTCACTCTTGTTCTTTCTCCTCAGACTTAAACAATGCAACAACGAAATATCCCTTATTGTCTTCTGCTGAGCACACAGGTGAAGAAAAGTGGGGATTTTTTCCTTTGTTTGGTTGACAGGCCGGCAAGAGGCGGTGGCAGTGTCAGAGGAGGAAGAAGACAAAGCAAATCTGGGAAGGACAGCAAATCCTTGGGATTATATTCATCCAGTTCCGAGCAGGACTTACCTAACAGCACAGGAAATGTATTATCTAGAAATCCCATTTATTACACATACCAAAACGAAGTTGAGTCAGTTCTGAAATTTGCCACACCACTATCCTGTGCTCATTCAGAATAGCAATGACCTCAGCCATTTTTTAAGAAATAGCCATTGGGATGTTTTAAGAGCTGGCAAGAGATTTTTGAAACCTCCTTTCACTGTGGCAAATTTAAAGGGGAACTGGTTTACTTCAGAACAGGCTAACCCTTCAGTCTGTGTTACAGCCACTTGGGACTGGACAAAGTAGAAAACAAAAACAATTTTCAAGCCTTAATTTTTTCAGATAAAGTGTTCTAATGCTTGGCCACAGTTTTAATTATGTTTTCCTAGTTATCCATCCCTAGGAAATACCCCTACAATTTGTTGCTCAATTCTGGATTTCAGTTATTTATCTTGCTAAGGGGGAGAAAATAAACAAAGGTTCACTAAGTTTTGATTCCTGCAGTTGGTTTCTCCCTTGATACTGCACAGAGGTATTCTTAATGAACCACTGTGTGAAGCACAGATTAATGTTGTTTTATCCAGGAAATGGGCAACTCCATCTGCTCTGACTGAGCTGAAGTGAAATGGTGAGAGCAAATCCACATTGCAAGGACTATATTTTATATGGAGGGACCTGGAAAACGTAAAATACAAAAAGGATCAAAAAACCCCTGCAAAACCCCACTCCAGTTATGAACCCTGCCTGTTATAAACATCCATTAAGCCTATTTTTGTTTCCCCTTCCAGTCTTTGAGCTCATCTTGGTGAAGTGCAAGCCCTTCATCAACATATTCTGACAGGGGGAAAAAATAAAAAAGATAGGGGGCATGAAACAAAAAATAAGTTTTCTACTTTGTACCACTGCTTTGTTTTAAGGAATTAAAAGACCAAGCAACACGTGTAATGTGTAAGGAAATAACTTACTTGATTGACCTCCCTTGAAATATGATAGATGTCAATTAGATGTATTCCAGCCTACGGGATGATACATTTTATTCATTCACTACCAAACAAACTCAAGAGTTGAGAAGATATGAAAGGACATGTTTTGCAAAGCTAGCACAATCCTATGTGAGGCTAATCTTTCCTAAACAGCCTTACAATGTTATCCAAACTGCCTAAGGTAAAGAATGAATACAAAGGGAGAATGAATGCACATTGTGTTTCACTAAAGAGAATAGATGTTAATTTAATTAAATAAAAAGGGCTTCGGAGGGCTTTCAAAGCAACCACAAATGTAAACACATTTAATCCCTGGGAAAGTGCCTGTTAACAGTGGATGGTGCAGCTCAGCTGGTGGAACTGCCATGGAAACACCACCCGAGCCTTCCCATGGGAGCAGCACTGACCCAAATCCCTCAGTACTGGCCCAATATTGACCCAAATCCCTCTTTGCAAAGTAGGGCTTCTTTTGGCACCAGCCCCTGGAGCTGTCCTGTATGTGCTGTGTGGTGGCACTCAGGATGATCTGCTCCATCATGTGGTGGTTTGGACTCTCTCATAAGCTGGGCCACACCAACTTTTTCAGCACTTTTTAGGCACTTTTTCAGCTCCAGAGATAAAAAGCAAAGAGGAAAAACCCTTTCCCACCATGCTAAATTCTCTATTTGATCGTGCTCCGAACTGAGTGTAACACAACTGTTCCACCCTTCCCTGGAGGCAAGGAGTGAAATGCTTCCTTTTGTCAAGCTTGATAAATGTCCATGTAAATCAGATTGGGTGCCATCACGTCGAGGGAAGTATTAATTGTCCTTTTCCTTTGAACTGGGACACTATGTGCTCTGCAGTAAATTATTATTAGTGTAAGGGGGGACTGGGCACAGTTTCCTGAGGACTTGAGAGTCCTAAACTGATCTGAAGTCGTGCTGAACGTCAAAAAAAAAAAAACTAGGAAGGAAAAGAAAAAAAGGAAATGAAAGAAGGAAAATAATAAATGATAAAAAGAGGAGAAAGTAAGAGCAAGGGACAATAGCGAGGAAAGGGATAAAGAGTGAGAAAAAGTGAGAAAAGAGGACAAAAGCAAAGCAGGGAAATAGAGGGGGGAAGCAAGAAAGAGAGAAAAGGAAGAAAAGTGGAAGGCATAAAGAAAAGGAGAGGAGGGAAAAGGAGGGATGGGGAGGAGAAAGACTGAGGAAGCAAATATGTGACCAGAGTTCCAGTCAAGATGTGATGTGAACCTGCAAAGCTTCAGATCACACCTGTTTTAAAGTTTATGTTTATCTCTGTATATTCTTCCTGCTGCAAACACAAGATGCCATTTTGATAGCAGAGCTCCTCCTGTATAACCTCCCAGAAAATTTAGAATGACTTCTGGTTAGCCCAGTACAACTAACTGCAAGGAGGGAAGCCTCCCTGTATTTTTATAGTGTATTTATATTGCTAAATCTCAGGAATCCTACGATATTTTTGAGCCTCAGGTGTTGCAAGAGCCTCACTCTGACTTCCAGAAAAAATAATGATTCCTTTCTCAGTTCTAGAAACTCCGTTCACTACAATTTAATTATATTATTTATAAAATGGTTTCCTTCATATGTTTATCTTCATATGCACATGCAAATGCAGAGACATTTATAACTTTAGCAAATGTCAAGCATTAAAGGAAATATTCATTGATTAATCCCTGAGTGCAGCCACAACGTGGAGCTTCAAGAACAACTAGGTGATGCAAAGAGTAAGACTTGAGCAGGCAAAAACATTATTCAGGAGAGGTGTGGAGAAAAGGAATAACTAAAATAATTCTCCTAGACTTTTGTGTAGGTGGACTATGGCCACAGGCACCCCATCTCTACCCCAACAGAAACCAAGACTCAGCATGTATCCATTAGCATGGTTTAACAAGACTATCACATACTGCTTTTCTTTTCCTGTTAATAAAGGTTGATGGATTTTATTTATGTTGTGCAAATGTTAAAACATGTTATAATTGGCATTTCGAGAGCATTCTTCACAAATTAACCATAAAAAGGCATGAGATGAGGGGAAGGAAGCAGGGAAGTGAGAGCTGTAGAACTGAATCTAGATTTACCTTCTCCCACTCCTACTAATTTTCTTTTGTTCAAAGCGTGGGGAGCAATGATCATACCAAAAACAAGGGGAAACTACCAACTGGCATGTACTGCTGTGATGAAATGGCCATGGCAACATTCACTGGAATCCTATAATTCCACATTGTACTGAGGAGGTGTAAAATAATAGGACAGACCTGGCATAATTATGACAATTGTTACTTCAGTCAAGTATTAATTCTGAGGTTTTTCACAAGGCTTCCTCTTTTTTTTTTTTTTTTTGAGCAGTGAGTAATACCCCAGACCATACACCTCCTCTGTCTCCATCACCTCTTCAGATCAAAACTGCTGTTAGGACACAGTTTATATTTAACAATAATAATGTGTATAGTCACAGGATTCCATGAATGAACATGGGCAGGCAAAGTTTTCCCTACAATCATGCTTGCCTGGGCAAAGAACCTTAATGGAATAGAGCTACGTGAAATTCTTGTGCTGCACGTTGCTTGAAAACATTTTTTTCTTTTTCAGCATAGAAAAGATGGCATGTGTAGATAGATATTTTTCAAGCATACCCTCAATAAGACACCAAGAGTCAGCTGGAAATGGTTTCCTTCCCCTTGTTCACCATCTGTTATAATGATAGTTCACCTAAACCCCAGAAGATTGAGAAGTAGTGGTAGAAAATTCCCCTCCCCTTGAAGGTGTAGATTTCACTCTCTGCCAAATAAAATTACCAAACTAGTAATAATTTTTTTTTTTTAAAAAAAAGCAGCTTCATTCCTCATCCTGCACATCTGGATTGAGGATATTGGCAAATACTTCATAGGGATGCCAGTAGCCTGCTATTATTTTCCCAACAGCTGGAATTGCAGACCCTAATTTGGGGTAATAGCGTCCTACCATAAAGGCAAACGCTTATTTGGGTTTGGTCGCTGCACTTCAGCTTTCACAACATCTGTCCCCACCCACACAGGAGCAGTTTCACCTTACAAAAATGGGGGTGAGCCCTACTATCTGTATGGTGGGGTCATGTGCACCACTTACATTTCCAGATTATATTCTGGCAATAGCCCTTCTAGATGAAGTCCTGTCCCCTTCAAGGCCCAGCTGTTAACTTCAGCAGCCTGTTTGTTAGGTCTCTTAGACACTTTCCCTTCTAGGACCAGCTCTGTTCCTCGGCATCACTTCTCCCCTGTGGCCCCCAGCTCCTTACAGTGTTTGGCTTTGCTAACCCCTCCAGCTCTAACTCACCCACAGGGACAGCAGACACGGTCCTTCCAGCGTGGGGACAATGTCTAAACCCTTCTGATCTCACCACCAGCACCTTCTCAAAAAGGGGCCCCTTCAGCACCTGAAAAAACGCCCCGACGTGGAAAGCAAACAAACAAACATCTCCCTCCAAAGGTTAACAGCTCACTTGGCGGCGGTGACAGATGTCGGGTTGACACCACGGGAGCAGGCAGCTCCCAGTGATGCTCGCACAAGCTCTGGTTGGGCACTGACCGCCCTTATTTTCCTGCTGTGCCACCCGCAGACCTCCCCTCGTGAATCCAGCACGGTGCTGAAGGCATCACCTGCAGGGACCACCTGGAAGGGCAGTGTAATCCCCGTGCCAAATTAATGCTCGGGTCCAGAGCTGACACTGACAAGAGAGGTGCCAGTCCTGATGGTCTTTTTAATGTAGATACCTGCCACCCACTGAGAGCCAGACTGAGAGGCCATCAGTTCGCAGATTTATTCTATTTATTTTATGACATCACGTCAATTAAACTTCCATTCCAAAACCTCGGGTTGTAGCTGCAAATACCTCCAGGCAATACCTTCACATTTAAATTAAAAAAAAATATCTCACTTCATCTGGCTTCTTCTGTCCCTCCTTTCTCCTCATTGTGGCTCGGAAATGACACACAACAGATGAAGGAGTATGGAAACAAACTTAAAATCCCCATTTTAGACGTTATCCCAGCAGGTGTGCGTGTTTTTCTTGGAATTTATGAGAAGCAGTAAATAGTGCTAACTCAGCTCTGCCCATCTTGCTGCAAACTGCAGCCAGCTTATAAACACCATCCCGCTGCCACTGGTGGCAGTGGACACGGCCATCAGAAACCACCCATCTAAAGATCTAACACCTTCTAGTATTGCCTCCCATTAATGCTTTAAAATTGTCATTAAATTTTTTATTATTATTATTTTTTTATCTGTTTGAATTAGCAATCAGCAGAGAAAGATCTCGTGTCAGAGTAATGGTTTGGGCCCCTTTCTGTTCAGATGCGAATCACTTGGCCCAAATAAGCTGCCTGTCACTACTGAATTTCATTACTCATTTCCTGTCACTAAATTAGATGAGATTAATAAATAGAAACTGAGAGACAGTTGGACAAATTCAGTTCTCCAGTGAAACTCCTCCCCAAACAAAACTGTGAAGGGAGCCCAGTCATTCACTGTATGTACTATGGGGTGTTTCTTTTTCACTGTAGGTGCTCAGGTATAGTGGGATTGTTTTTTTCCTCATTTGTTTTCATGGTTTTTCTTAACCCCATTTGTCCCAGACAGGAAACTCAGGCATGTAGCTGATAGAAAGTACTGCCAGGTACCAGTCAGGTTTTGAAACAAATGAGGAGACAATCCAGTCACACAGCAGAAGTGAGATTGGTCGATGACACTTCAATGAGCCATGATAATCACACTGTCCTGTTGAGGCCAGAGAGGAGAAAATGTTCCCAAAGAGAAGCACCAAGCAGCCTACACAGCCTTCAAAGCTGTTTCCTCTGCAAGGGTGTCCTATTCCATACATCCCACTAGTGCCCACTCTTCTGAGGTGCTGACCCGAAACTGTCCCCACATCACAGCGTCCCCAAGTCCCTCCATGAGATCAAAGTGTTTGCTTGAGCAAAGTGAGAGCGTGTGAGAAAAGCTGAAAGAGAAATAAAAGTCGACACTTTGCCCTGAATGTGATCCTGTTGTGCCTGGGCAGGGTGAGACAGATGGGGCTGTTGCTGCGGTGTGAGCTGGCACCAGCCCCTCCGTGTAAAAGTTGCCTAATGCTTTCCATCCTAAGATTATTTCAATCAATTTTTGAATAATGTTGACACCTCTATTGTTTGCCTTTGAAACCTGGCAGAAGAGGGGATTGCCTGAGGGCCAGTGCCGTGCCTCTGACTGGTGCTGTTAATAAATTCAGACGCGGACAAGCAACAGAAGTGTTGAAAATCACGATTTTTTAACTGCCTTTTTCAAGAACCCAGAGTTACTTTGGGGACTAACAAACACCCCCCCCCAGGGGTTTGATGTGTCTGCCTTCATGCTGCACCCCCAACATCCCCTTGAATGGCTGTGCCTCGTGCTGGTATAGACAAAATGCCTCTGCTCAAGTGTCCAGTTCACACAGGGAATTTTGTTTTTTTTAATGAACTGAACAACCTCTTTCTGTTTGATGACACTCAGTTGGAAAGAGTCTGGAAATTAAGAATTCCCTTTCTGGCTGAGACTATCAGGATTACCTCTGAGATTACTCATTTCCCATCAATGCTTATAGATTAAATATTTCAAGACAACATTCCAAACTTTTTTTCCCAAGAGGCCCTGTTAATGTAACCCTCCTGAACTACTCTTCTGGTCAGCATATCCTAAATAAAGGCTGAACAAATATTTGAGGAGGTACAGGAAAGCTCTTTTTGATATCTAAAATCCTGTAGTCCTTGTAAGAGACTGGGAGAAGATAATATTCATGTCCCACTCAGATTTCTCTTGAGGCACTGGATTTTAATTGTGCTGCAGCTTTTGGTGGGTGTTGTGTTCTCTTACTGTGCAGATTTTCATGAAACATTATTGAGTACTGACATATAGTACTGAAATGCTTTTCAATACCATCCCATTTTAATAATTAATAAATTTATAATATCTAAAGGGTATGTAGAACCTTCAAAGCTAATGGAAGCCATTCCTCGGACTATAATGCAAGCTCATGTTTTGATCTCTGAGTTATATTTTAAGTCTGCACAGTATTTTGGAAGTTCCTAGAAAGAAGGTGTTCCAGAAAGGTGAAAAATCACTGCAAGGTGTACCTGTTCCTCCAGGATAAATTATTCTTCAAGAATAGAATACATAATGTAATTCTTATAGAATTGTGTGCAAGATTTAAAAAAAAAAAACAAAAACAAAACACACAAAAAACCCCAAAACCCCAAAACAAACAAACAAACAAACAAACCCCAACAAACAAAAACCCAATAACAAACAACAACCCCCAATTTGTTAAAATTCATGTTAATCACAGTTTCACAGCATAACAGAACAGCCACTTATATGATTTTCAATTAATACTTTCCATTTAACAGTCAGAGCGTAACAGGAAAACTGAATCAATTATGACGTGGAAATAATGCTGAAATAAATATATTTAACTTAAAGGAAAGGTTTGTTCATCTCTGCATTAAATTATGATTAATACCTCAGCTATTGTTTTAATACCTAAAGGGCAACAACTACTATTTTCCCACTGAACTCCAGCCCTGACTCAGTGTGTGGTTGTATGAGGTGTTCCTCTCTGGATGTGTCAACTGAAAAGGGAGACTGCTGCAACTGCAGCTCGACTCTGAAGTCAGAGCAAATGGCAAGAGGCACGTAGTCAGGACCTGATGATGCTGGCAGAAATATATATATTTTTTTTTTTTCTGTCAGCCTGCTTTCCCATTAAATGTCAGTTCGGTTTTAAGGTTTTATTATTTAATCATCCATTACAGTCACACCTGTTAATCTCAGTATACACTGCTAGGTGTGTGGCACACTGGGGGGGAGCCAGGAAAACCTCACAATGGATGCTTTCTAGGTGCAGACGTGCCGTTTACACAAGCACAGTCGGGCGTTTTGGATCGTAAAAGCTGAAGTTCATTTCAAGTGGATGGACTGAGAGGAAGGACTTTCAGCTCTCTCCAGTACACATTGGTTGCTGTGGGAAATGTTTCTCCACCACAAGATGCAGTCCCAGACATGAGGTTTCATAACCCCTTGCCAACCGTTTCTCGCTCACCAGATCAGCCCTGAGTCCTTTCCTTCTACACACATTCTTAATCTTGGATTTTCAGTTGCTTAAAACTGTCCCAAACCAATCCACTTTGGGACAAAACACCCTGTGCCCACTCTCTACAAGAAGAGAATTCCTTCCTTAGCTTAGTTTCAGCCTGAGAAAAATCTCATTTATGTATATCTGCCCTCTCAAATCATGTGCCTCCTGCATGTTCCAAGTGAGGTCTTGCACTCACATCGCTAAAAATCACAATTAGAGCTGTACCTTTTGCATGTGGACACATGTAATCATTCCTGAGCCTCCTAGTGACATTAACAATGCTATCAAATAATGGAATTATAGCTACAAGTTTCCAAGGCCATCTCAAGTAATTGGTGTAACTGATATCCACCCTAATGGGACAGAAGCTAAGAATAAAAGAATAACAGAAATTGAGCCATATGGGAATTCCCATCAGGTTTTCAAAAGTGGAGGGAACATAAACACTGTACCTTGGCTGCTTACTTCAAAGAGGGTCTCTCTAGACAGAAGAGCTTCCTGTCACTCCCCAGACTTACTATTATTTGCAAATAGATAGATCTATAAATACATATATATAATGTATATTTCAAGTACAGGTATAGGTACACATATGGGTATTTGTATTACATGCATGTAAAATACATATCAAACATCTTTTTGCTATTACATAGAAAGCACAACCTCTTTATAGACAGGTAAATATGAATAATCACTTTTTCTTTTATGTATTAGTCCCATAAATTCAGAGGATTGGGACTGAGCAACTAAAAGCACAGCATTCCATTCCATGCCCAGATCTCTGTGAGATAAGTGGGCTACACAAGAAAGTTGTGCTTTTCCCCAGCAAGAGGCAGCTTAAAATGCTGAACATGGATTTTTTTTTTCTCTAGCCAGACCACAAACCCCTTTCTCAAGGAAGAATGACCTCATATCTTGTTAACCCAAGCACAGAGTGAATGAGCTCACACACACACACTCACACACACCCCAGCACACATAAATACATGCCACCACACAGCCAAGCAAAAGCTAAAAGACAGGCTTTTAGAACTAGGACTTTAAAGGAAAAGTACCTAAACACAGATTTTGGAACCTAAGTTCCTTTCTGAAGGTAATGACTAACAATGATTCTTCTAGAGCTTTGAAAATTACATTAAGAATCTGCACACTTATTTTATACTTTTCATTTTCCTTCTCTTATTTAAATCTAACAGGTAAATTATTTTAAAAAAAAAACCATATTTGTCTTCTTTTTGGATCGCTTAGAGGGGAAAAGCAATATGATATTTTTTTTTAATAAATCCTCCCATAGGACAGAATATGCAGGAACGATTCGGGACAAGAAGCACTAAAGCTGCAGACAAAACCTGCAGAACAGCAGTGAGTAGCTGGAGATTGCCATGGAAATTAAATCCTATAAAAGTGTGAGGAAAAGAAATCACAATTCCTTGCATGGTGTATTTGCAGCCCTTCGAATAATTTCCTAATTGTGATTGCTCTTTGTTAACAATGACACGGTAGAAGTGGAAAAGACAGAGAGCATAACTATTCAGAGAAAAATAAATTAAAGCAAGGCTTGCACAGGAAGAGAAAGGAAATGGACTGCAGCTTCCCTGCTGGAAAAAAAACAGATGACAAGAAAAATATAATAACATCTACGAAACTATGAATGGCAAAGAGAAGATGAGCAGAAAATTACTATTCCCTATTTCTCATAACATAAAAAGTTAGGGAGAATTCGGTTCCCTCCATATCAAAAAACAAACAAAAGGAAGAACTTTTCCCAGACAAAGTGATAATTAAACTGTGAAAGTCTGCCACAGGATGTTGTAGAGGCCAGCACCGTAACCAAGCTCAGAAAAGGTTCTAGCAAAACTCAGGAAGAATAAGTTTATTGGTGGCTGTTCAAAATGAAGGTACAGTGTGTCCTCCAGTCCCTCTTTAAATCAGTGATTACTGAGAGAGGAGAATTTAACTGGAGCAGAGGATTCACTTCATATTAACCTCTGTGTTTGCTGCTGGTTCTTCCCACAGGCCAGCTGCACCTTGATTCTGATTTAATACGGTTATTCCTGGGCTCTCTGAAGCCTTTAGATATCAGGACATGTGTAAATGGTCCTATGAAATCATAAACACACACAGAGAACTACGACATCTGCCTCTCATGTGAGCTGCAATGTAACACCCTCGAACTGATGGAGTGACCATACATGTTACCATGGCTCAGCAGAAGGCATAGGACATGATACAGGGCCATCTCCCCCCTTAATCTCTGCACAGTGTCACAGTTCCCCTTACTTTTGGTACGTGCACCTGTTTTAATATCCGAATGCCCCTTTTAGAAGGAGGAGCCTCCTTGCAGGCTCAGTGCTAGGGCTGTGCTCAGGGTGGTTTGTGTCACTGACCCCATAAGTGTAACATCGGCCAGGAGTTGGATTTTTCTTTATAAAATGAAGAAATCTGTGCTGCAGACTGGTGCAGGGCATTGTGTGACTTCAATGTTAGTTGAAGAAGCTAATCCTGTCTGAGGCCAGACAAGTGCTAGAAATTTTTCCATGTAATCCTGCAATGCCTTTCATCCCTAACATGGGTTCCAGCCCTTTTAATATATTAGCCCCTGCTGTGCTTGGTTCTGAACCAGAAAAGCTCAGCAGCCTTCCCTTAGCTGAAGCACTTGGGCAGTCTCTGTGAAGTTGGGCTATTTGTTCTCACTATGTGTTTTGTTTTCTCGTGGGTTTGCTGCACAGCTCTGGCTATCAGCACACCTTCTGTTCCCCCTCCCCCCCATTGCTTCAAAGTATGGATTTTGTAGCAGCTGTACCTTTATTAATCATTAGGTATCACAATGAAGAAACCAAGCTCATGCCAATTTAGGATGTCAGCCCAAGTGTCAGAGGATGAAAATTCAGTCAGGGCATAACTGAAAGCTCCCTGTCCCGAACCCACAAATCATTCCTGACAAATCCCACTGCACTTCCCTTGGGACTGCCATGAATTTTCAAGGACCAACATTACTTTTGGAGTGCAGACCACCTAAGCAAGGGTCATACATGAAAACAGGGAGTGATAAGTGTAATTTCCAAACCGGTTTCCTTTGAACTTCTGGCAGCACGTTGTTCTGTTTGCCACCTTCTCGTTTGCATCGTCACATGAAATGCTGGCAAGCTTTATGCCAGCCTGTCATCCGTATCAGCTGCTCACATTTCAAACATGTCACACTCCTGACACGTTGGGAAGTATCAGTATAATATATGCCTTTCAAATTTTTATTTTGCAGCAAGAGGACCAAGAGCCTGGGTCGGCAAAAGCGACTTTGGTTCTTGGAGTTCCCACATGAGCTTGGCTTGCTAAAAGCCAAAGAAATACAAGAGCCTCCTTCATGCTCTTAATGAAACCATTAATTATGTCAGCAGCTCAAACAATACATCTCCAAACACTTTCCATTACTTTGCAAAGGGGCAGTCCCAGAGAAATTTTTAGAAAAAAAAAATATTCTTCAAATCTAAATTCATAAATTCTAATCACGATTGGATTTTTGGTTTCGGGCATTTGAACACTGATTTTCTCTCATCTTCTTATTCTGCCATACTGTGACTCAAGATTCTGTTATTTCTTGTGGAAAAAAAAATTATACTGAACAATATATCCAAGTTGCCTTGTTGCAACTTAAATGGACTTAAATGGACTTCCTCAGCCTGAAAATTGGCCCTGCTTCTGATTAGCAAAGAAACCATCTTAACAGACTTCTTCCTTTATAGCCAAGCATTTACTGTACCTTACTGTGACCCTTGCTGTATTTCCTATGGTTATTAAATAACTGTTTTGATTAAATAATCAACCTGTTGACAATACTATAAATAATAATTAAATTATTTATCTTTCGCAATTTAAGTAGGCACAGCTTCATCTTTTAAAACAGCCTCTATTACAGAAATGAGCTTTTTTAATAAGATAAATAAAGCCAGGTTTCAACTGCCAAAATCAAAAGAAGTCTTGGGGAAAATTGTTTCCAGTCACAGAACTACAACAATGCTGTCTGAGCTGCAGTACACTTAGGGAGAGAGAGAATTTTTGAAGGAAAGCAAAGACTGACATTCAGACTACTTTGGTTAATCTTCCACATAAAACATATAATTTAATTCTTTATTCTAAAAAGGCCAACTCCAGTGGTGTTGCTTGTTTCAGTAAGCAATCATTCATTGCCTTTCCCACATAACTGAAAATGGAGCTTGTCTCTTTTGTGACAGCATAAAAGGAATAAAAAAATCCATAGTAGCATGGCAGATAATTCAAAATAAACAAGATTATACAAATAAAGCAAAACTACATTATTTCTGTCGCTTTTTTATGGCCAACCACTGTATTCACAGGCCTTGTCACAAGATAATGAAACCTATGATGAAACTTCTGCAGAACAGACTGGGAAAAAAAAATCCCAGTGTTCCTTCACACAGCAGTCAGTGTTTTATGGAACTTTGTATGTTGAATTTTTGGACTTTAAGATGTGATTGCATAATTTATAAAGTGCTTCCAGCAAGACTCCGTAAATAACAACAGAAATGCAGAAAAACTTTATATGTGTCCCTTGGACAGTGCTCTTAGGGAACCTTGCAGTTATTATAGTTATAAATTAAGCAATCAGCTTTAACTGGGATTTGAGAGCACGGTTCCAGGTCAGTGAGCTGGGTGGTTTGGTTCTTTGGAGCAACCTGAAAGACTCAGTACCTTCCCTGAGAATTGCTTAAGCAGGCAGTGTGAAAATTCAGATGTTTTTTAAGGTAGCTGTGAGAGAAGAGGGCTGTGATCAAACTGTGCACAAAAATAAGGAAGCTGGGATAAATCAATTGTAGGTGGAGGTAAACTGCAGGAAAACACCCCAACACCCTAGAATCCTTCTCACTAATTTGCTTCACAGCTGTCTCTAGCTGGACTTCTAGCATCTTCTTTTGGCTAATGCAGCTCTCAGATAAGTTTCCAACCTCTTTCTCTTGGCTAAGTCCCAAATCTCCTCCTCTATCCACATCCTCATAAACTGCTCATGTCTTCTGTTCAGCAACACCCTGTTTAAATTTCGTGTTGCACTGGGCACTGTGTTTCATTAGCTTCCTTTACTTGGCCATTTAGAACCTCATCCAGATGATCTCTCCATAACATCCAAGAGCTTAGCTATGCACTGAGACCAAGAGTATGAGGCTTTCCTAAACACAGAACCTTTATTCACTCTCAGACTACTTTTAGAACGATGATACATGAAATTGCCTCCATCCAGTTCCATCCTTCATTCCATCTCTCACTTGTACAGGCTTGAATTTAAGCTTAACAGAATTAATATCTCAGCTGGGTTTCAAATCCACACACTTTTTTTTTTTTTTACTGTTTCTCCCTGATGATAAGAGTCTTTTCAAACACACAATCTCTTGGGTCCATGGTTCTGAACTTTTGGTGCCTCCAATGCTCGTTTTACACTCAATATTTTCCTCTTTCAGCACCTTCAGAAAGTGTCCTGAATTCAAAAGCTTTCACCTGGGTGCTTCACCTCTGCACCTTAACCCTCAGTCATTGCAAGCTGGTTATCACCTGTTCTGTTCAGAGAATTGCCCAAATCATCCTCTCTGCAATTTTTTTTCAGTAAGTTGTAATTTATACCATTCATGGCCTTCTGCTTCCTCCCCCTTCTTTCCTAAAACACCAACCAACCAACCAACCAAATAAACAAGCCCAACCTCAAACAATCAACCAAAATCCCATTACATCCCTCCTTTTAGATCCGTTCACAACTGAACTTTGTTTTACCTGGCTGTTCAGTTCTTGCCATCCTCCTGTCCTCAAGCTGCTAGCAATTCCCTCTTTCCCTGCCTGTTCATCCATATCTACCCACGTTATCTTGTTCTTTCTCTCCTTGTATCCCTTATATGCTCTTAAGCCATTTCCTTACACACCTGAGGCTTTATCTGCCTTAATTTACAGACAGCAGGCTGGACTGATACAAAGCTAACTGAGATGGATTTGGATTCAATGTTATCCCGTTTGCCCTCTCCCTATTTGCTTATTTTGTTGCTCTGCTGCAATTTGTCCTTACCCTGGATTCTAAAAGCAGAAGCTATTTTGGTACCACAGGCATGTCCAGCACTGAATGCAGCAGAGCCTTTGGCTCCCCTGCAGCCTGAAGATGTTCTCTATTGTTCAAAAGCTCTGTACAATGTACATGGGATTTTGGAGGCCCCAGCACTTGGCAAAACTTAACACAACACGACTCTCTCAGCTCAGCTACAGCATGTTTACAAGAAAAGGCCCTGAAATTTAACAAAGATGTTGTTTTGTGCATTCTTACATGCACTTCTTTTTTTTTTTTTTTGCCAGTAAGTGCATTTTGAGGCATAACAAGTAAACAGCTTACACAAGCCCGAGCCTGAAGCCGAGCACCTGCAACTCAAATAAGATCACCATTGTTTGAGTAAGGTTTAAATAATTTAGTACAAATTGGCTTTCCCATAGGTGTTGACAAGCACATCATCACTACTTACTAATGAGAGGAGGATTCCAGAGGTCTGCACAGATATCGGGCTCCTGCTCAGGCTGCGCGTGTGTCCCTCGAAACAAAGCGTTTCACAAACAAGCACCTGGAGACCTTGATTAAAAAAAACACCTGCTCTGGAGCCTTTGGGAAGGCTGATTGCAAAGTGTGTGCAGGTGGGGGGGCGTTGTCCTGGTACCTGCAGACACCGAAATAAAGTTTGCTGCCCTTCCTCCCACGCACAGACCCAGCCCTTCGTGCTGGTTGGCTTTTGGAAAGGAGTTCATGAGCGTGCCCTCAAAGAGGTGGCTGAGGGAGAGTCTGACACGGATTGACAGAAGGGATGAGTCTAACAAACCCTGCCTTTGTGACAGGACAGGCTCTGGTTATTACTTTTGGTCTGACACTGCACAGGTAGTGATATTTGGTGAAAAAAGGACAGGGGCATCCCAGGGGTAATTAGTGATAAGCAACCACCTGGTGAGCTTCACCACCTGTTGCATAATTTTTCCCTGTTCATGCCTGTGACTCCGTGGATTGTTAACAATTTTAATCAGGTCTGACATGCCCCCTGAGTCCTGCAAGCTCTATCTCTATGCAAATGGGATCCCTTGAATTTAATGTCATTTTTCTGTGGTTAACTGGTCCTGGCAGGAGGTTCTCATAGGAGTTTCAGTGCTGTGCTTTGAAAGATGTCAAATAATAAAGTGAGGAAGAGCTCTGTCAGGTCTGGGCACACGGGAAGAATTTCTTCAATGACTTGGGTCTGAAAGATTTTCTGGAAAGGCTCGGAATAGCCACATGCCCTGAGTGACTTAACTCTTTGTGGGAAGCCCAGGAGCCTTTTCTGTCTGTGTGTAAGATATAATTTCAAAACTGAAACATCACTCAGGCTGAAGCAAGAAGCTGATCCATGCCTAACCACTGGCTCTTTGCCAAAGGCAACATCAAGCAGGCACCCTTGGTTACTTCAGGCCTGCTTGTCCTGCTGCAGAGACAAGGCTTACTCAAGAGAGGAATTCAAGTTAGTCAGACAGCAAGTGCAACACTTCAATAGGAAAAATATTTTGCTTCTAACCTGCAAAGCAATGGAGAAATTGAAATATTTCCAATAGAATAGAAGCCAACCCCTTGCTGTCGCTCTGATCTGCAGGTTGCAGTGATGGCTACAGCCTCCTGATGTCAAGGCTGTGTATTACAACCTGGAATCTCGGTCCTGCCAGCGCAGCAACGTACATATCCTTCCTGGAGCTGTCCTCAGCCTGCACTGAGTACACATTGCTTTGTTTCCACAGGCCTTCTGACTGCAGAGGCCATCCCTGAGTTGTGTGGGCAGCTCTCAGAAAACTCCCATGTGTCATTCCCTCAAGTATCTCAAGGGCTCGGGACAGGGAGTGATTTCCAAGAGGGCAGCAGAACCCAGGAGCTCTGACTGTCAATGTCCAGTCCTGCCCAGAGCCAAAACTCTTCCATCTCCCACAGCCCCTGAAATGGCTTCAAGCACCTGGCAGAAACAAAGTAGTGAATATTCCTAAGAAACAAAAAAAGAGCACACAGAGTAATATTTCTGGGTTTTAAAGAGATGAAATCTGGAGGTGAAGGAGCAATTAACTTAATCTCAGTGTAAGGCGAGTTGCTATAAGAACCAGTTTCATCATCTTGGGCTAAACAAACACTAGCAAATAACTTTAATAGTTTATCCTTATTTATTTATTCAGGTTAATTGAATTTCTCATTCCACATAGTAAATTTAGAACCCTCCAACCTGCAAGGGTTAATTGAAACTCCTAAAAAATGTGCTTGCTCGCATCTCCTGCTGTTCAAGCTTATTATGCATTGTGCCATGGGCAGCTCCACAGGCCACATTTCACTGTGCATGGCCTGACTGAAGCAAGTCAGGTGGTCATTCCACTTTGTTATTGCAGCTTAAAGGTTCACAACCTGTGGGACGTGGTGTCTGGAAGAGAAACCACAGTGCAGAGTTCAAAATTTGGAGAAGGGGTGGCTGTGTGAGATGCTGACCACCATCCAGACGAAGCGAATGAAGGGAACCAGTCTGGCTTCAGTGAGAGCTGGACTGCATCCCATGACTTCTGGGAAGAGTTTAAAGGTGCAGTTTGTTCACTGGGAATGAGGGATATGAAAATGGGTAATTAATGTGGTATGAAAGATGAGAATACAGGATCATCTTACTTTCTTAGGAGCAAAGGAAGGAACAAAGCACATCTGAGTCAAAGCAGAGGATGCACTTAACAGTTCCAGTCATTTCTACTTTTTAAAACAAACAGCAAGAAGTGAAAAAGGTCCTGGAAGTCAGAGTGATAATTAGATTAACAAAAAAACCCATATAACCCAAAGATAAGTATTTTAGAAATGTTAGCAAATAAAGGCTGTGCTCATGGTAGAGCATGCTATGGCACTTTGCTGCCCAGAATCACAGGCATGACTTCAGGCTTCAAACAACCAGGTTCTTTCCATCAGCCTAGGTGTGGAAAGGCAGCCTGTCTTCTGAGCTGGGAAGTCAGATGAGTCTGGATGTGATCCTAAGTGCAACTTTCTCTCATATTCCACAAGCTAGAGAAATAGAAAAGACCAAACCAAACCAAATCTGAGGAAAGCATACCTTAACCATACTAGCCCCCAAGTGCCTATGGAGAAGGACAGAATCCCCCTGTTTTGTTGTTTGTTTTTTTTTTCAAATAATCTGCAAACCTAAAGCTAAAGAAAACATGTCTTAACCACACTATCCCTGTGTGCCACCAGAGAAGGAGCCTCCTTCCTTTTCCCTTGGAGTCCTTCCCTTCTTTTCACAAGTTGCAGTTCCCTTCCATTGTTGTATCATGGCTGCCTGGATTGCTTCTTGTTTAACCAAGGCTGCTCAGAATCACTGCAAGACGGGAATTTTTCCTTAAATAAACAATCTTTTTTTCACCCTTTGGAAAACACCAATTCATCACAAATGTAATCGGAAAGGTTGGGATGGGATGGAACTGAGAGAGACTGACAGTCTAGGGATTTAGGAATGAATCAGAGAAGGGAAGGACCTGTGCTCTGGTGTCCCACATCCCAGATGAGTAAATTAACCACTAAGCTATTCCAGTGCAGAAGATGAGTCTCCTCTCAGAAATGTGTCTAAAGGGCTGGATTTTGTTCCAACATAGTGCAAAAACAAACTGCAAAGCTTCCTCCCCTCCAGCTCCCCCCTCCCAACTCTTTAAATTGAATTCTTGTTCTCCAGCCAGCCCAGCTTGGTGACAGTTTTTGTGTAAGTTAAAAAGACCAGACACATTTCTTTCTATTGGTATTTAATAGAGATTTAGTCACAAACATGCAAAGGAATAAAATGAGTGTTCAATCTATGTTAAGAGATATTTAAAGCTGAAGTCAAGACCAGACCTAGAGAGAGGCAGCCCAAGAGCTCAAGGTTTCAGAGCACTAAAGGACAATATGTGTACCATCGAAAAAGCATGGTGACTGTTAGCATTTCACAGAACCATGGAATCAGCTGGGTTGGAAGAGACCTCTGAGATCACTGAGTCCAACTTTTGACCTACCACCACCGTGTCTCAGCTTGCCTGCCAGACCATGGCACCAAGTACCACACCCAGTCTCTTCTTACATTCCTCCAGGGACGGTGACTCCACCACCTCCCTGGGCAGCCCATTCTAGAGCACAATCACTCTCTCTGTAAAGAGCTTCTTCCTAATGTCCAACCTAAACCTCTCCCGGTGCAGCTGAAGGCTGTGCCCTCTTGTCCTACTGCTGGGAGAAGAGACGGACACCCACCTCGCTCCTGTATCGATCCAGATGCCATGAGCGTTTGGAGGGGGTGTGTTTTTAAGTCTCCCTTCAGCTGGGCTCTACAACAGCTGCCTCGTTTCTTTCGGGTGTCTTCCTTACAGGTCAAGAGCCAAGCAGAGGCTTTGCGGTAGAAACAGCACAGGTGGGATGGATGGCTTTGGACTGGAGCAGGGATGCTCGGGGAGCCGGGACTCGTCACCCAGCGCCCCTGTGGGACCGGGAGGGTGTCCGGGGCCGTGTCGGAGGGCAGGTCTGTCGGGCTGTGCCGGGAGCAGCGGAGCGGCGGCGGGGCCGCTCCACCATGGACAGCTCACTGGGGCTGGAGCCCGGCCCGGCTCCGCCGCCCGCGGGGGGACAGCGCCGGCACCGCCGGGCCGCGGGAATTCATCGCTGCCTCTTCGCCCTCAGAGCTGAAAATTATTCTTTTCGCTGTCTACTGGATTCTAGGAACCAGACAGAAGATTTGGCGAAACTTTTTTTTTTCTTTCTTTCTTTCTTTTTTTATTTGGCTTCCTAACCCCCTTCCCGCCCATTCTCGAGTTTATTAAATTTAATGCACATTGTCTAAATAAACGGCTCATTGTGTTGAGCCGGGGGAACTCCGGCTGCCCCTCGGGTGGGAGAGGCTGCTCTACTGAGCTACTCTATCGTTCTTTAATAAAGGAGATCAGTGTCTGCAGATGGAGTGCCACGGGACGTCGGGGTCTTGCTGATGGGGAGGAATAAAACGGGTTTCTCTTTCTCCCCGAGCAATCTTTTCACTCCACAGGAGGAGGTGGACTAGGGAGTTTCTCATCCCTGACGGCCACTGGAGAGTCAGAGGAGAGGGGACAAGCTGGGGACAGCGGAGTGCAGCAGGGCTAGGGGGCGGGCAAGAATGAGTCTGTGCTAGAAAGTCTGCCTGACTCTGCAAGCAATCTTATGTTTGCTACCAGTTGCACAGCAGCCTTGCCCTCAAACCCGCCCTGAGAGCCTCGCAGATGCTCTGAGGGCTTCGTACCTCGCCTGCAGAGAGCTGCGCTCGCTGGCTTTGAACCCTGGATTAGAGAGGCTGTGCAAATCTTGGGGGATTTCTGGTCCTCGCAGGACGAGTCCAGCAATCGCTGATGCTGCCGCTCCCTTCCCTTCCCCGCCAGCCTCTCCAGCAGTCAGCACGCCCGTGTTTTTTTGCTGAACACCATTTTTTTCCGCCCTGGGAAGACTGCGGAGGTTAAACTCCCCGTCTGAACCGAAGCCCTGGACGAGTGCAACTGAGGTTATAGAAATCCGGGAGGGGAAATGACGAAAGTGCTTTATTGTGAATAAAACAAGAGGGAGGAGGGAGAGGCGGAACTCCACAGAGGTGAAGGATGGGAAGTTTGCAGAGCTGAGGATTTCGCCCGTCTCTGAGCACTGGGTGGGGGTTTAGTCATTCTTTCCCTCTGTCTCCCTGAGTCTGCAAGTGCACCTCCTCCCCAGTGAGCTGAACCCACTTGTTGGCTTTTGTTTCAAGGGAATGTTTCGCTCCCGAGAGGCTTCTGGGGGGAGCCCGGTCACACACCCGCCCGCAGCCCCTGGCCCCATTCCCCGCTCGGGAATTAAGTGCCAAACCTGGAGCAGAGACTCGTCTTCCTAGCCAAACTCCCAGGTCGACTTCCTCGTAGGAAAGCTAATTTATGGCTGTTTATACGTATGGAAAAAGGAGGCAGAAGCCAAGCGCGGCATCCCTCCAAAATCTCATTGTCTTTGAGGCGGGAAGACGGGAGAAAAGTGGAGGCAGTAAACCTAAAATGATAAGGTTTGCCTTGTCGCGGCAGGGAGGGCTTGACCAGAGAGGCAAACGCAGGGTCTTGCCTCACCTCCCCGCGGCTGAAACCTTTCCCATGTCCAACAAAACGACCGGTCCCCTCCGTGCGTCCCGGCCGGGAAAACAACCAGCCACCGCAAGCTCCTCGCCTTGGCGCGGAGCCCTGCCCGTAACCGAGGCCCCGGCAGGTGAAACCCGAACAGAAGCGCTGCTTTTCCCCGCTCCCGGGCGCGGGCACGGCCGTGCCCGGGGGTGCCCCGTGCGCGGAGGGGATGCTCTGGCGCAGGTGTGGGGACGGGAACCGCGCCAAAAGCATCGCTCCGCCGGTCCTTCCTCTGGTCCAGCGTCATCTTCTTTTCACCCCTCCGAGGCCGGGGGACACCCGGAGCTTGCAGGGCGGAGCGGCCGGGCCGATGGGGAGAGATGCTGCAGGTGGCGGGGGGTCCCTGCCGGGAGCCGCTGAGCTGGGTGCGCATCCCCCGCCGCACCCGGGGCTCCGTCCCGCGGGGAAGGGAGGCTTCAAACCCTTAAGTGAGGGGATTTTTCTCCCCATCCCGCCTCGGCGGAGGGCTCAGGCTTGCGGTGAGGCTTTGGTATCAGGAGTTTGCTCACAGGTTAAGCGTTCGTGTAAGTAGCAGGTGAAAAAGCACTGCGCCGGTGTTTTGAGATGGCAGTCTTCAGCGGGACAGGGGGGGCATCGTAGAATGGTATGATAGTAAGTCTCCCAAATGGGTTTGGCACTGCTCAGTTCCTGCCGTATTAGCAAAACCATAGTTTTTGGGTTTTTTTTCCTCTCTCCCTTTGCCCCCCCCTTCCCCCCGCCCCAAGCCCACTGAGGCAGAGATGAGGCAAACTCAGCCATAGGAAGGTACTTCGTGATGTCACAAGTTTGGTCTTTTCAATAAAAGCAATGGAGAAGGGTCTCCTTCACTCTATATATATTAGGAGAAGCTTCTGTTCTTCATAATAAAAAGAGCAGCAAGGGGGAAAAGCACCTGCTTTTAACGCCCTTTATTTCTCCCTAACCTGTTGCAGGCAGAATAAAAAAATCTGTAGGGCTGGATTTATTTTGAAAAGTATTACCTTTTTTTTTCCCATTTAAATTTTTTTTTTTTACACTTTTTCTTAAACATAGAACATAGTTTTGGAAGCGATTGCTGAGAAGATCAACCACTGTTGGCCAGGGTGATTCCTGAGAGGCACAGACAGCTGTAACTCAAGGAAAAGGTGAAGTAATAAATTGTGAAGAGGCTTCAGTATTCTGAGTTTATGAAGGCTATTTATTTTCCTGAGTCTGTAAGGTTTGGTGTGTTGGTTTTTGGAGTTGTTGGTTGTTTTTTTTTTTTTTTTTTTTTAATTTTTAATTTCTGTGGGAAAGGAAATTCTAAAAATATTTGATGGACCTTTTACCTTTAAGAGAGCAATAGACTTACGAGTGTGTGGGGGCTGTTTTCAGGGGATCTCGCAATTATTTTTAATTAGTCGAAAGGGCAGCATAAATCAAAGAAGCCTATTAGCCATACATTTTAAATTATAGCCTACCAGGTGTTCAGGGAATTTATTTACAGTATAAACGATTTAATGTTTTCGCCGTGATTTCTATTTCAGCTCTTATGTTGTCGGTTTTATTTGCCTGTGTGGTGTGGAATTTGGCTTAGGAGCTGGGCTTTTAAATTGTGGCAGCAAGTGCCTTTTGACTCAAAATAACCTGCGTAGAAAAGGTTAGAGGTAGAAAAACGCTCTGCCTTGCACCCAGACTTTCTCCAGGGAGCCTTCCCTTCCTTAATTCGGGAAGAGGCTGAGAAGGAGCAATCAGCCGGCACGCCTCATTGTTTTGTTGCGGCTTGTGAGGGTGTTGGGAAAGCGTTCCCTGTAAATCAGGCTGTCAGCGGCAGCCACCAGCGACCCCTCCGTGCCTGGGGGCGGCGGCGCTGCCAGCGGGAAGGTCTCTCGGGGGGTTTTCTGCGGGACGCGGAGGGCTGGGGGGTCCGGGGATGCTGCCGGGACGGAGCTGGTCCCCCCAGGTGCCCGCTGGCACGGCAAGCGAAGCCCAGTCTCTGCCGTCGAGCAGGAGGAGATCGGCGTGCAGGGCATTCCCCCCTGGAAGAGCAGCCGGGGGTGGGGGCAAGGGGCGCACCAAACCCCTCCGGCTCTCTCCTGGTACCTGACTCGCAACAGCCGCGGGCAGCTCCTTGCGCGAAACAGGCTGCGGAAAGGGGCGGACTGCGCTCCCTTCGGTTTTTACATAAGTGTTCTTATGTAAAAAGTGGAAAAATTTGGCCCCTCCGCCGAGGGGTGCCGGGGGTGACCGGCAGCGCTCCCGCCACGCCGAGGGAGGACGAAGTGGAAGGAGAAAAAGAGAGAGAGAGAGGAGGAGAAAACTTTCCACTGGTTTACTTTTTTGGCCAGGAGCGCCTGTGTTCATAGACGGCGAGTCCTTCCCCCAGCCCTCCCCCTTTGCCCCCCACCCCCTCACTGGCGTACAATTAGCATCATTAGGGATCGACCCTCCAGCTAATAGGGGAAAGGCGACGAACCACGGTAGGTGCGTGAAAGGCAACAGTTCCGGGCAGGGGTTTGGGGCTTGAGCTAAAAAGTGCCCCCGCGATGGGGGATAAACGCAGAAAGGGAGAGCTGGAAGGGGAGAGAGAGAGGGAGAAGCCCGGCCGTAGAAGATGCGGAGAGCTTGGCCGGAGTCCTTAGGGTCCGCTGAGTGCGTGTGCTGTCGGGTGTTTCCCTTCCTTCGCTCTTTTTTTGATTCCGGTCCCGGGAAGCGCTTATTTCTAGTCTCCGTTTTGGCTGTGGGTATCCCGCCCGGGCTCTCGCTCTCTCCGCACATGTTCCTAGGGCGCCATCTCTTTGCAAAACCCTCCGTCCGTCCGCAGGTCTCCCAGAGGCTGCTTCGGAGCGTGTGAACATCGCAGGCTCCAGCCCCGTCCAACCTGCCGAGCCAAGCATGATTCCCAGCCCCTGAGCCTTCCCGGGCTGCCGCTCCTCTCGGACCTCTCTGGTTCTCCAGCTAGGCAGCGACCTCTGCTTGAGTTCCCTCTCCTTGTCACAGCTGGGGACCAAACTTTGCGGAAGCTGAGGACGTGAACCTGATTTTTTTTTTTTTTTAAGGTATATTAGAGGACATGTAGAGATGCATCCCCCTATCTCGCTTCAGTCTGTGTGTGTTTTTGTGTGTCCGCGAGTGTGTTTAAGGAGAAGTGGGCAGCTGAGCTGACTTTTGTGAATCTTTCCTTATCTGCAGAGAGGGCTTTTCCTGCAGCCTAAAGACCTGAGACAGTGGCTTAGCGGACTAGAATTGAGCAGGGCTCAGGGAGCCAAATGGACCCGCTCTCTAACCCGATCCAAATGTGAGCTAGATGCTTTTTAAACTAATATCGAGAGAGATCTTGCCTGCGGGCAGCGAGAGACAGAGAAAGAGGGAGGGAGGGAACGAGGGAGGGAGGGAGAGAGGGAGAGGCAGACAGCAAGGAAGGGAGAGAGAGAGCGAAGTTTGGAAGGAGTGAGCGGAGAGCTCAGAAAGTTTGTTTTTCCTTCAGAGCCTCGGAGCTGGTAGAGAAGCGGGGACTGCTTGAGGACGGCGCTGGCGCATGTGTCCCCCCGGACTGACCTCCCTTTCCTTGCAGGTTTTAAGCCCCGGAGGATACAATGTTCGCTAAACTCTTCCAGCAGTGGAGTTTCGCGGTGTTCCTGCTGAGTTACTCGGTGCCCTCTTACGGGAGATCAGTAGAGGGGATCAGCCGCAGAGTGTGAGTTTCTTTGATTTATTTATTTATTTATTTATTCTCCCCTTTATTTTCCCTCCCTGCGGTGGCGGTGCGGGTGGGGAGGGAGGCTGCCAGGATCCCCCGGGACCGGCGGCGGGAGAAGCCCGGGAGGATCCGCAGCCTCCAGCAGCGCTCCCGGGTTACCTGCCCCAGGTGCTCACCGGCGGTGCCTCAGCGCCAGGTGCGGGGATTTGGGGCAGGTAAAAGGCTCTTGGCAGCTGTCTCTGACCTTACAGAGCTTTGGGGAAGGAGATGTGAAAGATGAGGGTCTCCCCTTCCCGGGGGAGCAGCGGGGCAGCTCTTTGTTGTGCCGGCACCCCGCGCACCTCTCGGTTCCTCGTGGGGAGCATCCCGGTCCATCAGGCTGCCGTGGGTTAAACTGAATAACATGGATTTCTTCGGCTCTGGCACGGAGCCAGCATTGATAAGGACAGGGGAGACACGCAGAAGTGAGGGCCATCATGACACTGAAGTGCCGAACCATTCCTTTGGCTTTCTGCCACTTCAGAAAAAGAAAAAAAAAACAAACAAAACAAAACAAAAAACAAACCAAGCACCGAAGGGAGTCCAGTGTCTTACTTGGAGGCAGAAGAATATTTTTTGATAAATGGTAGTGTAACTTAAGACGGTCTGTTCAGGAAATGACCTTTTTGCTCCTTCCAAAATAATCAGCATGGTTTATACTAATACCCATACGCAAAGTGCAGGAGAAGCCACTGGGCTGATGCAGGAGCAGCTGCCTCACACATCTAACTCGCTGGCTTTCTCTGGACTTGCATCAGATTTTCTAAGGAAGAAACACCTCAGTCATGCTGTGGAGGGCTGTATTGTTACTCAGTTCAAGAGGAAGCCAAGTTGGAGAAGGAGTGTTGGAAAATCCGATCGCAGCTTACAGGGAAACATGACACAGCAAACAATTTCAGATGGGTTTCCTTGTAAATGTTTTATTACAGGCAAGATCTCCAAATAGCACTTCCTCTGCCATTTAAGAATTAAAAAAAAAAAAAAAAAAAAAAGAAGCCAAACCAAAAATCCCCCAGGTGAAGTGACTTCAGACACACCTAAAGTTTGGCACCAGGCAGACAGCTATTACAAATCTCCTACAGCAAATTGTGTAGAACGTTATTGCTGATAATATAGCAGTGTATTCTTCTCAGCCTGTTCATGCTTAGCTGTTTTGTACTCCTGCAAGCTGTTCTTGAGCTATTTCTTTCATTTAAGACAATTTTATTCTCTGCATACAGAGGAACTAAACTTCAGTTTCAGGAAAAAAAAAAAAAAGAAGAAAATTGAAGTGCAGTCAAATGCTGCTATTTTCTTGGATAGGAAACTCTGAACTGGATCTAAGCCAAATTTGGCTGTTTTTTAGGAAAAAAAAAAAAGTTAGATTTGCTAAGAAATACTCGTTCTCTTTTTGAAGTTAGCAACGTTGAAACACTCGTTTTCAAAAGTCAGGCTTAGAGGTCTTCCCAACTTTCCCATTCTGTCCTGCCAGGGGAAAGAAAAGTGGAAGCTAACCAGTGAAAATGCATTTCCCAGCTCCCTCTTTGCTATGGCCTGTAAAACACTCACAAGAAACCAGTTAGCTGTCAGTTAGTGGCATTCATGTAGTTTTGTTTGTGGGCACAGCACAAACACAGACACCACACTCAAACATGTGTCCTGTTTTAATATCACCACAAAGCATTCCTAGAGTTAATGGTTAATAACTCACTTAAGCCTAGGGGTTGGTTTTTTTTTTTTTTTTTTTTCAGTCAAAGGCTTAAACCAGTAATGGATGAAAATACTTAAGTACATTATTATAGACATGCAAAAATAATCAAAATTACATAGGCCTGGTTCTAGAGGCTGTACTGAGGCAAATCTCCCATGGAAAACAATAGCAAATTGTCCCAAGAACAGATTTCCAGACATATTATTTGTTATAGCAATGTTTTAGCTGCTAAAGAGCTTCTGAGAAACAGAGCAATGCCTCAAAGTGAAATTAGATATTTTTATCAGCATGCCCAGACATTGCAGCATCATGTCCCCAGATGTGTCCAAAATATTTTTCCTACCCTGAGATAGGTTGGGAAGATTTCACTCCCTTTGGAGTCAGTGGCAAGGGCACTCAGCCTTCAGAGTCCAGACAAGAGAGCTGACTGAATCCTCTCCAGTTACTTTGCTGAATTTTTGATCAGACCCAACATGGACAGTCAAGGATAATAACAGCTAAATAAGAGCAACTCCCTGAGATAGAAAGCTGTTGCTTGAAGAATGTTGCCCCTTAGTAACGCTAGATATCTCGGGGGGAAAAAAAAATAAAGGAGGAATGTGCCTGATCAGAACAGCTTATCTGGAAGTACATGAAGTCAGGAGAGTCACAAGTTATGGATTTCTACTGTTTTGCTCACGATGGGACATCAAGTCTTATGTGTACATAGCGTGCTTGGATACAGTAATTAGTTTGGATGCTCTGGTCAAATACAAACCACCAACATCCTTCCCTCAGAAGTGCCTGCCACATGTAACCTTAACATTTACTGCACTTGGTTTGGGTACAGTCTCCTTTCCATTGGATGAGAAGTGATGAGAAGGATGGAAGGGACCTCTAGTGGGTTGTCTTAACCCTAACAGTCAATTTTTAATTTTATTTTTTTTTTCATATCATAGCCAATATGTGAGTACGATCATTCTGGTTTCCACTGCCTTCCACACCCTCTGTGTGTGTGGGTGAGATATTGTTGATATCTCCATCTTACATCAGTCTTCTTGGGCAAGCGTTTCTCCATGATTTACAAACATAGGAGTTGTTTGAATAACTGAAGCAGAAGGAGGCAGAAGGTCAAAGAGATAGGTATCTACCACATCTTCTTTGTTTCAAGGAGATTTTTGTGATCCAGAGCATACAAAGGAAGCTGGGAGGCAAAACGTAATCCTTTAAGTCTGGCTGAGTAATAAAAGTCATGTGAAATGTAACACTACGTAATGTTATACAATCATCTGGAGTAACAGAATGTTATTTGGGGCCAGACTTGATGCTAAATATCCTACAGACATTTAAACAGGAACCCATCCTCTTTGGCACCCCGACCCCTCACACGTCAATCCTCTGCATCCCTTTGAAAATACACACTCGAGATGTGGATCTTGTAATGCTCTGTGACTGCCCTGTGTGCAGTGGAACCAAATGTTTAGGTTTCAGTTGTGTAAGATGGAATAGGTTTTCAATCGAGAGGACTTTAATGACAGGCTTTGGAGATTCAAGATTTTGTCACAGCGGGTAAATTGACCAAATACATATTACGGGATTAAGGCAGCTTTAGGTTGTCTGTGGCAGGAGGAATTATCCTCGGGAGTTTACAAGAGGCAGTAGGAAAGCTTTGCTCATCACATGAGACATACTCTTTCAGACTCAGCAAAGCACTGAGATTTTGTATGCTTTTTGTGAAAAACCAGAAGAGTGAAGGCAGCTCTGCGTTTCCCAAGCAGATTTCCTGGGAAAAGAGATTAGTGAAGCTAGGAATGTAACATGAGATAGACAAGCAGCACAGGGGTACACCCCTCAGAGGAGTCCAAGGTGCCGGTTTTATAAGTGTACTTGCCAGTCTGACTGACCTTCATGAGAAGGTTGTTAGAGGGATGGCTGTTGGAGAGCTTCAGTGGTCAAAAGAATTCTCCTGGGGGGAGATCATGAGCTTGTGTTAATGGTCACAGCTGCACTGAAGAGAAAGACACAATATGGGTTCAGCTCATATTGCATTTTTTGCTTGGGGATATTGAGTTGAAGGGCATAAAATACTTGCCCTAAAGACTGAGGTAATTCAAAACTGATTTGGGGACATTTAAAACACAGACAGTGATTACATGTGTGCTCACAAACCTCAGTATATCTAGACCTGATTTTGGGCAAGATGTTGGCAGTCATCTTCCATTCTCATTGTGAGACAGAGGAAAGCTGCTGTTTGAATTCTTCACCGAGTAACAGATGTGGCGTCACCTGAGCCCATCACTTGAACCCAATGCTCAAACAGTACAGTCCTACAATGACAAAAAGTGAAGGGGATGCTCCTAAACCAAGGCTACTTGAAGTTGCCAATTTTCAATAGCTCCACTGTGGATTAAGGCCCAAATCTAAAGAGTCTGGCTAAAGGGGCTGAGAAAGAGAAAGTGCAGAACACCTCCAAACATTTAGCATTTTGAAACCTGGTAACACAGCAGGAAAATGAGGGGTGGGATGGAAGGAAGGAATATTCACTCATGATTATGTGTCTTCTTCCAGTTCACTCACATGCAGAAGCAGCTTCTTATCCAGCTAACTGACCAAATGATTATAGGATAGGCAAGGCAGTGAATGGATTTTCTTTGGCCAGTAAGAATCCAGTCACATGCAGTACCCTGATGCAAGAGGAGAGAACACATAGCCAATCTCTGCACACTTCCAAAAGCAGGGCAGTTGGAAGGATAAACTGTATCATAGCATTCATGGGAGCACAGCTAAAATCCCAGCTTATGCTCTTTCTGCGGTTCACAGTGCAGCTGTGTGTCTACTCCACAGGAAGGAATGAGCACGTATTTTCTTACACTCATTTATTATCCAGGTGCCACTTGTATTTTCCTCAGATGTTTAATATGTTCTTTGCCAGTACAACATCTCCGAAGAGAAAAATAGCCAGTCATCTCGCAGTTCCTCGAAAACAAGGCAGAGCTCAGTGTACTAAAAGGTCAGGATGAACTCTGGAAAAAAACAAAACCAGGATGCTCTTGAAGAGCTCCTGAAGAGGGCCAGCATAAAACTCCAACTGCACAGCAGACAAGGAATCTGGCCCCAAAAATTCACGCTGAAAGCAGGAGTAGGAACGCACCTAAACCCATAATTAGACACAAGTGGCCAAACAGTAAATCAAGAGGCATGGCTGAGGTTATCTCTGCCCATGCTCCTCTGCCTCCCCGGGCAGCTCACTATGGACTGAAGTGCCCACGCTTTAGGCATCCCAATTCCAATATTTTTCCATTACGCTCCTGCAACTGCACTTACTCAAATTTAGAAATGAAACGCACTTTTGTGTATTTATTTATGTTCCTGAAGTGTGTGACTGAGCAGAAGAAAATTATTAGAATGATGCTGTATAAACACTGCTTCCGGCTCCAGCACAAGTACTTGTTATTCCCCCTCTTGCTTCACTGCAGTGCTCCATTATCCAACCCTTTAGTTTTTCTATCTCTGACAACCGCCTTCCTGCTTTTACTGCCTGAAGTGTGATATATTAAGAGTCATAATGCTTTCCTAGAACAGGGCAGTGACTAATCCAGCTCCAGGTCCAGTGGTGTGTGATCGGTCAGCTGAGAATTATTACCCTCTTAGGTCTTTCCCTTCTCTGTAGGGAGCAGCTACTCCAGCAGTCTGACTTCACTGGATGCCTCCAAGCCTGAGAGCTGGTACACAGCCACTGTGGTCACCACGGCCAGAGGGGAGGGGAGCTCTGCCAAGCACTGGGCAATAACCAAATCCTGAACCTTTTTTTTTCTCCCCTTCTCTTCCCTCTTTCTTTAGCAAACGGGCTGTATCAGAGCACCAGCTGTTGCACGACAAGGGCAAGTCAATCCAAGATTTACGAAGAAGAATATTCCTTCAAAATTTGATCGAGGGTGTCAACACCGCAGAAATCCGCGCCACGTCGGAGGTGTCCCCCAACCCTAAGCCCGCCACCAACACGAAGAACTACCCTGTCCGATTTGGCAGTGAAGACGAGGGCAGATACCTAACTCAGGAGACAAACAAATCACAGACCTACAAGGAGCAGCCCCTGAAGGCGTCGGGGAAGAAAAAGAAAGCAAAGCCTGGGAAACGTAAGGAACAGGAGAAGAAAAAGAGGAGAACCCGCTCAGCCTGGCTAAATCCTGGCGTCTATGGGGACATCGTGACTGAGAGCCCGCTCTTGGACAGCTCTGTCACTACACACCATCACACTTTAAGGTAATTCTGCTAGATCCTTCTGGGGACCACACCATGTATTTACTGAAGTTGTAATCCTTTGGTGAGGGAGGCCAAGGCCTTGCTCAAACCTGGAGTAACAGCAGATCTTTATGCTCATAACTGGGGGGATGCTTTTCAAGCACTGCACAGTCTCAAGGGGCTTTCTGAAGGTAACTGCCCCTTCCACCTTGCAGGGTGACAAAGTCTTTCTTCCCTATGACACACAATTCCAGTAAACCACTTTATGGCAACATGTGCTTCCTGAAGCTGAGCAGTAAGTGATTTCTGCCAGAAGAAAGCACACCACACACAGCCATTGAAATTTCCTTTTTTGCTTTAGCCATAGTTCCTCTCACCTCATGTCTTGGTCCCCCCCTTGGGCCTGAGCGGATTGAAAGCTTTGACTTTTATTTAAGGCTTTGCATCTATAAAATGGTGAAGTTTTCTCTCTTCCCTCTCGATACCTCCCCTTTTTGGCAACTTTCCTACCCTTACTTTACAGCTTTCCATTTTACTGTTTAACCTTAGGGGAGAACACGGAAAAATTCTCTCTTGGCAATATCTGCAAACAACGCAGACCAGCCTTTCAGCATCAGCTTTTCCCTGCCATTAGGGCTTTTTAATTCAGCTCCATCTTTTTGCCAGCTCATGGAGCAATTCCGTTGCTGCTGCTGACAAATGTTAAGCATTGCTCTTGGAGAGGGAAGTGCTTCCCTCATGTGTGACAGTGCAGGGTTTTCAGGGTAGTGGTGAGCTGGAGACATCAGCCCAGGTGTCTCAAATGACTCATCCACTCACAGCCATCTCAGAGTGGAAGTCCACACACTTTTCAGACAAAGCCAAGGAGTTCAATCCTCAGCTCTCCTCAGATGTTCACATTTTCACAGCAAAACTCCCACCCTTTTCCCTCCTCCTCCTCCTCCCCTTCACTTTGGCAGAATAGAGACATAAGAGAAGTGCCACTTGCTCACAGCAAATCCCTTAGAAAGACATGCCAGCTGCAGGATTTACCAAGATCCAGTTTTGGATTAAGCTTTAGGGGCCACAGTTTGCAACGTGCTCCATCGTCCCAGCTCCTGCTGGCCTCTCCGGGAGTTACTGGAATTTGGGGCTGGGCACTGAGTGTCCCAGACCATAAACCAGGTGGCAGGGCTGGAGCAGGTAGGAGTGAAGTAAGAGAGGCTGGTTTGTCTCAGCACCTCAGGAAGGGCACACTTCAGGTCAGGAGATGACTGACATTTCAGCAGATGTCATGGAACTGTGCTGGCCAGTAAATAACACATCTTCAGCACATAGAAATCTTAAATATAGGGGGAAAAAATATCCCAGGGAGCTTCAACTGTTTCTTCTCATTTTTCTTACTATTCTGTCTTTGGTTGTACATCCAATGGAATACATAAAAGAGCTACAGGTACAACCCTGTTGATTTTCCTAATTCAGCCCTTCTGTTTGAAGTATGGTTGGATGGATGAAGGCCTTAACTTTACCTTTACCTTACTGATATTACCATCTAAGATGCAAGTATTTCTTCAGGGCAAGAAGCAGAACCCTATGGAGAACCTATAGTTCAGATGCTTAAATGAAGACGATACAATGAAGAGAATACATTAAACAAGGAAAACAGAATTTCTCTGTCACAAGTACAGAGCAAAATATTTTGGTTTAGCCTGTAAGAAAATGTTGGTACACAAGCTTTTAGTTATCCCAGATATGGAATATATATCCAAAAGGTATAATTTCTATACATTAAAGGAAAGTTACTCCCCCTTTAGATGGGGGAGTCAGACCCAGTGCAGTTGTCTGAGCAGTTGTTAGCACAAATTGGGCAAATACAGTTTAGACAGAGGGATGGGCACATCAGCTGAAGTAAGTGGATATGCACAATGCAGCAGGGTAAATGTCAAGGAAGTGCAAAGATAAACTTTAGGCACACTTTTCACTGTATCTCTGTGCTTCTGTTCTGCTCAACGCCCCAAATTAAAACCTTTGAGCCAATTCTCTCAGCTCAGTCTTGATAACAAAATTATGGGTTTGGGTCAGAATAAAAGGACAAAAATAATGTCATCTCCAGATCTTTTGACTTACCACAATAAGGACCTCACAAAAGAAGCCAGTCTTGCAAAATCTGGGACCAAATCACAGAAGGCAGCTTGCAAGTTATCATTAGTGCAAAGCCCATTGTCAAGACGTGGCTTAGCCTAAATTCTAAAACAAAAGCTAAAATCCAGGCCAAATCAAAAATGTCACCCTCTTAGAAATAGGCCTGAGTGGTGCAGTTCATGCATAGTCATGCTCCAGGAAGTACATGCCATTGTTATACTTGCTGCAATATATCCTGGATGCATCCTAATATTAATAGTTAATTATTAAAGACCTTCGTGATGGCCTTTCCATTCCAGGCTCTTCAAAATTATTTTTCATGGACATTTTCATCTATACTCCCATTTCACCATGGCATCACAGCCAACCATTTAACACTTCCACCCTGTGGAATGCCACCCACAGCTCTTGGTGATCAGTCCAGCAGCAGAGCAAATCCCTCTCCATCCCATAGCTTCATGTTCCACCCCATAGCTTCATGTTCCACCCCATAGCTTCATGTTCCACCCCATAGCTTCATGTTCTACCCTACAGCTGTTTCCCAGGGAACCATTAAAAAAAAATGTGCTGTTCACAGGGACAGAAGGGAAAAACACCCCGATCTTTGAGCATTTCCTGCAGCACCACTAAGCAACTTAAAATAATATTACAGTCTAAATAATATACCAGCAGGATAGGAGTGGTTAGGAGAAGGCTCTGCTTTTGTTCTCGAGCTTTCATAAGGAAGGCAGGAGTAGAGAACTCACCACAGAATGCCAACATCCCTTAGAAAACTCCCAGATCTCAGGGCTGGTTGTGTCAGCTTGGACTGAGTGCAACAGGAAAGTGCTTATTTTCTTTCAGGACCAAGTTTTTTTGCTCACAGAGGGGAAGTTTCAGGATTATAACCTTTTCACTCATCCAAGCACTCAGGCAGACACTCTGTCAAAGGGTCTATCTGCTCACTCCAAGACCTGAGCATCCTTTCCTGCACATCCTCATGTAGGTGACACCACAGAAATATAGAGACCCTTTGAGAAAAAGGGTCTCAGGAGAAAAAGAGACCCTAATAAAGCTCAGTGGCACTGTTTTAATCACACCCAAGCCTGGTATCACACCCAGCCATTTAGCACAGCAGGGGCAGGATTGCCACATTGTTAATGAGGATTTTTTTTTAAATATATTTAAATTAAATTCTCATTTCTCCAACTGTATTTTTTTCTTTTTACCCCTTGGCATATTTATGACAGGGTGATACAATTCTTCTGCCTGGAGCACTCAGGAACCTTCTGGCATAAGTCTTTAAAGAAAACTAAAGCCCCTTCCTATGACTCTGAGTGTACAGTACAGTGCAATAGATGGCCTCAGTGTTGTGCCAAACTGTAGGTCATCATCCTGCTGGGTGAGATGCACTGAAAAAAATATAGTGGAGGTCTTGAAAAGGTATCTCCAGCTGTAACATTGTTAATTAGGCCCTATTATTGCAAATTTTTATTAGCAAGGCATGCCTGTCATAGTCTTTGGTACTTTTGCTATTAATTTTATGTCTTTGAAGTAAAAATTAATTTTTCTCTCTTTTTCTGTCCTTTTTTTTTTCTTTGCAGGAGGCGCTGACATTTTCAGCAAGATATTTTTGGAAGACATATTGCAGTATTCTGTAATAGTGAACATATGGGAAGTATTAAAATATTTATTACCTGTAAATATTGTAAATGCTCAGAATAAAACCTTTCCCGCCCCCATTGCTCTCTGAAACTGCACATTTGGTTATTGTGAATTTTCCTTTTTTTTTTTTTTTTTTTTTTTTTTTGGCTAAGGCTAAGACAATTATTATTGTCACATCTACCATAATTTATTTTGTTGACTGGTGTATTTATTTTGTGAACATATCTTGGTGCTGCTGACTTTCTATATTTTTTTTGTAACATAATGCACTTTAGATATACATATTGAGTACCTTGATAACTGACATAAAATGTTCCTGTTTTGTGGTTGATTTCGATGAATGCCTACACCCAGTTGTTCAAACTGATTTTCCTTTGTGCATGTATAATAGCAGTATTTTAAAATTTGTAAAGAATGTCTAATAAAATATAATCTAATTAAACCGCGGCTCAGAAGGAAAAATGTGTCCTTTAGGAACTTCGAGAGCAGGACCACTTATTTTTTATTTACTACTTTTGAAAATGGCTTTAAATTTAACGTGTTTACATTGGTTTAAATGCCCACATTTTCACATTAGCTTTTACTTAAAAAAAATCACTCAGAACATAACTTTGTTCCAGAGTTCCATTTCAAGTCAGCTGAACAGACCATGCTGCAGGGGGAGAGCAGATTCCTGGCTTTTCCAGCCCCCCAGCCCTGCAAAGGCCAAGCTCTTGCACTCTCCAGGGGATGCACCTTGGAACCCAACTATCTCCTGGGTAAATATCTAAAGGAAAGAAAGAAAGAATGAGACTGCAGGAGGTGACACATCCCAAGGTGCTGTTGCCTCGCTTGAGCATCTTTTCCCCTCTCCCATCACAAAGCTTCAAAAAACAGCTGCATTAATTTTACCTTTGCCCCACACCCACAGATAACAGTTCGGGGGAGAGACCACCCTTCAGTATTTCAGGGCCACTTGTTGAAGAAAACGCGAGAAAAAAAATAAAAATAACCATCTCTCACTTTTTCTAAAAGTGAGCCCTGTTTCCTACCCCCCTTTCACTGCCACCCACGTGTTAATCAGAGCAGCTGCTCTGTGGGGGCAACCTGAATAAAGGAGATTGTTTCACGGGGATATCTGCGCTTTGCAAAATCCTGCCGAATTTCCTCCGTCTCACCCCTTTAATACCAGCAACATCAGAAAAATGCAAGCATGGAAAAACAAATTACAAATCCTGGGAATTTCAAGATAGTTCTTGTAATTTTTGTTGCTCTGTTCTGTAGTTGCCAAACTTTTCTTTTTTTGTTCTTCTTTCCTTTCTTTTTTTTTTTTTTTAAGTGCCATCTTTTCCCCTTGCCAAAGTACAGCCATCACGTAATATAAACCAGATGTATTTCTGCTCTCTGCCCAATCCTGCCGAAAAATACCTCCAAGAAAACACTAAAAGCACAAAAACTTCAGAAGAGTTACCCATCCTTCCCAATCTGCTTCTCTAAAGTGTGAAATTCAGCGCTTCATTATGCCCAGTTAATTACTACAGCCAACAAAGCACATGCACACTGTTTCCTTTTCAGATGAAAAATATTATACATGATGAAGCAGAGCACTACAGAAAAAAAGGCATGGTTTCTGCACATTTTTAACTTGGCCTCCTTGCACATTTTGCCTATTTATAGTATCCAGCTAATGCTTGGATTTATACAACTGAAGTTAACTGCAATATATTCAAGAAGACTATTTTTTATCTCAGGATTACCAGCACAACCCAGCTGGAACTAAAACTGAAAGCTGTGGTGGGCAGAGGCAATTTATCTTCGTCAGAAAAGATGATCCTTGGCAGACAGGGGGCCCAAGGAGCACAAAACAAAACCATACACCCGAACGCTTAACCTTGACTCCACAGAGCTGGCCCCCTTGTAAGAGGAAAACTGATTTTCAAGTGTCTCTGGTCTCCCCTCTATCTTTACACTGTTCCATTTAAGTACTTTTAATTGTTTTCCTAGTTTCCAATTTGCAATTGCAGATAATTTAGGCAAAAGTCCCGTTTTTCTTAAAGATCTTTATACAGGCCTTACGAAAGCTTTCTATGGATCCTGTGGTTCCCAGACTCTGGTTTGAAAGTCGCCACTGCAGGCTCCACAAAGTTGAGTGCAAGTTTTTCTCAGCTCTCAGTTTTGCAGGAAAACAAACCTTGAAATCCCCCCCTCCATCCTATTTTTGAGACAAGCTAGAGCAGCTTTGCCTCCCTGACTGTGGAGGGCTGAAATCTCCCACAGTTCCTCAGACAGTTCAACCCAAATGGTTCAACTGCTCTCAAATTACTCTGCAGCAATCAGGATTCATTCCAGTATTTCCTGATGTACGTGAGGACAGAAAAAAAATATTCCAATATTTAATGATTCATTGTGTGACCTCTTTGAAAGACTGCACTTTCACATTCGTGTCCTCTCAGCTCTGTTTGCCCCATCCCCAGGAACAATTCACCTTCCCTCCTCTTTGGGGAGAGTGGTGGGGTACCTTTGGCTGTTTGGCAAGGGGTGTGCACTGAAAGTCCAGTCAGGCACAGGACCTGAACCACGATGGGAGCTTTTGTTGAAAAAGGAGATGTCGCTAAATTAGTGTGATTATTCAGAGGATTACAGCATGGCCAGGGGTTCTTCAAGGTGATAAAAGAGCATTACCAACATAGAGGACTCACTTCCACCTCTCCATTTTTCCCCTCTGGGAGCCACAGAGGTGCTAGATCTTCCTAGAAGAAATTCCAGATTTTTAACACGGATGATACAGTTGACTTTCCTTATTTCATGTTCAGAAACGATATGACTATTTTGGCTCAAACTTTCTTAAAAAAAAAACCAACCAAAATTCATGAGCTCTCAGCTTGAGAGGCCAAATACAAGTCAGAGTTACGAAGAAACGAAGCCAGGGTGTCCTGCTAAGAGGTGGTGGACTACCTCCCAAGGGCTCTGAACAGCAGATCCAACCCACACAGAAACCTTGCTACTGCCCAAGACCTCCAAGGGGGAAGGCACATTTGGCACCCCCACTGCTGCTCTGGTTTTAAAGCAGTCCCCATGTTTACTACAGAAACTTAAAAGTGCCTAGGAGACATCAAATGATGACAGCTCCTCACAGCAGCTCCCCCGTGCTGGACCTAAATCACAGATCTTTTCAGCCTCCCTGCACAGTGCAGCTCCACTCACAGGGTTTCGTGGCCCTTTGTAAATACAGACATTCATTCGGCATTCAAGACACACCAAAAAAAAAAAAACACCAAAAAACACAACCCATGCAGTTTATGCCTGTCTTCTGGAATGGCTCTGTGCTCTCCAGGAAGGGATTTCAGGCACAGGAGCTGTTTGGCTTAGCTTGAAGCATTCACCATCCCAAAATGTGGACAGCACTATTCCCGATACAATGCACCTACAGTGCTGTAAGCATGAGTGTTCACTTATGAGTAAGTGCCCTTGATCTGCTGAGCCACCACAGAGAGTTTGGCTCCCTTGCAGTAATTCAGAAAGCAGGGGAATGCTGGCTGTATTTAGTTACAGTCTTTGAGAGTTTAAAACATTTTGTTATTTGGTCGTAATTTACCGCAGAGAAAAGGTGCTGCAATAGTTTCTGTGGAGTCTGAAGGGCGTTTTGTTATTTACAAAATAGGTACCAGCAGAGGAAGCACAAGCTACCTTTCAGGCACAGCACCACAATGCCTCCCATGATAAAGTGGAAAGCATCAGAGTGAGGAGTCAGGTCATGTGAGCAAAAAACTCCTTTAAAAAGTACATTTTGTGCTCTGCTAAGACCACCACCAGTTTCTGCTAAGGTCTTCCACAACAAAACAGACATGTGCATTCACTCCTGATTTTAATGGGGGGAGCACTGGGACTCCTTCACAAAGTCATTTCACTTCTTTATTCCAGTCATTGTCCAAAATGGGACAGATTTGCCCACTTTTCTGAAGTGTTCTGAGCTGTGCAGAAAGCTCGGTGCACAAAAGGCAAAGCAATGACATGTAGCCTGCCCTCCTCCCCCTCACTGGATTGTTTGGGGTTTTGTTTGTTTGTGGTTTTGTTGTCATTGGTTTTGTTTGGTTTGAGTTGGGTTCTGTTTTGTTTCTTCATGGTTGGTTATCCCAGTTTTTTAATCAGGCTATGAACACAGTCATTACCTAGTAAGTCATAGGTTTCATTATTTACCCAGCTAAAGGTGGTAATTTTAAAGGCAGTTTCTCATTGCCCTTCCACCACCATGCCCCTCTAAACATTGACTTCAGTGGAAGCTTTGCACACAGCTTCCCCCACAATTCTCTGAATACCCCCTAGAGTCCTTTTTTTTTTTTTTTTAATTGGTTTCCTGGACTGTTCTCCTCACAGATAATTTTTTCCTCCAGTTAATATTAACTAATTTACTGTGGAAAATATCTATGATCTAACCCTCTCCATGCCTCCCTCTCCAAACGAGCTCGTGATCCAACGGAGTGGTTTGCAGTGCATGTGCCACAGACCATCCTTTTCCAGCAGCTGGATTCTGTGCTCTGACAATGCAGGGGAGCACCCTCTGCACGTTGCTGAGTTCACTGCCACGCTAAAGTACAGACCTGACCTTCACAAAGCGTGTTTAGGGCCACTCTGCACACTGGGGATGAAGTTGCCTTTACAAAAACTTCTGAAGGGATTTCATTCCCCAGTGGAACCACCAGATAAACCCTCCACATGCTCTAACCAAAATCCTTTATTGGAACTGCCTTTCTTGCCACGACTGTGCCTGTACAAGCACGTTAGAGGCAGGAAGGATTTGTGTGGATTAATGCCATTAGAAATACTTTTTATAAGAAAACCAGGGCACGACAAAAGGCGAGATTATCCCACCTTTTAAGCTGAGTTTTCTGTTATGTGTCCATTTTTCCATTCTGTCACTGCACTGGAGGGGTGAAGAAGACCTACTCTGATAGAACACTTCACCTGTACCCTCTAGGAGCTGAAAGGACATGCACACAACGCACAGTGCACAAGCACTTAGTGCAGCCAAACTCTGGTCCAAATAAGGTCAAATCTTTTCCCAGTTAGAAGAAAAGGGGCTGTGCACTAATTTGTGCTTCAGTTCTACAACCAGATCGACCCTCAGTGTGAAATGGAGACTCCCCCAAGGCTCCTCTCACCCAGCCCAGGGACTGTAGGGATGGTGGCCCATCGACATGAGAACTCGGGGCTTTAGTAACCAGTTCCTCAGTCAGGCTTTTAGGCCAGTCTGCTTTTGGAATTCTGAGACAAAACAGGGAAGATTTAGGGCTTTGCTGTACCCATTTAAAATGTCTACAGCTTTCAGTGCCAGCAGGCAAGAAGTGTCTGTAAATAGATTCTTTTCCTCTCTACCTTTTGCATCGCTCCAGTTCCCATTCCAATAATAACCAAGAGAGATTTACCAGGAAAGCACACGGACTTAATAAATTTTTTTCATGAGGCAAAGTGGGCTTATCATGCTTTTGGGGATAAGGATGAGTCTTCTTGTTGTGTAGTGATGACATTCCACTGGCACACACGAAATCACTGGGGAGGAAGGACGAGTCTGGTGCACTCCAGAGAGGAGGGCTCAGGGTTGCAAGCACCGATCACAGAGATGTTCTGTGTATAGAATCTGTCAGTCACACATGGCAAAACCGTGAAAAAGCACAGACTCTGCAAAGAAGGGGGAAGAAGAAGGGAAGAGCAGGGCCAGAACCACCACCAGAGGCTGGAAAAGTCTTTAAGTTCATCTCTCAGGACAACTGGGCAGCACAGGACAGCAGCAATGACAGTTGCTTGAAGGAGACTCGGTTCCAAGTGATATACTGTGAGGAACTGACATCAGTCTAAAAACTTGACAAAAGTTTGGGATTATGAAGTGTGAAAGATACAGAGGAGCTGTTCTTTAAAAAGGCCTCCTCTCAAGTAGCCTGTCTATTGTGCAATGGCTACAGGAAGTTCCTTACAGGACAGAGTAGATTTGTTTATATTTGGAACACCAGATCATGAAACAAGATACAGAAAATGTTATCTCCATTAATGAAATGCAGCTGGCATCCACTGATTTTTAATTTTACTTTTGCACTGTACATACCCTTGCATCAGGACTCCACAGGGCTAAGCAGATCCAGAGCTCTCAGCTTGCTCAGTTTCAGAGGCTCAGTATTGGCAGAAGAAACAAAAACTTTAAATAAATATATCACAATTGCTTTGGCTGTAGTTGAGTTACCCAGATAATGATAAGATGACATGGGGTAAATACTTGGAGTTAAGAGCAGCTCCAACAACAGATGATCCGTCATTTATATTTAATCCATTTAAGAGACGTTTCTATCAGACGAAGATCAACCCACTGGGACCATTAATAGCTACACTTATAAAAAAAGCCAGCAGCCAGAGACCAACAGAGACAGACGCAACAAGAGTTAGTCTTACAGTCCAAAATCACCAGTAAATTTAGAACACACTCACTCACATGAACGTTTCGCTGTGCATGTTATTATTTAAGCAGCATTGTAGTAAGAGCATATGCACGCATAATGAAAAACACATCCAAGGATCTAAGGAAAATACTCTGAACAAAAGACCTCAGGAAAATGTGTGGCTCCTCTTAGGTGATTTTAGCACAAGAAGAGGACAAAGAGCACGATGGCAGGTTGCCTGAAGCTGGGAACGAGGGGTCCCCGATGTGGTCTTGTTTGCCAGGGGTGGGATTAGGTGGGACAATCTGCAGCGGTATGTGCGATGTCTGTTAGGTATGGTGAAAGGAATGCTCGTCTGGGTGCACTGTAAACACCCTGCAGAGCTTTTGTTGATGTTAGCAGGAGCTATCCCCGGGACTGGCACACAGGCATCGGGCTGCAGGCTGTGCTCACCCGCCCCTCATCTCCTCGTGTGCTCAGGCAGGCTCAGCTCAGCTCAGCTCAGGGCAGGCTCCTCATCCAGCTGGAAAAAAAATGTCAGTAGCCAGCCCAGAAAGCAGAGGTTGATCTCACATGGGATTCTTGGGAGTCGTCCTGCATTTCACCAGTATTTTCCCTGCTGCCACCACACAGGGCTATCAAGAATGAGGAAGATGACAGCAGATGAGATGCATTGCCACCTCCAAGCAAAAGTGAACACCACAGGCATTTCCAAGCAGGGAAATGCACGAGTGAATTTTCCCTAATACAGTTTTCAACGATGGACTCCAAATTCAGTTGTGATAATTTTCTTTAACACCCAGACTTCTGCTTTATGTTGTTGATGCTGTTGGACTTGGGTGGGTGGGGGAATCACAGAATTGGAAGGGACCCACAAGGATCATCAAATCCAACCCTTAGCCCTGCACAGGACCATCCCCAAGAGCCACACCATGTGCCTGAGAGTATTGTCCAAATGTTTCTTGAGCTCTGCCAGGCTTGGTGCTGTGACCACTGCCCTGGGGAGCCTGTTCCAGTGCCCAACCACCCTCTGGATGAACAACCTTTGCTCTAGGGCGGTGTTCAGTGTCCCCTAATCATGCAAACCTTCCACTGGGTTCACTGGTAGTTTTGCCTGCATAAAAAAATATTCCCAAGGGGGGACCCTTAGAGTTTGACAGCATTTGACTCATTTTCAACACAATTCCTCTTCCAGTCTATAATGATCCCTCTCTTCTCAGCCTACAGAGGTGTCTCAGTCCTGGCCTCTGATGCCCTTCCCTTTCATTCCCATCCCCCAGGGCCGTCCCATCAGGTTTCTTCAGAGCACAGATTTATAAGCTGTACATATAAGGTGAGCAGGCTTTATAACTTCAGAGCTTCTGGCACAAGGTACAAAGTTATAGCAACAAAAACACTGACATATGCAGCTGTTTCTTTAAATAAGGGAAGGCCAAGCAAGGTGACTGCTGCCAGCCAAGTCTGAATGTATAAAGAGAACCACTTCCAGAAAGAGGGCTCACAAAGTTCTTGAAAGTGGGACCACCTCAGAGATGAAGTTCGTCCCTTCCCCTCCCCCAGTCTTCCCTGACCTGCTTCAAACTCCAGCAAATCAGTTTTTCCAAGCCTTGCACCCCCTCCCTCCCCTCGAGCAGACTGATTTTTCTATGTGAGCGCTTTGGCAGATCTCAGAACAGTTTTACTCATTCATTTAATCGTCACAAATAATGGTTCTGTTTCACCAGCTAATTATTTCAGCAGCCTCACAGATGCATGCCTTTCCTGCACGTTCAGCGAGGAGGAATCCAGTGCCCACACAAGCAACAATAATAATCTCATGTGTTCTGATTTCTTCCCTTCGACATGTTCTGCCCTGTGGATGCTTCAAAGAAAACTGGGAACAAATTAGCCCGGCTTCTTTTGAGGGACACGGCATGAAGGCCATAAATGAAGAGAACCACTGGAGGTCACTGTGACAGAAAGGGAGAATGAGTCAGATGAAAGCGGGACCTCCAGTGCACCAGCCACCCGTTTGAGGTGGTGGTGGTGGTGGCAGCGGGGCTGAAAGGGTGAGAGAAGAGACCTCATCTCCAGCCTGGCTTTACTGGAATTTGGAGTCACTGGCTGCAGAGGCAAGGCAGGAGACGAGGCTTGTGTCCACATCAAAAGTTTGACTTCTGACCAGGTTTCCCCCCGAAGAATGTCAAACTTTTTATCTCCTGCATGTGTTTACCACCTTCAGTCTGACTGTGAAGCATCCTGCCCCGCTCAGAGTCTCTCCCAGCTCCGTGGCCCTGCTGAATGGGAGCCTTTGTAAAAAACAAACTCACGTTATATCTCACACACATAATGCCAATCTGCTCTCTGTTTTCATCCCAGCACCGAGGGGAACTTTCTCCGGAGGTTTTGCCCCTTCCCCCAGGTGGCAGAGAGGCTTTTGCACCCCAGCAGCGCCCACAGAGCGTGGGGTTTGTTCCTGAAAGGAGAATCCCATGCTGGTTCCAGCGCCGCTGGCTCTCCAAGAGACTTCCAAGAACTGCACGGCTCGGAATCCTCCGTTGATGTGTGTGCAGGAGGGAGGAGAGCAAGCACTGCGGAGGCAAGAGGGACAAGGCAAGGAACATCACACCTTTCAAATGTAGGGGGGCATTTTTGGCTTTTTCCACCCTTCACCCCCCTCCCAGCTGTTAAATCCCACGTTTCTCCAGCCATGCCTGCTGCCTCTGTGACAGAGGAATGTGCAGCAATCATCACTTGCAATGGCTGAGATCACTTGGCTGGACACACAGGAGAAGAGGTTTGCAAGTTCGTTTGGAGTAAGAATCCTAAAAAAAATCTATCCAATTTTTTTTTTTTTTTTTTTTTTTTTGCCCCTTAGAGGCCCCCTCTATAGCCTGCAGCTTCCTTTCCACCCCATAATCTGCCTCTCAGACCAGCTTATGATGTGCCTTTCATCCATCTATAGCCCTCCAAGAGTTTCTGGTAACATCATACTCAGCTCAGGATACCTTATAAATGAAAAAGCACGGCGAAATTATCTGCTGTGGAATAAAAGAACGAAAATCAAGCTGCAAATGCTACACACCTTGTGAATAATGTCCCTTCAAGGGCAGCTTTCCTTTCCGCCTTGTTTTTTTGTGTATTTTTGACTAATAACTATGCATACATGCACATGCACGTACGAGTGTGTGTGTGGGAGTGAGAGCCAGGGAGCACATAAAGGGTATTTGGGGATTCTTTGGTTTTGGACTCTCACACACACAGTTGGGGAAGGCAAGTTATAAACATATAGGTAGATCCAAGAATGAATACTTTCATATTTGCAGATCTAGGTGGCTGCCAAATGCTAGCATTTCAGGGATGCATATTCACATGCAGCTGGAGACACAGGTTGGAAGATGCCCAACATTTTGCCAGTGAGGTTCCAGACCTGAAATGTCTCTGCAGACCCATATGTGTATCTTAACACAGAGCAGGGAATGTTTCCCCCTTATTCTCCATGCTCATTAACTAATAAGAAAACAAAACAGTTTGCTGAGTATAGGAGAAAAGAAATAATAAATCCTTTACTGGAAATTCTGGCCTTTTAGCAAAAGGGCCTTTTGTCCTTTGCAGAACCTCCAAGTCAACCTGTTACTGCCCCAAACCTGGAGAAAAAAAACCACCAAAGCTTATTAGGCTTAATAAAAATAAACCCAAAGTCATCCTCCTTTGGGAAACCTCACCTTGGTGATACTTTCTAGGCATTTGTGCTAAATGGTTCTTTGCAGCTGGGCTTTTTTTATTATTATTTATTTATTTAATTTCAGTTTCTTAAGGCTATCATCTCACAGCTCCAGCCCTCCCCAGCTTGTTTACTGCTGCTCTCACCAGCAAGCCGGGTGCCAGTTGTATTTAATTTGTTTTTCCAGTGGCAGCAACAATCTGCGTGGAAAGCGTAAATAGAGGGAAAGAATCTGGGATCAGCAAATGGTGTGCACAGCTGCACACCATAATTTCTGCTAGTGAAAGTTTTAATTCCGTTCATCAGAAGAAGAGCAGGAGAGTTGGAGGCAAAGAAGAGGTGGAGTAGTGGAAGAAATATAGCAAGAGGAAACAGTAAAATCCAAGGCAGCTGGAGAATCTTGGAGTCATTATAATTAAGGCCCAACAGGTTACAATTTCTCCAAAGAAGAAGTCAAAGCCGGGAACCAGCCAACAGGTCTTCAGGAGGGATTGCTCAAAGATGTGATTCTAAAATATATTGTAAATAGAAACAGGAAAAAAAATTGTGCTCATTTCTCTTGCAGATAAGAACATTTCACCAAGACACAAAATGAGGGAGGGGGGTGGTGGAATCAGAAGAGGAATTACGTCAATTAAAAAAAAACAAAAAAGGAAATAAATTTTTAAAAATTAAGTGGCATTACTATTAGAGGTGAAACATCCAAAATGACATTTCAGGCCCCTCTTTAATAAGAATACAACAAGCAAATGGCGAAGTTGCAAACCATGGCAAAAAAACCCAAGGGAAAATATAGAAAAGACAAGAAATCTTACCCATCCTGTGTTCCTAGAAGACATCACACAGCAGCTATTATTGTTTATGGAAGCAAATGAACGGGCTGAATTGCTAATATCTATATTTTTAAGTAATTAGGAGAAGGAAGGAAGAGAGAGTCTTAAAATGTGTATGTACAAATGCCTGAGTACCAGATGTGCAAAAAGAACTCTTAAAAACTGAACAAATGTAATAAACATAAAAATAAAGACTTTTCAAGCAGACTATATGTTTTTATTAATATTAGTCTTTAGTTTAAAAGAGCGACAGATGAAGCAAACACAAAGAAGACTCTATCTGAGTTTCAGCAGAGATTTCAAGGTATTGCTATTAAACTTCACCCATTTATTTGAAAATGGACTTGAACTTCTACACTGGAAGTTGGCTGAAAGACCATAAGCAAAAAGGCAATAAGAAGGACTGCATTTTTGTCCCAGCTGTCATGTGAGTCATGGATTTTCATGCGCTTTCAAAGCATCCGTGACTTTTGATATTTAGGGATTTTGCATGTGGGCTGGTAAACGTGATGGTTGAAGAGCTGAACCAATTTCTCTGAAAACCTTGAGTTCTGCCAAGTTAAACCCTAGACTGCACGGGAGGCTAATGGAGAGCAGGAGCTCAGCAACAACACTGTGGTTACACAAAGGATCAGAGCAGTGAATTCTCATTGAGAGCTTTAATTCCTCCAGGGATAGAGAGATTTCTCTTTCCCCACAACATTTGCAGTTAGGTTGAATTCGTGAGGGCCATCTCTGGCCAAACAATGACTGAAGCTGAATGGCTTCTTACAGCAAAAGGCAGCATATTAATTGCTTGGAGGAGGGAGGCAGGGGAGAAAAGGAAAGGAAAAAAAGAAAAGAAAGAAAAGGGAAAAAAATGGTGTTATTTATAGCAAAAAACCCCTAAAACAACAACAACAACAACAAAACAACAAAACAACAAACCCAAAAAAAACAAAAAACCAACCAAACAAAAAACCATAAAAAATCCAACAAAAAAACCCCACACACAAGAAAAAAAAAACAAAACCAAAAACAAACCAAAAAACAAACAAACAAACAAAAAACCACCAACAACAAAAAAACCCACAAAACACAAAAAAACCCCAAACACTTCTTCACCTGCATCCCTGCATCTGTCACAACTCTCTCATGACACTTCTGTAAAACTGTAAGAGCAGCAAGTCAGACCAAAGATCTGTCTGGCTCACTACCCTGTCTCCAACGCTGGCCAAAAGCAGATGCCCAGGGAAAATTATAAGCAAAAGATACAGTGATACTTCCTTGGAACACTCTTCCAACTTCCAGCAATTTGCAGTTTAGGGACTTTCTGGTTTTGTATTTAATAGCCTTAGTAGAATTTTTCTGCCATGAATTTGCCCACACAGTTTTTGAGGCTGTGTAATTTTTTCTTGGAGTTACTGTCAGTGAAGTTTAATCAGAGAATTCAGTACTAAACAATGATACTAAATAAATATTCAGAAAGCACAGGCAAACGTGCCAAAGGAGTTGCCCTTGGTCCTGTGGTGAACATTCCTTAAAAAAAAAAAAAAAAAAGAGTGATGGGGAGAAAGAAATTTTTCTATTGCTTCATCAATTGCCTGGTCATATAACCAGCATGAAAAAGTGGTTGAGTATCTCAGGATACACTGGAGATAATTATACACCAGAACTTCTATATATACAAAATATATGAACGAGAAATAAAGCTAGGAAAATAGTGTTTACAGTAAGAGATGCTGTTAATAACTATGACAGCATGGACAGGGATTTCAGACAGGCAGATGATGGTTTCCTTAAAAAGCAATGATTAGTCTATTCATCCTCTTCCAACTGCACTTGTTCAAGTAGAAGATGAGTTTTGCAAAGTGTCATTGAGTTTTCTTCAGCCAGGGCACTCAAGGATAAATTGATTTAGCCAAAAGTCCTAGGATCTGCTGTTCCTCCTTTACCTTCTGTGCTAGAAACAAAATAGCAGGAGCTGGAGTGTGCTTAATCAACTGTACACTTTTGAGAACTCCAACTCTGAAAAGTCTTATCCTGATAGTTCATTAATTCATCATAAGGCTGGTAAAAAAGGCCCTGTATTTATTTTCCTTGTAATGTTCTCCCATTTTGTCAGAAGTGGATATGTATCTGTACACAGCAGTGTGTGTTGTTTGCTCTGACATGCCAAGTTCCTTGTGGCAGAGATTATGTTCTCCCCTAGCAAACATATCAGTTAGGATGTCAAGCCAGTTGGAAACAAAACAAAATTGCTCTTTTTTTGCCTTAAGGTGATATCTGCTTTTCGCAAACCCGGGTAATAAAAAAGTCACTGCAATCAAAAAAAAAAAAAAAAAAAAAATCAACAAGCTGCAGAAAAGGCTCTTACCAAGCTTGCAGGAAAACCTGCAGGGGTGGGTTATGCTGCTTTCTGAATCTATTACCTATCTTCTGATACAAATTACAAAGCACTAGTTTTCTGTTCCATGTACAAATAATTAAGACTCATACAGAATCCTTAGTGCCCATGTGATAGACAAAACCCCAGCTTCCCATTAATTTTCTTCTTTTAAGACTATTTCCCCCTAATGTTTTATGGGTTTGTATGGCTGTGTGGTTTGTTTTTGTTTTTTTTAAAGTGCAAATTTTCTATCTTATTTGCTATCGGTTCTTATTAGGTTAATTTTTACCTCTAATATTCTTGATCACATCCCTTTGAAGAGGAAAAGAAAGGTTTTTCCATTATCCCCGTGTCAGTCCAGTAACACAGTGGCCCGTGGGAATTCCACAGTGCCATCTACTGCAAGGTACTAGAACAAGGGATAATGCAGGATGGCTTTTCCACTCGATCTTACCTCCTGACTCGTTCCAAGCTTGCTTCTGCGCAGATCCCAGCACATTTTGCTCCCTTGCCAGTTTATCTGGCTCCCTTTTGTGCTGTGCTTGTGGCAATAGCACTGCACTACTTATTTCCAACCCTTAATTTTACCACTCATGCTATTTTTTTTATTTTATTTTTCTTTTTTTTTTTTTTTTTTTTTTTTTTGTGGGTAGGTGTGGTAAAGCCATGATGGTTTCTGAGCTATGACTCTCTCCCCTTGACAGATCTCTGGCACCGTCCTGCCTTCCAGGAGACCTCGAGAAAATTCCCTTCGGAGCCTGCCCGTGCTGATGGCTCGCTGGCCAGAGGGCGAGGTGAGACGTTCAAAGCAAACAAAGCATTTACATCCTTCCGGAGGGAGCCCAATGTGCTGTCTCTGCAGCTTCTGCTGGCCCTGGAAGCAGGAGATGAGGACAGAGGAACACACCCCTGCTGATTTTGAGAGCAGCAGAGCCTGCCTTGACTGGCAGTTCGAGCACAGTCTGGCACAGCCCCTCGCTTAGCAAGGATCAAAGCACCAAAGGTTCACAGCAATGATGCTTTTTTTTCCCTTTGACACCTTGAGTTGTTCCATTCAGGTAAAATTTGGAAGGCCAAGGGTACATAAGGGGGCTGTAGAGCTTAACACCGTGGTTTTGAGCCCTGATTTTTCAGGCTTTTAGGTTTTTATTTAGGGAACGTGCAGGGCACAGGGAGACACGGTAAGAAATGTTTATTAGTTACGCTATCACCAGCTGATAATGCAAGCTAATAATTGGAACAAAAGTTTCTTCGGTGTCTCAGCGGTTTATTAGCTTTAACATATGTTAGAATTAAAGCAATATTTAAAAAAAAAAAAAAAAAGAATATTTGATATCATCAGACTCCACTACACAATTATTCTATCATGCATACTTCTGGTGTGTAAGCAGAAGGAAGCTTCATCTCTGACCATGGAGAATGTAGCCAGAGAGGCACTTACCTAGTGCCTGCCTAGAATCTGACTAAACTGAATTAAACTGAATTCTCTTCACTGCAGCTGCCAGTGGCTGCAGTCTAAAAATCCCCATGGAATAACAAAAAAGGAAAAGCAATGAAATGGAAAGGGGAAAATATTAGGCTGCAAATCACAATATCCCTTTAAGCCAAAGCTAAGACATCTTTATTCCCCAGATCAGTTCTCACCTCAGATTTGATTGGTTACTGTCGTGTTCTGACCAGGCTTGAGAGATAATAATGAATTATATTATTGTATGAATAATATGCAAACACAGAAGAGAGAGTGAAGCATGGTTATCTATTAATCTGTTTCTTTAAATTATAGGCTCTTTGGTACACTGGTCACATAAAATGTTGGAACATTAGTGCATGTTTGACAATTCCAGGCAGGAAGATTTCCTCCGTTGCTATAAATAGATCTGTAGCCTGTTAAGTACTAGCACAGTCATTAATGAGATATGTTTGTTCTCTGATCAGAAAATAGATCTACCTAGACATGCCAAAACGACATTGATATTTCTAAAATTAGTCAGGGGGAGGTCAGTCATCTTTTAATAGCGCTGTTAAAAATTGGCAACCTAATTAAGTTATGAATTACAAAAAGGCTTTTCGAGCTGGAACCACTTGCTTAAGGAACAAATAGATATATAAGGAGAAGTTCCCCATCGAGTCTTAATTCCTTTCTGTGTAAGTAATGCCCGGGAATCTGGAGTAAGGGTTGATCCCAGCTACGTAAGTGCCTTGGGAGCTGCTTGAGAGGTGATCTAAGGAAAGGGTAATTTCATTTTTGTGTCTCTTTCATTAACCTTGGAGCAAGAAGAAATTCAGTCTCTTTGCTATTGCTTGGTTTGGGTTTTGTGTTTTGTTTGTTTGTTTGTTTTTTGTTTTTTTTTTTGTTCCATGGAAGGGCAGCTGGCAAACCACTGGGGAATTTCAGCAGGATTAGAGTATTCCTCAGTGGGGGGGGGGGGACAGGGCCATGGCTGCAATGACCATTTCCAGGGAATATTTGTGTGGTTTCTTGTTAAGCACTATGGAGACCAGCCTGGCAGTGCTGCTGCCTTTAGGAATTGCTGTGGAAGTGGGGGCTGTACCAGGTTGTCCTCACAGTGAGACGGTGGTTTCAGCACCTGAGCCTTGATGGTCACTCAGAGTTTCCTTGCACACACAGAGGAAACTGGACAGCACGACCCTTTTTACCATAGCCCTTAAATTTTTACCATAGCCATTAAATTACAGCTTCCTACACCAAAATAAGGGACCCCCTCGGAGGTTCACCCCTAAAATTCCCTCTAAATGACCAGAAAGGCCACACAAGCTCCCTCCTCTGTGGAGCAGTGCAACTTTTCCTTGGGTTGGGGGCTATTTTCCCAGGCAGAAATGACCCCTTGGGCATTATAACACATTCTCAGTTCATATTTACCTGATCTATTAGAGGCAAAAGCAGTTCTGACAAGAACAGTAATTACAAGAATGTAATGTTCATTTCTACAGAAGGCACGGTGTCTGCATGCCTGGGAAGGGCCCAAGATGCTTACAGCATTTCTATTTTCCATGCTGTGGTGAATTTGGAACCTCTACACAGCTTAAGACAGAATAAATTTCACTCCAGCACAAATCTCTTGATCATTTCTCCTTCAAATGTGGGAAAACAACACTGAGAATGTGGAAAGTGTAGAGCACATCATAAATCCATGGACACAGGAACTCAGAAAGCTGCATAAGGCACATAAGGTCTGCTATAAAGGAAGCACTGTGCTTTCATATTATTTTCTGTTTAAAATCTACATGTGTGGTTTGGGACAAAGGTCTTTTAGTGTGGAAGAAAGAAGGTTCAGTGTTTTTCTTCTCTTTTTTTTTTTTTTCCCTAAAGAGAGGTATGTCTCTGGAGAGACAGTGGAGAGATGTGCTCCAATCTCCAGCACACGCTGCTGCAGGAAAAGTGAAATTTCTGAGACCACAAAAATAACCCTGAGCAGAACTCAGCACCCAGGATATACTTCATGTGTGAGCAACCAACAGGTGTTTAAACAAAGGTACAGGTTTGCATGCTGGCTGTCATCTGCTGGTTTCCACTGCGTATTTCTGATCCTAGAATTGGGATGGCTTAAAGGAGTCTTCTTCTACCACCTGATCTTATCAGAAAGCACACATGCTCTCTCTCTCTTCTCAGGAAGGAAGGGTGATCCCAGCAGACTCACTCTGTAGCTGCTTTTCCTGGCTTAGGAACATGCCACCTGCATTTTTCTACTGCTGCTTTAGAAAAGAGACCCCCTGACACCAAAGAAGGATTTATGTATCACCTGATTCCTTGGAGAATCTGACTCAGTGCCTCACAAAGCCCAGGGAAACCTGCAGGTCTCCTTCCTGCACCTTCATATGCTCCACATGCCTGCCCTTTTCCTCGTCCTGGGTGAAATGCAGGATTAAAATCCCCCAAGGACTTCAGGTACACACATAATCTAGACAATCTAAAAACAAATTGTGGGTTAGTCATCTATTTAATGGAAGAAGTCAAATCACCCACATCAGCTGTCACCATAAATGCCATCAACTCTATTTTTGCTCACATCTGCTCTATATTAGGGAGAGACATAGAAGCTGAATTTTGCAATTCATGTTCCCTGTGACTGGCAGTGGGAGAAGAGTTTAGGTGGAGCTGATCTCCCCTCCCTTTACACCACAGATTTCATTCTGTAGATGAATGAGCCACTCTGAGGTCCCTTGATAAACAGGAAAGTGGCAGTTTTAGAAACCCACTGTAGTTGTGTACCTTCTGATGAGATAGGTTATGCTCCAGGCATCATTAATTACACTGATTAGATCCTGGCTATGGATGGAGCCCAGTGTAACCAGTTCAGAAATGGTCTTTGATACTGCAGCCACGAACACCTGAAGGATCTCACCCTTTCATACTTGAAGAAGGGACATGTGCTGGCTGAGGACTCACACATCTTCTACTGACTTTGTTGTAAAGCTAAATGAGAGGCAACTGGAGTGTCATTAATGACAAAGCCCAAGTTTTGCCCCCATTCACACCGACCAAACCTCAGAGATTGGTTGTGTTCTCCAACACAACCACGGAACAAGCACCAGTGGAAAAAAAATTGCCATGCAGTGGGACAACATTATGCTAACAGGTGTCTAGAACCTTTCCTGAAAAATAAATAAATCTGTATAGTTTACAGTATACATATTAGATTGTAAATATTTGTTACATTGTGTGTTGGGATGGAACAGTATCTTAATGTTCCTCAAGAAAGGTTTGTTTAGGTACAGTGAATTTCAGAAGCTATCATTGCTTCAGGAAAAAATGGTTTTTGCTGAAATGCCAGAATGCAACTAGAACTAAAACTGTGTGAAAGATTGATCAAATTCATTTCATTCAGTACTCATTGGACTACCCAATTCCAGTTCCACCGAGGTTCTTTTACAGGTGCTGCTGGAGTGGTTGTATCCCCTCTGGCTCAGCCTCGGGAGAATCCTGTCACTCCTGTCCATGCAGGAGGTACAGGGACACCCTTATCTCGTGTTGGATTTCCAGCTGGACCCTCCTGAATAATTTCCTTTGACTTCTCAGCAAAGAGAGGAACAAAAGTGTTGCACAGCTGTGAGGTCCCAGTTTTCTGTTGATATTCAAGGACCTGACTGTTCACCACAGTGCTGTTTTATCTCTGTTTCAAGGGGGTTTTGGCAGAGAGTAACCCAGGAAGGTGAGATCTCACCTCAAATTTCTATATTGGAAATATTGGAGATTTTCAGATCTGCTGATCTGAAAAAAAAACCCTCCCTGTAGATGAAATACCAGGATTAATTAATTTATTTATTAACCCTTGATGACATTGAATTAAAAACCGCTTGTAGAAACATTACAAATCGCCATTAAGATGATGATGATGCTCAATTAGAGGTAAAAAGCTACAGCCACAGAGCAGAAAGCAAGCAGCAAGAGTACAGGCATGGGCTATCAATCCCTCTAATCCCACCCACACAAGTACAATTCCTTCTGTAACAGAGTATCTCTAATTCTGCTAAAATCAACACGGCAGACTGTGTCAAACAAATGCAGAATTTTACAGATGCTAATGCCAGCTTCTATTGCATCGTGAGTAAAAGCAGGAAAAAAAAAACCAGATAGAGCCTTTAAAATTCTGCCTTAAAAAATCCAGGCAGCTTCCAGCAGGCACCACAAACCTGTGTTAGCACTGCAGGCTGCAGGAGACAGGGGGTTGTATTGAAAAATTTTGTTCTGCCACACCATGTAATAAACAGCTCTTTAAAAAACCTCTTCTGGTTCCTGGCAGCGTAGGTAGGAGAGCTAACCTCCCACCTACTGGAACTCTCTCAAATCCATGGAAAGAATATCAGTGATTTTACTTTGGAACTGGCTTTAAATCTTGCATAAAATCAAGAAGTTGCCTTTCTGTGAAATGAGTGTATATACATTGTCAAACCTTTCCAAATGGAGATGGTTTGTTTGTCACTGAAATTGTGCCCGTCAAATATCCAGAGTTGTTTGTTCCTCTGATGACCTTTATTATTCCTAGAATCCACAGTTAACCCCTACTGAGAATTTCTGCTTTCCCTGCAAATTCTTAAAAGCAAATATATTTTTTTTTTCCTAAAACTGCTACCACGTTATCACAGTCAACTGACTGCAGTTTTCTAAGAAATCTTTGGGATCCTGTGTGGAAAAGTGTGTGTTACACATGGAAACATGTACTGGGCCTGGAAACTTCCATGGCTTGGAAACTTTGAGACACTGAAGGATTTATTCTATCATCAGTAGAAATACTAGATCCTTCTGAGAATCTTTCATGGATGTGGGCTCTTTGGATCTATAAAGAGAGTGAATTTTCAGCTCAAACAAGCGCCCAGCGTTAAAATCTCCGCCTTGAAAGGACAGAGTGAGTTTTTAATAGGCATTTTGGTGCCAGGACATGTCAGTCAAATTATTATTGGCTCTAGCTGCACTCTCACAAGCTGTTACATTCTTTACCTGCAGCGGAGTGGCACTCAAAAAGGTGCAAAATTCTTCTTTGCTTTTGAAAACACCAATGAAAGTTAAAAAAAAACAAAACAAACCAACAGACCAAAAACAAGCCAACAACCCAAGCCCTCCAATCTAATTCACACAGCTGAAAACCTCTGATCTTCATACAAGAAGGGCAGACCCGCAAAATTCAGCAGGAAGGGTCCTTTGGGAGACAGAAGCAAGCCAAGATATTTAATAATTAATGTGAAATCAGCAAAAATCTCTTATTCCTGACATAAGCTGACATGAATTCCAGCCTCAGCAGTCCTGTTACCACACTTGCCTGTGCATGTATGTGCAGAGTTATTTAACACTCCACGAGTTACAATAATCTCAGGCTCGCTCTTATTCCAGTTCCCATTCACAGAATCCCAACTGTGTCCTGCAAACAAAATCCATCTCACCGGGGTGTTACGTGGTCCACACATTCCCAGGATGGGAATTTCTCTCCTTTAGGAAATGAATTGCATTGAGAAGAATGACAAGGGGGGAGAGAAAGAGAGGGAAGGGGAAAACAGAATTCTTATTTTTAGATCACAATGTTTTGAAATGTGATCTGCTCTTTAGTCTAAGGTTTCCCAGCTGCCCTGTCTCCTTTGTTTTGTTTTTTTTTTTTCCCCACTCCTTTTTCTTTTTGTGAGGGAAGGGTTGAGACGGGAGGGAAAATCATATATACACAAAACAGCTTTGTCTATAAACTCTAAAAGTGTGTTTGGCCTTGCAGAAAAGAAGTCCTATATGAATTTGGGGAGTGCAGGTAGGGGATGTTTCATGGGGAATCACACTGCTATGTAATTAGAGATCTTGTATATGTATAAACAAACTCTGCCATAAGATCAGCAGAGAAGAAACTTGCTTACTTGTCTGATGGCCAAGAAAAATTAAACCAGAGAAGGCTATAAATAGAATGAAGAAAAAAAACTGAGAGGTTAAAAAAAACCCCTCATGGCTGAGAGAAAAAGTTCTTCCTTGCAAAAGGGTTAAAGCTCTGCTTACAAACTTTGCTAGACCTGGTGGTATAAGCGTTTTTTTCTTTGGACTTCATGAGAGAGATCATGACCCAGACCTCTCCTGGGGAGGTTTTTGACCATCCCTTAGGCGTGCCACCAAAGGAGCGTCAAAAAATTTCATTTCCAGAGAAGGGCCAAAGTGTTTCATTTCAGACAAAAACGAAACAGCAGTGGCAAAAAATTCCACTCGCTAAACCCTGCTACCATTCCTTGCCTGGGTCCCTTTTCCAGGCCAGAAAAGCATTACAGATCCCAGTCTTCCACAGCTCAGGAATCATCTCACTGTGCTGATCCACACTTGCTGTGACAGTCCCCGAGGGGTGATCTGCCACCTGAGAATTTCCAGACACAGCTACATCATCTGCTCACAGCCCTCCTGCCTCTCACATGGAGCTGGAGCTGGAGCCAGGCAGCAGGAAGCACCTGTAAGTGTTTTACATCTCCAGGAACAACGCCACCTCCCAACTTGCAGACCTCTCTCATCTGGCCAGTGCAGTCAGGGACCTACCCTCTCCTCCTCCTCAGGTAGCCAGAACCCCGGCCAGAGTGCTCACAAGCAGCCACAGCTCATGGGATGAAGGCATTTCCCCTCTGCCATAAAATGCATCATTTACTATCACAACCTTTCTCTCCATGGGGAACAGCTGGCAAGGGATATTTGCTCCTCTCACCCTTCCTCCTCTTCTCCCTCCCTTTTTCCACAGCCCCCGCACCTCAGGCCCCAGGAGGTTTCAGGGGAAGGAAAAAAGGAGGTTGTGCATTGTCTGAGAAGGGTTTCTAAGCTGCCCTTCTGGCACAGAACTCATCAGGACGTTGTTCAGCTGCAGGTCTGAACTGGAGGAATGGGCACAATAAAGCTGGATGCCATTGGGTGGTTCACAGGGAGTAAATTAGTCCACAGAGTATTAACCAGCACATCACCACAGCTGCAGCTCTCTCTGGCTTTGACTCTGCCAGGTAATATCCTCACAGCTGGAGGATGCCAAATGTACTTTGGATTATTCCGTATTTACTGCATGACACAACATTCCCTGGAGACAGGGCTGGAGACAAGGCTGGAGACAAGGCTGCCTACAGCGTCTGAGGTCCATGAGGGAAGTCAAGCCAAGTCAGCTGGTCAAGAGAGGAGACAGAAATGGAGAGAAGACTACCAGCACTGCAGCTCAGATCAGAGACTGGATCAGAAGTAGGGCTAGAACACAGGCTGATGTGCATCCTGGAAATACAGCCAGCAAATCAGGACAGGCAACACCTCTCAGGCACTCTGGGAGCCCCAGCCTGAGCTTACTGGAGCTCATGGACTGACTGATGGGCAGGGGCTGCGTGGATGGAGGCCCTGGGTAAGTTTGGTCAAGGCAGCCAAGGTCTGCTGGTGCACTGAAGGCCCTGACCACTGTAACTTGGTGACAGAGCTTGTGAATTACTGTCCCTTTGGAATCTGGGGGTGCACTACTGCTTAACTCATCTCAGACACAGAGTCTTGAAGGGATGGTGTAAGGTCAGTAGATCCATATATAAAATTTCCAGGCAGTAGATGCCATGCTGATAGTTAGTGCTTGTCCTGCTACCTGCACCCAAGGATACACAGGTCAATTGAGAGATAACAGCATATTTCATGGCATCTCCAGCACTTTCCCCCCTGTAGCAATGAAGCTCTGAATGCAGTACAGAAATAAGAGAAGCTTTTAAATTGGGTTTCTCATCCCTTTGTCCTGGTTTTGGAAATCAGCATATCTAACACCTTGACCGGCTCCTTGAAGACAGCTGGAGGGAAAGCATCACTTGCTCTTGTTTGGGTTCAGCCAGACCTCCTAGTAAAGCTGTGATTTTGTTAACCATTCAAAGCAGCCAGAACAGTTCTCCCTTTTTTTAATCTCTGTGAGATAAGATTATCAGATGCTCCTGCAAGCCTGTCTGAAGCCACTGTCTGTCTGCCTGAAGGGAGCCACTCTTAGCCCTGTTTTCTAATGTGACATCTTTACCAACAGTGCCATTCCTGCTCTCCTGCAGCCTAAACACAGCCTTGCAGTCTAAACCCAGAGTTCCACTTTGGTACAACCACTTCGAGTTTTAATCTTAATCTGCAAGCCTGAGAACAAAACCCCTCACCCAACTGGTGCCATCTCCAGTCAGAACCACTCTTGCTGCAAAGTGTTCCATTTTACAAATCCCAGCCCCTGAGGGCAAACAGTGAATTGTTTAACTGGCATTGTGCAAAAATTCTAGAGGTGAGCAACCCCCCAAGCACCTGCTGCTGCTGTTAATACCTGTGCATTTACTTCCAGCTATAACATGCATATGTACAATCTGTCTGTGGGGAGAACCCGGCATGGAAAGTTTTAAAAAGGCAGGAACGTTCAAGCCACTCTCACAGGAAGAGAATGTGCAGATGAGTGGGATCTCAGAACAAACGGTGGGAGGGTTTAATTCCTCTTAAGGTATTCATGTGTCAGAAGACTCAAAGGCATGGAAAAGTGGCCATGCAGTGACTGGATGAGAAATCACTTCCCAGCCTTGACGATTTTCTGGGAACAAGGTTTAATATAAGGCTGTATATATATATATATATATATATATATATATATGGCAGACCCTGCTCCACTGTAGGGCTAATGACCCTTCCAGTTTGCTGTCCTGCCCTCGGGCACCAACTTACTCAGGTGCCCCACACCCTGTGAAAACATCCCCACAAAAGGGCTCTGAGCAATCAGCAGGAGCAGAAACGAGTTCTTTCACAAGCTGAGATGGCAGTTTATGCCCAGAAGCAAAAGAACTGATAAACCTCATAATACTTTAACCTCACGAGTTAACTGCAGGTATTACTCCTATTCAAGTGCTTAATCCTACCCTGACTCCCCGAACTATTTGCCTCCATGTCCCACAGCAAAAAATTCCACAGGTTGATTAAGTGCCACTTTAGGGTTTACTGCCTTTCAAGTGCTTTAAACACGTGTTCTTCATTTTACCACGCTGACCCAGCACGAAGAGATAAATGGAAGTGTCCACTTAATTACACCCACTCAGTTTTTCCCAGTGGAATAAGAGCTGGCCAGGTAACCAAGAGCTCCTGATGGCAAGGATGTTCTTAAACCAAGGAGGTTCCAGCCGTCCTCAGTGGGTGTTACAAATTACATGGAATGTGAGGCCAGCTTTTCAGAAGCAGCCTACCCTCCCTCCCAGAGAAACTTCGTGACGTAGTTTAGTGGGAGCACAGTGATATACTGGAGAATAATCACTTTAATTACCACCTGAAATCCAGAAGTTTATTCCCTCTATCAAAACCAAGTTAGGATACTATCATAAATGTATTTTTCTTCCAGAGCCAAAAGAGCTCCCACAATAATCAGTATAGCTGGACCTAATTAGCTAAGAAGGAGCATTGCAATGGTGGTTTAAAAGCTCAGGATCAGTATGGCAAGTTCTCCAGTACAACTCCTGCTCTTTCTTTGCTCACGTTAGGAAGCTCACCTCTGTGTCTGCAGGAAAACACAAACATCCAATCCATTATTTTCCTTTTGACAGTATATTTTAATATCAAAAATGCCACTTCTATAAAACCAGAATACTTAATGTTAGTTTAGCATCATAACCTTGACTCAAAAAATCGCTTCTAAATTTTGAATGGAATTTTCTGCAAAGTTTAGTTTCAGTGATTTGACACTCACCTGGAATACAGGTCAGGGCCTTGTTTCATTGAAAAAAATACCTATTTATTTAAATAAATGGAACAGCTCTGAAATGACAGTAAGACTAAGCTGCCAATAGACTCCCAGCCAGCCATCATCAAAACAAACTGCATACAAGTTTCAATAAGCAGCACAAGGAAATCCAGTGGAGTGCTAGGCCTAGCCAGAAACTGTATCTTCAGTACCTTGGGGGGACCACAAAAGAGATCAAAATTACTGCATTTGAAATCTTGGAAGAAGTTTTTTTTTTGTTTGTTGATTAAAAAAAAAAATTAAAGTGGAAATTCCATTAGCATACCTCAGAGATCAGGCTGCCTGGGAAAGAGGAAAACCATGGACCACATGGATGTGAGACAGGAGGGGCTCACCAAATTACTTCAGTGTAGATGAGATCCTACTGACTGGGCCTGTCAACTGGGATATAAAAAACTGGATTTAAACTTCTGCTAAGTCACTCTCTGCCAACCCACACAAGTGCCCTAAAGTAGACAGCCCTTAGCTGTCCCAAGGTGTCTTTGCACATGTGTGTGAATGTATTTTACAAGGTATTTTAGTTTTCATTGGCCTCACCACTGCACAGGAACCTTTCTTGAACCTCAAACACTTCTGTGGGATGAAGCACTCATCTTGCTGCTGTTGAAAGCTGTGCACTTTGAAAGCTCAACCTCCCGAAAATTTCGACTCCAGGAACTGGCTGTGTTAGATCTGCAGAGGATTCTGCTATGCAAATGGGCACTGGGGCCCTAAAACCATCAAAGCAATGCTAGCTATTCAACAATGAGCTGCCATTTGTTGCCAGAGAAACGCTGTGTTGAATGAAATGCATTTAGGAAAACATTACTACAAAGGGAAAATATGAGTAATCAACCTAAAGCAGTGAGCCATGGCAGCTTGTTTTATGAAATGTCTTCCGGGCTGTCTCAAAACATCAGACATGCTGACAGAGATACCAGAGAGGTTTTCTGTTACTTCTCATAGAGAGGGTTTCAGTCTTGGATTCATCACCCCCAAACCATACCATCTTGGTCTACCTGTCACGTTGAGTTTTTGAGTGGGGGAGTCTGAAAGTCTGAAGGTCACAGGAGAATCTGGAAGGACTTCATTCCAACCACTGTGCTCATGGTTACGCCTTTTTTGGTGTTTTAGTTTGTGTATGTGTGCCTATGAATGTCCTTCTCTACTTCTTCCATATTACTTCCTCCCCCTTGCTCAAAAATAGAGAATCAAATCATACATCAAATCCTACTCCTTCTTCCAGGCAAAGAAACTTTCCCATGAGTAGAGAAGAAAAAATTACATTTCAGGAACTTAAGCTGAGCTCTCCAGAACGATCTCCAACCTTGAAGTGTCTCTTGTTTTATTCAATCCACGGACATGAAACACAACATGGCCCAACTGACTTACAGTGAACCAAAAATTCAGTTTGCCCATAAGCAGCTTTCTTTACAAGATGCTCCATTCTGCACACAGGCTGCCAAGTTATTTGCCCCACCCCTGGAAGTGTCCCAGGCCAGGTTGAATGGGGCTCTGAGCAACCTGGTCCAGTGGAAGGTGTCCCTGCCCATGGCAGGGGTGTTGGAATGAGATGATCCTTCCACCCAAACCATTCTGTGATAATATGATTCTATATATTCTATATATTCTCTCTCCTTATATATATTCTGAGGCTTAGTACAAATGTAAGACTTTCTCCAGCAGGAGCAAGAAGGAACAACAGGAACTGTGCCTTTTTAAAGCATGTGCTTTTTTTTTTTTTTTTTTTTTTTTTTTCCCTCAGGTGCTCCTGGAATTACACAACTTCGGTTTTGCTTAAGTTGAGAAAATATCCTGGGGATCACATAAAAAACACACTGTAGGGCTCATTAGCCTGTTGGGTGATTTTAATAACCCACAATTACCTCCATACAAATGAAATTAAGGAGATGTGAAAGCAAGTCTGGTCATATCAGCACTGTGTATAGATCAGCCTGCTGTGTGATTTTGGTCATTGCATGGAATAAAAAAGTGCATTGGCATGTTCTCTGTTCTGTACAGATAAGCAGTGCCTACAATATCCACACCAAGAGGCCAAGAGACAGGGAATTTTGAGCACTTTGCATTTGTCTTTTTTGTTTTCAAGGGTAAATACAGGAGGAGTTTAAAGTACATTTTCAAGTAAAACACGGAGGCAAAGAGAAATCATAAATGGTATGAACTCCCACCTGGGCTTGGAGCTTTCTTGATTAGCCAGTCAACAGACAGGGAAGGTAGAGCAAAACAAAAACTTAATCCTCTTACCCTTTGTATCTTAATTAGCTGTGAAAACACAGACTGAAAACACTCATCAAATAACAAAAACACTGACTCATACCAAATAGTTTTCCTTCCTTTTGATTTTAATTTCTTTTTCCATCTTGTTTCAAGCCTCCTTAGCTAATTTAGGTGCCAATCTACCTTGTAGAAACGCTGTCAACTTTATGGCATTGTTACCATTAGAGTGTGTACTTTTCCATTTCCATGTCTCTCCTTCATAAGAAGTTCCATCGGAATTAAAACACTTGAGGGTAGGATTATGTCTAAGCATATCCATTACTTTTGCTCAAGGATAATAAACTGTTGTTGTCACTTGATAGGTGCTTCATCTGTTACAACAGGATTCTTTTTCCCCCTGTAATTCTGCTTCTACCGATACCTATTGTCTTAAGAGACCTTGCTTTTATTTCGTTCTCCAAAACCCTTCATGAATTACCTTCGTGTCTACCAACGATGTGGGAAGTTTGCTGATGCCCCAACAGTCCACTGAAAGCACTCACAGCTTTTTGTTCCTGCACCAAGCAGAGCCCAACCCAAAATTCAGCCATGCCAGATGAAGGATTGCCTCACAAGTGTCTCTGAATGGATTTCGGCATCCCAGGGAGAGGGATTATTTCAATATCCTCATTACACTCACACATACTTGGTGCTGCATGGTCAGCCTCAGGCATTCAAGAACTATGAGTAAGCACTCTGCTGCCACACAAAATGCTGAGATTTAGTTCCTTTGAAAACAGAAAACAATAACAGTGGGCTCTGTCCATGCTCGGTTTCTAACTCCCACTTGCTCGCTTGTGACATTTAGTTTTGCCAACTGCTGGAAATTTGTATAAAGTGATCTTTGGCCCCAGGATCCCCACATGAGTTAATTATGCACTCCTTCAGCACTATGACAATTCTTCAGTGTCCAAAGAAATCTGCCCTTTGTGTCCACTACACAAGATCTGCTGCCTCTGCATCTGCAGCAGATCTTCACCTTCTGACCAAACCAGGGAATGGGAGTTTCCAGAAGATTTGTCTACATCTCGGTGCCAAGACAGAAGTAATTACTTGAGAGGTATTTTGTCACATTTGTTTCCTGGAATGGAAATTAAAGGAGCATGGTGAGGAGGGAAGAGAGAACCAGAGAGTGAACTGACTCATTTTTTTTTGGTATGGTGATGGAGCCAGCTCAGATGTCCTAAAATAGCGGGTAGTTTCTGTTCCACTCCCATCCCAGGAAAATAACATCAGATGCTGTCTTTCCTTTAAATCCTCTAGGAGCCTGAGCAAAAGGAAGAGAGGAAGGGATGGCTTACCTTGCTGCAGGAAGCCTCACTGAGTGCTCTTCCCCACGGGGCAAGTCAGAAGTGCCCTGTGAAAAAGGCAGCTGCAGAATGCAGCTTGGCACAGCTACCTGTCTGCAGCAGCAGGGGTCAAAGACATGCTCAGGGTGAGAGGTTCACCAGCTGGCACTGCTGCTAGAATGAGCTCAGAGACCAGGGTGGCTCCAGATGGAAGTAGTTGCTGATGCTATTAATAAATCCTGTGCTTTCTGTCCAGCCCTGCAGCTCCATTCTGCTCCCCAAATAACCAACAAGACTAAAAAGTAGGTTCAGGCTTCCTTGCACAGCTCCAGTGATAAAGAGAGAGGAGCCAACCCTGCAGAGTATTCTTGGCCTCCAGAACTTTTCCTGAATCCTCAAGGGAGGGCATCGTGACCCAAGGCTCTCCCAGCAGGGCTGAGGAAGAGGCAAGTGCCACAGCTGAGGTAAATTATTTTTAATTCTTGTGGCTGTTTCCAGTTCACCCTGAGCCACGCAGGCATCTGACCTACCTGGGAGTACCAGTGTGTGGCACAAAGCCAAGCTGTGCCATCCCCTTGGTGAGGGCTCCAGAGTCAGAATTCAGATTTTACTTGGCTGGGTTGCCGCGCTCCGGCGTTGCTGGGCCAGACATCTTTTTTAGATATTCCATTTTACATGTATGTTTTAAATAAATAGCCTGTATTTTAGGAGCACTTAGCCATAAGTATATAAACTGCTCTGAGGTTTACCCCATTGGAATTAGAATGAACCTAATTCATAATTCAGACATCAGGCTAGAAACAGCTCAGCTTCGTTCCACGGACCTATAGCTTGATGTCTGAACTGCCCACGAGACGCCCTCTAATCCCAATAGCTGTAACCTAACCTCAGAGTGGTTTCTAAACTTACTAAATAAATATACTTTTTAAAGAGGAATGCACCATATTTATTAGGGTTTTTGCTCCGTTCAGGCAGACTATCATTTTAGAGCTGTTCCTGAGAGAGAGGCGGTGGAGAGGCACAACTATATTCAAGAAAATTTCAGAGCCCAGTTCTATTTTTTTTTTTTTAATGAAAAATTAAAAAAAAAAAAAAAAAAAATCCAACCTGCTCTGTTTAACTGACTGCAGAAAGTATCTGATGGTACAAAGCCTTAAGGTGTAGAGGGTCACCTCTCATAAGCACTTAGCCATGCAAAAACTCTCCTTGCATGGGAAGTCACAATAAACTCACCATCCCTGCCAGTTTCAGAATGTGACCAAAGCATGGGCCCAAGCTCTCCACTCTTGTGTTCATGCTTCAATCAATATCTTTCCTTGCGTGTTTTTACATGGTATTTGAGTAAATAAAAAAGCATCTGCCCCGTTAAAATGGAGTGACAGCGTTTGGTTTCTCACTGAAGTGTGCATTCAACTCTCATTCCCACTTTGTACCAAAATCTTGTTCCTTCCCAAGAATTATTTTATAAGCATCGATGTGTGAAGACAGAAAAGCTGGATTCTGAAAACAGCATTTTTGCAAGAGGAAGGAACACATTAATGGCATGAAAGTCTGGCTGTCGGATCAGATCGCGGCTCTCAGATTGGAACTTCATTGATAATTTTTCAACTTCACTCAGCACGTTGTACACTGGGAAAGGGCTGTGCAGCGGGGACTTTTCTGAATGCCTCAATACCACAAACTGTATCTGGTCAGTCTGTCTGCTCTCCATGTGTGCCTCCCTTCACAGCAAATAAATGCCAGAAATAGCATTCCTACAGGATTTCCAGTTCAAAAGCCACAAGAATGCTCTTTCTCATGGTATGGCACCGTGCAATAAAATGGTGTCATCTGGAAAATTGCAGTCTTGGAAACAAATGTTTTTTCCCTCTCGACTTGATTTAAATCATCTAAAAATAGATGGGTTGTCATATAACTTTTATGTTTGTCAGGGGAGCCCCTCATTTCATCTTGTGACAGTACAAGAAACGGATCCCGTAACAAGACAGGCAGATATTCCTAGGGAATCCCCCAGGAATATCTTTTTTCTCTAACTGTGCAAAGTCTTCAGAAATAAAACCTGAAAGCGATTCATCAGAGGTTGAGAACCCATTCAAGGTCACTCCAAGCAACGATTTCAGAGATTATTTATATATTACAAATTTAGGGGGAGAAGGAAGGAAATGCCATGGAGGAGTTTCTCTTCAGTTCTTTCTGTTTTCTTAAGTAAGACTTCTTAAAACTGGCTCCACATAAAAACAGGTTGTCACATCAGTTGGCTGAGAGAAACATCATCTTAATCCATCTCCCTGATCAGCACAGCTGAGCCACTCGGGAATGATGTTTATCTCTTGACTTCAGAAACCAGGAAAACCTTGCAGGTGAGAAGGCATGGGACAATTTAATTCAAGAAACCAAGGCTTCTCAGTGTTCAACTGCTGAAGGAAGAACCCTTTTGGCTTTATCTAGGATAACATCTCAATGTTATCAGGAGGGATTATTTGTTGTTTAAGGAAGGTCACCAAACTATCACATCAACTGGTTTGTTCTTCCCTATCTATTATTCCTGACTTCCCTCTCCCACACAAACAACTTCTCAAATCTGTTGTCACCATTTGAAGCCAGTGTAAGCACAGATATTTTGGAAACATCATGTGCTCTACATAAAATCAAGTCATTGACAACCAATAGTTCCAATCTCCATGTACTTACTGCCTTTTTGCAGAAACTCAAAGTGTGGTCCCCATTTTGAGCTTATTTTGTTCCCATCTTTTTCAGGCCATTTTTTAAAACAATCAGCACAAAAGCTTGCACTATAAACTACTTCATTACAAGTCTGGCTCTGAGAGGATTTGTGCTCTCACTATTAAGAGTTCAAGGGTTCAGGCCACACTGATGGTCTGAAGCTGCACAGACATAGATAATACATTTACAATTCTATATATAATTTATATCACATTGAGGATCACAGACTCCTCACAAGCAAAGTAAGCAATAAATTTCAGTGCCTGAATGTGCCACTGCAGTTTTCAGTGACTCAATGCTGAGAAATGTTAATGATGGTGAAAAGAACAAGTTTACAGGGAGGGAGTACAATGACAATTACCATGCCTGGCATGCTAAATTTTAGGTAATGAAAGCACATTGCAGCAATCAGAAAGGGTGTACATCAACACACATCTACCTGAAAGGAGGTTGTAGAAAGGCAGGGGTTGGCCCCCTCTCCCAGGTAACAAGTGACAGGACAAGAGGAAGCACTCTCAAGCTGAGCCAGGGGAGGTTCAGGTTGCACATCAGGAAGAATTTCTTCAGGGAAAGGGTGGTCAGGCATTGGAAGGGGCTGCCCAGGGAGGTGGTGGAGTCCCTGTCCCTGGAGGTGCTCAAGGAATGACTGGATGTGGCACTCAGTGCTCTGGTCCAGTTGACAAATTTTGGACTCAACAGCCTCAGTGTTCATGTCATTCTGTGAATTAAAGGCTGAGTAGTTTATCTTCTGCAGACAATCTTGTTATTACCTCTTCCTACCCTGCTAAAGAGATATATGCAAGCAAAAACTCCAACACACCTTGGAAAACTTTCAGCCTTCCTTTCCCTCCTTTGCTTTGTTGGCACCTGCCTCTCTGGTAGCAGCTCTGTACTAGTTAGCAATAACACACACTACAAATTGCCCTATACACTCTAAAACCAAAAGACATATTAAAAATTAATTTTCCCCAAGTGGGAAAACAAACCTGAAATTCCTCAGAGCAAAAGTCCTTTGCTGAGAGCACCTCCTTGCCCAGCCCCAACAATTAAGAACTCTTGGACTAAAACACCTCCGTTTGGCAAGCAGAAGAGAGATTTGCATGCAATCTTTCTTCCACATACTTTTTTTCAGCAGCTGCACACAAGATCAGCCAGGACAGGCACATGACATGCTTTCACATGAAACACACATGTGAGCCATAAGCCTGCTCAGAAATTCCCAGAACCACAACATTTCACTTGTCATATTACTTGGCTTCCTTCCTGCACCGATGGAGTAGGCAGGCAGACACCTACCAGGATTTTAAATGTCCCCCTAAAGAAATAGGAGATATCATTAAATAAGCCTAAGAGCTCGGTTACTTCTTGGTTTTTGTTTTACTGTGTTCCTTCTCTGCAGACCATCTGTAATTGTGCCTTGGGGCACGTCCACTCATCAGGGAAAGATCGAGGGCAATGAGGGAATGAGCAAAAAGTGTGTTGCAAAAAGCCTGTGAAGGTCAAAGCACTTTCACCGTGGCTTCCCACCCTCCAGAACTCAACAGCACTTGTAGTGGAGGGCAATATTCATTTGCAAAAGCGGTAGAACCAACTTCTTGGCCTCTCAGAGCAGCAGAGCTTTGGGGCAGAGGGCTGGGAATGGCAGAAAAAGAAGAGACAGTGAGACAGTAGCAATGGGACTGGTAACAAACTGATGGGAGCATAAAGATCCAAGCTGACAGACAAAGTTAGTATCTCCTAGAGGGCAAAAAAGTAGAAATTGTGAGGAAGAAAAGAAGCTCTCTGCCACTCTAAGCTATTTTCATGACCAGAAGGAAATATCCACAGTGGAGTAAACATGTAAGGTTGCATAAATCAGCACCAAAGAAAGTGTCTCCAGGTGAACCTCGAAGTGGTACCTTCACAAGGGGCCCTTCCATGAAGACCAAGAGGTGGGTTTAGTTGGGATTTTTCTGATCAAAGTACAGAAATACCTCAAATGCAGACGTACCACAGTGCCAGTCACAGAACAACCTTGTGCTAGCTGGAATCTGTGAGCATTTCTGAGAGAGACACACACACACTGCATTTACCTCAGTGACAAACAGCTCCCTCCTAACAAATGTTAGCCTGAGGGCTTCCTGCAGGGAAAAAAATAAATGAACATAAGTCTCTGCATCTGGAAGGGAACTGATGTTGTCCATAGAATGTCTGAGCTCGTATCTCTATTTTTATTCCAGGTCCACCACAACCAGCACAAGTCTCACAGCACTGCGTTCATTTCCCAGTACAGTTACTTTAACCATCATGACATGTCGTGACAGCACTGGGCATACTTGAAAAAAAAATGCATCCAAAATATATTTCAGTTGTATCTGCCTCACAGGAAAGGCTACAGATTGAGCTGTAGATTCTGTAAAAAACTCAGTGTCGGTGTCAGAAGTGTTGCTGCTTCAGAAAATGCTTGTTTTAAGAGGAGGCCCCAAGTCTCCCTTATCATAAGGCCCTCCTGAGCTGACATAATGCTGCCTTCATGCAGGCATTGTTGTGCAATAACTTAGTGCTTGCCACCAAATTTAAGATTAAATATATATTCAGCTCATGTCCACACACATCCTGCCAATGTGAAAAACCAGGCACTCTTGAAAAAAAAAAAAGGAAAAGGAAACAGCATTAAGCAGCAGGAAGAGTCCTGTACCAAAATAAATGTTTTGCTCATTAGATTGTATTTTTGTCCGTGTTGCTGAAAAATTGGAACAGCAAAATGCAGCTTGTTACACTTTAAAGCTCGCTGTGTAATCAAAGGGGGAGAAATTTGCCAGTGAAGAAATGGCCGAAATTTTCAGAGCATTTTAAGAAATCTGGAGGTATGTCTAACCAGTGGTGGAGTAGTCTGGCTAAAAAAATGTGAATTGATTAGAAATGTCAATCAGTAGAGCTTATGGTTTTGTAAATTTTAACTAACCTTTGCTATGGACAGACAAGTCCACTTCAGCTTTCAGTGATGAGAGTGAAGGCTTTGATATCATTTTGTGGGAAGATGCCCGGGCCCTGAGGACCACAGCTGTCAGGTGGCCATAGAATCATCTAGGCTAGAAAAGACCCATAAGATCATCAAGTCCAACCATCAACCTCACACCATGTTGTTCACCACTAAGCCATGTCCCCAAGCGCCACATTTACACATTTCCTAAACACTTCCAGGCATGGTGATTTAAACACTTCCCAGGACAGCCTGTTCCGATGCTTCACAACCCCTTTCATCAAGAAATGTTTCTTAATATCCAATCTAAACATCCCTTGGTGCAACTTGAAGCCATTCTCCTGTCAGGGGGTTGTAGAGAGCAATAAGGTCCTCTTGAATCTCCTTTTCCCCAGGCTGAACAATCAGGTCCCAAGGCTTGTGTTCCAGACCTTTCCCCAGCCCCACTGTTCTTCTCCAGCCCCTTCATGTCTTGCTCGTTGTGAGGGGCCCCAAAACCGTGCACAGGATTTGAGGTGCAGCCTTATAACCCCCTGCAGTCCCTGTGCCTACCCAGTGGAGAGAGCCAAGCACCTCTGGAGGCCTCTGATGTGTGGTTTAGAGGGCTGGAGTACACCAAGAATGGAGATTTTGGAAAAACAGCTGATAATAAAAGCTGGGTGCTGGCAGTGTGTGGCTCAGGCTGCCTCAGTGTGCAGGCACCTTGCCATTCTGCTGGCTTGCATGTTTTTTGCAGACTGCCAGTGCTTGACAGAACCACTTTTGACAGAGGTCTTCTTTTAATTGTCTTCTCTCAAGCGTCAGGGACCTCTGCCTCGGAGCTGCAGTTCCAGAGCTGTGGGCCTGCTCTTCCAAGGGTTGTCAGATTCTTCCTCACAGTTATAGAACTGAATAATATCCTCGTTTTCATAACCTAAAAATAAGAGATGTGCTCACTCCTGTACTCAGTGAAATATCACTGACCACTTGAATGCTTTCTGAATGTTTGCAGTAGGCAATTTTTAAATTAAGAGTTGTTATAATTGATTTTAATGCATACTTGGATCCCTTCTTCTGTATATCTAATAAAGATCTTCTGGACTAAAAAAAAAAAAAAATGGGAACAAAGACAGACCAGGGAGGTTTTCAAAAGTAGAAAGAATAAAATGTAAACAAAATTTACATCATTGGGAAAAGAGACAATTCTCTTAAGAACTGCAATGGAGACATTCACTGTTGGTCTCATAACTGAATTGGCTAACCTTCAAAAAAGCAAAAGAGACTCCAAATCTGGTAAAGTGACTCCTCATCCTGCCTTCCCTCAACAAAATGCCCCCCTGAATTCAGAGGAATTTTCCAAAGGAAGGAGCAAAGGAAGAGAAAGTTTGCCAGAGGTTACATAGGGAATTTGCTGCAGAGCCAGGAGCGGAGTTAGCTGCTTGCTGAGGAGTGAGATGCAGGTCTTATCCACCAGACCACAGCAATCTCCATATTTAGTTAGACCAAGGGTAAAGGCAGTCACTTCACATCCATCTCCTCAGTGTCCTCTGAGATTTCCAGATGAAAAGTGGGGCGTGTGCTCAAAACATCTCTTGCCACGGCTTTCAGGGATGAGGCTGTGCAGGTTTCTGCCCCAGCCAAGGACTAAAAACAGGGGTGCATCCTTGTTTTGGCTGCACTGTGTTTTGGTGAGTTTTGTGCACACCTAAAACCAGAAGCCCCACTCTGCCTGCCTTAGCCCTGATGATCTCCACTTGTGGCTTGTGCCACTGAATATTTAGATCTAGCCTATACAAGGGAGGGGGATTTGGGTGGAATTTAAGGCTGTGTGAAGATAGTCTCAAGTAATGATCTTTTAACTTCTAAAGAAGTTCAAAACTTTGTCTGCTGCTGTGGTGAAGGCAGCTCCAGAGCCCTGAACCCACGCCATCACTTTGAAACAAAACTCAAAGTCAGTGGCAGCAAGGAAAAAGGGGTTAAAAAGAGCTAAGCTCTTCCAAACCTGTATGTAACTTTAAACCAAATATTAACAGAAAAAAAAAACCCTGGCATTTAAGTTGGCACTTAACTCTCGTTAATGAGGAGTTCAGATTTCCATTCTAACCCTCTTTTTCTGTTGCTTGTAATTTTCTCAAATAAACTCCGTTTTGGGATGAAATTTTCCGTGCTTGAGATTTTTTTTGGAAAGTTTATACAAAATCAGTTAAACAGTTTATTTATGTTAGCACTGAAAACAAAAAAAGCCACACAAAAATATTTCCATGTATGTTCTGATCAGTTATTTTCTGCTCAATGAACTCAAAATCAGCCACAGTAAGGAATTTCCAAATTTTGCTTGTATGTCTCCTCAATAAGTTTAGGGAAAAAAAAACCCAACAGCAAACAAACACTAAAACCTCAAGCCAAATCTGGACATTAACAAATTTAGTCTTTTACATTTCCTTTTCAGGATGTAAGTACATTTTTGTCTTTCAAGAAGTAGTGGGAAGATTTACAGATGCTTGGAGTGGCATCATCACCATCAGCCTACCAGTGCTCATTGAATATGTTCCCAGAGCCCTCTGAAAAGAAGCCTTAAAAGAATCTGTGGGGATTCTGTGCCTCACATCCTGCCTGTGTGGGCACATAAGAGACAGCTTATTGTTTTTTGACCAATTTAAGTGAAACTTATCTGGGAGTGTGCCAACCAGCCTAGTGCACACAGGCAAACTGAGTTCCTCTCTCTCTCTCTATGCATATTTACGTATATACATTAAAAAAATTATATCTGTTAATTTTTTAAACATCCTTCATGGAAAGCACTGTTTCCTTGCTGACACGAGGTCAGGAAAAAGATGCCAAAACAGAGTTTAGCAGCGATTTTTGGATGGCAAAACACGGGACACCAGCTATGCAAAACACTTGGAATATGTGTGACATTTCCTAATGCAGACCAAACCGAAGCAAGATAAATCAATTTCCCTGCTGGCAATGTGCAATATCCTTTGTTTTATTCCCCACTAAAAATGTTGTTATTAATGGCTGGGTATGTTCAGCATGCTTATGAAGAATGTATTTCAATCCCTCTGATGAACGATCTATCCATAGACAAAATAGCTCATTTCCACTGAGAAATCTTGATAGCTGGTAACAACAACAACAAAAAAAAAAAAAAAAAAAAAAAAAAAAAAAAAAAAAGAGGGAGGGAAAAAAAAAAAAAAAAAGAGAAAAGAGGTCATTATTTGCGAACTCCAGCAGTCAGGAAGAGTTCACTTCCTTTTTTATTGTACTTTTTTTACTGCAGGCATTTCATTTCTGGGAGGGAAAAAAAAAATCACAAACGTTATTCTCATGAATGAAAATTCTGCACTTCATTGTAGATTAGCCTGTATGAAGCCTCTATCTTTGTCCCATCTGTACTGTGATTAAAGCCTTGTTTAACCAGTGAGAATACTGAGCAAAAATATCACCCTGGGCATAATTCATAGTTACTGGGTCCCAGTTCCACAGAGCACATTGGCAGCATTTCTGTGTTATAAACTCCCAACCTCGGCACTACTGCAGCTAAACATTTAGGCACACATGCAACGTGTGGCATTTTTGCTCAACTTTCCTGCTCGTGCTGATATTTTGTTGTTTGTTGTTTGTTTTTTTTTTACTAGAAGTCTTATTGCAGCATGTTTGTAAGCAAACAACAGGGAATGGGGCTGCCTTCAGGTCACCAACTTCCACAGCACTAGTAAGTAAATGATGCTTGGCAAGACCTGATGTGAGGGAAATGAGTTAACTCGAAACACAAAAAGCTCCTGTAAAAAAAAAAAAAAAAAAATCCATATCAACATATTTTGCTGCCTTCAGAGAGAGGGAAAAAAAAAAAAAAGAAAGAAAGAAAGAAAAAAAAAAACAGGCAGACTGTCTGAACCACAGACTCCCTTCAGTCTCTGAAGCCCACAGACACACACTTTGTACAAATATATGATCTTATATACAGACACAGGGGTGCTCCCCCCCTTCCTCTCTGCCATTGCTGCCACACTTACTCACAGAGGCGCTATGGAGGCTGTACATAGGAAATACAGACACTCTGACCTATCTTGGCACACCCAGCACTGAGTGCTGGCACAGACACACAGGAGGATGTGCACATCAGTCCCCAAGCCAAGAAGTGAATAACACATTAGGAGGAAGCAAAAAAAAAACAAAACAAAAAAACAAAAAAACAAAAAAAAAAAACAAAAAAACAAAAAAAAAAAAAACAAAAAAACCCCACCATGTTCTTCTACACTGGAAATACTCGACACTTCCAGCGGGACCACAAATCCAAGGAACTAAAGCTTTCTCCAAACACAGTGAATATTTCAAGCCACTGGTGTTTTCTTGATAAGCACCACTAGCTCCACTCTACAGGAAAACTGAGGAGCATGGAAGTCAGAGTGACCTCTCAGTGCAAGCAAGTCAATGGCAGGGCTGGAACAGCAGATCAGAGTCCTAAATCTTCATTTACTCTCACCAGCAAGGCAGTGCAATGCACAGTGGTTGCCTCCCCTGTCCCAGGGCACACCCCAACAGGTGGCCAACGCCATGGGCAGCTGCAGAAGCAGCGAGGAGGAGGGCACAGGAATTTTTGGCCAGTCCCAGAACCACAAAGCTTCCTTTATTCTGCACTTCCTCCCACTCTGTATCAGCTTCTAGCACGGGCAGTGTTGGGAGAAGCTCACGGGATCAGGGAGGGGATGGAATGTACCCCACAGAACAGGGCTCAAATCTGCCCACCTGGAGGGCACAGCTTCCTGACAGCTCACACTCTGCTGTCTCCCCTCAGCTTGTGCTGGAAGCATCAGCTTCTGCTCATCCATCTTTCTTCTTACAGGTCCTCACATAAGTCCCACACCCCTCACATGGCAGCAGATGTGGCAGTTTTGGTATCTAGAAGAAATATGTAAGACTATGGAAAAATTGGGGTGTTGGCAACAGCACCGAGACTTTTAAGAAACAGCATTTTCCGGCAACAAGTTAGGAACAGTTTTCTTTCTCTTGGTTGGTTTTATTCTCTATTGCAATCTACAGGTTGTAAAATACAGTGATATGTCTAAATGGGTGTTTCAAATTCTTTTATTGATCCACTCTGGTGGATAGTAGCTACTCCTTCTTGACTTCACCTCTTTTCCTGCCAAACACTTTTAATATTGCAGCCTGAGCCAGGGGTGGGAGAGGTAAAACTGCCAGCTCAGCCTTTAGTCAGTGGCACAAACAGTGTGCTGGTAGCAAAGACGATATTAAAAAAAAATTAGGAGTTCAGGTGGAAGAGGGTAATTACTGTTCATAGTGGACAATTGCCTTGTGTTAATCTGCACAGTACTGAAGCTCAGTTCATGTCAGTAGATAGTACTTATCTACCAAAGTCATTCTGCTTCCAGAAAAGGAAAGCTTTTTCCCCCCCCCTTTCCATCCTTTCTAGGATGTACATCCTTTCTACCAATAGGATGGCTGTACATTTAGGGATGGCAGTGGTGGGGTGTTATCCAAATGTGATGCCCACACACCTGGTGATGTGTAAATCCCTTGATTCTGGAGATGAGGAACGACTGCCTAGCTCTGAGCCTGGAGAAAAGGAGGCTCAGAGGGGACATTATCACTCTAGAGGACTTAAAAACCATGCAGATGTGGCACTTGGGGACATGGTTTAGCAGTGAGCATGGCAGTGCTGGCTCAGCAGTTGTTCTTGATGGTGTCAAAGCTCTTTTCCAACCTAAATGATTCTATCCTACAACACAATTGCCTTGTACTGCGGTGGTTCCCCAGAGATTAAGATTGGTTCCCACCCCTGGTATAATATCTAGTCTAATTGAAAGGATTACATGTCTGTTTGGGTGTGAAACAAACCATAAACTGAGTCCTGAGGCACCAGCTGTCTTAAGCAAAAAGGAAATTTGCTGCTGAAGTCAATTTATATCGGTGGGTTTCTACAGTTCTTAAAAACTGAAACTGAGTAACTCAGCTGTCATCTAAAGGTCCAAACAGGATAAACAAACAGTACAGGGATGCCCAGCTTTCTGAGTGGTTAGTTTATTAAAGTTAACAGGTCCACAAGATGTAAAGTTCAGCACGTGTCTGGGTCTCTGCAGGACCAGGACTAAGCTGCTGCATTTTGATCACAGCTCGAGGGGTCAGTTTGGGCCACAGCAGAGCTCCTGAGATCCAAGAACAACAAGGACATATCCTGATACTTGAGGATTTTCACTCAAGCCAGTGCTCAGATGCCACTGGATGCCGATTTAGCCCAGAAGAAAGAACCCTGACACTGGGACAGGCCCCGCACACAAGAATGTCTAATAAGTTGATGGTGGTTTTAATTTTTTCAAGGATGGAAATCTGTGGTGTCACAGAGAGCCCTGATGTCCCTCGGTGGAGCAGGCAGATAATTCTGCATTACAAGAGGTCTGCTTGGAGGCTCGAGGTCAAAAGGGCTCCTAAAAGGATTTTGAAATTTTCTCGTAAATGCTGAGTGTTTAAGTTATGATTAAGTCATGTTTACCCATTAATTGTGCAGTAAATAAAGCTGTGGCTTTAACCTTCTAGTCACAGCGTGTTAATTAGGACTGAGAGACTGAAAGCCTGCCAAAGCTGTGCTGCATGGGAGGCTGGGAGGCACAATTTGGTTATCAGTTCTGTTGACATGTGCTGAGCATTATGTGGTCACACTGCATACCCAGCAGATCCAGCACAGGCTCTCCCGCTTATGAAAGGGCTGCTGTTTGAAATATTTGGCTCTCACTCAAAGTCTCCCAGTCTGAAGATCAAGAGTTGGTTGGGTTGGGGTTTTTTTTTCTCTCTCTCTCTCTCATTTCTATTAGTTTTTATGGATCCACTTTCCCACTTGGAGGGGTGAAACAGCCTGACTCATGTAACAACAGTGCATGAGGCAAGGCTGTGGGGAGAGGGAAAAGAAAGGGTGCAAAAATTTGACTTGCAGCTCTGCATCTAAGTATTTACTCTTTCCCCACTATTTCTAACCTCAGCCAGTTCACAATACTTGGAACTTAGTCCTAGGATGGGACTTGAAACTTTCCCACGGGCTGAACCTCCTCGGATTCAGAAATCTGCACATGAGCCACTGCTAAACATTTACCAAAGCTGTCCACTTTCAAGCTCCCAAGATGTTCCTGGGCCACTAAAGGGAGATGCAGGATAAGGAGATGGAAGTGACAGATAATTAGGAAATGTGAGGAGGAGAAGGTGAGGGAAAAAACAGTTGGTTGTTCACAAAAACACCCCTGCAAAAATGCTTCCTAGACAGAAAACAGAAATCTAAATATTCTCATGTGAACTCCTGTCATGTGCATCTGCATCTCAGATTTATACCACTCATGCCAGTACCTTTTCTTTGCACCTCTATTCCTGCTCCACAGCACATTTCTTAGGAACTTGTCAGGATCCTAACACATAAAAACACTATGATCTGCTGCAGCAGTAAGTCAGTTCTTCAGTCCTGATTCACCAACTCAAGCCACAAACAAATAGCACAATCCAAGTCCAAGGAAATTCTGAAAGAAAAAGGAAGAGATGTCAGTGCCTGAGAAATTATTATCTGGTGGGGAGAAGTGGCTGTATCCTGAAACAATTCAGTATTTTGTTGTTTGGGGTTTTTTTTTCTGGTAGTGTAGAATTTTCTTCAAAGAAACCACAGCGCTTGAGATATTGCAGTCCTGCAAACACAGCTGCAAACTACAACCCAGGAAACACAGATCCAGTTCTCACTTCTGATTCATTACATCACTTTCTGCCTGCTGGCCCCCCACTTTTGTCTGCCAGCAATATTTGCTATAATAACAATCAATATTTTATTATAAGCTTGTTGAAGCCCAAATTATCTCTTGCAGAATGAGCACAATGAAGACATTAAATCCAAGTATAGCAGGGAGTTATTTTTCCATAAACACATGGTGTCTGTCAGAAAACACAGCTCATCTAATGTTTATTCTCTACTTACATGAAAATAATACATTGGCTGTCCCGTTCCTCCAGCAATGAATTATCATTGTAAACTCGCTATTTGCAGAGTAATTAAAGGGATTCTATCCAGATGATCCCCCAAAAAACCAAGAAGAATGTGGATGTCACTTGCTCCAGTATGAAAGCCATCCTGTTACTTACAAAGACCTTCCACCCGAGCTGATTCCCCAGAAATGTACAAAATTCACACAAAAATGCTCACTGTGCCATTCAGATGAGAACAGGTTATTGGCATAGACCAAACCAGAACAGAGAATTCTGCAATCCTCACTTTGTCCTTAATCCATTCCACTGGCCCAGGGATTCCAAACTGTATGCAAGGCAGTAACTTTTATGCTTTTCACTTTTTAATCAGCCATAAGAGGGGCATTTTGGTCTCTTTCAAGGTAGAACTTGAAATCAAGGACAATCTCTCCTGCTGTTGTCTGTCAAGGACATAATTTTTGGAAGACAAATGCCATGGGCTGTCTTGACAGTGCAAATTACTGCAGGATCCATGTAAAGAATGAAAATCAATTTCTCATTCCCCAAGGGCGTCTCCACACATGGGCATGTTAAATTAAAAGGCTTGAAGCAAAAGGTCCCTTTTACTACATCGTGGTACAACCCTTATTTCTTGAGAGAGATATTTTGGAATGCCTCATGCTAACATGCAGTTATGCATGGGGGTTGCAGGCACAGCTTTAATTGGTCCCCAGGACCTTGCTTTGAAGTGATGACTCACAAAGAGTATTTTGTCAAGCCAACTGTGCCATAAAAATATTAAGTGTGGCTTAAAACAGTAAAGGTTTTATTATCCTGTTAACTTCCTGTCATGAAGCATTGCATTAAATTGTACTTTTAAGGGATTAATGACCTATTTGCTTCATTCCTCGCTGCATTTGTGGTTATGAAAGCTATTAAAAGCTATGTTATCAACAGCAGTGCTAATGAAGATATTGGAAAAACAGTCAGGCACAAATATATCCTAATCCATAGTATTAATCCAATTGCCTTTCCCTGGGAGAGTTTTTTTAGCGTTCCCTGGTGACCTCGCAGCATTGTGGGCACAAGTCAGGAGGGTTAAATGTTTGAGAAAGAAACACAGGGGGAAGAAAAATCTGAACCTGTGTTACATAAATGTCTCCCTTTGGAAGGACAGCCCAGAAGTGTGGATAATGTGGATAATGCCCCCATCAACAAAGACAGCAAATATCCCAGCGTGTTATCCCCAGGGCCGAGAGCAAATCCAAAACTGTGAGAAACAGTGGCAATTTTTGGGTTTGTTACTTGGAACAGACACACTGCAAGGCTGAAAACTAATCCAGTTTACTCCGTAACAGACAGGTCTGCAAAATGGGCTTTGTAAAACAACGGCGAATTCTCTGAGTTTTTGTTTATAAATAGAACCGAGAAGATTGATTTCTGTGCTTTTCTGGCAAACAGCTTATCCACGGAACTCTGTGGTTCTGGGCAGCAGAAACCATTAATGAAGTTGTTCTGAATTTCACAATCGCCTTTGTCGAAAAAAAAAATAAAAAAAAATGTAGGAAAGCTGAAATGTTTTGCCCTGATGCTAATTGAAACGTTTCGAAGTTGTGTTTTTCACTTAAGAAAAAAAAAAAAGGGGGCAGAATTTGATAAACAGAAGTTAAAAGTAAAACATTTGAGGCATACCTAAAACAGGAAATGAGTGTGTACACCTGTAAATCGATACACTGATGAGACACCACTGAAAACCCCTCTGTGTTCGACACCAACAGATGCTGCACAGCAGAGGAAATGAGGGTTAAGGGGAAAATCAAGTAGAGACCAAACAAACCCCCAAAGTCCTGTCTTTTCGTGCACAGGGATATGGGAAGAGAGGTCTCTCAGCCGTGGTCATCTGTCTGTGATGACCTCAACACCCTCGAGGGTGGGAGAGCCTCCTTCCTGGGAGAGGGGCTGTCACAAATGGGGGCTCCAAGGCTCAGTGATTTTCTTAACCCCACACAGCCACTCACAGAGAGAACCTACACGAGAACCCAGCTCAGCCAGTTCCCGGTCTGGTCCCTCATCAATGGATCTATTATCTCCACAATGCAGTTTTTAACATCTTATATGAAAGACCCACTCATATTAAGACGAGTGGCACTCAATTTATTTACCTCAGAAAGGCGAAGAGATTCAAAAAATTCTGACTAGTGAGTAATTTGTGCCAAAGCAAGGAAATAAATGTGAGCTTTTCTGCCTTCTAGATTATCTTGTTACTTTTACTGACTGCATGCAGTTAGTGATGGAAGAAAGTTTGAATGTGACCCTCTGCCTTTCAGGACCCCAAAAGCCGTGAGAAGCAAGGGTTTCTCTGTCTCATCCTCACACAGAGCCCTGCTATCCAACAGGAGTAAAAGCTGACCTAGAGGGCACGATGGGCAATGAAAGCTTCTGCTCCTTTTGCTGTGATTCCTTCTGTTCTTCACTCTTTGCTTTTGGGAGGCTTCCCTAATAAGAGCTAATAACTGCCACCCTAAGTGGCACTCCTCTCTCACAAGAGAAGAACAGCTTGCAAATGTTGGTACATGCCCAACAATCCTGTTATTTTAAAGGAGTGGCTTCTCCAGACATAAGTTCTAGTGGCCAAATTCAAACCAGGAAAGGCTTGTGAACTCTTTCTTGGCTTTATGAAGGTGTTTGACTTCACTCTACAAGCAATGCTTGCACAGGCTCAAAACTTTGCTTAATATTCCATTGGCAAAAAAAAAAAAAAAAAAAAAAAAAAGAGTGAGGAGCATTTTCAAAACTATTTCCAAGGTTGACATTTCCAAGGTGGTGCAATTTATTGTCAGGTGTGTGTAGATTAAGAATGGATTGATAACCTGAGTGGTATTAGAAGCATGGATACGTCAACTGAACTCTGGTTACTTGCTTTTTGTAATTCCTTCTTATTTCTCTTATTCTTCCTCCCTTTTAATCTCTTATTTATATAGCACTGAAAAATCCATACCAGATCAGCTCATCCAGTGTCAGTGAAATTAAAGCACATCAAGATTTATTAATAAAAGCCCCCGGGAGCAAATGCTTGCATCTGATATTACATTTCTCAATTACTCTCTATATATTTGATATTCATATCGATGAAATAATTCAACATGCAGGGGGAATAGAAGTAAATACAGAAAAATATAATGTCGGCTGCTGATTCTGATTGACAGCGGTGAAGTAAGACCACATATGGCTGTTAAAGTTTAAAAGGGATTTTAAAATTAGAATTAGTGTTTCTGAGCCTAGAGCTGAAAAGCCCTGACATTTGCAGCGCTGGGAGCAGGCTGTGAGAGGGATTTCTATCCCGGTTTCCCACCCAGAAGAATATATTTACTGTTCAAACATTTTGAGGCAGGCACCCATGGAAATCAATGGGAACTCTGCCACTGGTTTTAAGGGGAGCAGAATCTGTCCCTATGTGTAAATACACAGCAATATTTTTTTTCCCTCTGACTGTTAAAAAAACCACCATCACAACTGGATGGAACCCGCTTTTAAACACTCAGACGTGGGGCCTCTTGACCGCAGGAGTCTCCAACGATGTCCATCCTCAACACCCCACCAGCTGCCAGCTGAAGGCTCTGAAACGCTGATTTTAATCAAAAACCTTTCCTTTCAAATCTAGCTTACAGTTTACTCCCAGGGCAGAAGTGCTTCTCAGCCCTGGAATTTTCAGGATGCGACGCTGAGCCAAATTCTGCAGGCACAGCTCGCTCGTAAGGCAGCGATCCCGTGGCCCACCTTGGAGGCTGTAATAGGGCTACTGTACTCAGCCTCCCACCCTTGGTGAAGCCCACTAATAACATCTGTTTTATAGCATTTCACTCCTGCAACCTGCTAGTTCCTTGGCTCTCCCGCTGTCACAGAGAGGATGTGCTTTACTATGCTGCAGGTCTGGTGGAAAAGTTGTCAGACTTCAAGCCAAACGTAAAAAGCAGCCAGTGCTGAATAAATGACTTGAAACACTTTCTCCAGGGACCCCTTCCAGGTCCCAGATAGGCAGATTTGGCCAGTGCTTGTAGACAGTCTTGCTCGGAGGCAAATTAAAAATCAAAATACAGACACCGTTTGAAAAACATCGAAAGCTAGACTCAAACATCCACCCTGTATTAAGACATTCTTACATAAAAATAACCACAGGGTTGCAAATTCATACTTTCCTACTTGGTGAGACCAACTGCAACCAGGAATAAACCTGGAAATGTGTGGGGCAGACTGCTGTACTGCCTTCAGGGAAAGCACAAAAGCTGGAGGTGGAAATCTGGAGTGAGAAAAATGGGCAATTTTTCTGTGAACTGGGCAATTGAATCGAGCAGTGGGTGGCACACGGGGTAGGACTCTCACCTGTACCAGTGCTGCCCATGGGAGCTGCCCCCCTCAAGAAAAGAAAAGAGGAAAGGTGAAAAACTGCAATCCTTACACCCATATCTCAACAGAGTCTCTCTAAACCACCACTTTGTTAAAAAACCCTAAATCAGTTATTACAGGGTATACTGTTTGTACAGTTATTGTAAATGCTCTTGTCTTATCTGGATTTGGGAATGATTTAAAATGTGTTTTCAAAGTGATAGTGAGGGAAAAAAAAAAAAAATCGCCCAAGCAGTAAGGAGGAGATCAGAATATGGGGCACATTTCCAAAATTGATATTTAACATAATCTTCAGCCAACTCAAATCCCCCCCTTGTGAGACAATATTTGCCTGCTTTAAGATGTTTGCTTACACACACCAAAAGTTTAATTCTGCCAAACAGTATCACAGCTTCACTACAACGTAGTGGTGGCAGGAGATGTTCACAGTAACTTCTTTCAAATTATTGTCTTCATGAGGAAACTGTGAAAACATGAGTTAGGAGGCAAAAGGAAGGAACAGCCTGGAAATAACCCATTCTCCAGCTATTTAAGCACCACAGAGTTGTGGTGTAGACGAGTCTTTTGAGTCATTTAAGAGTCCAAATTTCTACCTTGAAAAACTAGCATTGTTTTGTTTATGTTCATTAGGCATTGATAGTGTTCTTCATACTGTATGAAATGGGTTTGTGTGGGGGTAAGCTAAGAGCAAACTTCTGTAACCACCAGGGAAGGAAACGGAAACAAACAATCACTTTCAAAACTAAAGTAAAATTGAAAGTGTAGATGCTTTTCCTCTGCTGCCCCAGTAAACTAGACATCAAATAATTAATCAAAGGGGTGGCATTTTTATCTTTTTTTGAAAGTTTTTCTAAATTTGAAACAAAAAATAAAAATAAAAACAAAGCTTCTCATGCCCTTGTAATGCATAAAAGAGCCTGAGAGCCCTGGGAGATGCAAGGAGAATTTCCTAATGTGCTCACCCACAGAAAAATTGCTTTCAAAGGTTACACAGAAAAGTCTGTCTTCGAGAAACCGATAGGGTCTGGTGTCAGCTCTGGGATACCTTTAATACCGAAAAGAGCTGCCAGTGTTTATTATTTCACATCCAACTTGTTGTCATAAACAGCTCAAAAGAAAGTGATTAGCTTCACTTTAAAAGAGGCTCTGCCAGGGAGGGAACAGAGAGCGTCAGAGATGCCAGAGCCCGGGGCTTTGCTCTCTCGCCTGCTGGGAACGCTTTCAAATCTCACAGCATCAGACAGAAGCAGTGCTGGAGGCCAAAGCAGGATCAACTGAAAAGTTAAACAGAGTGTGACCATGTGTGTGTGTGTATGTGTGTTATTATTGTGTCTTGCTGGAGCGCTGTTGTTGCAAGCCTGTAATGACTTCATGATAACACTGCGGGCAAACCCATCGTATTTTTGTAAGGAATCTCCAGTCTCTGGAATATTTTGACTAGAAGGGGAAGGCAAAGTCCATCTCCCATCTTCCACAGCTAGCAAGAACTGGCCTTCACTGAATTCCCTTTGAAGGCTGTATAGTCCAGCTATAAACATGTTTGATGCATCCTGAGTTGAGAAAAATCAGAGTCCTGGATTTACACATTTGAGATGAAATGGAAGCACGGGGCAGGGAGAACCCAGGGAACCTCACAACGCTGCTAAAACAAATGCCAAAAATGCCAGAAGCACATTGCCCTGGGAACATGGGATTTGAGAGTCCAGATCATGCACTGTCCAGCCACTCTGGCCCTTCCAATCCCACTGGTGTGTTTTAGTGCAGCCAGCTCTCTCCCTAAGCAGGGAATTACCACTGCTACTGAAAAGCCCAAGAAAAGAGATTTCCATCATGATCAAGGGCTGCACAGAGGCACAATTAGAATAAGCCTCCACTCACTGAAGCTTTTCGGTTCATACAAATAATCTGTGTTTATTCTAGATAGCAGATGAACTGCTATTGCAAAAGCAGGTGGTGCACTTGGTGTGGCACTTAGTGTGGCAACACCTAGCAACATCTTCTTCCCCCAGCTGTGGGGAAGTCTCCATCTGTGCTGGAATAGGACAGATAGCTGCTTAAATATTTACTAGAGGAAATATATTATATGATAAATGTTCATAGAATGCACGGCATGCTTCTCAAAGAGCACTAAAGCTGTGGAATAGGTGCACTGGGTTTATCCTAGGTGTATAGAGTTTACTTTTGGAAATGTTCTTAAGGCAAAGGATGACATTTTTATAGCATTTGACGAATGGGGGTTTGTGTCAAAACCACATTTGGGATTGTGAGTTTGTCTACATCCCTAGATCCATATAAGACTTCAGAATTTATAGGATTTCATATTTCAAATGCTAAGATAATTTCAACTCCATGTTTTGATATGCTGGAAGTGTTAAATTTGTAATCAGGCACTCAAAACCCCTCAAGTGAGTGGGATAATCTGGAAACAAACCTCTTTTAGATTAAACTTCCCTTAGAGCTGACGGAAGAGCTTGGCAGAGATGGCAGTGCAAGAAAGATTTTTGGAGCAAGGGCCTGGATGAACAGGTTCCTTTGCACACTTGCACAGACTAAATGCAGTGGAATCATAGCATCCCCACAGGTTCTCACCAGCTGGTCAGGTGAAGGTGTCACACACTGACACAAAAGTACCAGACAGGGCTGGTTCAAACACATGCAGAAAAGGGAGCTCTCACTCCTGACTTCACTGGGCTGTTCCCACCAAGGCTCATTAAATCCCATCTGAGCCTGCTGAGTAACATTTCTCCATAACAAAAAACCTCTGGATGCTACACAACCCACTCGATCCCGAACAGATTAAACTGTCAGCTACCTGGAACAAGTCCACTGCGAAACACTTAGAGGGTCACAGGAAAGGAAATACATCTTTGTCTCCCCTTCCCAGCCACCTCCTTACTTTGCTTTAAAAATCCACTCTGTGGTGCAGAGCAGTAGTTTCAGCTTGAAACTTCTGCACTTCCCCACAGGCTTCTTATTCCTATAGCTGGAATTGGCTGTTTTGGGTTTCCATCAGTGTCACAACATGGCATCAAACCCGGTGTTTCTTGTGCAGATTTGAGTCACAAATTAATACACTATTCTTTCCAGCGGAAAGGCAGTTTTAAGTGAATATTGTAAAAGGCTCAGTAAAGAACTTTGGGTCCTAAATCTTCCCTAACAGCTACTGCTGGCAGAAAATAATGAACAGGTAGATGTGCAAGGCTGCTCCCTTTTTCCCAAAATCACCTGCAGCAAGGGGTTTCCTGGCCGCAGGAAACACGTGAGATGAGAGAGGAAATGGAAGGAAAAAAGTTGCGTGGGTGAAAGACAAAGACACCTGCACAGAAGTTGTGGGCTTTGTTGATTATCCCTTTGTTGTACAGATAAAGGTGTTTTATTTCCAGGCACTTCTGCTCCCCTGCCTCTTCCTTTGAGCTGCTGGGTTCTCCTGCGTCACACAACTCCTGTTTGCTGATCAGCAGCCTGTGATGGGCGGCACAAACGAAATGTATTTTGCAACCTCTTATCTGGAAGACGCTGCACAAAAACCGGGGAGGTTTGAGCTGGAAGAACTGATGAGGCAAGTGCCTCGCTCCTTCTGTCCAGATAGCACGGCTCGAGGGAAGCCAACCCAAATTCATTTGTTCCATCGGGAAAATGGCGTTTTCAGAGTTTGCAAAGCGTTCAGAAGAGGAAGATATGAAGAGCTGCTTAGTAAAATTCACAGAAATAGCTCAGAGTGATTGGCTATAACTCCTAGATTTCCCTTCAGAAAGCACTGAAGCGCTGAACTTTCGAAACATCAGAGTCCATTTTGAGGTGCCCAAAATTTAATGCCCCGAAGCTTTAAGGCACTGCAGGCCATGCTGAAAACCCTGTCCCTTTTTCCTGTGTCTGTGTCTGCTGAGTTGCCATTGCTGTACACATCTGTGAACAGTGAAATTACAGTGTGCTCTGGACTTTAATTCACTTTTTCATTGCACCAGAACATTTTCCTGGCCATTGCCTTCATTTACCTTTGAAGTGCAAGTGCATTTTACTCCTGATAAAAAGACCGGTAGATTTTGGTATTAATATATATGGTCCATGCTGGCTACAGAGGGTGGAATTCAAATCCCAAATGTTCTGCCTCTGAAGAAAATCTTGAACTTCTGTGAAGACCTCCCACAGAAACCAGGAAAGAATTAATGGGCTGCTGAGTTCCTAATATGTCCCACCCTGTGGCACCTGAAGGAAGTAGGTGTTAGACTGGCAGAGAAGAGCCTGACAGGTTGAGTATCCAGCTATTTATGGTGACTAACTGATCCTGGAGCCAAGGGAGACTGTTCCCAAGAAAAAGCCTACCTCTGGCAAAGAAGGCCTGGCAGAAAATAAGTGATTTTTCTGGCTGCCAGCGACTTAGGGTCTCTGATACCAAGTGGGGTGGAAGTATTTGCTTTTGTTTTTACTTTTTTTTGACTTCTATTGACTGCTGGAGGGGCGAGGAGTTCTGGGCCCAGAAGGGGTGAACGAGTTTATGTTCCTGTGTGTTTACTTTGGACTTCAGGGGCCACATAGAGAGTGGAACTTTTTATGCAACGCAGCTGGCAGAAGAAAATCTCTGATTCGAGGGTGTTCGGATCAACAAAAAATCAGAAGGAAACAATTTCAGAATTACGGTCAAATTATGCTGCTTGGAAAGGGGACATTGTAGGGGCATTATGGCCACGCTGATCAACTATCACTCCTCAGAATGACAACCAGATTTTAGAGCTAGTCTTGAACTGCTGGCCCAACCCGCTCTGACCCACTGCCCCAAGGAAAGCACCGTGCCAGTAAAGCCCATGCCCAATTCCCCACAGATAGGTACAGTGATTCCAGGTTGGATGGACAGAGAGACACTCCTGTTTCATCAGCTGTTCTGCAAAATACTCAGAGGACACAGCATGGACAATGTTCATTTGAGTATTTTAGTAGCTGAAAGAGATTTAAAGAAAAAGCAAGGGAATTAGTACATAGTAGGTGCCAGCTTGAATACCCTGATTGGGATTTGTTATATGTAGAAATCTGGGTGGAAATATTTTATTTTCTGAAAAACAAACAAACAAACCAACCCCCCCCCCAAAAAAAAAAAAAAAAACAACCCAAAAAACCAAAATCAGTTTAATTATCCCTTTTAAAGCCTGACAAAATGAGGGGTTTTTGCTTAAGCAAATAACAAAAAAACTAGTTACTCGAGCAAACTGAAGAGAGAAGGGGCTTTGCTAAGTGGGAGACTTGCCAAGGCACAGGAGATTTGGGTTTAAGCCTATCCTCTTCCTCAAGGATTTCAAATCACTACTTGGAGCACACCCTTATCTTTCCTATAAAGGTGTAGCCCTGAGGTGGTTTGCTCTCAAAAGCTCCTGGAGCTGTTGCATGGAATATCAGCCAACGTTCCAATCCTTGTACAAATAAACCTTTTGCATTTGTGTATCTTGTCAGTGTAAAACAGGAACGATGCCTGTTCTGTTCCACATGACCATACTCGGGCCATTTTGTTGGCTGTGGCATTATTATAGCATGTGAGAGAAGGATCCAAATGCCAAATACAAGATTATTTGGGTTTAGTTGTTTCTTGTTGTGGTTTTTTTGTTTGGTTTGGTTTGGTTTGGTTTGGTTTGGTTTGATTTGGTTTGGTTTTTTTGAGAGGATATCACATAAGCAAACAAATAAAAATAAAAACCTCCCAGGACCACGACCTGAAGTAAAACATTTCAACTTCACACACCACGTTTCTTTGTACAAGGAAATGTAGATTAGGATGGACAAAAGTGCTTTGATGTTCAGAGTCATGAAGTATCATCAGTGTTTTCCCAGTGACTCCCCAGCAATAGAATTGCAGAGATGTTCACCTTCTCCCCAGGTATCCTTAGGGAAACATCATTCCCCTGACTATTTTAGAGCCAGTATATTTGAAAGACTTTGTGTCTGCAGAGATGGACAACTTCACACTGAAATTCAAAACCCACGGATGGGGCATATCAGAGATCATACAGTAACAAGGTCTTCCAAGCCTATGCCTCTTCTTTCATCAGCCAGCTGACATCCGTCTGGATTCTTTCAGAATTATCTAATTCACTGAAATATGGGCCTAATTCAAAGCTGGTTCTCTTTATTAACGTTAAAAGGCTTTGGATCATTCCCTTAAAAAAAAAAAAAAAGTTTTTCTACAAGGCTATTGTGCATTTTCTCTCAGGTACACAATAGGGCTTCTGTGGCTCCTCTCCCTGCCTCACCTATCATTAGGCATAGGTTAGCAGATAACATGTCATTAAAGACTCATAAATGTCAGTCAGAAACTCATCCAGAAGAGCTGCAGGAAGGTTCCTTGCTCTGCCAAGGAGCAGTTCTGATAAAGGCTCACCTGCCCAAGCAGGGCACTCCTGTGCCTCACCACTAACCATGCTCTTCCAAACACACCACAAATTACCGTGGCTGAAAGGGCTGGAGCTGCAGTGGAAGAGATGAGAAGAGGGGGAGAAAGGAGCTGTTATTTTAAAACCATTTAAAACCTCTTCTGTCCCGCTTCTGCATTTGAAAATAACTCATGCCTGGAGGTTAGAGAATTGCTCTAACCCGAAGCATCTGTTTCCTGGCTTTATCTCCATCCCTATCACCCAAAATCATGGTTTTAAGGGCCTCAGAACGGTTATCGTCAATCAATAATTTACAGCTGAAAATTGCATGTTCTCACATGACACAGCTCTGGTCTTCACAGTAAATCAAGGCCCTACCTGTAAAAGGGCAAAAAAATTCCCTTACAACCAAATAGAAAGGCACACAGTGTGACACCAGACACACACAACAGCCCTAGCAGGAAAAGTAAATGGCAATAACAATATCCACGGATGAAAACAGAGCCCTTGCAGCATCACCTCCCAAATCCCTGTCCACTTACAAGTGTTTTAACCTCAGTGAGCGGTGTAAATCTCCGAATTGGTAAATAATTAAAAAGAAATTAGTAAATCTGTGAATTAGTCTAAGTTCCAAAGAAAACTAAGCAATGCCACTTTTTATGTTTCAAACCTTGTGTGGCTGAAGTCACGTCCTTGAAGAGCTGCAGATAAGAATTCCCTGCCCTTACACTCTGTAAATCCCTTCTACCATCAATACCAAGTGCAAGAAAGTACTCAAAACTCTACAAAATAATTTTTCAAAGCATGACTAACAAAAGCAAACCAGAAAGTTTATAGGCTAAGCAATTTTGAAGATGCAAGAACTTAAAATTAGGGAGATTCTTGGAAAGAGTATTTTAGGTTTTTCTAACTGGAGGAAGTGAATGGAGGGGAAAAAATATATTTCCTTGGAAAACATCATCTGAGGAAAAAATAGCACACAGAAGACATGGAGGATAATGTCATGATCAGGGCAAATGTGGGGCAGAATTAGAGCAGCATTTTGGCAGAAAAATGGCAGAGCTAAGTCTGGGTAAAATCTTCACAGGCAGAAGAGCCAAATACTTTAATTTCTAAAAATGATTTTAAAAGGGTGTCTTATTGCATCTGGAAAATATGAGAGAGTGGAAAATGAACATTAGAGCAAATAATGATAAATTTCAACTGAAAGATGGACTGAGGGAAGCAGGATCCAGAGAGTTTTTATTCACCACTCAATCTTAAAGAATGGTATAAGTAACAACAAACTGGAAATATCTTTGCTCAGGTGCTGAAAATCCTTCCCTCCTACTGAAGCATTTATCAGTTGAAGATGTGCAGCACATCATAAAACTGGATACCCTAAAAATGGGCCCTGTCCAATCTGTCACGAGGCAAAGACAGTAATTGCAATGATTCCTATTCATTATGAGACAGTTTGTATTTCAGAAACAAATTAAGTTACACTCTTCTAATTGCAATAAACTCAAACCCACTTTAGAAAATGCTGATATTCATAGGATAAACAGCATATGTTTACTGGGAATGTTGATGCTTTTAGGAAAATATACCATGGGATAGCAATTTTGAGTCTGTGAATGTATTATCTCTATTAGTTCACAAAAATCCAGACTCCTCTTCCCAACTCCACTCTCCTTCTGAGGGAAAAAACCCTCAGAGGTTACACGAAGTTTGATTAGGTTAATTAGACAGAAAACACACTCTGAAAAGGGCAGTTGTTAATGTCGTAGGGAAAGAGGTTTAGACTCTCTGTGAGACCAGTCCTGGTTCCTGAGCCCTACCGTGGGGATGGGGAGCCACCCTTTGGCCGTCACTGTAAATGCAAAATCAATAGAACACCACGAGGGCTGTGGGTTTCTGTGCTTCGAGGAGGGTTCTTCGTAACCACCTGTAGATTCATTGGTATTCCTGCCAGATATTCCAAGGGTTGCCTCTGGTTTAGCACGATTTACAGAATCCATCTCACTTTGCAGGGATGACAGGGATGAGGGATGAGCTTGGGGGAGGCTTTGAGCATTTTATGGGCTGCATGTTGTCATTATGCTTCTGTTATTTTTTATATTATGTGCCCTCTGTTCTCTGTCACACCACTGATGCAGATCCATGTCCACAAATTAAATGCCTGTAGCACCACTTCTCTCTAAAATGAGGATTAAATGAAACAAATCGTTTTGCAGCTTCGTATGTTCCTCTTCCAAACGCCCAATATTTAAATAAAGGAAGAGGTTCCACCTGAATTACAAACTACTTTGCTTTTACTTCGTGGTGATTAGCAGAGTGATTAAGAGATAAGACCATCAAACTGCCACCATAGGATTTCAGCAAAATGGGCTGGACATCAACGTAGAAAATCAAAATCCTCAAAGAATGGAAAGCACAGATATGAAGCCCAAAGAAAGGTCAGCCGACAGGGCAGGAAAGGAAACCCATGGAAAGCAGCCAGGGAGATTAAATTTAAGCCCCACACAACTCTTATTTCACATTGAAAGCCACAAACCATTCCCGGAAAGGAAGAAACTTTTATGCTCTCCCTTAGCCTTGATGGGAGCAACCTTCCTAAATGCTTCTCTGTTTTATGAGAAGGGACTTAAGTTCCCAGAGTTTTCCATTTACTCCCCCCTCAGGACTTTTGGAAGCTGTTGTTCTTTCTTTCAACTTGGGATCATCTTCTACCATAGTCAAGGGGAATCAGTCCATGAGACACAGAGGATAAATAGTGGATGTATAAGCACTGGATAACCCAGACAGAGCAGGAAAGCAGCGGTTTTGAGTTTGGACACAGACTTGAGAACACCAAGACCAGGAAACTTAGATGAAGTGCAGACTATTGGATGACCCCAAAAAAAAAAAAAAAAAAGAGAGACTGGAAATAGCCATTAGTTCAAACTAAAGGTAACAGTTATAACAGTGAGAACATAACATATGCACTTCTTCACATGCTCAAGATGCCTTTCAGACATAACACACACAGTACAAACTGTGTTCCCACAAGATGAACATCGTTCCTACTTACGTGTTACATTCAGAGATGAAGATGCAAAGGGGTGGACTGATGTCTCCAAGCCCATGTGGCCAGTTAGAAGCAACATCAGAACAGCACAGGAATTTTCAGCTGATCAGACTGCAAGGCCTCTTGGTCTGCTCCTTAATTTAAGGGCCTTTTTCCTCCCACCATCAGAGAAAGGAGAGTACACTGAACCACTGAACAACATTTCCACTGGCTAAAAGAGCAGGATTTTTTATTATTCTCTATTAATGTCTCTCAAACCTTTCTCCTTGCCCCAAAAGGCAGAAGTTGCCCAGCACGGCCCTATGTGAAATGTATAAGGGATAGAAAGAAAATGAACAGGGCATGAGACAGTCATTGCAGGGCTCGGCTTCCTTCCTGAGGTACAGGGCCACACACATTGCATACTTTTATGTAATGATTTTTTTTTTTAAAGTTGTATTTATTTCAGCCTGCAGTAATGCAGTGTATTTAGATTATTACAGCCTAGTGCTAAATTCAACACCAGTTTTGATTTGTGACTACAGTACTGCTGGATGTCCATGATTCTATGATCAGGAACATGTTCAGGTGCATTAAATATCATCTGATCATGTGGAGAAGCAGCTGGAGCAGAAGCAGCGATTCCTGCAGTGTGAGTAAAAAGGGGTGTTTTAAAAGAAATAATTTCCATTGCTTTTGATTATACTTATTATTTACTTTATTGAATTATTTCCACTTTTAAAACATATATTTCCACCTTTAAAATATAAACTTCTTGCTCATGCTCTGCACTGTCTATTAAGATGGAGAATAAAATTAAGACAGATCGGTTTTGCCCTCGGAATTCTGGTATCAGCTACCAACACAACGTTTAAATTGCAATTAATGCCTGGTGAATTTTAATCAGAATTAACCGGTAAAATTTTTAAATTGAAATCTTGAGACTGTTTCCGGAAGCATTTCTCTCAATATCCAATTTTGCAACCTTTCTGAAGAACAGAATCGGGTATTTTATGCCTAAATTATGAAACCACATTGCACTCTGAGAATGGGATTATTCAGGGGGCCATAACATTTCTTCAGAGAATGATTAGGGAACTGAAAAGAAAGCCCTGATGCTGTCACACTTCTCTCACATTGGGCAAATACATGGAACAAATCAGGATGTTCTGCCCAAAGGCCGGAAAGCGCCCCAGTGACTCCCAGCTGTCCGTAAATATGTTGTACTTCAGGAAGGCACGGTGCTCCAAGCCCGTGGACAGAGTAATATTCCTGTTCAGTATATAGACTCCATCGTTGTGGAGAGTGCAAGTCAGGTTCAGGCCGGATTTGGAGGAGTTCTCGTTGAGGTAGAGCCACTCCCTGGTGGCAATGTTGTAAGACTGCACAGTCAACACGTCCTCGCTTTGGCTGGGTCTGTGGTTTGGTCCAAGTTCGAGAATGCAGCCCCCCACCAGGTAAATTGTTTCTTCAACAGAGAGCATCTGCTGCTTGCGGACGTGGACGTCGCACAGTTCAAAGTTGGTCCAGGAGTCAGAAGTGGGGCAGTACTGCAAAATGTTCATGTTCCTGTCTGAAACAGAGGGGAGGCATTTGCAAATAAATAGTTCTGTCAGAGAGCAGCCATGGAGGGAGGTTGTTCCTCCCTAAGAACTGCATCAGCCTTTATTACAGATAACACATTCCAGTGCAAAAGCACGGCAGAAAGGGGGAAGAAATACTGATCACTGAGAACTGCAAACTCTGTGTCCCTGACAAAAAAGTTTGAACGTTCTGTTCCCTTGCAGAAGGGAAAAATTATGCTACTTCTGGCACACTGCATGTTGTAAATTGTCTAGGGATGCACACTTCAGCAGAATAATCCCTACCTTTTAACTTACGCTTTTTATTTTGCCTCTGATACGTAAAAATTTTTGTTAGGAAAAGGGAAATGGAGCAATATTCTCCTCTCCAGCAGTGGTCACAGATGAATCAAATTATCATGAAGACAGTATGCTTCATTAATGGCTGTCAAGTGCTGATTTATCATCCGAGCTTAACTTCGGCTCTGCGTTTCATTCCATAAATCGAAATTTATGGAATAAAACTCATAACACTGCTTACATTTCAGCAAGCGGCACGGATGACCTAAGGGCACCTTATAAAGAGAGAAAGACATTGTCAGAATCGTCCAGGAATCAAGAACTCCATGCTCCAGCATCAGACAGAGGCTCAGAAAGAAGCTGAAGTCATCTCCACACTTCATTTACAGCTCAGTGTGTGCACGTGTTTGCTACAGGGTTATCCTAAAAAATTGCTACAGTGCCACCCTGAATTATGGCCCAGTGAAGATGCTGGCTGTGCCCAAGGCTTCACTAAACCATCACACAGTGCACAGGACTTATTTATCCAGGGAATAATTTCAGTTCCAGTCTCTGCAGACCTGAGCCTAAACCCAAACCTGAGTGACAAGCGGTAACAGGTTGGCAGGGTCCAGCCCAGCCTTTTAATAAAATCTGCTCCATGTTACAAATCTCTCCTGCATGAGGATTTCCAGAGGAGCTCTGACAAGTTATGTGAGGGCACAGGCATAAATAGCCAGAAATATAACTGCACTGCCACGAATGAAGTGCATCAGTGGCATCAGGGAGGTGCTGCCCCAGCATCTGCCTGCGCTCTGATTATTTTCATAGCAGTGTTCTGTGAAATTGCTGGTCAAAGCTCTACATATAGATGACCTTTGTCTACAAATGTATCATTCTCTGACTTAATTGGGAAATCCCAATTAAGTTTCTATGACTATCTATAGCAGTAAACTTCCCCTGGAAAAGGTGCTATAATTTGAGAGGGGGTGTATGAAAGAGAAGTCCATTGCAGTGTGGCCTTCATTTGCTCAGTCCACAGACTGGGTCTGAAATAATTAAAAAAAAAAAAAAAGAAATCAAACCCCACAATACAAAACATGAACTTCACAGTGCCTGATATGGAGTTTCTATTAGGATCTAGGTTCACAAGTGAGAGCTGCAAACTGGAAGGGGGGATTTCATTCAACAAGTGTCATTATAATTTACTGCGGGAAATGCCAGATCCTCCCATATTTTGGAAAGTGCAGTCTCAGGAGAAAGCTCTACACAAATTAAAAAAAAAAAAAGCCCACAAAACCTACCAAAACTGAGGTATATACAGAAATACCATAAAATATTTAAAATTGTGTAACATAAAAAATATTAATTGCTGCATATGTTTTATGTACTGAAAACAGCAAACCAGCATATAAACCTCAGTGTCTCTTGGATAGTAAGGCCTTAACACTCTCTGACATCTGCATAATTTGGAAGGAGAATCACCACTGTAACTCTGGCAGTTCTGGTTTCTAAGTCTGCTAGCTGTCCTAAGCCAAGGTGTCACAGAAAAAACTGATTCTAGACCCTTATTCAGCAAGTTATTGATAACAATCACAGGTGTTTGTTGTCCTGAAAGGCTCATGTTTACCAAAATGTGCTACTTCTCCACTACACACAACTGTATATTGTTTTACTATCCTGTTTCCACTGGAAAAGACTTTTAGGAGAAGACCAAGGGAAAAAACAGAGGCCTGAAGGACAACAGCAAATCCCCTGAGGTGGGGGAGAAGCAACAAGTCTGACCAAAGGACTGGCACTGCAGAACATACCACAGCATGGCCCTTCCCTATGGACACAGGCACATCCATAGGTTTCATTTTCCTCAGCAAAGCCAAGAGATTCTCTGGGTCAGCATGGACTGGACAAGATGTGTTTGAAGGGTTTCATTACCACGAGGACCATGAGTAGCAGCAGTGTGTCTTTTAAGGGCTTTAAAATTATTCAGAGCTAAAATCTTCTCAGAACACTGGAAGGGACAGCTTGTTCTGTCTGTAAAAGTTGATCTGCCCTCTCATTTTATTCTCCATTTGGAAGGAAAACCTTTAAAACCGCCGTGGTCAGATGAAGTGGGCAAAGGCCAAATTCAGACTTAGGAAATCCTGGTAAATACTGAACGTTTGACAAGTGAAAAAGCTGACTTCTAAAGCTCTGAGAAAATGTATTCCTCCCAAATAATGGCACTCTGTGCTTAAGGAATAAGCATTTTATAGCTCTTTTGAAGTGGCTTGCTTTTCTACTTGATAAAGGAAAAGTAACTGTCAGGAGAGAATGAAACTTCAAATCCTTCCCTCTGTACTGTGTCCTCAGAAAACAGGGTACAGGAATGAAGTGAGTTAAAAACATTGGTTCTTGCTTAACCTTTTGATTATGATATTAAGTTATTAAGCTACAGCTTGAATTTCCTTGTGAAACGCTGAAATGTCGTAGTGAAAAGACCATGACATCTGTTAATACCTGAGAAACACTAATGCAGGCAGATATTTTCTATGTATTTCTCCTTCTGTCAATCTAAATCAAGCATTTAGAAAGTAAACAAAGTACATTTGATGAGGCTTCTCTTTGTACTAGGTGACCAAACTCTAAAAAAAATGAGAGGTGAGCTGGGTGCTGAAGTACCCATCACTCTGTCCTCTCCCCAAAAAAAGGAATAAATAAAAGCAAACTTTCTACCTCGTGTGGTGTATCCTCCAATAACATAGATCTTGCCCTTGCATTCGCAGGCTGAGAATTCTGCCAGAGGGTTGGGCATGGATGCCACGAAATTCCACCAGTCGTTCTCGGGGTTGTAGCACTCCACGTTGGAAAGGGACTGCCCACCGATGGCATAGAGCTTCCCACTCACAGCCAGAAGCTTGAAATTGGACCTGAAAGAAACGATTGCAGCACTGAAACAGGGTGCACAGATGTACAGAAAGACACAGGGAAGTGCTTCCTGCCCAGGCTTTGACACACTCATCATCATCACTCACGGCTCGGACCTTCACTTGCAGTGTCTGAACCCTCCTGGGCAAGGCCAAAATTCTGGATGTTACTGATGCTGATGCTGAGACACTGATGAATATTTTATTCTGTTTTTCAGCCCGTGCCAGTTTGAGCTCTAAATGTTTAGTTATCTAATGTGCTCAGCAGACCTCTTGTTTTTATGAGGCTTTTAGTGAAGTACCTCTAGCAGAGAAAAATGCATTACATGTTGTGGGAGACACTTGTACACACAGTGAAGGATATTGGTCAAAACTGCAGAAATTTTCAACAGGATTTGATGAATGCCTAACAATGCATACTTGTCTTAGGCTGTATTATAGAATCTCTTTAACAACCCTAATAAAAAGCAATTTAAAGTGGAACACATTGAATCACATTCTGCAAAAGGAAGAAAGAGTGAATCTTCTGTACCCTTTCCAGCATTAAACTGCTAAACACATCCTCCATCCCACTGAAGCAAGATCTATCTGTAAATTATGTTCTAGCCATAGCTGCAAAGAATACATTGCACTCCATGAGCAATTATTTATTTCTCTTTCTGTTCCCTTATGCTCTCAAATCTCACACATGGCAAAGGGCAACTTCTAATTACTGAAGCACAAGAAACTTTCTATCTTACACTATGAATACAGACAGAAACAAATGATCCATGGATAACAAAGGTGCAAGTCTGCAGGAGGAAACTGGAGGACCGGAAGAGAGAAAGATTGTGTGGTCAGCAATTCCTTCCAGCTATGGAAGCTGGGCTAATAAAAGATGAGCTCCTCCTCTCCTCAGAGCCAGCCTCATTGCCTAGAAAGGTTGTTCCTTCTCTGCTGCTGAGCCAACTGAGACTTCACCATGACTGGATGTGTGAAAGTGTTATTTCTGTAAATCTGAAAGGATGTTTCAGACCTCGCACTGGCCTGCTGAGCAGCAAAGGCAGTTTCAACCCTGCGTGAATCCAAGACTCAAAAACTTACCACTAAGTAGTTTTGCAGGGGTTTGTCTGGACCAAACGAACCCTGCCTAGCAGCAGACTGCCCTGCAATTTCTTTTTATTAAATATATTCGGAAAAAGAGTTTGTCTCCAGATGGAATGGTTTTGCCTTTGTCATCCTGATATAGCTTTGGAAACTAAATTGCTCCTTAGAAGGAACTAATGGGTTTTTAATTCTTTTTTTTTTTTTTTTTTTTTTTGATGTTTACAATAAAGTCATTCTGGTCACCTTCTCTCTGTAGCAATTATGTCTTCCATTTTAGAGAATCCAGAATACCATGGTGATCAGAAGCAGGTATGAAATGAGGATGATTACTGTCTGGTGAAACATGTACAGCACAACTTTTGACTTTAAATATTCTAAAAGGAGGCCATACACTTCTGTGTCAGTCATTTAACCACTTCCAGCACTGATTAAAACAGATGACATTCGGTGGAAGTACCTCAGATTTATGGAACTCATTAAAGATATGGTTCATTTTCACTCAAAAGTAGCTGCAAGTATCCATCAGTGCACTTTATATGAAAGTTTGGACAATGGCTCGATATGTTATTAAAAGTCCTGTCATTCACTTTTCCATGCCAGTAACAGCAGGTGTTTTTATGGGGAGTGAACATTAGGAAATATTTAGTGCATTTTTACACTCTTTTAATGTGCTGGAGCAGCTGGAAAGAAGGAAAGCAAACACCCAGCAGAGCAACCAGCCAGCTCTCCACAGCTAACAACTGTTCCATGGACCACAGCTTGGAAACAAGAGAGCACAGTTACAAAGGCAATTCCAAAAGCATTTTAGATTTTTTCAATGATCACTTTTTTTTTTTTTTTTAATTTCTTATACGAGTCTGCAGAACACACTGAATTCAGTATTTAGCTTTGGAAATGTGTGATACATTTGTGATAAATAAGGTATGAGTATTTCTAACTTAAAAATGTTTGAAAAGTCTGTTTTCCTTCAACACCGAAGAATTTCGAGGGGAAAAAGAAGTAAAAAATGAGGAAAGTGAAGTTCTCATAAACAGCTAGCATTCCTCAGAAGCATCCTCTCCTCTATGCCTCTCAGAGTCCTCAGAGTGGCAGCAGTTCAGGCACAGATTGCTCACAAAAATCACATTCCACATGCATGTGTACAATTCCAGCCAGGGCCTTACATGGGTATTCCAAGCCTGGAAGATTTACCTGCCACGAGTTGGAATGTTCTGAAGGAAAACAAAAGTGGAATACACACAGCTGCAACTGGCACAGGCAGTAGAACTCCTGTCAAGTACATTATTTTTAAATGGCAAATTTCAACTGACAGTGTAAATGAAAAAGAAAAAAGGCATTCAAGGACATTACTTCCAACAGTCCAGTATGTACTTTGTTACCTTCTTGGCCCCAAAAACCACAAGTGATCTCGGGCAACACTTAAAATAAGCTTCTTCTAATTAAAAGGTTCAGGTCATTTTCTGAGGACACTCTTCCAAGCACAGAAATATCTCTGGAATGAAAAGATGTAGAACCTGTGATCTGTTATGGACAATTTGTGAGGGGCACTCGATTTAGCCCTCAGATGATGAGACATTCCATGCTCAGTCACAGGCTTCCTATATGAGCCTGAGCAAATAATTTTAGCTCCCTTGTGCTAAAATAGGGAATAACGCTTTCTGAAGGTCCTGTGGGCATCAGAAGAATAATTATATACAGGAGTTACCTATTGTGAACAAGTTTGAAACTATAATAACAAGACCTCTACACCTAGAAAAAAAAAAGCTAACAGCAATAACCTAAACCAGAGTGGCTGCTGAGCATTCAGGATAAATCTGATGGCTTTTGTCTTCTGCTTAGAAGTAATTTGGGATTATTTCATCTAAGCACGTGTGGAGAACTTCAGCACCCCTGGAATTCTGTATTACAACAATGGAAATAGTTAAAGACAGAAATGTTGTCTAATATTTCCATAACTCCTTAGCCTTCCCATATGCAGCCACTCACTTGGACAAATCCAAATACTCAGTTGTCTGAAGTCAAACCAATGGGAAACCAAATGAAATTTCAATGGAAAGTGGAACCAACCCCCCCTCAAGGTATGTAAAAAATTCCTCCATGGGATGTAATTGTATCGGCTGACACGAATCCATCTGCCAGACAGTCACACGACTGCAATTCCTGAGCAGCACTTTGGGCAACAACTGCCCTGCTTATTTTACTACAGCACAACAAACTAAAAATACAATGCCAGGCAAACTGCAGAACTAATTACAGCACATGTGTGTGTGTGTGTGGCAGACAGGCAGCAGCAACTTTTGATGTTTCGTGCAAAATCCCTCACATTAAAACTCTGCCTTGCTCTCTCGGCTCCTTTGGCACAGGCAGTCCCTTCGGCCTTCTCAGGGAGGCTGAAATGTTATGTCAGATAGAAAAATAAATAAATAAATAAATAAATAAATGCACTTCACACCGTGAAGGTGGTAAAGTCAAAACCAGGTTTTGTGAAGGGGGTCAGCTGAGATCCCATCAGGAAAAACAGTTCCCTCAATTATTCAGCGAGCAAGATGCTCACTGATACCTGACAGCCTAGGGGCAGGAGTGATTCTCAGTTCTTTTGGGCCTGAAATAACTGCCATGAAATGTAAGACTAGGATTACTCAAAAAAAAAAAGCCATTTTCTTGCTACTTTTCTGAATAAATTGTCAGTGTGAAAATCTGTACTGAGGAACACCTTGATGTCGCCTGCCATGGCTTGGAGGATTAAGCTGGTGGAGATAATAACACTGGGGGAAAACATCCATGTGTTTATTTCAAGTATAATGATTATACATCCAAGAAATAAAAAGGGACCGTGTGGAGGAGGAAAAAAATAAAAAGGCTGATCTAGAGTTTGAATACCCAAGTTGTAAGGTGAAAAAGGGGCCTTGAAAAGGTATTTTTCAAGAACCGGGCTGCAGAATCATCGCCCACCTTTCCTGCTACACACATCACACAAACCAACACCTCCTCGCTCCATCAGTGACTGACTCTGGAGGAGATCATCTCAGTAAAATGGGGAAAAAAAGGTTGAAATGGGAAACACCTAATTTTAGGTCAAACTCCTGTTTTGAGTGGCAAAAGCTGAACAGAGCCTGCAGTTCTACTACCCAGATACAAAACATTAATGCCAATGGTTTGGGTCTCTTCTTGCTCTTTCAGTTTACTGGATGAAGAATTTCCATTCTGCGGTGAGTTCTGGCCTCCTTACTTGCTCTTTTTCCGAGAGACAAGATAAAATTTTAAATATTTTTTTCTAAAAGGGAAACAAGAAGGAAGTTCACACTTTGTTTCAGTGAAGTAAAACACTTTGTATTTATAACTCCAAAGAGGGATTGAGGTAGAGCAGCTACAGCCCTGGCCAGGGAGAAGGCCTCTCTTCTTGGGTCCTTCTCAAGGCTAGCTCCCTAAATCTATTTCAATACAAATAATACAAGTGTTTCTGAATACTAACTAAAACGTAAACGTCAAATAACCAATTAAAAAAATAAAGGAAAAAAGAAAAATGATGAATGATTGAACGATGAATGATTCCCAGCTCCACATATTCCCACTGAGTGAAAAATTCTCAGAGTCTTCCTGACATTTTCCTGGTGAATATTTAACTGAACTTCAGGCCTACAAAGCATTCAGAGCTTTATGGAAGTACAAACCAACGAATAACTGCTCCAACTAAAATTTTTTCAGCCAGCTCTGGTAGAGAGTATATCCCCGCTAAGGGCAGGAAAACTTGTCACTTACTTAACTGGAATTAACACAAACCACAAAGCAAGCAGGGCTGGAATTTTATCTTTGGGTTGTTGGTTTTTGGTTTTTTTTTAAACCTTTGTTATTTCGAAGGGAATTTTTACCACCACTCAGCTGTCTGGAGACTCTGGAACCTCGTATACCGCAATTTAAGGGAAGTGGGGAGCCCACCACCGTTTCCCACCAAGGTGAGTGACCACTCTTGGTGGAAGGTCTCGCTCAACCTTCCCCTGCCACGGCAGCTCCCTGAGCGTGTCCCTGGGCGGGAGAGAGGTGTCTGTGCTGTGCTGCTGTGGGATGAGCGTGGCTGGGAAAGCCTGTCCAGTGGCTCGGTGCCAAGCAGGCCCTATTTCAACAGCGTACACGGACACACACACACGTGTGTTTCGGGGAGCAAGGGTTACCTCTTCTGGTTCATCGAGGCCAGCTGAGTCCACTCGTTCAGGCAAGGGTTGTAACAGTGGGCAGCCGAAATCTCATGGCTGGTGATCCTGTAGCCCCCGACGATGAACAGGTAATTGTCCAGCGTGGCCGACCCGTAGCCTCGCACGCTCAGCAGGTCGGGGGGCAGGTTGTTGGCCAGGGGCAGCCACCTCTGCGCCTCCTCGTCGTACCTCAGCATGGACCAGGGGGGTTCCACCTGGGGGTGACGGCCCTGGGGCAGGCCCGGGGAGGAGGCGCTGGTGAAGTCCCCGATGACCACGAGGGTGGCCGTGCCCCTCATGCGCCTCTCCCTCAGCTGCTGCCGGAGCGCGTGGGGCAGCAGCAGATGCGGCCGGGCATCGGGCCTCCGCAGCACCTGGTGGTAGTGGGTGGCCATGAAGTCCAGGCAGGCGTCGTGCAAGTCCTGCAGGCCGTACACCTGCGCCAGGCGGTGCAGCTCGAAGCAGTTGCCCAACCTCACCTGGGACAGGAGCAGGCGGAGCAGGGGCGTGACCTGCAGGTAGGAAGCGGCCTCCACCAGCTCCTCCAGCAAAGGGGGCTCCTCGTCGCCGCCCTCCTCCTGCTCCAGCCTGGCCAGGCAGGACGTGTTGATGAAGTCCAGCACCAGCTCCAGCCCCAGGGCGCTCAGCCCCCCGCGCAGCAGCTGCTCCTCCTGCCCCTGCCCTGCCTCCCGCATTCCCGAGCGGTAGAGCGCTCGGAAATAGTCGCTCTGCTCGATCAGCTTCCTCTTGCACACCGGGTAGCGCTTGTCCCCCAGCCGGATCTGCACCACCTCCTCCCCCGCACCGGCCCCATCCCCTGCTTCCCTTTCCCCCTCCTCTTCCTCCTCCTCCTCCTCCTCCTCCTCCCGCCGCCGCCGCCGCTCCGCCAGGGACATCGCTCACCCCCGGCCTGGCTGCGCTTCAGCCCCGATGGTGCCGGCAGCGCCCCGGCTCCTCCTCCGCCGGGCCGGGCCGGGATGGGATGGGACGGGCCGGGATGGGATGGGACGGGATGGGAGGAGCGGCGCCGGGATGTCGGGATGCCGCGGAGGGAGGCGCTGCTGCCGCTCCGGCCCTGCAAGGAGAGGGAAGGGGAAGGAAAAAAAAACACACGCACACACACAGAAGAAAGAAAGAAAAGCCCTAAAAAGGCAATGTTGAGCGCTCCGGCGCTGCCAGGCTACCAGCCGGGGGGAGGATGTGAGCCAGCAGGGCATCCCCGGGGCCCGGCGCTGGGGAGAGGGCACTGCCCATCCCGGGTGGGTGTCAGGGATAGGGTGGGAAAGGCCAAGCACTCGGCTCCAGGGGGACAGGCCAAAGGCTCAGCCATCGCCCCCGATGCTCCCTTCCCTCCGGCTCTCCCGATTTGGGCCGGGATCGCAGCTCCGGCCGCAGCTCTGACCCCTTGCCATAAATGTACCGCTGCATCCCTGCAAAAGGGGAACCTTCTCGAACCACACACGCAGGGGGAAAAGTTCCGTGCGTGTCCGTGGATTCGAGCACAGCCGGAGAGGAGGAGGGAGCGGCACAGCACGACACTGTGGCATCCATTCCCTGGCAAAAAGCAGCCGGCACAAGGGCTCACCGTGCACATCTGGAGCAGCAGCGGGGTTTGGGAATGGCCAGTGTGATACATAATCCTGCTGTGATTCTTCCTGCATAGGTCCCTCCGTGTCTCAGCGCCTGTTTTGGCCTGTGAAGACACTGTGTAACCTGTCCTGCCAGTCTGTATTCTCTGTTTAAACCAGGCTGCTGGAACAGGACATCTCAGGGGAGTGAGCTACATAGCAGGGCCCTGAGTTTGTTGGACATGAAGAAGGAAAGAGTAAATGAACAACTGGGCATCTTAGGCAGGGATAAAGCAGCAGATTTGCTGTTTGACTTGTTACATTATTCAAACATAATGACAGTTCTTAAAAAAAAACAAGCAAAAAACCCCATAAAACAAAACCAAATACAAAAAGACAAAACAAAACAAAACAAACAAACAAACATAAAAACATCTGCAGAAACAGCTGAGGAACTCTGAGATCCCGTGTATTCCTGTCTGATGATGTTTGACACAAAGATGTTCAAAATATATTGATCTTTATAAAGATATTTTTCACCTCATGTGTTGCAGACCATAGAAAGTCTTTTCCTTTAGCAGTAGTGTGACTCGTTTCCAGTTGTTGCAGATTGCTTAGATTTCAGACAATTCCCTACTTCCACTGCTTGGAAGGGATCTTTCCTCCCACTAGTAAACCTTTTCAGAGTGGTATTAGGCTGCTTGGGGTGGTCCCTCTTTTTTAAGGAAGGCAGGGTTGTTTGCTTTTTAGCATTTCCTCTGTGAAATAATCCTCTCTCACTGTTCTGTTGATCTTCAGCTTCTTAACTCTAGCTCATACAGATGACATGAATGTCAATCTGAGAGTTACAAGTGTTCTTTTCTGATGACTTTTATGCAAGCATTTTCTGAGGTGAGGTAGATTTCTGTGCATTTTTGTTTTCCACTTCACTTCAAAGCATTTTTATTATCTTGCCTTTGAAGGGCCTGCTTAATGTTCTGACACCCTTTCCTGTAGGATCTCAGCCAGCCCCAAAGAGCTCTCTTCAGCAGCCACAGTCCCTCACGAGGTCACCATCACCTCTTTCCTACTCTTTGCTTAGTTTGTGTTCCTTTTTCACTCTCTCTCAATATTTAATTACTTTTCAAATTCCACTTTCCTGCCTTCTGTTCTTGGTGAAGCAATGCATTGCTTTGCTTTTTGAGTTTCTTACACCTAACTGAAGCTCACTTATGATCACTGGGCTGGTTTTTTTCTCTGCTTCAGGTTCAGCCTTTAAAAGATCATCACACATAAGGGCCTCACCGCTTCTGTTGGGGTCCAACCCATAATTCCTTCTGGTACTTTAATTCCCAGGGGCAGACATTTCAAGCAGTTGTAATCATTCATACTCCAGATGTAAACAGGGTTCTCATGTTTGGCATGGCCAGTGAGCTCCCCTGCTGGAATACAGCACGATTGCCAACACAGTGGTATGATGGCCATCTTTAGACATCTGTTTTGGAGTCTCTTATGTTTCATGTCTTCATAAATTAGCTCCTAATTGGTGAGTGGTTTTTTCCATGTAGTCAGTTATGGTAAGTTTGACCTCAAAAGTGTTGACACTGCAGCCTGGGCAGATGGAATATTTTTTCCTGTTGCCTTTGTGTGTCTTCCTGTTGCCCGTGTGCCTGCACCTGCCCCTCTGCCTGAGTTTTGAGTCCTTCCTCCTCCCACCCCATGAGATTTGTTAATAGAAACCAGATCAGTTCTGTCATCTACTAATACATATTTTCTTCCTGCCAGCAAACTTTTGAGGGCACAGACTCCTACAGCTTTTTCAGCAGGAGCTCTCGCTTGCCCAAGGGGGGTCAGCAGTGCTCTCTGCTGAATGGCCACTTTTGAAAAAAAAGCCTAAATGTGTTTCCTCAGCCAGTTGTTTTTACCAGGCTTGTTGAGAGCTCTCTGTGCTTTATCCAAGCTTGGGGCAGGTCAGTTGTGTTAAGCCAGAGCGTGCTGACAGGGCAGTTCCCAGATTGCCCCTGGAATCAAAGAACAGGTCTTGCTGTTCCCCCAGCAGTCATCTTTGTTGATCTCAAGTGAGTAAGAAGTGAATTTTTCGGAGTTTTAACTCCAGTGCTAGAGCTACAGAGTCATAATCTGCGGTTCAGAGCCATAAAAGATTTGAGTGATTTTTGAAACAAGTTTGAGAGACCATCTGTCATTCTTCAAGAACACGCTGAGGCACGAAACGACACGAAAACAATCATGGCAGATGTTAAATGAGTCTGTGATAAAACATACCCTGAAGAACAAGATATTTACAAGATATTTTACAGCGGGAAAGACAAGGGGAACTCTGCTCAGCTTTTCATTACCTGTCTTTCAGAGCCAAAGCTCCTGGGGCAAAATCTTCAAGCTGTTTTAGGTGGTTCAGGTTTCTTTACAGTACCTGAGAGACAAATTTACATCAAGGAAAAGGCTTCTTAAATGCCAGCAAACAGACCAGGAAGACACCAGAGAGTCTCAGTCAGGGCTCTCTTGCTCTAGAGCTGAGATGGCTATTTCTGCTTGGGATTCACAGTCTGGACAATTTTTTTTCTTGTGCCTGGTGCCTGAACTATTTTCTTGTAATTAATGCCTGAATTATTTCCAAGGCTGAAAAGAGATCACTCTTTTCTTTTAGAAAGACTTGGAAATGGAAGAAGCTCTTTTATACAGGAACTGCATTGTATTAGACCATTCAACCACGACACAGAAAAATCAAAGCTTTTCTCTGCCTGGGCATACATTTATTTCTGTAGCCCTCTCACTTTTCCTACACAGCAAAAGCAAGGGAGCACAGAGAGTCAGGAGGAGCTACTGCTTCAGAGGCAGGAAAAGTAAAAAAGTAAAACAAACAAACAAACAAAAAACCAACAAACAAAAAACCCAAACCCTTAAGCATCAGTACAATGTCTCAGGGAAGTGGGTTTGAGCTTGTTTTAGGCAAAACTCTTGATTTAATGCAGACCCACTGGATAATACTGGAGGACCAGACAGTGACACCAACCTGAACACTCTACGGATAGAACCACACAGAGTGAAAAAAAAAAAAAAAGGAAAATTGAATTCCTTTCCGCCTTATTAGTCTAAAGTGTGAAATGGAACAGAATCAGGGATTATTTAAAATATACATGCTACCTAATATAAAATATAAAGTGCCCCATTCTTCCCTGTGAGATGCCAGGGAATTGTGTTGCACTGCCAGGGAACTTTGAATTGGGTAATAGTGGAATTACTCAAGAGAGGAATTATTCTTTTGGAAAGGATTTGCCACTGCTGCCATTGTTTAGTATTTTCCTTGTCATGGGATAGAAAGTAAGCATCTCTGGAACATAGGAAATATCCTGCAGTATTTCAGCATTAAAAATATCAGTGTTCTAAAGGATCTTGGCATTTCTGAGAGGAACTTACTGGAGCATGGTTTTACTTCAACTGAAGTTTCTGTCATTTGTGACGGATGACTTGCTAAATAAAGGTAATTTTTTTTTTTTCCAGATTCGCAGCCAAACAAAGCACTTCTTACCCAACGCCATTAGCAATGCTCTTCCAAAAAAAAATAAAAAATAATAATAATAAAAAAGCACTCCTCTTTCTAATAGTGCTTTAGTTCCCAATATTTTCTGTTCAATTTTTTTCTGCTTTTAATGTAATATTTAACTCGTTCCTTGCCACAAAGGCACGCTGCAACACTAGGGAAAAAACACTTGGAGTGTTATTCTTTTTTTTTTGAGCACAGATTATTTATTATGAAGTTCTTATCCCTGCTTTGGCCAAATGTGAGTGATGAGCATTGATGCTACGGTGTGTGCTGCTGAGCTCTCCCTGGGCAGCAGTTCCAACAGCCTGTGTGCTCGTGGGCACTCTGTGTGGATCACCAGGAGCTGCAGGCACCAGACAGCAGAATGGAGGTGTAAGCGTGTAAATTGTTACCATGGCCTTCAGTCTGTTCCATTTTTTATTCCTCCAGGCTGCTGCAGTGCCCTGCCTGCTGCTGTACCCCCTGCCAGGGATGTTTGCTCTGCACAAGTGCACTGTGCAGCCACAGCCAGGAATTCCTCGTTCAGGAGACTGAACTGGGGGCTTTTGAAACAGCAGATATTCCTTAATCCTGGTGCAGACAGGCAGAGCTGAATTTTAGTGCGTAATAACTAGGTAAGACGAATGGTAATCCACATGGAAGGCTCACTGAGCACCCAGCTGTATAAAAATGCATCACAATATTGAAACTCCATCCCCTCTGCCCGGTTTCAAGTTCTGCCATAAATCAGCACTCGTTCCTTACTGTTTGCTAAACACTGTGCCTTCTGTCATAAACCTTGGCTCAAGCCTGTACGTGTGCCAGCAGATTTATATTTGTACAAATCTAATCTGGCCAAGGCTTCTGTTGCTCTTTGTTTGAACACACAGATTCCAGCCTTTGTGGAGAGGTTTTGCCAGAGTTGGTCTGAAGAGGAGCTCCAAGACAATCTCGGGGCCTGGCAGCCCCTTGGAAAATGAGGGTTTAAAAAATGGTTTTGCACAAAGTCCCAGGAACAGGAACTGTAATATTTTACCTCTATTTACCGTGTTGCTGGGATGGGACTGAAACCAGAATCCTGGAGCCAACTGTCCCAAACCTTGGAGCAGGTCAGATTCATTAAAAATGTGATATATTGCTCCAAACCAGAACCTGACCACTAATAGCTGTTTTTGACAAAACGGTTCTCTTTAAAAAATGCTGTTTTCTTGGACTTTTGACATTTTGCAAGAATGTTTAGATTTCAAGGAAAATTTTAAAGGAGAAAGAAAGCAAGCACATTATTTGAATAACGTCAAAAAATATTTGCTTGGATTTTTTTTTTTTCCCCCCAAGTATTTACATTTCATTATTTCATGATCCCTCACACAAGTACTTTGTATCTTTTGCACCGCAGCAGAGTTACAGTGACATTTTCTGGCATTATCAAAATACTTAGCTTACGTAAAATTTTGACCTTACAATTGCTGCAGTGAAGGCAAAGCATGTTCATATCTCAGAAAAATGAGATAAAGGTCTTTGATTCAATTCATTTACGTGGAGCACAGCGCAGGCAGAGAGCTTCCCTGACATCACACGGGGTTGTGCTGCACATCTGATTGAATTTGCTTCCTGGTGTTCAAAGGAGGACTGTCCTCCCCACATTAGGGCTGAGAGGGACTTCTCAGCAGTTGGCAGAGGAGCACAGGACAGACACAGCCTGGGCAGCAGATGACCCACAAACCAAGGCCAACACACTGGTGCACTGAGCTGACAATGGGATCAAAGCTTTGGCATTTTTAGTCTTTTTTTTTTTTTTTGGGAATGCTTTCCTATATAAGGCTGAGAGAATTGGGATTGTTCAGCCTGGAGAAGAGAAGGCTGCAGGGTTACTTGGTTGTGGCCTCCAGTGCCTCCAGGGAGCCTACGAGGAGGATGGAGAGAAACCCTTCACAAATACCTGGAGTGACAGGAAAAGGGGGAATGGCTTCAAACTGACAGAGAGGAGGTTTAGGTGGGATATTAGGCAAAATATTCTTCCCTGTGAGGGTGGGCAGGCCCTGGCACAGGTTGCCCAGAGAAGCTGTGGCTGCCCCATCCCTGGCAGTGTCCCAGGCCAGGCTGGATGGGGCTCTGAGCAAGCTGGGCTGGTGGAAGGTGTCCCTGTGCATGGCAGGGGGTTGGAACTGGATGATCTTTAAGGTCCCTTCCAACCCAGACCCTTCTGTGGTTCTGTGATTACACAGATCCTTTCTGGTCTTCACATGTTCTAAGTGATGGAACCACATATTCCACAGAAACTAAATTTAGTTCCCAATACCAAGATATATCTGCTACTTTATGTGGAAAAAGTGGCTGATTTTGTTTATGTTTGGCAAAAAAAGAGTTAATGCCTGATGATGGATTCTTCGTGCTTGGTAGCTCTTGGATTGTGCCATTCTCACTGCCAGCCCAGGTGGGAAACCTCAGGTACTTTTTCTAAGAAGAATCATTAAAAAAGGCAATTTTTTTCCTGTGTGGCAGGTTCATCCAAATCTCTTTTACTGAAAGGTCTGCAAAACCATCCCTGTTCTCACAGAAAACGGCAACTGCCTTTTTGTTTTCCAGGAAGAAATTCGAGCAGATGGATGAAAAGAATTACTAAATAACACAAAGTGCTGGTCTGATACCAGCCAGAGACTCTCTGCAGCAAAAGTCCCTTGATCCCTCTTTGCAGAGCACATGGAACAGTCTGTCACTGGTTTGCAGGTAAGACTTGGATATTTTCTTCCTGTAAAATGTTTGTCAATTAAAATTTCAGCCTTCATTTATAGATATGTATTTTCCATAGAAAAGTCAAAGTAAAATTATGGGGAAGCAAGGCAGGAGATTCTAAAACTTAATGGGTGGAACTTTTTGGTTTCTGAAGGAAATTGCCTAAAGCAGCCATATCTTTGCTTATTTATTTCAATCTCTTCGTATTTCATTAAACAGAAAGTTTGCCTGCAGCTATCCTTGCTCTTAAAATTTATTCAGAAACAGAGAAAAAAAAAGAGAATAACAAATAATGGAAAGAAAAAAAGTTTTAGTTCAAGTACAGAGCAGAACATATGAAGGCATTAAGAGCAGCAATGTGTCTATTGGCAAACTGTGGCAAAAAGAAAGAAAAATATTTTTAAATATACATTGAAAACACACAGATCTGTACACAGTAGGACTGGTTCAAAACATGGTGCCAGAGGAAGACTTTCTGGATGGTGTGGCAGATGTTTATGTGCTCAGGCACGATCACATCCAGGCATAGTCAGCTTTGTCCAATAAAAATACTTACCCTGTATCAGTTTAATCTCCTTGTTAAATGCTGCCCCAAGTTTTGAAATCCAAGTCTCCTGGATTTCTGTTCTGGAAGACATGGGAAGTGTAGGAGCGAGGAAAGCAATCAGGAATTCTGTGTGTGTGTCTTACAGAACAAAATAGACCTAAAATTCCTACTGAATGTATTGCCAAAATGCAGGCATATCTTTCAAAATCCTGAGTTTGTCCCATGCCAGATGATGCCTTGGATTACTAGGAAAGCTGAAACAAACATTTTAGCAAAATACATTGTCAGTAGTGCTTGTAGCAATGGTAGAGAAAAATCTAAAAACTTCCCTGTGCAGTCCACTGAATGAAAGCTAACAGGTCTTTTAAAATGCATTTAAGGTTTAATTTGTGATTTTCAGAGGTGAAAATCAGAAACAAAGCACATCAAACTACCAGAACTAAATAAAACAACACAAGTACCAAGAGCTGGTTTTCAGGACAGAGGCTTAAAGAATTACCCACTTAACCCTTTCTTATAATTTTATTCTTGTATTCCCCACAACAGAAATCCTCCTAATTATATGAATATGAATATTATATGAATATTAATATAATGAATATGATACAAATATTAGATGTTTGGTTAATATATATTATTAGTATTCTTAATGCATGAATTAATACTAAATTATATGAATATTAAATGAATAAAATAATGCCTTGGCCTTGCTATTGGATCAACATGAATAAACCTGCTCTCAACTTTATTACCTTCCAAGGAGCTCTGTAAGGAACTTAATTGTTTACATTTCAGTTCATTTCCAAACTGGGGGCCTTGTTTTGCAAAACATCGGCAAAATAAAATGAGTTTGAGGTTTCCCCCACTCCATGCAGCTAATCTATACTTTATGCAGAACTAAGGAAATTCCTTGATTCTAATCCTGAAGGATAAAAAGGCACTGTAAACCATGTTATATACTCAGCTCACAATTTTCATTGCAGACAGCCCTATTCCTACCTAATTCTCTCAACCTCACTATGTAGCCCAGTGAGTTTAAATCAGTTCATATATTGTAATATTGTAATAATTTAAGGCCTTTCTGTATGGAAGGCATACAGAGGTGGGAATCAGGGATCAGACTGGCTCCTGTTAAGAAACAAAACGCATGGGAGTTTCAGGTTTCAGACCAGGTGCTTGAAAAATCTCCCCCCTTTTAATGTCAACTCCATTTTCTCTTTGACAGGCCTTTTCCAAGCTTAAACATAAGCAGAAAACTCCGTATGGACTGCTGAATATTCTTAAAATTATTAGGGGCAGGACGAGAGACACACACTCTTGTTCCAAAGAAACAAGTTTTCTGAATGACCAAAAACAGCCTGTGCCTTTTGTCTCTCAAAAACTGTCTCCAAATAATTAAGTTAGAGGGCAAGAATAATAACTGTTTTAATCATGTGGAGCTCATAAAATGGTTGCTTTCTTCCAGCAGCTGTCCAAGCAGCACCATGGGAATTGTTTGGGAAAAAACCCATCCCCTGGCTCTTGTCCCTGGCAGAACTGGCAGCATCCCCAGCACTGCAGAGATTGTCCCCTCCAGTGCTGGTTCAGCCTCTGGTGCACCCATGGAGCAGTGACTGAGCCCACCACACCAAGGCAATGGTCCTGCTGGTGGCAGAAGTGCTGCTGGTGCTGGCTTTGGCCCTGGGGTCCGACTCGCTCTGCTCCCCCACCGCCTTCTACAAGGACTGCTGGATCCGGCGCTTCCCGGGCCTCGTGCTGGACCTGCAGGAGTCTCAGAGGAGGGGGGCCCAGGTGCTGAAGGTTTATGCAGAAGTCTCACCCCAGCAGTGCAGCAGAACCTGCTGCCTTCTGAGGAATGGTGAGTGTTTATTGCACTTTGGGCAGTGCTTATGTAAACTTTCCTTTATTTGAAGAAGAAACGGGGAAGAGGATCTGTATTTTTTTTTTTTTTTTGAGGCACCTGGTAACTGTTCTCCCACTTTCAGTCCCATAGAAAGGAAATTGATAATCTGAGTTTTTTTTAGAAGGCTGCACTAGAACCACGTGAAAATCTTAGGGTCTGCTCTGAAATTGTAGGTCTCTTGTTACAAAGCTTGTAGACAAGGCCAACATTAAAAGAATGACTCTTCAGTATTCATCACCATCTACTCCTGTAGAGAACAACCAGTGACAGTGGTTCCAACAGCCCTCTTCTTCATGGAGTATGGCATCAGAAAGAGGAGGGAACACACAGTTTTCATTTGAAATACAAGAATATTCATTTCCTTGGAGAAAGCATTCTCTTATTCTGTGTTCACACCGTTTGTGGTGCAAACCAAGTAAAATATTAATATGAACAGTAAAAATAAAAATATTAATATGAACAATAAAGTTACAGCAATAAATGATAGCAGTTATTCAGCTGGCAACCCCTTTTCCCTGGCCTTGTGAACTCAGAATAAAAACAAGAAAAATCAGTGTTTGTTTTAAGCCCAATACTGTATTTTTTATCACACTGCACTGGTACACTATAGGAGTACATTTTAGGAGAATACATGAAGTGCATTTTTGTGGTGCCTAAATTTTCAAAACTCACAAGACTTGAAGAAGGTTTTTGGATTTGCAGGATGAAAGCGAGGATTCAGTTACTAAAAAAGTCAATATAAATTTTGATGAAATTTTGATGAAATTTTGACTTATGAGCAAAAATATGACCTTGACAATCTGACAGTGCCCAAACTGCCACCAGCATTCCCGGGAAGAGTCAAAATCTGTCTTAAATAATGTGAGGAAATAAAAATTGAATATATTTCAGCAATGTTCTTCCTTTTTTGGACAACAAACTTTTCCTCACAGAACAAGGGACTGGATACCTTCCAAAGACAGTTAACAGTAACTTGGAATCTCCTTTTTACATTCTTACATAGCCAAGTAAAAATTTGTTACGATCTTAAGTAAAATAGAGACATTAGAGGGCATTTCAGAGATACACTTTAAATCAGTTATTATTTAATCAGAGGCACATTGAGAACTCAGATGGCTATTCTGGTCCAGATGTAAAAAGAGAATATAAGCAGTTCTATTTTTTTTACTGTATGCTTAATTAGTTTGCATGATAATGAGAGACCCACAGCATCTGGTTCTCTCTTCCCATAGGATCTGGGCAGAGCTGCCCACTGTTAATGATCTCCTGATGTTCAATAACAGAATAACATGCAAAATGCAGTGGTCATTCTGCTGAGCAGCTCATCTTTACTCTTTCTGGGTTGCAGTTTCCTGCAATCTAGCCGTGTTCTACCACGGAGCCATCCACGGGGACAGGAATTGCCTGCACGTGTCTTGCCCAGCACTGGAAAGCTGCATCCTGAAGGCTGGAATCAATGTCATTTTGTACAACATCACAACAGGTAATCAAGCACTTCATTTCTAAAGGCTGAAAACACGGCCAACTATAGAAAATGTTAAAATTATACCAGGCCAGCTGCTGTGCTAGAAGATGTTCTGAAGTAACATGCTTCTGAAGCAAAAATGCTTAAAGGTTTTTTTTCATGCTCTGTGTGACTTATCAATACTGTTTGCCCAATATTTGGGCAAAGTACCCTACCAGGTACTTTGGATCTGTCCCCAGATCCAAACAGAAGCAAGGCTGAAAATTTATTCTCCTTAGGCATATATGCACAAAGAGCACACTGGTTGCACAGCCTTCAAAAACGTGAAGCAGACACACATCACAGGTGGCACCAAAAGCCTCATTCTGCTTTTTCTAGCTCCCAGGATGGAGATCTATTAGTGAAAATATACATATATACACATATATAAAATGAAAACAATGTCACCTGATGTTTGAGCCCCAGCTTTCTGGGATTTCCCTACCCCCAGTAACCTAGATCCCTTTCCTCACCTTTGGTTCCTTCCCTGAGCATCCCATAATAAGTCCTGTGCAATCCCAAAATGCATCCCATGAGGTGTCCCAGTGCCTCCAGTCCAAAAGATACTGATGGGTATTATTTGGGCTCCAGGTGGGTGTGCAGACAAGCTCTTGCCACACAAGACTAAACACTGCTATGATTTCACAGGGGTCGATCCAGATCTCCTTATTTTTGAAAAACTGACCTCCAAAAAGCCAAATATTCACTCCCCATGGGGCGAGTACGAGAGGCAGAACAGCACAAAGACCACCGAGGGGGAAAGGTGCCAGCACCACAGTGCCACGTCAGGGTCCCCCCTGCTCCAAGCTCCATCCTCTCCCACGAACCATGGCTCAGCAGCAAGCACTTCCACCTCCAGCACAAGCCCCACGGCCCAAAAAAATGAAGTTACTACTTATCCCAGGGCAGAAACTTTTCCAGCAGATGACCAGAGGACGAGCACAGCTTCAGCGAGCACCAGGCACAAGAAGGATGAGGGCTCAGCCCCGACAGCCAGGGCTGCCGATGGAGCATCCCACATGCCCACCCCTCCCCTCCCGAACGGCAGCAAGCAACACCTGAACGAAACCAAAGGCTACAGCGGCAGGAATTCCACCGTGGAAAACGAAGCACCCCCTCGGGAAGCGTCGGCTCTGGGGGTCTGGTTGATTCCTGTTGTCCTCTGCTGTTCCCTCCTGTGCCTCTGCTGCTGCACTGCTGCTCTCACCACGGGGCGCTGCAGCTACAGGAGAGGTCACTACAGGCCCGTGAGGAGGAGAACAAAAACGTCCAGACAGTCCAGAAAATATGCTGCTGTCAGAGGTGGTTTGTAGAACACCGTCACAGTCCCTGCTGTGGAACTAAGAGGCTTTTTAAAATGCATCCCATACAGCAATCCATTTCTTTTACAGAAGAAGTGATATTTTTTCATGATGTTTCAGTTAGAATTTAATTCTTGTCAGGTGAAGCACAATTCCCCTGTCTCTTTAGCTAAGAGGTGCACTCTCACAGCTCCCACTGTGTGCCCAGAGGTGTTCAAGCACATTTTGGTTCATAATCTGATGCCAACTGATGTCTAACAAACAGTGGAACACTCTCCCTAACTGAAGAGAGCAGGTTCACTCCAGCTGTACCTATTAGCATGTCCATGTGTCAGAATATTATTTAATTATTAAGATTAATGCAATGTTCAAAGACTAAACTGATGAGGTTGTAAGGCCTCATTTACATCTAGTTACAGCTGAGCAGGTTCCAGAAGAAAAGACCTCTCTAAAATTATATTTTAGTCCACATTGATTGGCACCAGAGCTTAGAAAACTGGAGTTTAACCCCCCCCCTTTTTTATAGTATTTTATTGACATCATATGCTAATGTGTTTGTAATAGAAGAGAGACCAACACAGGACAAGAATATTTTAGAAGGGTAGCGTTATTTAATCAGCTGAAATAACACAAAATTCTTCTGTTTCAGCTAGTTAACTTAGAATTTCTAAGGTATGACTTGTTTTTTAAGGGCAGTCCTATGCTTGTGTGTAGACCAGGAGCTGCAGACTGTGTGGCTCAGGATGTTCTCTGGACAGTGCTCTACCTCAAATTCCCCCTCAAATTCTGAAGGAAAAGGTCATGGCTCAGTAAACCACCCTTCTGCTGATGACATAAGCAGGCTTCACTCCATTTATAAAGTTTTCACCAAGAAATTAGAGCTTTGCAAAGTTCACGTTTTGACCTCTGCCACATTCACAGATCACAAATCTGACCAAATACATGAAATAAACTGATTATTCACATGCTCCATGTCAAGTTGTGGTACTTCTCATCTCACTCAGTGCTGATGGCAAGCATGTTTTGTCACACAGTTCTCCCCCAGCACACCTCAGCCAGCACTGTCACAACAATTTGCAATGAAACTGCTTTTTAAATTATTTTTTTCTCCGTGTAATTTTTAAAATCCTGCAAGCAAGGCTGACAGCCTGCAGACTGCAAACTCAGGGGTGCTTGGCCTCTGCCAGCTTGTCTAACTCCTCCATCCTATGATGGATATGATCTATATCATATATATGATCTATAGCAGCTTGATTCAAAAAAAAAAAAAAAAAAGAAGAAAAGCTAGTCCTAAGGGATGAATGGTACTGTTAGATTTTTTTTTTTTTTTTAAAGAAAAGGAAATCAACTCCTGAAAAAAAGACACTTGGCTGTCCTGGTGCCCAGCAGACAGTCACCTTTCATCCTGCCTGTATTGAAACATTCATAGAATGTACTTGAGGGAGGCTTGAACACTTCAGAGAGAGCTGTAGGAGCCTGTGAATTTTAAGTTTTCCATGAATTAGCCGTGATAGAATCAAATAAAAAATCAATTTCCTTTGCTGGGCTGTTCTTTCTACCAGACAGTAGAATTAGTAACATCAAATTGTTATTTTAACTATGACTTCCAGAGATCTACTTAGGTCCATTCTGAGTCTACAAAGAGCAAAGGAAAACTGATTTTGTCCTGTGCTGCAGAGAGGATTTTAACAGGTGCTCCTGTGTCCTGAGCAGTAAAGGACAATTTTATGGAGACAATCAACCTTATAGGGTTTGGTTTTGTTTTTTTTTTAAACACTTCAGGGCATTACTCTTGACAATCCTGTACAAGACATGCCCCTGCAAAACAGAAGTTGCTCCACACAAACTTGCTCATTGTGCCAGTCCTTCTACAAGCACTGGCAAAGCTAATTAAGGAAGCAAAATTTCCCTTGTGTACATACTAGAACAAAACTGCCTTTGGAATAGAGCCAGGCACAACTTCCAGGCACCACCCATACCACTCTCTGAGTCAAAGTGCAGTTACTTCCTCAGTAATTTTAGTTTCAGGGCTGTAAAAAAAAAAAAAAGATTTGGAATCATACAGATGCACTATTTCAAACCAGAATTTTAAACATTTCCCTCATTATCCCTGAACAAAGGAACAACTTGCTAACAGCTGAAACTTCCCCAATATTTCCCCCTTCTGCTAAAGCTTCACATTAATACAAATCCAGAAGGAAGGACCACTAAATAACTAAGTGCAAAATTGGGGTTACAGGACAAGCATTTTCAATCTTAATTACAGCTCTGGCCAATTCTTGTAAAAGTAAAAAACTGCATTAAACTCAGTCTCCTACCACATGAAAACAATCTTGACCTAAGAATCCTTCCCAAGCTGAGTGTTTTGGAAGTGGGAGCACAAGCAGTCTGTGGCTGTGTGTAAACACAAAACAGACAGTGAGCAATCCTAGCAGGGAGCGAGTCAAGCCCCAGGGAACACTGCAGGAATCAACTCCCCTCACTTTTCTGTGTCCTTGTCCTTACACTGTTTTCTCTCAGTGAGGAGCTGCTGGCAGGGCCACGTGTTTGGTTCTTTCCTAGGCATGCAGAATCCTTAACTCCCTCTGCCCCCAGAAAGAAGGACTGTCTAAGCTGAAATCTTTGTGAGCCAGGAAGGTACAATAAAAGCAAGAGTTACTTTATGTCCTAAAAGCTGCTATTTTTAAGTGGGGTTTTTTGTTTGTTTTTGTTTTTTTTACTGTGAGAAGGCAATAAAAGTTGCCCGTGATTCCTGTGTTTAAAATCAACGCCTTTCAAATACAAATTACCAAATATAAGCTAGACATCCATATAATTTTTCTCTCTGTGCTGCACACCAGTAAGCTCGATGCTAAAACCAATTTTTTTTACCTTGAAAAGCCTGGGTGGATTCAAGAGAGAACTCAGCAGGCCTCAGGGCACCAAGACTTGAGTTCATTCCTATTTAGCTACATACTCACCTCACTACTCACCAGCTCTCACTTTCAGCAACTCTCATCATTTCTTCTTTCCCATTTCTGTGGATCTTCTCAACAACTGCTAGTTCACCTTCCCACCACCATCCCACTTTCTACCTCATTAAATTCCATCATTTTAGACACAGGTATTTTTCCTCAGGGTATTTGTTAGCCCTCATGGTGACAACTGAATACCTCACACTCTCCCAGGTGCTTCAGCACCTCTCCAGAAGTTCTAACTACTTGGACACATTATCTTTATTTTACAGATAGGGAGTAGAGAAAAATCTGAGTGGCATTTGAAAAGCATTTAGAAAGTTTAGAGTTCTTAACTTTCAGACTTTTAATTAATGGAACTGGGAGCTTAAGTAATTTAATTAGTTATGACGTTGTTGCTCTAAGTTATATGCCCAAAAAAGCTGTGTGAGAAATCAGTGTGATTAAGCAAAGGACTGAACCAGGATCTCCCATGCTAAGAAAACCCAGAATAAAATGTCCAAAGTTACCAATATGAATCCAAACATACTTTATTCAAAGAACAAGATTCATGAACAGGACAACCATGTTTACAGAAAATTAAGCAGTAAAGAGAAAACTGATTACTGTGATTATCATCATCAAGCCTCACATTTTTGCTTAAGGTTCTCAATAATTATATATCCCTATAATTAAGGAATATTAATAGTAGCTTAATATTTCTGTAATGATCAGCTGTACCTGCTCTCATGCTTGTATATTCAACAGCTTCTTCACGGATTCCTTGTACTGAGACATGTTACTTTCTGTTTCACCCTCGTTTTTAAGTGCAACTACAGAGTTCTTGTAATTCTTAACCACTTCTGATGCAAGCAGTTCTTCCTCAGAGACATCAGTGACACTCTCTGAGGCTTTTATTTGAAGCAGAGTATCCAGGGCGTTTTTCTGAGAGCGACTGTTTTCCCAGATATACTCCTCCATGTCTTCCTCAGTCTTCTCACTCTCCCACTTCTCAGTTTTCTGAAAGAAAATACACACTGTGTGTTAAAAACTACTCAAGACTGAAACAAAGCTACAGTAATTCCAGGAAATTTCTCTCTCTCGTATCAGTTCACTTCACAAATGGCATTCACTGGGGAAGGTATTTCCTCCTCCGAGGTGCCAGGCTTGTAACTCGAGCCTGCACGAGCAGGATGAGTTTCTTTCCTCCCACTTAGCAAGTTCTTTATGGACCTGGCAGGTGTAACTGGGAGAGTCAAGAGTGGGAAGAAAAGCTTGTGGACTACACACAATGAGTAACAAATAACCTTGTAAAAACAATAATTTTAAATGACTCTAAATGCTCAAGATTTGGAGGCAGTTATTATTAGTTATTATGTCCCCAGCATATGATTTTGGAATTTCTGCACTGGCTGTAAGACATGAAGAGAGACAGTCCACACCAATGATGAAAGACAGCAATCCTTCACCCTTTGGGAAATGTTTTGATTGGGACCTTTAAGGAAAAGCACCACCAAATAGTCCATCTGTTCTTCCTGCAAAACAAACTGTGCTTCAAAAGAATCTCTATCCACAGGCTGCTAATTTTTCCCTAATTAGCACTGCAAGATTAGACAGGATAACAAGTTGGACACTGGCAGAAGACACCACCCCAGTGCCTGTAAATACTTGGCTTGTACAGTTGTTCTTTATAAATGTTGTCTTTCAACATTTCTCCAGCAGGCCCTCACAGACTGCTTAAGGAATATTTCAGATGCTATAACCTGCTATTTCTGTATATTTAATTTTTATTGTACTTTGGTAAAGGTATGTGCTTCGGAGGTAGATCTGTATTTTTATATATGCTTATTTATTTTTATAACTATTTAGTACTTTACTGATGTCAACAACACATAGTATCCTTATATTATTCCAAGGATCACAATTTGAAGTATTCTGAGTTTATTTTTAGTGTTTTTCTTAGAATTATTATAAAATGATCTCTAAATAAAACTTGCATTTTTCTGGAAATAAGTTCAAAAAAACCTTATAGTAAAGCATTTACATCATATGTATTTTTGCCTTTTTTAAATCCCTTGCCAGAAAGGACTCTTCAGAAAATTTTTAACTATGCTATGCAGAATCAAAAAAAACCCCTTGCAACTGCAGAGAGTTTTTTTCTTTTGTTGTTTGCGTTTGGTTTTGAGTTCTGGGTTGTTTTCTTTTGGGGGGGATGGGATGCTGGTATGGATTTTTCATTTATTTTAAAGCATTCTGTCCGCTAATTGTCAAGGCTGCTGCAGTCAAACCACAGTATTTAATAACCTTTCATTAAGACCCAAGACTTTTTTTTTTTCCCCACTACAACCCTGAGTGCTTGGATCTGTCTATCAGAACTGAAAATACTTCACCAAATGCTGCATCTTGCACCTGGCAAATGGAATCCCTTGTCTGTTAAACCCCTGAGTCCAAATGTTTAGTCAGAAGCAGTTTAAAAGGTTCATTTGAACCGACATACTTTTTAATTAACAACATCACCCTGGTTTACATATCCCTTGTTTACCTTCATAATGACTGAGACATTTTTCCCCCCCCAAAAACTCAGGCAGAATTTTAAAGCCAAAGCCTTTCTCACAGGGATAGGGTTTCTCAGGAGTAAGGGAATATGGCTATCACCTCTGGTGATACTCCTAAACTCATGTTTGAAGTTTAAACAAAAGATCACTGTGAGGCTTTTAAACACCCCTAAGTCATAGCAGAGACAACAAGAACTAATTACACTTATTACATTTATCTCTTCAGGACAATCCTGCTCTGCACATATTAACTCAAGAGGATTTTGGAGATGCTTCCTGATAAAACAGATTCAGCTTTCCCCACCTCTTTTGAGCAAGATTTTAAAGGAGCTTTTAAAGAAACTGTAAAGTACTTCTTTCTTGGACTCCTTCCCAGCAGAATGATTTGTCAAAATGGATTTTAAAGTAAAATCTGACTCCATGGTGAGGGGGGAAAGCAGGAAGGGGTTTGACAGCAGGGGGAGATTTCCAAATCCATCCCTTCATCCCTGCTACAAGAAGCCAGTATCCATCACTGCACTGTTGGTGGCCATGGCTCAGAATGAAAAGTTATCCTCCAGATATCCAGTCCAGACATACATCACCAGCAGGAAACTGAGCAGGAATCGGGTTCTTGCAAACTAACTGAATCAAGTGAAACCTAAATAAATACCTTTTCAACAAAATTTACTGCAGCAGGAAAGTGAATCTAGAGTTATATATGCAGCTGAAAACATACCCTAGGCAGACAAGGTATATACCCTGGGTATCCATGAGCTCTGAGCAGTGGGAATGTCACCAGTGTTGTAGTCTTGGTTTAAAGTGCTATGAATGAAACTTCAAAATTAGGTCTCTATCACCCCAAATTTAGTGAGTTGATTATTTTTGCCCCCTGCAAATTTAAAATGTTAGTGAACACTGCAGTAAGAGTCTTAAAAATGAGGATAAAACTGTGAAAACTAGAATACAAGTGTACTTGGACTATTTTTCTAGAACTCCCACTTAGTGAACAAGGCTAAAAATCAACAATATATATTCACTAAATATGATTGCCTCATTCTGTCATACATAAGCAGAATCTCAGTATTACCCACTCTGGCTGAAAATGCACTCAGCTGATAATTTCAACCTTTGTCTCTCTTACCAAAACTTACAATAAGAACAAAACCAAAACCAAAATTAAAAAAAAGACCAATTACTTTAGTGGGATTTTTTTTTTTTTTTTGAGGGGAAGAAAAGTTCTTGAATTCCAATTCAAATTTCAAACTCTGTATGGCCTGGAATAAATACCCCTATGTCTTAGTACTGCATTGAAATAAAAGATACTCTGTGTGGTACAATAATCTCAGATTTTCAGGTAATAAATGACAGCTATGCTAACATTTTCCAAATGATTGGATACCTTTAATCCTAAAAGGAACTGCCAAAACAATTACAGACTCTTTGGGTATAATACACCTTTGATTTGTATTACCTAGTTAACAACTTACAAAGAAGTGTCAACAGAAATTGGTAGAGGGGCAAAACATATTTTTCTCATGAGATTCCATCCTCTTGTGTTTGTGTCGATCAAAACATCACGTGGAACTGGAGCAAAAATCCTGAATGACTCTGAGTGCTCTTCCTTACTGGAAAACTGATTTCCTGCTCCATTTGCTTATCCTTCCTGCTTTCAATTCATAACAGAGCTGGACTTTAGGGTGATAAACTATTAATCCACGCTGAGTGTGAAGAAATCAGTCCATGATCGTTTTAACCACTCGAGGGCAGCAAACTCTTACTCTCTAAAAACCACTCGATTCCCAGGAAAATACATCCAGGTTTCAAGTGATGTTACAGCATTCAACAAAGGCATCATTTAAAGGCAGCAGCAATACAACTGGTTAAGCTGCTGTTTAATCTACCTAATATATCTAACCCTTGATTCATTCAATCCAAGCACCAGGCTCGGGGATGACTTGAAAAGAATCACAAAAGAAGTCCAAAGAGGATAAGCTCAATTCTTACCACTTGGTGCACCAGCCAGCTATCTAATTAATATATTCTGAAAGCCAATACAACAAAAATATTTCATTATCAACCTGAAAACTATTAAATAGGAAGCAAAAGATCTCCAAGTATTTTAGAGTGAGAAAATAAATGAACATGGTTAAGTTTTAAAATCTGACTGTTTTAAACCACACAGTGTTTGCTTATGGTTTACAAAACAAGTCACTAAAAGGCATTACCACTGATCATGGAGGAAAAAAAAAAACAACCCCACACCACGAAGCAAAACGTGTCACACAAAATAAATAAAAAAAAAAACATGTCTGGGGAAACCATTAATTTTTCATGGAAATCAAAGACAATTACAACTGATTGACAAACTCATCAAACATTAACATGGAGGTTGGAAGGTAATAAAGGGGCAGGAGACTCGTGCATATTCAACACACACCGAACGCTCACGTAGCAGTATCATGTAGCCCTGTCTGCCATCACTAATTAATGCCAGAGCACAGCACAGACCTGCTCTCCGTCTGAAATTAATAAAGTGAGCGGTGCCCAACTCCCTTGTCACTGCAATACTGATCTGTCATTAATTTAAGATTTGTAATGCGATGTAATGCTGCTGGGGAGAGGAGCATCCACGTGTACCAACCCCTGGAAATCTAGAGTGAAAGTTACCTTTCACAACTGATTTAGTTACAATTAACCACAAAAATACAAGGGACAGGTCTGAAGAGTTCACTGTGCAAGGGAGATCTTACTATACCTAGAGGCCTTTTTAAAATTTGTAGTAAATTCATAATATATTGGAATAATACCCTCCATACATTTGAATTGGATATCTGGCATGTAAAGCCACTTAACAAAACAAGCTACAGGGAAAAACTCCAAATAAGCCATATCATGAACGATTATGAAAAATTTTACATTACACTTGCTTTAGCTAAAGAGTTACAAAACCTTTTTTGTATTTTTCAGGACACTGACACAATGAAATGCTAAAACCAGCAGCAGGTGCAGAGGAGGTCCCTTTTCTGAGCAGGAGGGAGCTCAGAAAAGCAGCAGCTCAAGGCAAGGCATGTGAGAGAGCATTTAAGAATTTAAGAACAGTTCCAAATTACTGCCATTGTTTACTTTAGCTGAGGAAGAACCCTAGAAAAGGCATATTCTAAGCAACAGATCCCAGTCTGGATTTAGGCAAAATGCAGATATTGCTTTCTCAGTTTTCACAGCTTTAAAGACAGTAAGACACCCCTCTGTTTTTTTGGAATAGACTTGGTTTTGTCTTAAACATGGTCACTGTTAAAAGTGCTCAGGTAAGAGGAGATAATCACAGAGCACACCATTTCTCTGGGGGCACTAAATTCATATTTTAATAATGTGCACAGGCAGCCCTGTATGATGCCACATTAAAGGTACATTTAGCAACCCTGAAAATTAAGGTGTTTTCTGGCAGGCTCAGGGTCAGTTTTAGGCTCCTGGCCGAGAGGAGCAAAGCACAGGGAAAGAATCTCTTATTAAGGTCAAAACCAAGTGAACTTCTTAAAAGAGACAAACTGTTTACAAACAACAGAGTAGCACTTGTGAAGTCAGAGAAATGCACTCAGGCTGACTCTGGAATTAAGATCAAACACTGCCAACTTACCTTGGTTGAATTTGAGGAAGAGTGAGGTGCCAGAGGGAAAAGAACCTCAAGATAATTTAGTTTAAGTTGTGACAGAGAGCACGTGCACGTCAGACAGCAAGAGCTACTCAAAACTGCTTACCCAGGATTCGTGGTACAGGACTGTGAGCAGGTGCATGCCATAGTCATAGTTCTGCCTTCTTAGGGGACACCTGCAAATCCAGGAACAAAGCTCATCTTTTGGAACAAGACGTTAAAAAATCACCATAAAAGTTTCTAATTTGTAACGTGGGGAATCTCAGGGAAAGGTGTGATTGATTCACGTGCATTTCTGAATTACACCCACCCAAGAATAGCATCTTGGAGGTGTATTAAGAACATGGGAGAAAGGGAAACTGCAGCTCAGTAGGAAAATCTACAAAATCCAAGGATTTACAAGACTTCAGGAAACATTAAAAACTTCTTTGCCCTCTGTGCCGAAGTGGAATCCAACACACGCAAGTCTGAACTCCTTTAAAACCTGATTTTAACAGTTAATAACAGGAGCAGTGTTAAGTTTAAGTGCTATTTTAGCTTTAAAAATGTAGTATTTCACCAAGACAATAGCTGGTATTACTGGAAGACACCCAGCCCTTTCTATACAGTGAGCATTGGTACAAACATTTTCATTTTCCTTCTTGTAACTGTACCTGTCTGTGACAATTGTGAGCACATCTGTCTCCTGGCAGTACCGCTCTCCCACGAGTTTAACAAGCTTCTTCTTTGCATGGTCATCCAAGTTCAGGTTAGAAAGTTTAACCTTCAAGTACAAGAGAAAACAACTTTAATTCCTCGGGTAAATCCACTCTCTGCACCTTGGAAATGCCTGAGACAGTGTGGCACAACTTCTGTTAAGAGTGACAAGGATAACTATTCAGGATGCACTTGCAGAATTTCTCCTGATTGTGTCACATCAGAAGCCTTAACACAAGGCAAGAATAATGTGGATATTCAAACAATATATACATGCATAATAAACACTCAAATAATGCCTAAAGGTCCTGAGCTCCCTTCCAACCTCAAATATGTCATGCCAGAAGGCTGCTGTGCCTATTGCAGGCACACTGGTGCCTGGAGGCCTGCCAACTTAACACTTGTAAATGGTGCCACATTCATATGACCCATCTTTCAAGGCCTGTGCAGTTCCAGGGTCAAAAAATTAGCAACGAGAAGATCTAAGCGAGACATGGAGAACCTTTCCTACAAGGACATTCTTCAGAAGGTACACTATTTTGCTTATATTAGAGCTAAATTAAATACATATCCATAATCTGATGACCTCAGCTCTAACATTCTGCAAAATACTTGAGGAAATCCACTGCTTTTTATTTATTCTGACGTTGAGGAAACCATTACCCTCATTTCCTAATAGCAGATCACGCTTGCACATTTTGAAAAGAGAAACACAAGTACTTAGTCTTTTGAGACAAAGGCAGTTTACCAAAATTACTACTTACTCTTAAAGTCACCACTCTTGCTTTGGGATTGCGAATAGACGTCCCTGAAGAAACATAATCTACGGTTTCGGTTTCAATAGGAAAATGCTGTTCACATTTCTCATCACTGTCCAGAGCACTTGGCCATTCAGTGCAGAAATCTGGGTAAGGAAGAGAAAACACCACATGTAATACCTCTTTGGTGTATTTGGCTGTTGCTTGTGTTGGGTTTTTTCCTCCAGATTTATTGCAATCTCTCTTTTTACTGGGTTTAATCCTTTTTGTATGCCGGGTTCCCCAAAACCCAGGACACAGTACTCCAGATGCCAATCAATCACAGAATGGTTTGGGTTGGAATTGACCCTCAAAAAGTCCAACCCTCTGCCACGGGCAGGGACATTTTTCACTAGATTTGGCTGCTCAAAGCTGGTCCAACCTGACCTTGAACACCTTCAAGGATGGGGCATCCACAGCTTCTCTGAGCAAGCTAAACTATCAACTCGTCAGCCTAAGCAGGGCCTCATTGAAAAGTAAAATTTCAGTCTTACTGGGGTGCTGAAAACCTCCTAAGACACATCTGCCAACCACCTGGAGAACTGCAGGCAGCAGCAATAAAGCAGACAAGTAGTAGCCAAAGCCTGACAAATAACCAGCTTCACAAGTCTCACCTTCTGCTCCATCATCATTTACATTCTCACCTTTAAGAGCTGCACAGTGCTTCTTAATTGCAGGAGGAGTAAGATGCAAAAAATTGGGAATCTGAAACAGACACATTAAGAGTTACCACAATAATGGCTTTTTGTCTGTTCCTAAGTAAACAGACATGTCTGAAATCTGATGACACTTCTCACATTTGTTAAGGTAATACAACACGGTGGATAAGGTATTCAGATAAGTACTCCAGTCTGATTTAGGAACAGACTTCAGTTAGCCCTACTACAAAAATCACAGGCGTGATCACCCTAAAAAAAGTCTCCAGATTTCATTCATTATTCAACTTTGCTACCATTTCGTTTAGAAACTAAAGAGGATCATCCTATTTAACAACAGAAAACAGCCTCCAACACAAACATCCCAACCAAAGCAGTGCAGCTTTAGTGAACACAAACATTAAAACGACCACCCACCCACCCACGGGATGTATCTCACCTTGATAAGTTCTAAGTTGCCCTCTTTTGGGGGAGGTACCCCCCTCTTCACTGGGTAGCCCATTCGGATTGGGAGGGGCACAGAGGCAGGTTTGAAGGCAGCTGCTGTTGGGTAAACGCTGCTCCAGTCCTGATCCACAGCCATCCTGTCTGCTCTGGGATGGGCAGCCTAAAGGGTGGAAATGGATACGAGCTGGATGTGAGACACACTGTTTGTAAAACAAAGCAGGATCACCACACAAAGCATAAATCAGCAGGGGGAGGAAGGGGAATCTAATCACTGTGGAACTGCAATCTCTGTTTCCTAAAGGGCCCGAGCGTGTAGTGAGGCCACGAGTTTTAAAACACTGGGATTCTAAAAATGTGAACCAGTTCATAATAAAAGAAACAGATTTTGACTGGCATTTCTTGCTACAGAAATTCCAGCACAGGAACAATGTATTAGTATATTGCAGAAATAGCTTATATCCTCCAACAACTGACCACAGTTTCAGTCAGATGCTCCTAAAAAAACCCTAGCAAACAAACAAGTCACTGTTTTTTCCCCCAAAAAGCTTTAATTTTTCATTTAGGGGGGGTAAAAAGGAAATGGATATATGCAGTCAACTGGTCTAACTGCTTTGCTGTATCGTAAAATCTACTCTTAGAAGTTAAACAAAAATTTAATGTATCCCAGGTCTGCTTCACTATTTGCCTTCAGAACATCATAACCTGTACTGTACAACTTTTGACACGTACCTGTGGATGACAACAGGAAATTCTCAGTTATTGAATGTCCAGGTATCAGTTTTAAATCCACTGAGCAAGTACAATTTCACTGATGCACAAGATCACATTTTTTTTTATTTACACCAGAGAGAAACCACCACAGATCCTGTAAACTCAGACTGAAAATAACATTAAAATGCCTGGTTTATCGAAAATGCAACTTTAAGTTACTTTTCAGACCTGCAATACATGGTGTCCATAAAAGTTAACTATCAGCTTACTGTTATGTTTTGGCTTTGTGAAGGCACAGACTGAAAAGAGCTGGGAGAGGACAAAAGGAGGTGCTGGCCTGGAACACTCACAGGGTTTGACTGCAGGAGGGGTTCCTGTTGTGACACACAGCTCAGAAAACTGCCTCAAACACCTGAGTTAGCTGCAAATCGTTTCAGTACTTACAAACTGTGGTGTCCTGCCTCTTCTCCTTACTGAAGCTAAAAGAGAAAAAGAAACAGAACAGCCATTTAAATTACAAATTATTATATAGGGGTTTTTTTGGTTTTTGGTTTTTTTTTTGAGAGAGAGGGTTGCCGCATAATCTTCTATAGGTTTTTTTTTTGTGTTTGTCTTTGTACCAAGATCCATTAATAGTCCCCAGTTTTTACATGGAAAAAGGGGAAGATCAGGTATTCGGGCTTCAGATTGCTCATTTATTTTTTGAAACATAAGATAAAAAAAGAACTTTGAGGAAATGAGTGAGAGGTAACTTTCACCTTCATCCCCGTGCTCCCTCTTTCCCATGTGGCTGTTCAGTCACAAACCATCCTCCCACAACAGCACAAGATGGATAAACTTCAGAGTTACTGTTTCCAAAAGAAGAATCGTGTGGCTCCATCCCTTCCTTCTGCTTTACACCCTGTTCTGTGCCACCCTCCAGCTCAACTAACCTATGTATGAACAGTTTGCACATTGCATTGCTTCTCTTCTTGAGCTGGGGATGGGGATCACGTCAATCCAGTTTACTGAGCAATCCTGTGAGAGTTTAACTCCTTTCAGGCCTGAGACACTCTCTGACTCTTATTTATACCCGGATATCACTTGGAGCTGTGGTGAGGAACTCCCAGGGATGCATGAAGATACCAAGTACCACTGGATTTTCAACCTAAACAGAGATCTTGCTTCGCTCCGTTTCCTCCTCCTCCTCAAACTCTAAAACACTTCAAATTCCACTCTCCAGAAAACAAGACTGGATAGTGTAGCCTCAGATAAACGAAGGTGAGCCCCATACCATTGATTTTCAAGTGAGTGGTTTGAGCTCTGAGGTTTAATATTTTTGTATATATTTATCAAACAAAAAAAAAAAAAAAAAAAAAAAAAAAGAAAGAGGGATTTAGGAATGAGCGTTTTAGTTTTTCGCCCATTAATATCTCTTACAACCCTACCTCGCGAAACCTTGTGAATTTCACTGCTATTTCCTTTTCCTTATCCGAGTACTTTATGCATCCAATTCCGCTCATCCTCCTCCTGATACATAAAAAATTCAAACTGAAAGATGGACATCCGCGGGCTCCACCACAGCGTTCCTTCATCGCCCGCCCCGCCTCCCTGGCGGTGCTTTCAGGCGCAGCCACGCTCCGCGCCGCTCCTGCTACAAACCTCCCTCATTTCACCCCGGGACCCCTTTAAACACCGAAAGGCTCTTTCGGACACCAGGCGCGGTCTCGCAGGAGCACTCAGCGCCCACCAAACCCACGACATTCCCTTCGGGAATGACCGAACCCGCTCCGCCGCAGCCCCCGGGCCCGGCCGCGCTCACCTTCCCGGGGCTGCGGCCCTTCCCTGCCGCTCACCGCGGCCGCCGACGAGGAGGCGGCGCGGCCACAGCGAGGCGAGGATGGGAGCGCCCTGCTGGCCCCGCAGCACAGCCCGGACCGGCAGCACAGCCTGGGCCGGCAGCACAGCCCAGCTCCGCACAATAGCCTAGCCCTGCACCATAGCCCGGCCGGCGCCGCCATCGCGGCCTCCCCTCAGCCCCGCCCGGCCCGGGGAAAGCTCCGCCCGCACGGAGAGAAGCCGAGACTCGCCCCGGTGGGGCTCGCCCTGCCCTTGGGGAGGAGCCTGGTGCTCCGGAGGCAGAATATCCCTGCTCCGGAGGCACTCCTGGCCCTGCTCAGCACACCCCAGAAATGCCAAAAATGTGTGCCTGAAGGCGTTGTCCAAACGCTCCCTGAGCTGTGCCGGGCTCGCTGCTGTGAACACTGCCCAGCCATCCTCTGGGGGAAGAACCTGCTCCTAAAAGGGCTCCCCCTCAGTCTCTAAGTTATTTTGTTTCTGTTTGTTTGTTTGGGGGAAGAACCTGTTCCTAAAAGGGCTCCCCCTCAGTCTCTAAGTTATTTTGTTTCTGTTTGTTTGTTTGGGGGAAGAACCTGTTCCTAAAAGGGCTCCCCCTCAGTCTCTAAGTTATTTTGTTTCTGTTTGTTTGTTTGTTTGTTTGCTTGGTTTTTCCCCCCACTCAGATCTGAAGGGAGGAGGACTGGTGAAAGCAGCCATGAAATGCGGTTCAAGCACAGCTCTGTGTGAAAAGCCTGCCTGAAGCAGTAAAAGATAACTCTCAGTAGTCCCCGTACTCCCTAGAGTAGTAGATTTCAGAGAAAAAGGGTCAGAAATACAAAGCGATGCGTATTTCAGAACAGGAGATCTAGACAACCTCTTAAGAAGAAGGGTTTAAGTCAGCATAGCTGTAAATTAAAGCAGCATCACCAGTAAAATTTTTTGGGATAAGGCGCAGTCCTGCAATACAATGTATTTCTGAAATTAGTAATCAAAACCTTCTGCTGAGAGTTTGATGACATCAATCTCCCCTACTGCTGTTCAACCAGAACCACCTCCTTCCCATTCACTTCTTCCCACAGGATCCTTCACCTCCCCTATTTGTTGCAGAGCAAATTAAATCATGCTGGACCACATCTGAAACACGCTAAAAACCTCATCTGAATGACTATGGACTGCACAGCAAATAAGCTGAAAAAAGGGCTCAAGTTTTTGACTCAAATTTCTTTCCAACTGAAAAAGCTTCAGGTTAAAAATAACCTAAATAGCAGCCTAGAAAGTCCTGTATTAAAAAATGGATACTGCTCAGAGCCTGGTCTTTGGAACTCAATAAAAATGAAGTGAAATATCAGGCACATTAAGAGTTTTCTCTGGAATACAGAGTGAGACCACTTACACATGCTCTAGAGGAAAAGCTCCTTTCAGCTATCCTAATGTTTTGGCCACAAAAAAAGTCTTGATAGGGAAGCAAAACTGCTGGTAGCACAAATGGTCCCAATAAACTACACAGATTTCCAAGTCTAGTCGAAAAACACATGCACAATTTTGTCCATTTTGTTTGTTTGTTTGTTTATTTAATATAAAATAAACTAGTATATCTTCCAGAAGAACAGGAAATGTAAGAGGGGGAAAGGACTACAACGATTTGTTTATATCTAGGAAATCAAAACATTGCCAGACATCGTGTGGAATTGATGGAGCAAGGAATATTGAGAATGTCACATACACTCACCCCCTGCTTTTGTAAACTCACCTTGTAACCTGTTCAAAGTTGCCACGATTAGATGTCATACAGATGCTATGAGCATGTGGGGTTGTGGTATTTTAAACTTCTGTACTGACACAATAAGAACACAATTATTACTGACTTCACTGCTGCTGCTGCTCTGAAGATTGGCTCAAAGCTCATCTCAAAAGACATGTTCAAAGCTCACAGCACACAGTCCCAGCTTAACTACAGGAGGACAGGCAGGATTGCTGAACGGGTTGTTCAACAATCTCGAGCCCTGAAGGGTTTCAAGACCCTGGTCTGATCTGAGACCTGCCTTTCTTTAGGCAGCAGGACAGGCTGGAAATCTCCTGCCCTCCCTTCCAGCCTCAAACATGCCACGATTCTGTGCTGAGAAGGCTGCTGTTTTATTGCATACACACTGATGCCTGGAGGACTGCCAGCTCAATGCAAAACAGTGATTTCAGGAATCAATTCCCACAGCTAGAAATTTCAAGGCACCTTTAGGGCAAAAGTTAGTGCTGATTTGTAATGGAATTTCTTTAAGAGAGCCTCTCCAATCTTGCCTACCAGGCCTTTCCCAATATTCCATTGCATTTGATTTCAGACACGCTTAGAAAGAAGAACTTGCCATCTTCTTGCCTTGGGCTAAATCAGCGGGGGGAGGAAGGGGAATCAAACCAAAAACTCTGTTTCCTAAATGGTCTGAGTGTGTGGGGTGGAGGACAAGGCAATTAATTTTAAAATTCTGGAGTTCTTCAAGTGTGAACCAGTTCATAACACCCATGTTACCAAGGATTCTGAGAGTGTCGAGCTCTTTGTGACTTAACTGCGGGCAGGGGTTCCGTGTTGTCTGTTGGTGTCAGTTGCTCCTGCCAGTCCTTCAGTTGTCCCTTGGCTCACCTACAGACCTGCAGGACCTTAAGGCAGGTCCTGCTCGACAGGGTGACCTGTGAAGGGTCAGCACTGCTGTTCAGAACAGACTCTTTAAGGTATGCAATGTCCAGCTCCTGACAGAAAAGTTCCTCCCTGGGGAAGGGCTGCAGGGGATTCGTGGTGAGGAGTGTCCTTCCAGATTGGTGCCAGTCCTTCCTTCTGCTTGGATGATCTTTCCTCTGCCTTGCAATCCAGACCTCACCTCCCTTCCAAAATTATGGCCAGAAACGAACAGATTTGAGAATATTAACTGAGGGATATTAACCCCCATGTTACTGAGTGGATGGGAGCATAGTTTGTCTGTTAGTATCCTTATCAATAAAGATGTTGGTATTGAGGAAAAGGTGACTTCCCATGCCATCTCTTGGTGTAAGAAACACCTCATTTGCCTATCTCCTTGACCCAGTAGGTCAAGTCAAGGGTGTAGGGACCCTCTTGATCTGCTTCTCTGACAATTCCATGGACACTGTGAAGTACAGCTCATTTCTGGGATCAGTGGGATATATCCCACTCATTCTGTTTGCAGCTCACCAGCTCTGGTGAAATGGCACCTCAGTCTCCAGCTGTGAAAGGGACATTCATTCACCTTTCTGAGAACAGAAATGCTGGTCTGAAATACTCAGGTCATTCCTAAAAACCTGCACGAAACTTAATGCCCTTTGCTGTACCAAGTAGTGTCACTGTATTTCTGACCCTTTTCTCTGAAATCTACTACTCTAGGGAGTATGCAGACTACTGGGAGTTATCTTTTATTGGTTAAGGTGGGCTTTTCACACAGAGCTGCTCAAGAGAAGTTGTTCTCTCCTCTCTTTCTGCAGCCTGAGCAAAAGACGTGGCCGAGTTTGCCCAAAGCATGGATAACAGCAGCGGTCCTTTTCTTCTCCCCACCTTACTGCTCCTGCTGCAGAACATGAGCAACCCTGAATCCTTCATCCCTCCTGCTGGCTATGAGGTGACAGAATCTCCCCTCACAGCACCAGGCTCAAGCAGGAACCACACTCTCTTGGACTATGGACTGAGGCCGGGGGAGATGGCAGCGGCCGGCATCGTCTGGGGAGTGCTGTGGCTGGTTTCCGTCTTGGGAAACTCCCTCCTTTGCTTGGTGATGCCCAGGAGCAGGAAGACACAATCCCCCAACTACTTTGTGGTCTCCATGGCTTGTGCAGACCTGCTCACCAGTGTTGTGAGTGCTCCCTTCCTGCTGCTCCAGCTGACCTACGGCAGGTGGATGCTGGGGAACGGGATGTGCAAGCTGGTGAGGTACATCCAGTACCTCACCCCGGGGGTCCAGCTCTACGTGCTCTTCTCCATAGGCATGGCTCGATGCTACACTCTCGTCCGTCCCCTGAGCTTCAAAATGTCCAAGGAGAAAGCCAAGATAATGATTCTGGCCTCTTGGCTCTGCGGTGCTCTCTTTGCATCACCAGCTTATTTTCTCTATGACTCTGGCAGTGACCACCACTGCAACTTTTTTCTGCCTGATTCTCCGCAAGGATTTGACTCCAGTATTGTCCACCTCCCAGTGCTGTTGTTTTTGATCCCCTCCCTCTTCACCATCCTCTGCTACGAGAAACTCTTCACCTACATTTGGAGAAAAGGCACCGAAGTCACGGCTGGCAGGGGGACAGTGAATTTGATCTCAAGAAGAAAAGTGAAAAATGTCAAGATGTTCTTCATCTTTAACTTAGTTTTCCTCCTGTCCTGGCTCCCTTTCTACGTGGTACAGCTGTGGCACCCACGGGAAACAGACTACAGAAGGAGCTCCTTGGTTTTCCTGGCTGTCACCTGGATCTCTTTCAGTTCCTCAGCCTCGAAGCCAATCCTTTTCTACATCTATAATTCAAACTTCAGAAGGGGGGTGAAAGAAACTTGTTGCATGTTTGCCAGGAAATACCAGAGAAGCAACATCTTCACCATTACCACCAGCTATGGGGCACTCAGAAAGAGTCACGTTTGGATCACAGATGTCCCAGCACCAGCCCAAACTGTCACCAAGGACTCCACCTCTGGTGCTTTTAACAGAGAAGTTAAGAAGGATGAGCTTGCCAGGACTGATGAGTCCAATCCCCCAAATACATTTGCCTAGGGGGAGTCATTGCTTTGAAAAGCTGTGTATGTGCCATGGTGGTGCTGTAGATCCCCAGGAGAGGGAGGATCTTTCACTCCTTGAAGCAAAGTATAGTTACACATTTTAGCACATCTTTAAGAGTAGAAAAAAAAAAAAAAAAAGGTCTATTTTATTAAATGCCTTGGTTTTGATGCATTCGTTCTATTTCATTTATCATGTTTTGGGGAACTCCTCTCTCAGAATTGTGAGCAACGTTCTTCTACAAAACAGGAATCCTTACACTAATATCTGTAGGGGAAAAAAAAGAGGTTGGATCTATCCTGAAACTGAAAATCAAAAATTTTATATCCTGAACCGAAAATTGAATTGTTAATTGTAGTGAGGTGCAGGGACACACTTCTGGAGAGTATAAATTCTTCATGCTGTACCCATGGGATATAAAATTGCACTGACTATCATATAATGCATTCACAAACATGCCTCATAAATAATACCTGCTTTTCCAATTAAAAAAAAAAGAATATATTATTGCATCTTCATTTTCAGCAGATTTGTCAGACATACCCTATTGCCTTCACAGTGACGTGCCATTGTCAAGGTCGAGAAAATGCTGTATATTTGCACACACCTGTGCTCTTGTCGTATCCTCATGACAGAAGCCTGGCAAGTCAGTTATTGCACATGAATACAAATAGAGAATGGTGTTAAAATGTTGAATTTATAAATCTCTGGTTCACATTAACACTTAATATGGTTAGTGAATTTCAAAAATACAAAATGCTGGCTTAGGCAGTCTTCCTGACCTTCTGCTCTATATTCTCACTAGAACAGACACTTTCAATTTTATCTTATTTTCCGCATTAGGGTAACACAAGAAGAGACTTCTTATTCAAAGCATGTAGTGCCAGTAACAGAACAAGGTCAGCTGCAGGTGTTGTGTATTAGCTTGGAGTTCCTGTTTCATGACTCCAGTGCGGGTCACTTGCACATCTTGGGTTGCAGTACCAAGACTTATTAATTCATTTTAAAACCCTCTTCAAATTTGCCTAGTTTTCCTAGGAAGAACCCAGTCATTCATAATTACTGTTTAAACATCAGCTCTCGATAGAATGATCCATGTTCAGTGCTCTGCTGCTTGTGTTAGATTTTACTCAAGAAGAACATTAAATTGTCTACTTCAAGAGGGTGTTTTTAAAGGAACATTTATGGAATGTTCTAGTTGCTAGAATACACAGCTCTCAAGTTTTCTTGCCCCATAACACTTGAGAAAAGAGTTGTTCTTTTTAGAACTGGAGTGAAAAAAAGAAGCAAGGAGAAACCGATGCTGATAATACAGTGCAAGTGCCCGGGAGACAAAACCAAGAGTGCAATACAAATACAGAATTTTTCAGTTTTTGATGCACCATCACTTATTATTCAAAATTGCTGCACAGATAAAATACTTTGCTGCTATTTATTATAGCTGCTATGAATAACTCTCTTTGGTAGATGTTACTGTTCAATTTATACATCTGTGGTAATATATATATATATTTTTTTATTTAATCTTTTTTCATCTTAGGAAGCTTTTCCAGAAATCCCAAAAAAATAAAGTACTGTCATTTGTATTTTAAATATATTTAGACTTCAATGCTTAATTTGAATACTTTTTCATGATCAATAGCTTAATTCCACCACAGAGAAACTAGTTAAGATTAACCAGATATTCATTACACTTTATGGATATTTCAGTCCCTTTACAAGTAAAGCAACTTCAAATCAAGTGGCCCTACAAATTCACCTCAGGACACGTCGTTTGTAGACTTCTTTAGCATACAGATGTTCTTCCTGTGTTTTGAAATGCACACACGTTTTAAAAAATGTTTCCAGTCACAGCACGGTAGAACTTTGTCTGAAACTATGATTTTGCATAAAAATGGTATAGATTTATACACTCAGATCAGCAGAACTGGAGATGCTATATAAGTGCTTGTTCATGTGCATAGATTATGTTAGTGCTATTTTTCTTTGCTAAGCCAGCCTGGGTTAATTTGATTGCTTGGAACAATCGTGGGAACACACTTGGCCAGCCCCTGTGATTGTGCTTTTTAAATCTATGCCGAATAAATTATGCCCAAGTTTCTGGTCACAGTGCAAATGTGCACTGCATGTGACCTGCTCTAGAAGCAGTGAAGAGTTTAGAACTGCCAGAGAATGCAATAGACAGTTGTCTTAAAAAATTCCAGGAGATGGAAGTAAGAAATAGGAGATTCCTTGCTGAGGTTGTTCTCCCTTTTAGTACAGAAAGAGAAGGTAGCGTGGACCTGTTACAATAAGACTTTTAAGTGCAGTTTACTTCTCTTTAATGCCAGCCTCACAATCAATTGAAAGTTGTATAAAAAAGCCCACAGCCTACAGAAAAGAGGCTTTGTGGAAGTCTTTAACTAAAATGAATAAAATGTCCTTCAAAAGTTGACTTTTTAAACTCATATATGTAAAGGTAAAAATGCACAACTGCACTTACAGGATGGTTGTCATCTTCCCAAACTGTCTCTCCGGTCAGAACACACAGTTCCTATGTAAAAAGTCTCTACTGAAGCCATAAGTCTGTTTTGGTCAATCTGTTCAAATATACTTGAAATAAGCGTCCACTTTTCGTGGTGTTCTGTTACAACCTCAGTACCAATAACAGTATCCTTTTCCTCCAGTGCATCACTAATGATTTAAACAAACCCAATCAAACACTGCTGGGACACTTAATATAATTGAAGATAGGAATCAAGTGACAGCTGAGGTTCTCTATACAAGAATTTATATTGCCTCATTATTTGAAGGCTCTCCGTGCCTGCTATCTGATCCCTCCTCAGCACTGACAATAGGGACGGTATTTCAAGCAGTAATTTTGTCTTCCTTTTATGCAACAGATACTTTGCCCCAGGTGGTAGCAGTTTATTTTAGTTCATACAATTTGTTAATATCCAGATATTAAAAAAAAAAAAAAAATCTGTGGGTTTCTCTAAAGCCATGCTGTGATTGTAATTAAAGAATTCTGCTGACCTAGTGAAGAGCACTAAACTAAAAGGCCAAGCTGTTCTCTATTGTCCAGGTAGAATAACATGAGAACAGTGGAATTTGGCTGCATCATTCTTGAAAAAAACTATCATGGAATACATTACAATTATCTCTTGGTTTGCCAAAGTACCTTAAATGACAAACAGGATCAGGACCCTGTGATGCTGGCTTTCAATAAACAAAATTTTCTTAATCAGTATCTAATCCCAAGTTAGAAAATGCACTCTAATAATATAAATTTCTCCTTATCCTCAATATTTCAATTTAACAGTTCTCTTCTTTCCAAAAGCCTACTGAAATGACAGTACAAGGGCACTGGCACAGTATCTGTCTAATGGAAAGTGGTGCACTTGAAACTTGGCTGAACTATGGTGCAGAAGTCATGGAATTAATACTTTTCTCAGTTTCTCTTCCCTCAGAGGAAAACATACTCCTTTGTCAGCTCTTTCACCTGGTTCTCCAGTTTTTATCCCTCCCCTCCTTCCAGTGGGAGACCAGGTGAAGCAGCAACAGGATACCAAGCTAAGAGACCGAGGCACAGAATATATAAATTCTTCATGGAAAAGTGAAAGCTATCCTGAAAGATTGTGGAATGATGGGTAAGCCACACAATTACTTTGCTTATCTGGGATTTTTCACACACAGAAAAAAAACAACAACAAAAAAAACCACAACCAAAAATAACCAAACCAAACCAATAAACCCCCAAAAAACAACAACAACAAAAAAGCTGAACACCTGACATCTTTGCTGTAATTAAAGTAGAAAAAATGAAAATGTGCATTCTTTAAGAGATGAGTGTTGGATGGGTGTTGACCCAGCAGAACTCATTAAAAATGAGAGAAAAACTCATGGATAAAGATTCTAAAAATGGTGATGTTTTATGTGAGAACAAATGCATGGATAGACTCATTTCCACCATCATGCTCCTTCTTTCAAGTCTTTCAAGTCCTGACTAGAGAAAATGTGCTGGTCAAAGAATAATTAATAACTAAGGTCTTTAAGATAATTAATGACTAAGGTCTTTTGTGAAATAAGAATAGTGTTGACTTCAAAATAGGTGTTTTACCTAATTGGTGACATATAGGAGAAACTGCACAAAAGGGAGGAGTTTACAATGACTAAAAATAATTCTTTCTGCTGCTCATCTTTCCTCTCACCCTGAACCATAGAGCAGTTATAAATTTGGTGAGATAAAGAGGTGCAATGTGTGACTTCAGGAGCCATTCACTTCTCTCATAGCTTCATAATGTCAGGTTTTACCTGCTGTTTACAACCAATGACCCTTAAAGTTCTAAAGTCTTCTCTGGAAGTGTTCCCTCAGAAGATAAGCTGTTCCCAGTACTGGTCCAAAGGGACAGGTGACATTTTGTTCCTGGGTTTCATCGTGGTGGGTGAAAAGCTGGACTGTTTGTACCTGTTCTTCCTGGGCAGAGACCTTGTGAGGCATCACACAGTGCTATCCCACGTGCCCCAGCTGGCCTTTGGAAGCGTTTATTGTTGCAAAAACGTGGTTGAAAGGCAAGTGGAAAAGGCAGCTGCCTGTTGTGGCAGACTGTGGGGGGCAGGTGACAAACTGCTTGACGTGACCTGACGAGCCATCCCTGTGGGATGAGGACTGCAAGTTGAATATGTGCTCTCACGTGATCACTGATAGGAAAAGATTCCATAGGTACTCAGCAGTGTCTACTTCTCTGTCTCCAGGCCTGGCAGAGCGGTTCCCAAGCCCAGGGCGGATGTCCAGGAGCGCTGTGAGCACAGAGCTGACGTCCTGAGAATGGAATTCCAAACGAACGGAGGAGCGCGGGAATGTTTTGTGAGTCTCGCCTCTTATTTACCCTTCCAAATATTTTCTAGGCTTTGGGCTCCATATCATCCCTTTATGTTCCTTGCATGACTCATTCACGCTTTTCTCCTAAAATCCAGCTCCTGGAGGGGACAGTGATGGGTGGTATCAGTGGTGCTGTGTTTAGGTTACTGTCTGAGAGGTGTCTTTCATCGAGAAGGGATCCAAAAATGCACCTGAAAACCCAGACACTTCCCTGTGCCTGCCCATCCCAGCCTTTTGGTTATAAATGACCAAGTTTGCTGTCAGGGTGAGGGAGGTGGCCTCTCTGAGCAGCTGGGCAGCACCAGACCCATCAAAATCAAACCCACAAAGTAAGCCCAGCCATTAAAGCCCCACATTTGTACATAGGCAGTTGCAGGGCGTTATATAGAATATAATGTTACCAGTGAAAACATCTAGGCATTGCTGAAATCATGCATTTCACATCAGTCATGGTTAGGGGACTAATTGCCTTTGGAGATTTCTGACCCAAAGACGTGATGTGCCACATTTGGGGGATATGTGAAGGAGTGAGTTCATGTCTTCTACAGTTTAGTCTAATAAAATTTCACCTAAATCATCTTTTCCTCAGTCAAGAAATGGGAGACCGGTGCTCTAGTTTTTAATTCTGTTGGGTACTACTTTGCCCTCAGAGAAAACTTATTTGTAACTTTAAAACATCCAAGATAATTCCTCTTTCATTGGGCTGCTTTCTTCTTTATGTTGTTTGTTTGGTTTTTTTAAAGCTACTTTTGTAGAGCTTGAATGATTATGTTCAGGAAAAGTTAACAGAGCAGAGAGTAGAAATGTGGTAATTGATACAGAAAGAATTTAAAGGAAGAAGCATGAGCAAAAGCCTGGAGGAGGATTTACCTGGCTCCAGTCAGCTTTCAGTTTTCAGTGTCTGCTCACCTGCAGTACTATGTGGAATATTGTATTTAATTCTGTGGGGGCCTAAACTGAGTAACAGAATTACAGTTAATATAATAATTATATTATATATTTGTAGTTATAAATAAATATAGTTATAACTACAGTTAACTGAGTAACAAAATAACAAGGAAAATGTTCTGAAGGGGTTGATTTTTAGACAAGTAAATCCAGAATATGTGTATTAAAAAAAACCCAAACAACCAACAACAAAAAAAAAAAAAAAAAAAAAAAAAACAAAAACAAAAAAAACACCAACCAACAAAAAACAAAACACAAAAGAAACAAACAACCAAACCCAAAACAAAAACTAAGAGGTTTTGGTGGATTTTTTTGGGTTGTTTTGTTTCCAGTGGTATGGAAATACATCTGGGAAAGCAAGAAAGTAACATTCTGGAACAATCTTTCCAAAGAAAGAGCCCCATGAATAATTATGATGCAAGTTGAAGGCTGTGCAATGGCAGTTCCCCCACTGATGATACCATCAGGTGAAATGGTTACCTTTGTTCCATTCTTGGCTCTGGAAAAGTGGGGAGCAGTTTATGTTCAGAATGCTGGCGTTGAAGACAGTAATCTGCTTTCTGTTACAAAAGGGAGACAAGGAGTCAAATAGCAGTGTTCACTTTCTCATTCCTGAATAGAAAGCTCAACAACAAAATGAGGAGTTTGATGCTGGAATGGTTATGTTTGGGATTCTCTTCCTCCCAAATTAATATAAAAGATGAGCTGTAGTAGCTCAGAAAGGCAACAACATTAGAGAACTCTGATTTTCCATTGCTTAATGTAACAATGAAGCGCTGCTTTTGGCTTTGCCAAAACTTTGATGGAAAAAAACCCCAAACAACCGAAGCTGCATGTTTAGACTTAATGTAAAAGTCTGCTGCAGCTACAAGTAACACCTAATTCGGGGTTTAAGATGTGCAATGTGTATGCAGATAAGAAAAGGATTGGGAGGGAAAGGACCAAGATCCTCAGCAAAATTAAGCTGTTGCTTGTGATTGCTGGGTTTGACAACAGGAAGAGGCAGAAGTGGCTTCTCTCTGATGTCGTCCAAGCTGTTCCCTGGTTCTTTCTCTGCCTTTTGCAAGGGCAGCCATCCATATAAGGCAGCCAGAAGGGAGGGACCCGGCTTTCCTTGGGGTGGAACTTGATAAGCAGGGGCAGAGCCAGGCAGCAGCTCCTCTCCCTGCACCTATCCCGGGAGTCCGCTGAATGGAGCTGAGGGAGCAGCCGGGAGAAGGGATAGGACACCCAGCAGGAGAAAGTAGGTGCTGTTTGCCGGCTGGTTTCTGTGCTGTGTGCCTGGGGGATGCTTTGTTTTGGTTAGCCAGGCTGGCAAAGGTGTTGCAGGTAGCTTTGGTTGCCGCTGCTGGGTAGGCAGCCTTTGCCACAACCACTTGTGCAGGCAGCCTCAGCGTCCTGGAGTGATGAACATCCTTCTCGTGGGTATTTCTTGTGTACCTGTTGTGGGTTATAGGCTTGGGTGAAAGGCTTTGTGTTTTAACTTTAATGTTTGGCTCCTCCATCTAAGAAAACTGATGAGGGAAAGGATGTGTTTCTCTATCTGCTACAGGACAGATGTAGAAATGTGAGCTGATGTTTGCCTTGCCATGGGCAGTGTTAAGAAATGAGCACAGTGTAGCAAATCCTGTTAAAATGTACGGATGTAAATATTTTTTGGGATAACTTGGAGGGCTCTGTTCAGATGGTAGCTCATGCAATACACGTGGGGATCTTTAAGCAACAGCAAAAAATAAGCTTCATTTAAAAAGAGGGGGTGAAAGCTGAAATTCTCTCTCTCTCTAAGATACTCTATTTTGCTGAAGCTAAAATAACTCAAAATGTGGATGTGAGTCTCTTCTGACAGAGGAGCAGTCAGCTGCAACTCCTTAACATGTGGGATTTATATTGCAGATGACACAGTGTGTTATAATATGACATTACAGATGTAATTTTGACATGAACATCAGCAGTGCATTGAAGTTAAAGTCACCTCTCATGATACATTTAATATTCTCATCTTTTTGTAATGCTTTCATATTGTCGTTTTAGCCAGGTGTTTCAAATGAGGGAGCTTTTCATGGTGGTGTGGAAGAAGTAAGACAATACAAAACACAGCTGCTCCCAATCTACCAAAATTACTAATATTGCTGCTAAGAAATTGCTGCTGAGTATTAGCAGCAGTTGAAGTCTGCCATATGAAATATATGTTGATCTAGAAAAACCTTATTGTGTGTTCTGCTTTTTCTAGGTACTTGCTTAAGAGTAGCTGCAAACATTAAATGGCTTGAGGAAACTTGAAAATCAGGCCAGGAGCCCTTGATCTTTTTCTTTCTAGCAATATTAACCTCTTGATATCAGTTATCATTAATGGCATCATCCTTTTTACACTTGAGAAAAAATGTTCCAGAGTGCCATGGACTGCGAGATGAGATCCTGTGAGGTGACTGAAGTAATTTATTCAGGTCATAAAACCTTAAGACCTCTTGAGGTGTAGGTGTTGAAGTTCAAACCTCAGCCAGGTGTGCTTTTTGGGCAAGGGCAAGTTTATGAATTCCGGGAAATCTTCACAGTTCCATCTCTAATCAGGACACTGTAAGAGCTACTCAGTTTAAAACAATCTCATAGGATCAGATCTGAAGACAGCTCTGTTGCTCTAGGAGTGTTGCATTATTTAAATAGTTTTAAGGCTCTTTCCTAACGACGTAACTTTGAATCTTAATTTTCTTTCTTCCTTCCTCCAGAGTGTTTCAACCTCTTTCGTTTCCCGGACTCTTGTTACGTCTGTCATCTAGCACGTGCCATTTTCCTGATCCGTTTTCCTGATTTAATTCCAGGGGCTGTGAGTGACAGCAGGTGACAGGCTGACAGCTCACACTCGTGTCACAGCGAAGCTCTGCGATAACAGCACAAAGCCGTCGGCTGCCGGAGAGCACACACCGGACAGGGGGGACACCCAATACCTTCCTCATGATTTTAAATATTGATCAGAGTCAGTAATAGCTGTGCATTGTTCCAGGATGTCCCGTGACAGTGGAGGAATTGTTGGGTACCCCTGTGGAGAGCAGCACGGCTCCGCTTTTCAGCTGAGCGGCCTGAATGGAAATGGGAAATCGGCGGCGTTGCTGGAAGTCAGGGGGAACTTGAGCAACATGCAGTATTCTCCCGTGGCACTGGATGCAGAACCAGGGAATAACGGCTCTGGGATTCCCCAGGAGCCCCAGGAAGGCACCAGGGCTGCAGCCTTGGCGGAGGGCGAGGCCGGCAGGGCCCGCACACGGGGCTGTTTCCGCAGCCGCTACTTGACCGCCACCAGCACCCAGGGAGACGTCTACAACTTCCTGGAGAGGCCCAGCGGGTGGAAGTGCTTCATCTATCATTTTGCTGTGTAAGTACCCGCGTTTTCACGTCATCTTTGGTGTACTTGAGGTCCTGGGCTGGAAACCCATTGCACGAGTAATCCCGCTGAGAGCGATGGAAAAGCCTCAAAGAGTCAGTGACTATATCCACTAACATTTCCATTTCAAAATGGTATTTGTTTTCAAATACGTGCTCTGTGCATTTGGTATCTCTGAGGGTAAGTCCTGGCTGCTCATGGCAGTGTCTGCTGCTGATTTAGCTGCTTCACGTTGTTGTGGCTTCAGATACTTCAATTTTTTACCGTGAGGTGTGGAAGGCTCAGCTGTCATCAGGTGCATCGCGCTTCCCTGGGTTTGTTTCGCCTCATGCTGAGGTGCCAAAACAAGTAATTTGGTGGGCAGACATGCAGCCATAACGTTGCTAATTTGAACTGGTTTATGGTAAAGAACATGTAACAAGTACAAATTTAGCAAAATGTTTTTGGTTATGCCGTGTATGCAATACAAGCAAGGAGAAAATTAGGACTTCCATTTACCCTTGTAAAACAGTGGTTGGCACAGTAATACAGCTGTTGCTGTTTTCTTTGAGTTGCTTATGGTATCTGTCAAGTTTAGCAAGACCTCAATTACTGTTCTGAATGCTGCTTAACAGAATGATAATTTGTCATCTTAGCTGTAGAAAGGACCCAATTGTGCTCTCACTGAGGCCAGAGAAAGTTTTACTGGCTGGAGCGAATGCAAACTGAGCCAAAAGGCCTTGCTTTTATTATAAAATTAGCACATGTCCTAAAGAAATGCAGAGTGTTGAAATGATTCTGTTTGTCTCAGATTAACTTTTCTGTGGCCTGACTTAATTTTTGGAAAAAAACCCATCAGTTGCTGCAGTTAGGAACTGCCCAGAGAAATATATGGTAATTATAAGGATGAATCCTAATGCTTCTATTTGGCATAAAATAGATAGTCTTATTAGTACTTGCTTCCTTTCACCCCCTCGACATCATGTAGGGATTTCTTCTTTTAAAAGGATTTTTTGATTCCTTAAATTTCACCAAGTAAAAGGATAGAGCCTCTTTTATGACTATGTTTAAAGTATATAATAATTCTTAAGGATTAAACAGATGTAATTTGTGTAGATTTAAATATGCAAATAGTGATGATTTAAACCTATTTGAGATTAGGATTTACTGATCTTTCTAAAATGCATTTGTTTCATCATCTGTGTTGCTTTTATCTCTGACTTAAAGGTTGACCTTTAATATGCACTTTATATTCTGCAATAGGCACTAAAATAAAACAAAATATAACATTCTATACACCCTCTCCATACTAGAAAATTGGAGAAAATATTGGTATTACCAAGAGAAAGCTTTTTTTTTTTTTTCCTTTTTTAGCAAGAATTACTGACTTAAATGAAAGAATCTGTAATTTGACTGCTTTTAAAAGTTGAGGGTTTTTTGAGGTTGCTTGAAAGGAAACATTTGAGACATAGTTTTTGGCAAGAATTTTGTCTAAAGGATATTTATCCTAATAATTATCCCAATAACTACATGGTGTGCTCATCTATATAACAAGTTTCTGTTTTGGAAGGAGCATGCTTTACAACACTAAATATTATTCAAGTGAAACATTGTTCAAGAAATAAATCACTAGTCTAAAATACAATTAATTTTATAATGAGAACAACCTGTGACTTATTTTTAAAAGGTTTCCCATGTTATACGTGTGCATTTGGGGTAACTTATGTACAGTTGATCTGATGATTGTGACTATTTTCATAACAAATCCAAACTTTCAAGCTGGCATTTGTGCAGCCTGGAGGAGCTGGATGTGCACTGTCCCTTCATTGTTGTTTTGGCCTTCATGTGCCACAAGGACCACATAACTTATGTACAAACTTGTGGGAACCTTCTGTCCCAGAGGGACCGGAGTCTGGTCTGATCTGGAGCCAGTTGTGCTGGAAAGAAGATAACTTTCCAAAACCAGGCAAAGCAAGTGCTCCAGGAGGTGACCTTCTCTCATTCTGAAATTACCAAAATAATCTCCTCTCCTGTAACATTTGCAGCGTGTCTGATGCTTGAAGTTTCTGTTAAGGGAATAAACCCGTGGTTCTTAAGGAACGTCATATCATGTGCTAGAAAAGAGAATTATCATTGCATAATTAAATCTAGAATTTGTGTTATTTTAGGGGAGTTATTCTAAGGTGAAATTATGATTGCAAAACAAAACGTTTGAAGGGGTGAATGGGTTTGCTTGAGAATTTCCTCTCCCACTCCTGAACACCTTCTCACTCAGGTGCTTTTTAGCTTCACTGGACTATTTCAGTCCTACAACACCCAAGAACAGAGCAGAGGATCTCAAGTTAGCAAGAAGTGAGGGCTTGAGAAGCAGCTGCTACATGCAATGGCAATACACTGATCATAACCAAGCAATCCTCGTGGCTGTGTAAGAGCCTTCAGGGATTGGAGATCACACATATTAAAGTGCAGCTATTTGCCACATGGCCCTTTTTTTCTGGTCCAGAAAAAGAAGCATGTGCCTGGCTTGGATTTGATTTCTAAATTCAGTGATGTACTTGCTTAAAAATTGCATCCAAATGTCAAGGTATTAGGGTATAACCCTCATATTTTATCTCTTGAATGAAAAATACAGTGTGTATGATAATGAAGGTTCTTGGCAAATCTACACATTTAAATCATTTGATTGCAAGTAAAGTCTTATTTATTTGATGAATTTATGTTTCTGAAATGTTTATACATTTACCTACTACTGGAATGGCTAGAATATTGAGTTCATTTGGCTAAATACATGTGAACTAAGTGGTGAGGGGTGAAGTCAGTTTTCATGATAGTAAGAATATTGCCCCTTGTTCAGACACCAGGGAGGAATGATCATAAACCAAAACCAGAATCCAGTGTAGGTCCTCAAAGTGCTAGAATGGCAGGGCCGCATTTCCCACCACAATTCCAAGTCTTTGTGGGTCACACTGGCCATAGACAAAGGGTGGAGAAGAGACTCCAGCTATTCCATGTGGTGAAACATGGACAGAGGAGAACCTGGGACAGAGAAGGCTAGATTGGTTTGTTGTAGAAGCTGAGACTGGTGCCAGTGATGCTGAAACTGGGGGAAAAGCAATACAAGAGCAGTCGAGCTCAAGGGCAAAGAGAATCTGATTTAAGCAGGAAGGATGAAGGAAAAAGGACTAGCAGGTTTTGGCTGAAAGAGTTGGAACTGTGGGACAGCTGAAAATGGTCAAGGAGCTCAGAGAGCCACAGGGAGGATGAAGGGGCAGGAGATGACAGCTGGAAGCTAGGGAAAAGAGGGAGCGTGGAATTCACGATGGGACGAGGAACCTTTCACCCCCAGGCAACTGGTTTGAATCTTGTCCAAGTCAGCAGTGAAGAGGTGGTAATGACTGTGGGGAGACACAAAAGGAGCTGTTGGTCTCAGTCCAGCTCTTGGCAAATGGATGTCAGCATGACTGCTGGAGTCAGCACAGCTGGAAGGGCTCCTGGCAGCCCCCAGAGAAACCACAGGCTGGTTGAAAAGGGAGGCAAGTGGAAGTTAAGGGGAAGGCCCACGGGAGGGACCCTTGGGTTGCATTCTCAGGCCTGCCATTTTCTGGCTGTGTAACACTGGGGAAGTTTAAGGGAGAACTTGCAGCTGTTCCAGGTTGCTTCATGATGACTTGGCCACTTCTTAAATGAGCATTTAAGACCTTACACTCATTTAAAAGTTAGACAAGCCTTTGTATCCCACAATTTCCTATGGGATGAGGTGAGCTGATCTCGCAGCTCATTGCTAACACACCACCTCCAGTTCTGTTCCCCTCATCCACCATCACCATTCAGCTTGCTCCTGCCAGCTCTGGTTGTCCTTGGTTATAATTTGGAGAGTCAGTTCAACTTAGTACACCATCAGAAACGTAGGCCACTATGGGGAAAAAGTGGATGGTCTTCTGTGAGGTCAGTAATCACAATCAGCACCTTGGAGTTCTGTCCACTATTGTTCTCTTAGTGCTCCAAGTGGATCGTAATCACCTGTTGGATTTCCACATGAAATTGTAAAGGGTAATTGTAAAGTAACGCTACAAATCGTCTGGCAAGCACTGCAGACCACCTGGTTGGACTGAAAAAAAAAAAAAAAAACCACCCAAACATTTCCTAGATGCAGAATTTGCCTAGCAACAAGGTCTGCTCTCCAGGCTGCCTGGTGATTTACAGGGAAACAACTCCTCCAAACGGTGACTGAGAGGGAGTGATGGCTGTTACCCTGAATCATTCCTGGGGGATGCTGCCTGTCTCTCTGTTGACTGTGTGGCAAAGGCAGGGAGTATGTCTTGCCTAAATTATGAATTTACATAATAGTTTACCAATATTATGAGGGCCAGGTTCCCTCTCTCACCTTCTCTTCTGCAGAACATGTGCTGCTTCTGGCACTCACTGTAGCCCTCCTGAGCTTAGTTACCTCACTGCAGTGGGAGAAATGGAGCTCAGCAAGAAATGGGGTGGCTTTTGGTGGCTTTTGGTGGCTTTTGGTGGCTTTTGGTAGTTTTTTTTGTAGCATGTCACCGAGTGGTCTGATGGTGCTGCAACCAGTGATAACCAGCTGGCCAAGACTCGAATGGAATGAGGGGAGGTTCTAACCTGTTGGCCAAGACTGCAAAAACTTCTTTCTCTCTCTATTAATTTTTTTTTTTTTTCCATCAGAGGACTGTGGTATTGCCTCTGTTTTATATGAAAACATGCCCTAAGCTTACTTTGTTACCCTTTTCCTCCTTCAGACTGACTCCCATGGCTTCTTCAAAGAGAACATGCACACACACCTACATGTTCCTGGCACCTTGTTGAAAAGAACTCAGGAATTATGGAATAATCCTTACAAAAATGTGAATAATGTCACTGACTTAAAACTTTGGGGGGAAAGTACAAAAGATGAAAAACGTGTTTATAAAATGGGGGGCTGGCCAGCTAAGGGTTTTTTTTCCTTTATGAAAGTTTCTGTGTACCAGAGTCTGTGTCACCAAAACAAACAAACAAAAAAAGATAAATTCAGATTATTTGGACAAATTACAAGTTGCAAGTTTTTTCGTATTATTGTTTCTCTTCAAACTTTGCTTTCCGAGGTCTTTTTTACCTCCTCCAATTTCATGTAAAAAATGCTGTAGCCTTGTTCTGTAAATGCAATTGAAGCAGTAAAGAGCCACCATTCTGGCTGATATTCCGTTTTTGTTTGGCATGCAGCTGCTGCTGATGTAAAGAACATCAAAAAGCAAGAAATGTAGGGATCTGATCCTTCCTTTTAATGACTGTGGGGCACTTGCCTGCATATATTTTGATTCTTTGAGTCTAGCAGCTCTCAGTTAGTGAACTAAATAAATATAGCAAGTAAGTCAGCATAGTGTTCTCCAGCTCCTGTTTTTATCTGTAAATGGAGCCTATAACCCATTATTTATAACTGTTTATCTCAAAGGGACTGTCAAATTCCCATTTCTGTCCTTTCCACAATTATCTCCAGAATGCAAGCAGATATTTTGCTTTTTCCAATGATGTGATTGTAATATGACCAACACAAGCAACAACTAAAGTTCAGAGTAATTATAAGCATATGGCTGCCTTTGAGATTCTGGCTTTGACCTTGATGTCACAGCTTAGTTCTGAACATGGTGTGCTTTCATAAGATAGGGCCTTTAATTCTTCTTCTTATTATTATTATTATTACTGGGCTCAGAGTGCTTCTTGTCAGCATAACAGCTACTTATTTGGACATTTTATACAGAAATTAAACTGAGAGGGTTTTCAGTTTAGAACTGCAGGAGCTGCATTTCATCTCTGAAAAAGCTACCCAGAGGTACCAGGCAGATGTCTCATCTATGATGACAAACTTCAGATGCTGAAAGCAGAGCAGTATTGAAGGGAAGAAACTCAAGAAGTATTTATTTTAGTAAAAGGGACTGTTCTTACTGCTTAGAGTCGCATGTTTAACTGGATGATATGGTGGAATGGCTCAAGTTGCTGATGGAGGTGCACTAATATTAGAGAGAATTGTCTTTAGGATTCTGTCAAGTTTCAGGATTTGGCTGTTCTAAAAATACACAGGGACAGCTATTAATTCTCGACCTCTCTTCCTAAGGAAATGAGGTTTCCTCAACCACACTGTCTAAACATGTCTGTCTGAAAGTGCCTTACCAAAAAACTTCCGAGCCAGTTGGCAATTTCCAGCTAATACTGACATGGGATGAGACAAGTCAGAGATACTACGTTGGTTAAAATAGACGTTTATGTAGAGGAGACTTAAATTAATGAGGCCAAAGATGAAAACACTTCACTTTGAGCTTAATTAGATAGTCACTAAAGAGTCTTTTCAGGAGAGAGATGTTACAGAAGTTCCCGAGGAAGAACTTTGATCTGAGTGTGCTTTGCTTGGGCACAGAGTAACCAAACCACAGGGCACGAAGCCACGGCATACGTAAGGTTTATTTCCAGTTTTTGAAGTTATTGATGACTTTTTCCATCATTTTTGTAAGAAATTCAATCCATCTTGTTCTAAAAGCTCAGTTTGGCAATAATCTGAGCAATGAATATGCATTAATGTCTGTCCCCACAGGCTAATGCTGTTTCTATAGTGAAATCATATATTTCTGTAGTGAAAATAAATACTATAGTCTGACATTGATATGGTGCTGTTGATGGAATTTGGTTATGGGTTTTTTTGGGGAAAAAAAAACTCTGTTCTTGCAGAAACCATGAAAGTAAGATATTTCATGGTGTTAACATTACAATTGCACATTAACTTGTAGACTCCACGTGGTACCAAATTCAAGAATTTTTAGGTTTTAGAATGTTTCAGGTGTCTTCATGGTAACTGAGCTGGCATTAACTTAGTGAATTTATTTGCAGAGCATCATCATTAGATGCATTTGTTCTTTCTCCTTTTCGATACTGAGAGCCTAAGAAACATTAATTAATGTGTCTACTACAAAGAGGTTGGTGTTGCTTTGTAAGTGCTGGCTGTAACTTCCTGTGCCTGCTCTTTTGTCTTCCAGTTAAGGTTGATGATTAATGTATCAGAATCATGAACGCTGATGTCATGATGATGAAATGCTTCTGTCACTGTTGAAAGAAGTGATTTTTATGTCTTCTGGAAAGTCTTAGATAGAGAATCAAAATGGAAGTTCTAATCCTGTGACCAGGGAGGCAGAGGACACCCAGGCATTCTGGTGACAACAAATAGGACATAAGAGCAGACAAGAGACACACAGCAGCACAGATGTCAGTGGAAGGTAGAGGCACTCAGGGGAACTGAGGAGCTTAATTCTTAGGAAAGATGGCACTGCTGAAAGGTTTCTGTAAGATCAGTGCTCCTGGTGTAATGGATTCCCAAATGCAGTTCTGGACCACTGCCAGCTAAACTCATTGAAAAAACCAAAATCCAAACCTTAGTGCTCTTTAAAGAACAGCAAAGAAGCTGGGCTGTTAAATGTTTTGAAAATGTGAAGTTGCCATTACTGATAGGGACTGTGGATGTTTTACAAACAGCATAGCTTCGGTCAGTTGATTCAGAAAGGTGGTTTGAAGCAGGAGATCTTCTTGGGTGATGTGTGGCTCGTGCTGTGATTTGAACAGCACTGGTATTAACTATTGATTCAAACCAGTTTGTGATGGTTTATATATACTCAGGTGAATGTATTTGTAAGTTAAATTTTAAATTCTCCAGTGCTGTAGAAATATTGGCTGGTTACTTCTGGGTAACTCCTTGCTGCAAGCCATGGGGCTGTGGGGCATTGGTGGATGCAGCCTAGAATGAGCTGAATCAAACACCCAAACCAGATACCCTCAGAGTATCTGTGTGAGAGGTGGGATTTTCCTTTGGTTCCTTTGAGGGGTTCAGATCTCTGAAGATATTTTATTCTGAGACAAAAAAAAAGAGTAAGTCAGCTATGCCCAAAGTCTCTGCCAGGCAGGCTCCCTGTTAGCAGAGTCCAAAGCTAGGCAAGCTTCCATTAAAACCTGTCTGGTCTCCTTCTCCAGTTCTGCTGAAACCAACACATTCCCAGACTACTTTCTAATTTTAACATATTTGTATTTTCAGCAGAAAAAATTTCTCCTTTACCAAAATTTCCATCCAACTCTAATTTGTGTATGATCACATATATGTGTAAGCACCAGACTTTTCAACAAAACATCAGGCCCCAGGAGCCTGGAAAAAGATTTATGGGAGAACTGAGGGACATCAAAACTTGCCTACAAAGGCACATGGACAACTTTCTCATTATGACTTAGTCAGAAACTCCTTTGGATAACAAAAATATGTAAGGACCTGGGATGAGGTTTTGCTCAGACTAGCAGGAATGTTTTCTAGAAGGACATGGCTATTCAACATAAGACAGTGTAGTCCCATTTAGAAGAAAGTGTTGTGCTTCCTGCACTCAGGAATGAGAATATCTTGCACTTTTATAGTAGGAAAAAAATGGAAATGCTCTCCTGAATTTTCCTGCCACAAAATGACCAGTTAAAATAAAAAGCTGGAGCCTTTCAAAGGAATTTCTTTTGGCTGAATTAATTTATTCTCCCCTAAAACCAGGCTGACTTATAGCTATTGGTCTCCTCTGGACAGCTCTGTAGTCTATCATCAAGAAAAAAAATTGAAGCTGCAAGGGGTGTAGTTGCAGAGATTTACTTGGACATATTGGCTTCAATTCAATCTTTTTCTCTTGTAATTTAAATCCAGCTGAAGCAACTGGATTTTTTTCTCTCCTACTTTGTTAATAGACTGGAGTATTTTGGCTTCACATCATAGAATGTTTTGGGTTGGAAGGGACCTTAAAGATCACCTCCTTCCAACCCCCTGCCATGGGCAGGGACACCTTCCACTAGCCCAGGCTGCTCAAATCTTCTGGAGCAAACAGCACACAGATAATTTGTTTTACCCTAAGAAATTCGAAAGATAGGGTTTCCTACAAGCCGTTTGCTAGAAATGGCATTATTTGCTGCGAAACTTAAAAAACAAACAAACAAAACCAAACAAAAATAAACCACAAACCACTTAAAAAGGGGAATTATGAATTACGAAGTTCGCCTTTAAGAACTTTCATCAGGTTTGTCTTCCATGGAAAATGAGATTGTTATAGCATGACCTTGGAAAGGTTCACCCTTGATAAAGGACTTGACATCATTTTGCTCTCAGTGTTGATGGTTAACCTACTAGTTCCCAGCTTAGGCTTCAGTAAAGAGTGCTTGTTGTCCATAAGTCTCTTAAATGTAATTTTTCCCTGGCTGCAATAACAACAGAAACATCTTTTCTGATGAAAAAACAGTTGTATTTCTGTGTGATGTGAGGCTTAAGGAACTTGGGAGAAATCAAGAAACATTAAAATTTAGTTTGCCCTAGCAAGATGCTTCGTGGGAAAACCTGGCACTTCATGCTCTGTAAGTGTGAACTGTGCCAAGTGAGAATCTGAAACCAAATGGGAGATTCTCAGGTAATCCTCTTACTTCTGATAAGTAAAACATTTTTTTAATTATTTTTTATTTTATAAATGGAGAATGAGGAAGGGTCTGCAAAAAGGTGTTTGGTCATAAGTTTCCTTCTTCAGAAAAGGAAAAAGAAAACAAATTCAGGTGTTTTGAGAGGAAATACTTCTCCATTTTCAGCAGCTATATGGTAGAAAAGAAAAACAGTATTTTCTGAAGTAATGGCTCAGACTGTCACAACATCCTCAAGAATCACAGACAGACTCAAATAGGAAGAAATACTGGAGAGTGGCACCTCCATAAGAAGGCAGAAAGGGCAGTCCAGCTCTACTAGCTGGTAATTATTTATGTCTCTGCCTTATCAGCTTCTTCTCTTTAGGAACTGAGCAGCTGCCAACAGGAGACACTGTTCCCTCTTGGTGTAAATAACCACTTGCAAGCAAACAAACAACCACAGCCTGTTTTCACACCCCTGCAGCTGAGAGAAGTGCCCTTTGCCAGGGAGGGTGTGGATAACAGGGGGGAAATGAGGCAGCCAGACTGGTGGCTGATGGAGAAGAGGAATTAGCCAATGACGAGGACAACCTTTAAATACTTTCACCCCAAGCCACTAAACACACACCCATCTGGTGTTGCCCTACCTTCAGGTATCCCAAAAATCTGATCAGAAATATCTGGGGAGACCCAGGATGTGTTTGTTGACAGGTTAACACTGGCAGACTTTGCTGTTGCATTTAGGAGGGACAGCTTGTTTCTCAAACCAAAACCTGACGTGAGACCTTAAGACAGATTGATCCTCGTGGGTCCCTGCCAGCCTGGCATATTCTGTGATTCACTGGTGAGCCTTGCTGAAGGTTTGCATGTTGTACCACGCACTCAGCTATTGTTCTGCTCTTTCTAGGGGGAATTTGGCCCTCACCCAAGGTTTTTTTTTCCTCCGGTGTGTTTAAAAAGGTCAATGGATAGAGCTATGTTTAGCATTCCAGAGGCTGTTAGGAGGTTTTCTGGTTGCCTGAGAGGCAGGAGAGCCGTGTCTTGTGGGATTCTGCAGATCAGCTGGCAATTAATTAGGCTGTTTATCTTTGAGGTTAAACTTGTCAAAACCAACCTGCAATTCTGGTGCGTGGCTCAGTCACAGAGACTGCAGCCTTGAAAGTGCTGTGAAGGCAGAGTGGTTTAAAGATATCCAGAGGGAGAAAGAAAGGATCTTCCACTCTATGAGGGAGAAAGGTGCTGAAGGAGTGGTTGTTTCTATGGGAATGGATTTACTTGGGGTGCAGGGAGGACTTGACCTTTGCTTCCTCTACTTGTCTCCAGCACTTTTGTCATAACACAGATACTTCAATACTTCATGTGGCAGGTGGGAAGATCTGCTTTCATGTTAGTTGTGAGGTTCCTGCCATTCCCTCTCACTTCTGTCCTCATTCCCCCTCACTCCTGAACCTCTCATGTTTGGGGTTCCATGGCCAAAAGGAAGACTGGATGTGTTTCAAATGTAAAGCATCGCTAGTGGGGGAGGTTTCCAGCATTCTGGGGAGTTATCATCAGAAAAAGAACCCTTGGTATTGGGAAGGCCTTGGCTGAAAGCACTTCTTGCAGTCTCCTAGGACTCAAAAAGGATGGTAAAGTTCTTTTGGAGGAAGCCAAAGAGGATTTATCGTGTTTAAGTGCATGCCTGCACAGTGGAACTGAGGGTGTTGGTTTGTCTGTTTGTAGCATTGGAGAGACAACTTTTTACTGCAGTTACATGCAGTAGAAAAAAAATCCTTGTTTCTGTATTTTGGATCTTCTGTGAAATGGGTAATGCTGTGTATGCCAGCCAAACAAATATTTTTTTTTTTTTTATTCATGTTATTCATGGAAAGAATGAAATGCAGATGATCTTGTTTAACATCTAACCCAACTGCACAGCTATTGGGCTGCAGGTTTCCTGAACTGCTCCCTGGGCAGATGTTGCTCCAAGACATGGCAGTGTTCGTGCACTGGCTTTATTCCAGCTAGATCAGATGCTGTGGGACTGGGACAGGATGAGATCAGAGCCCCCAGCGCCTTTTCTGAGTAATTATTAGCAGCTTTAGTGTCTATTAACACAATTTTTCTCTCTGCAGAATTCGCCTAGCTGGAAAACACATATGGTCTTCTCATCACATAAAAGTGAAAAATCACTGGGATTGTTTTAGGATTTGCCACTGAGGGCACTTAATGGCCCTATCTTTCAGCCAAGGTGGACTCAAAAAGAGAACTTTTTTTCTTTAATTACACACATTTTCCTCCAGTGCCAAACTACATGCGTGAGTGCTGCCACTGCAGTTTGCTGCTGAGCTGTGCCACAGATCATTATCTGCAGCACATGCCTCTAATTCCACACAGATGATTGCAGTCTTCTTTTCTAAACCTATAGTTTTAGTGCCAGAGCTTTTCTGTGATTACAAATTGCTGGGACAACATCTTCACTATCAGTTCATGGCTCACTGGTTGACTAGGTGAACTGCCTTCGAGCTGAACTTGCTTTCTTTACGTTTTTGGGAGGGTCTTTTTACACTCTTTATTTGTTTGTTTGCTTGTTTCTTGTGTGTTTTGGTTTGATTTGGTTTGGTTCTTCTGTTGCTGTTCTTGATTAATCTGTGATTGATCTGTGATTGGCTTTGTCCCCACTGCAACTTGATCTGTACCCAGCTCATCTGATCTGCCTTCGTTATTTGTTGGGAAGGAGTGACACTCGCTGGCCAGAAGATGCAGTGCCGAAAAATAAGTGAATTTAAAGGGTCTTTCGAATGTTTTGGAAATGGAAAGAGTGTCTCAAAATATGTATATATATATATATTTAATGTTTACAAATGTTGTTGCTTTTCCTGAGGCCTAATGGGAAATAAGGTTGAAGATGTAGTGACAATATCTGCAGGGTATGTAAGGATATGCAGTTCTTCTCTCTGCCTGTCTTAGAGTGGAAAAGGTGTAAAGTGCACTGTCACTCTCAGTATCTCGATAGGCAATATTTAGAATGGGAATAACCCCTAATAAAATGTTTATTTATTACTGGTGAGGGCAGTAAAAGAAGACAAAGGTATTTTGAAAGGAGGTGATTGAAATGGCAGGGATCTGGAAGAAGGGAAAGGGCTGTACTGGGAGGAAGTTACCACACCTTTATACGTGCATTTTGCCTAGAAATAAGAGCTGAAATCATGGCAGGAATAGAACAAAAATTGCCTGCAAAAAGATGAGAAGTAACAGACTGACTAGTTTCAAGAAGTGCTTGGCACGTTTATGCTTGAGTTGTTTGATATGCTGATTTCAGGGACCAGATGGGTTTCTATGTTCCATAAAAATAAAAAAAAAAAAAAAAAAAAAAAAGAGAGACTCTTATGACTCTGCTTTACCTTGCTTTTATATCTGCATTTTCTTTACTTGGAAAACAGTCCTACTGTGTTAAGGAAAAGCTAAAGTTTTGCATATTCCCATCCCTGTTCTGGTGTTGGATGCTGGCAACACCCTTATGCTGTAAACTCCTTATTGACTTGCTCTTTTTCATTTGACAAAGACTGACTTGTGTTTCAGGGCCTCTCCTGAAGACTTTGCTCTGTTTTTCTTCTTCTTTTTTTTTAATTATCCCTCTGATAATGTTGGACTTCTGCCCCCTCTGCTGGCTGGTTTGTCTTTGGTCAGCGTAGCAGCTCACTGAAGCAAATTTAGGGGTTTTTTTTGTGATAGATCTCTGTACCCCCTGTAACATACCACCACTTTCAAACAGATAAGCATTTGGGACGGAGGCACACCCGGTGAATGATATGCTTGACAACTTGTTTATGCTGAAATGAACGAAGTGGCAGGGTTGGGTGATGGGCAGTGTAACTGGTAAATCTTGAGAACGTGGCTGAGATCCATCCCGTGCTAAGAGAATTTCACTGAGTTGTGTTACCTGGATCTCTTCCCTCGTTCAGCCTTATTTTTTTTCTAAAGACATTTGAGCTCTTGATATTTGTCAGTAATTAAGAAATCATTAAGATGCATCAATAAAGTGTGAGGCTAATTCTTCAGTAACTACACGGTAATTTTACTGTAACAGTAAATAATTGGTAGAGAACTTTTTAAAGTGCAAATAGATGTCAGAAACCTATGCAGGGAGAGAAACCTTAAGAAACTGAGCTGTGTGGTGGAGAGAAATGGAGAAAGCAGCTAGAGGTGGAGGGGAAGAAAACTCAGGTGAGGTGATGATGGTTTCTGTTGAGTGTCCAAGGCTTCTGCTGGGGGCATTATCATCCCTGAACAGCATCTGATGCACGAGGAGGGAGAGTAATGTCTGTCATCCTTGAAAGTGTTCAAAAAACATGTAGATGTGGTGCCTGGTGGACATGGAAGTGTTAGGTTGATGTTTGGACTTGATGATCTTGGAGACCTTTTCCAACCTCAGTGATTCCGGGATTCTGTGCTATTCCCATTTGTGCACTCCTTTGTGTGTAAATGTTTTTTAATGTAAACACGTTTCTTAGAAGTTAATGAATGCAAAATGATACTGACTTGACTAGGAAGAATTAACTGATTAAACACAAAGAACTTGTGATGAAAAAAAGTTGTGTGAATGCGACATAAAACGAGATCTAGATTTACAGTTCAACTTGATAAGTCACTAAACGCTGTTTTCTGTCTGCAGATTTCTCTTGGTGCTGATATGTTTAATATTCAGTGTACTGTCTACTATAGAGCATTATTCTGAATTTGCCACTGGAACCCTTTTCTGGATGGTAAGTGAACTTTTTTTTGGGAAAGACTAATCAGTGTGACTGAATCTACATTGCTTTAGGTGAGCAAGGGGGGCAGCTGCTAAAAATCCTCATGCAAAGCACGTTAGCAGGACATTTTAAATAGTGCCTGATTTCACTGAAGGAAGCTCATAGTTTAATGAGGATGATGATTTTCTAAATCTTTAAACCATGAGGATACTTCTTGGTCTCAGTGTGTGATAAATATTCTTATTGTAGTTTTGTTATGGTTGTTTTTGTTTGGGGTTTTTTTTTTTGTGTTTTTTTTTCCTAAATGGTGGCTTTTAATGTGTTTTGGAATTTGGTTTTCTATCTGCTTTAAAAATAAAGAACAGTTATTTATTTGTTTTCTATGGCTTAGACTACAATAGCATATGCAGGTTTGGGTGCAGCTGATTGTGCCATCATGAGGATCCCCGGGGTGATTTTGAGATTTTGATTAATGTTAATGCTGTAACAAATGCTGCTTGGCCTTTAAGCCACACTCAGTGTCAAACAAAGTGCAGTACTCTGACTTTGAGATACAGTCTCACAAATTATTATGCCATGCCTGACTATCAGAGGGTGGGTAACCTGCCACCTTCTAAGAATAACAATTTGAGAGGAGTGGAGAAAATGTGAATTTCTTGCCTTTTTGTGTACTACATGGTAAAGCCTTTTCCCAACAGGCCTATGTGAGCATCAGAATTTTTGGAACTGGTTTAAAATTCCTTTTAAAAATTGGATTACTACTTCTCATGAAACACAGGAAAAAAATTATGCTAATTAGCAGTCTTCCTCACTCCCCCCCTTAATTAGTCTCCATGCACTTTTGGTGCAAATGGAGATATTTGACAGAGTTGACTTGCCTTTTTAATAACTCTTCCAAACCGAAGTCAAGGACAGTGATTGTGGGATTTCCTACAGTTCAGCTCTTCACTGATAAATTTACAGATAGTTTGGTAATAAATAATTTAAAGAGGAAAAAGTAGTCTTTAAATACTAAAGTTGTTTTTTATCTACTTGTTCTTAAAAACAAATATATGCACTTTTAATATTGCCCTGGATCCCTATCATAGATCAGCTCTATTTCCACTGACCATCTCTCCCAGAGCTGTAACCATTTCATTTCTTTTTTGCTTTCCCTGGCTGAAATTTTCCCTGTGAGTTGAACTGATCACTCAAACCCACGCTGATTGCTTATGATGCCTTCCAGTATAAAAATTTGGCTTGCTTAACTGTTCTTTTTGGCTTTTAGTATTTGTAACTTGCATTTAAGTCTTCCTTTTACACTCCTTGTTCTGTGACTGATGCTCTAAGAAGAGGGGGAAAATCACCTCCCCCACAGTAGCTAAACATGTTTAGGAGTATTTTGACCTAAAGTTTCCATGGAAATTATTTTTTTAATTAAAAAAAAAATTAGACCAGAAATACTATGTTTTCAGCAAAGTATGCTTCTGTCCATCTATTTTTTTCATCCCTCCTTCTTTATGTCACTTTTAAGTAACATTTTATCCTTTCTTTTTATTGCAAGTTTTGATTCTCTAATAGATACAGTAATAACTTTATCTGATTCTGTGATTCTATTGAAAAATTATTTTTAAAAAGTTGTCAAAGCCTCTTGATTGGCCTTTTGCTTATTCAGCAGGAGGCTGTGATGTTTTTTTGATATCCAGCAGTTTGTGTGTCAGTTTTGATCTGTAAATGGCATCTAGATCTTTAAGGATATAAAACTAAACTATAAAGTGGGCCAGATGTATTTCCTCCTTTGAGGATTAATCTGGTTAAGTTTTCTATGCTTAGAGGTTATATATTTTTCTACCAGGAGAGGTCACCATGGTAGTTTGCAAAAAAACAGATTTTTATTTTTATTGTAAAAAAAAAAAAAGCTTACAAGAAGAGAGCTTCTTAGCTGTGGGACTAATTTCACTGATTGTGCTGTTCTAAAAGCAAGAACAAAATATTATTTTTATCGTAGACATTATGTTTTTACGCAGTGTGAGTAACAGACCACAACAAACAATTTGTATAATGGAAGTCTTTTAGGTGAAAAGTTTTCTTTGATGATGTAAATCACTTTTCATTTTAATAATGTCAAAAGTCTTCTTGACTTTGAGAAAGCATATTGGTTTTGCCGTAAATCATATTGATTCAACTTCATGAATTTGATTTTAATTGTATGCCACGATATGTATAATGTTGTGGTCATTGTAACTGGAAGGAAGGAGGGACCAAATATTGTTTATCTCAGCATGCTTTCCAAGTCAGAGCACAAAACCCCAAATGTGAAATCAGTGCAGCATTTTCAGGCTAAGTGATAGTGGCAAAACTGTGTAGGAATTGATATCCTGGATTGGACCAAATGCTAAGTTATTCCAGTTGCATCTCTGATAGTGATCTGCTTTCAATGAAAAAAAAAAAAAAAAAGGAAGACTTTCTTACAAAACTTATCTATTAAAACAGTTAAAGCGCTCCTAAATCTTTTCTTTCACCAGGGGTCACCAAATTCTGCTCATGTTCTCCTGATGGGTGATTTCCTACTGCAGGTTTTTTTTTAATTAACACTTCAAAGGGCATGTTCTGTCCCAGAGGCAGAGCCACAAACGAGGTGGATGTTCTCAGTGTTTCAGCGGGGCTGGATCCTGGATTCCAGTGGTTTTTCTGGATGAGTCAGGTCCTGTGGTACCTCCTCCTCTTGGAGACATACTCCATGCTTTCCTTGGACGTGTTTCTTTGCTGGGAAAAGCAGCCTGATGTCTTCCAAACACACAAACACTTGTAGTTCATGGCACTCCTGCACCAGGGGGTACAAAATACTCCTACAAAAACTCTGTCTTCAACCTCTTGCAGAGTGGAAACAAGGCTGCCACAAACTTCACTGAGTCATCTCTGTGATTTATGGTAAAGTGCATGTTCTAATAGGTTTGAGGGCATTTTCTCCATCTCATCAAAGTGGTCAGTGTTAGAAAGTAATGGGATTTTCATCTGTTTCTTGCCTCTGTGCCAATTTGTAAATTCTAAATCTGGTCTTTGCCACATTAACACTGAGGGCCATCTCCAGGACTGTTTAATAATGTGATACATTGATAGTCCAATACATGAAGTTCACAGGTACCCCTGCTGGCCTTACCACATCGTTTCTTCCTGCTGATAATGGATATTTTACAGGTTATGGCAGGTAGAGCAGGTCCTATAACATTTAGTGCTGTTTTGTGATATTAGTGCAGTGTGTGTTGATTGCCTGTGTAAAAGCAGGTGTTAATGAGGTGTCTGGTCCCTTAAAGGCACTGACAGGTGAACTGCCACAGTACAAAAATGCACTGATTCTCGTAAGCAGTGGAAGAGTCAGACTGTGTGAGTGTGGAATAAAAATAAGGCCGTGACTCCAAGGCTTTTGCTCTATTCTTTTATTCCTCTAAACATGTGAGAGACAAAAGAAGGAGGATAATCCCTGTTTCTTCCTGAACTTCTGGTTGGTCTGTGGGAAGATGAAAAAAACAAATCAGGAATGTTATATTGCTAACATGGGTATGGGATATTGCTTCATACATTAGGCATATTAACCAAACAAAAATGAGTCCACAGTACTTTCCAAACATTGCATAAGCTTAAGTTGTCTGCTCAGTGATCTTGCTCAGTTGCCACTGTCTTTCTAGAATCAAGTGTAACCATCAAGCTTCTCGCTGTGAATTGTAAAACAATGATTCTTGTGGGTTATATCACCCTGTAGGTTGCCCTCATGCTCTGCAGAACACGTGTTGGGTGATTGCTGTGTGCTTTTGAACTGTCTAAAAAGGAAATCACTGTGCAGTAAGTATGAGACATTAACAAAGGGCCAACTCATAATGCCCTCAGTCCAATTCTATTCCCTTTGGCTCTGTGTAGAGCCCTCTGTGCAAAGTGGTTTCAGAATGTGGCCCAAGAGACTAAAAAAACATTTCTTTCTTGGGAGTGAGAGGAAGGTGGAGAGGTACATGCGGGATTTTTTCAGTTCCTCTCCTTGAAATGTTGCCACCCTCCCAAATCAAAAGGTTAGGAAGCATGGAAATAATTATTTACAATTCTGAAGTCCACATTCACATTGGATAGATCCACTTCAGGAGCAAAGCTAAACCCTTCCCCTCCTGCCAGAGATGGTCCCTTCACTATTTACTGAATCTTATGGATTCACTGTTTGATCATGTTTGCCTTAGTGGGATCTTTCAGAACTGGGTAACTGAGAAAAAAGTCCTGCTCAAAAATAGCTGGTGCAGTAATTAATTTTCTTTGTAGAAAAATTGTTGCCTGCTTAAATAGAAATAATTAAATAAAAAAAAAGATCTTCTGTGTGACTCACCCAGCTCATTTGAATGGTAGTTGTCCCATGTGCTTCCCTCATTGGTGCACAGCTTCATTCCATACAGGAAACACCAAATGTGGATAAACTGAAAGATAAGGATAGTGCCTTTATGAAGTCAGCAAATTCAGCACATTTATCAGGTGTGCATGGAAACATTTTTTAAAGAATATTTAAGAAATCCAATTGTATCCAAACAACAGACTTCTAAAATTTCGGTGCACTAGTTTAATCTAAAAGATGTAAGTCTGAGTAAGCTGATTTTGGCCTTTTTTCTTCTGCATATTGGATATTATATTTTCACATACGATGCCTGTCATCTTTGGAAGAGCTAGCCTGATGGTAAGAAATAAATATATTTTCGCAGTATTTGAGTAGCTATTAAGCTAAACAGGTCGCTAAACTGACATTTTCAGCTCTAAGAACTGGGAAACCTCGAAGACAGATTATCAGATGAAATTTTGGACACGAGTACACGTGTGCAAACATTGGGACTGTTAAACCTTTATGCCCTGCTTCTGAGGCTTCATTGTTTGGAGCTGCCATTCCCTGCCTGGATCTCCGGGAGCACACACACACTGTTCATTTAGCCATCCCACTTCCTCCTTTTACCCCAGCACCTAAATATTCCAATAAAAAAAAAGGGAAAAAGAAAAAAAAAAAGAAAAAAAAAAAAGTGAAGAGAGCCTTGTGTGTGCGCTCTCCACCTAAAACCCAGCTGCAGCTGAGAAAATACCCGGCCTTTTTCATGTGTGCACTTGAATTGCTCCTGCCCAACTTCCCTTCTCCCGCTCCTCCAGTGCAGTTCCCCAGACCTGGACTGGCAGATATTCTAAATTCCAGGCTCTGTGTTCCGTTTGCACACGCCCCTGTATGAAAATGTTGATTTTCTGTGCTAATGTGAGCATTTTTGGTTTTTTTTTTGTTTGTTTTTTTTTTTGTTTTGTTTTGGGTTTTTTTGTTTTTTTGTTTTTTTTTTTTTTTTTTTTTTTTTTGTTTTTTGTTTGTTTTTTTTTTTTGCTTTGTTTTTTTTTTTTTTTAAGTTGGTCATCAGTGGCATTCTTGGGGAAAATTTGGCAGCTTTTCCACAGGAGTTTCTTATTTGAATTAGATACGGATGGAATTTATTTGCGTACGTATTTTCCTTTAAGTTTAGTGTTGTTGTGTTTTTTTTCCACATTTTTCATAAAAGTAATAAAATGGAGTTATCCCAAGAATAGCATAAACACGTTTATGTGTCATTTTATGATTAATTTGGGCAGAGGGGAGACTAATGCAGTGACTAGACTTAAGGAAAATAATAATAATTAAAAAAAAATAATCATAATTTAAAGGCTTCCACCTGACTGGGCAAAGAATATTATACAGGTGTGTGTGCTTTGGGTCTTTTTTCCAGACAAAAGGGAGAAGCACAGAATAATGGAACGCTGCTAATGACTCAGGGTGGTCATGTCAAATGTTCTGACAGTTTATGGCAGCTGTTCTGCTCAGAGGATACCCAGCTTTTTGTCCCCTTCCTCTCCTCCCAGGAGTTCAGACGAGGGTCACTGAGAAAAATGGAAGGCTGACACTCAAAGCTGATTGCAAGGTAGAGCAGCCAAGGGTGTTTATGAGCTCTATTTTGATCAAATCTGACGTGCCTCTTATTTTTCTGAGGTAAGGATCTGTTCCCAGTGTTTGGTTTTGGTTTCATTAGAGGGGTTCATCCCTGGCTTGGTGCTGATGCCAAATGGTTTTCCAGGTTTATGAAATCTGCTGAGAATCCTTCAGCACTTGTTTCTTCCTTGACCATTTCCAGGAGAAGAGGAAAAAATAATGCTGAGAACCCGAATGAAAAGGTTTTGTGGGATCCTTGTGAGTCTAATCCCATTTCGGAAAGCAAGGGTTCTGGAAAATTTCAGAAAGCTGGAGGAAGATCTCAGACATACAGATGGATGTAAAATTTAATTTGCAGAGGTTTTTTTTGCAGATTTTAATCTGGTTCATATTTTGTCCACAAGTCCTCAACCATCATTTACTGCCATTCCAGTGAGATTAAGTGCTTTTTTCTGACTTTCCAGAAAACTGCTGTTCTGGTTTTTTTTTTTTTTTCTTTACTAGAAGGTAAATATGGGGCAATAAATTTAAGGTTCTGAAAAGTTCTTTATGTGTAGAAGAGGAAAAAGAGGCAGGTTAGGGCTTTTTTTAAAAGGTGAGTTTAGTGAGGTGAAGCTTGATCAGCCCTGGCAGCCCTGGAAATGGATGTCTCCTATCTTACATTAGGAGCACACAAAACAAGAGTGGAAGTTTCATAACCTTCCTGGTTGGTTTTTTTCTTCAGGGACCACCTATAGAGCTCTGATGTTTGTCCAGTTTCCATGCTTTTTTTGATGTTTGGCCTGTCTGAGGCTGCCAACAAATGTGTTAATGGCTGTGGTTTTGGTGTGTGGACACCTGTCTGGGAAAAAAAATGAACTGAGATCAGTAATTAATTTCAAATTTCTTGAAGATGTAAATTCCTCCTTTTCCTCCTCCTGGTCAACAATTTCTTTTTCCTTCCATTAACTGTGTAACTTTATTTACTTCAGTAGGGTTTCCTGGACATGACCAAGATGGGCTCCTGTTGGCAGATGAAATTAAATCGTAGGTTCTGGCATTTCCCTTGAGACTAAAACACCCTTAGGCCAGATGCAGTTTTAATTTCAGCTTTTAAAAGTACCCTCCCAAGATCATCAAGGAATAACCTAAGTCTAAGAAGTCTTTGCTTCCTCAGCACTTACCTGCTTGTCTCCTTTCCACGCATTTTTTTTTACCTGACTCAGTAATTCCAATATGCAGATCTGCAAAAATGATTCTTCCTCTGCCATAAAATGTCCTGCTCCCTCTGATGGAAATAAGAGATCCCTGAGAAGTGACTTGAAAACAAATGGTACTCAGTAATGATACCAGGAACCTGCTAGAAAACATAGTTTACTAAGTGGGAGAGCATTTTGCAAGATTCCAGAAATGTAAGAATGGTTTTCCTTTGCAGACTGTTCTTGGGTTTTGCTCTGACTATTATGCTTGAATAAATATTTGCATTCAGATTTCAGACCAAACATAAAACTAGAAGAATTATTTCTGGGTGCTCAAGATAATACATTAATTAAAAAAAAAAAAAAATCAAACTTGGGGAGTTGATTTGTTGTGTATTTTCTTGTGCTCTGGCCTGGAAACTGTGCTGTAAACTTTCTTAACTTTATACCAGTCCTTGGTTTAGTCAGGCTGAAAGTGCCCTGAAAGCAGAGGAAAACTGTGCATATTTTCTTGGTTCTCATTCCAGGCAAAACAAGGAGGCAGAAGTGAGCAGAGAAATGTGAACCAAACTTTGTTAAAAATCCAAACTGACAGGAAGTTTTTGCATATTAGATTTAGAGTTTTTCTTATCTGTTTTTCAGCTTTGAAATATTTTGGTCTCTTTTCAGCCATCCAGAATGTCAGCTTTAAAGACATGTTGGTACTGTTATTTCAGTGAAAATTGTGATTTAAGTGTGTTCACCCTTTGGGTGCTTTAGAATTCCCCAGGTGCAGGTTACACGCTTGTTTAAGCTAAAATACAAATATTTTCCGAAGCTGTAAATTATGTAGTAGGTGTTTGGTGGCTCTGGGTTGCTGGATGCAGTTTGGGTTGGAACAAAGCCTAGAAGTTGTATTTTGGCTGTGCTAGCACGTTGAAATGGTGGAGGAAAACAAGGAAGGAAGGAAGGAACAAAGATCTCAACAAATCTGTCCAGGTGGTGATCTTTACTAATCTGCTTTCTTTAGAAGTATTTCGAGTATCTTGTTCTTGGTTGTGCACAAGTGCTTTACAATGCAGTGCTGGAGAGGGAAACAATACTAAAATATAGGTAATTAATTTAATTTCCATGCTCTGGCACCACCCAGATCCAGAGCACTCCAGGTTAAGGAGGATAGGGTGGGATTCCATCCTGGGGCAAGTTCAGGTTCTCAGGAACAAAGGGAACCCACCAGGAGCCCACAGCTTGCACCCAGTTCCAACAAACATTGACACTGCACTTTTTGGTTTTTCTGTTCATAAATTCTTTTTCATGATCTAGAAATGTTTCATATACTTGTAAGGTTTAGGAATGATATGCTGTGCAGCCGCCCTCCATTCTTTATCTTTAAAAAATTTAAGTTTTCAAGAGAAACAAAAGAAGAAGAAAATCGTGATTTTCCCTATGATAGACTGATGGAATGAAACCCTCCATTTGCTCATGCAAATCACATTCAGGAACAAATTATATCTCCCTTTTATGTACTAGCTGGCATATGCATATAAAAATCAGACATCTTAGGCACAATCCTTTTTATTGCACCATTCCTCTCAACAAAATTATTCGTGTCAGCCATAGGAATAAATTAGATGTGCAAACTGTAATCTAATGAAAAAGCAAAAAAACCCTGATATCTTGTCCTTTTAACTCTGATAGGAAATAGTGCTGGTTGTGTTCTTTGGTGCTGAGTATTTGGTCCGCTTGTGGTCTGCAGGCTGCAGGAGTAAATACGTCGGCTTCCAGGGAAGGATCCGCTTTGCCAGAAAGCCCATATCGATTATTGGTAAGATTTAAACTCTTTTTTTCCTCCCCTTTTTCTTTTTTGAAAGATGTCAGAGCTGTGTCTGTTCCTCTGGCATTTATCTGCTCTGTGAACCTGTGCAATTAATTCTGCTTTTGGCTTGCGAGAATTGAACATTTAAAATACAAAATTATAATGGACCATAAAATCACGGAGTCCATTATACAGAGCTGCAAATTTTACATTAGTCAAACATCAACTCTTTGAGTTTTAAATAGAGCACAAAGACAGTGTAAAAGGGGAGGAAAATGAGCTGATTTTTTCCTTAACCATTTGTGACACTGTGGGACAGGGGAAAAACTCAGGAAACAAGATATATTCTATTATATATCTAGATGTAAGTAATGAATAATGTCATTGGGTTGTTGAGGGACAAGAATCATCCTGACTCATCCTGTAGTCTTCAAATCAACATGAATAAAGTACAAAGACTAGAAAAAGAAATTAAAGGTTGGAACAGAACGTGAAAATAAGGTATTCATTTTACTCCTGCATTAATACAAAAGTCTGTATTTCAAAATCAGAAAAATTCCACTGAAATTTCTCTGACAGCAGGCAGATTTTTTTTTTCTATGGGTTTTTGTTCACACTAAAATTTGGATTCTTTCTTAGAAAGTTCAAGTTTGAATTTCTTTAATTTCCTCCATTATCTTTCCTCCTGTCTCTAATTGTGAATAAAAATTACTTTGGTGCTTATTACTTGAAGGAGATTTAGTAGTCAAGCCTAAGTGTTACTTTCTCCTATAAACTTTTAAAATATTATTGAGTTCTATGCTGCATAAAATAGTATGTTAACATGCAACTTTTATAGCTGGGAAAGGAAAATGTTAAGATAGGACACGTTATTTCTTGAATGCTATTTTAACATTTTAGGTGCAATGGAAAATGATGCAACTTCCCTACCTTGTAAACCTTTTTTTTTTTTTTTTTTTTAATTTTTATTTTTTCTTTCCTTTTTTTTTTTTCTTTCTTTCCTTTTTTTTTCTTTCTTTTTTTTTATTTCTTAGGCAGATTTTCTAAAGTTAGCCTGATTTTTCTCTTCTTTGCAGACAGATTGTAGGTGATTACATGTATGTGAGAAAAGACAATTCTATCATTACCTTTTGTTACTCCTGCTTTTGACAGGATGCAGTTTGAAAGATGTAAGGGGGACAAAAATTACCGGTGTAAAGACTCGTGTGACCATCTCACATTGTCCTTAAGTAAAGCACAGTAGAACTTTATTTATAAGCACCTTTAATTGGTTGTGTAAACAGCCCTGAAAAAGCAGCAGCATGTGGTATGGAAAGCTCCAGTTATCTTTATAATTCACAAAATGCTGATAGAACACAAAAATTCAGCAAAAAAAAAAAAAAAAAAAAAAAGTGATGTAAATCAAACTCAAATATGTGCATACAGTCTGTAATTTAAGTCCTTGTGGACATCATGTTATCTTCAGACTACCAAGGACTCTCCTTTAAGCTGAGGACTGTTTACATTCTGTAATAAAATACAGCAATAAAATACAAACATTCCTGCTGTTTTAAATTTTAAAATTATTAATTGCCTCTAACGAAAAAGCTGAGAACTGCACATTACAAAGCAAACTTCTGAAAACATCAGAAACACATCAGAAATTTACCCAAATAAAAAGCAGCACTCAGGTTAGCTACGGTATAGGTGTTATGTGGCTGAAGTTTATGTATAACCAAGCCATAATGGCAAGCTGATCTTTTATATTAATGCCTACTAGTCTGTAGGTAGAAACTTCATGGAAGTGGGTAGAAAATTCAAGAAGAATATCCACATATTGCTGTTTATAAATTACCAGAATTCGGTGTTTTTTTTTTTTTTTTATTATTTTGGTTTTTTAATTACCAAACTTCCTGACACTTCAGTTTTGAAGAACTGCCATAAATACAAGTGTGATGCTATTCTAAATACCAGTGCTTGTTAGAGTTAGAGTTGAGAAAGTTATTTAAACAAATGATGGCTCTTTATGCTGATGTTTCCCGTGCCAGTGCCTGCTTCAGTTTGAGTCTTGTAGAGACATTTCATGCAGGATGTGTAAGTTGTTCCTGAGAAGGGCAATTCTGACAGGTTCTTATGGAGAAACACTAGCACTTCCACACTTGAAATTTAATGACAAAATAGCTATTTGTTTATCACTGAAAATCCAAACTGACTAACAAGCCCCTGAGAATTTGGTAGCTTCGAACGCCCTGCTAGAGAATGCTCTTGTATTCCTCAGAGACTGAACCTGCAGTGAGCCTGCAAAATTCAAATTTCAGGTTTCTTGGAGCAGCAGTGCTGGGGCTGGAAGTGGAAAGTCTGTTGATTTTGGTTTTATAGTGTTCTTCCTGCATCTGCCCAGGGCACATGGAAAAAAATACCAGGCTCGAATGCTGAGGGAGAAGGAATGAGCTGGGACATAAAGGCTCAGTGAAATGACAGGAGAGTGGAGGAGGGATGTAGAGGTTTGGGAGAAGAACGTTAAAAGAGACTGAAAAACCATCAGGAGATAAAAGGAATAACAGCAGGGGCTGAAAATAGATGGGGTTGAAAGGTGGCAGTGAAGGAACAGAAGGCTGTGCTGCAGACCTGGGCTGTAAAATAGGACTATTTGGACCAGTAAACTGAGATTAGTGGGAGAAGCCAAAGACTGGAAACTAAAATGAGAAATAGGAGCAGAGAAGAAGAGGGGATAAAAGAACAGAAATATCTCTACCACATAGAACACTTTTAGAAAAGTAGAAAGAACAGATGAAAAATCTGTTTTACTCTCACTACCTGAGTGAAACTCATTTCCTAAGAGTCAGTCTTCTCCTCCTTCAGTGCTGGTCGTAGGATGGATATGTACATGTCTGATAATTTAGTGAGGACACGGGTGCATCATTTGCTTTAGAGCAAAGATCTGTATTATGACATGATGGGAAGAAAACACGCCCTAAATTCTGATATTTAAAAACATATGTTCACACCTAGACAAAATGAAGAATAGCATGAAAAATTTGGAAAGCTGGGCATTCAGAACTTAAGAAGCTCTTTCTGAACCCTCATCCCTCCTTTTATTTATTTTCATTTTCATAAATGTACAATTCTCGTTGCACGCTCCTTAAAGTGCTATCATTTGGGGAGGAATCCAGCTTTTACAGCAAAAAAAAAAGACTGATACTGGAAATCAATCCAAGTCAGGGAGTGAGGGATGCTGTTGGCTGCAGAACTTCCACAATAGTTGTTGCAGCAACCACTCACACGGTTGTGAACGAGGCAGGGGGAGGTTTAAAGGAGAGGAAAAAACAAGTTAACCTTTTCGAAGGAAGCTGCTGCCGCCTCTCCGGTTGGACCCTGTCCTGCCTCTCGGCCAGGCACGGCACGGAAACTCGGTGGCAATCAGCTGGAGCAGTTTGCACAAGTGTGCCTCGTCTTCTGGATGTCCAAGGGGAGGCTTTGAAGTCGGGTTGTGGAGGTTCTGAGCTCTCACAGCTGCGAGTGAGGTCAGCAGGAGCTGGGTTTTGTATTTTTTGGGATTTTTTTTTGAAGTGCTACATAACGTTGAGCACTCTGAAGAATAAAGTGCTGCCTGTTTGAAGCTGGCAAGGGAAATTTACCCAAACTTTTCCTCTTTCTCTCTGCATTTGCTGCCCATTTATGATACTGTCCTTTACTTGCTGGTTAGAATTTGAAAGTGAAGCGTTCAGATGCTCTAAAGGGGTTCACCACAGAAATGCCCGTGAGGAAATAAGAAAAATGTCTTCTCAGAATGATGTTAGAGTAAGGTTCAGTCCTTAAAAGAAACAAGACATGGTCACTGAACTAGGATAAGAGAAAATAAAGGATGCTGGCACCATGAACACAATCCATCATTTGCATTGTGTAGTGCTGGAACTGTGTAAACTGTGCAGTTTGTGGAAACCAAAAATAAGGAACTCTGGAAACAATTATTTTTTTCATACAAATAAAGACTGTAGCACAAAGTAAACCAACAACTCTGTTTGTTTTGATTTTTTTTTTTCCCCAGCAAACCTTTGTTCTGACAGTTCCCCAAACTTTGAAAGCTTGGCTTTACAGCTTTGACACAACTTTTAAACCAAGTGTATGCATGATACTTGACTTTGTGCATTTCATTACTGAGTGAAGCAAACCCTTACTTTTCCTCATAAATCAAAAGCCTTGAGCCAAAATGAGGATTCATTTCTAGGGTGCACATATGCCTTTGCTCTTTGAAATTGCCATCATTAAATTCACCGTGGAAGAACCTGTAGTCATTGGGTTCTTGATGTGAAACTCTTACACTGCCCACCAAATTTCAGATAACAGTTTCTTTTTTTTTCGAATTTTTTTTCCTCAGTCTATATTTTTTTGTGTGTTTCAGTGCTGAGATCTAAAAATTAATACCTTTTTTTTTTTTTTTTAACAGATCTGATTGTGGTAGTGGCCTCAATTATTGTTCTGAGCATAGGATCTAATGGGCAGGTGTTTGCTACCTCTGCAATAAGGTATGTTCTCCTGGTGATGCAGCTCTTCAGTACCACAGATGTTACCATCAGCTGTATATCTGATTTCCTAATTTTTGAATTAGATGTTTTTCTGATTTTCCCAATGTAGGAAGAGTTATTCTGTTGAAACACTGGGCAGTGGAGGACTGTATGCTTTTGTGCTTGATCACTGCTGGGGAACAAGAGCACAGAAACAAGGCATATGAAAAATGGTGGGAATGCTGAAGCCAAATTGGAAAAAAATTAAATGTTATGTCCTATGTAAAACATCAAACAGCTCTCCTTCTGAGACAAGAGAGTATTTCAGAACATCAGTTTATTTAAGAAGTAATCCAGACAGCCCTTAAGTCGGTACTTTTTTGAGTATGAGTAATGACTTTGTTTAAAGAGTAATTATGCTTTGGTGGATTTGCTTGGCACAAGGAACTCACACTGCACATGAAGCAGAAACATTTGATGTCTGCAGTGTTTGTTCAGCTTGCATCAAGCACTGCGAGCTTGTTTTGGGAGGAAAAGTGGGTAAATAGAAGAATGATAAGCAAAGTAGGTGCACTCCCCACTCCTTCTAACTTGACTTGCAGGACGTGCTGCATGTTCTGTCACAGGCCTCTGATTCCCAGTGCAGTCAGATCAGTGGGAAGTGAGAATGTTCAGCACTATCTAAACTCTCCAGCTGTGCAAACAAACTCTGGAGGGAACTGCAGGTATAAAGCATTTTGAAGGTGACTCTTACCATAGAACACGAACCATTACATGATAATAAAGACTCACAGGAGCAAGGTGAATGTGATTCATCAGCTTGTACAGGAAGAGAGGAGGGTGAATGTGAAAATTCCAGCGATTTGGTTGAATTTAACTAGAAGTGTAGGAAGGACTCTTCTGAAAAGGCCTGCTGTGTGTTGATGTGTGAACCCAGCTGGGTTTGGGCTCAGTGCAGCCTTTCCCAGTGCTCAGCCACTGTGCTACATCTCAGAATGCTCTGATGGAGAAGCTTAACCCACACCTCTGCAGTGCTGTCATTGCTCCACTGAAAAACCATCGGGGTCAGGCAAGTCTTAGTTCCAAAAGCTTTCCTCAGAACTGTGATGTGAGTGGGTGTTGTTGAACTAGGAAGGACAAGAACTGATCCTGGCATCCAGAGCTGTGTCTAATAACTGTACAGGGGAGTTACCTGTGCATCTCTCCCCTCCTGACATGAGCAATCAGTGAGCAATTGCATTGTGTAAGTCTTTCTGTGCTCACACATTTGGTAGCCTTGTAATTACACTGAGGAACCATATGGACAATTATTTTTCTTCAGTTGAAAATATTGTCCTAAAAAGACAATAGGACTGTATCTCTTTCCACCTGGATTATTCTGTAACTCACACAGCAAGGCCTTCAGTGATACCACGTTTGTTCCATATTCTGCTTTTGGCAAACAGAGAAAACATTTTGCTCCTCTGCTTGTGCTAGGAAAGCTCAAAGCACTGCTTTTCCTTGGAGAGGAGGCATTTGACAATCAGAATCATACAAAATATGTGGATAGACAGAGCAGTATTTTTTATTTAATGCCCTATTGTCCTTGCAGGGGCATCCGATTCCTGCAGATACTTCGCATGCTCCACGTGGATCGACAGGGGGGCACCTGGAGACTTTTGGGATCAGTTGTTTTCATCCACCGTCAGGTACTTGACCTTTAGGGACCCCCCAGCATTTTGTTCACTTTAGTAAATTCCTTTTGTGGACTTTCAAATCGTGGTCTGGTTTAAACGAACTTCTTTTAAATACTTTAAATGTCCATCGTGTGTTTCTTTCTATTTTTAAAACGGGAAACTATTCTTAACTATTCAGGGCAGTGGATAGCAGGGTATAAGCATCAGTTTTGGTTTGTTTGGTTTTTTTTTGGAAATGAACTGCTGTACTCTTTGAGGGTATCCTTCAATATAATTTATTAAATGCATCTGTGTGGGCTGCCTTTTATATTGCAGATATTGCCCACTGAAGATGTATTCCTTCTTGGTTGCACTGTGGGAAAAGTCAATTATTTAAATAATTCTATTTTCTCTGCCTGAATAAGGAGTTTTCCTATGCATTCTATAAAAATGAACTATGTTATGATAATATGCAAGAAAAGTTGCTTTCTTCAGGGTGCAGTCTCAGAGGTAAACTTGGCCATAAGTAGTTCTGTGCCTGTTGAAGCTTTGAAACAATTGTCCTGTATAAAAGTTCATGAAGCAGGAAAAACTCAGAAGTTTTTCTGCAGACTTTAAAAAAATTCCAGTTGAAGGCTCCTTTTTGAGTCTTCATGGAATCTCTTTGACCTGCTTAGCTTTATCAATATAACAGAAACCTACACTATCAGCCTTTTAATTTTGCATGTCATACCACACTGTGGAGGGTGGAGACTTCTAGGGGTGGTTAACTCATGCTTTACAAGTGTAGATTTGTCCCATTTGTCCCCCAGGTACTGACTGACAGCTGCAGATTTTTCACACAGACCGTTTTTAAAATTTTCCATTGGGAAAACTTAATTCTGAGGCGGAGAACGGGAGGTGCTTAACCCAAGTGATTGACACCACAATTCAATTGTCTTCCCTTTAGTATTTTTTTCCCCTCCCCTCAGAACTGTAGGAAATGTTGTGGCACCATGGCTGTGCAGCAGTGATGCACACCAAAGTGTTCTGGTATAAAGCCTCCTTTTTTAATGTGCCACAGGATGACTTTTAATGCTCCAAGTCTGTGTGGTCTCCATTTATTGTGCTCACATTGCCTGGATATCAAGCTAGGGCAGAGCTGATATCCAAATACACTTTCTCAACATTTGCTTTAACAGAGGTGTTTGAGGAAATCCTTTCCTGTGGGTGTTCAGAGTTTTCAGTCAAGAATCAGGAAATGCTGTCTCCAAAATGTGACACTTCAATCTTTAAATGTCACGAGCTTAAATAAGGTCAATGATTTAAAAGGACAAAAAAAATAAAAAAAACCTTGGAGAAGTGCATTTATGAGTAAATGCACCTGAAATCCTGCTTACCCCAAAGAAGTGATTATGATGAGAAATAAAACTCCACAGATCTGTAGTACTTGTCCAAGCAGATCACCCACTAACACATTAATAAAAAAAAAAACAAACATCAAACACACAGTTCTGTATTGACATTGGACAAGTGGAGCTGAAACTCCAGCACGGTACCAAACAGAAGGGAAAAGGGAACCTTTATTCCTGTCCGGTCCCTGAAAGAAATTTTTGTTTAAAAAAAAAACCAACACAAACCCAAACCAAAACAAAAACACCTCAGCTGCTTTTTCGTCGCTGGCAGAGTACAAAGCCGTCTATTTTTTGACTTAGATGCTCTTTCAGAAAAAAAATGGGGCCCATAACCATTAAACAATGTGAGAAAATAAATCCACATTTTGTTGGGACCTGTTAAAATAGCAGGCATTTGTGCCTCTGTGGGCCCAGAAGAGCGTAGTGAGGTTGTCACCAACGATTTCCATGTGTTTGGGAATTTTACTTACAGCTTTATTAGCTCGCTCAGGCCCGGTTTGGCTCTTCTATTTTCAGCAGGTTGAGCTTATAGGAGGATTTGTGGCCAAAAGCAACAAAACATTATTCAAGATGGTGTGTGGTGATGGAAAGACGTGGAGAAATCATGCAGCTTACTGCAAAATCTGAATTAGCCAATCTCTCGCTTACTTTTGCTCATTACTCATCTCGTTTTGTGAGATCTCCTACTGCTTTTGGGAGGGGGTTACCAATGAGTTGAGATTTGGGGTTTCCTTGTATTTTTTCCCAAGTGTTGAACTTGATGTCGTGTGGTCCTTCTTGTAACTGAAAATATAGATCTATCTAAGTTTTCAACTCTCTCAAAATTCAAATTTATTTTATTTTATTACTTATTGAAATGCAGTATGTGTGAGAATGCTGTCATTATTCTTATAATTAAATATTTTTTTGTCTCCCTCTACATGTGTAGCAAGGAGTGGTGACATTTAGAAAAAGTCTAAGGCAATTATACTTTCATCTGGCCTTTACTTAAAAAGAATTCAGTCTTTAGATGAATGGTACTGGAGCTGAGGGGGTACCAGTGGTGAAATAAGTGAGCAGTCCTGTTGATAATTCCCCCACTTTGAAAGGATCATCAAACTAAATGCTGTCAAAATTCATTATTTAGGTCATTATTAAATGATTGGAGGAAAACCACCTATTTTAATTTGTGCCAAGATCACTTAAAGGCTTGCTGAACCTTGATTTTAATTAGTGCTTAGCAGAAGGAAGTGTATCTATATTTCCTTTTCCCAGAAAGCTCTTACAAGGAAGTGAAAAGGAAAAAAAAAATAAAAAAGAAAATATGAAGGAAGTGTGATGATAAAACTGAACCTTCCATCACAAACAGTTTAAGAAACAGGGGTGGAGTATTGCAGGAAATCTGTGAAAACTGCCATACTTTAGAAGTAGAAACAATCCTTCATAGACAGGTTTCTATTTTAACTTCATCTTATGCAAGTAATTTTAATTTCCTTATTGGTTTGGCTGCAAGGAAAGAGAAATGGAAGGAGAAGGCTTAAGGAAGGTGTAGTACAACAATGTTTCATTAGAAATGAGATGGCTAAATATGTGCAAAGAAAATATAGGAATGATGCATGTAAACTAAACTATTCCTTAAAGTAAGTGGGTTTTTTGCCTCATAACCAGGTATTGGTATTTCTCTTATCCTAACATGAAGGTGTTAAGGCATCAATATTTAATCATAAGCAATCTAAACATCAGTATTGAATCTTAAGCAATCTAAACATCAGTATTTAATCATAAGCAATCTAAACATCAGTATTTAATCTTAAGCAATCTAAACATCAGTATTTAATCTTAAGCAATCTAAACATCAGGTACACAGGTGCATTGCTTGGATGTGCCCTCGCTCACATGACATGGCTGTTGTTCCTTCACTGTTACTTCAGTGTTCTGCTCACAAACTGCATTTCTCAAGCTGTTTTGCTGTTTTAAAAATGTTTAGAGATTTAGTGTTTTGAGTGGACAGTGAAGTGGAATGATTAGGAGAGATATGTCCCACTCTACATTTAGCTGCCCAGATGATCTCATATTATTTATGATGGCTTTTGGAACTCTCTAGGCTGGTGTGAATAGAAAACAAGTCACTGTACTACCTGTTTCACTGGAGGCAGATTTTATACCTGAAATATAACATAATAATTTTTCTACTGTGATGCAAAAAAACCCCCCCAGATATTTACAATGTTTTACAGTGACAGAATACACAATATGCAAACCTTTTGTTTCGACAGGAGCTCATAACCACGTTGTACATCGGATTCTTGGGGTTAATTTTTTCCTCCTATTTTGTTTATCTGGCTGAGAAGGATGCAGTTGATGAAGATGGCAAGACAGGTTTCTCCAGCTACGCTGATGCCCTTTGGTGGGGGGTGGTAAGTCCTTACCAGTCAAATATGAATGCAAACAGGGCAGAAGGTTTTCTGTTGAAGTTGTGATATTTTTTTTTTAAAAAATCTGGTCTTTCTTTCTTTGCAGAATGTATTTCCATAGGGAAGCTCAACAGCCTTTTAAGAAGGATACAAGGAAGAATATCATACATACAATTAAATTATGTGGGGGGGGGGGGGGAAGAGAAGAATTTACCAAACTGATGGAAACGAGGTACAGTGGGAAAAAAAAAAAAAAAGAGGATTTCCAGCAATGAGTTTGAGAAGTAGCTCTCACTTTTAGCATCCAGTTCTGTCCATGTATATTCATACATAAAAATTCCATGTGGACCCAGTGCACTTTTTTCTACCTTCCTTTCCTTCCTTTTTGTTTGTTTGTTTGTTGGTTTGGTTTGGTTTTGGGTTTGGTTTTGGTTTTTTTTGTTTGTTTGTTTTAAGCTCTAGTTATCCAGAGCTTGTTTTATGAGTGAATATTTAGCTATGGGTTACAAAATAGTTTTAAATCCTAGAAACTACAGCACTGATTTGAGTAAAGAGTGAAAAAAAAATAAGAATAAGGTCAAAAAAGCCAGGATGTATTTCTACAAGAGAATTTTGAACTTTGGGAATATTAAAGGAATTAAGTGATGAAGACCAACAGACAAGTTTGAAACGTGGTTTATTACTTTGGTGAGATGGATGACTTGGAATTTCAAAGTGTTCAACGGGTTTTGTTGCTGTTTTCCAAAACTTTCGCTTGTTTTGTGTTAACAGCAAGATAAAATCAGCTCCTCTAACTGTGTGAGGCACACGGAGAACACTGTTCAGATTGTTGGCTGAGCTTTTCAGTGAGTCACGGTGCAGGTGCAGTTCACAGCTGGGAACAGCGACAAAGGACAAAGTGAATCGGTTTGCTTTTTCTTTTCAGCCCTTCTGTAACGCAGAAACACAGATGTGGAGTGACCAGGGAGCGAAAATTTGATTTCGCTTTTGCCTTTCAAAACTAAACCATGAGAAGGGAAAAAAAAAAAAAAAAAAAAAATCTCGGTGGCAAGTATTTGAAAGCCTTGTGTGCCTGACAAAAACCACAGAGTGTGTTCTGGGCAATATTTGCTTTGAGTAGAAAGTGCAAGCTTGCTGAACTTGATACAAATGACCTGAAAGGTTTAAATGGGAAGAAAAGAGAAAATAAAGAAGGAAGGGGAGTGATGGAATAAGATGCTCACTACATTCATTCACCTGCTTCAGTTCAATGCAAAGTTGTTTCACCCAGATTTGGCAGGCAAAAAACTGCAATAAAATATCAAAGACTTGTTGTGCTTTACATGAAGCCACTTGCAGAAGTTACAACAGGTACAACACATCCAAAACCAGCATTTCTAACAGCGTGGTCAGGCTGCCAGAATTGCAACCCCTGTCACAGCAGTTTCCCTGTCCTTTCTGGGTACTTTTTCTTGAGGAGAGAAGAAAAACTGTGTGAAACTTCTCCTCTGTTGGCCCTTCCACGCTTCCCTCTTGCTGCTGGTAACAATTTCTGGTCCTGCTAAAAAACTCCCCCGTTCTGTACCACTGAATTTGAATTAAATAGTTTCTCTGGTAAATTGGTGTTAACTGGCAGAGGTACTCAGGATCAGTTGCTCAGAATTTCTAGCAGTAAATTTCCATGCCAGAGGTAACAGTTTGAACCCCTTTTTATTTAGTATGGGGTTTTTTTGAGGTGTGCAGTTCTGACTCTTCACACTTCAGGACACCTGCCTGTCTTAAAGCATCTGGGCAGCTCTGCTGAATTCTTCTGAATTGGAGTTTTTAACCCTTTTTGAAGTGTCCAGAAACGTTTTCAGAGCCTGTGTGAGAGCATGGGCACAGCAGCCAGAATGTGCCACCATAAATCTGTGTTACGAAGGAGGTGTCATTTTCCAAAAAAAAAAAAAAACCCAGATATTCAGTTTTCTCTTCTCAGAGATACGAATAACTGCTGGATGTACAAGTAGGAAAAAAAAAATCTGTTGTGGTTAACAAATCCAGAGAATTACATTATTTATAATCCTTTCTGTATCCTGTGTACTGATTAGATTACCAAGAAGGCATCCTCTTAAGGTGGCCAGGGAGAAACTTTCTGAGACAAGTTCAGGCACCTGCAGGAATCTGCCAGCCAAACGCCTGCTGTAGAGATGGAAAAATTCATCTTTTCTGTGGTTCCAGCTTTCATGCTTTCATAGTAACACTAAGGCAGCTCAGCATTACTGCAGTTTGTTTTTAAGCCCTGAGTGCTGGAAAAGACAGAAAAAAAAAAAAAAAAGAAAAAAGGAAAAAAACACAACAAACTCAAACCAAACAAACCACCCACAAAAAACCAAGAAGCCTTTCATAAGAAAAAAAAAAAGAGAGGAAAAGGAAGGAAAAAATCACAGGCTTTAAGGGGTCATCTGGGTGCACTGAGGAGCTGAAGTGCTGTTAAAGAAACTCTGCTTTAACTTCCTGCACTGCCCACTAACACATGCTGCGTTTCAAAGCTGGATTTGGGGAGAGTCTGGTTGAATTTTGGGGCCTGGCAAACCCAGCTGTTTGTACTGCTGGTGGTGCAGAGCACCTGAGTCACTTCACAGGCCACATTAAATCTGGACAAACACCTGGCAAGACAGAGTTCCTGCTGAGAGCAGTTCAAAATAACAATATTCATTCAAGGGTGTGGATTCTACAAAGTGGAACTTCATCAAGGGAGAAATTTATGATGAATAAACACAAGCCTAACTTTTTTTGAACTTGGAAAAAAATAAGTTCGGTAGTAATTGGTTATTTTTTTCCCTGCAGATCTCTTTTCCAGCTCTCTGTAGGACTGCTCTGAGAGGAGGAGGAAATGTACTCTTCTCGTGCTTTTATTGCTTGAAAGGTTCTTCTGAGGAGCCTATTTTTGCATAATATCTAAGCATTTGTCAGCAAATTTTTCCATAAAAGGCAGCCTCTTTTGTAGTCACTGTAAATTTACATATTCTTTTAAGTCTGTTTTGGCTGTATTTCTGCTACCATTCAAGGCAAAATGAAGGGAGGGGGACCAGGTTTAGGGCTGGGGCTCCCAAATAAAAGTGCATTTTTTCTATTTAAAGTCCTCCCCAGCGGATAGTGCTGGTGACAGAATTCTTCATTTCCTCACCAGAAAGCCTTTCACTTCTCAGGGACTGCAAGCAGCATTTTTCACAAGGTTTTCTGGCAGCAGCAACTCTTTACTGTCCACTGGGCTCATAATGAATTTCTCATCTTTCTCCTGGGGTTTATCAGGATGAGCCCAAAACCTCCATCCCTCTCAGGACCTGCTGCCTGTGGGGTTTTCCAAGGGTGGGCTGTCACCCCCACGGTGATTCAGTCCCTCTTCAGCAAGTCCCTGCAGAGCTGTGTAAGCTTGTGGTCAATGACACAGGGGTGTTGTTGAGGCCCCGAGGGCACTAATTGCCCTAATGACCCCGGCCAGCATCACCAGTGGCCTCCAGCCATGCCCAGGGGGCTCTAAACTCAGCATCTTCCTCCAAGAGAGGTGATTTTAGCTTAACTGTTGTGCCTCCAAAACTGTGAATGTCTGCTGGAGAATGTAAAACCAGGATAAATGTGATGTTTAGGGTACTCCCATATCCAAAAAACTGCTCATTCATACCTATCTCCTGATACTTCTCCCGTTTATTTCCCCTTTCTCTCTTTTATTCCCTGCTTTTTGGAGAAAAAAGGTGCACCCTGTGGTGCTGAAACAGGTGTTTGTTTCTGGCCTAGGTGACTGTCACCACGATTGGTTATGGAGACAAAGTTCCCCAGACGTGGATTGGGAAGACGATAGCTTCCTGTTTTTCGGTGTTTGCCATCTCTTTCTTTGCCCTGCCAGCGGTGAGTAGAGCTTCAATCTGTCTGACCTGGAGTGCACAGTGAGGTACTTTTGTGATTGGTGCCTTTGAGAGGAAATAACAGGGTCGGTGACCTGATTGTGGCTTTCCAGGACCCGAAGGGAGCCCACAAGGAAGATGGAGAGAGACTATTTATGAGGACATGGAGTGACAGGACAAGGGGCAATGGCTTCAAACTGAAAGAGAGGAGGTTTAGATTGGAATTAGAAAGAAATTCTTTATTGTGAGGGTGGGCAGGCCCTGGCACAGGTTGCCCAGAGAAGCTGTGGCTGCCCCATCCCTGGCAGTGTCCAAGGCCAGGTTGGATGGGGCTCTGAGCAACCTGGGCTGGTGGAAGGTGTCCCTCTCCAGGGGTTGGAACTGGTCCCTTCAACATTCCCTTCTGTGAATGAAACCTGTATTTTTACAGTCGTTTTAGACAGAAATAGCCTAGAAAGGAGGTAAGAATAACTTCCACTACCCGAAGAACTGAAGATATTCTAGTCGATGAGTTGTAGAGGGTTTTTTTTTTATCAGCATCTTGGTGCCATAGGTGAACACTTCTTTGTTTCTGGTGTTTTGTGATTATATGATAACAGTTTGGTGTCCTGTGAGGACAGGAACAAAAAGAACCAGGAAAGTCTAGGGAACTGCACCTGCCATCCCATGTGGTGCTAGAGAGACCTTTGGGCTTTCTGGATCTTTGAATGACAGGGTGAGAATAAAGACAACAGCATCGAGGCAACTGGACAAGACAAAGTATTTCTTCAGTAGCTATCAATTTGAACAGAAATGTTGGGATTATTAAGCATTTCTTTGCCTTGTTTGCTCAGTTTGACTGGAAAATCAAACTGGGTTCTGGCTTTAGTTGTAGGGGTGGTTTTTTGGTTGCCTTTTCTTTCTTCTTTTTTTTGTTGTGGGGGAGAAGGTGGGTTTGGAGGTTTTTTTAGGGAGGATTGGAGAGGAGTTTTTTGGGGGATTGGGAAGGGTTTGGGATTTGTTGGGTTTTTTTTGGGTTTTTTGGTTGTTTTGTTGTTTTGTTGGGTTTTTTTTTGTGGCAAGGAATTAAAAATAAGTGCAAAGAATAGCTGAGAATCAGTCATGTGATGATGTCATTTGTTTCTCACACCATTGTGCAGGATTGTCTTTGGAATGTGTCTGCCTCTGTGAGCCTCTCTGACTCTTGTAGCCTGTCGTTCACACCAATAAACACGGGCTGTTTATTGAAGTTACATGATGCCAGTATTGATCTGCTCAATTTCAGATTCATTTGTTTGTAAATTCTGTTACTGGGACACTTGAAAATTCATCCTTTTTCTCAGAAAGTCTTTATAAAAATGTCTGTTTCTTTCCTATGCTAAGTATTTGATTTAGGTATGTGAAGCCGTACTAGAGTCTGACTAGGAATTTTGGATACATTTAGGGTATTTTGGGGTCTGGTTTTGCCCTGAAAGTGCAGCAAAAGCAACGTCAGAAGCATTTCAACAGACAGATCCCAGCTGCAGCTTCCCTAATTCAGGTAAGGCCCCTAAAAGTAAAATACTGTAGGAGCTTATTGGAGAAGGAACGTGGCCTAGTAGTTCAAATACTGAGAACCATGGTTCCTAGATTTTATTATAAACCTATAACTTGTGTTTAACCACTTAGTCATTTTGATCCACCTCAGTCATTAGAGAAAATCAGATAATTGCCTGTCCCTCCTCCCCTCTCTAGGTGAGCACAGGAAAGCTGTGCTAACCTGATATTCACAGGCATGAGGACACTAACTGGATACAGTGAGGATGTGGGGTGAAATAGTAAACAAAACCAAACAAAAATCTTCATTATAATATTTAATTCATGACTTCCTTTCGATATCCTCTTAGGTCCTGTGCACCTGTGAAACCCTGAGGTGATGAGTGCCTGTACAAACACAGGTCAGAGGTACAAACACCTCTGTTTGGGTAAATGCCCCAGTCTGTGTGATAATATAAAAATGTTGTCAGTTTGATTCGCAGCAAAACGTGAGTCCCCTGCCCGGCAGGGCGGCGGTGGCTGCTCATCATTCACTGAGATTTTTGGGCTGGGCTGTCATTGCAGACCCTGTGGCGATGCTATGCAGCCGAGAAATCCTGCACTTCTACAGCCACCTGGAAGATTTACCTTGCGTCCCCCCTGCAACATCCCAAAAAGTCGGCAGCGCCATCTAGCCCCGCTCTGAGAAAACAGGTAAAGAAGGGATGGGTGGCAGAGCTCGGGTCTCTCGCTTGCTTTTAAATTTCAGGGGAATAACTTGCCAAAAGCCTCTCGCGAAGCGCCTGAAGAATCTGGGCAGCTGAAATGTGTTTGGTTGTTTTCCTACAGCACGAATTGGCTGCGTTCTCCTTAAAAATATCCCTGAGGGACAAGTATCTTCTAACTTTAGATCTGCTTGGTGGTCAGAGAGGTGCCAGCTCTCCGTGGGTTTATCCCCTTTGAAGTCTCCTGCTTTCTCAAAGGGTGCTGTAAAGCAGCGATGCGTTCGTTCTGCATAGCGGTTCACACGAAAAGAAAGGAGAAAGATGGTTTAAAAACTTATGCTGACGTTCAACATGTGGCTGACAAGTAGCTGTGCTTTCCTGAAGTGCCCCACGGTACTTTTATTTGGGGCTGAAAACAAAAGTTCTAACCCTTTCACTGAATTTCAATTTCATTTTTTAAATGAAAAAAAAACCCACAAAACCCACACACAAAAAAAAGAAAAACAAAAAACAAACAAAAAACAACAACAACAACAAAAACAAAAAACCCAAACAAAACAAAACAAAACAAAACAAAAAAAAAAAACAAAACAAAAAAAAAAAAAAAAACAAAAAAAACCACCACAACCTCAAGTGAATTTACTGCCTAGTGAAGCTCACACATGTTCTTGTCTGTGTTTGGTAATACCTTCTGATATCGTTCCAGGCTAGAAGATCCAGAAGAAAAGGAAAGCTAGGATGTGGCAATGGTTCTGCACCGGCAATAAACCCAGGAGAAAATGCCTTGTCTGTTCCACAGATCACTTATGATCACGTGGATGAACAAGAGGACAAAAAAGAGGTGTCTTTCTACACTGATGAACCCAGAGGTAATTTGCTTCAATTGAGTTTAGCTTTTTTTTTTTTTTTTTTTTTTTTTTTTAAAGAATTGACTTGCTGAAGGGAAACTTTCTGTGGCAAAATAAGCTCATCAGCAAAGCAAGATGCCTCCAAGACATGATTGCATAACAAAAGTAGGAATACACAAATTTAGATTAATATGGTGTGAATATCAAGACCTGTCTTTGTTTACCAAATTTAAATCAGTTAAAATGTCGACTATATTGTTAAGTCTCCTTTTTTGAATTATTTCAGAGGTGTGTGGAAACCTTCCTCAAATTTGCCCCACCTTTAAACTTTATCTCACAGAGATTCTGAAGGAAGGAAAAATAAACCAGGAAAAATATTTTTCACTTTTTTTACAGCACCCTCTTAAACATTGTGCAAACAAATTGTGGTAGGAACAGCTAACTATTTTCAACCAAGAGGTTTTTATAAATGGGATTTCTTTCTTGCTTCCTTTAAAATATTGTATGTTTCTATAAATGATGGGTGTATTTCAACCTGGAAACTGATTGAATTTCAGTGCTGAGATAGGATACTTGCTTTGTTTGTAAAATTCTTATTTTTAATTAAGGTTTGTAATGGAAATGTGCATACGAAATGGCATTGTTTACTATAAAAGAAGATTTTCTGGAAGTTTTTCCACTGCTGTGTTGATTTCCTCTGTCTGATGGGGTTGGGAATCTGTTCTGGATCTGCTAAAAGGGAGGATGTTTCCTTGCAGTTTATGTTCCATACCTAGAGGCATGCAAAGCCTTGCCAAGTTTACTGAGATATCCAAAGATGCTGGGCCAGGTCTAGGGGATGTTATGTCACGATTTGAGTCAGGTTTTCATCTGCCTTTGATAAACATGAACCTCAGCTCTGTATAAAATTGCTGCTCTTATATCACATCGAAGCTGACACAAATTTTCCTTCCACTGACGGAGTTTTTCATTTCCCCTCACGCTCTGCCTCGTGCTTTATGCTCTGATGTAAATTTTTAACCTGCTACTCTGAGGTCAGATTGCTTTTACGGGTTCTGGGAAAGGGGGTGAAGGGTATTTATGATATTTATGAACTCCACGTCACAGAATACTGTTTATTACATTTATTAACTAGAGCATTGTTCCCTGAATGGTCACAATTAATCTGAGCAAAACTCCTCGTCCCAGGAAAGGAGGTAAAAAGACAAGCCTGTATCTCTTTTCTGCCTGACAGCTTGGTAACAGGAAAATGAAAGAATTTATCCCCCTTATTCTGAAAATGTTTTGTTCTGAGAGACAGCCATGCATATTATTCCCTTACAGATTAAGTTTTTTCTATTTTTCATTTTCTTTCACGTTTTGCCTCAGCCAGCATCAGGGGTAAATCACACTTAATTTGATTTTTTTTTTTTTTTTTCTGATTCATTCCTTCTGTTGCAAAGCTTCCAGGAATGTGGTTGGCAAACTCAATTGCTCAACTGGCTGAACATTCTTGACACCTCTAAAAAAGTTTAAACCTGATTTCTCTCAGTGAAGTTCTCCTTGCCAGAATTAATAGGCTTCTATTCTTGGAAAGGGGAAGTATTAGGCTTCAAGCCTGTAAATGGGGTTATTTTTTTTTTCCTCTCGAAAAAGCTGAAAGTAGAAAAGGCAGAGAAAATAATAACAATAAAGAAGGAAACTGAAAAGAGCCAGGATAGCTTCTATTTGAGTGTTGCTGTAGTGGAATATTTTATTCCTTGGTTGTGGGGGCTGGATATTTTACAGATGATGGTGAACTTAGAAGTTTCATTAGATCATATCTACTATATCACTTTTCACTAGGAGCAGCAGAGCTGTTGCTTTAAAACACCTTTTCTATTCTGCTGCTGGGGTCAGATTTGAGAGGGACTGTAGGAAGGCATGAAACAAATGCCTGGAAAGTGCAGACAACAGAAAATTCCTTGTTTCCATGCAGAAATAGTTAGAAATGTGCTTAAAATATCCTTTACAAAGGATAAATTTACCTTAATTCGGGAATTGCATTAGGTGTGTGCACCTTTTCCCATGCAAATAAAATATTTCTTCTGAAATCTTGTTCGTGTCCCCATGTCCACCCAGCATCCTCTTGGCTTGCTCAAAACTTGCTTGGAAGGCACATCTTTCCAAGCTGGGCAAAAATTCTTTCCTTTTTTTATACAAAGAAGGTTTTAGAAAAGGGAAATCTTAGAAATTATGTTGATCATGTATATTGGGAGATACCTGTGTATGTGGAATAAAAAACAGGTAGTGGATAGAAATAAATAATAATATAGAGATAAAGTCTTTGCTCACCAAAAATGATGGAACTTTGAAAGAAGTGCTTGATAACCTAACAGGAAAACAGCCCCTGATTTCTGCACCTTGCATGGGGTTTTGGGTGTGACTGATTTAGAGTGCTCTGCAACACTGACAACTTGACCATTCTTACAGACATGGAAAGGCCAGAATCTTCCACAGTAATAGTTGTGAGTGGCAGGTCATAGAGACCAATCCTTAGAGAAGGAAAATAGAATTTTGGTGTAAATGGAATTTTTTCTATGTGTAATTTGAGCTCCCTCTTCAAATAACAGCTCTTCACCTTAAAGCATGCTTCACAAAATGAACCAAATAGCTATTTCATAATGCTTTTTATTAGGGAGGAAAAAAACATTATGGACATTTAAAAGTTTTCAGACCTTGAACATCAGCCTCCTGGGAGGACTCCAGCAGATGGAATATATTATTTGCTGTCAGCTATTGTAGGTTGTATACACAGCTCATTATTGTTAAATTTGTCAAAGTCACAAGACTCTCGCAGTGATAAATCTCTGCTGGGCTAAAAATAAATTTCCCTATTTATCACTGGGCTTTTCTGTTTGCATTTTGGAGTTTCTTGCATGCTGATGTATGTGCAGTTTAAAGCAAAACTTCACAGGAGTAACTTTTTACCAGGAAGGGGGAGAGAACTGTAATTTTCTATGGCCCACCCCTCCCCTTAACTTTGTAAGCCCTCTCATATAAAGTGTGTGATGCTGTTAAAGTTGATTTATTCTGTCTGTAATAACAGTTTGGATGCTGGCATTCCAGCATTCACCTACCTAGTAATATGCTGGTTGTTCCTAGAAACTGGTTGCACTTCCCCTTTGGGGAAAAAAAAGGGCTGCTTTCCCTTCATGGTGTAGATGGATTACAATCTGCAGTACATATAAAGAAGCAAACATTTTAAATGGAGTGGGTTCGTAGATTCCAGCGCTGACAAGCTGAGGGAAAGGTGAGAGAAAAAAAAAAAGTGGCTAAAATTAACAGAATGAAGGAAACACCAAAGTTTTTGAGGGTCTGCATAACTGTCAGTAAGTCAGAAAAGCATAAATATAGCAAATCAGAGGGCATCCAGATACCTTGCTTCTGAAAGACATCATGCCCTTGGGAAGGTGAGTTTAGCAGATGCTGGTGGCTTTGCAGCAAGAATTCCTGTTCAGCCCTAGAGCTGTTCAGCTCCTGCATTTGTCAGTCAGCTCAGTGCTTGTGGTGATGGTCCTTTTCCTGGAAGAGCTGTGGGAACACGTCTTTGCCTTCACCAGAAAGGGTTCAGCCTGTCCTGCCCCAGCCCTGGCCGTTCTGAGTGAGAACAGTCAGTGAGTCCTGTGCTTTATCTGGCAGGGATGGCAGGACCAGGGGTGGAGGGTGGTGTGAGGGGAGGTGGAGGAAGAGAACAGCTGCCTCTGCCAAAAATCACTCTTACTTCTGATTCAATCTGGCAGCTTTTTGAGGTTTAAAAAATTTATTTTTGTCCTGCACTTGCTCAGCTCCCCGTTGTGCTTGATTTAGGAGCAGAGCTTGCATCACTGGTCACCCCAGGCTCGAGCAGGGACTTTGTGCCAGATGTTCCCAAAGCCCGTGGGAGTGCACAGTGAGAGAAGGTATTTGCAGCTCCCTCAAGCTTTTTCTGGACAATATATCAGCACAGCAGTGAGAAAAAAAAATAATTATGAGTAGCAAAAGAGGGCATAGCCAAGAATAGATGCTTTGCTGCCAAAATGAATATTTCAGGTAACTGTTAAAACTTTAAAAAGGTAGAAAATTACAGAAGCAAATAAATTATATATGAGTCAACATGCTGAGTAATAACAATAAAAGAGGCAGCTTTTTAAAAGGAGATTAAATTGTCCTAATAAATTGTAAAGCTTTGGGTCAGCTGTTTCATGATGTGGCCCTGGTAGTTTTTGCTCTTGGGTCCAGAATACACAGCCTTGCTGTGTAAGTCTCTGGGTCAGGGAAGGAAGGAAAAAAATTCCAAGACCCTGTCATGGGAATGTCAAGGGAGAGTTCTACTCCTGGAGATCAAGTCAAGAAATAGATTTCTCTTTTGTTATGTTTGAGCAACCAGCAGGTTCTTCTCACAGCACAGGGCCTTGTGTGCTTTCCCTGACATCTGTGGTGGGAGAACCTATTTCCAGGTCCTCTGTAGCCTTGGTCCAGAAGGTTGGACAGTGCCACGAAACCATTGACTTGGGATAAACACAGAAATGAAATGGGGTTATTGGAGCTCAAGAATGGAAAGTCAAGATTAAGAAGTGTTAAACTCAAATTTGTCTTTATATATAAGAGTATGCACATGGTATAAAAGTAGAATTAGAATTTAGTGCTAGAATAACTGAAATCTTGGTCTAATCACTGTTAGTCTGGATCTAATTATTGCCAAAAAAAAAAAAAAATCAAATGCAATGTGGTTTTTTTTTTCTCTGTAATTAAAAAGTTGCAATAATAATAAAAATACAATTAAACCTGTGAAACCTACTTTTTAATTTCTGTCTGTTTTCCTAGTATTTATGCTCTTTCAGTTCCTAAGGTGTCACTTGCTGCAGACAGAGCTGGGGAAGTGTTACAATGAGTTGTTGAAATCTCGTGTCCTTAACAGGGAGGAATATGAAGTTTGTGGTGACAGTTCCTCCTTTCTCTCCTGGGATCCACTTGGGGTCACTTAAAAATGTTTCCTAACACACTTTGATGTATTTTTTCATTGCTGTGCAGCTCTAGGTTTTAGCTGAATTTGCTATATATGTTCTCTTTTCTGTGTGTGAAATAGTATTTCTTTGTTCTCTGTTACCCTTAAAACCGGTTTTGTCCTGCTCCAGGACTGCATTTTTTTGTTTTAGCTGACCATTAGTGAATTGTTTACAGCTGTGGGGTCTCCAGTGCCAAGCCTGTGTCCCATCTCTTATCTCATGCCTGTGCTCACACCCTGCATCCTGTGCTCCCACTTCTCAAGGCCTCTGATGTTCCACCCAGCGTGTATTTCTGTAAACTGTGTCATTATTTAGCTGTAAATATCTCATCCCACTAAAATAACTGCTGGAGACAGGGCAGTGTGCTTGTGCAACACAAAGATAAACAGAAGTAAAACAAGCTAGAGACAGACACCTGCTCAATTAGAAAAGTGCTGTCACAGTTAAATCCCTTCACAGAGCAGGCTGGACAAGCTTTATTCCTGAGGTCTTGCAAATAGTTGTGAGTTTTTCCTTAACAGCCTAAACTTGAGATGAAAATCTCTGCAGGGTGGAAGTTTGACCCAGTTACTAACCATGAGGTGTGAAGACAGCAATGTCAGGAAGCAGTTAATAATTTTTTTTTTGGTTTTCACTGAAAAGTAACACAGTAATTAGATCTGTGTATTACAGAGTAATTACACAGTAATTAGATGTAAGTGTAAACGTTTAAGTCTAAACAGATATCGAGTCTAAATAGAGTTTCTATACAATAAGTGTTAATACATAATCTAAATACAAGTGTAAGCAGACACAGGCTAAACAGATACATAAGTGTAAACATAAAAGTGTAATATGAGATAAGGCTGAATAGATGAGATATACAATTATAAAATCATATATATGTGTGTCTATGTCTAAACAGATCTAAGTGAAAATAGATAAGCATGTGAAATACATCTATTCCCTGTGCAAACTAAGCAGCTGTGTGAGTGTAAATGTCCCTGCCAGAGAAGGGTGTTAAACCCCTGTTTTTAGAAATATCTTAATATCTTTTTTTGCCTGCCTCCCTCATCCCTCGTGCAACATTCCCCCTTCCCTTTACTCCAGGGGCAGGGATGGGGCTGTGACCCCAGGTGTGGGCAGTGAGGATGATGATGATGATGATGATGATGGTGCCGGGGCAGCCCCAGGTGTGGGCAGTGAGGAGGATGATGATGATGATGGTGCCGGGGCAGCCCCAGGTGTGGGCAGTTAGGATGATGATGGTGGTGGTGGCAGGGCAGCCCCAGGTGTGGGCAGTGAGGATGATGATGATGATGATGATGGTGGTGGTGGCAGGGCAGCCCCAGGTGTGGGCAGTGAGGATGATGATGATGATGATGATGGTGGCAGGGCAGCCCCAGGTGTGGGCAGTGAGGATGATGATGATGATGATGATGATGGTGCCGGGGCAGCCTCAGGTGTGGGCAGTGAGGATGATGATGATGATGATGGTGGCGGCAGGGCAGCCCCAGGTGTGGGCAGTTAGGATGATGATGGTGGTGGTGGCAGGGCAGCCCCAGGTGTGGGCAGTGAGGATGATGATGATGATGATGATGGTGGTGGTGGCAGGGCAGCCCCAGGTGTGGGCAGTGAGGATGATGATGATGGTGGTGCCAGGGCAGCCCCAGGTGTGGGCAGTGAGGATGATGATGATAGGGCGGGTCTTGCTGTGGGAAGAAGCTTTATCCCCCAGAGGCTGGGTGGCGTCCCTGCTGGAGGGAGCTGGTGAAGGGGAACGGGCTGAGTTTTTCTGTCAAGTGCCAACGCTGAGATTGTCCAAAAAGAGTTTGGGGGAGCATCCTGTGCGTGCCTGAGTCTGGAGTTTGGCACCTCTCAAGAAAGACACCGAGGGATGAGCCCCCTGCCAAAGGAGAGGGGAGCAGAGCGCTGGAGGAGGTGAGTCAGTGTGGAGTGTCAGAGAGAAAATGCAACTGGTGGTTGTATGAGTAGCTTATTCAACGTTTTTTTAATTAATATGAGCGTGCAACACGGTAAGGGAAGTGGGATAAAGGCGCTGGGGGTGTTCTGGTGTGGTGAGCCATGGGATGGAGTTGCTTTCCTTGACAACTAAAGGTGCAATCACCCTCTGTCAGGAGCAGCCAAGAGGTGTTTTCAGTTTTGGACCTGGGCTCTGAATTTCAAGAGTGGCTCCTGAGAGAGGATGGCAGTACCTTCCCTTGGGAAGGAAAGCACTTAACCCCCGTGCTGGATGTGCAGATGATAGGCTGCCCAGGAGAAGTGAAGTCCATCAACTGCTTTCTGTTCTGTCACCTTTTCTGTGGGAGCAATCCCTGGAGGTATTCAATTTGGGGACATGGCTGCAAGAAAAAGAGGAATTTAAAAAGAAAAAAACAAATACACACACACACAAAAAAAAGACGCAAAAACCAAACAAACAAAATCCCCCAAATCCAACAAGCAGCAACAACAACAAAAATAAAAAATTAAAATAAAAAAAGTAATATTAAAAAACAAACAAACAAAAAACAAACCACAAACAAACCAGTCGTTGAGAAGGAAATAAATACCAGGGAACACGAATTGGTCAAGAGTAATTATGTCAGATTAGGATTTTATTCTTCTGTGACAACGTGCATTGCAAATAGGAGAGAAGCACAAGACAATTTCCATACTGATTTTAGTCTGTATTATCTTTGTATGTGCATAAACACAGTATCTGGATTACAGCCTAGAAAGCTAGCCTAGGCTACTGTAAGACAGATGAAACTTGTTGGAATGTGATACTTTAAAAAAAAAATATTTACCAGCGGTTCACTGTTGAAATGACAAATGCATTTATTTCAAGAGGTTTTTGCTGCTCGGTGCTATCAAATAAGCCTATCAGTGGGCCAGATCGTGGATTAGAGTGGAATTTTTATTCAATATGCAGTTGGTATTGACCTAGAAGTGGCTGAGAGCCCTTTGGAAGAGAGCCTGGGGGTGCTTGTGCAGTTGGCTCCTGCCTTGCGTTCCCAGCTAATCCCGTGTCCCTGTTTCCCTGCAGGGATCTGTCTCCACACTTTTGATATCAAGCAGCTGCTTGGCTTGATCTCTGTTCTATTAACCAGCTGTTTATGGTAGATGATGGCACAGTGTGGAAGAAATAACTCCTCACTTAGCCCTGAGGGGTGTGTTGGGCTCAAATCAGCCCTTGCAGGCAGAGCCAGCCCAGCAGCACCTGCCCTGCTCGAGGTTCCGTGATCCAAATCATTTTGGAGAAGCAAAAGACTGGGAAAGCAAAAGTAGGAGAGCAAGAAAAAAGAAAATTTTGGATTTAAGGTTTCCCTTTCTATGGAGAGCTTGAACCCTGGTTAAGACCATGATTTTCTAATTAGTCAAGTATCTTTGATATTAGAAATTGTCATGCAGGTTGTGCAGCAGGGAATGGGGAACTAATACATAAATAAATGAAGGTTGTCTGGGAAAACAGTCTATGAAATTTACTTTTAAAACCAGTGATAATGTGTTACACAATTTGGATTTTCCTCAGTACTGCAGAATTTAATCTCTCTTTAAAGATTTCAGGTCTCACACAGTCTCAGTCCAGTGTGGTTTAAGATGTGGAATATTTGGTCTAACGTGCCAAAGACCAAACTTCCAGCACCATAAACTTAATTTCACAATGTAGGGTACATCTCCATGCGATCCAGTGCATGAGAAAAGGGAAATGGGAGGCAGGGGGACCCCCAAGGAGCATTTAGGACAGTGGTGACGTGCATGTTGTGCAGCAGACAGGGAGGTTTTCCACTGCAGCTCCCTGGTGACTGCATGGAATGAAGGCATTTTTGAGTGTCTTCTCACTGAAGGTGAGAAGCAGGTACTTCATCTCATAGACAGGAATAAGGATAACATTTTGTGTTTCCTCTCTTTTTTTGCGTGTATACTGATTTCTCAGAGCCGAAAATCGTCAGCTTTGTCCTTTCCCACCAAAGAAGCAGCTGAAGAAGCTGTGAAAGTGAGAATGGCAGACAATGACAAAAGCTCCGGTGGGCTGTTAGGCTGGGATGGAAACCCTGTTTTGGTGTCGGGGCTGTGTGTCAGGGGCTCATCTCCTGCTGAGGAGGGAGGGCTGCATGAGTCAGTGTTGCTGGATTCCACAGGAGCTCTGTCACTGATTCTCTGCGTGACCTCGGGCGGACAATTAACCCGCTGTGCTGGGGTTGCATCATCTGTTAAACCAATATATCAGTCTTGTCTCTGTCGCAGGGATATTGTGGGCCCTAATTGTTCCTGGAGTGCTTTTAGACTGACACAGCAGTGCAGAAGTGGAGAATGCCATTAGTCAGTGCAGTGCCTGCACATTTGTTTATGGTTAGCATAAACAAGGAGGAGTGGTAATCAGGAATGTCAGCTTTTGCAAGAGGAGAGGCTGATTTTTTTTTTTTTTTTTTTTTTTTTTTTTTTTTTTTGTGGAAAATGTAGTGAATGCTCCGTGGGGGGAAAAAAAGATGATGTGGTTTCATTTAGAATGTAAAGCTACTTTTCAGCCACAAAAATTTGTTCTTTCTGATGGAAATGACAAAACGTTCCTGTGGGAGATCGGGGCGTCACGTTAAAAAAATTATGACCTTTTGAACTGCTTTTACTTAAATGTTGGAGTAGTAAATATACTTTTACCACTCCTTTAAAATACACTTCATTTTGAATAAGTGAATTAATGTCTTGAAAAGTATGCATTTTATTTACTTAACTTGTATGTCAGCTGGGAAAGCTGAAAGGATTCCATAATTAGAAGCAAAATAAACACTGGCCTTTTGGGGAGATGGGTGATGTCTCTATATATGCATCACCAACCATTAGTTAAAAAATGGAGAAGACTGAGTGTACCTTTTTTTTTTGTTGTTTGTTTGTTTGTTTTGCCCCCTTTTTAACTAGCCAGGTGTTGGCCTCTCTGTAAACAATTTTGCTTTTTTATGTAGCATGCTGTTTGCAGTCCTACAGAAAATGCTTGGAAAATAATTTTAATATACAGGTATATAGGCTGTTCTTTCCAGATTTCCCCAACCACAAATCCATGGGAATATTTGCCCTGGAAAGCACTTGAAAATCCTGTGCTTTGGAAGCTCTTCCTTGCACCACTCGGAATAAATGCTGTGATGGAAACTCTGACCTGTCAGTTTGCCTGAGGAGAAATGCACTGGGGACTTGAACATCTTGATTTCAGTTTAACCCTGTCAGGTGTGCAAAAGTCTCTGTGTCTGGGCATAAATAGAAGGAGAGAAGTCTGACAAAAACGCTTGTTTCGACCTCTATACATGGTGAAAACTTTTCTGCCCTTTGTGAAATGGAGTGATGGGGCGTGAAGTTGATGCCAGTGTTGCCATGATTTGCTTTAGTGACACTTGAACATTTTCATGTTTTATTTCCACTCATTTCAATAGAAAGCTGTGGTTTAGGATTTACACCACTGGGGAAGAGAAGATTTTTAGTATTATTATTATTTTTTAGCTTCTTCCTTTTGATTCCTATCTGCATAAGATCGGACAGACTGGAGGTGAAAAGAATTTAGTTGCTCTGAAGACTGTCCAGAGTCTCTGTTAGTCATGAAAACCTAGGAAAAGAGGTGCTGCACCAGGAGCCTGCCAGTTAGAGTTAGTCAGAACCCTTGGGAGTGTTTTTCATGACTATGCCAAAAAAAGAAAAAGCAGCTGCTTGTCATTTACTTAACTGTGCTTGGGCTGAATTTAATCAGCAGAAAACATCTGGAATTGATTCCCCTTCAATTTTGGAGTGGCCAGTAATCTGCTGTGTACATACAGCTTGGTGCACCTTTAGCATCAGAATACTT